>CM077005.1:14888420-16282920 GCA_039090855.1 Macrothele yani | reverse complement strand
CTTTGGATGCAATGATGTGCTCCGGTTTAATATTTTTACCTAAATAAGTTTCTGTGAATAATTCTGTCTTGCTCATCCTGCCTTATATTCACTTTGTTTCATGGCATGTTCTGTTTCTTAACCCGGTTGAAAATTTCAGCCTTTTTTTTTTTTTTTGTTGTCAGTCTTGTGTATGCTGACTGCATCAAGAGACAGAAGGATTTTCTTTTGTTTAAAGCAAAATTAAAGTTCAAAAACGTTACTGCGCGGTGCGTGTGTATTGTGTAGAGAAAATTATATTACGGGGAACAAAAGACAATGGCGGTTAAAGTTTAAAAAAGCGATGATGTTGCTCCTCACTTTCCCATGAAAACACTGTATAGGTCATGGTAATGATGCAATTTTGCAGCAAGGACAAACATAAGTACCAACTTTCAGTTTGAATTTTGACATAAGTAAAAATATGAACTCCATTGATTAATATAGAAAGAAAGTACTGTAAGAAACAAAAGTGCATTTTGCCAGCAAACTTTTCTGAAAATATGAAGTCACTTTTTAGCACTATTACCATGCTTTATGATAATGTTCTGCAATTTTTAAATTTTTTATTCTTTCTGTTGTTTTGGGGTCTAAAGACCACCATGAGCTACTTCCAACCTGTGTAGGCTCTTATTACATTTACTGCAGGATTCTTATTGGTATTTGAGGAAAACTAGGAAAAGAAAAAAATTTAGCTCCTCTTAGTGTTTTTCAACTTTAGAAGCAGGTCTATGTCACTGATAATGTTAAATAAAGCAGAAAAAAAACCCCCCATTAGTATAGGTTTTAAAAGAAAAATTGTGGATGTTGAAAGTGACCAGGCACTTCTTAAGGAATCAAAAGCAAAAAAAAATGTCCAATATCGTGACATGTATTGAAAGAAAAAAGACAAAGAGCAGGAAGAAAGGGAAAAAAAAAAAGTAAAATTCTGTGTAGTTATCCGAAAGGATAGAATTTTCTTGCTGACTTGTATGGATGGAGCATTTGGAAATCTGTTAAATTATACATAATGAGCTTCTTTATTCATTTCCCCCTTGTTTTGTTGAAGTGTATATAAAAATTCATGTGTAACTATTGCAAAACAAGCTATAGAGTTTTAGCTCAGTGTGAACATATTTCAAAATTAATGCTGTGTGGACCAGACAAGAAATAAATTTTTTGTTTTTGTGCCATCAGCTTGCAGTACCACCAGTTGGGAAATACAAATATGTATGGTAATATTCCAATTTATAAAGTTGTCTTAAAATGTCATATACATTTTTGTTATTAAAATTGCTCCAAAAGCCAATTCATCTGCTCCAAATATTCAAAACACCAAAGTTAGTTTTCCTGCACCAAAAGCCATTTTCTCTGCTCCAAAGTCCCAATTTTCCTGCTCCAAAAGAAGTCATAGTTGCTCCCATCCTTGTTATGGGATTTTGTTTGTTCAAAAGAAGCCTTTTTTTCTTACTGTTTCTCAATTAGCAGTTGTGAGTGTCTTTGTTTGCAATTGTGAGAAAAATCTTATGTAGTTATTATAAACCAATTGCTGTTGTGAAAAAAATCACATGCTTACATCTAACATATGAGCTCTTGTGGACAAGTGATCAGCTGCATGGATCTTTGGCTGATCTTTCATGTTGTGTGTGGATTTGAGTCCATGCCCAACATGAGTGGATGTATTTGTCATGCAGATTTGGCTTTGTTCCTTCCCTGGAACCAGTGACCCTAAATTAGGAATGGACAAATCCTTCTAGCCTTAGATGCTCACAAGACTTTATAAACCCCACAATTTGGGGAGAAAAAAATCCGAACAATTTATTTTTTGTCAAATAATGAAAATGTGTTGGTGTAGAAAAAAATAAACAAAACTGTTGTGGTAAAGAAATAATGAAATTGGTGATTTCTATGTTGGGAATGTCTCAGGTAGGTAAACAAAGAAGGTAGTGAATTTGGCATTTCCCTTAGTATGATTAATTAAATGAGGGAAATTTATGAACTGCATTTATGATGTGTTGATTTAAAAGAGTAGTCCTGGAGAAATATTCTGCACTTATTACGTAGCATATGTATGCTACATAATAAGTGCATATTATTTCTCCATCTTAATTGCTTATGGATGCATCATATTCATTGTACTGTAAAAGCATCGATATCACAAGTAAAGCAATTTCTTAATGGGAATTATGTCTAAAACTAAACACGACATATTTTAATAATACATTTTGTGCATGCACAAACAAGACAGCAGGGAGTTTCTCATATCATGATTCACAGGCACGTGACACTCCTGCTCTGATAATGCTTTTTACACTTATAGTCCCGAGTTTTCAGATATTTCTCAAATGTCGTATGTGGACATGTGAGATACCTGTACCCTCATCCCGCATAAGTTCACTTCATTTTCATCACAATGTTTCTAGCGTGTATGTAAAGTTCCAATATTTTTCTCACATGATTCTGCAATACAAAAAGCGACTTTTCTTTGTGTGCTTTTGGCTAATAACTTTTGCATATTAACAATATGTATTGTGAATTGCTATTATTATTTCAGTATATTAAGCTGCATGTAATGTATCAGATGTAAATCTGTGGTATTTTTTTTTTCAGAAATTATTAAATATCATACCTACTTTGAAAATAGACAATACTCCCGAAATCACAAAAATTCATAATCACTTCCGTAATCTGCATGCAGCCTTGCAAGTCAGGTAAGAAGTAAATATTTTTCATTGATATTCAAGTCAGAGTAGTTTGGTTGACACATGACAGTAGTGCTTTAAATGAGACATTGTTTTTCATTAAACTAACAGCTCTGAACTTTTTGATTTAAGGTCATATGCTATCAGCTTTGTTATTTTTATTAATGTTTCTGGTAAATTTTTTGCTTCAACTATTTTATATGACATGATTTATCTTGTTAAACTATTTTCTGGAAGAAATGATCTTGTTTGTGTTCTGCATTTGTCTTGCATGCTGTCATGACACATCATATTTGTAGAAAATGATTGAAATGAAAAGATTAGGTATTGCTCTCAAAACTGTAACCCATGGAATGAATTTCCAGTTGCATTTGTGTAAGAGAAAAATTCAAGAGAATTGATTAGAGTAGATTAAGTTCATAATACAAAGCACAGTTGTAATGTGTATGCAGTTCTTGAAGCAATCAGATGGATTTATTTTATTAGCAAACACACCTGAACTTATGCATGTAAATGAATGTGATCCCCATACCAAGGTTAGGGGCATTCCATGTCAGATTAACCAGTGCATGAAACTTTGATGTTATGGATTTAATTTTTTTTTTTTTTCTTTTCGTAGATATGAGTTTTTCAAAGTAGTGAGACTCTGTGGTTGGAGTGCGTTTGTACTTCCTAATTTTGTCAATGGGTGGCACTAGTATACAGGTGGTTTAAAGGCTATGCAACTGCATTGCAGCTTGTTTGTTATGGAAGCTGTTTAACATTGTGGACTAATATTATTGTTCTCTCGTAGGAGATGGATACGTCGAAAGTTGCTCAACGTGCTGTAATTCAGTTTTTGAAAGCGGAGAAAAAGCCACCAAGAGAAATTCACAGATGAATGAAGGCGGTGTAAAGGCCTGCTTATCTTCCACGCAGTACTGTAATGCGGTGGTGCCAGCTCTTTAGTGATGGACGAACAACTACTGCAGACCAGCCAAGATCAGGAGCAACATTTCGTGCTGTTTCAGTGACAACAATTGTACGTGTGAATGTTGCAGTAAAAGCCAACCAAAGAATCGCAATCCAAGAACTGGCGAACAGTGCGGGTGTGAGAATTGGAACTGCCAAATATGTTCATGCATTCACACTTTGAATATCGTAAGGTTTGTGCCAAGTGGGTACCGAAACAGCTGTCCAATGAACAGATGAGTCAATGAATGAGACTGTCGTTACACCATCTATTTCGCTACGATAAAGAAGGTGAAGATTTCCTGCTATGCATTATTACTGGGGACAAAAGCTGGTGTTACTTACGAGGGGTTTGTGGCAAGACACGTTCTGATCGTGTGGGGATAAAGATGTGTTGCAGTTGTGCGATGTGAAGCAAAATGTTGTTAGCAAGGTGGAGACTATTTTTAGGTGGTTTGGATATGCTGAAAGAATGAATGATGAGATGCTTACTAAGAATTTTTTTTTAACCCAAGTGGCAGGAAGGAAAGGCAGAAGGCCAAGGAAGTCATGGGAGGATGAGATTCAGGAATGTCTGCATGAGAAAAATATTATGATTATGAAGTATAGAAAATCTTGTGTACGTCATGTGATGGATGTCAGTGAAGCCCGAGTTGTATGTCAAGATCGCTGTAAATGGAGAAGTTTGATACTGCAACAGTAAGTAAATAATCAGTTAAAAATTTATCTGGTAGTTTGTATTTCTTTGTGGAGCTAACCTGAATCTTAGAGAACAGCTTAGTAGTATGTATGTATGTATGTATGTAAAAGCTGGTGTCATCATTTCGAGCCAGAATCTAAACATCAGAGCATGCAGTGGAAACGTGCATCATCACCACTAACGAGGAAATCACAGTCCACCATTTCCACAGCCAAGGTGATGTTAACCCTGTTCTTTGACTATTGAGGACCAGTCCTTCTTGAGTGGCTACCAAAAGGATCAACTATCGATGCTGAACGATATTGTCAAACTTTAATGAAGTTTCGACATGCCATCATAAACAAGAGACTAGGCAACCTCACTCAGGGTATTGTGCTTCTGCGTGATAACGGCAGTTACCACGCAAGGATATTGCAGCGCTTTCGCTATACGGCAGTTACCTTCAGTTACCATGCAAGGACATTGCAGCACTTTCACTATACGACAGTTACCTTCAGTTACCACACAAGCACATTGCAGCGCTTTCGCTATACGGCAGTTACCTTCAGTTACCACGTAAGGGCATTGCAGCACTTTCACTATACGACAGTTACCTTCAGTTGCCACACAAGCACATTGCAGCACTTTCACTATATGGCAGTTAACTTTAGTTACCACGCAAGGACATTGCAGCACTTTCACTATACGACAGTTACCTTCAGTTACCACGCAAGTACATTGCAGCGCTTTCGCTATACGACAGTTACCTTCAGTTACCACGCAAGTACATTGCAGTGCTTTCACTATATGGCAGTTACCTTCAGTTACCACGCAAGGACATTGCAGCACTTTCACTATATGGCAGTTACCTTCAGTTACCACGCAAGGACATTGTAGCGCTTTCGCTACACGGCAGTTACCTTCAGTTACCACGCAAGGACATTGCAGCGCTTTCGCTATACAGCAGTTACCTTCAGTTACCACGCAAGGACATTGCAGCGCTTTCGCTATACAGCAGTTACCTTCAGTTACCACCCAAGGACATTGCAGCACTTTCACTGTACGGCAGTTACCTTCAGTTACCACGCAAATGGGCATTGCAGCCCTTTTGCTGGGAAGTCCATCAACATCCAGTGTATAGTCCTGACCTATCACCCTGTGATTTTCACATCTTTGGACCTATGAAAAAATTTCTAAAAGGGCAAACATTTCACTTCAGATGATCAGGTGCGTGAAGCTGTAGATAACTGATTGCAGCAGCAGCCTGCCTTCTTCTATGCCGCAGGAATATAAGGACTTTGTGGAACGATAGGACTGCTGTCTGAATGCTAGCAGCAATTATTTTTTAGGTATGTCATGTTTTGACTCTTTCAGACAGAAAATCTCACAACTTATTGAACAACCCCTACATGTTACCCTGAGATATAACAAATGAACATTTAAATTTTTTTGACTACCTGTTTTTGAGTTACAAAATTTTCAAAAATGACAAAAATGCTTAAAATTGCCAATCATGTTTGTTAGCTTTAAATGCATTTTTTTGAGACGTGAAAGCTACAGACATGGGTGAAGTGTCATTTTAAAGAGTGTGAAATGAGCTTTCATTGAATGTGTAACTTATGTTTTGGATGGAAAAAAAAAAGAAACAGGAAATATTTTAAATTAAAATTTTTTAGATTTCCCAAAAATGGAACTTAAAAAAAAAAAAAATCAATTGTTGGTACAGATTTACAGAATGTACAATCCAAATTTCAATTTGGTATATCCATGGTATTGTGTAAAAACACTTTTCTATTTTTTTTTTATGCACTTGTAATGTAGTAACTTACATTACAAGATACAGTGAGTGATCGCTGACTGATGTAACATATGGATACAAGGTGTGAGTGGAGCAGTAGGTAGTAAGATTTGGAGAGTGATGGGTAAACCGAAGGATTTATTGGACTTCAAGAAATGACAGGTTTTGGGTGCTCGGAGAGCGGTTGCCTCAATTTCCCAAAGAGCTGAACTGGTGGGTTGTTCAGAAGCCACCGTAGTTAAAGTAAATCAGGATTGGCATAAAAATGCTCAAAAAACAACTCTGAGGCAAAACTGCATGGGACAGTGAGAGGCTTGATGTGAGAGGTGAGCATCTGGTCTGACAACTTGTACAGGCTAACAGACATAGTGTTGTTCAACGGTTGACTACCCAGTACATCAAACGTGAACCCGAAAGAGTATCTGTCATGACTGCGCATTGCAGCTATATAACAGCAGATGACCCTGATGACATCCTCTCCTAACCGTGGTTCATTGGCACAAAAGATTCGCCTGGTGCAAAGATCATGCAAGTTGGACATTGGATGACTGAAAAAAAAAAAAAAAAGATGCTGGTCTAACGAGTCGCGCTTTTCCCTCCGTTCCGTGGATGGGTCCTTGATGTTTTTGGCGCAAACAACATGAGGCACTCGATCCATCCTGCATGGTCTCCACAGTGCAAACTGGTGGAGGTGGTTGTACAGTGTGGGTCATGTTTACCTGGCAGGAACTTAGACTCCTGGTGCATGTGGAACAGCATATGACTAGTATCCACTATCGTGAATTGCTTGCTGACTCTGTACACTCAGCAATGTTACATTTTTTCCCAAATGGCAAGGGTGTCTTCCAAGGTGACAATGCACCGAGCCACAGGTCCAATATTGTGCACGAATGGTTTAAAGAACACAGTTCAGACTTCCAGCATATCAATTTGCTTCCTAACCCCCACAGATACCAATCCTATAGAGCACTTGTGGGACACTATGGAATGGTATATCAAACATCTGAATACCCCAATCACCTCCATACCTGCATTGAAGCCCACATTACACACAGCTTTGTTAGCCACACCTCTCAACTGTTTCCAGCATCTTATTGAATCAATGCCATGTTTGATAGTTACTGTACTGAGGGCGAAAGATGGACCTGTGAAGTATTAGGTAGGTGGCCGTAATTCATTGATCACTCAGTGTATGTACCCACAGTTAAAGAGCATGTTTGGTTTTCTTAATTTAGATCTGGGATGCAATGCTTTTTTCAGTTCAGTGAACCAATAAGTATCACCTATAGCTGTTACTGGATCCACTTTGCAAAAAAAAGTTTATTGGTATTGTCAGGATATTTGGTTTATTTAGGTATGAGAATAAAGGCCAAATTTTTGGCATAGTTCTATGTACCCTGGATAGTTATAGGTTCATAGTTACTCTGAGATATAACAAAAGGATATTTTTTCAAGTCCAGCAGTTTGCAAAAATGAAATCTTCACTTTCGAAGGATCATTTGTTGAGAGCACTCAT
This sequence comes from Macrothele yani, assembly GCA_039090855.1. Classification (NCBI taxonomy): domain Eukaryota; kingdom Metazoa; phylum Arthropoda; class Arachnida; order Araneae; family Macrothelidae; genus Macrothele; species Macrothele yani. Next base: position 16,275,277 of record CM077005.1, on the reverse strand, counting down.
GCCACCCACCACAATAATACAAATCTAGTTATTTAGTCAAATGGAATACATTCCTCACTGCCATATTTTGCACAATGTATGACAGTTTTTTTCAAAAGCTGAAAATACTTTTGTTATCACTTTTTTGGTCTATACTGGGAGAAAAACGTGTAACTTCTGCATTCCCAGAATAGTTCTTGCTTCATTTAAACCTTTCTTCCGAAAGTTGCAGGTTCTCAATATACTCATCATTAGGAATAGGTAATGGCAGGGTTGCTTTCCCTGTTCCAATCAAATAATTATCTAGGTATCATGATCCAGCCCGAAAAAGTTTTCTGTTGTGAGGGATACTTGGATTTAAAAAGTTCATAAATTTTTTTGCGAATTGCCCAGAATCAGTCTTTTATGAACCGGAATTTCAATACCATTAATGTTTTTCATAGAGAAACAATTTTTCTTCTCTAGCATTTGTGTGCTGACTTCATCATTGCAATAACATTCATTTACTAAATGAACTGTTATTTTTATTAGGCTTTGAGATCCAGAGTTGACAAAATTCCTTTATCCTTTACAAGTGCTTTAGTTTGTCTCATAATGTAGTTACTTACACCAAATTCAGTTTCAGTTCTTCATGACCAGCTTTTTTAGGTAAAATCATCCTTTCCTTTAGCATTATTATTTTTTTTTTCAGTTGCTGAAATGTTTCTGATTCTGTCTCACACTCACCTTCATCCTGCTTTACTTCATTTCCTCTTGTATTGAAAAAGGATTCTTTGTAAGTCATTTTAATTTTCTTAACTTTCTCTTTGAAATACTTCTTAGAGCTTTGCACTTTTTTCTACACACACACACACACTCACACACACACTGGTGTTTCTTCAAGAAATGTCAAATAGGTATTAGTCTTCTTTTGAACAACATTATGTTATTGCTCAAAAATTACTGTTTTACACATTGTAATTGATAATGTCATTTGGTACTGGATGCCTTTTATATAACTATTGTGTGATAGAATAATACAGTATATTATCAAAATAATTAACTCATAAGATAATGTTTTAGGTTGTCATTTTTATTCATGCACTTGGTTTATTTATTCAGAATTTTTCTTTTCTTACTTTTCCAAAAAATATCCCAACTACCTGTGTTATCCGATCCGGTGCATAAACGGCATCCTTTGTTTAGACAAGCTATGTTCGGAATATATTTATTTATCTTTCACTTATTTTTGATCCAAAGTTCAAATAGTTTGCTATTTGTTGCACGTTCACGTCGAAACATTTGGTTTCTTTAATCATAGTTCTTTTTCGTCTTATTTTCAATGAAGTCCGATTGTCCTTGTCATTCGATCCGGCACGTAAACGTCGCTCCTCAATGACTCTGATGTTCCATATTCCGAATATTTTGATTTAGTATTAACTTATTCGTGATTCGAGGTTCAATTAATTTGTTCAATTAGTTTCAATTTTCTTTTCCTAATTGAACTCTACAAGATGTACAATTTTCTTATGCAATTCAATGTCATAATGTAATGAATACATCCACTGTGTTGTATTTCCCAATTTTTTTAACCCATATTCTTATAAGGTTTGCAACAGTAAACTGACACTTCCAGTTTGCTTCTACGTAAAGGGCAGAATTTTTTTTTCCAAAAAATAATGTACCTTCTTAAATGCAAATGTTAACTTTAACACTTTCTTTTCAAACAAATAAATAATAATGAAAAAATAACAACTATACATGTCAACATCAGTCATGGCTTAATGATCTCAAACTCCAAATTTTGTCTTTAGTTAAAAACAAGAAAAACCCCAATATCCAACCTTTATATCCAATTTTGAATTACAGCCATTGCACATCAATATGATTTTTAGTTTTTTACTAGGTTGCCAAAGAGATAACACATTGAAAGTTGAACCATATATTCGTAAATCTGTAGCCACCAGTTGGGATTTTTGAAAATCAATTTCATTTCTGAGAAATTAAAAAAATTGAAAAAAAAAATTTTTTTTTTTTCATCCAAAACATAGCAAGTTACACATCCAGTGAAAGCCTGTTTCATAAGCTTTAAAGTACCATAAGACGTAGTTCTATGTCAAAATGTCCTTTATTATATCTCAGGATAAAATATATTAAATCCATGAAATCCATGCCAAAAATGTTCAATGTATTGGTAGATTTGACATGGAATGACATGTTGGTAGAAGAGGTTTGCTAAGGCTCATATTCCTCATGAGCAAAGAATCATGATGAATAGATTGTGAGTTCCAACTGAAGCACTTACAGAGTCAGCATTTTCAACTTGTAACTTGGAACAGGGGGTGAAGGAAAAAACTTGCGTCTGAAGAACATGCAAAAGTGCAGTTGATATACATGCAGCTGAAATTAGCAGCCATGAAAATATTTTCTTCAGACTCAGTTGACTTTTCAATAACATGCACTGAATATTTTTGCAAGGGAAAGGACAGTGACAATGATTATACCATGGGAAAGTTAACTGTATGGTTGTAGTCCTTTTTCGTACACACATATGAGGGGTGTGTGTGTGTGTGTGTTAATGTCATCTCTTATGAAATTTCTGTATGCAAAGCAAAAATCTTAGCCCAATGGCTTGAAGAGCTTGGTGAAAATATTTTCCTTTTGCTTTTATTTTTCTGTAAAAAAATAAATCTTGTCTCTTCAAAATATGTTGCAAAAATATCCTTCTATTTTAAATTTTGGCACTTGTTATGTCTTCAAATTTTTTTCTTTATGAAACCACGAAGAATATCAGTTACCCTCCATTTTCTCCTTAAATTAGAACATATGTTGCAAATTCCAGGCTGGATTAAACCCATGTCTCAGTGTCTTGTATCACTTCTTTGTCTTCAGGCAAACCCAAAAGTTTTTTGTGAATAATGTTCATAATCTTATCATGAAAATATTCTGAGCAAATAACTGAATTCATTTCTTCGTATATGTCTGCTTTTTCATGATGCAGTTTCCAAGTTATACACTTATAATTTGTGAATGATTGTAAATGATTTCTGTTTTGTTTTTGAATACTAATTTCAATATGCTGGTATGTTGGACTCACAAGGTTTATATGGTGTTGAATGTAGATCCAGGACAAAGAAAAAATTTGCACCAAATATCAGTTGAATTTACTGATAAACATTGAATAGCTTTTTGATCTTAAGAAATGTGACAGGGTCTGAGCAAGGATTGATCAGTGGGATACTAGAAGTATGTATGTCTGTTGATAATTCATTGCCCTATCTTCCATTGATCTCCCTCCTAGGATCTTTCAAATGGAAGGTTAGGACGGTGTCCAGCTAAAGTGTGGAAGCAATATAACCTTGTATCTGCCCCGGTGGTGCAGTGGTCTAAGTGTTGGCTTATGACCATTCGTCTGTGAAAGGTCCGGGTTCGAATCCCGGTGAGGTATGGATTTTGTGTTTGTCTTATGGCACTGGTTCTCTCCCTTTCCTGGAACTAATGACTCAAAATTAGAGAGGGGCCACTGCCTATAGCCCATTAAATTGCTCACGGTTGTCGTTAAACCTTCAATCCAAAAAAAAAAAAAAAAGAAAATGTAACTTATTGCCTGTTGAGCTTGGTTTCCTTTTGAAGGCTATGCACTTATTTTAACTGCTGCTGTTGCTCTAAACATGTCTTGGACCATTTATTTGGAATTATCTTCAGAGCCTGCACCATGCTTCTTAATCTCCTCAGTGATAGCAAATTGGTGTCTTTTGAAAATGGATTTAATTTCCATAAACAGCCAGAAGTCACAGGAGCCAAGGCCAGAATTGAAAATTCTAATGTTTCACAGGAAGTACTGTAATGGGCCATTTCTCTCATGCCGTTGGGTTTTAATCCTCACTCACGACACCAGTTGTATTGAAAGCTCTTTTGGGACCATTGAAAAATGACACTGAACTTGCAGCTGACTTCAGAAGTTATTCTGCATTTCCTGGTACTCTATGTATCCCACTTCTATGATACAGTTGTAACAGCATTTGCCGAAACAATGACCTCTTTGTTACAGGAGGATCAGTATGAATCTGGGACCATTTTTGGGCTCCTAGTGGGTTACAGTGTGGTCATACTGAAAATAATTACCAAAATAGACACCAGGCCAACTCCATTCGAAACTCTTTCAGTGCAGATTTTTCAAATAAATATGAGGTGTGATCGCAAAGCATCCAGACTGGTTGCATACGTTCGGAATTGCCCGACACAGCAGGAAGCGGTTTGGCAAAGGTTGACCTGGATTTAATACGCATGTTTTGTGAGTCACCTCTCCCTTGCTCGTCTGTTTTCTTTTTACTGTAGTGCTTTGTTCTTATGCGTGTGAAGCTGTTCGTTGCATTTGCCATGTCAGAAAAATTGATAAATTAAATTGCATCAGATTTTGTCAAAAACTTGTTGAAACTTGCAAAGACACATACTTTAAGTTACAGAAAGTCTATGGGGAAGATTGTATGAGTCATGCACAAGTTTATGAATGATATAAACATATTAAAGATGATCGTAAAAATGTTAAGAGTGATGGGCAAATGAAATTTTCAAGTTTTCTGAAGGAGTGGCTAAATGGAAACAGTGAAAATACAGCACATTTGTGCCAATGATTACATTTGTATTGCCTTCCATGTATTTGTGAAGAATTATTTCTTCAGGAAAATTTGTTTCTCACTTATGTAGGATGAACATTTTTTTAACCGTTCATTTAATTTATAAATAAAAATTCAGATAATGATTGCATACTCTTGCAATGGGCTTGTAGGATATGTACCACTGCCTTACCCTGCAAGGTTTCTCAGATATTTTTTTGGATATATATAGCACTTACATGGCCCTTTCAGCATTCTCTCAGGCACAAGTTCTTGTTTTGTAGATTTTCTTCTTGACAAGAGTTTCTCTAGCAATTTATCTAGATGTTACTGGGCTTGTACTCCGTGCTAAAATCCTGCCAAGTATATACACAAGTAATCTTACGCCCTTGTCACAACAGAGCTACCCCATATATTTCAGGTGATGCATAGTTGTATACTGTATTGTGTCATACATGACTCCTTAATGCTGCTTTTTTAAATGTAGTGTAATTTTCTTCTAAGGCTTTCATGGTGCTATATGATATTGCAAGTGAGTTCTGTGTTATGACGCAGAAATTAGGAATTCCAGTTTGTAATTAAACTGCCAGAAATTATGTTGATTCATTATATTTTTTTAAGTTCTTGAAGTATGAATAAATCTTATTATTTTGTAAGTATTTCTAATTTTGTTGTTAGTTATCAATGTAACCATTTAAGCCAAAGTTTGTTACCATAATTTTACAGTTCAATTTCTCAACTGCCTTGTGTTTGTATTTGTAAAAGGTGATTAAAAAATTAATTTTCAGGTATTTTGTTTTCCATTTTCTTTTCTGATTTAGAGAGCATGAGCTCATTCTGCAAATAGAAGAAATTAGTAATGCAATAAGTGAACCTTTGGAACAAATGGTGAGCAGATTCTTACTTTAATTCACATATTTTTTCTCTGAATTTATGCAGTAGTCTGAATTGCAGTGAGGTGTGAAAAGTGATTATTTTCTGTAAAGATTTTGGAAGGTATATGCTTAAAGTCCACTCTTGTTTTCGGCATAGTTTGTGCCATGCCAAAAAACAAAACAAAAAAACCAAAAACAAACATAAATGCATCTACAGTAAACCTTATAATATTTTTATGAAGCTGATACACATTTCTATACAGCACGAAATGTGGGAATCTACAGATTTAAATTAGATGTTCAGGTTTGGGATTCAACAAAACATTTGATTAGAAAGGTGAATATATGGGAACAAAAATCAGTAACAGCATTAGCGTATTTATTTTATTTTATAATAAAGATATATGCTATAATGAAGTCAGTTCATATCCTTTAAAGTCAGTTAGGGCCAAGCTCTTGCAGGTTGTAGCAAAAATCTCAGCTATTTTTTTTTTTACTCTATGGTAGTAAAGTGAATTCATGTTGCCCAAGGATGATATTCAAAAGGTTTTCTTTTCAGGTTGAAGCAGAGGTTCAAGCTGAAAAAACTGAGCATCTGTTTTTCTGTTTTTGAAGTTTTCTTTTAATTTCAGTGTAGGTATAGGATGTAGCCACACTTTTCCTTCTTAAATTTGAGGTTTCTTTGCATTCTAAGCTTGCACTTCACCACTTTGTCAACTCCTGTTTCAGTTTTATGATTTTATTCAGTAGTTTGAGGTGAAGAGTAGATATTAGGTGTACAAATAAGTTTTAAAGCATTTAAAGACAACACAACACATAATTTGAGAGAAAACCACAATTCCTTTACGAATCAAAATATGCATCGTCATTATCTATCACCTTCCGCCATTGGTCGGGCAGCTGACGAATTCCAGCTATGAAGAATACTTCGTCATGTGACGCGATGAAATCGTCAACCCATTTTTGCACTTCGTCACGTGTCCAGAACCGTACAGCAGACAAAACCACGTTGCATCGATCAGAACAAATGATAGTCTGAAGGGACTATGTCGGCACTATACGCCGGGTGCTTCAAAACTTTACAGCCAAGCGTCAATAATGTTTCCTTGACCGATTTCGCGACATACGGCCTAGAGTTGTCATGCAGTAATTTCACTGGACGCAATGCTTTGCCTGTGAATGGACGTTTCCGACAGATTTTCTAGTTCAGTCGCAGCAATTGTTGCTTGTAGCGATCAGCAGTAACAGTTTGACCCTGTTCCAGTAGTTCATAATAGAGCACGCCCTTCATATCCCACCAGATGCACAGCAGAACTTTCTTGGAGTGAATATTGTGTTTTCGTGTCGAAGTCGTTGCTTCACCGGGGTCGACCCAGTGTTTTTTTGCATTTGGGATTGTCGTACCTTATCCACTTTTCATCACTCATAACGATTTTCCACACGAAAGACTTTCTGTATTGTTTATTCAACAGATTCAAATGCTTCATGACACGCTCATCCTTGTTCCTCTGGCTCAGGTCATGTGGCACCCATTTTCCTTCCTTCTGAATCTTTCTCATTGCACGTAAACGATTGGAAATGGTTTGTAGAGTTATTCCCAGTTGTTCAGCTAGTTCTTTTTGCATTTCAGATGAATTTTCATCCAGCAATGCTTGCAGTTCCTCATGTGCAACCTTCTGTGGGGCACTGCTACGTTTTTGATCGCTGACATCAAGATCACCTGCTTTAAACTGTCTAAACCAAAACTCACGAGCTTTTCGATACAATATTCTCCCCCAGAATGGAACAGATCGATGCACGTGCTTTTGCAGCACTTTTTCCTTGATGAAATTCGTGACGAATGCAGTGTCGAATAAATACAGTATCGCTTGCCATCTTTCACCTACCGATGTGCAAGTGCGTTTGACTGTTGGGCAAACTTCTGTGTCACATTTAATATTCGGGACCAGTTACGGTTTACATGACAACAACGTAGGGGAATGTCGGATATGTAAATTAGCGGTATACCTCACACACAATGCTTTAAAACTTGTTTGTACACCTAACACAGGGTGTCCACATTCTGGAAAGTCAGAGGAAATCAGGGAAAGTCAGGGAAATGAAAATTGGTCAGGGAAAGGCAGGGAAATGCCTGAAATGTTGGTAAAAGTCAGGGAAAATCAGTGATATTTGAAAAAAGTCAGATAATTTCAATCACAGTTAGACTACAACTAGTTTTAACCTGGTGATGGGGAGTGACTCCCTCATCGCCCAACACACTTGCACTTGGTGTTGCAGACAGTCGCTAACTTCCCCTTCCTACTAATGTAACCTTGTATTTCCTACCTATTATTGTAAGTTGTGTTACATTACTTGTTAACATTTCTCTTTTTGTTTTAGGTCAAAGGAGTAGAAGAAAATTTGTGATATGAGTTATATCTTGTTAAAAGGCAATTAAGACTGCAGCAATGTCAAAGCGTTGTGTGTTTAATGAACAATGGTTGGACGAACAATTATATCCTTAGTTTTCTGGCTGGATAGCTGCTGTGAACTGCAACAATGAATCAGCATTTTTAGTGTTCTCCCTAGGGTGTTTTTTTACAGCTGGGTGGCAAGAAATTTTAGCTAGGTGGTAATTTAAACGACCCCTTCCTCAATCGGGGAAAAAAAGAAAGGATGTTTTGCTTAACATGACTGTACTTATTAAATACTTACTGATAAATCATGTTCAACACAGATTTCAGTCGTTTTCACCAATATTTATGGTGTCTGTGGGAGTAAGTTTTGCACTCTTACTATTATGTGTGTTGTGAAAACATTCATTACAGGAAATTCAGCAGCTGGGCGGCAGAGAAAGTTAGCTGGGTGGGCCGCCCAGTAAAAGGCTCTAGGGAGAACACTAATTTTGTAAAGTGTTCTCTAAAACTTTCAAGCTTAGCAACATGGGGCGTTGGGCAGTCTCCAGCCACGGAAGTGGCCCTAATCATTTGAAAACATCCGTGCTAAAATGTCTCAGCCCAGTCTTTATTCTTTCACTTCCTCTGTGAAAAAGAACTCTCTTTGTAATAACGAACTTTTGCCATCAACAAGCTCAGGAAATATGGAATCAGTACTTCTAGAAAATATTAAGTCTAATGACTCAAATACTTATTTTGTGAAAGATTATGTTAAACCCAGTAGACCTTAATGCTTATGTAGTGAAAGATGATGTAACAAAGTCGGAAATAATATGGGCCATGGAAGTGTTGTCCAAGCAAATGTCTCTGAACTCTTGTACACAGATTAACAAAACATTTCAGTTAATGTTTCCTGACAGTGCGATAGCTTCAAAATTTACTTTAGGCAAAAGTAAAGCATCTTATGTGATAAACCATGGATTGGCACCACATTTCAAAGAGTGTTTAATGGACGATCTGAAGCAGTGCACTGACTTTGTAATTTGTTTTGATTAATCACTAAACAAAATTGCTCACTGTGGGCAAATGGATCAGTTTGTTCATTATTGGGACGCCAGTCTGCAAAAAGTTTCCACTAGATACTTAAGTAGTGTGTTTTTAGGACAGGCAACAGCTAATGACCTTTTAGAGAAATTCATTAAAGGTGCACCTCTTCCCTTGGATAACATGCTGCAAGTGTCAATGGATGGACCTAACGTTAATCTCAGCTTTCTTCAAAAGCTGAAAGATAAACTTAGAACTGAAAATCCAGATGGTAAATTATTAGTTGACATTGGAGTATGTGGTCTTCACGTTTACTTTAGGCAAAAGCGAAGCATCTATGGGCCATGCAAATTATACTATGATTACTGGATGTAAAGATTTCCCTTTGAAATTTTGTGCTGTAAGGTGGTTGGAAAACGTTAATTGTTTGACTAGGGCATTGCTTGTCTATGATCATATCAAGAAATATGTTCAAGAATCATCGGTTTCCAGCAAACAGCACATGTTTCTTTCAGAATTCATGGAAAGTCTACTGTTGAAATGCAAATTGGCTGCATTTAGGACTATAGCTTCAGAGTGTGAATCTTTTTGAGAAGGTTCCAAAGCCTTTAATTCCTTTCATACACACTGATTTGCTGGATCTAATTAAAAATTTGATGGCACGAAACTTGAAGCCTGACAACTTAAGTGAAGCTGATAGTGTCTTAAAACTGTTATAACTTTAGATGTATCAAAAAGTGAAAATCTTCTCTCAATTGAGAAAGTTGATATTGGATTTAGTGTTTAAAAAGCTGTTAAAAGAAGTGAAGTGCTCAGAAAGGAAGAAATTAAGAGTTTAAGCTTGAATTTAGGAAACTTGTGACCAGTATGATTGGAAAACTTTGTGAGGAAAGCCCACTAAAATTTAAGTTTGTCCGTGGGGTAACTTGTTTGGACCCATTATAGTGCAGCAGCCGAGTCTAGGCAAGAAGAGAATGGAAATTGTGCTCCAAACAAACAGGATTTCAGATGACTGTGCTGAAAAAGCTAATAAACAGTATGCTTCATTGTGTGTAGAAGCTCAATCTGCTTTAAAGTCTCAGTTTGATGAATTTTTAGGCAGTCATGATGATTTCCATTGGATTAGACAAATTTTACAGTGCTCTACTTGACAACCAAAAATAATTCGGTGAACTTTGGGATGTAATAAAAATTTGTCTCATTATGTCTCATGGAAATGCTTTAGTGGAAAGGTGGATTTTCTGTCAATAAGTCTCTTCTTGTGGAAAATTTCCTGGAAGAATCCCTGATTTGTCATATAACAGTTTTTGATTCCATTAAAAATGTGGGAGGAGTAGAACACATTGCTATCAATAGAAGGCTTCTTCTTTCTGTAAGAGCCTCCAAACAAAGATATCAGGATTATCTTGAGAAAAAGTGTTCTTCAAAACGAAGAAGAAAGAAAACTGAAAGAAAAATTTATCATGAAATAAAGGAATTGAAGGAAAAAAGACAGTACAGAAGGAACTAGAGTCGGAAAAAGCAGCATTGCAAACGAAGATTTCAGATTGGGAAAAGAAGAAAAGTGGTGTGTAATATAAAAACAGTGACTGTGTTCCTACTGTAATATTTTTATAGTAACTGTTTTGAATATTGTGTATGGGTTTGTTTGAATGTTTCTTCAATAAATGTAAAACCATGAAAAAAAAAAAAAGAGTAAACTTAAAATTAAAAAGGTGTGGGTTGGATGGCTATGGAGAAGGTGGAGGCCAAGATATATATATATATATATATATATATATATATATATATATATGGGATGCTAGGTCAGGTGATGCGTAACATCACAGCCTCTCCTTGACAAATGTCAACCCCGCCTTCTCGTGGTGCATCCTGTTCCCACTAAAGGGGCTCTGACGACCGCCAATAGCGGTATAACTATACCATCGGGATTAGAGGAAATGCTATCCCACACTCACCATCCCGCTTGGCCAGCGTGGTGAGTTATGGCCAAACCCCTCCAAAATGACACCACAACTTAAATCTTGGCCCTCAGTCTCCGGCAGCTGGAATGTACCTGGCCAAGGCAGCGGCCAGTGCGACATGAAGGCAGAGGGTGCTAAGAATCCCCGGAGGACCGGACTAGGCTGCCATCTGATGCTGACCTTGGCTTGGTATAATGGACGCTCCCTATCTTCTGATTCAAGGCTTCTTGAATTGGAAGAGGAACTACAAAGGATCAAGTGAGACATCGTCGGGCTAAGTATGGTAAGGAGAAAAGGAGAAGATCTCATTGAACTGAAAAGTGGACATCTCTTCTACTATCGTGGGACTGATACTGGCACAACTAGTGGTGTTGGATTTATAATAAACAAGAAACTGAAAGATAAAGTTGTAGAAGTTGAAAGTTCCTCTGACAGAGCTGCACGACTCGTTTCCAACTCTCGAGAAGATACCAGGCTCAGATTATTCAAACTTATGCACCCACCACGAGTCATCCTGAAGAAGAAATTCAAGAATTTTATGAGGAAATTCGTCATCTAAATAATAAAGGTAAGCAGCACTTAAAGATAATTATGGGAGATTTCAATGAAAAAAATAGGGCAACAGCAACAGAATGAAACTTCAGTAGGTAAATTCGGTCACTGCAACAGAAACCAAGGAAATACTCTCGTAGAGTTTGCAGAGGCAGAAGGGTTTTTCATCTTGAACTCCTTTTTCACGAAAAAGCCACACAGGAAATGGACATGGAGACATCCAAATGGGACGACAAGTGAAATTGATTTTATTATGTGTAACAAAAAATTCGTCATCGAAGACTGCAGGGTTCTAAACAAGTTCAACACAGGTAGTGACCATAGATTGGTGAGATGTAAGATGCACCTCAACACTAAACTCGAACATAGCAAGCTCATAACACAAACAAAATGTATTGACATAACCAACCTTAAAAAACACTGTAATACCTTCAAGTTGGAACTGAAGAACAGATTCTCTGCTTTGGAAGACCTAAAATCGGAAGAAGTGGATATTTCTGAAGTTAACAGAAAAGTAACCAAAGCTCTTATGGAAACAGCAACAAAATTAGCTGGGTCTAAGAACAAGTTGCATGTGAACAAATTATCAGGAAAAACCAAAATGTTGATGCAAAAAAGAAAAGAGATGTGGACAACTAAAGAAGATGTGACTTCCAAAGTTAAATATATAGAGCTATGCAAGACAGTAAGAAAAAGTATCACTGAAGACGTAAGGAAATTCAACTGTGAACTAGTGAGGAAAGCAATTGAAAACAACCAAAGCCTAAAGATAGCAAAGGGACATCTCAGTAAGGGAAGAAAACAGATTATGGCACTGAGAAAAGAAGATGGTTCTGTAACAAGAAATAGAGGCGAAATTTTGACAAGAGTGAAAGATTTCTACTCCAAATTATATGAAAGGGATGATATATGCACTCCAGACATCATGAAAGATACCAGTACCAGAGTTCCTCCAGTCCTTCCAGCAGAAGTTGCACATGCAATCAAGAACATGAAGCGAGGAAAAGCTCCAGGAGAAGATGGAATTACAGTAGACATCATGCAGGAAGCAAGTGGAGAAATCGAAACAGTACTCGCCCAAATTTTCACTCTATGCCTTAATGAAGGGAAGATTCCTGAGGATTGGAACAACGCTACAATGATCTTGCTACATAAAAAAGGTGACATGGAGGATCTCAAGAACTACAGACCTATCAGCCTCCTATCAGTGGTTTATAAAATCTTCACTAAAGTTCTTTCACACCGCTTGAAGGTAACACTGGACATGGCTCAACCGAGAGAACAAGCTGGATTCAGGAATGGCTACAGCACAATAGATCATATCCACGTACTGAGAGAACTAATTGAAAGAGCGTGGGAATATGAACTTCCATTGTGCATGGCTTTTATCGATTATGAAAAAGCCTTTGATTCGGTGAAACCATCGGCAGTTACAATGGCTCTGAAATCCTGCGGTATTGAAGATGCATACATTAATATTATTAATAACATCTATGAAAATGCAAGTGCAAAGATTCGGCTGTTTGAAAATACAACACACATAAAAATTGGAAAAGGAGTGAGACAAGGTGACACCATATCTCCGAAGCTCTTTAATGCCACATTGGAAAATGTCTTTCAATCACTGAACTGGGAAAACAAAGGGATAAAGATTAATGGAGATTAATCTAACCCACCTTCATTTTGCTGATGACATAACCATTTTTGGAACTACCCCATCAGAGCTGCAGAGTATGATCCAGGAACTTGCTGACAAGAGTAAAGAAGTGGGATTAAAAATGAACTTTCAGAAGACAAAAGTGATGTTCAATGCTTTTACAAGAAATGAAGATTTATCGATTGATGGAGAAAAGCTGGAGATAACAGACACGTACGTTCATCTTGGACAGCAGATATCAAGTGAGGGTCACATTGATGAAGAAATTAATCGGCGTACAAAACTTGCCTGGAGAGCTTTTGGAAGAAACAGCATAATTTTCAAGAGCAGTATGCCATTATGTCTTAAAAGAAAAGTGTTTGATCAATGCATCCTTCCAGTGCTTACGTATGATGCAGAGACGTGGACCTTAACTAAAAGAGACATACAAAGGCTGCAGACAACTCAAAGCAGCATGGAGAGGTGCATGCTTGGTGTAACCAGGTGAGATAAGAAGAGGAACTCGTGGATCCGAAAAATGACAAGGGTGGAAGACATCATGATCAGAGTTAAATCCCTGAAATGGCAATGGGCTGGACATACTGCCAGAAGAACAGACCATCGATGGACAGCCGAAATTTTAGATTGGATTCCAAGGGACAGTAAAAGACCCAAAAGAAGACCACATGGAAGATGGGTGGATGAAATTCGAAAGTATGCGGGAGTGACATGGAGGAGACTGGCACAAGACAGACCGTTGTGGAGGAAACTTGGGGAGACCTTCGTCCAGCAGTGGATTGATAATGGTTGGCAATGATGATATATAATGGGATGTAAGGTCAGGTGATGCGTAACATCACAGCCTCTCCTTGACAAATGTCAACCCCGCCTTCTCGTGGTACATCCTGTTCCCACTAAAGGGGCTCTGACGACCGCCAATAGCGGTATAACTATACCATCGGGATCAGAGGAAATGCTATCCCACACTCACCAACCCGCTTGGCCAGCGTGGTGAGTTATGCCCAAACCCCTCCAAAATGACTCCACAACTTAAATCTTGGCCCTCAGTCTCCGGCAGCTGGAATGTACCTGGCCAGTGCGACATGAAGGCAGAGGGTGCTAAGAATCCCCGGAGGACCGGACTAGGCTGCCATCTGATGCTGACCTTGGCTACGTATAACGGACGCTCCCTATCTTCTGATTCAAGGCTTCTTGAATTGGAAGAGGAACTACAAAGGATCAAGTGGGACATCGTCGGGCTAAGTGAGGTAAGGAGAAAAGGAGAAGATCTCATTGAACTGAAAAGTGGACATCTCTTCTACTATCGTGGGACAGATACTGGCAGAACTAGTGGTGTTGGATTTATAATAAACAAGAAACTGATGGATGAAGTTGTAGAAGTTGAAAGTTCCTCTGACAGAGCTGCACGACTCGTTATCCAACTCTCGAGAAGATACCAGGCTCAGATTATTCAAACTTATGCACCCACCACAAGTCATGCTGAAGAAGAAATTGAAGAATTTTATGAGGAAATTCGTGATCTAAATAATAAAGGTAAGCAGCACTTATAGATAATTATGGGAGATTTCAATGCAAAAATAGGGCAACGGCAACAGAATGAAACTTCAGTAGGTAAATTCGGTCACGGCAGCAGAAACCAGCGTGGAAATACTCTCGTAGAGTTTGCAGAGGCAGAAGGGTTTTTCATCTTGAACTCCTTTTTCAAGAAAAAGCCACACAGCAAATGGACATGGAGACATCCAAATGGGACGACAAGTGAAATTGATTTTATTATGTGTAACAAAAAATTCGTCATAGAAGACTGCAGTGTGCTAAACAAGTTCAACACACGCAGTGACCATAGATTGGTGAGATGTAAGATGCACTTCAACACTAAACTCGAACGTAGCAAGCTCATAAGACAAACAAAATGTATTGACATAACCAACCTTAAAAAACACCATAATACCTTCAAATTGGAACTGAAGAACAGATTCTCTGCTTTAGAAGGCCTAACATCGGAAGAAGTGGATATTTCTGAAGTTAACAGAAAAGTAACCAAACTCCTATGGAAACAGCAACAAAATTAGCTGGGCCTAAGAACAAATTGCATGTGAACAATATATCAGGAAAAACCAAAATGTTGATGCAAAAAAGAAGAATGATGAGGACAACTAAAGAAGATGTGACTTCCAAAGTGGAATATATAGAGCTATGCAAGACAGTACGAAAAAGTATCACTGAAGACGTAAGGAAATTCAACTGTGAACTAGTAAGGAAAGCAATTGAAAACAACCAAAGCCTAACGATAGCAAAGGGACATCTCAGTAAGGGGAAAAAACAGATTATGGCACTGAGAAAAGAAGATGGTTCTGTAACAAGAAATAGAGGCGAAATTTTGACAAAAGTGAAAGATTTCTACTCCAAATTATATGAAAGGGATGATACATGTACTCCAGACATCATGAAAGGTACCAGTACCACAGTTCTTCCAGTCCTCCCAGCAAAAGTTGCACATGCAATCAAGAACATGAAGTGGGGAAAAGCTCCAGGAGAAGATGGAATTACTGTAGACATCATACAAGAAGCAAGTGGAGAAATCGAAACAGTACTCGCCCAAATTTTCACTCGATGCCTTAATGAAGGGAAAATTCCTGAGGATTGGAACAACGCTACAATGATCTTGCTACATAAAAAAGGTGACATTGAGGATCTCAGGAACTACAGACCCATCAGCCTCCTATCAGTGGTTTATAAAATCTTCACTAAAGTTCTTTCACACCGCTTGAAGGTGACACTGGACATGGCTCAACCGAGAGAACAAGCTGGATTCAGGAGTGGCTACAGCACAATAGATCATATCCACGTACTGAGAGAACTAATTGAAAGAGCGAGGGAATATGAACTTCCATTGTGCATGGCTTTTATCGATTATGAAAAAGCCTTTGATTCGGTGAAACCATCAGCAGTTGCAATGGCTCTGAAATCCTGCGGTATTGAAGATGCATACATTAATATTATTAATAACATCTATGAAAATGCAAGTGCAAAGATTCGGCTGTTTGAAAATACAACACACATAAAAATTGGAAAAGGAGTGAGACAAGGTGACACCATATCTCCGAAGCTCTTTAATGCCACATTGGAAAATGTCTTTCAATCACTGAACTGGGAAAACAAAGGGATAAAGATTAATGGAGATTATCTAACCCACCTACGTTTTGCTGATGACATAGTCATTTTTGCAACTACCCCATCAGAGCTGCAGAGTATGATCCAGGAACTTGCTGACAAGAGTAAAGAAGTGGGATTAAAAATGAACTTTCAGAAGACAAAAGTGATGTACAATGCGTTTACAAGAAATGAAGATTTATCGATTGATGGAGAAAAGCTGGAGATAACAGACACGTACGTTTATCTTGGACAGCAGATATCAAGTGAGGGTCACATTGGTGAAGAAATTAATCGGCGTACAAAACTTGCCTGGAGAGCTTTTGGAAGAAACAGCATAATTTTCAAGAGCAATATGCCATTATGTCTTAAAAGAAAAGTGTTTGATCAATGCATCTTTCCAGTGCTTACGTATGGTGCAGAGACGTGGACCTTTGCTAAAAGAGACATACAAAGGCTGCAGACAACTCAAAGTAGCATGGACAGGTGCATGCTTGGTGTAACCAGGAGAGATAAGAAGAGGAACACGTGGATCCGAAAAATGACAAGAGTGGAAGACATCATGATCAGAGTTAAATCCCTGAAATGGCAATGGGCTGGACATACTGCCAGAAGAACAGACCATCGATGGACAGCCGAAATTTTAGATTGGATTCCAAGGGACAGGAAAAGACTCAGAAGAAGACCACATGGAAGATGGGTGGATGAAATTCGAAAGTATGCAGGAGTGACATGGAGGAGACTGGCACAAGACAGACCGTTGTGGAGGAAACTTGGGGAGACCTTCGTCCAGCAGTGGATTGATAATGGTTGACAATGATGATGATGATGATGATGATATATATATAATATAATAATAATTAAATGAATCAGTTATTTAGGAAACTATATGTCAAACGGAAACACTTTTAAATAATATAAGTTTCTTAATTATCCAATCCAATTTTATTTATTATCATGGCACATATATTGAGAAACTCAAATAAACCTATTTGTGTAAAGTCAGGGATTTCTTATATATTTGGTCAAGGAAAGTCAGGGAAATCAGGTTTGATAATTCTGTGGACACCCTGTCATAACTTGCCAGAAATGAATATCTGCGAGCCCCACTATATAGATCCTGTGTTTTACATGAATTTCACATTTTTTGGTCATCTAAGGTAAGCCGTGGAAGGAAGGCAGTTCGGTTTGGATGAAGATGTACAGTACACTGGTGTGTTATTTTCTTGCTAATTTTACTCTTCTTGATGCTGTGTATTATAAAAACTATTGTGAAATTTTTTAATCATTTAAGCTCATGTAAAAAAAGTAAGTTACATAGTTGGAAATTTTATGTAGTCTTTTGGTATTGACGCAAATTTTCTTTTCCATTCTAGTGCCAGGAGCTTGGAAAACACCAGCGACATCTGGATGATTTGATTTTAGGTATGTTTTATTTCTTTAACTCATTTTGTGTTTCAGCACTCACTAACAGATTTTTGGCTTCCCCAGGGTTTCCACAGTCCTTAGAAATCCTTAAAAATCCTTATTTTTCCTAACTGGGTGCGTGAAATCTAGAAGTTACGATGTTACGCCTAAACTTCTGCTGCTGATTGGCCACATTGATGTCATGTGACATCAACTGAAAGCCCATGGGAGAGCACAGAGCAGTGCAAGATAAGTAATTTGCTGAGAAAGGTGAAGGACCGTGGGCTAAACTAAACACATCCAGCAGATTTCACCCAACAAGCCCCACCACCCATCTCTTGGTACTGATGTATTTCCCCTTTTTGTATATGGAAATAAGAATTATTCAGTTATACCATGAAGAAATTAAGAGTAAAATTTGAATCCTGAACATGTAATTTGGACTTTGCTTTTGCAGTTTAAGCAATGAGATGGTTATGTGCAAAATTCAAGTATGGAACTCATACTGAATGCAAGAACTATCATGGTATCAGTTCGCTGAGTGTGCCAGGAAAAGTGTTTGGGAAGGTCATTATTGTTAAGGTACAAGGTCGTGCATCAGGAAAAGTGTGGGATGCACATAGTGGTTTTATGCCTGGTAAGGGCAGCATTCATCAAATTTTTGCATTACGCATGATGACTGAAAAGTATCTGTCTGCTGGTAAAAAAGTATTTGCTGCCTACACAGATTTAGAGAAAGCTTATGACCACAGATATCGTATAAGGGACTAGATTGGCTGTCTGCTCTGTTGAGCATGGGCTAGCGCTGTGAGAAGCATGGAGCCACATTAAGCGGGTCAAGATGGCGGCGGAGCATGGCACGTTACGCAGGATAGTTTGGACTTGGTTATTGTATAAATCATGGTGAAAGCTTCCTCAGATAAAAATCTTACGCAGAGAGACAAAAATATAATTGCTGTTACTTATTTGCCTCTTGCTCAATGCTGAAAACAATATATATATATATTAAAATTTAAAGCTGGTATTGTATGCAAGTATAGAAAATTATTGGAAAACATTTTTAAGAAGGTAATGCGGCAACGATTTAAAATAATGTAAACGCAAATAATAATTTATTTAAAATCAATAAGTAGCTTTTAAATCCAGCAAACTATTGATTTGAACCCGAAAAAAAAAAAAAAAAAAAAAAAGGCTTCCACATGCTTTACATAGAAAAGCTGAAATAATGTGAATCTTTTTCCTTGTTGGTATTACCTCTGTCATTCTGATTTATTTATTACGTTTGCTCAAAAAGTTTTGAATTTCACCAAAACTGTTGATATTTCGTCTTGTTATGCACTAAGAAAATTTCAGTTTTTAACATTTCACATTTATTTGGACAATATAGCAACGAAATGGCGTATTAAATGTTAGCATTCATTAACAAGGAAAGTCAAAATCATATCTCTCAGCAAATTAAAACCAGCGTGATATTTTTTTATATTGCAGATACCGGAATGTCTTCTTTGAAATTTAAGACCTGGCCGAATCTGAAATAATATTTTGCAAGACCCTTGGCATTCTAGTTAGCACTAAGGAATATTACTGTTTTTTACTTAAATTTTATAACTAAATGGGTACTTGACTGCTTTGAATCTCAATATAGATAGAAAATCACAGTACCAAACTCATATTTCTTTGACTTAACGCAAAGTAGCCTTGCTTAATGCAAAGTAGTCTAGCTTCTTGTATATGATATCTGTGCTTATGACAAAGTAAGTAGAACTCTTCTGTGGAAGGTACTGAATAAATGTGCTATTAGTGGGAATCTACTTAATAGTGTGAAAGCCATGCACGCTGGCAGTAAAGCATGTGTACAAGTGAACAGTGTTTTTTCAAAAGGTTTTCTATTGGTGTAGGAGTAAAACAAGGTTGTGTAATGTCATACTGGCTGTTTAATAAGTTTATGGATGCATGCATGTGAAATGCCGAAATGGATAAATACAGGTAGATCTCGGTGTACAAAATGTAAAATATATGTACACACTACATAAATATGTTCGTATTCTCATACCCCAGGTGCAGAATAATGTTCAGTGTTCTGCAACATGACTTCCAAAAATTGTAAATGTTCTTCGGGCAAAACACGAAACACTTTGAAAAGTGAATAAATCACAGTAAAACAAACATTAAAAAATTACCATAATTTAAAACCCCTTGTTAAATATTACAATACATAAAAACATGTTATTTAAATCAAATAAATTTATTTAGAACCAGGGTATTTAGAATTTGATATTTTGTCAATAACTTTTAAAGTTAAATAGTGTGCCACTAATGCAGATGAATTATTTACAAAGTGTCTGTGGTAATTTGGTCCATACATTGAAACTAGGGCAACTTTCAGTATTTTTTTGACTGATTTATGTCCAAACTGTGCTCTGTTTGACATTATGAACGTTCATTTATCATTTGTTCCAATTATAACATCTCTGTCATTAAATTAGTATTGGGTCTTTTACTTATACAATATGTCAATTGTTGAACCCCAGGATTCACAAATTGCCTCTGAGACAGGCAAAAAAAAAAGAATAAAAACAGCAAACTTAATACATTTTGGAATCTCTGCTTTCATTTCATTTAAAGCTTGTTTTAAGAGAGCTTTAATCTGGAAAAAATGTTCCGTTTGTCCTACTTTCTTACATATTTCTATAGGTCCAAGTGCAAAAACAGTATACTCAAAGAATAAATCTTTTTTTTTTTTTTCTTCAGAGTGTGGAACACATGGAAAAATCTTCAAAAATTCAATGAAATTGGAGAGATCTTCCAGTTCTTTCTTCTGCTTAAAACTGACACAAGTTCTTAGAAATATTTGAATACAATTTGTATTAATTATTCAAAATTCAATAAAATACCTGCTCTTCTTATAATTATGTCAACAATTTGGTCACTAGTTGCACTCAAGTCGGTTGAAGATTGAGCACTTTTTCGAATTGATTCCTCATTGAGGACGAATAGTCCTCAATGAATCCACTGTGAGGACGAATAGTCCTCACAGTGGATTCACTAAGTCCCAAAGCACGCTGAATGTCAACAATACACTCGCCTTTCTCACAGCGATCCAGAACTTCTAACTTTATTTCTAATGAATACAACTTTCGTACATGCTTCTTTCCCTCGAAAGACACACTTTCTTTCCATTTGCCTGACATCGTAGATCCTCTACACGCAGCTTTATAGCTCTACTGGTCTGATCTGAGCGAGCACTCATGTGTTGACAAAAACGTCAAAAGTTGAGCATCAAGATGTGCAAACCCATTATTGTAATTATTGTTTCCTCGTAGTGTTAACAGATGGTGCCACTGAATCACGTAAATCCGAAAACACGGATAATGAAACCGCATATACCGAGATCTACCTGTATTGACTTATGTCTTGGCAATATACGTGTGTGCAGATTGTTATACCTGATGATACAGTCCTGTTGGCAGAGAGCAAAAGTAAGTTGCAGAGTATGTTGTCCTGGATGTATGAAGTTTTTATGAAATTCAAACTGAGTATAAATAAGGGAACCAAAGTTATGGTTTTTGAGTGAGGAACTGTTACCTCAGAATGCAACATAAGTCTTAATGGCACAGAGATTGACCAGGTGAATGAGTTTGTATATTTAAGAAGTATGTTTGACAGAGAGAACAAATTAGATGGGACAAAATTAATAGGTGAGTGAATTCCTCATTGAAAGTCATAGCTGCCCTAGGTGGATTTCACAGGAATGGTTGATTCTTAAGGAAGTCCAAAATGGCTGTGTAGGAAAGTGTAATTGTTCCTACTTGATGTATAAAACCTAGGTACTGCAGAAAAGACATAGGAATCGTTTGTGTGCTGGGGAGATGCGTTACTTACCATGCTTGGGGGAGGGGGTGGGACAAATATGCTCTGAACGAAGATGTGTTGCAGATGTGTAATGCAAGGCAAAATGCTGTTAGTAGGGTGGAAACTAATATTATCAGCATACAGCAATCTGCACACACGGATATCACCAAGACATATACCAGTATTATCTATTTTGGCATCACGCATGCACACATCCATAAATATATTAAACAGCCATGGTGACATTACACAAGCTCTACTACCAGCATACACGGCTTTTACACTGTTAAGTAGATTCCCAGTAACACCATATTCATTCAATACCTTCCACAAAAGTGTCCTATTTACTCGGTTGTAAGCTTTCTCTAAATCTATACTGACCGCAGTCAACTGTGAGAAAATGATAAACCACACACTCGTGTTCCACTGGCAAATAAGGATAGGTCTGTTTTTGGTCTTGCAACAAGTTTCTGGGATGAAATTGGGGAACAAGTACAATTTAATATGGAATTTTAAAGAGTTTTGATCATTGGCTCCTGAGGTTTGATGCATCCATTTCAGGCATAGTATGCAACTTGGTGGCAAAGATGCTGAGTTTCTCCATTTCAATTGGATTATGTCTAGTTTTCAAACTTAATGCCCAGGAATTCGTCTTTCTTTGAAAAAACACCTGGTTTTTGTGAGATTTTAATAATTTATAATTTTTTGCTGTAAAATGTTTCTGGTTTATTACCATCATAGACACTCCATGTGCTGTGGATTCTCTGTAGTAATTACAGGAAGCATTGGTCTGCTGTGGAGTAGAGGAAACATTAGATATACTACAAAAATTGAAAATTCATGTTTTCAAGATATGCACGCACATATCACTATGCTGTTCTCTAAGGTTAGCTCCTCAAAGAAAGCTCATCAGCCAGATTAAAGTTAAAACTGATGGCGCTAGATTTTTCTTACTTGTTGGTATACTTAAATGTATCCATTTACAGCAATCTTATCATGCAATTTGAGCTTTACTGACATTCACCACACGTCTCACACAAGACCTTTTGTACTTCATACTCATTATCTTTTTCTCATGCAGACATAGCTGAATCTGGTCGTTCCATGATTTCTTTAGCCTTCTTCTACCTTTCTCTCCTGCCACTTGTGTTGCATAAATTCTCTAGTAAGCATCTTGCCATTCTTTCTTTAAACACGGCCATACCACCTTAGAATATTTGTCTCAACCTTACTAACAACATTTTGCTAAACATTATATATATATATCCATCAGATATATATGCCGCCATGCCAGCTGAAAATGATCGTTCTGGCGGGGATGAGAATGTTCTGCGATTTTCAGAATTTTGATTTTTTCTGATATCTTTTTCTGAATTACCTGTTTAAATTTTTCTAAATTCTTGTGATATCTTTGCCCCCCCATTTCTTTTCCTGATTATCTTATTTTTTTTATATTTTTCTGATCATGTTGCCCATTTTTTAATATATCTGGCAAAGAGAATGTGCGATCAAAAAAGTTCTAGTCTAAATATTTCTTAAAGGGGCAGGATATATTAGGATGACTTTACCTATCTGAGATGGAAATTTTGTTCAGTCACTCAAACCACTCAAACAGAAATTTATTTTGTGTTTCTCGCATCATGCCACAAATTTGAAAACTTGCTGTTCACCAGCCAAGACCTAACAGATGAAATGAAACTAGACTACATAGCCAGGACCATTGTGCCACGAACTGTTCCTAGAATATGTATCTTCAGAAAATTCCAATATTCTGTTCATAACATCCATATTGTATATTACTGCATGTCAGAATACTTGATTTGTGCCTTTCCCTGTACCTTGGTGAAATATTAATTAAAACCACTTTAATAAGACAAACACTTCCTCTTTTGTAAGAGTAACATCCTATGTCACAAAAGTTTTCGAAATACTAATAATGCTAAATAAAAAGTACAATGAAAAGCATTATATAATTCAGAAAAAAATACTTTCATTCTTTTTGTACAGGTAAGCACATGAAATAAAACATTTAAATTTTTCCTTTATCTGGCAGTATAATATTCGATCAAGAGACACTGAAATTAAAAAGTAGTACACACATACAATTGCGTCCAAAAGTCCTGCACCAGTAGACCGAAAGTAAATTTTTGATGTTTGAAATCAACTTATACAGCGTAATGGTAAAGTCGGGAATACATATGCATCATTTTAAAGGAAATTTTATGCTGAATTTAAATACTTTTATTTATTACCAGTAATAGAAGTGAAGTTACAAGCAAAAGTACAGCGTCTAGTCATAAAAAACAAAAAATAGTGAAATTAGTGTACAATGCATTTAATGTAAAATTACTGTACAGTACATTATTGAAACTTGCAGGACACTTGAAATAACTTACCAACAAGCAAAATACACTTTAATATTTAATTGGATAACCACGGTTTCTTAGTAACAAAGTGCACCTTCTTGGCATGGAACTAATGCGCTTTTATAGTTGTCCATTGGTGATAACACGGGGCCATACGGCCCTTACAATTGCAATGCTGTTTTAGATGTGGGTCCTAGTTGACCAATCTTTTGCTTCCATCTCACCCACAGATTCTCTATGGGATTAAGATCCCGTGACTGTGCCGGCCACTGAAGTTTTCTTACAACTTTTTGATTAAACCACTCGTCAACCAACTTTGACTGATGACATGGTGCGTTATCGTCCTGAAAGATAAAATTCCGCAAACCCATGTCTTGTGCAGATGGTAGCAGTTTGGACTCCAAAATATCCACATAATTCGATCCATTCAATGTGCCATCAACAGTGTGCAGATGGCCAACACCACTGGCTGGAATACAGGACCATAACACCGAATGCGGGTGCTTGATTGTTGGCTGGGTGCAGCATGCCTTATATCTTTCACCAGCCGACGACGTGCATAATTATTTCCATTATTTGCGGAAATAGTAACAGTTGTTTCATCACTGAAAATAACATTTTTCCATTCAACAGTCCAATTCTTTTGAGCCTTGGCCCAAGCAATTCTTTTGAGCTGTTGTTGTTCTGCAAGGAAAGGTTTTCGTGCAGCCAGTCCATTTTCTTGTAGCTTACAACAAACTGTACGTGCGGCGCAGTGGTCTAAGGCGCTGGCCTGTGATCATTCGTCCGTAAGGGGTCCGGGTTCGAATCCCGGTCAGGCATGGATGTTGTGTTTGTCTTACGGCACTGGCTCTCTCCCTTCCCTGGAACCAGTGACCCTAAATTAGGGACGGGCGACTGCTTATAGCTGATTGAGTTGCTCACGGTGGTCGTTAAACCTCCAATCAAAAAAAAAAAAAAACTGTACGTGCAGATGTGATAGTGTCTACTTCATTCTCCCACTCATTTCTTAAATCAGTGGCTGTTTTAAACCTTGATTTTAAGGAACGAGGAATCAACATGAGATCATCACGTTCAGTACACAGCCTTGGTCGACCTATTCTTTTTCTGTTTCCCACACATGCAGTTTCTGCAACTCTTTTAATGGTGCGCAAGACAGTGGAATGATCACGACCACATTTACCAGCAATTTTGGTACCGTGTTATCACCAATTGACAGCTAGAGAAGCTCATTAGTTCCACGCTAAGAAGGTGCACTTTGTTACTAAGCAGCTGTGGTTATCCAATATAATATTAAAGCGTATTTTGCTTGTTGGCAAGTTATTTCAAGTGTCCTGCAAGTTTCAATAATGTAATGTACAGTAATTTCACATTAAATGCATTGTACACTAATTTCACAAATTTCACTATTTTTTGCTTTTTATGACTAGATGCTGTACTCTTGTTTGTCACTTCACTTCTATTACTGGTAATCACATTTTGTAAAAATATTTGAATTCAGAATATAAGTTCTTTTAAAATGATGTATAATATGTATTCCTGACTTTACCATTACGCTGTACAAGTTGACTTCAAGCATCAAAAATTTACTTTTGGTCTATTGGTGCAGGACTTTTGATCACGACTGTATATATTTTGGAAGCATATGTTCCCACACAATAGGTGCTGCTGCCTGCAAGAATGTGGTGATTTCTACCAAAAGCGCAAGAGCCTGATTTCTACCTGGATAATACTCTACAGTGGGTGTTGTATTGGGGTTAATGGCCAATTTTCCATATTGTTTTCACTGCTAGATGTAAACAACTGTTACAATTTTCTTTTTGTTAGATGTAAGATGTTTATGAGTGGGTAAAAGGTTTTGTTGACCTGATGAGCCCTGATATATGGTTCATCATGCCAACTTTAGGCTCTGCAGTTTTGGGTAAACAGGATGATTTTGTGGACCCTCTATGCTCAGTGCATTCTTTCCATGTGATCACTTCATGGTGCAAGGAGTCTTTTGTTGGTACTCTACTCTTCTGGTGCATATTGAAGAGCACCTGAGTGGTGACTGCTGTTGCAACATGATTGCAGATTATTTGCACCATTTTCTGGGGATCATGTTTCTAGTCTGGGAGTAATTCTTTCCACCAGGATGGTGCACCATGCCCACTCTTTCAAAGCATGGCTAGTAAATCATTCCAGTGATTTTTGTCTCTTGCCATGGCCTTCAAATTAACCAGATTTGAATTCCATGGAATATCTTCAACACGACTTGGAACAAAGTTTCAGACACTGTAATCTCCCACTGCCTGCAGTGCTGCGTCTGTTAGGTTCTTGTTCTTAGAGGTTGCACAATACATGCTCAGTGAAAATGTAAACAAAAAAACTGCAGTGTTGTTAAGTGTAATGTAAACTTAAAATGAGGTTGTTGCATTTTCTTTTTTTTTTTTTTCAGATGCTGACAGAGTTTTGAAGAATCCTGATGTTGTAATTAACTGTCCAGCTCTGATTAAAAAATTGACTGAGGTTAAGTCTCTACCACAACATTTAGTGCAAGCAGCTGATAATGAGCCATTTGATGTACAGTAAGTAGTTTTGTTTATTAATTTTTTACTTTCTTAAATCCACTTTGCAATATTAAAATTGAAATATTAATTTAATGAATCTGCAGTCAGGTATTTTGTGCCATTAAAAGGAAGTTTGCCATCTGTCTTGAAACAACAGATGAACACATTTTTGTGTTTCTTATATTTTCTCCCAAGTAAGATGAACCCTTTTTTTAATTTTTAGAAGTTGCATATTGGGTGTGGCAATAAAGTAATGAGACTGAGTTAAAAAAAAAATAAATAAGAAAGCATGAAAACTTACATCAATATATTTTATCCGAATCACATTCCTCCTGCATTAGCACAAGAAGTGGCATGATCAACCAACAAAAGGAAGGACTTGCAGAGGTAATCTTTTGATATGGAGTGAAGAGCTGATGTCACAGTTCTTTGTATGTCTTCAATGTCTTGAAGAACTTTTCCTTTTAAAGGCAGCTTAATTTAGGGGATAGAAAGTAGTCACACAGCAACAAATCTGGAGAATAGGAAGGATGGTTGTTTTCATACCAGAAATTGCTGAACAGTTACTTCTCTGTGTGTGGGTGTGTTACTTTGTTCTAATTCCTTGACTGATTTTGCCATTATGCCATTTACTACTCATAGATACATTCATCTGAGCCTGTTATCTTCATAATTACTTTGTAGTTTTGTGAGATCTTTTTTAATGTGCATGGATTTGCTGTTTTAGATTTCTCTCCCCCCCCCAAAGCAGAGAATGCATAGAAAAAGCTATTATTCCACCATTTTCGTATTCCCCAAGAACATGAAAGTCTGATTACAAGTGGGTTTTTTTGCTGAGTTCCTCAGACTGCTCATGACATTGTTTGGTTCTAGTGTGCTGTTCCATAGTGTTCTGAGAAAAGTGGAAAATAAGGGGAAGTGTTGTAAAGATGTTTGAAGATTTTGAGTGTAACATGTAGTACTTTGACAGTCTTTCTAAAAGTGGAAATGCTCTAAATTTGTAAAAGGCTTTGTGTGTCCATTTGCTGTACTGTGGAATCACTGAAGAATTTAGTAGTGCAGGAGGCTAGCAAATTTTGGTACATGTGTTAAGGCTGGTTTATGAACTTTTAAGTGCTTTGCATAGCAAAATATATAAGAATGGAGGCAACATTTGTGATGACACAACACAAAAAGTGTTATCTGGCAACTATCCATAAAGTGATAAAAAATGCTACAAACCTGATTTAGTTCTTTTCTTTCTTTCTGTTTTTTAATGTTCAGAAATTTTCTGGAGTTCCATGAATTTTTTGTTACTTGCATAGCTGACAATTCTCCCAACTTATTTAGTTCTGGATTTTGCACCTTTTCCTGATTCTCCAATTTTGTGCCATTTTATTCCCAATGTCTGATTATATCAATGACCCCAAGATGCTGATAAAAGTATTTTATTTAATTCTTCGTTAAAATGAATTTACTTTTTTTTTTTTATAATTATATTTCTCCTGTGCTTATAACAGTGTCTACCAGGTGCAGGAAGTCACGGAAAAATCTCGAAATGAGGAAAACATCACGTTCCTGGTGGGAATGATTGTGTTTTGTGATTTTCCGCATTTTGAACTTTGATTACAATGTTCCACTTTTCTTTTAATTTAAATTTTTGGATTATATTCCTCGTTTTTAGCGCGTCTTTTGTAAAAAAAGATCGTGTTTATGTTATTGGTTTGTCCGTCCGTCTGTCTGTACCCACGATATCTCTGCACCTATTAGTCCGATTTGAAAAATTGTTTTTGCATTGGGAAGCTTGAAATATGCGAATGATGATCCTTCATTTCGTTTTTTTTTTTACGATGTACAATTTCAACGCTAGAGGGCGTAAATGCAGATGTCAAATTCAAAAATACGTTTTAATCCACATATTTGCTTCTAAAACATCCGATTGAAAAAAATCTTCTTTCAATTCCATTTATGTCGAAGAGTATTTTAGAAATTACGCATAGATTTTCCGCTAGGGGGAGTAAAAGTAAACTACATTTTCCCCGATAACTCTTCTTCTAAAACTCCAATTTGAAAATTTTTTTCTTCAGCAGATACACCTCCTAATGGAAAATCTTTTGCATATAATGTCAAATTTTTGCTAAAGAATACTTTGGCTACCAGGGGGCGTAAGTGTTAATTTTTGCTTCTAATATATTTACCATAAAATCTGAGCTTCTAAAATATCGATTGAAAAAATTCTTTCGTAGACTGATGCCACTCACATCAATAAACCTTTTCGGAATATTTTCTTAAAATATTTCACAGTTTCTCTGCCAGGGGGTGTAGATGTATATCTTATTTTTGTCATTATCTACGTCTAGAAGTCCGATTTGAAAAATTTCTTCTTTGTTGGATAGTGTTTTCAGTGTGACATGTTTTTCATATAATTTCAAAATTTTCAAGTAATTCATAGACTTTTCACTAGGGGCGTAGAGGTAAATTAGGTTTCCCCCTATATCTCTGCTTCTAAATCTCCAATTTGAAAAATTCTTTCTGCACCGGATACAGCTCCTGATGGGAAATCGTTTGCACATATTTTCTAATTTTTGTGAAAAAATGGTTTGGCCCCCAGGGGGCGTAAATCTTAATTTCCACTTAAGTATTTGGAGCAAAATATGAGCTTCTAAAATCTCAATCGAAATAAACGTCGTTTGTAGACCGATAGTACTCATGTCAACAAACCGTTTAGAAACTTTTCTTCCTAAAATAATGCAAGGTGTCTACGCCAGGGGTGTATATGTATATCTTATTTTTGTACATATCTCTACTTCTAGGAGTCCGATTTGAAAAATTCCTCCTCTGTTGGATAGTGTTTCTAGTGTAACATGTTTTTCATATAATTTCAAAATTTTCAAATAATTCATAGACTTTCCGCTAGGGGCGTAAAGGTAAATTGCTCCCCCCATCTCTGCCTCTAAATCTCAGATTTGAAATTTTGATAACTTCTTTCTGCACCGGATACAGCTCCTGATGGGAAATCCTTTGCACATAATTTCAAATTTTTGTAAAAAATGGTTTGGCCACCAGGTGGTGTAAGTCTTAATTTCCACTTCTGATGTATTTTCAGAAAAATATGAGCTTCTAAAATCTCGATTGAAAAAAAGTAATTTGTTGACCGATACTTCTCATGTCGACAAACCTTTTAGGAACATTTTCTTCTTGAAATAATGCATGGTTTCTACGCCAGAGGCGTAGATGTATATCTTATTTTTGTTCAATATCTCTACTTCTAGGAGTCCGATTTGGAAAATTCGTTCTTCGTTGGATAGTGTTTCTGATGTGAAATGTTTTTCCTAAAAATTCAAAATTTTCAAGTAAATCATAATTTCCGCTAGGGGGCACAAAGGCAAATCACGTTTTCTGCGTTATTTCTGTTTCTAAAACTCCGATTTGAAAAATTCTTCCTGTATCGCATACAAGACCTGATGGAAAATATTATTCACATAATTTGTAATGTTTGGTAAAGAATGGTTTGGCCACCAGGGGGCATAAGTGTTAATTTCTGCTTCTGATTATTTGTAGCAAAATCTGGGCTCCTAAAAACTCAACTAATTTTTTTTTCTTGGACCGATACCGCTCATATGGAAAATCCTTTTGAGAATACTTTCTTCCTAAAATGATGCATGGTTTTCCCACCAGGGGACGTAAAGTCACATCTTATTTTTGTCGATATCTCTGTTTCTAAGAGTCCGATTTGAAAAATTCTTTCTGTGTTGGAGAGTTTCCGGTGCAAAATGTTTCTCATATAAATTCATGTTTTTCTTAATGCACAAGTCTGCAATGATTGAAAAACTTCTTTCTTCCGTCAGATACTGTTGTTTTTCATACTGGCTCCATTGACTTTGAATAGCTTTGATAAATTTAATTTGTGTCAGAAAGGATTCAAAAGACGTGCTTATTACACCGGAAAATTCGGTGTCATCTTTTTTGTTGTTATTTTTATTGCATTCCTCAAGATTTATTTTTTTCAGTCAGTGCAAAAAAGTGATTTTGTGTTGTAATAAAAAAAAATTCTAATGAAATTCACGCTTTCCTATTCTTAACAGCCTCTTTAAATTCAATCAATAGAGCAAGCATTTTTGCACCATCTGTCTTTTGTAAGTGAAATTAAAATTCAAAATTGTCACTTGATAAGCCCTTAATGGAATTGAGAGCATTTCTATGGCCCATAAAATTGTTACGAAAGAGTGAGCAGCAGCAATACCGTTTATTTTTTGAAATTTTATTTCACTTAAACGCATGTTTTCCCATTCCTTAGTCCTTTTCCTGTTATATCAAGGGACAAAGCATGAATTTAGCCTTTTGTTTAAAGTGAAGTTTAAGTTAAAAAGAATTTACTAGCTGGTCAGTTTGCAGAGAAAATTACTTTACAGGTAACAAAAGACGAATAGTTCTGATTTTAAAATTTAGCTTTTCAAACAGATGAAAAAAGTACCTGCTTTATTTTTATTCCTTGACATAACAACAAGTGACTGCAGAATGGAAAAACATGCATTTTAAGTGAAATTAAGTTTCAAAAATCAGCATTATTGTTTGCTCTGCTGCAAAAACATTGGGTTGCAGAAATGCCATTTCCTTCACAGACAGATTTTGAAATTAAATTTCAATTTAAAATAAAAGCAAAAATGCTTGCTGGGTACAAAAAGCTGTCAAAACTAATTCTGTCTGTTTCGACTCTTGTTCACTTAAATTTAGAGTGTAAGAGAGTGCTCAGCTAAGGTAAGAAAATCAAAACCCAATTTGGATCACAAATGACTGATGGCTTGCAAGAAAAAAATTCATAACAGTGCGTTGTCTTGGCCAGTACTTCAAAATTGCTCACAACCAAAAATTTCTGGCAAATGCAAAATTGTACCTGCCTCTCTGAAATAGCTCTGAGTTTCTTCGTGAAAAGTATGATTTACTTTATTGTAATTGTGACTGCTGTATATGAATAATGACGATATCTAACATTTATACAGTTTTACTAAATTACTTGTAAAGGCATCTAACTAATTTTCAACTCTGTTTGTACCTAAAAGATACTCGGGAAATATCCCAATTTTTGACCTTTCAAGGTTGGCAGCTATGCACTAGTAAGGTTCACAGTAACCGATGTAATGCATCACCTCAAGAGCATATTCTTCATAGATATGCAAGGTTGAGTTGATTAGTAACATTTTCTTGATAAGAGATTGCTGTATTTTATTATTACATTGAAAAAAAATGATCTGAATTAATATTTATTTGATGTTTTTCCCACTGTATAAATTGTAGTTATTTCTTCATTAAGTAAATACTGGATCTCTTTTCTTCACTTGTGGTGTAGTTGTCATTTTGATGAAGTTGATATAAATCCACTTGTGAAGAACATTGGAAGGGTTACTTCAAATGTTCAAGAAGTGTAAGTATTGAAATTCGTTTTAACTTTTTGTGTACATATATTTTGTAAGGTATGAGTGTTTGAAATGTGGTATTACATTTTGATGAGATATAGGGTTTCACATGGAACTCTAGAATTCCAAAGCATTGTTTGCATATTATGCTTAAATGAATGTCCTGAACCTGCCCAGAAAGGTAAGAACATTCTCCCATTGAATGTCATATGATATTATGCAAGGAACTGTACACCAACTACACTTAAGATAGTACAACTATACTAGTTATCCGAATTTATTGGCGTAGATAAAATCAAGTGAAAGCTTGGAAACCTTGATTTTTATCTATGCCAATAAATTCGGATAACTAGTATAGTTGTACTATCTTAAGTCATATGATATGTATATGATCCAGCTTGTGGCATAATTTCATAAAGATATTATTTTGTATTAGGGTTAATAACTTAAGCTTTATTTTGTTTGCCTGTAATAAAAACAAGTTAGTAAAATCATGCAATGCATTGATTATGATATGCTTTCCAACATACCAGAAATCGCCCGCAGATAAACCCTCCTCCCTACCCTGACTATTGATTTGTTCAGTATACCTCCGGAACAACATACTAAAGTTTTGTCACAATAGAAGCATTTTTACTCAAGTTATGAGGATAATGGCTGTGGAATAAATCTCGCTCTGACCTTTGACCCCATTTCGATGACATTCAGCAGAGCTGATTCAGTGTACCTCTGGAACAACATGATAAAGTTTTGTCGCAATCGAAGCATTTGTATAAGTTTTGACGCAATAAGGACGATGGAATAGGTCCCGCCCCTATGCCCCTTCCTTTGACCCCATTTCGCCTATTTTCAATAGGTTTCGTTCCCAGGTTGTTCCCTACAACATACTAAAATTGCATCGAAATCGAACCATTTTTACGCGAGTTATTGTGCGGACAGTTAGACGGACAAAGCTGGAGCATATATGCTTCTTCAATAAAATCATGCAATGCATTGATTATGATACCCTTTCCAATGTACCAGAAATCATTACTCAAGTTATGAGGATTAATGGCTGTAGTATTTCATTTGATTCTTGTTTATGCTGTTTTGCTATAATACTTGAGCATAAACAACATAAATCTTGGCCCTCAGTCTCCGGCAGCTGGAATGTACCTGGCCAAGGCAGCGGCCAGTGCGACATGAAGGCAGAGGGTGCTAAGAATCCCCGGAGGACCGGACTAGGCTGCCATCTGATGCTGACCTTGGCTACATACAATGGACGCTCCCTATCTTCTGATTCAAGGCTTCTTGAATTGGAAGAGGAACTACAAAGGATCAAATGGGACATCGTGGGGCTAAGTGAGGTAAGGAGAAAAGGAGAAGATCTCATCGAACTGAAAAGTGGACATCTCTTCTACTATCGTGGGACAGATACTGGCAGAACTAGTGGTGTTGGATTTATAATAAACAAGAAACTGAAGGATAAAGTTGTAGAAGTTGAAAGTTCCTCTGACAGAGCTGCACGACTTGTTATCCAACTCTCGAAAAGATACCAGGCTCAGATTATTCAAACTTATGCACCCACCACAAGTCATCCTGAAGAAGAAATTGAAGAATTTTATGAGGAAATTTGTCATCTAAATAATAAAGGTAAGCAGCACTTGAAAATAATTATGGGAGATTTCAATGCAAAAATAGGGCAACGGCAACAGAATGAAACTTCAGTAGGTAAATTCGGTCACGGCAACAGAAACCAGCGTGGGAATACTCTCGTTGAGTTTGCAGAGGCAGAAGGGTTTTTCATCTTGAACTCCTTCTTCAAGAAAAAGCCACACAGGAAATGGACATGGAGACATCCAAATGGGACGACAAGTGAAATTGATTTTATTATGTGTAACAAAAAATTCGTCATAGAAGACTGCAGTGTGCTAAACAAGTTCAACACAGGTAGTGACCATAGATTGGTGAGATGTAAGATGCACCTCAACACTAAACTTGAACGTGGCAAGCTCATAAGACAAACAAAATCTATTGACATAACCAACCTTAAAAAACACCATAATACCTTCAAGTTGGAACTGAAGAACAGGTTCTCTGCTTTAGAAGGCCTAACATCGGAAGAAGTGGACATCTCTGAAGTTAACAGGAAAGTAACCAAAGCTCTTATGGAAACAGCAACAAAATTAGCTGGGTCTAAGAACAAGTTGCATGTAAATAAATTATCAGGAAAAACGAAAATGTTGATGCAAAAAGAAGAGAGATGAGGACAACTAAAGAAGATGTGACTTCCAAAGTGGAATATATAGAGCTATGCAAGACAGTAAGAAAAAGTATCACTGAAGACGTAAGAAAATTCAACTGTGAACTAGTGAAGAAAGCAATTGAAAACAACCAAAGCCTAAAGATAGCAAAGGGACATCTCAGTAAGGGAAGAAAGCAGATTATGGCACTGAGAAAAGAAGATGGTTCTGTAACAAGAAATAGAGGCGAAATTTTGACAAGAGTGAAAGATTTCTACTCCAAATTATATGAAAGGGATGATACATGCACTCCAGACATCATGAAAGATACCAGTACCAGAGTCCCTCCAGTCCTTCCAGCAGAAGTTGCACATGCGATCAAGAACATGAAGCGGGGAAAAGCTCCAGGAGAAGATGGAATTACTGTAGACATCATACAAGAAGCAAGTGGAGAAATCGAAACAGTACTCGCCCAAATTTTCACTCGATGCCTTAATGAAGGAAAGATTCCTGAGGATTGGAACACCGCTACAATGATCCTGCTACATAAGAAAGGTGACATTGAGGATCTCGGAAACTACAGACCTATCAGCCTCCTATCAGTAGTTTATAAAATCTTCACTAAAGTTCTTTCACACCGCTTGAAGGTGACACTGGACATGGCTC
Source organism: Macrothele yani (assembly GCA_039090855.1). NCBI lineage: Eukaryota > Metazoa > Arthropoda > Arachnida > Araneae > Macrothelidae > Macrothele > Macrothele yani. The sequence continues at coordinate 16,240,631 of CM077005.1, read as the reverse complement.
AACCGAGAAGAACAAGCTGGATTCAGGAGTGGCTACAGCACAATAGATCATATCCACGTACTGAGAGAACTAATTGAAAGAGCGAGGGAATATGAACTTCCATTGTGCATGGCTTTTATCGATTATGAAAAAGCCTTTGATTCGGTGAAACCATCAGCAGTTGCAATGGCTCTGAAATCCTGCGGTATTGAAGATGCATACATTAATATTATTAATAACATCTATGAAAATGCAAGTGCAAAGATTCGGCTGTTTGAAAATACAACACACATAAAAATTGGAAAAGGAGTGAGACAAGGTGACACCATATCTCCGAAGCTCTTTAATGCCACATTGGAAAATGTCTTTCAATCACTGAACTGGGAAAACAAAGGGATAAAGATTAATGGAGATTATCTAACCCACCTTCGTTTTGCTGATGACATAGTCATTTTTGCAACTACCCCATCAGAGCTACAGAGTATGATCCAGGAACTTGCTGACAAGAGTAAAGAAGTGGGATTAAAAATGAACTTTCAGAAGACAAAAGTGATGTACAATGCTTTTACAAGAAATGAAGATTTATCGATTGATGGAGAAAAGCTGGAGATAACAGACACGTACGTTTATCTTGGACAGCAGATATCAAGTGAGGGTCACATTGGTGAAGAAATTAATCGACGTACAAAACTTGCCTGGAGAGCTTTTGGAAGAAACAGCATAATTTTCAAGAGCAATATGCCATTATGTCTTATAAGAAAAGTGTTTTATCAATGCATCCTTCCAGTGCTTACGTATGGTGCAGAGACGTGGACCTTAGCTAAAATAGACATACAAAGGCTGCAGACAACTCAAAGAAGCATGGAGAGGTGCATGCTTGGTGTAACCAGGAGAGATAAGAAGAGGAACACGTGGATCCGAAAAATGACAAGAGTGGAAGACATCATGATCAGAGTTAAATCCCTGAAATGGCAATGGGCTGGACATACTGCCAGAAGAACAGACCATCGATGGACAGCGAGAAATTTTAGATTGGATTCCAAGGGACAGGAAAAGACCCAGAAGAAGACCACATGGAAGATGGGTGGATGAAATTCGAAAGTATGTGGGAGTGACATGGAGGAGACTGGCACAAGACAGACCGTTGTGGAGGAAACTTGGGGAGACCTTCGTCCAGCAGTGGATTGATAATGGTTGACAATGATGATGATGATGATGAAACAACATAAACAAGAATGTCTTTGTATGTAAAGTGTATTTGTGGTGTGTCTGGCACTCCTTCTGTTTTGCTTTCTATGTACGAGGTGTGATAAAAAATATACAGACTGGTTGCATAAGTTTGGAATCTTTTTTTTTTTTTTTTATTGGAGGTTTAATGACCACCGGGAGCAACTCAATGGGCTATAAGCAGTCGCCCATCCCTAATTTAGGGTCACTGGTTCCAGGGAAGGGAGAGAGCCAGTGCCGTAAGACCAAAAACAACATCCATGCCTCACCGGGATTCGAACCCGGACCCCTTTCGGGCGAATGATCAGAGGCCATTGCCTTAGATCACTGCGCCACCGGGGCGGCTAAGTTTGGAATCCTGCAACACAGCAGGAAGTGGTCTGGCACAGGTTCAACTTAGAACCTACTACACATGTGCTGCGAGTCACGTCTCCCCTGCTTGTCCGTTTTGTCTTTTTTGTTTTGTTTTACAGTGGTGTTTCTGTTATGTGTGTGTGTGTGCAGCTGTTCATTTTAATCCCATTTGTCATGTTGGAAAAAAATGATCAACGAATTTGTATCAGATTTTGTTGTGTTACAGTTACAGAAAGTCTATGGAGAAGATTTTGAGTTGTGCACACGTTTATGAGTGGTATAACAGAGTGTCTGCTGGTCACGGAAATCATGAGTCACATCCAGAAAAGGGTCATGAAAAAGTTGTGAATTTTGCTTTGGGGTCATGAATTTATTTTTAATAATTGTTCATGTTCTGGTGACAATCTTAAGTAAAATCTGGAAAACTCGACGTTCTCCCCAATCTCCCCCCCCAAACACAAAAATCTGAGGTCGTTTTTATCCTTTCTTATTTGTACCGCGTGAGCAATCTGGTTTGGAGGACGATTGCAAACTTCATTATCTGAATGACCTTGAAGAACTGGTTCTACTCCCCGACACACTCCTGGGTAGTGGAAGATTTTCGACGACCAATCAGATGTTCACATTCCTTTCTACTTTTGGAATGGTATAAGCTGTCTGGCCATTTCTGTTCTTTTTGCGAATCGTTATGTTGTCTGAAGACACTGTTTTGCGTAGTGTGTGGCTATCTGTGCGTAGTAAAAATGTCTAGAGAGAAAAGAAAAACAGAATAATGTTTTGATAGAGATGAAATTACATGCATTAAAAAAAGATTAGATAAAGCAGAAAGTATAAATAAAATTGCGATGGATTTAAGCGTTGGTCGAACTACAATTCTTGGCTGGAAAAGAAAGAGAGCAGAAATAGAGTCGTGGTCTGTTAAGAGTATGCAGTGAAACTATAAAAGAAAAAAAAAGCATGAAAGGTGCTGAATGTGAAAAAGTGAGTGAGGCAGTGTATTTATGGTTTCAACAGCAAAGAGGACAAGGAATACCCTTAACTGGGCCCATTTTACAGGGAAAAGCCCTGGGATTTTGCGAAACGCTTTGAGAAGAAGAGACTGGATTTTCTGCTAACGCTGGCTGCCTCGACAGCTGGAAAAAGCGCTATGGGATGAGACAACTGAGTGGTGGAGAGAAACTTTCTGCTGACACTGAAAATGTTTGTACATTCAAGGACTATTTTCACAAATTGATTGAAAACGAGGGTCTCTCTAGAGATCAAAATTGCAACTGCGATGAAACTGGTCTCAATTTTCGGATGTTACCTTCGAAAACACTTGCATCTAGGGATGAGAGATCTGCTCCAGGATATAAAAAAAAAGTAAAAAGAAAGGTTACTATTCTGGCATGCAGCAAAGCAACTGGAGAACGCAAACTGAAATAGACACTCGTAGGTAGTGAAAAATCCCCGCGCATTTACAAAATATAAAAAGGTACACATCAGAATGGCAGTTTCATTGACCTTCCTGTTTAGTACAGAAGTAAAAAGAGTGCATGGATGGATTGATAAATGTTTAGAGACTGGTTTTATCAACAGCTTGTTCCTTCAGTGGAAAAATTTCTGAAATCCAAAAATCTGCAATGGAAAGCGTTTCTGATCCTAGACAACGCCCCATTACACCCTGATGTCGATCAATTGCAAGACACAGACATTAAAGCCATTTTCTCCCTGCAAATGTTACTTCTTTATGCCAGCCAAATGGATCAGGGCATTCTGAAAACTTTAAAGAAAACATACAGGCGTAAACTTCTTTCATTACTAGTGTTAGCTATCGATGAAGGCCTTAATATGATCGAAAAGTTAAAGAAAATTGACTTGTTGGACGCAGTGGGGTGGGTTGTTGAATCTTGGAATGCAATCCAGCCAATAAGCTTTGTTTGTTCCTGGAGAAAGTTGTTTGATGATTCAGGAAATTAATTCCAAGAAAATCCAGAGGTGACCAAAAATTCAGAGCTAGTGGACTTAATAAAGAGGATTCCAGGCTGCGAGGAAAGTACTGACAGTGATGTTAACAAGTGGATTAGGCAGGATGAAAATGATGAGCTTCTGGGAGATGAAGAAATTGTTGCACTGATAAAAGAAAAAGATGAGAATTGGAAGGTGAGGAAATGGAAAATGAAGGAAAAGTTAAAAAAGATGACGTACTACAGTGAAGGATTGAAGGCAGTTGAAGATACTGTGCGTTATTTCGAGGAGCAAGGTGGTTCTGCAATGGATATTTTATTTCTTCGTCGCTTACATGATGAAGCAGCAGGAAGAAGAAATGAGTGTGACAGACAATCCAGCATCACCAGATTTTTATACAAAAGCAACTAGTTTCTTTCGTAAATTTTTTTATAAATTTTCTTTCACTCTGTATGTATTAAATGCGTATAATATACTAATTTGTAGCAAAGTATATATGAGTTTTGCATAATTCACTCCGGAGTTCAGAAAACTCGACATTTTCATAACTCTACATCTGTTCAGTCCACATTTGAGTTGAGTTATCGAGGTTCTACTGTATATACTTACTGTGTGTGTGCACATAGCAATGGAGAGCATTTTAACTTACTGTAGGCACACTCAAAGTATGATGTAACTTTTTTGTTACTAGCAGAAGGGCAGGGGAAAATTTGTATGTAGGAAAAGGGGATAGTGTCTCCCTCTTTAATTATAGTTGCTCTATATATATGTGTGTGTGGTGTGCTCATATATAGCTGCTTTGGCTGGGGCTATATATATATCAAGAGAGTGAGAGAGCTGTTAAACATGGTCATGCAAATTGTTATTGGTCATGAAATTGTATTTCCCAAATTTGGCAGATATCCTGTATAAACATTTTAAAGATAATCATGAAAGTGTTAAAGAGTGATGAATGGTCTGGGAGGTCCACTACCAGCAAAAGTGAAAACAATGTTGAACTTATGTGCACAGCTGTGCAGGAAAATCGTTTAATCACTCTTTGTGAGTTTTCTGAAGACTTCAACATTAGTTTCAAGTCAGTTCAGTCAATTCTTAGAGGATTTGTTTATGAAACTCATTTCAGCCAAACTTACGCCAAAATTGCTATCAGCTGAGGAAAAAACAGGCCAGTGTTTCAACTGCTATTCACCTTCTTGAGCACATTGAAAATGATGAAATTTCTTTTAAAAAACTATCATAACTGGTGATGAAGCGTTGGCCCAGTCTTCTCAGTGGAAGACCCCAAACTCTCCCAGACCCCAAAAAGCACAACAGAGCTGCAGCAATGTCAAGACAATGCTGACTTTTTTCAATCATGAGGGAATTGTGCATCATGACTATGCTCCATCAGGCCAGACAACCAACAAGGAGTAGTACTATCAAGTTTTGTGGCGTTTGAGGGACGCAGTTTGGCACAAAAGTCCGACACACCTGCCATGCATTGAAACTTGTGCAGCAGTTTCTTGCTAAGCGCACTGCATTGCACAGGTCTGACCACCACCTTATTTGGCAGATATCCCCTCCCCCCGTGACATTTTCTGTTCCCCAAAATCAAATAGCAGTTGAAAGGAAATAGATTTCAAGATATTAAGGAGGTACAACAGAATACAACAAGCAGCTGTTCCCTATTTCAGAGGATAACTTCAAAATATGCTTCGAGGAATGGAATCGCTGTTGGGCTAAGTGGGGCTGCTTCGGAAGGGGACTACTTCGAAGGTGATTAAGTTTCAAATCTGTAAGTCTTGTACTTTTTTACTTTTTTTTTTTTTTGATAATTCCAGTTTGGATGGTTTTTGGTCATACCTTGTACATATGAGCCTTTGCCTTTTCAAGACTTTTGCTGCAGAAATATCTGTTAAACCAATCAACTATTCAGCTTATTTTTTGTGGCATGTCTTAAGTTTTGGAAACTTTTTTTCTTAAATTGAAATGTAGTACACTGAAAGGTATGGATGTGTGAAATGTAGTACACTGAAAGGTATCATATGTCACATATGTGTGCGAGAATGAGTGTTTCCTATCTCTGTATGTATCATATGAAAGATGGTTTCGTGGAATTTATTTTCTTGCATGTCTATCATAAATATTTCAGAATGACTGGTGTTTGCAGCATCCAGTACCATCATCTGCAACACTAAATTAGTTTTTTTTTAATACTAACATTGTCTATTTTATTTAAATCACAACTGTTGCATAAAAACTGTAAGATAGGCACATAAATGTACTAGCAGTCATGCTCGTTCTCCGAATGGCGAATCCATATAAGTTTTTGAACATAAAATTAAAGACAGGGAAAAATAATTTTTAAGATCCATAACTGTTTTACAATTTAGAACAGGATCATGGCATCAATAAATATAAATATATATAAAAGTGTTTGATCAATGCATCCTTCCAGTGCTTACGTATGGTGCAGAAACGTGGACCTTAACTAAAAGAGACATACAAAGGCTGCAGACAACTCAAAGCAGCATGGAGAGGTGCATACTTGGTGTTAACCAGGAGAGATAAGAAGAGGAACTCGTGGATCCGAAAAATGACAAGAGTGGAAGACATCATGATCAGAGTTAAATCCCTGAAATGGCAATGGGCTGGACATACTGCCAGAAGGACAGATCATCGATGGACAGCCGAAATTTTAGATTGGATTCCAAGGGACAGGAAAAGACCCAGAAGAAGGACCACATGGGAGATGGGTGGATGAAATTCGAAAGTATGCAGGGGTGACATGGAGGAGACTGGCACAAGACAGACCGTTGTGGAGGAAACTTGGGGAGACCTTCGTCCAGCAGTGGATTGATAATGGTTGACAATGATGATGATATATGGTTTGACATAAAATGATAGCAGGCTTTGGCGCCCTTTAAATTTAAATAGAAATTTCATGAAATTTTTACAGTATTTCAACGTTTCTGGCATAATTGTCTTTAAACCTATCAGCATTTTGAGTAGCTAAGATATGCCTTTTGAATTATTTGGTTTTCAGACTTTTCTATGTGTAGAAATGGTAGAGAAATTCAAGCAGACAATATTCTAAAGCCTCCACTTTGATTTTTCTTTCATTTTTGGACTTTTTTAGGTATTCTGTCCAACAGAAACTTAGAGATGTTAAAGCAAGTTTATGGCAAAAACACCCTATCATGGTCACAAACATTCGATTGGCATTGACACTTTGGAGAAGGCTATTATAAGTGTAGTGGGCGGCCAGTGACAGCTTGCATGGATGGAAACATTGTGAAGATTGCAGCCATAGTACACGCCAGCAAACAGTCGGGCAAATAGTAGAGGCTGCTGGGATATCGGAGACAATATGCCAATAGATACTAACAGATGATATGAAGATGCACCGGGTGTGTCAATACATCGTCCCAAACATGTGAACTGGAGATCAGTTGGCCATACGGATGGAAATGGTGGGTGATTTTTGTAACCACCACCAATCAAGACTCACAATTTCTTTAGAAAAATCATGATGGGCATCGTCTCCACCCCCAAGCAGAAATTCCGGCTAGATCGAAGTAAAATCAAGATCATGCTTAGAAGTCTTCATCGACATCCAGGGTATTGTTCATCTTGGATTTATCCCTGAAGGACACACTGTCAACAAGGAGCTCTATCTGGACATCATGTGACATTTACGTGAGTTCATCTGCAAGAAGAGGCCTCAACTGTGGGGCTATCAATCATGGGTGCTGTTGCATGACAACGCACTGGCACAAGGTAACTCCTCATTCGTGAGTTTCTCGCCAAAGCAAAAACTGTTGTCCTCCCACCCCACCGTACTCACCTGACCTCGCCCATTGCGACTTCCACCTTTTCCCTGAGCTGAAACGTTGACTTCAGGGTCATGGGTTTTCGAGCACAGAAGTGAAAAACGCATTGCTGGTTGCACTGAAGGACATGAAATGAATGGGTTCCAGAATTGTTTTGGTGTACTCTACAGCTGCTGGCAGAAGTGTGTTGTTGCAAGAGGATCTTATTTTGAAGGAGAATGTGCTTCAGCTTTGTAACTCTTAACTGTCTATGGGCTTACGGACCCAGTCCGATGACGCCTCTATAGCTCATCTTTAGGGGCTGGTGAGACATGTTTTTTTTTGCATCTAGCTTTCCAAAGGTGAATTTTCACAGCTAAGTTGTGGAATTTACTGGAGAAAAAAAACCCCATGTGAATGCAGGGTGAGTATGGGTGAAATGTTATTTAAGTGGAAAGGGTTAAACTTTGCAAAACAGGCAACAAGACATTTACTTTTGAGTGAATACTTAGCACGAAACTGCAGAAGTAATATGGTAATCCCTGGCGTAGCTACCAGACACTTCCATTTCTGTACAACCTTTGTGTGTCTGTAAGGAAACATTACTATGTTTGCACAAATTATTCATTTACATCTAGCTTTTCCAGCTGGAAGCTGGTTCATGCTTGGAATGATATTGTTAAAATAAGTGTACTTTAATGATGTTGTTAAAGTAATTGTATTTTTTTCTTTTATAACTGGTATTTGTAGATCTCTCAAAAGGTTTGCAGCTGTGGCTGTATTATATCTGGGATGACAGTTCTTAATTCATATATTAAGATTTTGTACAAAGCTAGGTGATAAGACTTGCCATTTTTTATTGAGAGTTCATGTTTTAGACTATTTCCTTGTGCTCCCTGCTAGTATTTAGTATTTTTTAAAAGCATCTGTGTAAATTTTAGAGCTTTCTCTTATTCATGTAATTTCTGATTGTTTTAGGTTTCAAATAAAATCTTTGTCAGACCTACCAGAAGATTATATTTTAGATCCTATTCCTGATATTGCATCTGTAGCCACAGGTAATTTTGCCAGTTTCTCCTGTTCTTGAATTTTTGTTTATTAGTTTGTTAGCAATCACGGAATTTATGGAATTTAGTATAAATCACGGAATTTATGCACAAATTCACCCCATGTGACATAATTGTGTGTATGTATGACAAGAAAAAGAATGGGCATTTGGTGAGGGTGAAAGTTTATCCCTTAGCTCCTTTGATTTTGAATGTTGTTTAAAATAAAAATTTCAGCTCTTACTGAGAAAGCATTTAAGAAATGTTAAAATTTTTGAAAATCCAGTGTTTAATCAGTTCTGTTCTGAAACCAGTAATACTTTATAGTTGTCTTCATGTGGGAAAACAAATTGTGAGTTCATCCCCTGTTGGAAATTTCATAATGCACTTGGTGTTTGTGGTGGCCATGAAAAAACTATTTTATCAGTTCACTTGATTAAACTGAATGAACCTTGGAACAAATTTTAGCTTCTGCTACCTGAAGTGATCAGGTGGTTTAAATGCACTTTCTCCACCTGGAGAATAATAATTGCTCCTATGTTCTGAAAAAATCACATATCAGCAAGTTGATTTTGTAGTATTTGGATCATAGTAACATGTGTAATGTGAAGCAAAATGTTTTCAGTAGGGTGGGGACAAATGCTCTGAGGGATGGTTTGGCCATGTTGATAAAATGAGTCATGAAATGATTAATACCAAGATAATTTATTCATCCCAAGTGGGAGGAAAGAAAGAGGAATGCCAAGGAAATCATGGGAAGACCAGATTCAGGAATGTCTGCATGAGAAAAAGAGAATGAGCATGAGGTACAAAAGATGTGTGTGATGGATGTCAATGAAGCTCAAGTTGTGTTCCAAGATCACTAACTGGAGACATTTGAATACTTCAACAGTAAATAAATTTTAGTACCATCAGTTTTGAACTGTAATCTGGCAGATGAGCTTATTTGGGAATTGACCTCTGAATCTCAGAAAACAAATTAATGATATGTTGGTGGAAGTAGTGTGCTGTGCCAGTGCCTGAGTGGTCAGAAGCACAGAGTTTTAGCTAATTTTGCATGTTTGGCATGAGCTTGAGTCCTGGATGAGGTATGAGTTGTGTGTTTGCCCTATGGTGCTGTTTATGTTCTTTCCTTGGAACCAGAGTCCCAAAATTAAGATTGAGTAACTTCTTATAGTCTTAGATGCTTTTGTAGGTCATTAAACAAAATGAAGAAAAAAAAAAAAAAATCTTTCATTAACTATGTTATACCTGTGTTGGTGTGTTAATGGTATATATTGTTGTGATATCCCATATGTAAAATCCATTTATTGGCATAAATATATAAGAACACAATGCAACCTTTCGCACACCAAGTGGATGGCTTCATCAGGCAGTTGTATACCCTAAAATAAATGAGACGCAGTTCTGACTAAAACTTCAAAACTCAATATAAAGCATGATAGATACCCAGATTAAACTTCGTGCAGGCTACATCAATTCCAGATGTAAGAGTGTGGAACACCCAGAAATGCAGGCCCAACAGTAGGACAGTTGGTGGAAATGTTTCTCGTTGCAAACCTTCGAGTTGATAAGAATCTCAACCATTTCATTATTTGTTGTAGCTCATGTGTTTGTATACAGAGTGATCTTCTGGATTTCATCCCATTTAGGAATAGCAGTGTGGATTTGAACTTGTCATGCTGATGCTATGGTTAGTTTTCCTTGTTTCACATCATGCTTATGCTCAAGGTCCTAACTAAAAGGCTGCGTGGTCATACCATTATAATAATTTAGAGATCGGTCAGAGTACTTCAAATAGGTAGAGTGCACACCTAACACACCAGTGTGCGTGCGTGTGCCTCTGCATTGAGCAAAGTTGATAATTGATATTGACCTTGGGGCTCTTATTCGGATACCAAAATATCTTAAGGGAGTTCGTGGGGAAATAAGAAAAACCTATTTTTGGCATATATTTTATGTACCTGGCATAAAATGGTCAGTGTGCTGCTTGACTTTGGTCTGCTCAGTTTGTCACAAGCAGTGGTTGATTGATTATATAAGGAAGTGTAGTTCTTGCCATTAGCTGATCTGCAGTCAGTAATTTACCTGTAATGATTTTCCCAAGCTGGGATTTATTATTTTTCCTGTTCTGTTGGAAAATTAATAACACGCATGCTTGAGCTTCATTGTGGGAACAGAGTGCCATCTCTGAATAAGTTTTACAGGAAATTTAGTGACCATTTACTGGTAATTTTTTCTAATTCTTTATTTTTCTATTGCTTTGAATCCACCTTGAAGAGGAAATGCGGAAAAGTAACTGGTGGATAAATTATATAAATCTGTCTTCCTGTGCCCGTAAGAAAGAAAAAAAAAAAAAAAAAAAAAAAGAAAAAATGTAGCAGATGATATGGGAAGAGCACTTAAAGGGAAGATGAGGTATCATCTGTAGGAGTCTGGCTGAGTGAGTGTTAAGTAGGAAGTTACATCTATCAGAGGCTGGGGGTGGGGTGCTGGAGAAGAAAGTTCCTCACCTTTGATATGCTACTAGGGATTTTGTTTTCTGTCTGCACGAAACTTATGGTGATCTGTGAAATTTGTAATGGGTTTTGAAGAAAGTGTTCAAATTTATGCCCAAATCCATTTTGTGGAATGTAATTTGTTCATTTATGAGAGACCAAAACATTTCTCTTTTTACAAGGTATCATCACTTCAAGATGTTGATCTGCAACCAGGTCACTATCTTGATTAGTCACAGTACAAACACTAAGCACATTTTTAGTCTCGCCCCACCCACCTACACCTTTTGTAGTGAAGTATTTATGAGAGTGATGGCAACTATAAGAGAAAATGGCAATTGTTAAACAAAATGTACCACCACAAGGCATTACCAAGTATGTCTGCTGGAGATGCTAAAAACTGCTATTTTGCTGACTTTTGAGGATGTTTTTAGTTGGCTGATCCTCATGCATACCTGCCAACTACTACAGAATGTCCGTGGTTTCTACGGATTTTGTTTTCTGACTACGGAACTCACTGTCAAAACTACAGATTCTACAAATTTTCATTTTAAGCTTTTTTTTTTTTTGTGCTGTTATTTTATGATATATGCGAGATTCTTAAGCGGATTTGCAGAATTTCGGTTTTCTTCTCATCATTTAGACCATTCTGTAGATCAATGCAAAACTGGAAAGAATTTTGGGTGGGTGGTGTCGTTTTCCGTATGGGGATGGTTTTCGCTTTTCAAAAAATTTTGCCGTAATGGTAATTTTTTTCTCCTGATGTTGCCTTTATGTCCAGTATTGTTAAACATCATTTTATTGTTCGTATTTCACCTTGAAACTTCAGGCAACACTTTGCGAAAACGGAATTTAGACGCCGCGGAAATTTCTCCGTAATCTTCAGGCACAAGATTCTTTCGCGAATTCGAGGAATTCCGCCACTTTCGTTATTAACTAATGCGATCGATGCATAAGTGGACATGAGTGTGTGTGTGTGTGTGTGTGTGTGGGGGGGGGGATGAGGGAGGGATGTTCGTCGGAGGACGGAATTCCATCCTTACAAAACTTTCTAAAACAGAAGGTCGACGGGTTTCAGATTTTTTTCATATTCGTAATTTCTTTTTCTCGTGATGTTGCCTCTGTCCAGTATTATTGTTAAATAACATTTTACTGCATAATTATTTTTATTTCAGCTTGAAAATAGGGGCAAAATTTCCAGTACCAGAAGTCGGACGGAGCAAAGATCTCTCCCGTAATCGAACACCCCTCACCCCAGCGATGTTCCCACTCTCCTGCATTGTTAAATATCCCCAGTCCCATACATTTTTGCATTTAAGCTTGATAAGGGAGGGGGAAATCCCCATAAATAGGAGGGACGAATTTGGAAAATCTGTAAGAATTGATACATTTTTTACAAATTTTGGATTTCCCCGTCTGTCAAGCGTGAAATTCTGAATACATCTGACTGATTTTTACTGGTGGAAGTTTTGAACTTAAATCTTGCAATGTTGCTTATCGTGCCCTCACAAGGGGAATCAACTTTGTGTTTCACACGTGTTAAGTTTGTTTCATTAGCTCGTCTTTGTTGTGGCACATGTTTCTTTTTCACAAAGAGATGGATCGCTTCGTAAAAAAAGCGTCTATGTGTGCCACGCTATAATACTAGTTACTACTGACAAGGCTCTTGCCAATGTTGGCAGGTATGCTCATGTGGGATAATTGGTGCTGTTTTAAAATTTGACAGTTTCCTGTTGTGGGATAAAAGAACTAAGTATATATGTGCTAGTTTTTCTTAAAACAGGATAGGGTGTCAATAAAGAAAAATGTCTGTTAATTTTTTTTTTCTGTGTGAGCTCTGGAGCCAATTAACATCAGTAGAGTTCGTTAATGTGCAATTACGTGTCTAGTACGTATAAAAAAAGGTGTTTAGGCATCAAAATTTTAATAACTCATAAAAATACGCATTGAGAATTTTAAGCTGAAAAATGTTTTTTATTTTCTGCTTTTTTTATTTGATGTGTTTATTTCAAATGTGATCACTGGTATTATTGTTTAACTCACATCCAGACTTAATTTCGCGTTGCACGGCATCAAGCCTGACCATATTGTTTGCTTGGCGTGACGGCCAGCAGTGACCCAGCCCAACCCAGCCTGATTCAGGTATGATACAAGAAACATTGTGCCCATCTGTGATGTCATCAGGCTCCTAATCGGGAGTGATGAAGCTGGAAATTTTTTTGAGAATTGATGCATGGTGTTCAAAAGTATTCAGATTCTCAAAGTTACACTATATTTATCTTTTATCTATAGTGAAAAGCTATCATGCATTCATGGATCATGGTCCTCAGGCTAAAAGTTCTTTTAGCATGATGAATTAAATTGACACCCAAGGGCATACAAAAAAAAGTGACAAAGAAATGGGAAAGGAAATATATCAGCAAAATGAAAATTTAAGATCTGGATGCTGTGTAGCTTGCAGAGTCAACAAGAGACATATATGGCTGTGGAACTTACTGTGAAAAAAGCAAGGCTTGCTCATAAGAGGAAACTTGAGTTGATATTCTAGTAAGTAAAATAAAATGAGAAAAAAACTGTTTAAAGCAGTGTCCTTTAAAACTTTTATTTTGTTTTGAATTGTAATTTTATACTCTGAATAAATTTTTTTGATGTGCTCCACATTAATATTTACACAAATTACAGTGAACAATTCTGTCTTACACGCTGTGTTATGTTCACTTTTTCTGCCGTGCACTCTGGTTTTTCACCTGATTAAAAAGTTTTTTTCCTTTGTCAGTCCAATGTATGATTAGAAAATGAAGAATGCTTTAATGAAAATGATGTTTTTTGGGTTTCATCGACGTCAAAGTTGGGAACTCTTTAGCTTTTTTTTTATGAAAATGTTAACAAAGAATTTCCATGGATCACTTTGGATGAAAAGATTTGGAAGGTATCCTCAAAAATTTTGCAGAAAAAAGAAAAAAATTTAGGGGCATAATAACAACTAAAGGATCGGGATCGCCTTGGTGATAAGCATGTAAATGCTCTAACCAGACTTTCTATTGTAGGACCTGAGTTCTTTCAAAAGATGGACAAGTTTCATGTAATATGGACTTTGTTGCAGCCATAAAAAAATGGAAAGAGCAATAGGTCCAATATATGATTAAAACAAGGTTAGTTTATTAGATATTTTTAGATATCTATAAGAATCTCGAAAAGTGCAATGTATTCACTACTTGAGCACACTGCTGTTGCCATTACAAAAAAATGATAGCCTCCTCTGTGGCGCAGTGGTCTAAGCGATGGCTTCTGATCATTCGTCCAAGATGGGTCCGGGTTCGGATCCCGGGGAGACATTGATGTGTTTGTCTTACAGCCCTGGCCTCTCTCCTTTCCCTGGAACCAGTCACCATAAATTAGGGACAGGCGACTACTTTATAGCCGATTGAGTGAGGGTGGTCGTTAAAACTCCAATAAACCCCCCCCCCCCCCCCAAAAAAAACCCATGATAACTTTAATGTGATTGTTATAAAATATGCATATTATATTTATTACTAAAAAATGAAGCAGAATGAATCCAAATTCCAAATATATTGAGTGGTAGTGAAATGTTTTTTTAATATGAAAAATCTGGATTAATTTTTCATAATTGTCCAGCATTTTAGAAATTTTTTTATTTCATCTGTTAATTTCCCTAAAATACTCCTCACTTTTAAAAATTACTCCGAACAGATGGGCCAAACAGAAAGCGAAATAGTAAATATGTTTATTATATTGGGTATACAAATAAGTTTACATCATTTTTCGGTCGAAAAAGGCAATAACTTGTTATAGACAGATAACGATTATTTTATTCAAAATATTTACCTTCGCATAATACAACCTTCCCCCACTTTTCAGGCAATAAGTGGATTCCATGATGGAAGAAGTCCGGTTGTTTGGAAGCAATCCAGTTATCAAGCCAATTTTGGATCTCCTCATGAGAACGGAACCGCTCTCCAGCAAGGGCGCTCTGCAGGGATCGAAACAAATGGTAATCTGATGGCGCGATGTCTGGTGAATACGGCGGGTGAGGTAACACATCCCGGCTAAGTGCTTCTACAGTTTTCTTGACCCATATCGCGACATGAGGTCTTGGCGTTCTCATGCTGAAGAACAACCTTGTCATGTCTTTTCGCATATTCCGGACGTTTTGCTCTCAATGCACGGCTCAAATTGATTAGTTGTTGTTGATAACGTTCAGCGTTGATGCTCTGGTGCGGTTGCAGCAGCTCATAGTACATCAGACCTTTCTGATCCTACCAGATACACAGCATAACCTTACTGCCATGAATATTTTGCTTTGGCGTTGAGCTTTCCAAAGGTGAACTTTCGCAGCTAAGTTGTGGAATTTCACCTTTGGAAAGCTCGATGCACCCATGCTTTTGGTCGTTTTGGAGTATCGTAGTGAATCCATTTTTCGTCTCCTGTAACAATTCGATGCAAAAGATTTTCTTGTGTGTCTTTGCAGGAACAATTCACATATGGTTATGCCCTTTGCAATGTCTCTTTCTCTCAATTCATGTGGGACCCAATTTCCTTGCTTTTGAACCATTCCCATTGCATATAGACGTTGAGAAATGCATTGTTGTTTAACATGTAATGCCATTGCTAACTCTGTTTCTGTTTGGCATGGATCTTCATCCAGTAATGCTTCCAAAGCAGCATCTTCAAATTGTTTTGGCGCACCTTCATGTTCTTTGTCTTCCACATCGAAATCATTCCCTTTGAATTGTCGGAACCACTGTCTACACGTGCTTTGAGCTAGAGCATGTTCACCATGAGCTTCCACAAGCAAACAGAGACTTTTGGCAGCGGTTTTCTGTAAAAAGAAGTAATGCAGCAAAACTTCCCGCATATGCTGTTTTGTTTGGCACGAAATTCCACATTTTCAATGCACTGGCAAACAATGATGTTCACATTGCAACGAACTGTCCTCCACTAAAAGAAGTAATGCAGCAAAACTTCCCGCATATGCTGTTTTGTTTGTGGTAAAAGTTTTGAATAAAACAAACAGCATATGCAGGAAGTTTTGCTGCATCAAAGCTTGTTGAAAGGACTTTCTTATACACGTGTTGTCCTTCGCATTTACACGAAATTTGTGCTAGTTACGCCATCTATTTGGAAACGATGTAAACTTATTTGTACACCGAATAATATGATACTCCTTAAACATTTTTTTTGGAGAACTTTGAGCACCAGTACTATTTTATGTCTTAATTAACTGTTTTTATGGCTTAGCAACAGAGACAAGTATTACAAATTATCTGTAGTCACTATAGGAGCCATCGGTCTGTTGCAAAGTATGGGGTATGATGTAATGTTTCTAAACATCTCTGTAAAAGTTTTTAGCTACAAGATTTTCAAACATTTTAGGGATTGTCTCTTGTATTTTTCAATATCATGACATTTAAATTTTTTTTTTTTTAACAGCATTTTTTGGTCTGGGCAGATGATTGCAGCAATCTTTCAAACACAATTCCAATTTACAATTATTTTAAGCGAGGCATAATTATAAATAGAAATTGTGTTTTGAAAAGTTTGACAGTTGATAGCATCTTATGAACCATGCCACTGGCATGTGTGTAATGGAGGTTGTAGTCATAATTTTGAAATGCCTTGCACATGCATACCTGCCAACTACTACGGAATGTCCGTAGTTTCTACGCATTTAGTTGTCTGAATATGGAACTAAGAAACTCACTGACAAAACTACAGATTCTACGAATTTTTGTTTTTCTTTTAATTTTGCTATTTTATGTTACACATGGAATCCTGCCTTTTTGTCATTTAAATCATTTTCAGGATCGATGCAAAACTAAAGAGAACGAGGTGGGAAGGGGGGGGGGGGTCGTTTTCCGTCTGGAGATGTTATTTTGCATATCAAAACTTTCGAAAACTATAGTTAAACGGAGTATAAATTCTTACCGTAATCAAAATTTTTTCTCTCCTGATGTTATGTTTGTGTCCAATATTCTTGTTAAATATCATTTTATTGTATAAATATTTGTATTTCAGCTTGAAACTGTAGGCAACAATTTGTGAAAACGGAAGTTAGACGCTGCAAAAATTTCCCCGTAATCTTCAGGCATCAGATTCTTTCGCGAATTCGATGAATTCCGTCTTTTTCATTATTGTTTTGGTCATTCACAAAATCGATGCACAGGTGAACATATATAGGGAGTGGGGGTGGCCTTAACGGGGCAAGGGATGTTCGTTAGAGGATGGAATTCCATCTTCACGGAACTTTCAAAAACGGAAGGTCGACGGAGTTCAGAATTTTTCCGTAATCGTAATTTCTTTTTTTTTTTTCGCGATGTTATCTCTGTCCAGTTTTATTGTGAAATAACATTTTACTGCATAAGTATTTGTATTTCAGCTTGGAAACGGGGAACATTCCAAAACCGGAAGTCAGACGGAGCAAAGTTTTCTCTCGTAATCACTCCCACCCCCTCTCCCGTGATGTTTACACTCTCCTGTGTATGCTGTGCAATAATACTAGTTACTACTGACAAGGCTCTTGCCAATGTTAGCAAGTATGCACATGAAAATTTTATAACTTTATAAATAATAAGGTTCTTAGAGGTTGTAATATGATTGGGGTGCAGCTGTCCTATTTGGGAGAAAAATAATCACAGTAATTTATGAGGTAAGTTCTGTCTTATTTGCATAGGTAACTTGTGACCTTCACAGTGATTCCCACTTCCAAAAAGATTCTGTTGTTAATACACACTGAGTGAATACTTAATTATGACCTAACACTTTGTAGGTTCTCCTTTCGCCCTCTGTACAGCAGCTACTGACCTGGCATCAGTTCAATAAGATGCCGGAAGTAGTTGAGAATTATGACCAACCAATCTGTGTGTAATGTGGCCTTCTATGGAGGTGATTGGTGCATCCAGACGCCTCGTGCCATTCTGTAGTGTCCCACAAGTGCTCCGCGAGATTGATGTCGGGGGAGTTCAGAGGCCAAGCAATATGCTGGAAGTCTGAGCTGCGTTCTTCAAACCATTCTTGCACAGCGTTGAATGGCTCTGCACATTGTCATCTTGAAAGACACTGTCACCATTTGGGAAAAAGTGCAACCTTGCTGAGTGTTACAGAGTCAGCAAGCACTTCATGATACTGAGCACCAGTCATATGGTGTTCCATGCGCACCAGGGGTCCAAGTTCTTGCCAGATAAACGTGCCCCACGCCATACAGCAACCTCCCGTCTTGTACTGTGGTACTAATGCAGGATGGATTGAGTATTTCATGTTGTTTGTGCCAAATACATGCATCCACAGAGTGGAGTAAAAAATGTGACTTCAGACCAGCACACTTTACTGCAGCCATCCTACGTCCA
The DNA here is from genome assembly GCA_039090855.1 of Macrothele yani. Classification (NCBI taxonomy): domain Eukaryota; kingdom Metazoa; phylum Arthropoda; class Arachnida; order Araneae; family Macrothelidae; genus Macrothele; species Macrothele yani. Next base: position 16,222,425 of record CM077005.1, on the reverse strand, counting down.
AGTTGCATGATCTTTGCACCAGGTGAGATTTTTGTGCTGATGAACTGTAGTCAGGAGAGGATGTTGTTGGCGTTGTCTACTGTTATAGCCTATATGTGCGAGCGTGCGATGCCTGGTCATGAGAGATACTGTTCCTGGTTGAACTCTGTTATATTGAGTATTCAACTGTTAAACAGTTCTTCACGCCTGTTGGCCTGTATGATTCGTTGGATCCAGTGCTCACCTCTTGCATCAACCTTTCACTGTCCTGTGCAGTTTTGCCTGTGGGTCATTGTTTGACCATTTTTACACCAGTTCTGACACACTTTAACTATGGTAGCTCATGGACAACCCACCAGTTCGGCCATTTGGAAAATCGAGGCACCTGTTCTCCGAGCTCCCACAATCAGTCCTTTCTCAAAGGCCGATAAATCCTTCTGTTTACCCATATGCCCCAAATTTTACTTCGTACTGCTTCATTCACACTTATACAGAGTAACAAGGAAAGTCCGTGATCAGGCTAACGAACTGTGGCAGTTATCGATTTACTTGTGCAGTTGTATGGGAAACCCCCCTATGGCACACACAATAACACCACAAAGGATCCCCTTGCCTCCTTTTGGGGGGTTGAGTGGGCTAACATGCCCCCTTTGGAGATAGGGCAAAAAAGTTAATTACGAACTTGTTCAGTGAGGCAAAAATAGTACATAAATGTTTTTGTCCCATAACAAAAGATGGAAGGAGACTCTCCAAATGAGTAAAAAGCGGAAAGCTACCTGAGTCGCTGTGTCCGAAGCATATTTGCATGAAATTCAAATGTGCTTTCTGTCGCGTCGTCAGAATACAAAAATGATATGTGTGGTTGGTATGCCAACATTTCGTGAACCAGTGACGGGAAATCGAAAGCTTTGCCACATACGCAAGTCAATTAGATGTGTATACAGTTTTCCTATTGGATGAGTGTTTCGCCATTTTATGCTATTTCACCTTATCTCATTGTATCTTTTACTGTATTGGACCTAAAAGTCTGATATTGAATATGCCAAGGAACTGCGTTTTATTTCAGAACAAGAATTTTTGTAAAGTTTGTAGGAAAACTTTTCCTTTGTGCTTTCATTTACTTAGAACTTGCCAGTTTATGTAAGTTTTAAGTAATAAGTTCTTGTCTAAATACTCTGTCGTCGTTTCCGGATGTTGTGATTTTCTTGGGGCCACATTCCCGGTCCCCTTCCATCTTTTGTTGTGGGACAAAAACATTTGTGTACTATTTTTGCCTCGCTGAACAAGTTCGTAATTGACTTTTTTGCCCTATCTACAAAAGGGGGGCATGTTAGCCCCCTCAACCCCCCAAAAGTGGGCGAGGTGATCCTTCGTGGTGTTATTGTGCGCGCCATAGGGGTTTCCTATACAACTGCACAAGAAGTAAATTGCTAACTTCCATAGTTTGTGAGATATTGGCCTGATCAAGCAAGAACTTTCCTTGTAACCCTGTATATGCTTTGTTGGTTGACTACTCAGGCCCTCTTGGAAATCACGTTGTCAACGGGCTGCATCCACTTTTGATATGGATGGTCATAATTCAGTGATCACTTGATGTATTTTGTTTAATGCTAGTTTATTAATTTTGCCACCTTTTTAGTATTAGTCATAGATGAATTATTTGCTTGTATTAGAATTATTTGGTTGTAATAATATTTGTTTGTGATAATTTCAGAAACGGAATCTGTGAGGTCTGAGAATTTTTCAGAAGACAGTCTTGGTAGTGCTCTGACTCCAACAACAGAACGATCTGACACACCAAGCTTCCCTGATGTCGTATATAATAAACAGTATTCAGTGTGTATGTATATTTTGAATTTATTGCTGCTCAGTGTCTTTTTTTTTTTTTTTTTTTTTTTTTTAGAGTTGTTTAGAGATGTAAGATACTTTTTGTGTTTGCAAGTTCAGCATGGTTGACAAAAATGTGAGTATAAAACTTATCAGAATAGAACAATTGGATTCATTCATTGATTAAAAAATTGAAAGCATCATAAAACATTAAAATTCTTACTTTTTCACATATCTTTACCATTATCTTTTTTTTTTTTAGCTTTCTTTCCACGCGATCTTGTAAAATTGGTGGTAAGGAGTATGTGCATTTCAGTCATTCAGTTTTAGAATTAACATCTCTAAATTCTCCACTCAAAATTACTGCTGATTTCACATCTTTTTTTCTTCAACTTGTGAGTATCCATCTTACATTTGTTGTAATCGTTAACCTTTTTTTTTTTTTTTTTTCTTTTCACTTGAATATGTATGGATTTACAAATTCTAAAAGTAACAGCATAATGTTGGGTAAAAAATTATAGCTGCATTACTTTAAATTTTAAGATTTTTACATTTGTGTGCACATATTTTCAGCATGTCTTTTTTTAAAGAAAGTACATTGTTTTTGTTATTACTATGCATGTGTGTGTGTGTGGGGACACCACACCTCCAAACCTAAGAGTCCAGTTTGAAAAATTCTCTCTGCAATGAGAAGCTTGAACTGGAAGAACAATTATCTTTATCTTTTATTCTTTTGGGATGCCTTTCTCCTCTGATAGAGGCCATAAATGCAGATGCTATGGAATTAAAAAAATGTTGTTCCATACCATTCTTTCTAAGCCCATTGAAACAATTTTTCTCCCATCCGTCTATACCTTTTTACTTTTCTGAAATGTCATTTTGCACAGTTTTTTCTGCAAATGTACAGTTTAAATTTCTCTGCAAGACGGTTAAATTTCTACAGTTTAAATTTCTCTGCAAATTTATATGTTAGCACTTTCTGATACCTCTTCTAAAAATCAGATTTGAGGATTTTGCAGCAAGTTTTTTAGCAAAATACTTTGCATATAATTTTAATTTTTTTCTACAGTGCACTATTTTGTCATGAGGGACATAAGCACATATTTTTTTTTTCGCAACATATTTGCAGTCTTGCCTGTTTCAAAATGCCCAATTAAAAAAAAAAATTTGTTCAAACATCTCATAATTTTGTGCATATTTTCTCTTAAAAATGTTTGTCTCTATGTAAATGTATATAATAATTTTCCTAATATCTTCACTACCATTAGTGTGATTTCAAAAATTCATTTGCGATGGATAACAATAACCACAAAGAATATTTTGTGTATACCTTATACACTCGCATATAAGTCGACTCCCCTCTTTCAGAGTAAAGAAATCGTAAAAATAAAAAACTCGCATATAAGTTTATCCTGGAATGAGAAAAAAATAAAATTCAATGAATTTATTCAAAAACATTTCAAAACGAAAAAAAAAATTATATATATAATAATAAATTTAATTTGCATACCCAAAAACTAACTTCATCGGAACCCTTCAAAATCTGATTCCGAGTCAGACTTGCCAAACAGTTCAAAAAAGTTTTTCTCTGTCATCGTAAACATCAGTATTCCTGTCTATGCCTGTGTCATAAGAATAACTGTCGTCGACACTCATAAAAAATCTCATCATCCTCTGTGCCATCAAGTTCGTTACTAATGCAACATTTCTTGAATGATTTCACGACCATTTCCGCAGGTATCACATCCCAAGCATCCTTGACCCATCGCACGATCAAAACGATATCCGGCTTCTTTAGATTTCCGCCCTTGGTTTCAGTCAGCAAATCGGAACTTATTCAGTTTGCGCAATACCTCCACACATTGTCCTTGAAGGGCTTATTAAGGCAGACATTTAATGGTTGAAGAACAGATGTCAACCCACCTGGGATGACAGCAAGAGTTGTTTTTGAATTTTCTGCAGTTTTTTTCACTTCTGCAGAACGGTGTGCAACAAACATCCCACGCCAAAAGGGAAGGTTTCCTCAAAAGTGCACCTGACCTTTTGTTCCACATATTCTTTAACCAGTCAATTGTTCCGGATTCGTTCATCCATCCTTTTTCATGGGCATGAACGAGCACACCAGACGGAAAGACTACGCTTTTCGGCAGAGTTTTGCGTTTGAAAATAATTACCGGAGGTAGCTTCCTGCCGTCTGCCAAACAGGAAAAAACAGTGAAACTGTTTTTTTTCGTGGCCATTCGTTTTAATCAAGATATTTTTTTCGCCCTTTTGGTTCAAGTTTTTTTTTACGCCAATCTCGAATAAATTATTCATTAATGCCAAATTGACGTGAAGCAGCACAGTTAGTATTTTCTGCAAAATAAACCTCTTTCAACTTAAATCCTGCGTTATAGGACATCCGCTTCTTTACACAATCCGTGTCAGCCATAATAGGAGAAGCAAGACAAAAACATATGTGATTAAGAACAAGCAACACCTAACAATGGCTGTTGCATGGCTGTGTTAGGTCGTAGGTCAGCGCAATAAACTGTTAATCGGGAGGGCGGAGCTTTTGATGCGCGGCTGCGACTGCCTTGTGGATACGCAAAGCCAGGAGACTTTTCAAAGTGCGGAGAAATTCGAAGGGTCGCGATTTCGTAATTACTACCGCATCAGTGTTTTTTCTTTTTCTTTTTTTTTTTGGAGGGTCGCACTTTCGTAATTAATACCGCATCAGCATTTTTCTTTTCTTTCGGGATGGATTGCCTTTTGCCTCACGGGAAGAACTTTTGGAATTACGATTTTTTTAGGCTCCGCATATAAATTGACCCCCTTACTTTGAAGCTCCTTTTTGTCCCAAATTTCTCGACTTATATGCGAGTATATACAGTAATTTAAAAATAAAATAAAATTCATTTGCATTTTCTCCTGTATGGAGCAGAAGTGCATTATTTCTGTTTACAATATATTTGCATTTGTGTGTGTTAATGATGTAGCATTCGTAAATGATTCATTCACAAGAAATGACTCTTCACTGTGAATGGTGATTGGTTAGCTGTCTCTGCTGTGAGTGATAATTCAATCCTCTACTTACACACACGGAAGTCATAGCATGTTAAACCATTTTCCATCGCCATGAGTTCGGAAACGAATTCCCAGTAAGAAAAGTAATGTCAAGAATTAATAAGTGTCAAGTGTTATGTGAGCAAAGAGCAGTCAGCTAGGAAATAATGGTGAAACTTATGAATGAGAATGATTCATGAATGCCATTCCTTTGAATGGTGCAAGTGAATTATTCCCCATGGCGAATCATTCACTACAAATGGTGAAGAGCTCTTTCTCTTTCGGGCAGTTTCTCATAAAAGAGCCATGAATGATAATCACTCCATTATAGTGACAGTCACTGAAGTGCCTGCATGTGAAATTTCTTTTGCCCCCGTAAGTTTGGAAATTATTGGTTATTGTCAGATAAGTTCGTTTTTTTTTTTTTTGCAATTATTGGAATCCTTATTTTTCATTAAAAAGTTTTCATATATCAGTGAGTAATATATTCTCCTTCATTGTTCACGATCTCTTGCCAACATTCTACTAGGTTGTCAATGCCTCGATGGCAGAAATCCCCGGGTTTTGACTGGAAGAAAGTCATTGTGCCACCATTTTAGCTCAATGTCATTGTTAAACTCGCAGATGCCGCCCCGGTGGCGCAGTGGTCTAAGGCGCTGGCGTCTGATCATTCGTCCGTAAGGGGTCCGGGTTCGAATCCCGGTGAGGCATGGATGTTGTGTTTGTCTTACGGCACTAGCTCTCTCCCTTCCCTAGAACCAGTGACCCTAAATTAAGACGGGCGACTGCTTATAGCCCATTGAGGTGGTCACGGTGGTCGTTAAACCTCCAATAAAAACAAAACAAAACTCGCAGACTGTTGGAGAGCTCCCAGAAAAAGGTGATAATCTGAGGTTACTAGTTCAGGAGAATATGGTGGGTGCAGTAGAACTGCCCAACTGAGATCTTGAATAGCAGTTATGGTCAGATCAGCGACGTAGGGGCAAGTGTTGTTGTGTTGAAGAAACACAACATGCCGCTAGTTGCGTTGTTTCAGCTGAATTGCCTCATTGAGCCGGTGCATTTGCTGAACATAAAGATGTGCATTGATTGTGGTGTTCTTTTCAAGCAATTCATAGTGGATTACACCTTCTCAATCCCACCAAATGCAGATCATGGTCTTGCGTGAATGCAGCTCGGCCTTGGCTCAAGGTGTTGCTTGCTTGTGAGGACTCAGCCATTCTTTCCTCTGCTGCATATTGACTAGAGACACCATTTTTCATCGCTGGTGACAATGCAGTAAAGAAATATCTGTTTGTGTCCACAATTAGCCTATTGTCGAGCGATCAAACTGACAGTGATAGTGGAGTGGTGGAGTTTGTCTCTTACGTTCAGAGATAGTGGCACCCATGTACAGAGTTTATAAACCGTACCCTTCAAGTGAAGATGATGGGCAACAGTATCATGAGAGCATCTCATCTGCTGGGCCAATTCCCTAGGGGAGTGACGCAGATTCTCGTGAATGAGCTCATTCAATCCATCCTCATTGAACTGGGGCCAGGTCTGCCGCAACACAGAGTCTGCGAGGTCGAATTTCCCCTTCTTGAAGCATCAATACCATTTCTGTGCAATTCTGTCAATAATGGCACCTTCTCCATACACAGCACAAATGTCTAGTAGCTTTGGAACCCTGATTGAAAGTGAAGAGAAGCAGGTGTCAAAAATGATCATTTCTCTCTACTTGCCACTTCATCTTCATATGGCTAAAAAGAGTTAAACCAAATATAATATCGAAACCCATGAACAAAAGTTGTAGAAGAAAAATAGAGCTACAAAAAAAAAAAAAAACAAACAAAAAAAACACATACAACACTATGATCAAAATATTGTTTGTGTTCCTTTAAATAACATTGGAAAAAAACCGAACAAACTTACCTGACAACCCAATAATAAAAATAGTGTTGAAAAATAATAAGTGTCAACCTTTTATGTGTGTGAACAGTCAGCTGTGAAATGTGGTGTAACATGATGGGAATGATGCATAATGCACTCATCGGAAACGTGTGCCCGATTGTTCCTCATGGCGAATAATTTATTGTGGTTGGTGAAGAGCTCATGCTGTTTTGGGTAGTGTGCCAAAAAGTTCTGCTGTTGCCTTGAAAGTGTTTTGGTTGAACACAAGATCTCTGCAACAAATGATTTACTCAGTTAGTAACAACCTGGGAATTGAATAACCATTTATTTGAACGATCATTTGTGAATGACTTTTGTAAATGATGAATGAACTCCCAAGCAGGCATTACTTGTGCCATCATTAGCATATGTACATCTAAAAGCCTGATTGGGGAGGGAGGGGGGGAGGATTAAAAATCCAGATATAGTAAAGCTTCCAAATGGCGGATATAAAAGTGAAAAGGAAAACTGTCTGCTATTGGGAAAATCATGCTTTATGACATTATACTATGTTTATAACGTAAAGCAGTTTGAAAGATAAGTAAATATAAGTATGTAAATGCAATACATAAAGCAAACTTGTCCTAACATTTATTAAAAAATATTCATCAAAATCTAAGAAGCAAAGTAATCAGGTATTGTTGTTTGTCTCTTACATTGTAAAATTTTGACTTCTAAATGAATGTCTAGTTCAGATGATAATTTCACCCCATCAGGATCATTTTTTGCAAGAAATAGTACTTTATTTTTTTTGCACATTTAACTGCATCCTTGTTTTTTAACAAATTATTTTTTGCAACAATATCTTCATCACTTTCTGCACTTTCGGTGATTGCATTTTCTGCTTCTACTTTATCGTTTTTAATGTTATCGATTAATTCAGATTTCAGCAGATTTGATTTTCTGTTGCTAGGGCTTCATCTATTAATGTGCACTCTTCGTATGAACGGAGAAATTCTTGAAGTTGTGAGTCATCAGTGGTTACTCCACTACCTTTTACTGGCGTTGATGTAATCTCTTTAAAAAATCCAGCTTTTTTAAAACAGCTACGAACGGTTACCGAGTTAATTTTATTAATGGCAGATGTAATCCAGAGTATAGCATCTAAGACAATGACACTACCAGAAAGAGCACTGGCAGATGAACCACCTTCCATTTTTGCCAAAAGATGCCTTACCACACGTTGACAGTAGAAAATTTTCAAGCATTTTATTATACCTTGCTCTAAGGGCTGACAGACAGAGGTAGTGTTTGGTGGAAGAAAAACTAATTTCACATTTTCCAACATAACATCTGGTTAAGATGATGCATTATCCAGAAATAAAATCACTTTTCTTTTTTGACACTGCATTTTTCGATCAAACGCTGATAACCATTTGACCATCAGATCTCTTGTCATCCAGGATTTGATATTTGCAGGGTAATCTATATCTAAAGCACTAAAGCATTAACATCAACACCTTTAATGCAGTGTGGTTTTTTAGATTTTCCTATGATTAAAGGCTTCTGGAACTCGCCTATCATATTCACCTACAACACGACAGTTAATCTTTCTTCAGCAATCTTTCCACCACTGCATCTCTCGCCTTTAAAGCTCATTGTTTTATCTGAGAGAACTTTTAAAACAGTTTGGTTTCATCACAGTTAAAGATGTCTTTTTCATCATAATCTTCACAGAAATCGTTCAGCTGTAGCTTCCAGTCTAATACGTCATCAGTTTGGACTGTCGAACTTTCATCACAGATATTCCTGTAAGAGATGTTTTGATGAGCTCTGAATTTATCCAGCCAGCCACCTGAAGCTTTGAATTCTGTGAATCCTAATTCTTTTGCGATTTCTAAAACCTTTTCACAAATTAAAGACCCTGATAAAGGAATGTTGTTGGCTCTAGTGTGACAAAACCATTCATAGGTAACTATCCACAGCTGAACCCTCAGTTTTGGGGAAAGTTCTCTTAATTTTCTGGTTGCTATTACAATCTTGTCAAGACTTCAAGATTTCAGCCTTTTTTAAAATTTCACTCACTTGCATTTTTCCAATGCCCAGTTTATCTCCTAAAACACACAAACTTAATCTTTCCTTTTCACTGAGCTTCACTATTTGAACTTTTTTTTTAGGGCCCAGGCTTACATTTCTGCAACATTTTAAAATTGATGTTTGAGAAATCTTCGCTTCACAGCTCACTTGATAAAAACCTACATGATTGTTGCAAACAAATGTGATTTCTAGTTATCTGGACTTTTTGATCCCTATGCGATGTGTTTAGTTACATTATGACTGCACCGAAACACCGGACTTAGAAAAAAAAAGAAAAAAAATTGTTCGCCATCAAAATCGCGACTAAGTTTCTCTCAAGAAGAAACCTGATAGAAAAACCGCACAGAAAAACTTTGAAAATTTTTTATGTTCAAACTCCAGGACTATGACACCTTCTTGACCTTACCAAGCAACAAAACGTTAGTCTTTCCCACTGACGCCTGAATTGTGTATGCACGTGTTTCAATCCGATTGCCGTTCTGAAATTAGCCGGCCTTGGGCCCTGCTCCCTCATTTCTGAGACCTCACCCCATTGGGAGCACTTAAAGAGCTGGAAGGCAGTTTCTCCTGGTCAGATGTACGAATGCGAGGTGAGGTACAAATGCTAATCCTTTTTCCAGCATTTTCGGCCGCTTAAGCTGGGTACATAGCACTTAGCACCTTAAAATCTACTAGGCCTCTGGAACAAAACGATTAAGATAAAGAATGAGGAAGAATAAGAAACAAAAAGAAGAAATGTTGCGAGTTTGGGCGAATCATTCCCCTCCCTTAGGAATTCCTAGAATTAAAAGCAAATTGTCCGTTATATTGTACTTTTAAGTGTGTCTGCGTCCGTTGTTTAGAATGTCCGCTATTAAAAAGTGAATGCCCCCCATAAGAAGCCGTGCGTTTCTGCAGGGCAATAAAAAATTGTTTATTGTGGAGAGATGTCCGCTATTAAGAAGTGTCCATTAATTGAAGTTTCATTGTTCTACAGAAAACATTTTATTCATATTTTCTGCCAAAATGATGGAGCTTTTCTGCTATGGTTATACACAGGTATTCCATTTGACATTCAATCAGAAAATTAAGTGAATTATTGAATTTCCTGCCTATTCAACACAATTTCCTTGGGCCATTGCTAAATGCAGACCAAGAGATCCTGCCAAGAGTGTTCTCATTCTAAAACTAACTATTCACATGACATGCAACAATGTAGACATTTCAGTACTAGCATACCTCTTTCTTTATGGTGGACGTCAAGTAATTTTGCTTCCTTATACCTCCAATGGAAAACTTTTGTGCACATTTCCTTCACAATTAGTGTGTTCCCAAGGATGAAAATTTGAACATCAATTAAAATAACTTCATATTGTAACTTGGAGTACTTAATATTTTCTAAAACATAACCATAATGATATTAAAAATCAATAACTTTTCCTTTGGTGGTGTTGAAACCAGAAAAAAGATGGTGTGACCTGTACTTTGATGACGTCAGTAGACAAAAATGTTGGTTTGCATAATTATGGTTTTGTTTTAGAAAATATTAAGTATTCCAAGTTATAAAATGAACGTATTTTAATCGATGTTCAAATTTTCATCCTTGGGAATGCATTAATGTGAAGAAAATGTGTACAGAAGTTTTTCCATTGGAAGTATAGGAAGCAAAATTACTTGATGTCCACCTTAAAGAAAGAGGTATGCTAGTACTGAAATTTCTACATTGTTGCATGTCACGTGAATAGTTAGTTTTAGAATGAGAACACTCTTGGCAGGATCTCTTGGTCTGCATTTAGCAATGGTCCCTGGAAATTGTGTTTGAATATTCAGGAAATGCAATAATTCACTTAATTTTTTGATTGAATGTCATTCAGCCATCATTCAGTTGTTTTACATCAAAATGTCCAGATCCAACAAATGCTCATTTTTTTCTTTTCTGAAGGTATAATGAATTGAATTTGCCAAGTGAGTGTAATCTAAGGTCAAGGTGATATGAAATAAAAAGTAAGAAAACCAGGTTGAATGGGCTGTAAAACATACTCATAGAAAATATGATGTTTCATCCCCGGAAGAAGGAATCGTAGGCAGGGTGTCTGTAAACCTTTGAAGGCCAGAAACATTACGATAACTGACATGCTTGAATTGAAGTGTTTGTGGATGGAAATTACCAAGATCTTTATGGTAAGTGATTGGTGATTTTTAATAGTATATCGTTTGTGAATTGCACGTAAACTATGCGTACTTTGCAGGGGTTTGATACCTTGGAAGTGCAAATATTATAATACTCAGAGTAAGTGTGCTGAAGAGTGGTGTGAAGTGGAGGAAGACTGCTAGATGTAAAAATATTCTTTATGTTGGAAATGACTAAAGGCAGATACCTAGTGAAAATGTGCAGCCAGGTGGTGGAAATATCCTAATGCTGCTACTTTTATTTGTGCCTGGATCAAAGGGACAGTCGAAGTCTCTTTCCAAGAGGACAAAATTATTTAACATTGTCCACTTGGGGCAGGTTGACATTATCTCTGACATGCTTCTGGTAGTATTGCATATTGGTAGACTTAGAAACACTGGTACTTCTGTTATATGCTATTTTATTACTGGTCTTGTATCTTTGTTGTTCATATACTTACATTAACATTGGACCTGTTCATTTATATATATATATATATATTTTTTTTTTTCATTAAGAATTGACATATAATAAACTGTATTAGGTCTTGTATAGTATCGAACCGATTATCCGGACTCCTGAAAACTGGACCTTTTTGTATAATTTGAATTTTTGCGATATTTCTTGACCTTGAGGTCCAGGTGTTCTATGCCGAAGCTCAGCCTCATATCTCAGTCGTTCCCAGCTGACCAGCCATACCCTTTAATCTCCCCAACATATGCACATATATATGTATTCAAAACAGCATTCTAGAACAATTCAAGGTACATTTTATTTTCCCACCATGTGAGGCAGACATCCAACTTCCACCCTCCTCTCTCCCTGTCTTTCCCCCAAAGGAACAGTCAGCAGAAACCCAAAGCCTATTTCTAGAATAACAGAGGCATTATTGTCCATCAGAGTGCACGTCAAAGTCAAAGGCCGGTTTCCTCAAGAGAAGCGTTTCCCTTTTCAACTGATGACGTCACTATTCTCCCTTGTGCTGGCGACTGCTTTTGGAAGAAAGCCAAAAAATCTTCACCACGTTATTCATTGATCATTGGTGTGACATCATAGTCTGGTCGGGAATACTTGCAACTTCCCTGTGAAGAGAGAAAGAAAGATAACGAAGACCCACTTCGTTTCGGAAAATTAGGGCTATTACTTTGTTTCATTAATTTGTGCTCTGTTGTTCATGTTTATTCTATGGTGCTGCAAAAATATCATGTGTAATGTCAAAAAGGCCAGGAGATCAGGATGCGTGAGTTCATCCTTGTCGTACAATGCACAGTCGGAAGCGGGGCGGAGTCTGCCGCATATTTAAGTGAACGTTACAGCTTTTTATCTGAGAAATAACAGTGATGGGGTGGGGGTGGTGGTTTAATGTTTCTGAAAACTGGAAAAATTTGGAAACCAAACTGCTCCTGGCCCGGACCTGTCTGGATAATCGTTTTGATACTGTATTTCTTACAGAAGTGTAAAGAAAGTTTTTGTTTTCTTGTTTTGTAAAACAACAGTCCTTCATGTGTTTGTATGAGATGTGTAATGAATTTTGTTTTTCTTGTATGAATTTTTTTACTCACATTCTCTCTTTTGTGAAAATTTTTGCAGTTTCATTGTGAACATCCATTCGACTTCTTTCAGTTAATATTTATTCCCTCTTCCCTTATTTTGTTTCTTCCGTTTGCTTCATGAAATCTAACTTATGTGACTGGATTCTTTAACTATTGAGTTCCTAGTTTTATTTCTGTTTAAATCTACATATTTTTGCTTGGAAAGCCTCATTGTTCCCATCAGCTTTTTTTCTAATTTCTTACACTTCGCTTTTTGGCATGTAATGCAAAAACTGTGATTTAATTTTGAGTACAATTTTATTTCTTGCTTTTTATTTCTTGTTTTGAATTCTGTGTTTTTTGTGGCTTGTAACTCAAGATTATTTGTAGTTTGTTGATAGTAATAATAATAATAATAATAATAATAATAATAATAATGCCTTTTTCAAAATTGTCTTTTTTTTAGCACGCGCATCTAGGGTAATTGTTTCTCATATTAGAGATCCTGGAAAGTTTTGGGTGCAGAGATGTTCTGAAATCCGGAAGTTAAAAATCATGTCCGATGCTATTAACAAGTGGTGCAGATCTGCAGAATCCTTAAAACATGTACCATCAAGTATTATAAAAGGTAGGTTCCATTATTTGTAAAGTGATGGTGTATCACATTATACGGTGAAATCTCTGAATAACAGTTGCTGCTCGGTCTGGAAAATTTTTTACTGCTGTTTAGAGGTTAGGCCTAAATACAGCACTGTGTTGTCTTAATTGCTTGCAAATTATAACCAGGTTTGAGATCGACCTTTCCCTTAGTTTTAATGTTGAAAATTAAGTGTTTTTTTAATTATTAAAGTATTTTTAGACCTAGTTAAGTTAAAATTTGAATTGATAATATTTATAGTTAATTTTAACTTGTAAATATCGATGTTCTCTCCATAAGGAAATAAAAGATTTACCGAAGGAAGGTTTGATTTTGAAGAACAAATGTACAAAATATGTTCTTGAGATAGGTAAGTGAACACCTACAGCATCTTTATTAGTATTAGATGTGCCTATGTTATATTACAATATCAGTCCATTGATTTTCCTGTGACCATCTGGTGAAAATGGGTTGCTTATTGGAAAAACTCCAATCAGAGCAAAAAATAAAAACAAAATGCTTACCAAAAGTGGCTAGTTTATTGGAATAATGAATCCAGTGGCATAATATTGCATACATAATAGCGTTTTTTTTTCTTCAAAAGAATGACAAATTGTAAATCATATCGAGATTACGCTATTTCAGAAAAAATAATAATAAAAAAAACCCTTGCAAACTATGGGTGAACTGAAAAATAAAAAGGATGGTTAAAAATCAGCAAAAAATTGCAATTCTGTAGTCTAAAGTTGTAAGGAAATAGAAAATCTGATTGAGTTTGAGTTACTTGAAAAAAAGAAATTATAGTGAATTGCTATTAATGATCGCAATTTCCTAAATTGGTGATTTTTATTTACCCTTTTCCAACAGTAAAACCTTGAAAACAAAGGAAAATGTAAATTACTTTATTGCAATGGTTTTATTCCAAATGTTATATTGCAGCTATTTGTTGATGAATAATTTCTTTCTTTTGCAGGAGTACCAGAAGGTGATTTTCCATTATTTCACCATGTTCATAATGTCATCGAAAAATGTAAAATTATGTAAAATCTATACTTTATAATCTCTGCTAATTTAATTATTTTCATTGTTAAGAGGCTCATAATATCTTCCTGTTTATATGGGTAAATACAAAATGTGATTTATATATCTCCCCATTCTCCATAAAATTGTTACATCTGTAACAAAATCTACTTGTCATCTTTGGCGATCACATTGAAAATTTTGCATGCCAACGCAAAAAATAAAAAAAAAATATCACCAGTTGGTGACTGGTGAGCAACATTTGTAAGTGCTGGAGCTCACCTGAATGGTCGGGCACGTTGTCATAGTGCAGTGATGGAAAGTTTGCGCCGAACTGCACCGATTTCATTATCTTGCGCCCAACTGTATCAAAATGGCAATCCGCAGCAAAAACTGGTGAGCAAAAAATTGTTTTTACGGCAAAAAATGCTGTTTTAGAGGGCGAATCGAATGACAACTTTTTAAAGTCTGCGTTTCATTTGGTTAAATGTTTAACGATGCTTAATCAACACTGCCTATCTGAATTCGTTGTTTTTTCTGCATAAGTGACTATTAGGTTTCACGATGTAGGTGGAACTGATTGAAAAGGAGTTTTGTTGTAATCACATGGTATGTAGGAGAAACAATGCTGTATGTTATAAAATCCTAATGAAGATTGTTTACAGTTGGTTTGGTGGTCTTTCGGAATGTTGTGCAATTGAGATAGTTTATATGTCGTTCCCTGCTCTTCGTGATGGCGCAGTTATTTCGTTCCGAGCGAGGTGTGTGATTACATAAATAAGGTCAGTCATTAGCTATTTCGTTGACGCAGAGGACGACTGAAAATGGCTCTCCCATGGCAGGATACGATAAATGTTTCTAAAGGATTCATAGGTATTTAGAGATGACAAGTTTTACGGATTTTCCGTAGTTTGTACGGGTTTTCTCTCCATCTTACGGTTTTACAGAAGTCACCCAAAAAACTGCAGAAAAACCCATGCAAGATCCCTGCATGCAATTTCCTGTTTTTTACTGTCTTTTGGTCGAAAAAAACACACTTTATAAATAGTCCCTATATATGCCTTCAATGTTCTGACGTCCCCTGCCAACGGAGGCGGAGTTTTGTCACGTGATTCCCCGTACAACCATTTGAGAGTGTCGTGCGCAAAAGCAGAGAGGGAGCTCATCTCAGCGCCTTTTGCGAACTCTTTACATTAATTACATGTGACTTTCTGCTTGTGAAAATTTTGGTGCAAATGTTTTAACCCTTTCCACTCGACTGTCGAGTGACATCGGACATTACAAAACCGCCGAATAGCGCGCACGGAGCGCTGATGACACCGCTATAGCTCGCATGTCGGCGTTCGTGAGACATTTCTTTTTCACCGAATAGAGAAGAAAAAAAAAACCCCCGTCATCGACATGTCTGGTCATGCCGATGACAACAGTTTTCACGAGTTCTAACTCTTCATTTGTCAACGGTTCTTGATGTCCCATAAAATTTATTTCTTCCTCCAGATTACCAATGAAGCCTTCACCCCCCCAATCTGCTTGGCCATCTGAGTAATATGTTTTGCTTCCTCAACGATTGTAAGAAAACCTTTAAAATCATTGGCACAGTCACACCACAGGGGCCGCCAGTGCGCATTGATTGTTTCATAGCTCCATTCCCATGTGATATCAATCTAGCAGTGGGGCTGACTGTATGTAATTGAATCAGTATAAAATGCGGCACCACTGTACCTACCTAATAATGGAAATAACCACCCTTGACCCGAACGACAGCAGCGAGATGGTGTGGCATGGACATAGTGAGGCCCTCGAAGGTTGCCCGAGGCGCACATGCCCATTCGGACTGCAGGAGCACAAAGGTTCCAGAGATGACACGGTTGTGGGTCTGCATGTTGAACCTGTTGATCCAAATAGTCCCACATGTGCTCTATATGATTACTGTCAGGCAATTTTGCTGGCCAAGGGAAAATGGAGACATCGCTGTAATGTTCCTGAAACCAGTCGTGCATCTCCTTGGCGACATGGTAGTACCCGTTTTCCTTTTGCTAGACACCATTACTACCTGGGTAAACATTCAACATGACAGGATGCGTCTGGTCAGGTAGGAAGGACGGACAGATAACCATTGGTGTTCAGGAACCCATCCTGTGGTACCAGCAGTTCCAGGTCATACCAGGAAAACATCCCCCAGACATGCACACTAACACCACCAGCCTGTACTTAACCAACAATCTTGCCTGGGTGTTGGTTCCAGTGTCTGACCCTGTATACACCACTGCCTGTCACTTCTGTGGAGTAGAGACCTCGATTTTTCGGAGAAGGCATCCTTTTTCCCACTGTCCAATGACTGTAGTCCCACGCAAACTGCAGGGGTAATTGCTGATGGACCTGGGTTAACATGGGTGCCCTGATGCAGCATTGAGTCCAGAGACCCATGTGTAACAGGGTTCGCTCTACTGTTATCAGGGACACATACCTGGGTGCTCCAGCATTCATTTGCATGGCCAGTAGCTGCACTGTACCAGGCTGATTGCCCTTTACCAGTCGATGGAGGCGATGTTTTCTCTTGGGTCGATGGCCTTTGGGCCTCCACAGTTATGACGTCGGGAGGTACTCAGTGTGCCAGCGGTCCATTCTTGGTACACCTTTATTACAGCATCTCACAGACAGCCCACAAAGTCTGCTGTTTCTGAGATGCTTTCATCCTTGGCGAAGTAGCCGATGATCATTCCTTTCTGAACGTCTGTCAAATCACTACCTCTGCCCATCGTGCTCACGTGATGCGCTATGGCTCATCTGTCCTGGCTGGCTGCTTGTATCTTCGTGTGGTAGACCTTGTCACATGCACTGTGTGATGTTTTTGGACGGGTACACTGTGATTCAATTGATGGTTGTATTATTCTGACACGACTGTGTATTCACCCAGTATGAAGTAAGGTGTTCAACATTTAATGAATTATTTTCTGACAGGCAGTTGAAATGTTAGTGACTGTGAATCACCTCAATACACTGGTGGTACCAACTTTTGCCGATAGATTGTTGATTACCGTATCGTATAGTTCATGACTTGAATATATTCACCCAGTAGGAAGTGAAATGTTAAACAGTTAGTGAATTATTTTCTGACAGCCAGTTGAAATATGCAGCTTCTAATATTTATTGCAATCTGTATACACTATGATCTTTTTTTTTTTCTTTGTGTCATGTGAAGTATTGAATGTGTATAAATTAGTTATTTTATTGTTTTCAGGTGATTTATATCTGGTTCAGTACACTGCTGATAATAAATGGTACAGAGCCAGAGTCAAACATATTTTGGTTGAAAAAGAAAAAGATTCCCAGTGTGATCGTACATCAGACATAATAGAAGAATATGATGATCTGACTCAGATAACTTCAATGCCAAATACTACTAAAAATAAGAATCAGAAAGTTGAAGTCATCTATGTTGATTATGGAAATACTGAAATTGTTCCTGTTTCAAGGTATTCCTTTTTTTCCCCTTGACTTTTAGTCTTTTCTTTTATGAATGTGTAACCAAATATTTGCTTCAAGTTAATTCAAATGATTTTTGAGTTAAAAATTGATATGCATCCATTCTTCTGGAATAGTGAATTTTTGCATGAAAGTGGTGTGCAGTGGTGTCAAAATCCTTGTTGACCAGCAGACAGATTCAAATCATTTTAATAACTAAAAGCCAAAGTTAAATTGTGCAGTGAAATCTAAAGGAGCGATGCGGGTGTTTCTTTTTTTCTGCTTACAGCCATTGTACCTAATGGCATCTAAATATTCATACTCATAAAAGTATTTTAGGTATTTTACACTGACGAATAAATATGTTTAACACATTTGTTAACAAGCAGAACTTAGGCAGTAGGAAACACTGTTAAGTGAGCAAACAGATTAAAATAAGTTACTTATATGTGTAATTGATTGCTTCTTTTGTGTGTAGGTAATTTGTTCTTAGAATAGTGGCCCATTTCATAGACTGTACTTTAATAATATCAACAAGTTTTTTTTTTGGCTGCACTAAAAGCAGAAATTTGTTGTTCCTTTTGTGGTGGTTGAAAAACAAAATCTCTGTCAAATTTTACCAGCTGAGTGCTCTTTGCATGAGTTAATCAGCAAAGCTGAATAACTTGTGCAAAGAGCACTCTGACTGGTAATCAGCAAAGCTGATTAACTAGGGCAAAGAGTACTCAACAAACTTCAGAGACTCTTGTACAGCTACACAAATTAACGAATAGCTATTTGAATTGGAGAATAGTTCCAGGGATAACCATTTGATAAAGTTGAGGGATTATTATTTTGAAGGTTGAAAAAAATGACTGACTGTGAAATTGTTGATTTGAAATAATTATTTTGCTGACATATAGTAAATGACTTAAGCTAAAGTTGATGTTTTTGAACCGTTTAGAGAGTTTCAAGAAGGTAGTTTAAAAAGATAATTTTGTGCTGGATATTGAAGAAAATTATGTACTTAAAAAAATGATGAGCACATGGTTTGTATGCTCCTTGAAAAGTTCTTAAGAAATCTAAAGTCCTTGAAAGTACTTGAAAAAGTTCACAACTCTGTAAATTGTACTTGAAAAAAAATGTTTCGTTTTTTTAAGTAATGATATGAAAGAGCATGTTTGAAACAATTGTTTATGCTAAAACGTTGTAGAGGAGGTTTCTGTGTATTTCTGATAAAAGCACCAAGCTGATCAAGGTACTAGCCCCCTCCCCCGCTTATTCATTCTTGAACTCAGGGGAACACGTGGGCTGCTGGTATCTTGGCTATGACATCACTACAAAGTAAAATGTCAGCCATGGGAGTAAAATAAGTGAAATGATGTATTTGCAATTGTGATTGGCATCTGTTGATTGTGATTAAGGACACATTCTTTCCGAAGCATGGAGTTTCTAGGAATAATTTATGCTTCATGTGTGGTCCCTTCATCTCCTGGCTGCATCAGAAAATGTATCAAAGCATCAGTCATGCATCAAAAATAAAAAGTCAAAGCAAACAATAAATGTCATACCAGCAGATGAATACAAAAGTAACATATCCATTCAAGGTATTTCACAAAATAAAATGATTTAAAAAAATGCCAAAATAGAGGGGAAATTCAAAGCTGATAAAATAAATCAACAGGGAGGTAGGGGTAACAGGCAGATCATTGAAGGTGTGCCCGTCCCACAGCTAAGTAATGGTTTGAACTTACCAAAAAACCTATGTGGTGACTGACCGACAGCAGACACACATGATAAATTGATTTTGAAAAGTCCTTGAGAAGTGCTTGAATTTATTTTGCTTGGAAGAGTACGAGCATTGGAGCAGTATACAGATGCAGCTAGTGGATGTGGAACAGTGGCGTAACTACCACCCTCGCAGCTGTGGGGTGGGTGTGGGTAATAAAGGGACGTACTGCAGCTTCCAGTTACAGTTTTATGAAAAAATTTTAACATGCACAATAATTAACCCTAAGATTCATATTTTGCTTTAAGATATATGTATTTAGCTTTGCCTAAATAAATGCCTAGTTTCACTTATAAAACACTGAATGTCCTACAGATTGAAAGTGTTTGGCTCTTTGACTTCGGGTTGTAATACAATTTCTCTGCAATGAGTTGTAAATAATACGATAGCTCTCCAATCGCCCCTCTCTGAGCTGCTGAGGAAAAGCGCGAGGCAACAGTGGGATTCCCCATGGAGGATGTGGGAGAGAACAGTCAGTTACCTAGGATTATGTGCACGACAGGCGCCAACCAGGGATCGCATTCCTCCTAAAGTTCCTAATATTTTGTGACCCTCCTTAAATTCCTAAAATTATACCTAAAATTTGCTATTCTTCCTAAAATTTTTCGTAAGCTTATTTATTAAAAATACAACCGTTATTAACGCCAATAAATTTACCATTACGGTAAGGTAAAAAGACCTGTTATTGTAGAAACACAGCCTATATGATGCGCTGCTGAAGGGAGGGAAAATGACGCCATCGAGATGCACTTGCTTCGGGGCGGGCGCTCCACTTTTGTGCCTTCGGACAGTTTTCGAGAGTAACAAGAGATCTAAGGGAAAAGGGGAGGGGTCATTTTCACCCCTGGTTTGCACTTTGCAGACAAACTCCATGGCACGCAGAAGATCATACTTTATTTTTGGACATGCCTCGTGGAACCTCCTTTTCTGCTGATGTTTTGTTATTGTAAACCGCAGGTGGGTGGAAGCAAAGAGGAAACATGTGGTCTCCTTCCGTAACCTCCGGTAATGACGATGGGATGGTAGCTGAGTGTTATCGTGGCAGGCAATAGAGCACATGATAATTGACCTTCGATCGTGCGTCGGCAACAGCGACCTTCGATGCGCAGTATATCTCGGCTCCGACTCACTTTGACTGAACTTGCGCGAGATGCGTATGATAGTTTCTGGTTTTGCGTCTTTTATGGTGTTCTCTGTGCTGTGTGCAGGTTCAGTTCTCTAGTGGTGACTTGCTTTTTTTTTTTTTTTTTTTTTCTCCCTATCTTCTGACATCCTCGCAGCCAAACTTCGGGAAGTTGTCTAGTTTTGCAATATTGGAACGTGCTTTTGTACTTTCCCTTTCATTTTCTGGTTAGTAATACAAGTGTTTAAGATGCCTAAATCCAAAACAAAATTTCAAGATGTGTGGCTCGCCAAAGAATTGGACGCCAAAGAATTGGACGGAGTGAAGTTGTGAAAGAATGGTGTTCTGCAACTGAAACAATATTTTCTGCTAAGTGGATATTGTGTTCAGAAATTTTCAATATTTCTAATAGTGGCTTTTCACAAGTAAAAGCGCATCATAAAGGGAAAAAACATTTGCAGAAATTTCAAAGTAAATTTCAAAATAAGTCCATCCTGAAAGCCTTTGGAGGACGGGATCTTCAGCCCAAAACAAATATTAGTGAAGTACGTACTGAGTCATGATTTACAGTTGGCTAAAGCCGAAGCATTATGGGCCATGAAAGTTGCTAAGGACAATATGTCTTTTGTTTCATGCACTGAAACAGTTGAACTTTTCAAAGAAATGTTTCCTGATTCTGCTATTGCAGCCAAAATGCAACTTAAAGAAAAAAAGTTGCTTATGTGATATCACATGGATTGTCAAAATATTTTGAAGAGGATTTGAAAAAAGACATTGCATCTAGTAGCCCAGGAAAGGTTACGTAGCATTTGATGAAACTACAAATACACAAGTGAAACGGCAGTTGGATGTGTATCTCAGGTACTGGTCTTCAGAAATAAATTCAGTTTCTTGCCGATACCTAACAAGCGTTTTTCTGGGTCATGCAACAGCAGATATTTTGCTAAAAGAAATTCTTGATGTGTTATCATCCTTCAATATTTCGTTGAACAGAATTATTTGTGTATCCATGGACAGCCCAAATGTAAATAAGTGCTTTTTACGCAAATTCAATGAAGTTGTAAAACAAGAAACAGTCCAGAAATCTTTGGAACTAGGTTTTTGCAACCTGCATGTTGTTAGTAATGCATTTAAAAATTTTTTTGACAAGCTTAAATATAGATTTTGACAAATTTGCTACTGATATGCATTACTTTTTAAAGAGTAGTGCTGCAAGACGAGAGGATTATAAATCTGTCGAGGATATAACATTGGTCACAGCCAAATTTCTTTTGCGTCATGTCAGCAACAGATGGTTAACCGTTGGTTCTGTAGCCCAGAGGCTCTTGGATCAATGGCTAAATATTACAGAATATTTTTTAAACTTCTTGCCATCTCAAAAAATATTTGAAAAACAACTACGCAATTCGGCAAGGTATAAAAGAATTCACTGTTTCCTGAAAAATGAGCTAACTCCTTGCTATTTAGCATTAATTTCATTTTCACACCAAAATTTTGAAAAGTTTTCATTATGTTATCAGAGTGAAGAACCAAAAATACACCAGTTATATTCTGATTTAAATACTTTAATGAGAAATGTTATGGCTCAGTTTATCCAAGATGATGTTATTGCAGGGAAATTTGGAGAAGACCTAAAGAATGTAGATTTTGAAAACAAAAATTCATGGAAAAAACTAAAGGAGTTAGAAGTTGGTATGAAGACAAAAAATCTCCTCAGGAATGTTCAGGTGACCAGGCAGAAATTATTTCTCTTAGATGTAAGATCATCACTAATCGCAACCACAAAATATTTAAAGTCAAATTTGCCATTCTGCAATCAAAAGCTAAGAGACATAGAAGTTTTAAAGGTAAGAGAACCAAAGAAAGAGTCAACTCAACTTTCAGTCACTGAAGGACTTTCAGAAATAACCAGAATTTCAAGTGTTTTGCATCTTTCTGAGGAACAAATTGATAGAGTAAGAGAAGAGTGGAAATTTTAAAATTGCGATAAGCCAACTCTAGATGAACTAGTGAAATTTTCAGAGGAAGGGCATATTCCAGTGCGGATTGATCATTACTGGCGTAATATATTTAGTATTAAAGACTCTAGCGGAAAAGAAAAATACTCAAATCTTGCTAAACTCATAAAGTCAATTTTAGTTTTACCTCATATTAATGCTGATGCAGAAAGGGGATTTTCGGTTAACACTGTTCTGTTAAGGAAGGACAAGGCTAACTTAAAAGACTCAACTATAACATCATTAAGAATAGTTAAAGGGGCCAAGAAACACTATGGATGTGTAAGTAAAGTTCCCATAACAAGAAATTTGTTAAATAGTGTTCGTGATTCACATAAATTTTATAAAGAGTATGTTGATAAGCTGAAGGAAGAAGAATCAAAAAAGGTAAAAGAAAGGAAGCAGAAAGAGAGGGAAAATAAGGAAAAGCAGCTAGAGAAAAAAAGAAAAGCTGAGTTTGATGACAAAATAAAAGAAAATGATGCAGAAATAAATAGGCTTAAAAAAGATAAAGAAGCCTCCCTAGCAGTAATTCAAGAGGGAACAGAAAGAATGAGAAAAGCTGTAGAAAAACAAAATACTGTTGAAATAGCAGTTGCCTCTAACTTGATCATACAAGGTTCAGCTGAAATAAAGAAAACTGAAAGTAAATTAGTTGTGGTGGAAGCAGAAAAAGATAGGCTTATCAGGAAAAGGTTAAAACAATAATATAAAAAAGGTAATTCAGTGAACAATTGTACATAGTTCTTGGTTTTCAATTACCTTTTTAGGATATTATAATTTAATGTGAAACCTGAAAACTTTACTGTGAAAATCGTGAATTGCTTCTGGTTCAACAGCATATTAATGTTCAAAGTGAAACTTGAATGTGGTAAATATACTTGAATATGATAATAACACGTGAAAAGATAAGAACTGAACATTAGAAGTAAATCATACTTAAACTTTAGACATTAGACGTTATGCAAAAAATTTGGGTGTGAACTTCGACCATATATACTAATGGACTGCGCATTGTCAATAGCTGCATCAAAGCCGCCATGGCTCAAACATTGGGCACATCATCATCAGACTCCAAATTTCGTGTAGAAATGCTGTTATGATTACTAATTTACGCTGCAGAACTTCAGTGTTTTCGGTGTATTATGTGAATGCGCCTCATATATAATGAAAACTCTTCAGGTAAGTTTACTTATGAGCTATATACATGCATGATCGGGTTGTTTACATTTCGTGATTTATAATGTGATGAACATTTGCGAAGAATTTGGAACATGCATTCCATTTTTTTTTTCTTAAGTTACTATATTTTTATATCAATAGCTGCAAGTTTCTGGTTAAGTAATTGAACTTTTATGACTTAGGTATTTAATTCGTTTTTTACCCATGAAAAATCATAGAACTTCCTTTACTATATCGCTCAGAGCAACCATAAGCACAGCAGGTGTAACCCATCTTTTTGACTGATGTCATGTGATTTTATGTTAGAGCCAGAAATTTTGATGTCATGCGCAGTCTATCTGTATATATGGTTGAAGGGTGTGAAGCAAACTCTTTACAATGTATACAAAGTTGTTTTACTAGATGTATACAAATATACATCTAGTTTTTATTGAAATACACTCCTAAAATTTTCCTAAAATTTTTCTAAAAAGTCCTAAAATCCCTACCTAAAATTTTCCAGAAGTATGCTATGATCCCTGGCGCCAACATTTATTAACAGCAGCCACAGATCTGCCATGTGTAAGATGCTGGTTTCTTCAAGTGATGTATTTTAGTTTTGGACAAAGCAAATTACACATATTGTCAAATCTATTACTTAAAATGTTAAAACTACAGGGCTTCTAGGTACCATCATTAAACTTTTTGCAGACACTCTCCCTGACTTTCTAACCCCCTACCCCCATCCCAAACCACACACCCCACGAAAAATGCATACCCCTTCGGGTTCAAAATCCTGGGAAAATAACTGTGCATAGGGGTGCTGAAGTAAATCCTGCGGGGGGGGGGGGCACGTTGTGCTAGTTACGCCACTGATGTGGAGATGTGGTAGTGTTATACGTAGAATTTCCCGAACTGTGTTTCACTGAAGAAAATTGTGTTAGCACTTGAAAGGATATGTATTGCAGCAAAAGTAAAATTTGCTCCTAAATATAGTATCTTAGTCACTGTATCATGCACAGAAGTGCCAACGCTCCGGATTTAGGCTGGAGAGTCCATATTTTCAGCCCTTCCTCCTGCCCTCTGGATGAATGTCAAATTCTCTTGATTTTCACCGAGAATTAGCCTCTAGGATGGTTGAAATTGCATCAACCACCATGATTTCGCACCGCCTGTGAAATCTTTCTCTTTCTGCATCAATGCAAGGCGGCATTACAGTCATCAGTTTAGTACTTTTCCTCCCCTCCCATCTGCAAAAAAAAAAAAGCCACCCTGGTGGTGCAGTGGTCTAAGTGCTTTTCAGAAGTAGTATTATTAGTCCACTAAAAGTTCCGGAGTGGGAAAATATAAGTGCAACCAATCGTCCGAGATGCGTCGGGAAAAAAATTGCTTTGAACAAATTTTCCCAGTCTGATTATCATACGACGCCTTCAGCTCTCTGGCACTAGAATGCCGGGAAGGGTCAGTAATTGATTGACAGAAGGAAGTTGCCCTGCCTTCTTGCAGTTGAGTCTTTCAACCCCTTGCCTCAACAGAGCCATGCACATTCTAAGTGATAAGATAAACAGTTGAGTTATGGCAAATTCACGTAACGACAAAAGGGAGTAGTTACATTTGGCCTTGCCTTGTAATGGAAGGCGATGTTAGTACGATGCTTTTTGTAGGCTCCGCCTTCACACACAACCTAAAGAAGAAATGAAAACCAGTTGGCTGCTATTTTATTCGTAAGAAACAACATGTAGGCCATTTTAAGTTTCCATTATTTTGTGGAGTCAGCGTACCTGAAAACGAATTTCAGTAGGGGAAGGAGGTGATGATTTTTGTTCTTTTTTCTCTTTCCAGAGCTTTTAGTGGACTGATACTACTTCTGGAAAAATGTTCCTACGTCTGGAAAACGTCGATAAAAAAAATAGTGCTTGGGGGATTTTACGAGCTGTAAAAATTTCCCAATTTTCAGGTTTTGAAGGTTGGCATGTCTGCACACACGTCAAAATTAAGGATGCATACAAGGAAGAATAGGATGAGAAGATTGTGGATATGGTAAATACATTTAAAAACAAAAATGATGCAAAGGATTGAGTTGAGAGTGGAAATGATTTAATGAAGAATTGACAAAAGTTGCTCCCCATTTTCACTGACAATATAGAGGAACGAATGTAGTAGCTCATGCCATATGAATAATAATCACAAGTCCATTACATTCTCTCTTTCTTTAATGCAGTAATGATTTCACATACACTTCAGGGCTTGAAAAATACCATGCCCGAGATTCCCGGGGCATGTAAATTATTGGCCTGGCCAAGTAAAAATGAAATGTCGGGCAACTAGATTTAAAGGGAAAAAAAGATTGGAATGGATAATTTTCTGCTCTAGAAAAAAAGACGGTTGTCGCATGTTTTTCATTTTACTGCAGTTGTATTATTGTTACGGAATAAGTGCTAAGGCCAGGAGAATAGCGTTTCTTTAATTATATTATGCTCTACGTCCAGAAATTGGGGCCATATGTAGTTTTGCTCCAGATGTTGTTTACAGTTAACGACGGGATGTATGCATCGGAAGAAACTAGCCTCCGGTGTTTAGTGACAAAAAGCATAAACTGCCATGAAACAGGAGCGCGCAGACTGATGGGCAAAAAAGCCCGTGCTTTATGGGGAAGGAGTAACAACAGAATATTTATAACACAACCCCGGGTGGGGTTACTCTGCTATTGCTTATGTTTGGCAACAACGCCAACCAGAAATCTGTTGATACTCGTAGATGCGCTGATGCGTGATTATTTACAATAGATGTTTTCACATACTTGTGGTTGCTGTGTATGCTTTGATGAAAACGTTATTAAATAAAGTAATTATTTTTAGAAAGATTTTTAATGTAATGAACGTCTTTATACATGCGTGATAATCGCGCACTGACATTTTTCGTCTTCAAAGAACTCTTCAGTACATCTCTGACATAACTTGGTAAAGTGGAAGCTTCCACCCACGTGCGTGCCCACACACACGAACTGACAGCGAAACTACTGGAACAAAAGCAAAGTTTCGTTTAAGAACGAGCCTGCGCAATGCGTTCCACTTAACCGGGAGAAGAGTGAAATTTACCAACGGCGATAACATAGTTTATCTGAGAAAACAGTATTCGTGTTAGTTGCGGTTCATGTTAGCTGTGGATATATGTTGTTTAGTAATGAATATACCATGCTTTTATGGAAAATAAAATCCAGCAATGAAAGTATATCTCATAGTAAGTAATTATGTGAAATTTCCGATCTGTCAGCAATAGTTACAAATTCGTCTTCCGCACTGTTGAGTGACGTAATTTCAGAATCGGAATCTACGTCGTTGGCAAATCTGAAACTTATGCAAGCGGACTATGATAAAGCGAACAAAAAAAAAAAAAAGAAAAAAAAAAAAAAGCTGTTGCACAGTTAAAGAATCTTAGATAAAAGCATTTAATTGGCTAAAGTCAAATGACAAGACTATTATGTTGTGCACTGTTTGCAAAATCCATCCTAAAATTGCTGATACCACCAGTAATGTTTTCAAGCAATGTGGGGTGTCAGGTGATGATATAGTTTAATAACTAAGTGCACACACAACAGTAGTCAAAAACATAAGATTTGCCTTTGTTTCTAAACAACAATTCTTGGAATTTTATGATGCAAAATTACTTTTGTTTGTACAAGAGAAAAAGGTAAATAATTTTTACATTCAAAATTGTTGTTAAAAAACTACTTAAACTGCCATACAGTTAACTATGATTATTAAATTTTTTTGTAAAACACAGGACATATATTAAAAATTCTTGAACATAGCATCATCACTAAATTTCTCAAATGCCATCGATTACCTTTCTTAAAACTTGATATATGCTTTTGTGCATTTTGAATACAGACACTTTAAAATGGTGATACAAAAAATGTATAAAAAGTTTATCATAATTTTTAACTTTAAAAAAATGAGGCTTCTGTTTTTTATCATAAAAGATAGTTTTCTGGGCATGTAGATTTTACTTCTGGGCAAGTAAATATTTTCTGCACATGCCAAGCTGGGCATGTAACTTTTCAGATATTTTTCAAGCCCTGCACCTAAATTGTTGAACTAATTGTTACAGTCATGCACTCTTTTCTTGCTTTTAACTATAAAAATTTCTTCATTAAATTTGGAGGGCTCAACTCACCAAATAATAAAAAATCCCTGAAAAGTAACGAACTAAGGCCAGTGTTGCACGATGGTTGGACAAAATTGCTACTTACTTTGCTGCAAGGGGGAAAAAAAATTATATATAATAATAATAATAGGGAAGTAAATAAACTTGCATTGGTGTACGCTGCAAGAAAAAAACAATTACAATTAAATTAGTTTACAACTATATATATATATATTCACTATTAATCCAAGCTCTTATCCTTAAGTCTCTGCCAAATGTAGGGGACTTAATCCTTCACATTTTTCTCTTTCTTTGCACGTATGATTTGTTCGGAAGAAATTTCGGAATCTGGGAGAGCATAAAAAAAAAAAAAAAAAATGATTCCCCATGCCAAATTTAAAAGTAACTACACACTGGCATAAAAAATAAAAAATAAAAAAAAATGCTAATGATGAGTTGGTATCTTGCTGGCCCACAAAGAACACCGCGTATAACAATATTTGTAAATGCTTGTCATTTACACTATGTGAATACACTAATAAATACAAGTTAACAGGAAGTTACAATTAACACTATTCAATACAATATAAAAACAGAGTAATTTTTTAAGTGAGGCTGCAATTTACCTCATTTAAATTAGTTTACAACTATTTCGAACTACTATCACTTTACCAATCAAGACTTTCTGAAATTCCAAGTTCCAAAGATACTTAAACATAATACACACAAAGAAAAAGAAAATGCTAAAATGCACGATAAATATAATAAGCTTTACTCATACTTTTAGTGAATGGTTATTCAACTTGTATCTGTGGGCACACAAGCATCCCCCCCCCCAAAAAAAAATAAACAAGAACACATTCTTCAGCACAGAAGATGGAAATAAAATCACTGTGAAAGCAAAAAAAAAAAAAAAAATTCTTGAAATACCTTTTGCTGTTCAGAAATACACACAACTACATATGAACAAAACTCGTACGATTTTTTTCCCTCTCTTCTTCGAGCCGGAAATGAAAATAAAGAAGAAAAACAAATTAAGCAGTTATTTGTGTGGCTCTTTCTTGACTTCGCTTCGTGGGTGTTTATATTTGTCCACATTTTCAAAAGTTTTGTAAATTAAATCATCTTTCGGAACAAGAATGCATTGATATCTGGTGGTTCGGAAAGTGGAGTGGAAATTGGGCTTTGATTTACATACTCAGCTTGGAGAAACAACATATCATTATGAATTTAGTGCAAACCTATTAATGTATCTATCACAGGCACTAATTAACCTAGTTTCTAAAGTATTATGTGATACAGGGTGCCACCATACATGTAGTACCATAGGAAATGCATTGATAGTGAGACAGGAAGTGAAAATATTAGAAAACTTTTCAGTTGTATATTTAGTTGATATGGTGTCATTTTTGATGAAACAAAACATGTTAGTAAAGTAAGTTTTCTTTATTTTATTCCAACTGCACCACCCTCCAGAAAGCATCCAGATGCATGTTAGTTTTGCATTGACATCATTGCCACCAATCTGAGCAGCATGCTGATCCCTCTTGTCTTCTGTGACATTCTCCACCCTTCAGAGTAGGCATTCCTCCTGAAGAATGTTTATCAGTTCAACTTCAGGTATACCTATTTTTCTGACTTCCTTTCACCCAACATTACAGTTTGTTACCTGGAGTTCAGTCAAAACTATATGCAGGTGAATCTGAATTAAGCACACTCATGCCTATGAAACAGTCTGTAGCAGTCAGAGCTGACATGCTTCAGGCTCAATTTTAAGAGCCTGAGCCCGAATTTTATATTACAAAACAGGGCTTGGGCCCAAATGATCCCCAAAACTATGACTAACCTAATCATCTCTTCTAGACTTCCACTCTACCCCTGCAATCACCAATGTCTTTCTGAACTGGGGAGTGGAGAAGGGACCTCTACCATTATGATGGTCATTTTCTTTTACTTTCTAGTTGATAAAGTATTACACCAATATGACCATCGTAATGGCTCAACTTCCACTGCTTTATCCCGACTTTTAACCAAGGGGACTTACATTCCCATTTGCGAAGATTCTAAAATTCTAACTGCTCCTCATACAAAATCTCAACTGTTATTTCCTGAAAGCCTGTACATCGATAAATTATCTGAAACTTGCTGTAAGGATGAATTGCCAAAAAACATCCCTCAACCTTGGAAATATCTGCTTACAGATTATCAACATAGTTTCTACCAGCTAATGACTATGGTTTTGCTGTTACTGACTGGATATGTGCAATGTATCTCATGATGATTGATTGTACGTCATCTGTTCATTCATGTATCTATTTATAAGCTGCCTCTTCCACTGTATGTGTTCATTGCATCTAAGGATGGGTGCCTGTTGGCAGGACCCGAAAGGTCTCGCGCTTTAAAATTTTAAACTATCATTAAAGTTTTTATTCCATCATAAAACTCTTTTATATATCGTGTGAAGACTGTTTGTCGTTTATAGTATGACTTTTTAGCACGAGTTACCTTTGTTTTGTATTTAGTATCTATATATAGTTCTTGAAGACGAGTTTCCTTCTCCGCAGAAACATAATACCTGGCCTATGACACTTTCTACCTAAGCTCAGAATAAATAGTCCGCCCGAGAGTCTCCCACTCCCCGCCCAGACCCATATTACGAAGAATACTTTATCAGCTAGAAAGTATAAGAAAATTCTCCTATGCTAAAACATACAAAACTCCCTCTGTGTCTGAGCCCGAGCCCGCCCGAGCATACACCATATTAAATATTATGCAGCCTGAGCCTGGTTTGGGCCCTGAGCTCCTCTTCGGGCTTTCGGGCTCTGGCTTGACCTGTCTCAGCACTAGGAGCAGTACTTGTAATATGGAAGAGAGCACTTCATTGTTAGCACAATGCACTCTCTAGTTCAGGCCTCTTCCATTATCTGCTGGCTTCCACACCCATCCATTTGATCAGAATTTGGTGTAGCATGATTTAGCATTCCACAAAATCAATTTCTGTCACTTGTAGAGAACAACTGTATCATTCTCTGCCTCATGCAAGGTGTGACTGGTGGTTGTGGTTGGTGAAGTAATACTTATGCATCACGACTATTCCATAATAACTGGTTCTACAGAGCTTTGCACACAATGTATTCATATCTGCCCTAATCCTTTTGCTGTCAGAAATTCCCAGTTGATTACTTGAGGAAATGGTTGGCAGGACTGACATACCACCCTTATGTAGAGTTAGCACCCAAGATCTTCTCATACACTCTGAGACAGTGGTGGCAGTGTTGTGTATCCATTGCTGGGCGACACCATCGTTAGTTAAGTTTGGATGACAACCGCCTAAAAATCTATAAAGTGGGCTGTGCATGCCCATGGATGCAACAGACTTTTGTGTCGCATTGATGTTCATTATGTACCACTCAGATTCTCATGTAGTTCTTTTTCAGAGCAAACTATGCACGTAGTTATAGATCATGTCTCTTATGGTTCCACTTTACAGGATACCTTGTACTTTTCTAGATGAACTGTATGAATAAAAACTTTTTTCCTACTGTGAATGTAAAGCACTGGTTTTTTTTTTTTTTTTTTTTTTGAGTAAAATGTTTTTTTTTTCTTTGCATTTTATTCAGATTGAAAAATATACAGACAAGATTTTTAAATGTTCCTGGCATGGCAAAAGAATGCAGCCTATATGAAATTTTTCCTGTTACAAAGGTAAAATTATAGAATTATGTTTGTTTAGCCTGTGTGTATGTGTGTTAGTGCAGTAATTGTAGTTGGTAGGTTCTTGAAATTTTATGCTAGTTTACTTACCATTTGGCTGTTTTGATATGACAATATTACAAAAGCTATGCATGTTAATTAGTTTTGAATTTGGAAATGTTTATTGTATTAAGTGTGTGATCGTGTAAAGTAGCACTCGCGCGCACCCACGCATTGTAGAACCTTTGAATAGCAGACTCTCCCTGGGACTTAAAATTTGTCTGCTATTTGTGTGGTTGACTTCTGAACCCAACTAGGCTCACAATATAACAAACTTCATATTGAAATGCATAGTACAATATATGATTAAAATGGTCTTTTTTATTTTGTATTTTAATTTTAATTTCCCCCCTTGTTTTACAGTGAAAAGCAATACACGTGGATACACATGTGCAATATTTGCATTTTGAAATACAGTACTTGCAATGTATGTATTTTGATGCATGTTGAAATGTTCATTGTAACAAAGTATGTCACCACATGAATTTTAAAATCCATATACTTGTTGCTCATGATTTGATTAAGTCAGTCAGCAATTTTTGGCTGAAAAAAAAATCTGTTAGAAGCATTTGTATTTTTCTTCGGTAATTTGCAGCATGCTTTTTAAAATGTGTTTTTAAGTTCTTAAATAGTGTGCTAATCCCTAAGTGTACCTTTTATATACAAAACATTTTCGTGGCACTCCACTATCCATTACAGTGTCTTTAAAAAAAAAATCTCACTTTCTGTATGACTGCATCAAATGCTTCTTCCCAAGTCAAATAGTATTTTTCAGAAGTCAGGGGTCGATCTAGGCGGCATTTGATGCCGTTGGGCAGTATCTTCACAAAAATATTGGGTGGATGCATAAGTTCGTGATGTTTTTTTCACCGCACTACAGGAATGTACACTGCCGGACAATTGCTAAGGACGGATGACAGTAGCAACGATAGCAACCATAAAATGGAAGGCAGGAAAATGTGGAAATTAGCATAAGTGCGGGATACAGTAAGACGTGTTGTGCGTATGCAAATTTTGGATTGCCGAACTTGTTCGTGATGTCATAAGCGCTGATAAGAGATATAAAGGATTTGACGCGTATTGACCGTTGTTGTTCAAACGCAAAGTTGAAAGGGAAACAATCAATTGACGAACTTGCAATTTTCAGTATGTCTTCCCGACATCACCTAGATGATTTTACACATGGCCGTATTATTGGCAAGATTGAAGAAGGGCGAAAAATAACAGATGTTGCCAGGGAGTTCGACGTCAGCCACAGTGTTGTTTCAAGGCTTTGGAAATTATTTCAAACAAATGGAGAGTGTAGCAAACATCACGGGGGAGGTCGTGTTCGCAGTACGACACCTGCAGAAGATCGGTACATAGTGCTATCAACAAAAAGACACTGGTGCAGCACAGCTAGTGAGGTAGCAAATCAGTTTATGGCTGCTACTGGCAAGCGGATCTCCCGAAAAACTGTCGCCAGACGTTTGCATGAAGGAGGACTATACGCCCGCTGTCCTGTTGTGTGCATCCCATTGTCCAGACGTCACCGTACCGCCCGTTTGCAATGGTGCCATCAACATCGCAATTGGACTGATAACCACTGGTCTGCTGTCCTCTTCTCAGATGAGAGTAGATACAGTCTATCGTCTGATTGTCGACGACAACTGATCTGGCGTGATAGTGGTACTGCATATCGTCCAGCAAACATACAGGAAAGGAACCGATATCCTACATGTAGTTTCATGGTATGGGCTGGCATCATGATCAATGGCCGTACGTCACTATGTGCTTCCAACTGGGACTATGACTGGCCAACGATACATTAATGATGTTCTGCTACCTCATGTTCGCATGTTCTGTGGTGCTGTCGGTGATAGATTCATTTTCATGGACAACAACGCAACATGTCATCGAACAGTCGCTGTCCAGGAGTGTCTTGAGAGCGAGGATATTCAACGCCTCGTATGGCCAGCACGTTCTCCAGATCTGAATCCCATTGAAAATGTGTGGGATGCTTTGGGGAGGAGTCTTGCTGGTCGCCAATGCCCTCCAATAAACAAGGACACCCTCATCCGTGCACTGACAGAGGAATGGAATAAATTACCCCAACAGCTGCTTGATAATGTTGTGCAAAGCATGACTCGACGTGTGGAATCTTGCATCGCCCTCCATGGTGGCCATATCCCATGTTGACATCTTACGCCGGAACGCCTGCGGACGGTAATTGCATTTTTCACGTTAACGTATTCTGCACAAAATGGCCTGTTTGTCCCTTGAACACGTTCCAAAGCCTTCTGGATTTCAGAGCACAATAAATTGGCTTTCTTGTAATGTCCTGGCATTCTGACATTATTTTATTTCACTTGGCATCCAACCGCACTTACTTTTTTATGCGCTATATAGCCGTTTATGATCCGTCGTTAGCAATTGTCCAGCAGTGTATTATACATCACAAGGGAAAATGGAATCAATCAACTATGTATTCCTCCCATTGTTTACGATGGTGTCCCAATGTCTGGATAGGTCTGCAATGCCAGTGTTGAAAAAATGTGCAGGTTTTGCTGCAAAGAAATCAGAGAAATTCTGATCAACATCATTGTTGAACATTCTGCCACAGAGTGCATTCAACAGAGATTGGAACAGGTGATAGAGTGAAGGGGTGACATCTGGGGAATAGGCCGGATGTGGAAGGATCTCTCATTTCATGTCCTGAATGGCCATTTTGGTCATGTTTGCACTGTGAGGGCGCGCGCTATCATGTTGGAGAAGAACATCATGGCGCCAATGTGGCCATTTCTGCTGAATTGCTCCCTCCACACGGCGGAGTTGCTCACAATAGAGTGCAGCGTTAATGGTCCGATTCCTCAACAGCCTTTCCCAGTGAATAATGGCTTCCATGTCCCACCAGACACACAACATGATCTTCGCAGGATGAAGGTCATGTTTTGGACGAGGTGTGGGTGTCTTGTTTGAGCTTGACCATTCCCTCCGATGCCTGAATGTCATGTAAAGGCATCACCTTTCATCTTCAGTAACAATAAGTGACAGAAAGGGTTTGTGTTGCTGAGAACATTCGTGATAGCGGGCAAGCAAGGAACCACATATGGCAACACACTGATTCTTGTTGTCCTGAGTGAGATTGTGAGGCACCGAAGACCCCGATTTCTGGACCTTTCCCATATGTTCCAGGTGTCGCACCATTGTGACCTGATCCCATCTCATCTCGGTGGCAATTCGTGTGTAGTTTGACGCGGATCCAAGTGGATGAGATGGTTCAAATGATCCTCATTAAAGTGAGATGGACGACTTAAGCGTGGAAAGTCATTTAGGTTTAAATTGCCACCTCGAAACGGCCCAAACCATTTGCAGGCTGTCCTTAGAGCAATAGCATCCTCTCCCTACACAGCACAAATTTGTCAAGTAGCCTCGGTGGCCGTGGATCCCTTGTTAAACTTGTAGAGGAGCAGATGTCGGAAATGTTCATTCCTCTCTACACGACACTCCGTACTTTTGGACATAAAAATAAAAAAAACTATTAGCTACAATCGCACACGCAATGTGATTTAGACACATGGTATTACAGGCTACATTTTGAATACAACTGGCCATCTGCACAATCACTACTGATTTGGGGAGCACTCATAAAATAAAATGTCATGAACTTATGTGGTCTTGAAACCTTGATTTTTTAATTATTTTTTGGACATCAGTTCCTGTAACATCTAGGAAAATAACTCTATTTTCCTCAACGAAACATTGAACAAAATGGCAAAAAAATTGCTAATTCATGACATAAAAAGATTATATTCCCATCCTCTTTAAAAGAATGCTGCAAAGAGAAATTCATTTATTAGGTGCTTGAATTAATTCCTGCTGTTTTTTTGCCACACAAACACCTGTGTGTTGCCACAGAATGGTACAGGATAGTCTATTCAAAGTAGTGCCCGTTGGCAGCTGACCCTTTCCCACCGTTGGTGTAACAAATGGATTCCATGGTAGAGAAATGCAGGTTCTTTCAAGGCGAACCATTCATCGAGCCATTTTTGGATATCTGCGACAGAAAAGCAGTGCTGCTCCGACAGGCCATGTTGTAGCGACAGTAACAAATGGAAGTCTGAGGAAGCAATGTCCGGGGGATTAGGCTGGTGGGGTAAGACCTCCCAGCTAAGTGCCTCCAAGAGTTCCTTCACGGATTTGGCGATATGAGGTCTAACGTTGTTTTGGAGAAGAATAATCTTGTCATGTCTTTTGGCATATTGCAGCCGTTTCTCCGTGAGTATACGTTTCACATCGAGTAACTGATGTTGGTACCGTTCAGTGTTGATGGTTTCACCGGGTTGCAGCAGCACAGAATGCACAACACAGACTTAATCCCACCGAATGCACAGCATCACCTTCCTACCATGGATGTCTGGTTTAGGCGTGGTGGTTGATGGTTTGCCAGGACGAACCCATGATTTCTTGCGCTTAGGATTGTCGTAACGAATCCATTTTGCATCGCTAGTCACTATTCGATGCAAAAACGCCTTCTGTTTGTGTCGTTGCAGCACCAATTCACACATTGTTTCACGTTTAGTGATGTCGCTTTCTCGCAATGCATGTGTGATCCAGTTCCTGAGCTTCTGGATCGATCCCATTGCCTTTAAACGTTTGCTAACCGTTGACTCATTGAACCGTAGTGTTTCACAGACAATTCGTGGAGCATCTGACATGAATCCTCGTTCAATAGGGCCTCCAATGTGCCATCTTCGAACTTTTTCGGCTGCCCAGGGTGCTCTTTGTCCTTCATGTCATATTCGTTGGCTTTGAAGCGTCGGAACCACTCTCTGCATGTTGTTTTCAACAGGGCACGTTCCCATTAGTCCTGCACTAGCAAACGATGACTTTCCGCTGCAGATTTCTTGAGATGAAAGCAGAAGAGTAATGCTTCCTGCAAATGCTCCTTTTTTGGTACAACACTCGACATTGTGAATGCGATACAAACTCGTGTTCTGTGCCCTCCGATCGCGTGTCACACAATGCTTTGCCCATACTACGGACGGTTTGTGTGTGCGCAAGGGAGGTCACGTGCGGCCTGGGTCACAGTGCACCACTGCTGCGCTCTATTGGGCAACAGCAGGAATTAATTCAAGCACCTAATACTTAATGTAGAAAACATACATTCTTTTGCAGTTTCAAACATCGATGCTCAAAAACTCTGAAATTTTTTGCTCTACTCCCATTTATCTTTGCTATACCAAC
This sequence comes from Macrothele yani, assembly GCA_039090855.1. Taxonomy (NCBI): domain Eukaryota; kingdom Metazoa; phylum Arthropoda; class Arachnida; order Araneae; family Macrothelidae; genus Macrothele; species Macrothele yani. The sequence goes on along the minus strand of CM077005.1, from coordinate 16,185,628 downwards.
AAGGATTCCAGGAAGACTGCAGAATTGTTCATCTGATGGGGAATAGTAGTATGGAACTTATTTTTCAAAATAGTTAATGCATTCATAGTGTACTCAATATTATAAATGCCATTGAAGCCTTGCAAAACTATATGTAAAAAAAAAAAAAATCCCCTTAGATAGCAATCAGGCCATAATGCCAAAATTTACTAAGTAGGATCGTTTCATGTGACATTTTTGGTCATCATGTTGACATCAAGCAAAATGAAGAAAATGACCTCAGTGGTTTTTTTTGTTTTTTTTTTTATTTTTTTCAAATAAAGGATGAAGTTTTTAAATACATAAAATTAAAACCCTGTGTAAGTACATCATTGTTATTAGCAAAGCATGGGAGGGGTTGCAGGCATCAGCTAGAAAGCAAGTGATCTTCAGTAAAGTATGCATGTGTGGAAAACTTTGTCAGTTAGGAAAGCACTTATATTTGGTTTTATCCAGGGATTAAGTTACACCTCGCATTATTTAGTTCATTTAATATTCTTTAACTGATTTTTTTTTTTTTGTAGATACTTCTTGCCTGTTAGTAACACTCGTGGCCTTGATAATAATTGAAAGACCAGAAAAGGGAGAATTAAATGGACTCTGATATAGTTTGTTAGTTGTTTAACTTCAGTCTGTCATAGCAGAAAGATTACAAAAAAATAATTGTTGATTGAAGTAAACCGTGGAAAAGTTTACCTACCATTTTAGGGCAAATTTTACATTGACAGCCATTATGGTTGCTAAATGAATCCCTACATATGTTTTGCTGAATGAATCCCTACTATGTACATACTTTAGTGACAGCATTGTACTTCAACATTTTTATTGTGTGTTTTTAAAAAAATTGTCTTCCATTTATTTAAGAAAAAAAAAAAAGAAAAAAAAAGAAACAAGAGAAATACATTTTTGTATTGCTTGAAGCCAACATTGTGCAAGTTTCTAGTCCATTTTAGACCCTACTCCATTACAAAACTGTGTCTTCTATTACTGCAGTGTTCCTCCATAGTTGAACAACTTTTTGTGTACAACATAAAACGGTCATTCCATGCCAAATCGTCAGATGCTATCCACCACACCATCTTCGATTCTTATGATTTTTTTTCATGAATAGATCACCTCAATATATGAAAATCCCAAAAGTTTTTCTTTTATTCCCATAGATTAGAAGATATTAATTTTCAAATTCTGATGCATGGCGACCCTTAATCGTGTAAAAACTCAAATATCTCCATTGTTTGGATAAAAAAAGTACCAAAATCACCACTCCGTTGTAATTTCCCCCAAGGGAATCGATTGGTGCAATGCACAAATTTCTATTTTCTTTAGTTTTTCAGTTACATGCAACGGGAGAGCCTTTTTTTCAAAACGTAAAAAAGGAATGCATTAATTAAGAAAAAATGATGATTTATGTATTTCTTTTTATTCTAAATAACGGAGGTATTTGCGTTTTTACACAAAATATGTCCGCCATGCACCAAAATTCAAAAAAAATTATATCTTCTAATCTATCAGAAATAAAACATTGAAACTTTCAGGGTTTTTATAAGTTGGAAGTAGCTACCTATTAAAAAAAAATCGTAAGAATCGGAGATGTGTTGATGGAAAATTAATTCAAAATCTGACTATTTCGCGTGGAATGACCAAAAAATTTATAGTATTTGTTTGTGTAAGAGAGAGGTGAAATACAGGGAAATACTTACTTATTTTTTATTCTTTCAGGATACATGGTCTGCTGATGCTGTTAAGACATTTGCAAAATTTGTGGGCAACAAAGAAGTAGTGATGCTGGTAATTATAATAACTATTACTTTCTCACCATCGAGTTTTTCTTCAAAGATTTGCTTTGTTTTTTCTTGCAGTAGAGTCATTGATAAATCAGAAAAATATGTTAAAGCTAGCATTATTCTTAAAGTACTGCAAAGTCAAACATTCATAGTAGAACATAGTTTTCAAGAAATTTAGAAGCAACATACCTGCACACATGAACATTTGGCATCAGATATAAATCAAGGGCCATGTCGAAGAAGAAGCTAATAGGTGTATAAAACTTGGTTGGAGAACATCTGAAAGAAACAGGAACAATTTTCAAGATAATCTACCTCTATATCTTAAACAGAAAGTGTTAAATCAAATGCATCCTTTCTAGTTCTTACTTGTGAATTGGAGACATACATACGTATCACTAAGCTGTTCTCTGAGATTCGGAGGTTAGCCTTACAAAGAAATACAAACTACCAGATACATCGATCTTGACATACAACTCGGGCTTCACTGTCATCCATCACACGCCGTACACAAGACCTTCGATATTTCATACTGATAATCTTTTTCTCATGCAAACACTCCTGAATTTGATCTTCCCATGATTTCTTTGGCCTTTCCTCCCTGCCACTTGGGCTAAAAATATTTTCTTAGTAAGCGTCTCATCACTCATTCTTTCAACATGGTCAAACCACTGAAGCATGTTAGGCTCCACCTTCCCAACAACATTTTGCCTCACATTACACAACCACAACACATCTTCATTCCTCACACAATCAGAACGTGTCCCCCCCCCCCGTAAGTAACATATTTTTCCAGCACACTAACGACTCCTGATGATAAGGATGACAAACGACTCCGCCGCCCGGTGGCGCAGTGGTCTAAGGCGTAGGCCTCTGATCATTCGTCCGTAAGGGTCCGGGTTCGGATCCCGGTCAGGCATGGATGTTGTGTTTGTCTTACGGCACTGGCTCTCTCCCTTCCCTGGAACCAGTGACCCTAAATTAGGGACGGGCGACTGCTTATAGCCCATTGAGTTGCTCACGGCGGTCGTTAAACCTCCTATCAAAAAAAAAAAAAAAAAAAAACGACTCCTATGTTGTTCCTTCTGTAGTACCTAGATTTCACTGCCATACATCAGAGTAGGAACAATTACATATTCATACACAGCCATGCGGGACTCTCTTGAGAACCCATCATTCCTGTGAAAATCTCCCAAAGCAGCTATGACTTTCAATGAATAATTCACTCATCTACTTATTTCACCATACAATTTGTTCTCTCTGTCAAACATGCTTCCTAAATACACAAACTCATTCATCTGGTCTATCACTGTGCCATTTAGACTTATATTACATTCAGTACTACCAGTTCCTGTCTCAAAAAACTGGAGACCTGGATCTCAAATAAAAAGTCATACAGAGAGGCTGCTGACAACTCAAATAAGCATGGAGAAGTACATGTTTTGTATAACCAGGAAAGATGAGAAGAGGAATTCATGGAATAGGAAAATGATGAATGGATGAGAACATGATCTAAGTAAAAACTGGAACACTCAAGTGGCACTGGGCTGGACATGTTACCACAAGAACTGACTACCATTGGATAACTGAAATACTAATCTGGATACTAAGGGACAAGAAAAAGGCCCAGAAAATGAGCTGATGTGGGCAGTGAGTGGATGAAATTTGAAAGCATGCTGGAGTGACATGGAAGAGAATAGTTCAAGTCAAAGAGTTGCGGAAGAGATATCGAGGACCTTCATCTGTAAGTGGATTGAAAATGGCGCACACACCTGCACACTCTCTCTCTTGCCCGCACTCACTCACTCACTCCCACTCTCTCACTCTCGCTCGCTCACACTCACCTCACTCACTCTCAAAAAGTAAAATTAGGATAATTTTAATAAAACTGTATTATCAACTAGGACTTCCTTTGTTGCCAATGACAGCTAGTACGTGATGCGGCATTAATTCTATGATGTGCTTGACTTAGTTTTTGCTCAAAGATTGCCATTGCTGCAGCAAAACATCACTGAGCTTTGTCAGTGTGTACAGATGAGGACACCAAACCTAAATTTCCATCACTTTCAACACTTAGGTATTCCATGGATGTCATCTTACTTTCCCGTGGCATTGATGGACCCAGTTTGTACCAACAGAGCATACCCCATTACTATGATGCCACCTCCAAATCTTTGGATTGTGTTCACTAGATAATCTGGGTCCATCTTCTTCAGAGGTTCTCACAACACTATCTGCTGTCATCAGAGTAAAAGAGAGAATAGTGCGATTTATTTGATCATATCACAATCTTCTGTTGCTCTACTGCCCATTCACATTGTTCTTGTAGAAATGGTTGCTTTTTGGAAACCAGTAATTTCTTATGTTTTGTTAATTGTAGCTGTGATTAGATTGTATACAAATTCTGACAGATTCTGTGTTTTTCTCATGTATATACAAAGAAATTCAGATACTGAACAAAGAAATTGAGTATCTAGACCAAAAAAAAAAAAAAAAATCACGAGAAATACAAAAAGTTTGGAATTCATTCATAATTTCAAGAAAGAAAAATCCAATATATTACTAAATTTTGGCTTTGTACCACTCCAAAAGCAGTGAAAATTAACAGCAAAAAAAAAAAAAAAACAACAAAAAACAAACTAGAGCTAAGTTACTTTTATTAGATAAAAATCAAGTAGAAACAATGGCAATAAAGTTAATAGATAATGATTTTCCCCCAAAAAAACTATCAACATTGTGCAAAATGTCAGATAACAACAATCTAAAAAAAACTACAAAAAGTTTAAAAAAACTCATAAAATAAATGAAGTATATGCCAATGGCCAATTATGGAAAATCAAATACCAAAATTAATAAACATTTAATAAAGAATAACATAAAAGTAGCCACTACAGCAGAAAACAAAGTAGCATTATTTAGCTAATAAAGAAACATACAGAAATACAATAGACAGGATGGAAAGAGAAATGTTGTATATCAAATTTCACTTAATTGTAACAGTAATTATATTGGACAAGCGTCTCAAAAATTGGAAATCAGAATTAAGGAACATCAAATGGTTATTAATAACAAAGATCCAAATAGTGTATTAGCAAATCATATGCAGTTATGTAAATGTGAACCTTTATGGGAAAAAATTAAAATAGTGGACTATGAATCTCATAAAAACAAGACTAATTAAAGAAAGTTATTACATCCAAAAAACAGCTATCGATGAGCCTTCGAAACTAATAAGTGGAGTTTTAAACAACTTAATTACAACAACAGAATTTACAAAATACACAATGAAAACATTTCAGTTTATAGTAACTGGCAAAAATATTTAAATTCTTAAGGAGTAAACAAAACTGTTGTTAATCCTTCTATATATTGAGAACAGGCGTTGACTAAAATCAAGCGGCCAGAAACGTCTGTAAAAAAAAAAAAAAAAAAAAAATAGAACAGAGGAACTGGGCCCTAGGGAAAGCAGATTGAATGAAAATTTCTTCAACTGTGAACTAGAACCAAATAAATATATCTCGGTAAAGCCTTGAGTAAGTGATTTAATAGTTCATAATTTTATGGCCAGCATTAGTGCATGTGTGGAAGAGAGATCATAATAAACTTAACAAGCCATTTATGCCCAGCACTGCCACCACCAGTCCTCTCCATTGTTCTTGATCATACAATGACGAACCATTACATTATGAACAGCTACCTAATAAGCCACAGGACCCTTTTTATCCTGCCAAAACAGTGACCATTTGGTGAGGCATCGATTTGATGAGATGGCGATAGGTATACTGTGATATCTGGTACCATAATGTCAACATCAGCTCCTCCAGTTCCCTGTACGTTTCGGGGTGGGGATTTAGCATGAACTCGCTTTTCCAAGTAAAACCACAAATGTTCGATTGGGTTCATGTCAGGTAAATTTGGAGGCCAGGGCATTAACAGTAAGTCACTAGCATGTTCCTCGAACCACTCCTTGACAATTCTGGCAATGTGGCATGGCGCATTATCCTGTTGGTAATGGTCATCACCAGCAGGGAACACAGTTGCCATGAATGGGTGAACTTGATCTGCAATGATGTCAAATAGCACACTCCTGACAGCTGTCAGGAGTGTGTACTATTAGGATAATGGGGCCTAAAGTGTACCAAGAAAACATTGCCCACAGAATAACACTGCTGCCGCTGACTTGTTTCCTCCCAACAGTGCATCCAGGTGCCATAGCCTCCGCAGGTAATTGGTGTATCCGTGCTCGGCCATCTATGTGATGCACTAGGAATCTTGATTCATCAGACCAGGCCACTTTCTTCCAATCATCCACAGTCCAATGTCGATGATATTGGGTCCATTTCATGGTTTGTTGGCGATGACTTGCAGTGAGCATAGGGACCCGACTGAGTTTTGGCTACGCAGGCTCATGCGCAGATGGCTGCGTTGAACTGTGTACTGTGACACATTGCCCTGATCTCCACTGTTGTAGCTGCGGGTGGTTTGTCTCACTGTGGCCCTGCAGTTGCTGTGAACAATGCACTGCAATCTCCGCTCCCCTCCGACATCAATGAGCTGGGGGCGACGGTTTGTCGTTTGGCCATCTGTGCACCACTTTTGATACGTACTCACTACAGAGGCATGTGAACAACCCACAAGCCTTGCTGTTTCCGAGATCGTAGTTCCAAGGCGCCATGCCATCACAATTTGTCCTTTGTCAAACTCTGATAAATTAGCAGCTGTTCCCATTCTGACTCCGAATGCTTTACTAACCTAAAGCCAGTATTGACATTAAGCCAGTATTGACATTATGAATGCTTTACTAACCTAAAGCTGATGTTGACATTATTGAATGTATACTGCTCTGTGAACTTCAGCTGCGCCACCTTTCGGTCTCCAGGAGCGCTCATTTGTCTAGGCTGGGGGGGGGGTTTATAATGGAATGGCTCATCGGTGTAGATCTGTTTAGGTCTTGCATTCTGTTACAGGTGTATTGCATTCTTTTTATTTAGCTCTTGCATTCATTCTCAGATTCCAAAGAAACACGTTCATCCACCTAATCCTAGAGATCTTCCCATTGATCTGGTTTTTTTCTTATTTTTTTTTTTTAAAATATTTTCCAGCACCTTCACAATATGTCTATTCACTTTCCCCACACATCCAAACAATTCCAGTCTCTTACTTTGGACAAATTGAGAGGATGTCTGGCCTTTTATTTATTTATTTTATTTACCAGAACCTCTTTCACAATTTATCCATGTGCTCTCCACACATGTCCAAACCATTCCAGACTTTTGCTTCGGACAAGTGAGAGAATACCTGGCCTTTTATTTATTTTGCTTACAAGCATCTCCTTCACAATTTGTCCACTCGCTCTTCACAAACACTCGAACTATTCCAGTCTCTTACTTTGGACAAATGAGAGGATGCCTGCACATTTATTTCTTTTATTTATCAGCACCTTCTTCACAATTTCTCCCTCTACTCTCTACACTTGTTCAAACCACACAAGTCTTACTTTGGAAAAATGAGAGGATGTCTAAGCTTTTATTTATTTTGTTTATCAGCACCTCCTTCACAATTTGTCCATTTGCTCTCCACACATGCCCAAGCCATTCCAGTTGTTTACTTCAGACAAATGAGAGGATGTTTGTCCTTTTATTTATTTTATTCACCAGAACCTCTTTCGCAGTATGTCCATCTGCTCTCCACACGTCCGTACCATTCCAGTCTCTTACTTTGAACGAATAAGAGGATGTCTGACCTGTTATAGAACTATTGAAGTTCCTCATCATGTCTTCTCTCATATCTTTCAGTCTCCACAGTATTTAAAGTACCATATATCATTCACAGATATATTTTTTGAAATGCCATAAGATGTCTGTCATCAGTTTTTGTAGCTAACCAGATTTCACAGCCAAATGTAAGCACAGGATTCATGTAGCTTATGTGTAATATTTCTTTTGATCTTTTTCAAAATATCTTTGATTTAAAGAGTTTTTTAATACTGAAGTAGCAATTATTAGCACTAGCCAGCCTTTCTGCAATTTCCTGATATACATCTTTATTGCTATTGATGTTACCTTGAGTTATCTGAAATTATATATTAACTACATAGCCCAAGCAAAGAGATCTGCTGGATCTTTATCACTTGACATACATATGTACTTTTTATCTCTCTTGATTAATAACAAGGCCCATAGATTTACTCACCTGTATAAGTTTGCAAGTGCTTTGAGAAACCTCACAAGAATTCCCCAGTATTAAAAATATCATCCGCACGTGCAAACATAAGCACTTCTTTTCTGTTCTGTACTACGATTTTTCAAGTGCAAAATTAAACGATATTGGTGATAAATAATCTTATTATGCTAGATCTGGTTTTACCATACATTGTTCCAAAAGTTCCTGCAAAAAAGTTAATCTTAAAGATAGTCTTTTCAGTTTTTTGCAGGTTTTCGTTAAATTCACACTGTTTTTAATTAAAAATTTTTTTTTTTTTTGTGGAATGTCAATTAAAATCGGTACTTTCCACAACTCTATGTATGCTATCATATGCCTGTCCAAAATCCACAAAACCACATGGAAGTTTTTATTGAATTCATAATGTTAAATTTCATATGAAAATATATTGGTTCATCTTTTTTTTTTTTTTTTTTTTTTTTTTTTGATATAGGACTACGTTTAACTCAGCGGATACTATGGGGCGACTTGCAGCCAGCCACCTGTGACAAAAATAGGTCCCAATTGAATTCATTATGGCGTTAAAAATGCATACCACCGCACACTTTTATTGTGTTAGCGTATTCGTAAACAGCATGGTGTCCAATTCACGTACTGCACAACACATTGTGCTCACGACACTCCCTCGCTCTCCGTGCGCGGGGAAGATTATGCAGTATTTCTGGGTGTGCCACCGCATTTGACTCAGTCTATCTTGGCAACCGTGAGCGCAACACGACTATGCGTGATATCATTTTAAAGCTCTCTGTGAGATCTATTCAAATATGCGAACAGCATTTTGCAGTGGTTTGAAGTAAACTTTTTAAAAGTTGTTTTCTTGTGAACCGGAAAACACTTTTGACAATATCGCGATTTATCCGGACATACTGTGCATGGTATCGTTTTCAAGCTCTGGATGAGATCTGTTCAAATATATAAAGAACATATCATAGTGGTTTAAACTATTGGGTATATAAATAAGTTTTGAGGGATTTCCTCTCGGTGCGTACTTATTACTGCTCGCATGTGTTTTAAGGTGGCAACACTGCGATATCGCAGTACGAGACGCCAGCTGTCAGAGTCAGTATACGATGTTGAATTGAAGTGCGAAGATGTATTTGTTTTACTCGATGGAAAATGGCAACTTTCGTCCCGACAAAACAGCATTTGCGGGAAGTGTTAGTGCATTACTTTATTGTCAAGAAAAGGGCTGCCGACAGCTATCGCTTAATGTCAGAAATCTATGGTGAACATTCCCCATCCATAAAAACATGTGAATATTGGTTTAGACGATTCAAAAGAAACTATTTCGATATCAGTGATAAAGAACGTTCTAGACCACCCCAAAAAATTGCTGATGCCGAATTGGAAGCTTTACTCAAAGAGGATCTGTGCCAGACCCAAAAAGAACTTGCAGCAGCATTAAATTTTAGTCAACCATGCATTTCACAACGTTAAGCTGCCATGGGAATGGTGCAAAAAGAAGAGAATTGGGCTCCACATGCTTTGCGGGAAAGAGACCTTGAACGTCGAAAAAACTATTTGCAAATTTCTGCTTCAAAGACAAAGAAGAAAGTTTTTTTCTTAACATCTTATTATTACTGCCGACGAGAAATGGATATGGTACAATAACCCTAAACGGCAGAAAGCATGAGTGAAGCTAGGTGAACCAGGTCCTTCAATGCCAAAATGCAATATCCATGGTTCAAAGGTAATGCTATGTATCTAGTGGGATCAGAAGGGTGTGATCCACTATGAACTGCTAAAGCTGTCAGAAACTATTACTGGTGATCGGTATCAAACCCAATTAATGCGTTTAAAACGAGTTCTCACACAAAAACGGCCGGAATGGGGGAATAGACTCAACAAAGTCATCTTACAGCACGACAACGCAAGACCACATGTTTCTCGACCTGTGAAAAAGTACTTGGAAGGATCCGACTGGGAAGTTCTACCCCACCCGCCATATTTGCCAGATATTGCGCCATCGGATTACCATTTGTTCCGGTCGATATAGTCAGCACTTTCTGGAGAACGGTTTAGTTCTTATGAAGACATCAAAAATGGGCTGGACAACTGGATCTCTTCCAAGGAACCGGAATTCTTCCTTCGGGGCATACGTTCACTGCCCGAAAGATGGGGTAAAGTTGTAACTTCAGAGGGAGCATACTTCTATTAATATTAAAATATTGTTTCTGTTCTCCAACAATGTGTTTTGTTCACCTCAAATCCCTCAAATCTTATTTATATACCCAATAATATTTTCAAAACTTGTTTTCACGTGAACGGGTTAACATTTTCGGCAGTGCTGGTTAAAAATTCGCAGAATGAACGCAAGCAAAAGTGGAGAAAATTAAAACAAGCGGCAAGAGTAATTGGTGAGGAATCTAAGAAGCCCGAGAGGATTGCAACCCAACGAACTAGAAAGTATTGATGACTCCTGAAAGCAGCCGCCGCTAAACAAAAATCCAACACACTGATCGTAGTCCTATGTTCCAAACTGACAGCTCAATCCAAGCTAAGTCTACCTGTTTTTTTTTTTTTTTCGTTTTTTTTTCTTAATCATATATGTACGTGTATATTTCCAAATAGAGTTCATGGTGGGAAATATGTTAAGCAGTATTATTATTTATAGAACTTCTGCTGAGGTCATTTATCTTGAGTTTTTTTCTTTTTCCTCTCCTTTAGATATCTGAAGAAAGAAATAGTATCCTTTATGTTGACTTGTGCCAAGCTGCTTCCTTAGATATCGTGAATGATGTTCCTGTGTCTGTTCGTGATGCTCTAGTATTTTTAGAGTTTGGCCAGTTTTTGCATGAGTTACCCGCACATGGTAAATATTTAAAGTTTGTCGCTGCAGCTATTAAGAACAAGGTGTATTTAGTAATAAATGAAGTTGTGGCTTTCCTAGATGATGAAGTGATAGTTACAATAGACAGACTATGGGAATTACTTAGGAATACAGGGTGTTAATTCTAGCGTGAAATTTTCGGGTAGTAACCCTACCCTTCATCAGGACTAACACTACAGTAAGTGTTGCCCACCTTGGGTAAAACTCCAACCTTTAAAATCATTTAATGTAGTTCCTCTTCTCTCAATCTCCAGACCTTCCAACAGTTTTCTCTTGAAGAAATGCTTTTGGGGGTCAGAATTTCTAGACTCCCACAGGATTTTATGTCCAGTAGATTGAACATGTCTGTCAAGTCCAGATTTATTTGTCATGTTTTTTATGGCTGCTTTATGTTCTTTCAGCCTGGTCTTAAGCTGTCTACCTGTTTCTTCCACATAGCTAAGACCACACTCACAATGTGTATTGTAGACTACTCCTTTTAACAAGATGTTAGTTTCTTGCTGTTTTAATTTAGGAAGGTAGTTATTATTCTTATTTCCTCATACATGAGATTCTTCCGCAAATTTGCGGAATTCCGCTTTTTTCGGCATCATTTTGGTCATTCTCGAGGTCATTGCAAAAATGAAGAGAAATTTTCAGGATTTGGGGGGGGGGGGTCGTCGTTCTGCAGGAACCCCCGCTTTTTTCGTTGTTTTTGGAGCAGACGGGGGGGGGCAAGAAGAAATGGAGGATGGAGTAAGAAGCTAAATTTGTTTGCTGCTGTCAACAATGGATGGGATATCAGTCACTTGAGCATCGCAGCGCAAAGGGTGGAAGCTCCGCCTACTTCGTGTTTTAGGGAAACTCCCGCATCCCTTTCAGTGTCTTGCGGGAAATCGCCACTCTGCATTCTATCTGCTTGATTCTATCCGTGACGTCATCGTGAGAAACTCTCTCTTGTAATTTGCAAATGTACCCGAATGCGTTCCCGCTTTTCTGAGATCGTTCGAGAATCGAAGCTCTCGTGAAATCTCTTCTTACGGAGAATGCCAAAAATTACGGAATCTCTGTAATTATTACGGATTTCCCCCTGGATTACGGGTGACTAACAAAAAAATTATGGATATTCAGATTTTCGCTGTTATTTAGAAAGTTTTACTGATTTTGTAAATAATCGATGTAAAAGCCTCTGAACAAAGTTCGTAACACAGCCCTTTGTCTTTTTTTTTTTTTTTCTCAGGTGGTGGAATTTGTTTTGCTTGTTTCAAAGTGTGAACAAAAAAAAAAATGCCAGTCGTGCTTCTTTCGCCGTGGCCCAGGATTACGTCGACCTGAAGCATCTGAATAAAATACGTGACGCAGCTTCCTTTCATTAAATTCGTTCTAACCCCCCCCCCCCCCCCACGAAGAGAAGGAATTTGTTTTGCTTGTTTCAAAGTGTGAACAAAAAAAAAGATGCCCGTCGTGTTTCTTTCGCCGTGGCCTGGGATTACGTCAACCTGAAGCATCTGAATAAAGTTCGTGACGCAGCTTTCCTTTTCTTAAATTTGTTTAACCCCCCCACCCAAAGAAAGAATTTGTTTTTGCTTGTTTCAAAGTGTGAACAAAAAAAAAATGCCCGTCATGCTTCTTTCGCCGTGGCCCGGGATTAAGTCAACCTGAAGTATCTGAATAAAGTTCGTGACTCAGCTTTCTTTTCTTAAATTCGTTCTACCCCCCCCCCCCCCCGAAGAGACTAAATTTGTTTTGCTTGTTTCAAAGCTAAGTGGAAAGGAAGCACGGCGACTCGCCCGGATTATGTAGGCCTGGCGTGCTTCTTTTGTCGTGATCCGGAATTACGTTGGTTCGGACGTGCTTCTTTCGCTGTTGCCCGGAATTGCGTCGGCCCCATGCCTCTGAACCATGTTCGTGACGAACCTCTTTGTTTTTTTCTAAGGAGAAGGAATGTTTTCTGCTTGTTTGAAAACTTAGTGGAAAAAAAGCATGGCGCCCGGCTAGGATAACGTCGGCCTGAAGCCGCCGAACAAAGTTCGTGACGCAACTCTGTTTCTTTCCTTTCTTTTTTTTTGTAAGGAAGAATGTGTTTTGTATGTTTGAAAGCTAAGTGTGGTGGTGGTGGTGGTGTGGGGGGGGGGAAGCACAGCTTCAAGCCAGTATTACTTCGGCCTGAAGCCTCTAAAAAGTTCGTGACGCAGCTTTCTCAGGGTTCCCACGCCACCTGGAAAACCGGGAAAACCGGGAATTCTCAGGGAATTTAAAAATTGTTCAAAAAATCAGGGAAAACTCAGGGAAAATCGTGTTTTCCCGTAAAAATCAGGGAATTTCTTATCAGGGAACTGAAAAGTCAGGGAATTTTTTATTTTGCCAAAAAGATATTTTCTTTCAGACTTTTGTAGAATATATTTCTGTATTGCTAAGTTTTAAAATAATTCCGAGTTGTTTTATCCTTCGAGGCAACCCACCCACCGATTAAAGTGCAGCTGTGCTGGGGAGTGCGTCTCTTCGCGGTTTCCCCATCTCCAGATGCTCTAAACTTCAACCGAACAAACGGACACGTCAAAGCGTGAGAGAAAGCCATTAATCACACCCCCACTTCGCAGGCTCTTATCTGCTGCGTTCGCTCAGAGGCAGTCACTTGTTCCTAAGTAGGCGGGTTCTCTGTGTAGACTGGGAAAAAAATTATGAAAAAGCTATTTCCTCAATTTTTTAAATAACCGACTGAAATTTTTACAGTGGGCAAGATATATGAAAATAACGTTCCATTTTAAATTTCGCCGAAATTCATCGGAAACTTTAGAAGTTGCGCTTCCCCCCCCCCCTTTCTTTTTGCATGTTTCACTTGTCTTTTATCAAACCGTACAAAAACATTTTATTTTGCCGGATGTTGGTTATCCTAATAAATTCGTCCCCCCCTTCCCCCTTCAAGAGCAGTGTATATGAATGTTGCAAATTGAGGGCACAATTTATTTTTTTGAAAAAAGTTCGTATCACTTACTTAACTAAAGCTTCACTTTCGTAATTCTGTAGCAGAGTTGGTATAGTTGGAAAAGTATGTACCTTCAAATGTTTGAACAGGGAAGATATGAAATAGGAAGATTCTTCAAAGAGGGGGAAAGATTAATTTTTTTCATAGTACTTACGAGTATTTTGTATGAAAAATACCATGCAATGAAGCCGGTACTATTGCATACCTACCAAATTTCCCAGATTTCACGGCCGTTTTCTAGATTCGTTGTTTTACGGCCGGAAAGAGATTTTTCTTGATTCTGTCTTATTTCTATTTCATAATGCATGAAGAAATTAATTTATAGCTATTTTGGCGATATTCCGATTACTGCAAGAGCTGGCTGGTTGCGAAAAATAGGGTAGTCCGACGCCCGGAACCATAGATTTTCATATCTGGGTCATTCCACGCAAAATCGTCTGATATTGAAATAATTTTCCACCAACACATCTCCGATTCTTACGGGTAGCTGCCTCCAAGTTATAAAAAAACCCCTAAAAGTTTCAACTTTTTTTGTTTCTGATAGATTAGAAAATATTATTTTTTGAATTTTTGTGCATAGTGGAACCGTTTTCCGTAAAAACGCAAATATCTCCGTTATTTAGAATAAGAAATATAAAATTCATCATTCTCTCGTAATTTTTCCTAAGGTTTCAGCTTATACATAGGGAAAAAAATTTGCGAGAACAAAAGTTAGACGGGGTAGAAATTTTCTTGTAATCGTAAATTCTTTTTCTTGCGTTGCAAACATTATGAATTTCGTGGTCTGCGGATAATACGACTAAAATTACAGGTAATATGCCGTAAGTGTCATCGTAAAGAGTTTGCGCTTGCTATCGTATCGGTTCCCCACGCACTTTTCCGTGTGACAGGAGAAAGGTTACTTTAGCCAAAACTTTTCCTGCTGCAGTTGAGGCAGTGCTGTTCGCTTTGCATTGTTGGTGAATTATAAGACGTCGTACTGTCGGAAATCACTTTTTCGAGCCCCGTTCGAAGTGCAATAACGATCAATTCGTCGTAGCACGCGTGGTCCCGTGATGACGGATGTTTATATTTCTTGCGGACTTTCGCCGCGCGGAGAACGAAGTGCAGTGTTTTATTACTAGAAGCTCTTCACATTATTCATTTCTTTTTCCCAAACAAACAGACACAATCGCAAAACTCCGTGAATTACGAATCCCCATCTTTTTCCAAACTCGTGTTAGCACAGGATGATTTTATTGACAGCTTGTTCCTCAGACTAGGAGACGTGCTTTTTCCCACTGCGTGAAATTGTTTTCTAAGGTTATTTGAAGTGGCTTGTAGTGAGAGTGAAAGTTTGCCAAGTGATGGTGAGGATTTTGAATCATCTGAGAGTGATATTGGCCTAGCAACATCAAGCCAAAAAACTAGCCACCGTGCCACGCACACCATATCTTCTTCAGAAGGTGAAGATCTTCATAGTGAATCTTCAGATCATGAAAGTTCTGAAAGTGAATGGGAGGATGTTAATAGAGAGAAGTGATGAACAACCTCAGCATCTTTTTTTTATTAACATGAAATGCAGGGGCCCAAACATGCTCCAGCAACTGATGTGGCACCTATTGCATATTTTTTACTTGTTTTTTTACCAATTTCATCCTTGGAATTATCGTTTCTGAAACAAATAAATATGCAAAGAGGTTTCTCCAGGAACATCCAAATCTTTCTCCCAAATCTTGAGCAAGGAAATGGAAAATGTTACAAATGCTGAAATAAAGGTTTCCTTGCGTGCCTTCTAATATGAGAGTAATCAGTAGCCCATGTAGGACGAGATGATTGCCGAAGGCATATCCAGTCAAAACAAATACCAGGATTGTGTAAAATTAAAGACTCGATCAAAAAAGCCTTTGGATAATTTTTTTGCAAAAAAGAATGAAAATAGCGTGATAAACGCTGAATTGCTGTTTACTACAATCGTTGTGGAGCATAACCTACCTATAGCAAGCTGTGATCATGCTATTCGCTTCTTTCATGCTATGTTCCCAGACTGATATTGATGAAGCTGGATATCCTTGAGCATATGTGGCATGGAATGAAATATCTAAGACAAAGGATTCATCTGGCCTTCCCAAGTATTCCACATTGCCTAAACTAATGTTGGTAATATTGACTATCCCTCACAGCAGTTCCTCTACGTATAGAATATTTAGTATAGTAAGGAAATACCTCACATACTTTTGCCCAACAATGAGCACCAAAACATTAAGTGCCCTTCTTGTACAGAAAAGTAAAGCATTTTCCTCAGGTGAGCTGTGTTATAAAAAGTTTTCTGAAAAAGAATATACCACTGCAAAACAAGCAACAAGGGAGTTTTTATGTCAGCAATGACATGAGGTAAGTACAATTGATAATTTAATTTCATATTTTTTTTTGTGAGGATAGTGTAAACATATAAAGTTATTACACATTTCACGCATTAATTTCTCATGAAATACCCATTTCCACACGTTAGCGATGAGGCTTCGTATGGTGATTACCGATAGGCACCTCATACAAGTATTACAGGTTACACAGTAATACTATAATATTGTCCTTAACTTTGAAAAAAAATTGCGTGTTACATTACTGAAAGTTTGTCTTCAATTACTGAAACATTATTGTAAAATACTCTATTGATTACTGATCGTTCTGCTAGAGGTTGGCCCCTCTGAAATAGCATAGATTCGATGTTCTCATTGCCATGTGCAAGAACTAACGTTAGCTAAAATAATTACAATTTTGATTTTTAAATGTCAGCAGTATTTTCTCTGATTGCTAGAAATTGTTGGGATGGTACTGGCACACGTTTTTCCTCAGACGCAGAAATGCTGTCACGATTTCTGTTCTCTCTCTCTTCTTTTTTTTATTTTTTAATAACTGTTTTACTTTGCTTTGTCTTTAAAGATTCTAAGTAAATTCCAATAGAAAATACAAATTGGTAGATCGATTTGATAGAACCGCTCTAACAAAATGTTAAGAGACTGTCAGACACTCACCATTTTATCATTCCCATTAGACTTCAATTTCAGCAAAAGTTTCCGTGTTATGTAAAATAAGCACTTAAAGGATTTAAAGCTTCAGCATTGTATCATTTAACGACAATTTATTCTCTTCAGTCTCATTCTCCCAGCTTGCATTTTTAAACCTAACTGGAACTCTAAATGTTGTGAGTCGTTTAAAATATTATTTATATACTTGTGTGCACTTAAAATACAGATAAATCAGTTACATAATTTCACCTAATCGATTGAAATATTTCAGATATGTAGAATTTAAATTAAGTCTTAGTTCAAATATTCTTTAAAACATGTAAATACATGGTTTGCCACCTCGGTGGTCCAGTGGTCTAAGCTCTGGTTTCTGACTATTCGTCCAAGTGAGCCTGGATTCAAGTCCCAGATGAGGTATGGGTGGTGTGTTTATCTTACGGCACTGGCTCTCCTTCTTCGTGAAGCCAAAGGTCCTAAATTAGGGATGGACTGATATAGCCCAACAAGTTGCTTATGGTGGTCGTTAAACCTGAAACAAAAAATAAGACATGATTTTGTTAAATATTATGTAAAATTTATGTTAAATACACTAATTTTTGTAACTATAAAGTAATTAGGGAAAATGAAAGTTATTTATCCTTTATATTCCATATCTTTATGGACTGTATAATCGGGACGTTCATTATGTGGCGTCTTTTTAATTCTCCCTCATGTGTGAGATGAACATAACATTATCAGTATTAATTTCAGGTAAGCAATTATTTGCAATTACAGCCTGTCTAGAATTTGATAAATCTTGCTTTCAATACATTACATTATTCCTTAGTTCTCTAAAAATTATCAAAACTGAATTTAAAAAATTGCCTGTAGACATTACGGTTTTATTCGATTTCTGCAGATAGTTTGCTTCATATTTTGTAACATGGAACAATTAGGCACAGTGGCCTTATACACTCTTGCTTGGAGAAACACATCACAAGAGAACCACTTAAACAATGGATCAAAGCCCTTTGTTGGTTGATTCTCTTTCGACATTTCTCTGAGCAGGAGCCCATTCAGTCATTAAGCTTATCTACACTGTGCTATAGAAGAAAGGAAAACAAACTATTCAACATACAGATTTTTTCTTACATATGAACTGTTTCTCTGGGAATGTATTAACAAATTGTACATGGGCAGTATACCACTTAGGTTCAGAAAAGATCATGGAATTATAATACCAAAAATAATATGCCTCATGCATTTAATTGTTATTCATAAAAAGCAGGTAATTGTATAAAGAACAGTTATTTAAAGAATTAACAAATGTATGCTTTCGTAAGGAACGCAAGAATGTAAGGAAATGCAACAATTTGTCGCAATGTTATTTGATTTGCCGCTCTGGAAAAACTCTCAGAACCACCTGGAAAACCTGGAAAAGTCAGGGAATTTTTTCTACTTTTGAGTGGGAACCCTGTTTCTGTTTAAAGCTAAGTGGAAAGAATGTGTCATGAGAGGCTCAAAAACATTGTTAAAAACAAGAATTCGGCAGAGAAAATCTCCCCACTTGCTTGACATTGATGGAGATTCATGTCACCATATTCACAATGCAAGCAAAAAATTTTGCAAGCCATTTTATTATAAGGTTACATTGAGAAATACTTTATTGACTTCTTCAATGACTAAAAACTAATCTGTGGATATATGTTTCTAATTCTTGCAAGTTTCTAATTGCTTGACTAAATTCACAAACTTTCCTAGACAAATACTTTTCACCTCAGGATTTAGTTAGTAAAGATTCACATGTAAGTTTTAAATCTGATTTTTTAAAATATTTCATTTTATTTTGTTCTTAAATCCTTACTTTTCTATTGTGAATATAATAATGCTCTTCACTTTAATATTTACTTACATAATTTACAGAAAATAATTCCATATGGCTAGTGTGATCTTAAATATTGTATATATGCTGTATTTGAATTTGCTCACCGCACGTTCACGTGTCCCAATTTTCCACCCAGTTAAAAAGTTCAGCTTTTTTTGTCATCGGCCAGTCTCATGTATGTTTCCTAAACCTGGAGCTAGTCTGATTTGAAATTTTTGCTAATCCTTTGCAATTTTTCGAACAGGCCCTTATGGTAGGTGATTTTTCTAGTTAACCTACAGCTTGGGTTAAGACTCTGAACTTTTTTACTATTATTAGTTAAAACAATTTCCACTATTGGAGCAGGGTAATAATTCTCCTGGAGAATGATTTTAAGTTCGTTTTTCTGTGCTCGCTTGTCTAATTCTGCGGAGTTGAGAACATTGATCTTTTCTACAAATTGCGAAGCTACGTTCCATTTCTTGTATTCTGAATGGTTTGATTGGAAATCCAGCATTTTATTAGTGTTAGTGGGCTTTTTTTTTGAAGACTTTTGTAAGAATTTTCCCTCTCCGAAGAATTAACGACAGGTCCAGGTAATTTAGCCGATTGTTTTGTTGAAGTTCCAGAGTGAAAGTTAACTTTTCATCTAGGGAGTTGAACGAATCTAGGATGGTAGACAGAAGAGCTGTATAAAATCATAATAATGTCGTCCATATACCTGGCATATAGACAAGATAGAAGGAGTAATCAGAACCTCTTCTTCCAGTTTGCCAACATAGTAATTTGCTAGGAAGGGGGCAACTGGAGAGCCCATAGCTAAACCTGAGGTCTGTTTGTAGAATCAATTTTCAAACTGAAAAAAAGTTGTTTTTTACCACAAAAATCAGGATTTCTTAGAGGCCAGTCAGTACTTCTTTGCTGAGGTGAGGTTGTGAAAGACAATTCTATCAGCTAGATCTTCTGCCATGAATTCCAACAGCCAATTAGTATCTATGTTAGTATACATAGCTAGGATGTCTAAACTTGCAACTGTAGGGTGTTCCAGCAGTGCGAGATTACTTAATTTCTTAAGGAGATCTTGGGAGATTCTCAGTAAGACAGGAGGCTCTTGAAAGATATGTTTTAGATGGTCTAGGAAATAATATTGTAGGTTCAGGAAAGGTGAATTTTTTGAATCCACAATTGGTCTCAGAGGTTCTCCTAGTTTGTGAAGTTTAATTGTTCCATATAGTTGAGGGATTCTGTAATGTATTTTTGAAAAATTGTTGAAATTGGGACGCAGTTGGTTATTTCTTTTTAAACCTCTTAATAGCTTATTATAGTTTTTTATAGCCACATTTAGGGGGGTTTAAGATAATACTTCATACATAGGTTTTTTAAGTTCATCTTCCATTTTTTTTAATGTATTTCTCTTTTTCTAGTAGAACTAGAGATTTGCTCTTGTAAGCTTTTAAAGCTACAATATCAAGGTGTATTTGTTGGGGCATTCCATGCATTTCAACAAGGAGTAGTTGCTGCACCATTTTTAATTGTTTGCACAGTTGTTTATACATCTTTAGAGAGTTCAAAACCAATTTTATATGAAAAAACATTCTTGGCCGTTTGGCAGGGAGGTCCCTAGATGGCGCTTGGAACATCTCCACTTTTGGAGTTGCAAGTATTTAGGCAAAATGTCTCAGCAACTTTTCCCATAATTTAGCTAATTCAAAAATTCAAAAGCCATATTATTCAGAATAAAGTGCTGATTATTTTGATTTACCCTTTTTTATTATCTGAGGTATTTTGGAAATTTTATTGGTGGTGAAAGTTTACTATTGAAATTTGCATATTTTCAATTTCCGAGCCAAATTTTCACTGGGAAGGTTTCAAAACTCTCAAACCAATTTTATTGTACAAGAACCACGGTAACAGTAGATTGTATCTAGGGTGAGAAAACTGGAGTGTTTTGAGCCTTTCCAAGATTTTTCACTAATGAAAATGGAAAGTTTTGAAATTTTTAGTTTTTTCAGATCTCCAGTGGGGTACACAGTAAAAGTCTGAATTTTATACCACAGAGACTTTTACCAAAATTTGATAACTTTGTTTTGCCTAATAATGAAAATATTTGAGATTAAAGTTGAAAAAATCCATGGTTTTCCATTTGTTTTGAAGGACAATTTTAACTATCTTTCAGTATCTAATTGAAAGATAGAAAATGAAGAAAAATGTGTAAAATTCATGACATGTTTTACTAAAAAGCACCAAATTCATGACATGTTTTTGCTAGAGTACATGACCCAGGCTCTAAACTTAACATTTTTACTTTCTCTGGTGCAGTTCTACCTTTTTTAAATTTTCTTTCAGTTTATTTAAGAGAATAGTGTGCTCATGTTCCTTCAGATCAGTCTCTTTATTTCCAAAGAACTCATCCAAATTGACATCAAAATTAGCACTTAGTTTCTTTTTCATTGCTGATGTAACTTTTTCTACTTTTTTCTGTAGCTAAGGGTTTTTTTTACTGCCAAGCTTCTTAATCTTAACAGGTGAAATCCCTAAAGCCTCACATGCAACATTAATGTTTTTTACTGCCTGATACACTGGGCAAAAAGTCTCATCATTGTTTTTTTTTCATTAAAATTGTAGATTCTTTTATAACAAGAAATACATAAATTTTTTGTCTGGAACTAATCCTAAGTTTGGATAGTTTTGAGCAACATCTGAAGATATTTCAGTAAGACCTTTTGTTATAACTTTTTTATGACACCGGAAAGGATCTGAATAGTTCTTTCCATACAGGTGATGGTATTTGACTAGATACTTCTTCTCATTGATACTGATAAATAGTTGTGAAGTCTCCTAATCTTAAGTTGAGAACAGTTTTTTTCCTCATTGCTAAATTCACTGAAATCCTTTAATATACATGACCATATGCTTTATAAGAAGTCTTATTACAATCCTCATTCACTTTAACTCCCACAGAACTCATCATCTTCAACTTCACTTCATCACACGTGTACACTAGACCACACTCTGGAGCCAACTGACTGGGAATGCAGTGAGGGCTCATACTTACCTGTAACAGCAAGTTGGAACATGTTTGTTCTTTCACTGACATTCAAGATTGTGCAGGCTGTGACAAGACTTTCGTCATTCCAACAACTCAGCAGGTTTAGCAGTTGTAAATTGTAGTGTATTTAATGTACTTTCTCCATCTTTAGCACTTTCAAATGGTTTTAATTAGAACAAGTCTAAAAGAAACAATACCTCCCCCCCCACACACACACTCCTCAAACTAGTTATTAAATTTTTTACAACAGAATTTTATCACTGGAATATATTTTTCTTTCAATTTACAGAGTACAATATTCAATTCGATATGCGGTTATTTAATAAATTGTTATAAATTGTCATTCAAAACAAATGGAAAAATGTAGATTTTTTTTCACAACTTTAATCTCAAATATTTTCATTATTAGGCAAAACAAAGTGATCAGCTTTTGGTATGATGTTAACAAATAGAAGTCTCTGTGGTATAGAAATCAGATTTTTACTGTGTACTCCACTGGAGATCTGAAAAAAATAAAAATTTTAAACTTTCCATTTTCATTAGTGAAAAAATCTTGGAAAGGCTCAAAATACTCCAGTTTTCTCAACCTAGATACAATCTACTGTTACCGTGGTTCCTGTACAATAAAATTGGTTTCAGTGTTTTGACCCCTTCCCGGTGAAAATTTGACTCGGAAATTGAAAAAAAAATGCAAATTTCAGTAGTAAACTTTCACCACCAATACAATTTCCAAAACATCTCAGATAATAAAAAAAGATGAACCAAAATAATCAGCATTTTATTCTGTGTAAAGTGGGTTTTGCATTTTTGAATTAGCTAAATTAGAGAAAAAGTTACAGCAATTTGCATAAATGCTTGCAACTCTAAACATGGATGTGTTCCGAGCACCATGTAGGGACTACCTTGCCAAATGGTCAGTTTTTTTTTATAACATTGGTTTTGAACTCTCTAAAGATGTATAAACAACTGTGCAATATATATATATATGAAACCCATTTCCAACTAGGTCTTTGTGGAAGTGAGAAAATGCAGAGTTTTTGCTGGTCCTTGATAAAGCCAAGGCTCAGTATTCTCGACACCTTCTACATTCAGTTGTTTTATTTTATTTTTTTATCTTTTCTCCTTTTACTCACACAGGTAGATACATAACCTTTTCTATGTTGTACTAGGTGTGAGTCAAAATTATATATGTATTTTTTTGCTTAGGTATCTTCTTTATAGAATATATATATATATAGATACTGGCAGAACTAGTGGTGTTGGATTTATAATAAACAAGAAACTGAAGGATAAAGTGGTAGAAGTTGAAAGTTCCTCTGACAGAGCTGCACAACTCGTTATCCAACTATCGAGAAGATACCAGGCTCAGATTATTCAAACTTATGCACCCACCACAAGTCATCCTGAAGAAGAAATTGAAGAATTTTATGAGGAAATTTGTCATCTAAATAATAAAGGTAAGCAGCACTTGAAAATAATTATGGGAGATTTCAATGCAAAAATAGGGCAACGGCAACAGAATGAAACTTCAGTAGGTAAATTCGGTCACGGCAACAGAAACCAGCGTGGAAATACTCTCGTTGAGTTTGCAGAGGCAGAAGGGTTTTTCATCTTGAACTCCTTTTTCAAGAAAAAAGCCACACAGAAATGGACATGGAGACATCCAAATGGGACGACAAGTGAAATTGATTTTATTATGTGTAACAAAAAATTCGTCATAGAAGACTGCAGTGTGCTAAACAAGTTCAACACAGGTAGTGACCATAGATTGGTGAGATGTAAGATGCACCTCAACACTAAACTTGAACGTGGCAGAAGCTCATAAGACAAACAAAATCTATTGACATAACCAACCTTAAAAACACCATAATACCTTCAAGTTGGAACTGAAGAACAGGTTCTCTGCTTTAGAAGGCCTAACATCGGAAGAAGTGGACATCTCTGAAGTTAACAGAAAAGTAACCAAAGCTCTTATGGAAACAGCAACAAAATTAGCTGGGTCTAAGAACAAGTTGCATGTAAATAAATTATCAGGAAAAACGAAAATGTTGATGCAAAAAAGAAGAGAGATGAGGACAACTAAAGAAGATGTGACTTCCAAAGTGGAATATATAGAGCTATGCAAGACAGTACGAAAAGTATCACTGAAGGCGTAAGAAAATTCAACTGTGAACTAGTGAGGAAAGCAATTGAAAACAACCAAAGCCTAAAGATAGCAAAGGGACATCTCAGTAAGGGAAGAAAACAGATTATGGCACTGAGAAAAGAAGATGGTTCTGTAACAAGAAATAGAGGCGAAATTTTGACAAGAGTGAAAGATTTCTACTCCAAATTATATGAAAGGGATGATACATGCACTCCAGACATCATGAAAGATACCAGTACCAGAGTTCCTCCAGTCCTTCCAGCAGAAGTTGCACATGCAATCAAGAACATGAAGCGGGGAAAAGCTCCAGGAGAAGATGGAATTACTGTAGACATCATACATGAAGCAAGTGGAGAAATCGAAACAGTACTCGCCCAAATTTTCACTCGATGCCTTAATGAAGGAAAGATTCCTGAGGATTGGAACACCGCTACAATGATCCTGCTACATAAGAAAGGTGACATTGAGGATCTCGGAAACTACAGACCTATCAGCCTCCTATCAGTAGTTTATAAAATCTTCACTAAAGTTCTTTCACACCGCTTGAAGGTAACACTGGACATGGCTCAACCGAGAGAACAAGCTGGATTCAGGAGTGGCTACAGCACAATAGATCATATCCATGTGCTGAGAGAACTAATTGAAAGAGACGAGGAATATGAACTTCCATTGTGCATGGCTTTTATCGATTATGAAAAAGCCTTTGATTCGGTGAAACCATCAGCAGTTACAATGGCTCTGAAAACCTGCGGTATTGAAGATGCATACATTAATATTATTAATAACATCTATGAAAATGCAAGTGCAAAGATTAGGCTGTTTGAAAATACAACACATATAAAAATTGGAAAGGGAGTGAGACAAGGTGACACCATATCTCCGAAGCTCTTTAATGCCACATTGGAGGGTGTTTTTCAGTCACTGAGCTGGGAAAACAAGGGGATAAAGATTAATGGAGATTATCTAACCCACCTTCGTTTTGCTGATGACGTAGTCATTTTTGCAACTAGCCCATCAGAGCTGCAGAGTATGATCCAGGAACTTGCTGACAAGAGTAAAGAAGTGGGATTAAAAATGAACTTTCAGAAGACAAAAGTGATGTTCAATGCTTTTACAAGAAATGAAGATTTATCGATTAATGGAGAAAAGCTGGAGATAACAGACACGTACATTTATCTTGGACAGCAGATATCAAGTGAGGGTCACATTGATGAAGAAATTAATCGGCGCACAAAACTTGCCTGGAGAGCTTTTGGAAGAAACTGCATAATTTTCAAGAGCAATATGCCATTATGTCTTAAAAGAAAAGTGTTTGATCAATGCATCCTTCCAGTGCTTACGTATGGTGCAGAGACGTGGACCTTAACTAAAAGAGACATACAAAGGCTGCAGACAACTCAAAGAAGCATGGAGAGGTGCATACTTGGTGTAACCAGGAGAGATAAGAAGAGGAACTCGTGGATTCGAAAAATGACAAGAGTGGAAGACATCATGATCAGAGTCAAATCCCTGAAATGGCAATGGGCTGGACATACTGCCAGAAGGACAGATCATCGATGGACAGCCGAAATTTTAGATTGGATTCAAGGGACAGGAAAAGACCCAGAAGAAGACCACATGGGAGATGGGTGGATGAAATTCGAAAGTATGCAGGGGTGACATGGAGGAGACTGGCACAAGACAGACCGTTGTGGAGAGAAACTTGGAGACCTTCGTCCAGCAGTGGATTGATAATGGTTGACAATGATGATGATGATGATATATATATATATATATATCATATATATCATATATAGATGATGATATATATATATATATATATCATCATCATCATCATTGTCAACCATTATCAATCCACTGCTGGACGAAGGTCTCCCCAAGTTTCCTCCACAACGGTCTGTCTTGTGCCAGTCTCCTCCATGTCACTCCTGCATATTTTCGAATTTCATCCACCCATCTCCCATGTGGTCTTCTTCTGGGTCTTTTCCTGTCCCTTGGAATCCAATCTAAAATTTCGGCTGTCCATCTATGGTCTGTCCTTCTGGCAGTATGTCCAGCCCATTGCCATTTCAGGGATTTAACTCTGATCATGATGTCTTCCACTCTTGTCATTTTTCGGATCCACGAGTTCCTCTTCTTATCTCTCCTGGTTATACCAAGCATGCACCTCTCCATGCTTCTTTGAGTTGTCTGCAGCCTTTGTATGTCTCTTTTAGTTAAGGTCCACGTCTCTGCACCATACGTAAGCACTGGAAGGATGCATTGATCAAACACTTTTCTTTTAAGACATAATGGCATATTGCTCTTGAAAATTATGCTGTTTCTTCCAAAAGCTCTCCAGGCAAGTTTTGTACGCCGATTAATTTCTTCATCAATGTGACCCTCACTTGATATCTGCTGTCCAAGATAAGCATACGTATCTGTTATCTCCAGCTTTTCTCCATCAATCGATAAATCTTCATTTCTTGTAAAAGCATTGAACATCACTTTTGTCTTCTGAAAGTTCATTTTTAATCCCACTTCTTTACTCTTGTCAGCAAGTTCCTGGATCATACTCTGCAGCTCTGATGGGGTAGTTGCAAAAATGACTACGTCATCAGCAAAACGAAGGTGGGTTAGATAATCTCCATTAATGTTTATCCCTTTGTTTTCCCAGCTCAGTGATTGAAAGACATTTTCCAATGTGGCATTAAAGAGTTTCGGAGATACGGTGTCACCTTGTCTCACTCCCTTTCCAATTTTTATGTGTGTTGTATTTTCAAACAGCCTAATCTTTGCACTTGCATTTTCATAGATGTTATTAATAATATTAATGTATGCATCTTCAATACCGCAGGATTTCAGAGCCATTGTAACTGCTGATGGTTTCACCGAATCAAAGGCTTTTTCATAATCGATAAAAGCCATGCACAATGGAAGTTCATATTCCCTCGCTCTTTCAATTAGTTCTCTCAGCACGTGGATATGATCTATTGTGCTGTAGCCACTCCTGAATCCAGCTTGTTCTCTCGGTTGAGCCATGTCCAGTGTTACCTTCAAGCGGTGTGAAAGAACTTTAGTGAAGATTTTATAAACCACTGATAGGAGGCTGATAGGTCTGTAGTTCCTGAGATCCTCAATGTCACCTTTCTTATGTAGCAGGATCATTGTAGCATTGTTCCAATCCTCAGGAATCTTCCCTTCATTAAGGCATCGAGTGAAAATTTGGGCGAGTACTGTTTCAATTTCTCCACTTGCTTCTTGTATGATGTCTATAGTAATTCCATCTTCTCCTGGAGCTTTTCCCCGCTTCATGTTCTTGATTGCATGTGCAACTTCTGCTGGGAGGACTGGAAGAACTCTGGTACCTTTCATGATGTCTGGAGTACATGTATCATCCCTTTCATATAATTTGGAGTAGAAATCTTTCACTCTTGTCAAAATTTCGCCTCTATTTCTTGTTATAGAACCATCTTCTTTTCTCAGAGCCATAATCTGTTTTCTTCCCTTACTGAGATGTCCCTTTGCTATCTTTAGGCTTTGGTTGTTTTCAATTGCTTTCCTCACTAGCTCACAGTTGAATTTTCTTACGTCTTCAGTGATACTTTTTCGTGCTGTCTTGCATAGCTCTATATATTCCACTTTGGAAGTCACATCTTCTTTAGTTGTCCTCATCTCTCTTCTTTTGCATCAACATTTTCGTTTTTCCTGATAATTTGTTTACATGCAACTTGTTCTTAGACCCAGCTAATTTTGTTGCTGTTTCCATAAGAGCTTTGGTTACTTTTCTGTTAACTTCCGAAATATCCACTTCTTCTGATGTTAGGCCTTCTAAAGCAGAGAATCTGTTCTTCAGTTCCAACTTGAAAGTATTATGGTGTTTTTTAAGGTTGGTTATGTCAATACATTTTGTTTGTCTTATGAGCTTGCCACGTTCCAGTTTAGTGTTGAGGTGCATCTTACATCTCACCAATCTATGGTCACTACCTGTGTTGAACTTGTTCAGCACACTGCAGTCTTCGATGACGAATTTTTTGTTACACATAATAAAATCAATTTCACTTGTCGTCCCAATTGGATGTCTCCATGTCCATTTCCTGTGTGGCTTTTTCTTGAAGAAGGAATTCAAGATGAAAAATCCTTCTGCCTCTGCAAACTCAACGAGAGTATTTCCACGCTGGTTTCTGTTGCCGTGACCGAATTTACCTACTGAAGTTTCATTCTGTTGCCGTTGCCCTATTTTTGCATTGAAATCTCCCATAATTATCTTCAAGTGCTGCTTACCTTTATTATTTAGATGACGAATTTCCTCATAAAATTCTTCAATTTCTTCTTCAGGATGACTTGTGTTGGGTGCATAAGTTTGAATAATCTGAGCCTGGTATCTTCTCGATAGTTGGATAACAAGTCGTGCAGCTCTGTCAGAGGAACTTTCAACTTCTACTACTTTATCCTTCAGTTTCTTGTTTATTATAAATCCAACACCGCTAGTTCTGCCAGTATCTGTCCCACGATAATAGAAGAGATGTCCACTTTTCAGTTCAATGAGATCTTCTCCTTTTCTCCTTACCTCACTTAGCCCCACGATGTCTCACTTGATCCTTTGTAGTTCCTCTTCCAATTCAAGAAGCCTTGAATCAGAAGATAGGGAGCGTCCGTTGTAGGTAGCCAAGGTCAGCATCAGATATATATATACCGCTATATATATATATATATATATATATATATATATATATATATATAAAAAGGGGGGCAGCAACCAATTTAAAGGAAATTTGTTGAAATAGTATGGAATTGACCCTGTTGTTTTTCCACACTTGTACCAAAAAGAATTTACACTGAAACTGGGATACGGTACAAACTTAAAATTACTAGCAGAGTTGTATAAAAATAAAATGTATCTTCATACACAACCATTGAAACAGAAAACTTGCTACAAACTCATGAATCACACACACGATAACAATAGAATTTAAGATAATTTAAAGAAAAATCAATAAAACAATAATTATTAGAACATTACAGATTCCAATGAGGACAAAATAAGTACATTACAATTGAATATGCAGAAATGTGTGCAAAATGGATCTTTACAGCAAAATATTAAAATATTGGATTATCATACAAACAAGAGACTAATTAAGACAAAGAAAGTTTTATATCTAGAAAAACAGTTCCATTAATTAACCTTAAAAAATTATAAATATCATTTTCAACAACTTAATTCAAAAATAGTAGACTTAAAAAACATAAGGGAGTGATTTTAATTTAATAACTAGCAACTGATAGAGGAACACAGCAATAAAATATAAATTCTTTCTGTGTAAATGAAACTTTTGATACAGTTCCTATACATTGAGAACAACAGGCCTTGATAAAATCTACAGGCCAGAAACATCTGTAAAATCAAAAGAACTCAGAAGATGTGAAAAATATTTTTTTTAAATAATCCCATTTTTTATTTTTTTATTTTTTGCAAGTTCTTCAAATTAAAATAGAATTAAATAGAGTAATCTGAGTAAAGCCTTGAGTGTTTTAATTGCTGTAAATATATATATTTTTTTAATCTACAAGCAAAAACTATCTGCTAATAATTTGGAAATTGTCAGCGTACACGTGTATGTTTACATTCTGCTACTCTGATTTCTTGTATCTTTTTCATTTGTTCACTTCATTTCCATGTTTGGTTATGTGTGATTTTAGCACTAACAATAATAATGTACATACAGTGATGTGCAGAGGCAAAGTTGTAATGATCATTCACTTTTATTTGTGAGTTAGTTTGTGCTGCTTAATTTTCTCTGTGCTGGAAAATATGCTGTCTACATGTTATTTAAATCAGTTTTAGGACATGTCTTCTATGGCTTTTATATATACAATAGAGCCTCATTTTTACATTCCTCGCTTAAACGTTTTTCTCATTATACATAAAAATATCACTGATCCAAAAATTCTGAATTGTTCATAATGTTAATCTTTCCCTGTTTTGTTTATACGTGTTATTCAATTATACATTAATTTTACTTGGTTCCTTGAAAAATGTATAAACGAGATTCCATTGTACATATATACCAGGTGTTTCACTGGGTAGTGACAAAAGAAAGTGACAAAGTTAACTTACTTTATTGAAAGAGGAAAAAGTTGTTTATATGAGTAAGAGTAGGCAAAAGGTAATCAATGGATGACATGTTCCACATGATGACCATCTGATGTCATGACGTGACGAACACATGCTTCGAAGTGCTGCAATACCAACGGGAAGATGTTCGACGGGATCCGTGCAGTTTCCTGTTGGATGGAATGTCGGAGGTCAGGCAGTGTTTGCGGGTTGTCCTGATACACCCGATCTTTCAGATAGCCCCACGAGAAGAAGTAGTGACGTTAAATTGGGGCTGTATGGAAACCAAGTGAGACCGGCTAAGAAACGTTGGGGGGAATCGTCTGGCAATGACCCGTGAGCCATAACTGCTGGTGAAGCAAATAAGAACAGCATTTGTAGCGTGTGGCAGTGCTCCATCCTGTTGAAACGTGTGGCTATGAATCCAGTTTTTCTGGCCTGCAGTGGGGAAAAACGATTCTTCAAAAGGTCACTGTCGTTGGCAGCGGTAACTGTGGACTCCAGGAAAACTGGCCGAATGAGACCATCACCACTCATTGCACACCAAACGGTTAGCTGCAGCGGATGGAGAGGCTTCACAACACATACCACCGGCTTCTCGCTTCCCCAGATGCAGTAATTTTGCCGGTTAACATAGCCATCCAACGAGAAGTGCGCCTCATTCACATCAAAGATGTGCTCATCGATCAGTGAACACGTCATTCGCAAACTCATAACGCTGCTGGACAGCTGTTGTTTTCAAAGGCTGGTGCACCTGAATTTTGTAGGGAAATATGTCCAAATCCAACAGCACAATGGACCATGCAGACGCTGGGCTAACTCCTAGTTGCTGCGTAAGTCTTCGTGTTGATGTGTACCGGCTTCTTCGTGCAGGAGTTTTCTTGTGGCTTCGATGTTTTCTGCTGTCAGCGCTGTTTGTCGCCATGCTTGCCACATCATCTGTGACACTGCCAGCTCATTCGAATTTCGCTCCCAATTTCGTCAGGTACGCACGGGGATGGCTTACAATGATTCTTAAATGCTGTACCCCACTTTCGTAACACCTCCGCATTCCAATTTTCACCAAGAAAACCCTTTCTTCCGTGGCATATTGCTGCATATCTGAAATCACGTGTCCACCGTCCCACTACTTCCTCACGAATACCTGTCACCTGCTGATCATCATCTCATTATTTTATAATGATTTATTCCACAGGAAAGTTGTCGCTACCCAGTGAAACACCCGGTACATATCACTAAGCAATTCTCTGAGATTCAGAGGTTAGCTCCCCAAAGAAAGCTCATCTGTCAGATTAAAGTTGGAACAAAAAAAAAAAAAAAAAAGAACTAGATTTTAATTATTGTTGTATTGTACATCTCCATTTACAGCAATCTTGGCACACATTTCAGTGCGAGAAATGAGAATGCATTTTGAAATATAAAAGTTCTTCAGGATCTACCAGACTTTTGCATCATACCAAAAAATGTGTGAAGACCATCTTCTCTCCATGCACAAAAAAGGTAGACAGTTTCTTAGAAATGAAAAAGATCATGCTGCTGAGTCTGGCTTGGGCTGAAACATTTTGGGCTCGGATGGATTTGGGCTTTGAAAACCGAGCCCAAACTCGTATCTAATGTATACTATGGATTCCAATTTTGAACTCTTTTGACATTTATAGGAAATACGTATTTGTACATCTCAGCTGCTCTCTTGTATATTCCCAATATTTGAAAGACTAAACAGACCAACTCAATGAGTGCAGGTTTTAACAAATCACTTATCTGGGCTAAAGAATGGTTTTCAGCTTCCATGAAACATTGATGCCTCAAACGTAGCAGTGTTTCTCTATATTCAAAATAGTATAACTACACTAAAAATCCAAGTTTTTTGACATTGAATAGAAATAAAACTTTCCAAGCTTTTGCACATCAACCAGATGGCTTTTTCAAGGAAGGTAGACAGATAACTGCAAACTGAATAATAGAACGTTTCAATCCATTGTCTAGTAAAGTCAATGCATTCAAATTGTTGAAACGTTCTATTATCCAGTTTGCAGTTAGCTGTACACCTTCCTTGAAAAAGCCATCTGGTTGATGTGCGAAAGCTTGGAAAGTTTTATTTCTATTCTACTCCAAGAAATTCCAGATATTTAGTATAGTTATACTACTTTGAGTATAATTGCTGTACAGTTCCTACTTATTGAACTTGTTTCTCTATATGTCTGAATAAAAAATTTTTTATTCATAATTCAACAAGTTTTCATTGTATTCAAGTGAAATTTTCAGGGTAACCTCATATGACCAAGTTACTGCACCTGTTTAAAGAAAAAAAAAAAATCAGGTCTTTTAATTGGAAGAAGAATCCACGCAGGTACACTGGGCAACACACTTTGACTTTTTGTGTGTATCTGAGATTGAACCAAGTTATCTTTGTTGTTTAGGCTGCTGAATATGAACGGGGTCATTAAAACACCAGATTAGCTCTAGGTTTTGAAATATCTATAAAACCAGTTTTACACATAAGCTTATACATACCCTGTGGTAATCCTCATAGAGGAAATGATTTATGGCAAACACCTCTTTGCCTGTCACTTGTAATAAGTTTCTGGAGCATTTTGCTCAAGGGTAAAACAAACAATAGTATGCTAGCATTGCTGCATTCCATTATTTCCCTTGGTATCTTTATTGAGGATAGTAATGTCCTGATGAAACCATTCTCTCTGCTTGTCTCTGGCAGCACCACAATTAGTCAGGAAGAAATCTAGATGAGCATGTAAAAAGTATAATTTCAATGATATGTCACACCCTTGTCTTTCATAGTGCTGCAGGAGGGTTTCTCAGACCTGCCAGGTTTTACGGTTTACCCGTAAAATTTACGTAAATGTAACTTGTTTTACGGGCAAAATGTTAATTTTACGGATTTGGCGATTCTCCGAGATTTTTTTTCTTTTTCTGACGATTTTGCACCCACTATTAAAACTTTTTTTTTTAAAACTTAATCCATTCAAAGTAAAGTGCCGATGTAAGTTACGAATAAGTTTTTAGTTACATGTGTTTATTTGGGAACATTTTGCTGCAAATTTCCCACGTTTTAGGTTATTGTTTTGCCTTTTTTTAAACACTAGAACACCAACCAGCTGGGCTTATTTAACCTTCCGTTTGGTTCTCTTCCTCTCTTGTGCACGCTGTTTCCCCCCCCCCCCGCCTTTCTTTTCAGATCATGCGTTGTTCATCTCCCGAGTCGCAACTTCTCAGAAGGCCAGCGTGGGGTGTGTCCGCGTTGGAGCAGGTGTCTTTTATCTTTATTCCTCCCAGTTAGAAATTCTATCTCAGAACGTAGTTATCGTAGAAAAAAAAATTCCAGCGGATTTTAAATCTGTGGAATTTTTAACCCCAGATCGATACCCAACATGACGAAATTAAGCAAAAACTGCCAGTTTTGTGAAATTAAAAATGCATTGGGGCATGCAGGGTTTCGTAACTTTTTCTCTGGCAATAAATTTGACCTAACGAAAGAATGCTACTATAAGAGGAAGTTAAAAAAAAAAAAAGAAGTAAGTCCAATGTTCATTCGAGCCAGTGCTGCTCCAGCAAAGATTTATTTTGCTGGTCCGTTAGTCAGTAAGTTTTCTATGCTTTCGCTTTCCAACCGTGCTTTGTTCATCGCTCCGTAACGTTCATAAAAATGTTTTGGCTTGATTCAATGAAATTAATATGTTGGGGTACATACTAATTCATCTAATCCTTATTGAAAATGGTCAAAGGTAAGGTCAAGACGTAGGAGCGGGATTCATTCTTCCGCCCTTTTGCGTGATGACTTGCGTAAAATCAAAGCATGATTGTGATGAAGTTTGGGTATGCTGTTCAGCACCCATAGTGGACCTATCTTATTGAAAATAGTTGCTATCAGCATTCACGGGGACAGTGTAGTATCACATGCGCGAGATTTGTTTGCTCGCGTTTCAGAATTTTAGCACAATATCTTCCGTGGAAATTTGGATAGAATTTTTAATTATAAAAAGCAGCCGCGTGTGGCAGCTTTTTAATTTAGAAATTAACGGGCACAAAAATGTTCTATAATAAAGCAAAAACACCTAAAATATCAATTAATTCATACTAAAGGATTCGTAAAGAAAATAGTAAAGTATCGCGGAGAACACTGTTGCTTTTGCAAACCCACACTTTTTTGTAGGTATGAAATTTTGGGCTTTTAGTAAACAACTCTGAATTTTAAAATATCCGGATTTTGACAGCACGAGTTTAATCTAGAGAGGAAGTGGATTTTTTTTTTTTTAATCTGTTTGATAAAATAAGCGCCATTGGCTTTGTAACTTCTATCAAACCGAATTGCAGAGACATAAGATCGGAGTTAAAATCCCGGTTCAAACGTTTTATGCCATGGTTACGCCGCCACAAAGGGAGCAGGGGACGAGATGGGGAGGATGTCACGAACGAAGTGGCTGTATCGTTCAGTTACGCCTGATGTGAAAGACAGTTGGTTTTGTTCCGGCAAAACAATTGTGTTAGTTTATTGCAGGAGAGGGGTTGGTTCAGACGTTGATGGGCCCAGATTGTTTTTAAAAGGAATGACTAGAGAAGCTCTATTCGGTAAGATGAAGGGAGGGGGAGGACAGGAAGAGAAGACAGAACTTTTTTATAAAATCAGTGCCATTTGGAAGTATAACTGATGCCGCTAAAGGGATCGGATTTAGTAAAAGACAAGGCATCGATCCGCCTGTGAGGAATGATGGAGAGGGAGGGGACGAACTCAAGGGAATGACATTCGTAACTAAAACCTAAACCTTTGTTTCTAGATGAAAGAACCTTTCAGTTGCTCTCTGCTTTCTAGCTGACCAGCTCGAATCGGACAACTCTGTAATCGGTATTTTTTCCTCTACTATAGCAGTTTTTACTTACATTTTTTTCCCGAGTGGTAATAAATTTAGTATTAGTGATTCGCTATGAGCAGCAACATAAAAGGGGAAAAAAAGTACTATAAAATATTCCGTGATTCGTATTCTGCGGAATTCCCGTGTATTGCGAAATCTTCAAGAAAGGAAGATATGCCGATGCAATTTCAACATTTCGCATGGTGGAAGGAATGATATTACAAATCATATTTCTAGTGACAAGCATAAATATAACGTTGACTGCATGGGAAAAAAAAATAACGAAATTAACTTCCTTTGTTAAAAGTTATAATGAACTTCTATGCGATTCGTACAAAATGTTTGTTCACTTCATTTTTTGTTGAACATAATTTACCAGTTAGTGTCTCTCAGTCACTCTTACTTATTTAATTTTTTTTTATTTGACTGTCTCATCGTCCGTGTCTCCGTAAGATAAAAACCTAACATGAAAATGGTTCGTTTTTGAAAATATTTTAGTATGTTTCATGACGGCGTGGGACACGATCCCATTGAAAGGGTAGAACATCCTTCCCTTTAGATGCAAACTTCTGTAAAAGTAAATTTTTATCACTTTATAGATCATAATGATAGCATAGTAATGAGAAATTATGTATAGAATTTATTTTTAATCGATATGAATGTGCCGATAAATTTAAACATCTGTAGACACTTCAATTAAAAGTTGATGGTTCATTTGGGTAACATCGTTTTTTAAATCGATATGTTCGGTACATTTAATCAATATACGCGACAAGTAATTTAATCGAATATATCGATTAAAAATGTCATCGAATATATCGATTAAATTTTTTTTTTACGGATTTCTGTTTCTGAAAGTTGGCAGGTCTGGTTTCTGCAAGCTCCTGGTAATTGCCAGCCGTATTGCTTCCTAGAAAGTTTGTGGACACTTGCTGGAAAGTATTCCAAACTAACTTTTCATCACCTGTTGCGAGATTATCATCAAAACGCTAGTATCGGAAGAGCTGATGTGTCTGTGGGTTGACAAGTACACCTTCTTAATTTTGGCCTCACTAAGTCTAACAAAATTTTTGCCCCCATTTCGATCCATTTTATTTACAAAATTCTTCATTAGTCCAAGATTGATGTGGAGAGGAGGGAAACAAGAACTTGCTGGATTTTACAAGGGGTTTGTTAAGTACATTCTTTTTCCCTGGTTCAAGTGATAGTTGTGGGAGCCAAACTTTTTTCGTGTAGTGGGAAGTCCTGGCACTACTGTCCCCAAGACAGAGCAAACAACAAAACTTTGTGTAACCCTGCTGTAGACCCATCAAGATGGCAGTGACCTTCAGGTCACCACAAATCTACCACTTATCTTGTCATAGGTGATGGTGTGTAACAGTGGTTTCATATTTTCGTACATTTCTTTCACCTGGACTGCATACTCAAGTGAAACAAGTGATAAAACATTGCCATTATGGAGTAGCACTGCTTCTTAAGCTCAACTTGGACGAAGCAGTGAACAGCTTTCAATCATCGTCATTGTGGTGTTGATTTGTAGTGCTGCCATCAGACTCACTATATCAATGCAAGCAATGAGGTTATTTGTCATTTTGGAAAATGGAAGCACATCTTTGTGCCAAGCACAAAACACAGACACATTCTCTTCCAAAAGATTCCATTGCTGCAGTCTGGACCCCAACAGCTCTGCTTTACTTTTTGGCAATTACCCATCTCTCACTAAATCATTCAGTTCACTCTGAGTAGTTTTATGTGGCTGTGCAGACTAGAGGTCTGCACGGGCCTTAATTTGGAAAGCCCGGCCCAGCCCACTCACAAATTTTTTAATTAAAGCCCGGCCCAGCCCGTTCACAATTTTTTTTAAATTAAAGCCTGGCCCTGCCCCCGTATATTTCTCCTGTTTCCAAGGCCCAGGCGGGCCCATAAAATTTCAACAATTACCAAAACACGAATTTGACACCTGGTGCACTCGTTTCGGTCATTCAACTCCTAAAGAGTTTTCATTTTCTTAATTGCTACACGTATTTTATTGCAATAAACGTTAATTCAGAATATTTCTGAGGCTCTGTATAACTCACGTGCCGTCCGAGGGAGGTGTGTGTGTGTGTGGGGGTGTATGCTCAAAAATATTGCATGAAAAGGACAATTTCCATGCCTTTCAATTTTTCTGGGTTTTCAAATTATAATTCCCTACCTCTGAATCTGAAAATATCTTGGGGGGCGGGTTAATTCGAAAAGTACAAAAATATCCAGAATTATGAGTCTGATCGTTCTACTGGTAGAAGATTTTATGGCTTTATAAACTGCACCTATCTACCGGCATATCATATCGTCTCTCTTTGCAGCTTGATACTATATGTTATAATGGGGTCAAGGACTTCATTGCTATTAATATTTTGTATTTACCTAACAAATTCTTAAACCAATATGCAAAGCCTGGGATATATGAGATAGATCCTGCATACTTCATTGTCTTACTAGGTGATTTTGTTGCTGCGGGTGTGTATGCTATACCATTGGTATATCCTGACAACACGGAAAAGATATATATCGGAATGACAAAGCAATTCTTGGACACTAGATGTAAAGAACACGTGCGAAGTGTCAACCAGGACATGCAGAATACAACCCTCGCTAGAGAAGTCATGCATTCATCAGCCACTCCAGTATGGAATAATATTAGAAGAATTGCCCCCTTACACTAACTTTAAAGAGACTGCCATCAGGGAAGCTGTCGAAATCCTCTCCAACAAAGTAGCGTGCAATGACATGATCTCTACTGAACTACCAATGGTTTGGCATGCATTATTAAAAGACGGGAACACGTCGCTGTGCACCATGTAATTACGTGCTAAAAACATTTCATGAAATACGCATGTGATATCGCCCACGTTACTTTCAAAAATCGCCTTTGTTCCTTATCTGTTGCAATTCCCTGCATTTTTATGTCTACCGTTGCCTTGAAAAAGCCTCCCAGTGGAGTGCGAAAGCTTGGCGAATCTCTGTGATTACTACACCATAATAAATAAACGGATTTAATACGCTGTATGCGTTTCTTGAATATCCCTCTACAATCAAATTATCACAACTCTGTTGAATATCTGGGATGTCCCATTCTGTATAATTTGAAAGTGTAGTTAAAAACTTTGTTTTTAATAAAACAAAGATCTAGAGGCCAGAACTGTCTGAAAATACTGTACAAAAGAACTCGGAGCATATGGAGAATATTTTAAAGCTCTTCAATTTAAAATAGAATTTCCTTTTTTTTTTTTTACATGGTTGTTCTCATATCCATGAAAAGTAAGTGAAAATTTGAACAGATAAAAAATTTTCTGTATGCAAAATTTTTGCATTCTAGATAATGACAATATGTGACATATATTGGATATCCTGAAATTAAAAAAAAAAAAAAATCTTGTCCTTAAATATTTTTTTTAAATTTTAGCCCTGTACTAACCATAGAGCAGAGCAGTGGTATGCATGATAAAACTGATGGAGAAGTGGAACATTGGGTAAACACATAAAGATATGCCTACATACTAAATTTTGTGGCTTTGTATAAGGTCAACTTATTCTGTACAAGTGTTTAATAAGTAATTAAATACAAGTAGCAGAAAAATTGAATGTTTCTTCAGAAACAGTTTTAAATAGTTATTGTTAGTTTTATAACGGTCATTTGACACATTTAACTTAGTTTCTGTTTGGATGTGTAGTTCATTTAATTATTTTTTTTTTAAAAGCAATGTACAGTCTCATGCTGATTTAAGATGCCAATTCATTCTGGTGCATTGTATACACACATACAAGAAGCAACAATTAATGAATCGGAGCTTTGATTTTCATGTGAAATCTAGGAAATAGTATCTCATTCATTCAGAACTATGTGAACTTCTTCATCGGCAAATCTCTTGGCGTTAACCATACTTGCATATCGCAATTCAAAAGTCTATTTTGGTTTAGTTTGAAATGAGTGTAAAATGTTTTAACTAGCTTGTAAAACCCAGCCTAAATGATTAAAAAATACATTTACTTGTCCCCCCCCCCTTCCCGGCTGAAGCTGTGTGTTGTTTATGGTATCTTAATTCTTTGTCTGTTCAGTCCTGCTAAGTTAGTGAATTCCTTGAGGTAATGTGCTTGTGAAGAAAGTGCTACAAAGCCTCACTATCTGTGTTTCCTTTTCAGTCATGAAATATTTATTCATACAAAAACTTAATTCTTTTGTTCTTTTGTAGAAGTCACATTTGTTTGTGCTAAGGAATTGCAATGCCTAGTGGTTATATAATTATACAGTAAAAGTTAAAACTTTTAAAGATCAAACTGTGCCATTAAAAATAGAGATTTTGGAAAATAGGAATAAAAATTAAAAAAAAAAATGCGTGTATGACCAAAGCATTTTGTTGGAAATCTAAGTGCAATTTTAAGTGAAAAAAAAAATCTGTACCCTGTTTTATATGATTTCTGTATAAAAATTTAGTGACAAAGCAAAAGAGAATCTTAGCAGCTTTATTATTTTTTTTAGTTTCACCAAAAAGAAATGTTCGTCAATTCTTACCCAGTGGAAAACTTGATGCAAGTACCAAGTGCAATGTAATTTTGAGTCACATTGAATCTCCATCCTTGTTTTATGTTCAGCAGGTATGCATCTTAATATTTTTTTCATTGTTGTCGCTAACATTGTAATAATTCATTTCATATATTCAGGATGTGGTACCTCCCCCCCCCACCACCACCTCTTAGTTTTTGTTAACAATATTCAAAGATGTTTGCTTCTTTGTCGTCAATAAGTGAAATAAGGTTTTCAGATATAAGGGAGGAGCAAATGAAATGGAAATTTGTTTTGTAGTGAAGTTGTGTATGGTTGAAATTGAGGAAATGCACATGTTCAATAAATCTCTGTACCCCTGGTGTACATCTCAGTAACTATTCACATCACACCCGTGTACCCACCCAGCAATAGACCACATGTCAACTATTAGACCTAAAAGATAAATGAATAAATAGTGCCCTGGTACTCTTTGATGATCATTTATGCTATGCATCAGGGCTGTGAAAATTGCCATCCACACCCAGTAAAATTTTGAGAACAGGTTTATCTTCAAATTGGTTGTCTGCATGGATAACCCCCCCCCCCCAAAAAAAAAAAAGAAAAAAAGATTGTGAGCTATTTTTTTTTTTTTAGAGAACAGACTTCAGAACTTTTCTTTTCCCTGTGTTTTGTTCATTATTAGTAAAAATAATCTGTGACAAAGAACAGTAAAATAAACACACACACACACACACACACTTGCAAGGCAGCTATCAGAAGAGTTGGGAAAAGGGATTTTCATGGGTTAAACTGTTGGATAAGAAGGAAATGTATTTGGTGCATGTGTTTTCCAAACTTAGCAGACAAAATTTGCCCACTGTATGAAGAAGCTGGCAGTTCAGCACAAGGTTTCCGCCAAAGTAAATGCCACATTTAATGCCAAGATGCGGCTTTTGCGAAAGAGAATTCCGAAAATATACCCAGGGTGGTTGTCTTGAAAAATATTAACAGTGGGAATTTTGGTAAGCTAATAAAACTTCTCCATATAGCTTATTTTTTGTGCGAAAGAGAATTCCGAAAATATACCCAGGGTGGTTGCCTTGAAAAATATTAACAGTGGGAATTTTGGTAAGCTAATAAAACTTCTCCATATAGCTTATTTTCTTGTTAGTGAAAATTAAGGCTTTTAAAAATTCAGAGGCCCATGTCACAAGTGAAGAATGACATCTCTCTAAGTGACAGCTATTTGAATCATAATGCTTGTGTGAATTTTGTGTCATCTATTGCTGCAATTGCAGAGCAAAGTAACAGAAAAAAATGAGACAAGCTCAATTTTTTTTTTTCATCCAGGTTGATGGCTCAACTGATAAAAGTTCATGCAAACAGGAGGCCTATGTAAGATATGTAAATGATGGTTCACCCAAAACTCAGTTGACAGCTCTAATTACTGTAAAAAACTAAGACAGGGTTTCCACGGTCCTTGAAAACTCCTTGAATTTAATTTTAATTTTCTAGGGCCCTAAAGTCCTTGAATTTTGTAAGAGTCCTTGAAAAGTACTTGATTTTTTTAAATAGCTGCAGTTCATTGAAGAGAAGCTATCGCCAAAATGTCACAGGTGGCCACATTGTATTGTAGAACGAATCAGGAGCATGTAGCTGTCACATTTCCAGTTTTTACATGGTTGTGATTCTGAATTACGATAAGCGAATGTGAGGGAAATTCTTCTGAACTACAATAAGCGAATGCGAGGGGGTGTAAGTGTAAGGTACTAGCATCTCAAACTGGGTTTGTGACCTACTGAATGCTTGTAGCACAAGAATGCAGTCTAAAATTTCGGTAGTCCATTGGTGATCTGTCCTTCTGGCAAATATGCCCAGCTTTATTGCCATTTCAGGGATTTTATCTTGTGGAACAATAATACCTCACCAAAGTATATCCCTTTGTTAAGATATAACTATAATTTCGATTGAACTTTTTGACTGTTTGTTACAACTGATTTTAGTGTTTCATGAGAGTTTTTATTGGGCTTGAATATAGTCCTGAAAAATTTTGAGTTGCCGCCCTGGTGGCGCAGTGGTCTAAGCGATGGCCTCTGATCATTCGTCCGAACGGGGTCCGGGTTCGAATCCCGGTGAGGCATGGATGTTGCGTTTGTCTTACGGCACGGGCTCTCTCCCTTCCCTGGAACCAGTGACCCTAAATTAGGGACGGGTGACTGCTTATAGCCCATTGAGTTGCTCACGGCGGTCGTTAAACCTTCAATCAAAAGAAA
This sequence comes from Macrothele yani, assembly GCA_039090855.1. Lineage (NCBI taxonomy): Eukaryota > Metazoa > Arthropoda > Arachnida > Araneae > Macrothelidae > Macrothele > Macrothele yani. The sequence continues at coordinate 16,144,000 of CM077005.1, read as the reverse complement.
AAAAAAAAATTTGAGTCCTTGAAAAATCCTGGAAAAGTCCTTGATTTTTTTTTCTTTTTTGGTGGGAAATGAGTAGAAACTATGTAAGAGTGATGGAATTCAAAAAAGTATTTTTTAATAGTTTGGAAAAGATAGTTATAAATGAGGAAATGTCTAAAACAGTGCTTCTCAAAGTGTGGTGACCATGGTGGCCTATCCAAGTGGTCATCAGGATCTTCAGGAAATTTCAGAAGAAAAGTTAATGAAGGACTGTATTTCACACCAGGGCTTGAAAAAATGCCTGTCTGCAACAGGTAAACATTCAATGCGGACAATAAAATTTCTAAAAGTGACATCCTGCAGATGACTAAGTAATTTAAGAAATCTATAGTGGGATGTAAAAGCCTGCTGCCAGATGCTTTTAATGTTTGAATAATGATGCACAACACACAATTATTGAACTTATAACTGATTAAAAAAATTAAAAGCATCAAGTAGGTGCAGGTGCATTTTATTTATCAAGCCAATTAGATTGCTCAGGAAAAAAGTTTAGGCTAAATAGATCTCAAACATGAATATCCCATCTTACTCAGGGTGTGCACGGAAGCGTGAAAACCTGGAAAGTCCTTGAAAATCATGATAACATTTTCAAGGCCTGGAATATCCTGGAAAAACGGTGTTTTTTTAAACATACATTTCACTAAGCTGTTCTCTGGGATTCAGAGGTTAGCTTCACAAAAAAAAAAATAAACAACCAGATATTTTAACCAAATATTTACTTACTGTTGCCGTATCAAACTCCTCCATTTACAGCAATCTTAAAGCTGTCTTGAAAAGTCATGAAATTTGAAATTAGGTCTTTAAAGGGTGGGCACACAAAGGCTTAATCTGTTTTTCCCAATATCTCTGCTTCTACATGGACATATATATATATATGTTGCATCCTGCCAGTGCTTACGTATGAAGCAGAGACATGGACCTTGACTAAAAAAAGATATACAAAGATTGCAAACAACTCAAAGAAGCATGGAGACGTGCATGCTTGGTGTAACAAGGAAAGATAAGAAGAGGAACTTGTGGATATGGAACATGACCAAAGTTGGTGACATCATAACCAGAGTGAAATCACTGAAATGGCAGTGGGTTGGACATATTGCCAAAAGAACAGACCATCGATGGACAGCTGAAATTTTAAACTGGATTTCGAGGGACAGAAGAAGACCACTTGGGAGACGGATAGATAAAATTGAAAGCATGCCAGAGTGACATGGAGGAGACAGGCTCAAGACAGATTGATGTGGATGAGACTTGGGGAGACCTTCATCCAGCAGTGGATTGATAATGGTTGACAATGATGATGATGATATATATTCTCCTTGCTGCAATGACCCATAAGGCTCAATGCCTCATGGTGAGTGTGACTCGATTTTTATCTTGGCTGAAACATTTCAGTGGCATCCATGCTCAGGCCTGCCACCGGGTTTAGGCAGGCAATACCAGATTTCACTACATTTCCCGGAATTCTGGATTACAAATTAATATTGCCGGATTCCAGCATGATTTCCGTAGCTTAAATTAAAAAGTAAGGAGGAGAAAAGTTCAAAGCATCAGAGAACTTCGATGATTATCGTAGCGTAAATTAATAAGTAATGAGGGGAAAAGTTCAAAGTTCTCCGAGGCATCGGTTAATTACTGGAGAAGCGACCTTTCCCCTCTGAGTGAGCAGTTGCATATGCTACGGCAGTTGGCAGCGATGTTTACTCTTCTGTCCGCTAATGATCTCTGGCGCTGAAGGCATGGAGCAGGAACAGGCTTGGCGTTGGCCTACATACTAATGCTGATTTCTCGTCTCTCGACGGTATCGGAAGCGCGGTTTGGTTTGTTTGATGTACTTCGTCTCTCTTCACAGAAATTTCTGAGAACTTTTCGTGCACGTGTATAATCACGCGATGGCTGGTAGAAAATATCAGTCTGTTTTGAAGAAGTGTTATACGACAGATTATCCGTGTATAATCAAATCAAGGAAGGGCCAACAATTTGCCTTTTGCTCAATTTGTCGATATGATTTTTCCATTGTCCACAAGGGCAAAGGAGATATCGTTAATCACATTCGTAGGCAAAACCATGTGGACAATTCTAAGTGCGTAGAAAATAACAAAACATTAAATTTTGCTCAAGATAGTTCCTCTTCCGATGCCATTATCCGTGCTGAGTGCTTGTTTACTTCATTCCTCCTGTAACATAATTTGCCTTTAAGCTGTGCTGACCATGCAAGTGTGCTTTTTAAGAAAATGTTCCCAGATAGTAACATTGCAAAAAAATATGCATGTGACAGGACAAAAATATCGTGCGTCGTTGCCAAAATGGGGAAATCTTCAAAAATGGACTTGCATACAAATTTACGGATTTCTGCTTAATTTTACTGATTTTTGGATAGAGGTCTTTTTTTAATATTTCGATTGCTCAATCGAAATATTTCAACCCCTGCAACCATCCACTTAGATTTTCTACCGGACCTTATGAGCGCTGTATCATGCGATGATGTCATCTTTGACTCGCTGGCTTCGTGACATCGTGTGGTAGCTCTCTCTCTCTCTCTCTCTCTCTCTCTCCACGGGACTGCTCAAGTGATGTGCCAACCAGAATTGTTTGCCAAAATGCGTAATTACGCGTTTAGTATGCATTGAAATTTTACCAACGTGTAAAAATATGCATCAGGAATTTTTCTCTATGCGTAAAAATGTGCGTCAGGAATTGTTATCCGCGCGCAAAACTATACATCGAATAATTTTACCAATTCGTAAAAATACGCATCGGGACGGTACTTCGTCTTTCAGAAACGGAAGTAAACGAAATAAAGATTTTTTCCGTAATCGTAATTTTTCCCTGTGATGTTGCCTCTGTCCAGTACTGTTGTTGTTGTTGTATATCATTTTATTCCATAAATATTTGTATTTCAGTTTAAAAATGGAGGAAAAATTTCCGAAATCGGAAATCCGACTGTGGAAAAATTTCGCTGTAATCTTTAGGCATGAGAGTGCGACAGCTTCGAGGAATTTCTCCTTTTCCGTCATAATTTGGGTTATCCTCGAGATCGATGCATAACTGAACAGAAATTTAAAAAATATTTTTTAACAGAAATTTTTTTACATTTTTTATATGCCTTAATGTAACATTAGTGCTTCAAATTATGTCCATTGATATTTCAAACATACGAAAGTATGCTTGCAGGATTTTCATAGAAAATTGCAGAATTTTTCTCTTCTTAAGGTTAGCAAGTCTGCATGCTTGAAAAAGCCTTCCCATTGGTGAAAGCTTGGTGAATTTATGTGCTCCTTACGCCAGTAAATAAACAGAATTTACCAGGCTATAAGTGTTTTTTGACTGTATACAGTCTGGTGTACTTTTAACTAATACTAAAATTTTAAATGTGGAAGACAAAATATGCCGCCCCGGTGGCGCAGTGGTCTAAGGCGCTGGCCTCTGATCATTCGTCCGTGAGGAGTCCGGGTTCGAATCCCGGTGAGGCATGGATGTTGTGTTTGTCTTACGGCACTGGCTCTCTCCCTTCCCTAGAACCAGTGACCCTAAATTAGGGACGGGCGACTGCTTATAGCCCATTGAGTTGCTCACGGTGGTCGTTAAACCTCCAAAAAAAAAAAAAAAAAAAAAAAAAGACAAGATATAAATATTTCTAAAGAAAATTGAACTATTGTGCAAGCGACTCGATCACCAAGAGTTTTCCAACACTTGATGATTTTGTACAATTGTTTGAGGAAAAAAATTGAAATTATAGAACATATTCAGACATCACATAAAAATGCTGCAGCAGTACACGAAGAAATACTTTCCAGAACCAAATACAATAAAAGAGTGGATTAGGAATTTATTTGCTGCACTCTCCCTACTTGAAACATTCCATTCAACCTCCCAGCTTATTAATGTGATATGCTGTTCGACCTTGCATCTGATGTCTCAAACTATTGGTCACCCAGCCGGACTTGAACAACTTGGTAAAACATCGCAAACAGTATCATCCCTCTTACTGATGCTACGGTTATTATTGTAGTTATAATTTTTGCTATTAATTACTGAATCTTTATATGTGGACTTTCTGAAAAGTATTAAAATCAAATGCAAAATCAAAGTATATTTGTCCATATAACATTTTGCATATGATGTTGTTTCAGTTGTACATAGAATGTTTTTTCTGTGGCTCCTGGGCATAGTTAGAATTTTAGTTTGGGTAGTGGGAGTGGGGGAAGAAGGGGTTGCTATTTTTCGGGAAGGTTTAAGTAATTTCTCATAAATATTACCTGTTAGAAACCTAACTTTTGGGCTTTTTGGGAAGGGTCTGACCTCCCAAAATCTCTCCCCTGGCTATGCCCATGCTGTGGCTACATTGCCAGTTATTCCTTTCCTTATAAAATTGATAAAATAAAATCATAACTCAAACCGACTTTATCAAATTAGGTACTCTAAAAATAAATTACTTTTTTTCAGGTGGATTGGCAACCAAAAGGTATTTTATGCACCTTTTTAAAAATTTTGGTGATTTTCTTCTGAAAACCAAGTAACAATTACTTACTGTTCTTATTTGTGGCTGGTAGTTTTTTTAAGTAAAAATAGCTGAAAATTTGCTGAAAAAAAAAAGCTTAAAATTTACTGAGCATGGCTAAAATTACCTAAAAATTACATTGGGGGGTGGGGTAAAACTACTGGAGTTCATATCTGTAAGTCCACCTATAGTCACACAAATCAGGAGTAACTTTGGTTGTGTCTTTCAGGGTTCCCACGCCACCTGGAAAACCGGGAATTCTCAGGGAATTTGAAAATTGTTCCAAAAATCAGGGAAAACTCAGGGAAAATCGTGTTTTTCCGTAAAAATCAGGGAATTTTTTATCAGGGAACTGAAAAGTCAGGGAATTTTTTATTTTGCCAAAAAAATATTTTCTGTCAGACTTTTGTAGGATATATTTCTGTATTGCTAAGTTTTAAAATAATTCCGAGTTGTTTTATCCTTCGAGGTAACCCACCCACCGATTAAAGTGCAGCTGTGCTGGGGAGTGCGTCTCTTCGCGGTTTCCCCCATCTCCAGATGCTCTAAACTACAACAGAACAAACGGACACGTCAAAGCGTGAGAGAAAGCCATTAATCACACACCCATTTCCGCAGGCTCTTATCTGCTGCGTTCGCGCAGAGGCAGTCACTTGTTCCTAAGTAGGTGCCCTGGCTCTCTGTGTAGACTGGGAAAAAAATTATGAAAAAGCTATTTCCTCAATTTTTTAAATAACCGACTGAAATTTTTACAGTGGGCAAGATATATGAAAATAACGTTCCATTTTAAATTTCGCCGAAATTCATCGGAAACTTTAGAAGTTGCGCTTTTTTTTTTTTCCTTTTGCATGTTCCACTTGTCTTTTATCAAACCGTACAAAAACATTTTATTTTGCCGGATTTTGGTCATCCTAATAAATTCGCCTCCCCTCCCCTCCCTTCAAGAGCAGTGTGGATGAATGTTGCAAATTGAGGGCACCTAATTTATTTTGAAAAAGTTCGTATCACTTACGAACTAAAGCTTCGCTTTCGTAATTCTGTAGCAGAGTTGGTATAGTTGGAAAAGTATGTACCTTCAAATGTTTGAACAGGGAAGATATTATGAAATAGAAAGATTCTTCAAAGAGGGGGAAAGATCAATTTTTTTCATAGTACTTACGAGTATTTTTTGTATGAAAAATACCATGCAATGAAGCCCGTACTATTGCATACCTACCAAATTTCCCAGATTTCACGGCCGTTTTCTACATTCGTTGTTTTACGGCCGGAAAGAGATTTTTCTTGATTCTGTCATATTTCTATTTCATAATGCATGAAGAAATTTATTTATAGCTATTTTAAGACGATATTCCGATTACTGCAAGAGCTGGCTGGTTGCGAAAAATAGGGTAGTCCGACGCCCGGAACCATAGATTTTCACATCTGGGTCATTCCACGCAAAATCGTCAGATATTGAAATAATTTTCCACCAACACATCTCCGATTCTTACGGGTAGCTGCCTCCAAGTTATGAAAAAAACCCTAAAAGTTTCAACTTTTTTTGTTTCTGATAGATTAGAAGATATTATTTTTTGAATTTTTGTGCATAGTGGAACCGTTTTTTTCCGTAAGAACGCAAATATCTCTGTTATTTAGAATAAGAAATATAAAATTCGTCATTCTCTTGTAATTTTTCCTAAGGTTTCAGCTTATACATGGGGAAAAAAATTGCGAGAACAAAGTTAGACGGGGTAGAAATTTTCTTGTAATCGTAAATTCTTTTTCTTGCGTTGCTGCACCTCACAAGAGTTGCATAAATTATTCATTTCACATCTTTACCCTCACATTGCCGAAAAAAATATAAAAAATCTACTTGGTTGCTACTGATTTAAATCTTTGCCGTGCGTGCTCTATTGGTTTCAGGTGTGTCAGTGCAGACGCTAAAGCTTCTGTCTCCGTTTTGGATGACGTTATTTGTGGGGAGTTACTGCAAATGACCTGAGTGGGCTCCAGACCTTTCTCGCACTTTGCCTGATCAACATCGCACAAATGTATTGCCCTTCGTAAAAAGATATTGTTAAGTACAAACATGCCACTCGCCACAGGATGAAAAATTATGTTGACAAAAAAGTGTTAGGAGGATTTTATGAGCACACATGCACACAAAACTTCCTCTAATTGGTTCCCGTACAAGTAATTTGACGTAGCGTGGAAATTAACTGTGACCTGCGAGAAAAGTTCAGTACTAATGTTTGTGTCACAAACGTATGCAATCAATTTTAAGACTTCCGGATTTTGGAAGTACTTGTATGAATTGTAGCCTCTCAGGCAAAGTGGTATTCCGTATTAACTGTTAGTTTTCTCCACTTGTTGCTTCCATTATTTTTTCTTTATCCCTGGGTTTAATTTTTTTTTTTTTTTTTTTGCCGTTATGGCATTAGGATCTCTGTGTGCCAGCTTATTGATTATGAAATTTAACAGCACAATGTCTAAATATCCTATGCTGTGTTATTTAGAAGCAAATAGCAGAGGTGCCAACTATTACGAATTGTCCGTAATTATTATGGTTTCGACTGTCAGATTACGGAATTACGGACAGGTTGGAAGAATTACGGATTGCCGCCCCTATAGCCCATTGAGTTGCTCACGGTGGTCGTTAAACCTCCAAACAAAACAAAAAAAAAAAAAAAATTACGGATTTCAGTGTGTTTTGGAGAATCTCAATTTTGCATCCTTTTTCGTTAAACCCTTTTAGTGCGACGCTGCCGATTTGTCGGCCTTCGATTTTGATCCGCATATTTTCCGAATCAGACTGCAGATTTCGGTGTCTCAATGATCATATCATTTATCAACCATATCGTTTTGGAATGGAATGTCCCGCAGTGGTCTAAGCGATGGCCTGTGATCATTCGTCTGTAAGTGGTCCGGGTTCGAATCCCGTTGAGGCATGGATGTTGTGTTTGTCTTACGGCACTGGCTCTCTCCCTTCCCTGGAACCAGTGACCCTAAATTAGGGACTGGCGACTGCTTATAGCCCATTGAGCTGCTCACGGTGGTCGTTAAACCTCCAATCAAAAAAAATGGAATGTCCATGAATCATATCGACAAACAGCGATATTATCGGAAGAATGGTACCGTAATTTTCTTCGTATAATCCGCGGATTATCTGTTAAAAAAAGTTAAAATTATAGGTTTTGTGGATTATACACCGATGCCGTTAATACGCCGATTTAAAAAAAAATTACAACCTTCCGATTTTTAAAAAATCTGCAGCGTGATTGTGCAGGGAAGGGTGTAATAATTGGAAAAGGAACTCCCTCGGAAGAATTTTCCTCAGTTCAGGAGTTTGTACGGAGCGGGGAGGAATGTCGTAACGAAAGATCGGGAAAGTTGTGGGGACGGACGACAGGGGTCATTTTGATATCGTTGAGGAGAGCTCTGACTGTCGTGCCGGCTCTGTTTTTGGCAAAAAGCCAACGAAGTACGCACAGCACTTGCTGCACGAACCTATGCGTTTCTCCTTTCGGATTTCATGTGCGCGACCTTGTGTCTAGTTAGCTTTCGTTGTTTTGGCGAACGTCGTTGCTGCTGTTTTCCTTCATTGCTAATCATGATGTCTCTGAAAAGGAAACGTTTCAGTTACACTGCCGAATTTAAGCTTGAAGTGGTGGGCAGAATTGAGGATATGATCGTGTCACTGCGCGATGGTTTTGAGGTCAGAACACAATCGTGCAGCAACACAAGGAAAGCCTCTGTGTCGCGATCTAAAACGTAAACAAATCCGTCTGTTTATTCCGCGGGAGAATTCACGGGTTTTTTATTGGCCCACGTATAAGACGATCTCTCAACTCTGAAAGCAGGAATTCCTCCAAAAACTTTTGACTTATACGCGAGTACATACGGTACTACGACTTGTTCTGTATCAGCCTTTCGTCATTGGCAAGGTGTAATGCAATACTCTGGAGCTGCATCGGCGTGATCTATGGATGCCACACCCTTTATCTGTCCGGAGATAAAAAAATATACAACAGTTACCTTTAAAAATGAATTTCTTCATTTAATAAAATCGTTTTTTTTTCTCTTACTTCTTCGGACTCATTATGTGTTTCTGGAACGTGGAAAGAGCGATGTATTTATTTATTTTCTGACGCCACGTATTTGGAGGATTTTCACCTTAGATCTCGCCCTTTGGATTTAACTAAAAGCTAACGCGCTAGGCTATATATGGAGAGATCCGTGGATTCAATTCCCCGGCGGCGGCTGAAAACAATTTTTCGGTTGCTATGTGTTTCTGGAACGTGAAAAGAGCGATGTATTTATTTATTTATGTGGCCAACTTTTCTGTCGGAAATTCCACTTCTGGTTCAACATCTATGATGTGCGGATTATACGGCGATTTTTATTTCCTGAATGTCACAGTCTGCGGATTATACAAAGGATTATTATTTTTTTTTAATATGAATTTCGTGGTCTGCGGATAATACGACGAAAATTGCCGGTAATATGCAGTAAGTGTCATCGTAAAAGAGTTTGCGCTTGCTACGCACTTTTCCGTGTGACAGGAGAAAGGTTACTTTAGCCAAAACTTTTACTGCTGCAGTTGAGGCAGTGCTGTTCACTTTGCATTGTTGGTGAATTATAAGACGTCGTACTGTCGGAAATCACTTTTTCGAGCCGTTCGAAGTGCAATAACGATCAACTCGTCGCGCAACGCGTGGTCCCGCGATGACGGATGTTTATATTTCTTGCGGACTTTCGCCGCGCGGGAGAACGAAGTGCGGTGTTTTATTACTAGAAGCTCTTCACATTATTCATTTCTTTTTCCCAAACAAACAGACACAATCGCAAAATTCCGTGAATTACGAATCCCCATCTTTTTCCAAACTCGTGTTAGCAGAGGATGACTTTATTGACAGCTTGTTCCTCAGACTTGAGACGTGCTTTTTCCTACTGCGTGAAATTGTTTTCTAAGGTTATTTGAAATGGCTTGTAGTGAGAGTGAAAGTTTGCCAAGTGATGGTGATGATTTTGAATCATCTGAAAGTGATATTGGCCTAGCAACATCAAGCCAAAAACTAGCCACCATATCTTCTTCAGAAGGTGAAGATCTTCATAGTGAATCTTCAGATCATGAAAGTTCTGAAAGTGAATGGGAGGATGTTAATAGAGAGAAGTGATGAACAACCTCAGCATCTTTTTTTATTAACATGAAATGCAGGGACCCAAACATGCTCCTGCAACTGATGTGGCACCTATTGCATATTTTTACTTGTTTTTTACCAATTTCATCCTTGGAATTATCGTTTCTGAAACAAATAAATATGCAAAGAGGTTTCTCCAGGAACATCCAAATCTTGAGCAAGGAAATGGAAAATGTTACAAATGCTGAAATAAAGGTTCTAATATGAGAGTAATCAGTAGCCCATGTAGGACGAGATGATTGCCGAAGGCATATCCAGTCAAAACAAACACCAGGATTGTGTAAAATTAAAGACTCTATCAAAACCTTTGGATAATTTTTTTGCAAAAAAGAATGAAAATAGCGTGATAAATGCCGAATTGCTGTTTACTACAATCGTTGTAGAGCATAACCTACCTATAACAAGCTGTGATCATGCTGGTCACTTCTTTCATGCTATGTTCCCAGACTCTGATATTGATGAAGCTGGATATCCTTGAGCAGATGTGGCATGGAATGAAATATCTAAGACAAAGGATTCATCTGGCCTTCTCAAGTATTCCACATTGCCTAAACTAATGTTGGTAATATTGACTATCCCTCACAGCAATTCCTCTACGTAGAGAATATTTAGTATAGTAAGGAGATACCTCACATACTTTGCCCAACAATGAGCACCAAAACATTAAGTGCCCTTCTTGTACAGAAAAGTAAAGCATTTTCCTCAGGTGAGCTCTGTTATAAAAAGTTTTCTGAAAAAGAATATACCACTGCAAAAAAAGCAACTAGGGAGTTTTTATGTCAGCAATGACATGAGGTAAGTACAATATTGATAATTTAATTTCATATTTTTTTGTGAGGATAGTGTTAACATACAAAGTTATTACACATTTCATGCATTAATTTCTCATGAAATACCCATTCCACGCGTTAACGATGAGGCTCCGTATGGTGATTACCGATAGGCACCTCATACAAGTATTACAGGTTACACAGTAATACTATAATATTGTCCTTAACTTTAAAAAAAAATGGCGTGTTACATTACTGAAAGTTTGTGTTACATTGCTGAAACATTACTGAAAAATCCCCTATTGATTACTGATACATTCTGCTAGAGGTTGGCCCCTCTGAAATAGCATAGATTCGATGTTCATATTGCCAAGTGCAAGAACTAACTTTTGCTAAAATAATTACAATTTTGATTTTTAAATATCAGCAGTATTTTCCCTGATTTCTAGAAATTGTTAGGATGGTACTGGCACACGTTTTTCCTCAGGCGCAGAAAGGCTGTCACGATTTCCATTCTCTCTCTCTCTCTCTTCTTTTTTTTTATTTTTTAATAGCTGTTTTAGTTTGCTTTGTCTTTAAAGATTCTAAGTGAATTCCAATAGAAAATACAAATTGTTAGATCGATTTGATAGAACCGCTCTAACAAAATGTTAAGAAGACTCTGTCAGACTGCTCTCCATTTTATCATTCCCATTAGACTTCAATTTCAGCAAAAGTTTCCATGTTCTTTAATATTTATGTAAAATAAGCACTTAAAGGATTTAAAGCTTCAGCATTGTATCATTTAACGGCAATTTATTCTGTTCAGTCACAATTCTCCCAGCTTGCATTTTTAAACCTAACTGGAACTCTAAATGTTGTGAGTCGTTTAAAATGTTATTTATATACTTGTGTGCACTTAAAATACAGATAAATCAGTTATATAATTTCACCTAATCGATTGAAATATTTCATTATATGTAGAATTTAAAATAAGTCTTTGTTCAAATATTCTTTAAAACATGTAAATACATGGTTTGCCACCTCGGTGGTGCAATGGTCTAAGCTCTGGCTTCTGACTATTCGTCCAAGTGAGCCTGGATTCAAGTCCCAGATGAGGTATGGGTGGTGTGTTTATCTTACGGCACTGGCTCTCCTTCTTCGTGAAGCCAATGGTCCTAAATTAGGGATGGACGGATATAGCCCAACAAGTTGCTTATGGTGGTCGTTAAACCTGAAACAAAAAAATAAGACATGATTTTGTTAAATATTATGTAAAATTTATGTTAAATACACTAATTTTTGTAACTATAAAGTAATTAGGGAAAATGAAAGTTATTTATCCTTTATATTCCATATTTTCTGTTTATCTTTATGGACTGTATAATCGGGGACGTTCATTATGTGGTGTCTTTTTAATTCTCCCTCATGTGAGATGAACATAACATTATCAGTATTAATTTCAGGTAAGTAATTATTTGCAATTACAGCCTGTCTAGAATTTGATAAATCTTGCTTTCAATACATAACATTATTCCTTAGTTCTCTAAAAATTATCAAAACTGAATTTAAAAAATTGCCTGTAGACATTACGGTTTTATTCGATTTCTGCAGATAGTTTGCTTCATATTTTGTAACATGGAACAATTAGGCACAGTGGCCTGGTACACTCTTGCTTGGAGAAACACATCACAAGAGAACCACTTAAACAATGGATCAAAGCCCTTTGTTGGTTGATTCTCTTTCGACATTTCTCTGAGCAGGAGCCCATTCGGTCATTAAGCTTATCTACACTGTGCTATAAAAGAAAGGAAAACAAACTATTCAACATACAGATTTTTCTTACATATGAACTGTTTCTACGGGAATGTACTAACAAATTGTACATGGGCAGTATACCACTTAGGTTCAAAAAAGATCATGGAATTATAATACCAAAAATATATGCCTCATGCATTTAATTGTTATTAATAAAAAGCAGGTAATTGTATAAAGAACAGTTATTTAAAGAATTAACAAATGTATGCTTTTCGTAAGGAACGCAAGAATGTAAGGAAATGCAACAATTTGTCACAATGTTATTTGATTTACCGCTCTGGAAAAACTCTCAGAACCACCTGGAAAACCCGGAAAAGTCAGGGAATTTTTTTTCTACTTTTGAGTGGGAACCCTGTCTTTCCTTGGTGGGGAGAGTCATCACTCACGGGCTGATGAAGGTGGTTAGTAGGGCCTAATATTTTTAACCAGAGTTGGCAACCTTAGTTTCAGATCAATTTTTCAATTTCCTCTTGGGGGAGGTCCACCCCAATGGTCCACAATAAGTAATGGAATACTTGAAGTGGTCCATGAGTGACCAAGGTTTGAGAAACACTGACATGAAGTTCGTGAGGCTAAATTTGGATGGAGCGGCAAACAAATATGGACATTTATAATGGAGTACAAATGCTTATGAAAAGCAATATTCCAGTCTTATCATACACAGCATCAGTCATAATCTAAAGTTAGGGATATTTCATTTGAAAAAAAATAATAATAAAAAAGCAGAAACTGACCATATATGTTGATCTTTGAAAAGATATTAAAGCAAGGATTTAGCTTTCATCATTATTTCCCAAAAAGACAAAGAGAACTGGAAGAAGCGAATGTGTTAAACAGCCATCTTATTAAGTTTGGTGGTTTGCAAAATATAAGATGGGTCACAAGCCATCATTGAGTTCTCTAGCCCCCTTACTACCAATTTTGGAGCAACACTTCTATGCCCGGAAGATGTGGCAAAGCGGGCAAATAAAGATGAATCTGTGACTGCAAAAGGGATGCTGAAAGTCATGAAGTTGGACAAATTCCAGAGGTTTTTATTTTTCCTGGGGAAATTTTCCAAGCATCTTAGGCCAGGTTTCCAGCCTTAGGAATTCCTAATCACTGATGTATGGAATAAAATGGAGTTAAGCATCTTGAAGCTGAGAGCATTAAAGGTCAAGGAAGGTCATGAGTTTTCAGAATTCACAGAGAATGAGACACATAGCAAAACCTAGCTTGCTTCCAGATCCAGTTCAACTAATGAATCAGGTATTCATAAAATTTGTTTGACTTAATTGACAAGGCTATTGCATTTTTAGAAAAGTGATTCCAACAATTTAAAAAAAGTGCCATTAAGATGTTCATTGCGCTTGACCTCACCGAGTGGCCAGAGGATAAATCCCTTCTGCTTTCCTTTGGAAATAAGCAAGTATCCTACCTTTGTGACTGTTTAAAGCAGTTTGTTCACATAAATGCAAAAGAGATGGAAAATAAATGGATTGAACTGAAATTTAAAATATTGTCAAGAACCAGCCACGAAAACTTGTTATTTCAATTATATAAACATCTGTTTTTTGTCTAAGGAATGCAGAAACATTCTCGTGCTAATTGAATTCATGTTAACACTGTCGTGAAATACTGCAGTTGTTGAACGAGAATTTTCTGCGATGAATCTGCAAAAGAATATACAAAAATCCAGTATGCAGCAACCTGCCTTAAACTCAGTTATGGAGATACATGTTGAAGGACTACAGCTTTCAGACTTTGACCCCATTTTGGCAGTTCATTATTGGTTAAAATGTAAGCCCAGATCAAAGGAACATAAATTAACAAAATCTGATAATTATATAAGCCTGTATCAGTATCACAAAATAAAGGTGTTTCGATTTTATGTAAAAGTACTAACATTTTTTGTTACTGTAATGCGACATAGAATAATATTTAAATCTAGGATACATTTATAGATGATGGGTATCCCTTGGTGAAAGATGAGTAGAAATTTCTGGATTTCCACAGCCGTGATTTTTACCAAATTTAAAGATTACAGTAAATCTTCAAAAATTTTAAAATGTATAATAATATTTAACACTTAATGCTTTGGATTTGTCTGTAATTGATGCTGGTTAAAAGCCAAAAGAGCTTTGCTGCATAGTTAAGAAAAAATATACTGCTGGTAAAATGCTTTCTTTTTTTTTTTTTTTAAGTTGGCAGGTATGCTAAATAAAGTGTCAATACACTGTATTTCTTCTGTAATTTGTATACCAATATATATATTTCCCATTTCAGATTTCTACTGCAAGTAGTTTGAGTAACTTGATCAATGATATGAACATTATGTACAAGTCTGACATTAGCAACACTTTGTATAGTGTCTATGTACCATATGTTGGTAAGTTGAGTTAAAAGTATGTAAAAAGTCATTGCTAAGTATACAAAAACTGATTATATAAATAGATTGTAATTTTAATGGAAGCTGTCAGACAGTGAATTAAGAAAAAAAAAAAAAGTGTGAATTTGTTCTCGATAAATATTGAGCATTTCTCATCCAAGATGAAAGTGGATTTCCCATAGTTGGTAGAGATGTATTACTGTATTTTCTGATTATAATGCTGCAGTGCAAAACTCAATTTTACAAACATGCAGCTCTGAAAGGAGGCATTTAACTATGTGTGGCTTATAGCCTTATCAGTAACATTAATTTCTGCCATATTTCATGATAATAAAACAAATCATTTTGTGAATCCTTTATAGCAGATTCTGAATAATAAAGAATTAGGAGTGCCAATTCTTCAATGATTGGCAACATGGGACCCTAGCAATTGTGCTGATGGAGCCTTGAAACTTGCATTGATTATGTGTAAATTGGGGATTTGGAGAACAGCAAGGCTTCAATCTGGCCTTTGTTTTGCACACAAGTGGTTTACAAGTCACTGTTTGAAAATATTTATTTAGGATGAATAAATTGAGCTTTTAGTGCTGTGTTTCATTTTAGTCAGCACCATCCTTCCTGCTGAAGAAGTCTGGTTTAACGCAGCAAAATTGCACATAGTAATATCATAAGTTTAGCGAGTTTGGAACAGAACATGTAACAAAGACCAACGAAGTACTCCGATTATAATAGTTGTTCCCAAAAGTTTAATTACGAGCCTGTGTTTGACTTTACATCTCTGGGAAGAAAGCAACTATGGAAGGAATGATTTAACAGCCGACCCTGAAACTGAAGCGGTGGTGAGCAGGATATCTTATAAATTCTTCTACTGGATTGTTATTATAAAGAATATGATTTCAGACACTGTAATCTGGGCTCTTTAAGGTAGATCCAGCTAAAATTTTTGCCTTATATTTCCAATGGGCAAACTTCTGTAGCCAATTTCTTCGCAATTAATGTGTTCCCAAGGATGAAAATTTGAACATCGATAAAAATAACTTATTATAGCCTAGTATACTTAATATTTTCTAAAACTTAACCGTAATTATATTAAAAATCAATAACTTTTTTTTGGTGGTGAGACCAGAAAATAGATGGTGTGATCTGTACATTGATGACATCAGTAGACAAACAAATGTTGGACTGCTTACTTATAATTAAATTTTAGAAAATATTAAGTACCGTATATACTCGCGTATAAGTCGAGAAATTTGGGACAAAATGAGAGCTTCAAAGTAATGGGGTAGACTTATACGCAGGGTCTAAAAAAATCGTAAGTCCAAAAGTTCTTCCCGTGAGGCAAAAGGCAATCCATCCCAAAAGAAATAAAAATGCCGATGCGGTATTAATTACGAAATCGCAACCCTCCAAAAGAAAAAGAAAGAAAAAACACTGATGTGGTAGAATTACGAAATCGCGACCCTCCGAATTTCTCCGCGCTTTGAAAAGTCTCCTCTCTCCTGGCTTTGCGTATCCACAACGCAGTCACAGCCGCGCATAGAAAGCTCCGCCCTTCCGACTACCAGTTGATTGCGCTGACATTTGACGTAACGGAGCCATGCGACAGCCAGTGTTAGGTGTTGCTTGTTCTTAATCACACGTTTTTCTTGTTCTTAATCGCACGTGTTTTTCTTGTTCTTTATCGCACGTGTCTTGCTTCTCCTATTATGGGTGACACGGATTGTGTAAAGAAACGGATGTCCTATAACGCAGGATTCAAGTTGAAAGTGGTTTCTTTTGCAGAAAATACTAACAACTGTGCTGCTTCACGTCAATTTGGCATTAACGAAAAATTGATTCGAGATTGGCGTGAAATAAAAAACCGGACTTGGTAAAAATCGCAAAAGGCGCTGCGCTGTGGAACGACATCTTTCCCAGAGCTGGAAAGTGCCTTGAATGATTGGATTGTGGGCTGCAGACAAAATGGTTACATTGTAACGCGAACTGGTATACGTTTGCAAGCAATGAAGCTCGCAAAAGATGAAAAGTTTGCAGCCACAAATAACACTTTGCGTGCCTCACCAGGTTGGTGCACAAGGTTCATGAACCGCTATGGGTTGTGTCTACGCCAGCGCACCAAAATTGCCCAAAAGTTACCTTGTGACCTCGAAGCAAAGATAATGGAATTTCAAAAGTATGTAATTCAAAAGAGAAAAGAGACTGCTTTTGAACTTTCCCAAATAGGGAACATGGATGAAACCGCCATGTGTTTCGACCTTCCTGGAAATAAGACGGTGAACCAAAAGGGCGAAAAATATCTTGATCAAAACGACTGGCCACAAAAAGTCCAGTTTCAAGGTTGTTCTTTCCTGTTTGGCCGACGGCAGTAAGCTACCTCCGGAAATTATTTTCAAACGCAAAACTCTGCCGAAAAGCGTTGCCTTTCCGTCTGGTGTGCTCGTTCGTGCCCATGAAAAAGGATGGATGAACGAATCTGGAACAATTGACTGGTTAAAGAATGTGTGGAACAAAAGGCCAGGTGCACTTTTGAGGAAACCTTCTCTTTTGGTGTGGGATATGTTTGTTGCACACCGTTGTGCAGAAGTGAAAAAACTGCAGAAAATTCAAAAACAAGTCTTGCTGTCATCTCAGGTGGGTTGACATCTGTTCTTCAACCACTAGATCTCTGCTTTAATAAGCCCTTCAAGGACAATGTGCGGAGGTATTGGGCAGATTGGATAAGTTCCGATTTGCCGACTGAAACCAAGGGCGGAAATCTAAAGAAGCCGGATATTGTTTTGATTGCGCGATGGGTCAAGGATGCTTGGGATGCTATACCTGCGGAAATGGTCGTGAAATCATTCAAGAAATATTGCATTAGTAACAAACTTGATGGCACAGAGGATGATGAGATTTTTATGAGTGATGATGACAGTGATTCTGATGACACAGGCATAGATGGGAATACTGATGTTTATGATGATGCGCCGATGACGGAGAAATACTTTTTTGAACTGTTTGGAGAGTTTGACTCAGAATCGGATTTTGAAGGGTTCCGATGAAGTTATTGGATATGCAAATTAAATTTAGTATTATATATATAATTTTTTTTCATTTTCAAATGTTTTTGAATAAATTCATTTGAATTTTTTTTTTTTTCTCATTCCGGGATCGACTTATACGCGAGTTTACGATTTCTTACGATTTTTTCCTCTGAAAGTGGGGGGTCGACTTATACACGAGTATATACGGTATACTAGGCTATAACATAAAGTTATTTTTAATCAATACTCAAATTTTCATTTTTGGGAATGCATTAATTATGAAGAAAGTGCCTACAGAAGTTTGCCCGTTGGAAATACAAGGCAAAGATTTTAGTTGGATCCACCTTAAGATTTTTAGTGCCTAAAAAAATGCATGAGCAGATTGATTTTATGAAATTGCATTACTGTTTTCAAGACATTTGATTGAAAAGTATGTTTCTGAATTTTTTTGCTACCTTTGTAGAATTAAAGGCCTGTGAATAAAAGTATTTTCTGTGGAAGGTTTTGAATATTTATGGTATAACTCGGAATCTGCGTGGACACATGAAAATATGCTGTAGTACTTGGGGTTTGTCCATGTGAATCAGATTTTCATCAAATTGTTTTTTATTGAGGCAGAAGTTAGACAAGGTTGTGGAGCATCACCATTGCCAATCAATATATTTATGGATGCATGCATGTGTGATGCGAAAATAGACAGCACTAAATTATGTGTTGGAAATTCCTCTGTGTGCAGATCACTAAATGCTGATGACACAGTCCTGTTAGCAGTGAGGGAGTGGCAGAGTATGTTCTCATAGATGTACAAAGTTTGTACAAAATTCAAACTCGGCATAAGTAAGAGAAAATCCAAAGTTATGGTTTTTGAGCAAGGAACTACTATACAAGATCAGTCTAAATGGTACAAACACAAACCAGATGAATGAATTTGTATATTTAGGAAGCTTGTTTGACAGAGAAAACAGAATAGCTGATGGAGCCAATATGCAAGTGAATTCATGATTGAATGCCATACTTGCTTTAAAAGAGTTTCAGGACTTGTCAAAAATGTCCTAAATGGCTGTATATGAAAGTTGTCCCATGTGATGTATGCTGGTGAAATATGGGTACTGCAGTAGAGACTCAGGGGTCATTTGTGTGCTGGAGACATGCATTACTTATGGGGTAACCTGAGGTAAAATGTGATCCGATCATGTGTGAAATGAAGATGTTATGTAGATATGTGATATGAAGTGAAGCAAAATGTTAGTGGAGTTGAGAAATATTTTGAGGTAGTGTCATTTTGAAAGAATGTGTGATACATACTCGGAAGTGCCAAAAGTCACGGGATAGCAGTACGCAAATTTTAAACTGGTTCTGCCTTCATATAAAGGCTTCAATGCACCCCAAGATTTTCAACAGTTGCGAGGTATAATCTCGTGAGTCAGGTTAAACAATCACCAGTAGGATTATGGCAAGCCGACATGAATTATCGGAGTTTGAATGAGGCATGGTAATTAGTGCCAGGCGGATGGGATATTCAATTTCCAAAGTTGTGCAAACATTCAACATTCCCCAATCCTCGGTGTCACGTGTGTACCGATGATACCTAATGGAAGGCATTACCACCTACCGTGATCAGCGCTCTGGCCGACCACAGGTGCTGAATGACCTTGACCAGCTGTGTCTGACCAAGATTGTCCATACTCTAACAGACAAGCGACACTGGCTCAAATAACATCCACATTCAATGCAGGAGGTACCAGAGACATATCCATCAGGCTAGTGCAGTATAATTTAGCATCCATGGGGTATGGGAGCAGACGATCCACCCAAGTGCCTTTAACACCATGACATCGGACACAGCGCCTTACCTGGGCTCATGAACACAGTGATTGAACAATGGAAAACTGGCAACAGGTGGCATGGTCCAATGAGTCATGCTACCAGCCCGGTCGCAGAAACAGTGCGACGCGGCGACGGGCGTAGCAGATCGCTCAACAAATCTTGCAGATCAATTTACTCTTATCTTTTCCGATATAATTCACACCAAAAAAAAAAAAAAAAAAAAGTACCTTTTTTTTTTTCTGCAGCTTTGCTTAACAAATCTTCAGACAAATAAATGGATCCATGTACCGTTTCCATTTCCCCTGCCCCCGCCGCCGCCTTCCTCCTGTTGACGGAATGTCAGGGCCGTGTGGTCAAGGCACATCTCGGCACAGCCTTAACCACAGCGGTAGGGGGATTACGAGGGGACTCCGTTCTCGAGGGTGGAATGTTGCAGGGCTTATAATATTGGCTCCCGAGGGGACGCGACGCGCAGCTATCAGATTTCCAGGAAAGAGCGATGTCACAATTTCTGAGGCAGCAGGAAACTGCTCCCTCAGAATTGTTCGCTCGCAAAAAGAAAAAGAAAAATATTTCTCCAGTCCGTATACACTGCTCAATTCTTATTTCATGATAAATCAACCAGATCAACGGGCTAGTTTTATGAATTTTTAAGCAAATGAGTGAATCTGTTTTCTAATTTTATTTTGTTCTACTGCTTAAACAAACATTTCTGATGGCAGAAATTGTAATTCACGTTTTTTCAGTCGTGTAATTTCGTCAAAAATATGTGACCGCTGTTCGGCGGGAAAGTGCCTTCCTGTTTGTTTACGCTTTCACGGCTCTCGTGTGTGACTGTTAGTATCCATAGCTTCCTCGCCCCGCTGCTTAAGCATTTCTAATAGTGTATTTTTAGCGGAAATTATATTTTTTCGCATTTTTTTTTCTTTATTTATACAACTTTGTCAAAAATACGTGGCCGATGTTCGGTGGGAAAACCACTTCCAGTTTTACATTTTTGCAGCTATCTAGTATGGCTGTCATTTATTCATAGCTTTCCCTGTCCAACATATAACAGGGGGAAAGTAACAAAACTTTCATACTTTGCATAGCAAAGGTACCATATTTTTTTACAAAATGCATCACGACTATCTAAGCCTAACATCTTTTATCGTTACTGATGCGACAGTAAGTGATGGATTGAGTTCGCGCTTCAATAAAAATACAAATAAACTATATGATACTGTTCTTACATTTTTCCAGTTGTGTCCTCAACTGCGCTCTCTCCCGTATGGGGCGAGGCATAAATATGGGTAATAACACTCACCTATGACAGCCGGCGGATTCAATAGTCATACAAGCGTAAACAAATGGGACCCGCCGAACATCGTCAACATAATTTTGATGAAGTTGAATAGAAAACACCTGAAATGTATTTTTTCCTCGCCAAAAATTAATTTTCGATCGGCAGTGGCAAGTGGGCGACAGAAAATTTTGTGCCCTGAAACTTCCTGATTACAGCATAGTAAAAATACAACTGTGCAATCAGGAAGTTTTTTCTGAAATATTTTATTTCTAAAAAGGATTTTTTTTTTCTTTAGAAGAAACTTCCTGATTATTGTATCGGGTTAAAATTCAGGGCGGGATGCCCGCCGAAAAATTTAAACTCCCGCTGAAATAAAGTTGTTACCCGCCTCCTGCCTGAAGAAATTTTAGGAAAAAAAAAAAATATATATATATATATATATAAAATCTTGGGTCCGTTTTTGGACCTCTCGCAAAATTCGCGCATTAAAAACTTATCCTTCGTAAAAATATGTGCGTTAGAAAACGACCGTTCAGAGTTCCGAATATGTAATTGAATACATCGTTCATGTCGGGAACATATAATCAGTTTCTGGACACATGAATCGGCTTCCATATGTAGCCGCATGAGCAGTTCACTTTGCATATCGCGGACTGTTAGGAATCAAGCATTGGATACTACTTCGAATTCGCGAAATTCCGCTTTCTTCGCCACATTTCGGGTTATACTCGAGATGGATGCAAAAAAAACAACTGAAAATGTGTTGTTTTTTTGTTTTTGTAGGTTTAGTGTGTGTGTGTGTGTGGGGGGGGGTCGTTTTCCGTCTGGGGAATGGAATTCTGTTTTTCAGAACTTCCTAAAACAAAAGTTAAATAGAGTGAAAAATTTTTCCGCAATCGTAATTTCTTTTTCTCGCGAAGTTTCCTCTGTCTAGTATTGTTACTAAATATCAATTTATTGCATAAATGTTTGTATTTCATCTTGAAAGTGTAGACAACAATTTCCGATATCGGAAGTTTGACGGAGCAAAAGTTTCCATGTAAACTTTAGGCACAAGTTTCTTCCGCAGATTGGAGAAACTCTGACTTTGTTGTCATCGTTTGCATCATTCTCAAAACTAAAGATAATTACTTTCGAAAAGGGAAGTTAGATGAATTGTAGATTTAATCTGTAATTGTAACTTTTTTCTCTTGCGATATTCCCTCTGCTGAGTGTTGTTGTAAAATAATTTTGTTCAATAACTGATTGTGTTTCAGCTTGAAAATGGAAGGAAAATTTCCGAAAACGGAAGGAGGAAAGATTTTTTTGTAATCGTATCCCCCCGATGTTGTTCCTAGTGTCCTGAATCAAATGTCATTTTCCCTCCATAAAGAGTTGGAAACGGAAAAACTGCACATTCATCACATCAGAAGAATGGTTGAATCAACCAAGTCTTAATTATGTGAACTGCAAACATCTCACGCATATAATTCAAGATTTTTTTTTTTCAGAGCTGAAGGGAAACGTGTTTAAAAATATTAAATTAGTTGACCCTTGTAGTACTAAACTTGCACATCACAATGTCCAGTGAAGGTTTATTTTACCTTTTGTGATTGCGATAGATTGTAGATTTCCTTCTTCCACAGTGGAACTCTTTTTGAAGTTTGAGTGTGTAGAGCTTGAATCTCTGAAGCACACACACACACAAAAGTTTTGGTAGACTAAAAGCTTGGCAGACCAGTTTTTTTTTTCTTTTTTTTTTTTTTTTTCCCAAAATGAATGAAGATTCAGTTATGGAATATTCACTATTAAAACATAGCGGAAAAAAATGAGTATATGTGCCAATGTCCAAAGTTTTCTAAGAGTTTTATAAGCACACATTTCCATTAGTGTCAAGAGGTTCTGCTTTAAATGCCTTATGTTGCGTTTAAGAAACGTACCATGTGAAGGTGGCTTTAGCACAGAAAACATAATTCAGTCAAAATTTAGAGATTCACTGAACAGCAAAAATCTTAATGCATATTAATTCTAAAATTGGGCCAGATAAGCCCTCAAAAGTAAAACAACAGTTGATCAAAGCTTGCTGACTGTGGCAAGGAATGAAAGACAGACATATATACTTCAGGACCTGCGGAGTGGGTAGGAGCGAGTGTCCGCAGACTAATTTTGGGTTTCCAATATCTGTGTTGCAGACAGCTTAGCAAAATTCTGCAACTGGGGCTACCAGTTATGAGTTGAAGGTAGGGTTCAGGTGTGACGCAGACCCCATGATGCCATGGACCCAAGCTGTTGACAAGGCACTGTGCAATCTGGTGGTGGTTCCATACATGTGTGTGGCGTCTTCACTTGACACGGTAGGGGTTCCCTGGTCCTGGTAAACACATCATTAACTGGTTGCTCTGCTGGGTGTCTAATTGCAGTCCTTCACGGACTTCATGTACCCCAACAACGATGGGATTTTCCAGGCAGGTAGTCTAAAATGCCATCGAGCTCAAGTAGTCTAAAATTGGTTTGAGGAGCATTCTGGAGAGTTCCGACGGATGGTGTGGCCACCACGTTCACCCGACATGAACCCAATAGAGCACTTATGGGACGGGGTGGAAAGGTTCATTCGCACCCAAGATCCTGCACCTACCAGGAAACTGTGTGGCAGCTGTTCAGATGGCATAGCTCGCCACTCCCAAGTTGCTACACTCCGCCTGGCTAGAGGAGGTCCTACACGATACTAGGTAGCCATCCCATGACTTTTGGCACTTCAGTGTACATACATATCCATCATGTAATGCAAGACCTTTGGCACTTCATATTCGTAATCTTTTTCTCATTCACACATTCCTGAATCATTTTCTTGGCCCTTCCTCTACCTTTCTTTCCTGCCACTTGGGCTGAAAAAACTCTTAGTAAGCATCTCGTCGCTTATTCTTTAAACGTGGCCAAACCACTTAAGCATATCTGTCCCCACCTTACTGATAACGTTTTGCCTCACAATATGCATCTGCGAAACATCTTTTTTCCTGATGTGATCAAAGCATGTCTTGCCACAAACCTACTGTAAGTAATGCATCTGTCCAGCACAGAAACCACTCCTATGTTTCTTCTGCAGTACCAGCCATAGCCATTTAAGACTTTCTTGAGAAATCACCATTCATGTGAAACCCTTCTAAAGCGGCCATGACTTTCAAAGGTGAATTCGCACACCTACTAATTTCTTCATCTAATTTGTTCGTGCTGAAATTAAGAGAATATACACGGTTGTATTAGAATAGAATATTATGGCCACCCGCAGAATCAGTGTTCCCGTCCAGGCACGTCGCACAGTGCATGTGACAAAGTCGACCATAAGGAGATGAAAGCAGCTGGCCAGGACAAATGAGCCATAGTATGTAACATGAGCACAATGGGCAGAGGTATTGATTTGATGGACGTTCAAAAAGGAATGACCGTTGGCTATCATGCCAAAGGTGGAAGCATCTCAGAAACAGCAGACTTCGTGGGCTATTCGCTAGGTGTTGTAGTAAGAGTGTACCAAGAATGCACCACTGGCACACCGAAACTTTCCGACATCATAATGGTGGAGCCCCAAAGGCTATCTACCCCAGAGGAGAACGTCGGCTGGTAAATTGCAATCTATGCATAACAGTGCAGCAATTGACCACGCAGAGGTGCAGAGGGGTTTGTGTGAGATGTGTGATGGATGTCAGTATGCATGTATGCCAAGATCGCTGTAAGTGGAAATGTTTGAAACATCAGTGAAACAGGGTGCGCACGCGTGCTTGAAAACCTGGAAAGTCCTGGAAAATCATGAT
This sequence comes from Macrothele yani, assembly GCA_039090855.1. NCBI lineage: Eukaryota > Metazoa > Arthropoda > Arachnida > Araneae > Macrothelidae > Macrothele > Macrothele yani. Next base: position 16,119,428 of record CM077005.1, on the reverse strand, counting down.
TACGTTTTCAAGGCCAATGTTTGAAACATCAGTGAAACAGGGTGCGCACGCGTGCTTGAAAACCTGGAAAGTCCTGGAAAATCATGATTACGTTTTCAAGGCCTGGAATATCCTGGAAAAACGGTATTTTTTTAATGCTGTCTTGAAAAGCCTTGAAATTTGAAATTAGTGCTTAAAAAAAATGCCCTTTTAGGAAATCGTGTTACTGACTGTTACCCCTTAATTTTTTTAAGTTCCTCTCCTCTGTTCTCAAAGAAACCGCCGGCTACAGTGGTGTTTCGGATGTGCCCAAATCCTAATTTGGCTGGGGGGGGTGGAGCACTACTTCCAGTGCAATAAAATTGGATGATTACTAGCAGGTCTGTTAGGGAAGGGGAGCTTGATGCATTCTCTAGCCCTGAGCTTGATGTCCGTCCGACAACTACTGAGAACAACAGAAGGGGAAAGAAGAGACATTTAGCATTTGCAAGGGGGTCGCGTGTTTACCAAGTCATCTGGCATCCACCAGTGAAGAGTATGCCTGAACAACACATTCATCTGCTCCTTGTTTATTGCATTAAGACGCTTGCTTCCGGCCCACCCCTCAAGAGACTTCGGCTACTTATGATAAAAAATAAGAAAACTATCTTTGCGAATTTTTCACAAAAGTGGCTGAAATTTTTACATTTACTATAATTGGATTACAGAAGCTCACTCCCAAAATTCCATTTGAATCGGTTTAAAACTTAAAAAGTTAGCATTGGAAATTTTTATTATGTGTGCCTCTTTAGACAGTGAGCCTTGAGCAGAAAGTGTGTTACCATAGCAACGGTTGATTGACAGCTGGGAGCGCTGATCCGAAGCCCTTGGTTGGGAAGAAAGCAAACACCTGTTTATCACTTCCACGGCTCAAAAGGACTAAGATATTTTCAGAAATCCATTTTCCGGAATTTTGAAAATAACACAGTAAAATTTTTACAGTGGTTAAAATACATCACAATAAAGTTCTAGTGCAAATTTCGCCGAATTCCGTTTGAAACTTTAGCAGATGCAAAAAAAAAAAAAAAAAAAATCTTCCGTTGCAAAATCGGATTCAAAAAAAGAAACGGCAATTATAAATTACGGGAAAAGCAAGCAAATTATTTTTTTTAGATGCCATGGTTTATTTAAACAGAGTGATCCTTAAATTTTGTTTCTGTGATGATATGGACTCTATTTTAATTACAAACATACATTTTTATTCAGATGTCTGAGCTACTGTTTTAATAAAAAAATCTATAATTAAAAAGTTTTCAATGGATTTAGGCGAAATTCAGCAGATAATCGTATTTTAGTAAATTGCAATGTTATGACGTAAATTTGGTCATTTTGTCGAAAATTGGTCAACATTTTTTTTTTTTTTACGTTTTCTCCTATAGTTAGGGTGAAGGAGGAAGACACTTCAGTGAGCTGCAGGTGGTGATTTATGGCGATGTGCCAAATGAAAAGAAGCCGTTCCATCAGGACATTCCAGAGGTTGAGTGTGCGTGGACGCGTGCTCCTGCTGTTTGAACTTAATCGGAATGTTTTCGGGAGGGGGAGAAATATCCGTTTCAGCTTTACAGCTTTCAGGCTCCTTTTTTTTTTTTCTTGGTAATAAATAAAAACCATAGTTGCTGCATTCACCATTGATCCATATTCGCATTTCTTGAATATAAACAGCAGACAATCGGAAACATGGTGTTGGGTGGGTCTTGATGTTCTTCATTTGTATCTGCTGAATTTTGTTCTGTGGGAATACGGAATGAGTTATACTGTGAATACATACAAAACTACATATTTTTGAGCTGAAAAAATATGTCTACTTGTACACAGTAGCTAACGTGTGAACTCAGACGAAGACAATCAGACATATGGACGTCTGATTCCATAAAAAAATCAACCCATTTTATTATACAAGACAGGTAAAAAAGAAATAACATTACATGTTTTTAAACATTATAAAGGAAAGCGGATTTTTGAAACACCATGACTTGATGATATTAATTTCTGAAAGTTTTTTTTTTTTTTCGATTTTAATTTCTGAAATCTTTTTTTTTTTTTTTTTCGATTACAATACACTGTTGTAACATGATACCTGTGTGTTGTATCCCTTAGTTGTATGGCCGATTTTCAGTTGGGCGATATCCGCGATCGTAAGTGGTAGTTACATTGCTATTGTTGATGATGACAAGATAAATACTGGAGGAATGTTGCATAAAGTAAAAAAAAAATCGCCCCCCCCCCTCCTCCCCCTTCGAACTTTTATGCGGTTATCATAGCTGATCAACCATTTTATTCCATGAACATCAGCACATTTCAATCATTTGACCATTGGGGGTCTGACGGAATTCAGCAGTGCTTAAGCGCCTAGCGCAACGAGAACATGCTAATTATGGGCAGTTCTATTCCCTCCCCCTATCATCCCTAATAATTGAGAGCGCATACTGTAGTTTCAAATATTCTGTGTATGAGCTAGTTTTCACGCTGTTGGTTATGTTTTTATTTTAGAAATTACTAACCCTTTCGAACTGTAGGTTGCAGAAACGTTTATGCTTTGGTTTTTTCCATTTGTCCGTACGATAATTAACGTAAAAGGGGTTGGATTTTGGCGAAATTTTAGTATGCTGAACAGTACAACCTAGGAACCTACCCTGTTGAAAATGGTCGAAATTAAATTCAAAGGCATAGATATAAGAGCAGTATTCATTCTCCAAGCTTGAAGCCCTATGTCCACTCTCCAGCTGGGTAAGTATGAAAGATTTGAGACTTGGAGGAGGAGACCCAGTACAAAGTTTTGCTTCCCTCAGGCACTAAGTGTTTGTTAACATTTCCTTTCCTCTGGTTTGGAGCCCAGCTGTAAGAGGTGATGCTTTGTAACAGACTTTTAGCACAACACTCTGTCTACTGATTGGCATACTCCCGAATCATTTCTTGAGGTGCATAGTGATTCCGTGGCTTATGCTTTTTGATTTAACATAACTGTACTACAATTGGATGAAATTTTCCTCAAGTCTGGAACATATTCTGTCTAGTAATTAAGATTTTCATTGCCTTCAAAAGTCACATCCCAATATGCATCCACCAGTGGCAGTCATTGGGAATGTTAAAAAGAAAAAAAATCATTCCCATGTATGGATTGGAAACACTTTTTATCAGAGCTAGAATCCACCTGTGGGCATAACAGGCACATGCCCCATTTCAAAAAAAAAAGGGGGGGGGGAGTAAATAGATAAGTGCTTTGCTTTGTCTCACGTTTCTTGTTTTCAGACATCACACTTTTTCACTTATGGATTTGCAACTCCACATTTTGTCTTACATTGGCCCGAACTTTTCAGTGATCCACACAGCAGTACTTCAGAACTGCTGTTTGTGATGTACTCTGACAGGCAAGCACCCCATCTCCCCCTTATGGGTCCTCCATGTTTTACCACCGTGTTTTTTTTGGAGGAAATAAATCTCAGAGATTTTTTTACCAGTCCTCTGTTAGACGTGCGCCCTCCCCATTCTTAAATTCTGAATCTGCCCTCACTTTATTTTATAATAATTTCAGTTGTTATCAATAATAGTCTGATTACATGGAAGATAGTGCAGAATAGTGATGCAGCTAAAATGACTGATTGAATTAATCATTTTCTGATTGAGGGAAAGGATTTTCTGAATAGCCTTGTGGTAATTGCATCATGATTCAATTTAGCATTATTGGGTAATTTGCCAATTAAAAACATTAAAAAGAAATGTAATGGGTAAAAAAGCACACTCATCCATTTGTATCTTTCGTCATTTTTATTACTTAAAACTGAAATTGCTTTTAAAAACTAATTTGAGCATGATACTGTAAAGCGTAGTAATCATCCTGGAATTTTTTGTATATGGCCTGGAAAAGGCCTGGAAAGTCCTTGAATTTTTTCCCCAAAAAAGAGTACGAACCCTGGTGAAAAGAAAATTGAACACTGTCCTTTAGGGTGGAATGAAAAAAAAAGAAAATTGAATTAAAATATCTAATAGCAATAGAAAGTTGCCTTTGACTAATGTAATGAACTGTATAAAATATCAAAGCAATCATGAAAATGTTTGAGGTGTCGCAAACAAGTTGAAGTCTAACACTTTTTGTGATTGTTTTTTGGTAGTTTTTTAAATACAAATTTCTAATAATGATAAAAAAGTACATTTAACAACTGTAGTTGAGTGAAAAAATATCAAATCAATCAGAAAATTTTATGGAGTGCCACAAACTTGTTGAAATGCTTCCTTTATGTGATTTTTTGAACTTTGGCTTATTTTTTTACTTAGACACATGTGTAGACTGGTTTTGTCTTCCGTTCCATCACTAGTAGAGAGGAAATGATAAGTATAATAGCAACACAGCTGAGATTATAGTGCGACATTGAAGAACACTGCACCACACATCACATAACACACAAACATTAAACATTAAATCTTTGTTTAATAAACAAATATTCTAACAGGTGCCGCATAGACTAGTAGGCAGGGAGGGAAGGCAGGAGGGATAGATCCCATCTGCCTACTAGTCACTAAAACTGGTGCTACTAATGGTGTCATCTCTTTATTGGAAAAAGAAATAGGAAAGCTGCTAGAATGGATGATTTGTCTATTTCATGCAAATGAACTGCCCTTACGTCATCTCTTTTCTGGATAGAAAAACAAAAGGACCAAATGAGTTTGGTGGCAAAATAGGCAAGAAACTTGAGAACTGTCAGGAACTACCAGTAATTGAATTTGCTTTAATTGAAAATGACCTGTCTCCCTTGGAAATTAAGGATGACATGAGCACAGACCAAAAATATTTATTGGAAATGTGCCATGCAATCTCTAGTGGTGTGTGCCATTATGATCTGTCAATGAGGAAACCAGGAAAACTTGCACACTCAAGGTGGCTGAAATTGGCAAGTGGCATACTTTGTTTGTACACTGGCGGAAAGTGAAAAAAGAACACCAAGAAGGATTTGGCGGACGATCATGAAATTTACATTTGTTAATGGGGTCGAGTTTACGTAGGTGTGATGTTAATGGGGTTGAGTTTACGTAGGTGTGATGTTAATTTCGGGACCAACTGGTGAGCGCTTATGCCACAGCACGGCATAATATGCAAATTATCGTCGGTGGTATTTAAGGAGTACGGCGAAGTGAATGTAATCAGTCGTCGGCGTACGAACACGTGCGAAGGCCCTCAAGAAGCTGCAATGCCTGGACATTGAAGATGTGTACGATTTCAGCAGTTATCGGACTTTGAGCGAGGTTGTCTAGTCGGACTCCGCGACGCCGGGTGGTCGTATTGCGGAGGGAATTGGACGGGAAGTATCGGTAGTGGCACAATGGTGGCGTAGATGGTCCGAGGAACATTCCCACATGAGAAGACGTGGAACCGGGAGTCACAGACGGACTGATGAGCGGACTGATCAACGCATTAGAAGAGTGGCGTTGTCAAGCAGAACATCCACTGTGACGCAAATTCTAGCTGCTGTTGCACCTGAGGTGACTGTGCGAACAATCCGCAACCGTCTACTGGAGGCAGGACTATGTGCACGTGTGCCTCTGGCATGTGTACCTCTGACTCTAGCCCACCTCAATACCCCAAACTTACATCCAACATCTGTACGACAGACTCCATGCCAGAATTGCACAGTGTGACCCAGTTCATGGCGGTTCAACCTCATACTAACCATGTTACATGGAAGTGTTATTTTTCAGTTTACCAGCAAATACAGCTGTATTTTGCCATAATGTTTTGATCACATTATCCTCTGTATTCCGTTATTATGCTGTATAAATTTTGTTGGTATCGGACGTCTCCTTCTTGGTGTTCTTTTTTCACTGCCAGTGTATGTTGGGACAGAAAATGGACCAGAACATTTTTTCACAATGGCAAAATACTTAAGTATATGCACCTGTCTGGTTCCGCATAAAGCTGAAACATCATGTATTCATGGCTCAAAGCTTTTGTGGAGACGTATAAAGTATTTCCGTTATCTTCCAGAGCGTCTTCGTAACAAGATTGATCCAGTTTTCAAAGAAATGGCTACTTTGCATCACATGAAAACCTTCTGCTGTGCTTGATAACTGACCAATGCAAGCATGTGAGAGAGCTAGGCAGGCCTACGTTGACTGCTAAAAGTGAGGGTGGAACACAAAGAAGGAATAGGAAAATTTGTTATTCCAGCTATTACCTTCAAAGTCAAAGACTATATTGATATGATCACTTGGAATGCCATCAAAGTAACAGAACAACCAATGACCAAGCATATTAGTGATGAAGAACTAAAACAAGTGCAGCCTCCCTCTTATCCATGTCGCATACAAGCCGTTGAGAGAATGGTGAAGTTAGCTACTGCATCGTCGTTACCCAAGTGTGGGGTCTCTGCAAGAGATGGGTTTTTAAAAGTGAAAATAGGATCTCGGAAATCGATGCCAAAATTTGAAACTAAGAAACATTTCAATATAAAAGTAATATAATTATAAGAGAAATTCTTAAACAAAGTGAGTTATCAAAACTTTTTTCCATATTCTGTTGAATGCTTGTAATATTTACCTCAATATATTGATAAAGTTTAATGAATGTCTATTGTCTGTTGCTTTTATAACACATCTGCTAGTATAGTATTTATATCAGTTTTGAATGGAGTACTTGTATCCAATGAAATTCCATAAAAAAAATAACAAAAATGTGATATATTAACAAACTCATTGTGCACAAATAAATTCCTTCTTGGGGCAATTCTAAAGGTAAAAGTTTACATGAACAATATGGTTTGTCAAAAATATTATTTAAAGAAAGTTAAATAAAAAAATATAGGTAATAAAAAATTCTTGAAAACTTAGGATTTTTTACTTAAAATCTCATTCTTTAATAAGGATCTTGCAACACCACAAAACATTTTCATAGATCTTTAAAATTTCGCAGTCTTCATACTGGTCCCAAAAGGCAACTTTTGCTCCCATTAGAAAACTTATTTTAAAATATATATATTTTTTTTAACTGCCATTTTTGTGCCACCCTAGCAGATGACCATATTTTAAGGAGCTAAACAGAATCTCAAAGAACAGCTTAGTTGATACCTATATGCATAGTAAAAAATTTCAAAAGGGTTTGTTAAGAAAAATGCACATATTATAGATATCACTAAGCTGTTCTCTGAGATTCAGAGGTTAGCTCCACAAATACAAACTGCCAGATAATTTTTACTTACTGTTGCCATATCAAACTTCTCCATTTACAGTGATCTTGACGTACAACACGGGCTTCACTGACATCCATCACATGCCATATACAAGATCTTCTGTACTTCATAATCTTTTTCTCAAGCAGACCCCATAAATCTGTTCTTCCCATGACTTCCTTGGCCTTCCTCTGTCTTTCTTTCCTGCCATTTGGGCTAAAAAAAATTTTCTTAGTGAGCATCTCATCACTCATTCTTTCTACATGGCCAAACTACCGAAGCATAGTAGTCTAGACCCACCTTGCTAACAACATTTTGCTTTACATTACGCAACTGCAACACATTTTCATTCCTCACTTGATCAGAACGTGTCTTGCCACAACTTTGTTTCTTCAGTAGTACCTAGGTTTCACTGCCATACATCAGAGTAGGAACAATTACACTTTCATACACAGTCAGCCGGGCGGGACTCTCTTGAAAACCCGTTATATATATAAAAAAAAATATATATATATGAAAAACTTTTTTTTGTTGTTGTTGTTGTGAAACCACAACCAACATTTTATGATAGAGCACTAGAAATGCAAAAAGATTGTCAAAATCTGCACATCAGACCTAGGTCTTTAAGGGATGAAAAGACTTTTAATTCAATACTGTTTGGATAGTAGATTTCTTTTTTATTAGAAAATATTCAACACATTATTCTTCATGCAAGAACTAAACATGTGGTTCAAGAGCACGTACTATTGCTGCACTTGTACTTTACATAAAATTTCGTGACACTTAGAATGTTAAACGTGAGCATCATGAAGTGTAGAGTCATAGCAGACACTGCTGCTGAAGATGGTTGTTCCAAAATGTGTGGAATATGTGAACTTTATTTTCTTTTAAATTTCTGCTAGAAGCAGTAGTAATCCTTTTGTTACAGTTGCTGCATACTTGGATTTTTAACAGTATCAGGCAATCACTTGTCAGTAGATCAGTAAAAAAGAAACTTTCCACTTTTAAATAAAAATTGACCTTGATTTGACAAAGAAAACAAAAATATCTTGTGTACAGTAGCTATGATCTGCTGGTAAGTAGAAAATCCTAATGTTTCAGGTCCTTACACAGTTTTGTAATTGTAATTGAATGTATTTACTGTAATTTTCATTGAGTGAAAAACAAAACTTCTGATTATTCACATTTGCCTCATTTCTTAGGTATGATCTGTGCTTCACAGTACAGTGTTGACAAACAGTGGTATAGAGCTGAGGTGCTGAGTTTACCAGGAGGTGCTATGGTTGAAGTACAGTATGTGGACTTTGGCAACAAAGAAGTTATTCACAATCGATATCTCCGCAAGTTGTTTGATCGTTTCATCAAACTTACCAAGCAAGCCATAGCATGCTCTTTAGCAGAGGTCATGCCTGCTGATGAGGAAAGATGGACCCCAGGGGTATGTGTTTCCCTTTACAAAATCTGTTTAATATGGTGCCATATTTCTTGTTTTAGAAGTTGCTGAACTAGTAGGACTGCATGAGAAATGAAAACATGCAATTTTTGCCCATTATTCATAAGGTTAGTATCTTCAAAAATGTGGAAAAGACCATTTGGTATCATATTTCACCATGGAAAAATAAATGATTTTTTATTTGATAGTGGCATAAATCAGTTTTGAAAAAACAACAACATATTACTAGCTGTTGACAACAGACAGAACAATGTGAACATCGCACTCGGAGACGTGGCTTTTATTGCAGCTGCATACGTCGCAATACGCAAAGGTATCCTCCACCTTTTGGTTATAATAGCTTTGTTTAGAACATCAAGGTCCTGTTTAAGTACATTTAAAGTGTCTTGTTGCAAAATTTCTTTCAGGGTGATGATGAAATGAGTTACCTAATGGACTTTGAAAGAGGGCTAATTGCTGGTGGCCAACTAGTTGGTGCCTCCATGACAACAGTCGCCCGGGGTAGTGGGGGTATTGAGAGCTACTGTGTCCAGCGTCATGACAGCATACTGTGTTCGTGGCAAAACCTCGTCTGTGAAACAGAAGAGTGGTCGGAAAATGTGCCTGACTGATTGAGACAGGAGAGCATTAAAGAGGATTGTTACCCATAATATATATAAGAAGACCTGGGCCTCGAAAATTAGTGCAGAGCTCAATCTACAATCCAGACTCCGGTATCAATGAAAACAGCGCACAGGGAACTGCGTAAACAAGATATACATGGCAGAACTGCTATTGCAAAACCTCTGGTTACCCAAATGAATACACAATGGCGACGGAAGTGGTGACAGGAGCTTATAACTTGGAATGCCGATGCATGGAAGCATGTAATGTGGTCGGTTGAATCCACATACACACTATTCCCCATTGCAGGAGATGTTTACGTGTGGAGAACACCATCAGAAGTGTACAGCCCTGACTGTCTGCTTCCAACAGTGCAGCATGGTAGTGGTCCTGTTATGCTCTGGTCAGTCATATCGTGGTTTTCAGCAAGTCCCCTGAACACTTCGAAAGGATGGATGACTGGCAGGGCATATGAAACCATTTTGACCGACCAAGTCCATCTCACGACTCGGGCATTGTTTCCTGCAGGGGATGCCATCTATCAAGATGATAACGCCCCTACTCACAGAGCTTGGAATATCCAGTCATGGTTTGAGGAACATGAGGACGAACTTCACACCTTCCTTGGCCTCCCCAATCACCAGACTTAAACAACACTGAGCCACTGTGGTCTGTTTTGGAAAACAGTAAGATCCCGTTATCCTCCTCCTGCATCTCTAAAGGACCTGGAGCAGTTTCTGCATGAAGAATGGTATAACTTCCCACTAACCTTCACACAGGATTTGTATGCATCCATTCCAAGGAGGATTCAAGAGGTTTTGAATATTAAAGCTGGTCCCACACTCTATTAGGTATGTAAAAACCTTTGTTTCTTAGGTGTTCATATTATACTGCCCAACCCCTGTACATCTGGGTAAATGTTGCCTTTTCTTTCCCCTCGCCACCTTTCAAACACTTAATCTCTGTTTAAATACCTTAACCGCTGCATTTGAGGAATTGATAAGTACAAAAGCAACAAAAATTAGCTCATATGTCCAATGTAGCATGTAACAGGTGAAATTAAAAATTTTGGTATTTACTTTAATTTGTACATTCGCTGAATGTTTTGCTTATTGCAGATCTCGCATTATTTTGCTGTAGTTTTCAGTGAATAATGAAATATGCCAAACATATCCCTTTTTTATCTGTCTGTTATAACAAAGTTCCTTTATATGGAATGTGTTTGACTCTCTTCAATTTCATTATATATGGATTCAACTGTATGTATATTTTTTCAAGGCTGTGAATAGTAAGTTTTGACTCCAAAATTTTTTGTCTTGCCTTTATGGTAAAACCTTTTCTCCCATTGTATCAAAGGAAATGTCATTTCAACAGCTATCAAACACAATCAGTAGTTGGATTCTTCCTTCTTTGTTTCTTCACCACTCCACATTGCATGAATTGATGTTTACAGCTGACAACAGCTGAAATTGTGTTGTAAAATTTGAATTTTGACTCAGCCCAGAGGGCTTGGTCAAAATATACAATTTTGTATGTTTTCTGGGCTTTTGTTGCAGGCAGTTCTTCCAGCCACAGCTATACTTTGTTAGCAAAATGCACTCAGTTTAAATGAAGTCAGAGATTTTAAACAAGTTGATTGTAATTCCCACTTGAGCATAGTTGAACTTGCAAAGAAATTCGATTAACTAGGCTTGACAGCCCTGATAACCATTTGCAAACAAGCATGCATAAAAAAAAAAAAAAGAGAGAAAAAAAAAAAAAAGGCATGCTAATGGACTGTTAGATCTCAAGAAGAAAATTATGTGCAGGAAGGTCAGTTCTGTAAAGCTTAACTGCTGTTTTAAGTTTTTACCCAATATTTCACTGCAAATCTCCCAATGAAAGTGATTCTTGCTGTGTGAAAGAAATTAAAGGAAAGTTAGCATTACAACAAATGCATCCTTTTCTACAGGCTGACTGCACAAATTAAAGAAAGTGGGCAGTGATTCTGCAAATGCAAATTCTGGAATTGTGTGAGGTCATATGCATGATTGATTAACATTTGCTAGTTGTAAGTTATCCAGTTTGTTTATTTTTATGGGACTACACTAAACAGTTATTTATAATTGATTCAAATTTAGATGTGTAATATTAAGTTTAATACTTTGTTAAATTCATGATCTGTTGCTGTTCTTCCAGTTTGAAAATTAAGACCCAAAATATTTGCTGATTAGGAAATACAACTTCACTCATTGTCAGGGTGAAAGAGGAATGTAGTTTTATTTTTTCTGTACTCTCCCTTCAGCAATAAGGAAAATTATTTAACACGCAGGAAATCTTTTTTATACACTGACCTCTTTTTTTGCACATGTCAATTTTTGTGTGGTAAGGTAAGTTTCTCCTTTCTGGTGTAAGAAGAATATTAGTCAATATATTCAGGGCAACTTACCATTTCTTGGTCTTGCTCCCTGTTCAACATTTCCAGAACGTGAGTTTTTATCAAAATATCAATTTCCAGCACGGAGTTTTTATCATTATCGTATCTGATGTCATTCATGTTATTTTCTTCTGTTCCTGGTCATGTAGGTTTTTTTTTTTTTCAGAGGCATCATATGTAGTAATCCTCTGTTACTCCTTCTTTCACGCAAAAAGCAGCCACACCATATATACTCACCAGGAGACATCTACAGTCCTTTTACATATCGGCACTCAAAAAACATTTTTTTTTGTCAAACATATACACCAAACATACATACAAATATTCCCTATACAATATATACACTGAGTTGCCACTTTATTATGACCACCCCCTCAGTACTTCGTTAGGCCACCTTTTGCCTTCAATACTGCGTCGATTCTTCGTGGCATGGACTCCACGAGATGTTGATAGGTGGTTTGGGAAATCTGAGACCATGCTTGTTGAATAGCACTTTCCAGGAGGGTGAGATTGCAGGGTTGTGGATCCAACTGTCTGATGGCTCATTCAACTTCATCCCACAAATTATCAATGTGGTTGAGATCCGGTGATCGTGGGTGCCACCTAAGCAAAGTAAACTCACCGACATGTTCCTGAAACCAATTCTGTGTAATACGAGCACTCTGGCAGGAAGCATTATCTTGTTGAAAGTAGCCATTGGGATAAAACCACATGACAGGATGCACTTGGTCTGCAATGATGTTTAGATATGATGTGCCAGTCAGACGTTGATCAACACGAATTAAAGGGCCCAAAGCATGCCAGGAAAACATTCCCCAAACCATAATGTTTGCCTCCACCAGCTTGAAGGGCTGTAGCAATGCATTTGGGGTCCATGCTTTCGTGCTGTTTCCTCCAAATTCTCACTCAGCCATCGGCATGGTGCAACTGAAAACGTGATTCATCGGACCACATAATTTGTTTCCAATTATCGACTGTACAATCCTTGTGCTCCTGTATGAACTGGAGACGTTTTCTCTTGTTAACTGCAGACAGCAAAGGTGTTCGAACACGGCCTTCGGCTGCCATATCCCATCCGATGCAGTGTACAGCAAACAGTGCATGCAGAGATCATTTGAGGGGATCCTTGATTAAGATGGTCTGTAATTTGCTGCACTGTTGCCATTCTGTTGTCTGTTACCAGTCTGGACACTCTCCGTTCCGCCCGAGCAGTCACTAGTCAATGACGACTACACGCTGCATGTAGAGACCCAGTTTTTTGGCTGACAGTCCAGTCTTTAAACACTTTAACAACAGCTGCTCTGGAACATTTCACGAATGCGGCGGTTTCGGTGATACTCTCTCCATGGCTCCGAGCTCCTACAATCATCTCACGTTGAAAGTCTGTCAAATTGCATTTTTTACCCATCTCGTCACCAAAAAATCACTTCTACTACTGTCGCAAGCAGTAAGCTTTCCCTTTTTATACTAGCCTCGCTCTCTGGCGGCAACAGCGTGCAGAGGGCGAGGCAAGACCATAGATCAATGCAAACAGGTCCTATGGACTGATGAGTCCAGATACACGATCCATCAGACCGATGGCCATGTGTGGGTATGGCGGCAGACGGGGGAACTAGTGTGTGTTTTTTTTTTGTTTTTTTGTGGTATGGTCCCAGCACATCTACCTCGATATTCTGGACAATTATGCCCTACCAACTCTGTGGCAATACTATGGAACTGAGCCTTGTTGGTACAAGCAGGAAAATGCACCGAGCCATAAAGCAAGGACTGTTACGGCATGGTTTGACGATAATTCTGTATCGTGTGTGGACTGGCCAGCACAGAGCCCTGATCTTAATCCCATAGAGCTCCTATGATATGAATTAGAGCGCCACATAAGTTTGGAACCAAGGCCTACTACTAAGCAACAGTTAACGGCAGCATTATGTACTGAATGGAAGCGTTATACCTATTGCTGTGTTCCAAAACTTGTTGAAAGCATGTCTTGAAGGGTCTGCATGCATATTAAGGTCAAAGGAGGACCGGCACCTTACTAATGTATGTTAATAAATGCTATGTTGTGTTTCTCTTTTAGGTATCCGGTGACTTTTGTTGATATAGTGTAGATAGTGCTGAAGTGAGATCAGGAGTATTTTTATTTAACCTCAGAATAACCTTGTGATCATTTGCCATCTCCAAGTAAAATGCTTGATTGTTATAGGCTAGATGTGTTTTGTCCAAACATATATGATTTTTTTACTCTCTCTCTCTCTCTCTCCATATGAAATTGAAAGGTGACCACCCCACCAGACCGTCTGCATCATGCATGTACTGTAAAAATAAAACAGTAGTGTATATTGTCTATTAAAATGCAATGTTTATGTCCTGTGTATAGTAACAAATATATATATATATATATATATATATATATATATATGGGATGCAAGGTCAGGTGATGCGTAACATCACAGCCTCTCCTTGACAAATGTCAACCCCGCCTTCTCGTGGTGCATCCTGTTCCCACTAAAGGGGCTCTGACGACCGCCCATAGCGGTATAACTATACCATCGGGATCAGAGGAAATTCTATCCCACACTCACCAACCCGCTTGGCCAGCGTGGTGAGTTATGGCCAAACCCCTCCAAAATGATTCCACAACTTAAATCTTGGCCCTCAGTCTCCGGCAGCTGGAATGTACCTGGCCAAGGCAGCGGCCAGTGCGACATGAAGGCAGAGGGTGCTAAGAATCCCCGGAGGACCGGACTAGGCTGCCATCTGATGCTGACCTTGGCTACTTACAATGGACGCTCCCTATCTTCTGATTCAAGGCTTCTTGAATTGGAAGAGGAACTACAAAGGATCAAGTGGGACATCGTGGGGCTAAGTGAGGTAAGGAGAAAAGGAGAAGATCTCATCGAACTGAAAAGTGGACATCTCTTCTACTATCGTGGGACAGATACTGGCAGAACTAGTGGTGTTGGATTTATAATAAACAAGAAACTGAAGGATAAAGTTGTAGAAGTTGAAAGTTCCTCTGACAGAGCTGCACGACTTGTTATCCAACTCTCGAAAAGATACCAGGCTCAGATTATTCAAACTTATGCACCCACCACAAGTCATCCTGAAGAAGAAATTGAAGAATTTTATGAGGAAATTTGTCATCTAAATAATAAAGGTAAGCAGCACTTGAAAATAATTATGGGAGATTTCAATGCAAAAATAGGGCAACGGCAACAGAATGAAACTTCAGTAGGTAAATTCGGTCATGGCAACAGAAACCAGCGTGGAAATACTCTCGTTGAGTTTGCAGAGGCAGAAGGGTTTTTCATCTTGAACTCCTTCTTCAAGAAAAAGCCACACAGGAAATGGACATGGAGACATCCAAATGGGACGACAAGTGAAATTGATTTTATTATGTGTAACAAAAAATTCGTCATAGAAGACTGCAGTGTGCTGAACAAGTTCAACACAGGTAGTGACCATAGATTGGTGAGATGTAAGATGCACCTCAACACTAAACTTGAACGTGGCAAGCTCATAAGACAAACAAAATCTATTGACATAACCAACCTTAAAAAACACCATAATACCTTCAAGTTAGAACTGAAGAACAGGTTCTCTGCTTTAAAAGGCCTAACATCGGAAGAAGTGGACATCTCTGAAGTTAACAGAAAAGTAACCAAAGCTCTTATGGAAACAGCAACAAAATTAGCTGGGTCTAAGAACAAGTTGCATGTGAACAAATTATCAGGAAAAACCAAAATGTTGATGCAAAAAAGAAGAGAGATGAGGACAACTAAAGAAGATGTGACTTCCAAAGTGGAATATATAGAGCTATGCAAGACAGTAAGAAAAAGTATCACTGAAGACGTAAGGAAATTCAACTGTGAACTAGTGAGGAAAGCAATTGAAAACAACCAAAGCCTAAAGATAGCAAAGGGACATCTCAGTAAGGGAAGAAAACAGATTATGGCACTGAGAAAAGAAGATGGTTCTGTAACAAGAAATAGAGGCGAAATTTTGACAAGAGTGAAAGATTTCTACTCCAAATTATATGAAAGGGATGATATATGCACTCCAGACATCATGAAAGATACCAGTACCAGAGTTCCTCCAGTCCTTCCAGCAGAAGTTGCACATGCAATCAAGAACATGAAGCGAGGAAAAGCTCCAGGAGAAGATGGAATTACTGTAGACATCATAAAAGAAGCAAGTGGAGAAATCGAAACAGTACTCGCCCAAATTTTCACTCGATGCCTTAATGAAGGAAAGATTCCTGAGGATTGGAACACCGCTACAATGATCCTGCTACATAAGAAAGGTGACATTGAGGATCTCGGAAACTACAGACCTATCAGCCTCCTATCAGTAGTTTATAAAATCTTCACTAAAGTTCTTTCACACCGCTTGAAGGTAGCACTAGACATGGCTCAACCGAGAGAACAAGCTGGATTCAGGAGTGGCTACAGCACAATAGATCATATCCACGTGCTGAGAGAACTAATTGAAAGAGCGAGGGAATATGAACTTCCATTGTGCATGGCTTTTATCGATTATGAAAAAAGCCTTTGATTCGGTGAAACCATCAGCAGTTACAATGGCTCTGAAAACCTGCGGTATTGAAGATGCATACATTAATATTATTAATAACATCTATGAAAATGCAAGTGCAAAGATTAGGCTGTTTGAAAATACAACACACGTAAAAATTGGAAAGGGAGTGAGACAAGGTGACACCATATCTCCGAAGCTCTTTAATGCCACATTGGAGGGTGTTTTTCAGTCACTGAGCTGGGAAAACAAGGGGATAAAGATTAATGGAGATTATCTAACCCATCTTCGTTTTGCTGATGACGTAGTCATTTTTGCAACTACCCCATCAGAGCTGCAGAGTATGATCCAGGAACTTGCTGACAAGAGTAAAGAAGTGGGATTAAAAATGAACTTTCAGAAGACAAAAGTGATGTTCAATGCTTTTACAAGAAATGAAGATTTATCGATTGATGGAGAAAAGCTGGAGATAACAGACACGTACGTTTATCTTGGACAGCAGATATCAAGTGAGGGTCACATTGATGAAGAAATTAATCGGCGTACAAAACTTGCCTGGAGAGCTTTTGGAAGAAACAGCATAATTTTCAAGAGCAATATGCCATTATGTCTTAAAAGAAAAGTGTTTGATCAATGCATCCTTCCAGTGCTTACGTATGGTGCAGAGACGTGGACCTTAACTAAAAGAGACATACAAAGGCTGCAGACAACTCAAAGAAGCATGGAAAGGTGCATGCTTGGTGTAACCAGGAGAGATAAAAAGAGGAACTCGTGGATCCGAAAAATGACAAGAGTGGAAGACATCATGATCAGAGTTAAATCCCTGAAATGGCAATGGGCTGGACATACTGCCAGAAGGACAGATCATCGATGGACAGCCGAAATTTTAGATTGGATTCCAAGGGACAGGAAAAGACCCAGAAGAAGACCACATAGGAGATGGGTGGATGAAATTCGAAAGTATGCAGGGGTGACATGGAGGAGACTGGCACAAGACAGACCGTTGTGGAGGAAACTTGGGGAGACCTTCGTCCAGCAGTGGATTGATAATGGTTGACAATGATGATGATGATGATATATATATATATATATATATATATATACTTAAGAGCAAAACTGAAGACTAAGGAAAAACTTTAGAATTTAAAACGAAGGTTGCAAAATAACCTGAAAATCAAAACGCGCAACGCAGCAGTATTGAAAATTCAGAATTCACATTCTATGAAGAAGATACCTAAGCAAAAAATACATATATAATTTTGACTCACACCTAGTACAGCATAGAAAAGGTTATGTATCTACCTGTGTGAGTAAAAGGAGAAAAGATAAAAAAATAAAATAAAACAACTGAATGTAGAAGGTGTCGAGAATACTGAGCCTTGGCCTTGCAGAAACCCATTTCCAACTAGGTCTTTGTGGAAGTGAGAAAATGCAGAGTTTTTGCTGGTCCTTGATAAAGCCAAGGCTCAGTATTCTCGACACCTTCTACATTCAGTTGTTTTATTTTATTTTTTTATCTTTTCTCCTTTTACTCACACAGGTAGATACATAACCTTTTCTATGTTGTACTAGGTGTGAGTCAAAATTATATATGTATTTTTTGCTTAGGTATCTTCTTCATAGTATATATATATATATATGTATATATGGGATGTAAGGTCAGGTGATGCGTAACATCACAGCCTCTCCTTGACAAATGTCAACCCCGCCTTCTCGTGGTGCATCCTGTTCCCACTAAAGGGGCTCTGACAACCGCCCATAGCGGTATAACTATACCATCGGGATTAGAGGAAATTCTATCCCACACTCACCAACCCGCTTGGCCAGCGTGGTGAGTTATGGCCAAACCCCTCCAAAATGATTCCACAACTTAAATCTTGGCCCTCAGTCTCCGGCAGCTGGAATGTACCTGGCCAAGGCAGCGGCCAGTGCGACATGAAGGCAGAGGGTGCTAAGAATCCCCGGAGGACCGGACTAGGCTGCCATCTGATGCTGACCTTGGCTACTTACAATGGACGCTCCCTATCTTCTGAATCAAGGCTTCTTGAATTGGAAGAGGAACTACAAAGGATCAAGTGGGACATCGTGGGGCTAAGTGAGGTAAGGAGAAAAGGAGAAGATCTCATCGAACTGAAAAGTGGACATCTCTTCTACTATCGTGGGACAGATACTGGCAGAACTAGTGGTGTTGGATTTATAATAAACAAGAAACTGAAGGATAAAGTTGTAGAAGTTGAAAGTTCCTCTGACAGAGCTGCACGACTTGTTATCCAACTCTCGAAAAGATACCAGGCTCAGATTATTCAAACTTATGCACCCACCACAAATCATCCTGAAGAAGAAATTGAAGAATTTTATGAGGAAATTTGTCATCTAAATAATAAAGGTAAGCAGCACTTGAAAATAATTATGGGAGATTTCAATGCAAAAATAGGGCAACGGCAACAGAATGAAACTTCAGTAGGTAAATTCGGTCATGGCAACAGAAACCAGCGTGGAAATACTCTCGTTGAGTTTGCAGAGGCAGAAGGGTTTTTCATCTTGAACTCCTTCTTCAAGAAAAAGCCACACAGGAAATGGACATGGAGACATCCAAATGGGACGACAAGTGAAATTGATTTTATTATGTGTAACAAAAAATTCGTCATAGAAGACTGCAGTGTGCTAAACAAGTTCAACACAGGTAGTGACCATAGATTGGTGAGATGTAAGATGCACCTCAACACTAAACTTGAACGTGGCAAGCTCATAAGACAAACAAAATCTATTGACATAACCAACCTTAAAAAACACCATAATACCTTCAAGTTAGAACTGAAGAACAGGTTCTCTGCTTTAGAAGGCCTAACATCGGAAGAAGTGGACATCTCTGAAGTTAACAGAAAAGTAACCAAAGCTCTTATGGAAACAGCAACAAAATTAGCTGGGTCTAAGAACAAGTTGCATGTGAACAAATTATCAGGAAAAACCAAAATGTTGATGCAAAAAAGAAGAGAGATGAGGACAACTAAAGAAGATGTGACTTCCAAAGTGGAATATATAGAGCTATGCAAGACAGTAAGAAAAAGTATCACTGAAGACGTAAGGAAATTCAACTGTGAACTAGTGAGGAAAGCAATTGAAAACAACCAAAGCCTAAAGATAGCAAAGGGACATCTCAGTATGGGAAGAAAACAGATTATGGCACTGAGAAAAGAAGATGGTTCTGTAACAAGAAATAGAGGCGAAATTTTGACAAGAGTGAAAGATTTCTACTCCAAATTATATGAAAGGGATGATATATGCACTCCAGACATCATGAAAGATACCAGTACCAGAGTTCCTCCAGTCCTTCCAGCAGAAGTTGCACATGCAATCAAGAACATGAAGCGAGGAAAAGCTCCAGGAGAAGATGGAATTACTGTAGACATCATACAAGAAGCAAGTGGAGAAATCGAAACAGTACTCGCCCAAATTTTCACTCGATGCCTTAATGAAGGAAAGATTCCTGAGGATTGGAACACCGCTACAATGATCCTGCTACATAAGAAAGGTGACATTGAGGATCTCGGAAACTACAGACCTATCAGCCTCCTATCAGTAGTTTATAAAATCTTCACTAAAGTTCTTTCACACCGCTTGAAGGTAACACTGGACATGGCTCAACCGAGAGAACAAGCTGGATTCAGGAGTGGCTACAGCACAATAGATCATATCCACGTGCTGAGAGAACTAATTGAAAGAGCGAGGGAATATGAACTTCCATTGTGCATGGCTTTTATCGATTATGAAAAAGCCTTTGATTCGGTGAAACCATCAGCAGTTACAATGGCTCTGAAAACCTGCGGTATTGAAGATGCATACATTAATATTATTAATAACATCTATGAAAATGCAAGTGCAAAGATTCGGCTGTTTGAAAATACAACACACGTAAAAATTGGAAAGGGAGTGAGACAAGGTGACACCATATCTCCGAAGCTCTTTAATGCCACATTGGAGGGTGTTTTTCAGTCCCTGAGCTGGGAAAACAAGGGGATAAAGATTAATGGAGATTATCTAACCCACTTTCGTTTTGCTGATGACGTAGTCATTTTTGCAACTACCCCATCAGAGCTGCAGAGTATGATCCAGGAACTTGCTGACAAGAGTAAAGAAGTGGGATTAAAAATGAACTTTCAGAAGACAAAAGTGATGTACAATGCTTTTACAAGAAATGAAGATTTATCGATTGATGGAGAAAAGCTGGAGATAACAGACACGTACGTTTATCTTGGACAGCAGATATCAAGTGAGGGTCACATTGATGAAGAAATTAATCGGCGTACAAAACTTGCCTGGAGAGCTTTTGGAAGAAACAGCATAATTTTCAAGAGCAATATGCCATTATGTCTTAAAAGAAAAGTGTTTGATCAATGCATCCTTCCAGTGCTTACGTATGGTGCAGAGACGTGGACCTTAACTAAAAGAGACATACAAAGGCTGCAGACAACTCAAAGAAGCATGGAGAGGTGCATGCTTGGTGTAACCAGGAGAGATAAGAAGAGGAACTCGTGGATCCGAAAAATGACTAGAGTGGAAGACATC
This sequence comes from Macrothele yani, assembly GCA_039090855.1. Lineage (NCBI taxonomy): Eukaryota > Metazoa > Arthropoda > Arachnida > Araneae > Macrothelidae > Macrothele > Macrothele yani. Next base: position 16,098,685 of record CM077005.1, on the reverse strand, counting down.
ATGATCAGAGTTAAATCCCTGAAATGGCAATGGGCTGGACATACTGCCAGAAGGACAGATCATCGATGGACAGCCGAAATTTTAGATTGGATTCCAAGGGACAGGAAAAGACCCAGAAGAAGACCACATGGGAGATGGGTGGATGAAATTCGAAAGTATGCAGGGGTGACATGGAGGAGACTGGCACAAGACAGACCGTTGTGGAGGAAACTTGGGGAGACCTTCGTCCAGCAGTGGATTGATAATGGTTGACAATGATGATGATGATGATGATATATCTCAACTTTCTCTTACACATTTTTTTTTTTTTTTTTGGAAAACCAATTATTAGCCGCCCCGGTGGCGCAGTGGTCTAAGGCGCTGGCCTCTGATCATTCGTCCGTAAGGGGTCCGGGTTCGAATCCCAGTCAGGCATGGATGTTGTGTTTGTCTTACGGCACTGGCTCTCTCCCTTCCCTGGAACCAGTGACCCTAAATTAGGGACGGGCGACTGCTTATAGCCCATTGAGTTGCTCACTGCGGTCGTTAAACCTCCAATCAAAAAAAAAAGAAAAGAAAACCAATTAATCAACATTCCACTATATTTGTGTATAATTTTTTTTTACTCTTATAATTAATTTTGTAATAAATACTTTTTGGTTGGTGCACTCAGTTTAAGAATTTTATGCAAACAAAATGTTTGGGAAGACTTTAACCCCCCCCCCTAAAATTAATGCAGAAAATTGTTTTCTTCATAGAATTTTAAATGCATTTGTTTTTATGATATGCCAGTACTAAAAGTTTTTTCATGATTTCAGGCCAAGAACTGGATGATGAAAGCAGCATATAAGAAGCAACTTTATTTGAAATCACTAGGTAATTTTATTTCCAAACACTTCAATTACACTAATTTCATCTGCTTGTGGACTGCTTAGGTAGTGCCAACCTTTTTGTATTTGCGAAGCTTCATAAGCCTGAATGAATAAGGTACCAGAGAGATAGAATTCTATTTGCAACGAGCACTTGTAATTGTCTGTAATTCTGACGTGCAACTTTTCTTTTTTTCTTTAATGAAAATATTGCAGAATGTGAAATGCATTTGACTTCGTAATGAAATTTAAAAAATTACTATTAGGTGGTTTCATAAGTCTTGGATCATGTGTTAAACTATGATGGACATTGCGCTAAACTTGAATTATTCAACTAGTTTAGGGGTTGTCAAACTTTTTGTCCCATGGCTCTCCCTTCACTCTATAATAAATTTGGTACAGCTCCCAAATGTTCAAAAATGTACAAACCATGTTATAAATTCATATATGCATGTTTTCATAGATAATTTTACATTTGTTGATCAAAAATGTGTGAAAAGCTTACCTTTTAATAAAAAAATTTAAATTAAATGTTAACTTAAATATTATTATTAAACAAAATAGATAGGTAGTCATAAAAATTTTTAAATGAAAGCAAATTTTCAACAAAAAAAAAAATCTTAAACTTAATCAACTTACATTTCTGTATTAAATTAAGCAGTGCCAATGGGAAGGATGAGCTTGTTTTTTCTGCATTAGATGCTCAAATCTCGAGACAAGTTTGGAAACTGCAATTCTCTTCTCCTCGACGTTCACTGTGGACTTGTACTTGGTTTTGATGACAGCCACTGCAGAAAATCACGTTTCACATAAATACGATGATGCAAAGGGAATCAAAATTCTTAAAGCCTTGTTAGCTACTTCAGGGTACTCTTGTTTCATCGATGACCAAAATTCTGTTATGTAAGATGGTATAAACTTGTTTCATTGATCACCAAAATTCTGTTAGGTAAGATGGTATAAACTTGTTTCAATGTGGAGTTTGAGGAGATATCAATAAATTGTTCTTGTTCTGCAGTTGAGAATGTTAAGGGAGGATCAGCACTAAAGGGATCTTTGTTCCAATTGTGTTGTTGAACATCTTGTGGAAAGTACTACTTAAAATGATCAATTAGTTGTGACAAATGATCCAGAAACACTAACTTCTTGGCTTCATTCAATTTTAAATCATTTTCATTTAAAAATGTGTGCAATGTAGGAAAGTAGTCATTTAGAACTCCTTCCACAAAAGTATTTTCAACATAATGCAGTGTTAGTGGGAAGGATGAGCTTGTTTTTTCTTCATTAGATGCTCAAATCTTGGGACAAGTTTGGGAACTGCAAATCTCATCTCCTTCTTGACATTCACTGTGGACCTGTACTTGGTTTTGATGACAGCCACTGCAAAAATTCCATTTCACATAAATACAATGATGCAATGGGAATAAATATTCTTAAAGCCTTGTTAGCTATTTCAGGGTACTCTTGCTTCATCAATGACCAAAATTCTGGTAGGAAAGATGACATAAACTTGGGTTTCAATATGGTGTTTGATGCAGAGTTGTGCAGGAATGCATTACAAAGTAATGGAAGTACAGGTTACAATTAACTTGTAATGCATTACAACATAATGTAGTAACAGGTAATGCATTATAAGGTATCCCAAGTATGGTTTGCACAAGTGATTGGAATTAATCTGTAATGCATTACAATGAAGAGGATATAATTCAATTATTTAATAATGCCACTCAAACGCAATGGAATTATTTGGTAATGAAAGTACACAAATTACAAATAATAATTACATACTAATAGTTTATAGAAATGTACATGTGCCAAAAGCTATGTCTAGAAAAGTCAGCCATGTAACATAGCAGACAGAGTCTGAAGTGTCGTGTAGAATGTTCTAGAAGCAAGAGGAATGGGTTAGACTTTTGTAGAATGTTCCAGTATGATTGTGCAGTGGGAAGTTGGAGAGCTTTATGTAAATCAAGAATATTCTAGAAGGTTCAGGTCTTGTTGTTAAGTATATATAAAAGAGTCAGTCACTCGCTAGTTGCCCGATACGAAGAGCGAGTGTCAGTAGCTCGCTCTTCGTATTGGACAAATAATGGACAACAATACTTCAGAAGTACGGCAAAAATGTCAAGAGTTCGCAAATTTTTGTAATATTCGACAGTGCACCCTGATTTGCTGAATTGTGAATGTAGTGCTAATATGTGCTTGAGGCTATAGTGGGGTAATTATTTTGGACAGTGAAACGTATGTAATGGACGAGAATAGTGTATTGGAGATGGATGAAATGAGTATTTCGGTAACGGATTGTAGCATTCTGTCAACCAATGGCAGCCACGTGTGATCAATAGCTGATATCACAGAAGCTGTGAGTAAGAATCCTAGTTGTATATTAGATATCTTTTTTTTTTTTTTAAATAGTGGAGAATAAATGTAGTGGAGACAAAGTTGTGACAAAGTGTACCAAATATAACATCAAAGTGAAAGGATCAGGAAGGTGTACTTCAAATTTCACAACTCATTTGAAGAGGAAACACGGAGCCGGTTATGTAGAAGAGTACCATGGGCATTTGAAAAAAGTGAAGAAACCACGAAGAACCACTAACACATCAGGGGAATCACGTCATAAAGTATTCGAAAGAAAATATTATTCGCAAGAACAGTTCGACAGGGATGTACTTACATATTTTGTGAATTCCATGATACCCCTTAGATGCTTTGTTCATAAATGAATTGTCAAAAGAAATTAAATGGTAAAATAATCTCGTGTATGCACCTTCTACCAGTCGCCAAGTCAAATGATTTTTTCTATATCGATTCCAATTCTGTAGAGGACAGTGAAAACAAACATCAACAAGGAAAGCTGAACTCATCTATGCACATTTCAGCCTCGAAGAACCAGCAGATTTAAGTTTGTTACATAATTATAAGGAGGTAAAACATCTGTTTGTGCAGTATAATACACCTCTGCCCTCCTCAGCGCCTGTTGAGCAATTTTTCTCATACGCTACTCTTACCAATTACTGCAAAGCTAATAGACTTTTAGATGAAATGTTTGGAAAGAGCGTTGTTTTAAAAGCAAACTTTATGTATGAAGAAAAAGACCACAAACAAGCTAGGGATTAGGAAATAGGAAAATCCTACCTTGTTTTGCGACTAGTCAACTAGATATTGTACTTCTACTTTACAATGAGGATTTGTCATTTCTTTACATTGTGATGATCTAGTTGCTCATTCTTTTTGTTGTACCCATAGTTCACTTTGTGGATCAGACCTTTCATTCCTTCCATTTCAAGTGATGTAGTGTCTTAGAGTGGCTCCCATCAGCATTTAATGCACAATTTGTTATTTCTGACTTTTTTGTGTTCTTCAGTGAACTGTTCTTTGCTGAAGACTAAGATCACATGCAACAGCATTGAGTTTTCTTTCATTCTTGTACTGTTCTCTAAACGAAATAAACACCCCATTCGTACTTACTTCATATGCATTATTTCGTTCAAATCGCTTTACTTGCGACGAAGACGGGAAAAACTACTCATGTCGTACACGTACAATCCAATACATACATACATACACGCATTTGAGGTCCGAGGGGCAAACTCACTGTTTATCCAGTTAGGCAATGAAATAAGTATTCCGCGACGACCGCACTTCCGGTGGCGTGGTAATACCACCTAGATATTCTACTTTACAATAAGGATTTGTCATTTCTTTACTTTGTGATTATCTAGTTCCTCGTTTTTTCTGTTGTACTCGTAGTTCACTTCGTGGTTGCCATATTTTGTAGCAATCACACCTTTGATTCCTTCCATTTCAAGTGATAGTGTTTCAGAGTGGTTTCCATTGGCGTTTAATGCACAATTTGTTATTTCCTGACTTGTGTGCTTCAGTGTATTGTTCTTTGTTGTAGACTATGATCACATGCAACGGCATTGATCTTTCTTTCATTTTTGTACTATTCTCTAACTGAAATAAACATGCCATTCATACTTACTTCATATGTATTATTTTGTTTAAATCACTTGACTTGCGGCGAAGACGGGGCAACTACTCGTGTCATACACGTACAATCTCCAATACCTACATATACGCATTTGAGGTCCGAGGGGTGGAACAATTGTTAAATAACCTACACAGCGTGTAAGGGTGTACTGGTTGTTGTTTTATTCATGTTGTATTGTTTGTTACCCATAAGTTATTGGTTAATTACCAACATATAGTTAACCATTAACCATTACAATGGGTAACTGGTGCATGTCATTACAATTACCATGTAATTCTATTGACTACTTCACCATTATCATGTAATGGTAACGCTAAGTTCTTATTACCATTACACTGTAATGCATTACCGATTAATTCAATTAAGATTTTGCCCAACTCTGGTTTGATGAGATATTAATAAATTGTTCTTGTTCTGCATTTGAGAATGTTAAGGGAGGAGCAGCACTGAAGGGATCTTTGTTCCAATTGTGTTGTTGAACATCTTGTGGAAAGTACTACTTAAAATGATCAATTAGTTGTGACGAATGATCCAGAAACACCAACTTCTCGGCTTCATTCAATTTGGAATCAGTTTCATTTAAAAATGTGGGCAGTGAAGGGAAGCAGTCATTTAGAACTCCCTTTTCCATTTTTTTTATCCACAGGGCTAATTTTTTTTTTTTTTTAATGCAGAAATTTTGTCCATTAGCAGCAAAATGTGGATCTCATTACCTTTGCAGGGATACATTTAATAAATTTTGCTTTTCAAATATATCACACATAAATATGATAGCTTTGAAAGAAAGACACTGTCTTCAAACTTCTTGGAATATTTCTGGGTAAGAAGATAAGAATAAAGTTCCCTCCTAAGTTCAAATACTCTTGACAAGACATTTCCACATGAAGGCCAGTGAGATTTGCAGTAGTAAAGTAGAGAACTGTGCTCTGCCCCGATATCTGCACACATTTGTTCAAAACATCTGGATTTAAGTGGTTGAGTTTTAATGAAGTTTACTACTTTGATTACTGACTGTAGACACAGGGCTGATGTTCTTATAAGCAAGAACCTTCCTGTGGATGATGCAATGTGTCCACATGGCGTGAGGAGCTTTTTTTTTTTTTCAATGAGCACCTTCAGTCCCCCATAACTACCTACCATAGAGCGGGCTCTGTCTGTGCACACGCTGAAACAATTTTTCCAGTTTACACTATTTTCTGCCATAAAAGAATCTTATCTAAAACAAGTCTACTGCTTTTGTATGAGATGTTATACTTTTGCAAAAAGATCTTTGTGAAATTTATTATCATCTATAAATCTCTCGCATAACAAATCAAATGCACATCGTTATGGCTATCAGTGGCTTCATCCAATTAAATGGAAAAATTCTTGCCCTTTAGTGTTTCAATTAACAGGTCATTAATATCCATGTCGGAAATTTGACGACTAATGGTATTATCTAATAATGGCACACTTAGCAGTTGCTTGGCAGCGGATTCTCCTACTGTAATGGAAACCATGTCCATGGCAGCTGGTAAAATTAGGCTTTCAGCAATAGCGGGTGGTTTCTTGCTCTTTGCTACACGATAAGCAACTTTGTAAGATGAAAGAAGAGCCTTTTTCGGGATTGGAGCTTGTTTAGTGAAAGTTGTCTTTTGCTCAGCCATTCCTTTCAACTTAGAAGAAAAATACTCACGTGGTTTGTTTACCAAACTTCCGTGAACTGTTTCCAAATGTTTCATTTTATTAGGGAGCATGTTTTCAGCGTCTAGTACTTTAAAATAGATAACACAGTGTGGACATTCTTCATTTCCCCCAACAGTGCACGTGAACCCAAAATCTAGGTAGCTTTCATCATATTTCCGGTATTTTTGCTTCTTGTCGTCTTTTAAACTGTTTATTTCTGAAACGTCACATTTTTTACTAGCATTTAAAAACTTATCCATCTTGCCTGTTCTTAAAACATAAAGGACATATATACGGAAAGCTCACAAACCACTACACATCCGCTATCACAAACAGTAAGCCCAAGAATGAGTCCGGTCTTCATGTGGTGCTGCAACAAAAGGGTGCCTTCTCTGAAAAGCTAACTGAATCGTCAGAAACCAATCAAATCACTTTTGTCCACATTGTTTTTATCCTTGGAAGAGGCCACACGACACCTGTGGTGCACAGGGACGCACCTCCAGGAATGTTTTCTTTTCTATTTGAAGGGAGGGGAGTGATGTGTGGTTGCTATTATACCCTCATTTCCGGCCTTTTCAGTGAATTCCAATGGCACGAAGGTGACTCCCTTGACTAAAACCCGGGATGCACAGTTTGAAAAACGCTGATCTAGTGTAATGCTATTTTTCTTTCTTCCCTTTTTAGCACGTCTTTTGTAAAAAAAGATCGTGCTTATGTTATCGGTTTGTCCGTCCTTCCGTCCGTACCCACGATTAGAAACATTTCTTCTCTGCAACTATTAGTCCGATTTGAAAAATTTCTTTTTGCATTGGGAAGCTTGAAATATGCAAATGATGATCCTTTATTTTGTTTTATTTTTACTAAGTACAATTTCGCCGCTAGGGGCGTAAATGCAGATGATGTCGAATTCAAAAATACGTTTTATTCCACATATTTGCTTCTAAACATCTGATTGAAAAAATTCTTTTATCCTTAGATTCCATTTATGTCAAAGAGTATTTTAGATATAGTTACTTTTTCAAATTACGTATAGATTTTCCGCTAGGGGCGTAAAAGTAAATTACATTTTCCCCGATAACTCTTCTTCTAAAACTCGGATTTGAAAAAAAAAATTTCTTCAGCGGATACATATCCTGATGGAAAATCTTTTGCATATAATTTTTAATTTTTGGTAAAGAATACTTTGGCCACTAGGGGACGCATAAGTGTTAATTTTTGCTTCTGATGTATTTTCCATAAAATCTGAGCTTCTAAAATATCGATTGAAAAAATTATTTAGTGGACTGATGCCACTCACATTGATAAACCTTTTTGGAATATTTTCTTCCTAAAATATTCCAGTTTCTCCACCAGGGGTGTAGATGTATATCTTATTTCTCTACTTCTAGGAGTCCGATTTGAAAAATTCCTTCTTTGCTGAATAGTGTTTTTCGTATAATTTCAAAATTTTCAAGTAATCCATAGACTTTCCGCTAGAGGGCGTAGCGGTAAATTGCGTTTCCCCTTATATCTCTGCTTCTAAATCTCAGATTTGAAAAATTCTTTCTGCACCGGATACAGCTCCTGATGGGAAATTGTTTGCACATAATTTCTAATTTTTGTAAAAAAAAAATGGTTTGGCCACCAGGGGGCGTAAATCTTAATTTCTGCATCCGATGTATTTGCAGCAAAACATGAGCTTCTAAAATCTCGATTAAAAAAAACGTTGTTTATAGACATATACTATTCATGTCGACAAACCTTTTAGAAACATTTTCTTCTTAAAATAGTGCATGGTTTCTATGCCAGGGCGTACATGTATGTCTTATTTTTGTCAATATCTTTACTTCTAGGAGTCCCATTTGAAAAATTCCTTCTTTGTTGGATAGTGTTTCCAGTGTGACATGTGTTTCATATAATTTCAAAATTTTCAAGTAATTCATAGACTTTCCGCTAGGGGGTGTAAAGCTAAATTGCGTTTCCCCCTATATCTCTGCTTTTAAATCTCCGATTTGAAAAATTCTTTCTGAACCGGATGCAGCTCCTGATGGGAAATTGTTTGCGCATAATTTCTAATTTTTGTAAAAAAATGTTTGGCCCCCAGGGGGTGTAAATCTTAATTTCCGCTTCTGATGTATTTGCTGCAAAATATGAGCTTCTAAAATCTCGATTGAGAAAAAAAGTCGTTGACCGGTACCTACTGATGTCAACAAGCCTTTTAGTATCTTATTTTTGTCAATATCTCTATTTCTAAGAGTCCAATTTGAAAAATTTCTTCTTTGTTGGGTAGTGTTTCCGATGCGAAATGCTTTGCCTATAAATTCAAAATTTAGAAGTAAATCGTAGACTTTCTGCTAGGGGTCACAAAGGTAAATTGCGTTTTCTGCGTTTTTTCTGCTCCTAAAACTCAGATTTGAAAAGTTCTTCCTGTATCGCTTACAAGACGTGATGGAAAATATTTTTCACATAATTTGTAATGTTTGATAAAGAATGGTTTGGCCACCAGGGGTCATAAGTGTTAATTTCTGCTTCTGATGTATTTGTAGCAAAATCTGGGCTCCTGAAAACTCGAAAAATTTGTTTTTCTTGGACCGATATCGCTTATATGGATAAACCTTTTGAGAATACTTCCTTCCTAAAATAATGCATAGTTTTCCCAATAGGGGACGTAAAGTCACATATTATTTTTGTCAATATCTCTGTTTCTAAGAGTTCGTAAGCTCATGATTCCGTTTACAGCAATATCTGAGGGATTAAAAACCCGATTGAAAATCTTTCTTTCGTCAGATCTATTGTTTTCCATACTGGTTCCATTGACTTTGTATATTTTTGATAAATTTAATTTGCGTCAGAACGGGTTCAAAAGACGTGCTTATTACACCCGAAAATTCGATGTCATCTTTCTTGTTAATTATCAGTTCATGATTTGCAGAACTAAATAAAAGATTAAGTAGAAGTGACCATAGTTATAAATTTCTAACATTTGATTCAGTTATGGTTAGCAATTAAATACAATATTTATTTGAAACCTGGGTTTCACATGCACTAGCGGTCCCCAGTTCACGCCAGCTAAACATGGTCCATGTTACATCACAGGTTGCCTACTAGTCATGAAAATAATAAAGTCTTAAATTCAGAAAAGAGCCATGGAAAAAGTCACGAGGTTTGCTTTTGGGGGGCACGATTTTTTTTATTTTCAGTAATTGTTCATTTTCTGGCTACAATCCAAGTAATTCTCTATTTACCGACCACACAAGGTGTAAATGTAGTTCCCATCTAACAATCCATATGTCTAAGAAAGGGCTCTTTTGCCCTCTTCACAATAAAAACTGTTAAAACAAAGTTTTAGCTTAGAAATATATGGTCAAAATGTTGTTGAAAGCATTTTGAGATTGATTTAGCAATTTAAGTTATGTTGCCCTTATGAAGTCTTGACATGTTTCAGGTATAAATGGTAATGAGAGTTGTATAAAATCATGTAGCACAATGTTGGGTTTTTCACTAACTTTTAGGTGCAGTCAAAATATAAGTCAAATTTTTGTTATTAGAGGAAGGGTAGGGGACACTTTTCATGTAGCAAAAAAGAGGGAGCTGAGTGTCCCTTCTGTAATAAATGATGTCTTTGTGTGTGTGTGTATACCACTGTCTAGGACAGGTGTGTGTATATATGAAGGATCCAAAAGTTCGGGGACAGAGCCTACCTGTGACAACACAAGCATGCAAGTTAAAGTTACGGCATCTGAAATACATCATACATCCCGCCGCCCCGGTGGCGCAGTGGTCTAAGGCGTTGGCCTCTGATCATTCGTCCGTAAGGGGTCCGGGTTCGAATCCCGGTCAGGCATGGATGTTGTGTTTGTCTTACGGTACTGGCTCTCTCCCTTCCCTGGAACCAGTGACCCTAAATTAGGGACGGGCGACTGCTTATAGCCCATTGAGTTGCTCACGGTGGTCGTTAAACCTCCAATCAAAAAAGAAAAAAAAAAAAAAAAAAAAAAAAGAAAGAAATACATCCCGCCATCCCTCCGCTCCGTAGTCAGAATGGTTTGGCTCATGGAAAGTGATTGGAATTCACGTGCAGATGTTTGCTGCTGTGGTTAGTCGTCTGCGATGTGAGAAACATAGCTTTTGAAAAGCAATATGGTAACATTAAATTTTGTCAGTGTTTGGGTAAAACAGTTGCAGAGACCTTAGAAATGCTCTCAAAGGTGTATGGTCAATCTACGATGGCGAGATTGAAGGTGTACAAGTGGTATTGGCGTTTCAAAGAGGACTGAGAATCCATCGCAGGTAATGAGCTCTGTGGTCAGCCTGTGACTGCATAAAGTGAGTAAAACATTGATGGTGGCGCAGTGTATTCCACAGCATTGTCACCGAACCAATGCGCTACTAACTTATCGGAGACCACATGCCAGCGTATTTTGACAGAGGATCTGAACATGCACCGCGTGTGTCAGCACACTGGTCCTCGCGTGGTGCTTTTTGTTTGATATTCAGCCAAAGCATGCTTCTTCAACATGGAAATCAGTCTTCACCACGAGTAAAGAAAATTCAGGCTGGAGGTATTTTTTAATTCTCACAGCATTGTCCATTCTGAATTTATTCCCGAGGGCACAACAGTTAATAAGGAATATTATCCGGACATTTTACGTCTCTTACAGGAATCTGTCTATCCATTGTAAACGACCGGAGATGTGGCAAAGTGGACAGTGATACCTTCTCCATCACACAACGTGCCTGCACATCGGTCCCTGCTGGTCATGGAGTCTTTTGCCAGAAATCGTACTAATGTGCTTCCACTTCCCGCCTATTCACCTAACTGACCCCCCGTGATTTTTACCTCTTTCCACTGATTAAACAAAATCTGCAGGGACATCATTTTGTGTCAACAAATGAGGTTATTTCTTGACATAAAACGACGTCCCTGCAGATTGACTATTTATCTGAGATGGAGTCCGGGTTTGAATCCTGGAGAGGTGTGGATGTGTTTGTTTTACAGCATGGTTTTCTCCCTTCTCTGTAACCAGTGACCCTAAATTAGGGATGGGTGACTACTTGTTGCCCATTTAGTTGCTCATGGTGGTCATTAAACCCTCGAAACAAACAACCACCGTTTTGGCTCTGCTTGTGATACACTTTAATCATGGAGTCCCTTGAGCGTAAGCAACCCACCATGCAGGAGGAAAATGGAAGTGACATTGATCATGGCAGTGCATGTAGCATAAGCTCGGGTGATGGTTACCAATGAAAGCTCAATTTACACTTCACGTTGCACTTTTATGAGCATTGCACAAAATCTGTGATATGTTTCTTTTACGGCCAGTAATGTAATCAGTCTTGTTACTTTTTCAATATCCCTCATAAATTTCTTTATGATCAGAACATTTTGTATGCTACAGTTACATACCTGCCAACTACTACGGAACGTCCGTAGTTTCTACGGATTAGTTGACTACGGAACTCACTGTCCAAACTACAGATTCTATGAATTTTCATTTGGTTTAACTTTTTTATTTTGCAATTACGAAATAACACGAAATATCGTACCCAGACGATATTTCGTGTTTCAAAACTTTCGAAAATGGTACTTAAACGGAGTGAAATTTTTTTACATAATTGTTATTTCTTTTTCTCCCAATGTTGCGTTTGTCAAGTATTCTTGTTAAATGTAATTTTAAATTGCTGTAAAACTGAAGAGAATGGGGTGTGTGTGGCGGTATTTTGTGTTTCAGAACTTCTGGAAACTAGTTAAACGGAGTAAAATTTTTTTTACTGTAATCATTATTTTTTTTCCCTCCCGATGTTACCTTTGTGTCCAGGAGTCTTGTTAAATATCATTTTATTGCATAAATGTTTGTATTTTATCTTGAAACTGTAGGCAACAATTTGCAAAAAATGGAAGTTAGACGTCGCAAAAATTTCCTCATGATCTTCTTTCGCGAATTTGAAGAATTCCGACTTTTTCGTTATTATTTTAGTCATTTCTAAGATCGGTGCACAAGTGAACAGAAATTTTGGGGAGTTGAGGGGGTGGGGGGTGGGGGTTGGGGGGATGGGGGGAGATGTCGTATGGGGCAGAAATAATTTTTACGAAATTTTCAAAAACGGAAGATAAACAGAGTTGAGATTTTTTCCATAATTGTAATTTCTTTCTTCTCGTGATGTTAGCTCTGTTCAGTATTATTGTTAAATAACATTTCACTGTATAAATATTTGTATTTCAGCTTGAAAACGGGGGGAAAAATTTTCAAAACTGGAAGTCTGACGGAGGCAAAAGTTCTCCCGTAATCCCCCCCCCCCACCGAAATCTTCCTGTTCTCCTGCATTGTTAAATATCCCCTGTTCCATAAGTTTTAGCATTCCAGCTTGATAAGGTAAGGGAGGAGGAAATTTCCCAAAATGGAAATGATGAAGTTGGAATATTTGTAAAAATTGATGCATGATGTTCAAAATTATTTATTTTCTCAAAGTTACACCATTTATCTAAAATAGTTAAAGCTTTGATATCATGCATTATTCATGGTTCTTAGGCTGAAAGTTCTTTCAGCATGATGGATAAAATTATCGGAGGGCATAAAAAATGAAATAAACAAAAAAAAGCAACAATGGAGAAATGGGGAGAGAAAGGTACCAGAAAGAAAAAAATTAGCAGTGGATGCTGTGCGGCTTGCAGAGTCAACAAAAAACGAACTGACAGTAGTCTGCATTCTTGCTGTGTGTTTTGATTTTTTACCCAATTAAAACTGCAATGTCAGAGGCAGTATCATAATATGGTAAGTGGAGGTTTGCGCACTGCACGTTCACTTGCTTTGATTTCCCATCTGTCAAGCATGAAATTCTGAACACATGACTGATTTTTACTGGTGGAAGTTTTGAGATTAAATCTCACCATGTTACCTATCATGCCCTCACCAGGAAAATCAACTTTGTGTTTTGCACGTGTTGAGTTTGTTTCATTAGTGTCCTTGTTTATTGTAATGCTTTGCTGTGGTATGTATTTCTTTTTCACAAATATATCGATTGTTTAAAAAAAAAAAAAAAAAAAAACGTCTATGTATGCCACACAATAATACTAGTTACTACTGACAAGGCTCTATCCGATGTTGGCAGGTATGCAGTTACACCATGAGTTACTCTGAATTGTGCATGATAATCTTAAAAAAATTAGGGCATTTCCTGTTCTAAGTGTTTGGTATTAAAAATAAATAGTTCTCATTAATATTTCTTGCACGTTTTTTTTTTTTCCCTTCTCCTCATGCATAGGAATCTTAGAGGACAAAGCCAATATCTTACTGTTTGAGGTTGGTGAAGAAACAGCAGTATGTTTAAATGCTTCATTGGTTAAAGAAGGATTAGCTACAACCTTAGGTCCTGGGTAAGAAATTTCTCAGTTTGGTATTTTTGCTATTATTTCATGATATATAAATGCTCTTAATTATCATAAACTGCAATTTTGGGGGCAGCCCTTGTAACAAATGATCGTGTGGTAAGTGGAGGTTTGTGCAGTGTGCATTCAGGTTCTTGGAGTTTCATTCTTTCAAGTGTTTGAGGGATTCTGAAAGCATCTGACTGATTATTACTGGTGGCAGTCTGGATCATGAACCTGGCAATGCCACCTGTCATGCCCTTGCCAGGGGAGTCTATTTCAACTTCATGTTTCACACATGTTCAGTTCGTTTCATTATTGTCATTGTTTGTCTTGTTGTTTTGTCGTAATGCGTGTTTCTTTTTCACAAAGAGATGGATCTTTTCCTGAAAAAGTATCAAAATGAGGAAGCAGCTCCACGGAACAAAAAAAAAAAAAAAAAAAAAAGAGCCAAAAACTTAAGAAATTAAAAATAGGTGGTTGCTGCAGTAAAAGTTTTCTCTTGATGAACTGAAAAAAGCAAGAAGTTCCCGATTTTAAGGATCTTAATTATATTTTTTTCTACTTCAGATGCAACAAATATGCCCTACAGGGCCTGAAAAATACCATGCCCGAAATGCCCGGGGCATGTAAATTATTGGCCTGGACAGGTAAATAGAAATTCTAGTTGCCCGATCTGGGCAACTAAATTTAAAAATAAAGTTTGGAATAGAATTTCCTACTACAAGAAAAAAGACAGTCATCACATGTCATGTTTCTTTTCGCTGCTAATTACTAGAAGTTGTACTATTGTTACGGAGTGTCAAGGACTGAAGAATATCACTTCTTTAATTATATTATGCTCTAGGTCTGAAAATTGAAACCATATGTAGTTTTGCTCCAAGTGCAGTTTATGTCAGCCAGGGGATGAATGCCTCTGATGGAACTATAGCCTCCGGTTTAGTGACAAAGGGCAAAAACTTTAACAAAAGGAACATGGCAGAATGACCAAATTTCTCAAACAGCAATATCCATCATAGTCTTAAAATTTGAGATACCAGCTTTTGTGCATTGAACATTTTAAATACAGACCCTTAAAATGGAAATGCAAAACATGTAAAAAAAGTTCCACCGTATTTTTTAACTTAACAAATCAGAACCCTTATTTTATTTTTTTTAATCTTAAAAGACCTAATTTTTTTGGGTATCCAGCATTTACTACCCGGCAGGTAAATAATTTTGGCGCATGCCCAGCTGGGCATTTAGCTTTACAGATACTTTTCAAGCCGTGCCTTAGTTTACTATGTATACAGAGGTTGTTTCATGTTTATAGTGCCAAAGTTTGCAGGATCATACAGTTATGAAATACCATGGCACCAACTTCTGTTGTGTTTCGTGTGCTTACCATGTTTCTGTACTTATCCTTCTGCAGTGCAACTTCTACTGTAGCAGGCTCCTTGCATACATGC
This sequence comes from Macrothele yani, assembly GCA_039090855.1. Lineage (NCBI taxonomy): Eukaryota > Metazoa > Arthropoda > Arachnida > Araneae > Macrothelidae > Macrothele > Macrothele yani. The sequence continues at coordinate 16,083,382 of CM077005.1, read as the reverse complement.
AAAATCAATCTCCCTATCCTCTTTGCAACTTTTCCAAAGGCTGTTAGTTATTTTGAGTCGTCTACTTTATAAGGCTTGTTTAAGTAACCTGAAGCCACAGAAATCCATGAGAGAGGCATCCGGGGATTTGACAGGAATTGAGAAGAATGGTATAGCATGAATCCCGGTCTCGGCTCCCGTATTCCTCATGTATGCCACTGTGGACTTAGCCGTATGGCTGGAAGCCTTATCTTGGTGGATCCATACATTTGAAACCATAGCACCGTATAAGGATGTAATTTCTTTGTGGTAAATTAGGTCAAGAATGTTTGTCTGATGATCAGCTGCATTAATTTTTACGTTATTTGCAACCTTTCACAGCTTTAACAGGCCATTATAGCAATAATCTGCAGCAACCATTAAATACACATGAAAAACTTTCTTTTGTATTCATGTACTCATTCCAGGCCTTGGCACCATTTTCTTGATATTATATTGCCTGGATTTTTTTTCTGTCACTAAGGTATCCATAACTTCATCCATAGAGACCACAAACTTCCCCATGTCCCTTGCTAGGCATCTCTCATACAGTTTCCTGCAGCTCATCATCCACTCCATAATGTGGTGCAGGAGTTTGTGGACGTTAGGCTTAAACCGCTTTTCCAAGGTAGCTCAGATTTAAATGCAGTTAGTTGCCCGTGAGAAACCTATATGCTGTGCAATGCTTCTTTGCATTGCTGGATTCTCTTTACAAGAAACCCGAATTTTCATACCACCTCAGTGGTCCTCTTTGGTTTAGGGCAGTGGTTCCCAAAGTGTGCGTCACAGCACCCTGTGGAGCAGTGGCTTCCTCGCAGGGGTGCCACGAAATATTACAAAATTTTCATAAATATATTTCCATTTTCAATTCAGTGTGATAGGATGCGACATCTAGCGGACCTGGTGCAATCGAGTAACTCACTTAGCAATAGCTGTTTGCAGAAGCCTCTACAAATCGTTACTAGATGGTGCTCTGCAATAATGTTACAAGCGTGAGCTATCACTCAGCACAATAGCCGCCCAACAAGTGCATGTGTGTTCCGCACAGTCGCTGCCGGAAGTAACCTGAGCTTTCGCACCAGCCTCCGTGCTTCTGATAAACATTTCTCCCTCGTTCTCCAAGCGTCTAGAAATGAGATTCTCAGTCCAGATTTTTCGAGAACGTCACCAGATCCTTTAAATATGCTCATCCGTTGTCATTTGTGACTCATTTGGTGGTTAGCTGTCTGTTATGTTTGATGCTCTGTCGCTGAGTTTCAGAGTTTGTAAGCTTCCGGCGTATCAACTGAATGTTGTTGCGATTAACTGAAGTTTTTGTAGTTTTTTTCTCGTATGTATTTTTAAAAATGGATCGGTTTTTGATAAACAGTAATAAGCATTGTGAAAGTGAAAATACAGAAAATACACCGTCAAATAGTGGCAATAGTGTGAAGAAGTGTAAATATCAAAAATATGTTGACAGTTATTTGGACTTTGGCTTTACGTTGACAGAAGTCAATGGTAAAGAGAGGCCGCAGTGTGTACTGTGTGTGAAAATTTTGGTGCCAGAGTGCATGCTACCAAGTAAGTTGAAACGCCATTTTGAAACCCAGCATTCTTAGTAAATCTCGTGATTGCTTTACGAGAAAGTTACAAGAGTTAAATCAACAAAGAGAGAGTTTTTATAAGCAGGCATCAATACCAAGCATTGCTTTGCTAGCATCTTACAAGGTGGCACATAGATTCGCAAAATGTAAGAAGCCTCATACCATTGCAGAAAGAACTCATTCTACCGGCTGCTGTAGATATGGTAAAAATTATGATCTGTGAGTCTCATTTCATTTTTCATTTATTGCATTTTAGTTACAGACATGGTATTACGTAATCATAAATATATCATCATCATCATCATTGTCAACCATTATCAATCCACTGCTGGACGAAGGTCTCCCCAAGTTTCCTCCACAACGGTCTGTCTTGTGCCAGTCTCCTCCATGTCACTCCCGCATATTTACGAATTTCATCCACCCATCTCCCATGTGGTCTTTTTCTGGGTCTTTTCCTGTCCCTTGGAATCCAATCTAAAATTTCGGCTGTCCATCGATGGTCTGTCCTTCTGGCAGTATGTCCAGCCCATTGCCATTTCAGGGATTTAACCCTGATCATGATGTCTTCCACTCTCGTCATTTTTCGGATCCACGAGTTTCTCTTCTTATCTCTCCTGGTTATACCAAGCATGCACCTCTCCATGCTGCTTTGAGTTGTCTGCAGCCTTTGTATGTCTCTTTTAGTTAAGGTCCACGTCTCTGCACCATACGTAAGCACTGGAAGGATGCATTGATCAAACACTTTTCTTTTAAGACATAATGGCATATTGCTCTTGAAAATTATGCTGTTTCTTCCAAAAGCTCTCCAGGCAAGTTTTGTACGCCGATTAATTTCTTCATCAATGTGACCCTCACTTGATATCTGCTGTCCAAGATAAACATATGTATCAGTTATCTCCAGTTTTTCTCCATCAATCGATAAATCTTCATTTCTTGTAAAAGCATTGAACATCACTTTTGTCTTCTGAAAGTTCATTTTTAATCCCACTTCTTTACTCTTGTCAGCAAGTTCCTGGATCATACTCTGCAGCTCTGCTGGGGTAGTTGCAAAAGTGACTACGTCATCAGCAAAACGAAGGTGGGTTAGATAATCTCCATTAATCTTTATCCCTTTGTTTTCCCAGTTCAGTGATTGAAAGACATTTTCCAATGTGGCATTAAAGAGCTTCGGAGATATGGTGTCACCTTGTCTCACTCCCTTTCCAATTTTTATGTGTGTTGTATTTTCAAACAGCCGAATCTTTGCACTTGCATTTTCATAGATGTTATTAATAATATTAATGTATGCATCTTCAATACCGCAGGATTTCAGAGCCGTGGTAACTGCTGATGGTTTCACTGAATCAAAGGCTTTTTCATAATCGATAAAAGCCATGCACAATGGAAGTTCATATTCCCTCGCTCTTTCAATTAGTTCTCTCAGTACGTGGATATGATCTATTGTGCTGTAGCCACTCCTGAATCCAGCTTGTTCTCTCGGTTGAGCCATGTCCAGTGTTACCTTCAAGCGGTGTGAAAGAACTTTAGTGAAGATTTTATAAACCACTGATAGGAGGCTGATAGGTCTGTAGTTCCTGAGATCCTCAATGTCACCTTTTTTATGTAGCAGGATCATTGTAGCATTGTTCCAATCCTCAGGAATCTTCCCTTCATTAAGGCATCGAGTGAAAATTTGGGTGAGTACTGTTTCGATTTCTCCACTTGCTTCTTGTATGATGTCTATAGTAATTCCATCTTCTCCTGGAGCTTTCCCCCGCTTCATGTTCTTGATTGCATGAGCAACTTCTGCTGGGAGGACTGGAAGAACTCTGGTACCTTTCATGATGTCTGGAGTACATGTATCATCCTTTTCATATAATTTGGAGTAGAAATCTTTCACTCTTGTCAAAATTTCGCCTCTATTTCTTGTTATAGAACCATCTTCTTTTCTCAGAGCCATAATCTGTTTTCTTCCCTTACTGAGATGTCCCTTTGCTATCTTTAGGCTTTGGTTGTTTTCAATTGCTTTCCTCACTAGCTCACAGTTGAATTTCCTTACGTCTTCAGTGATACTTTTTCTTACTGTCTTGCATAGCTCTATATATTCCACTTTGGAAGTCACATCTTCTTTAGTTGTCCTCATCTCTTCTTTTTTGCATCAACATTTTGGTTTTTCCTGATAATTTGTTCACATGCAACTTGTTCTTAGACCCAGCTAATTTTGTTGCTGTTTCCATTAGAGCTTTGGTTACTTTTCTGTTAACTTCAGAAATATCCACTTCTTCCGATGTTAGGCCTTCTAAAGCAGAGAATCTGTTCTTCAGTTCCAACTTGAAAGTATTATGGTGTTTTTTAAGGTTGGTTATGTCAATACATTTTGTTTGTCTTATGAGCTTGCCACGTTCCAGTTTAGTGTTGAGGTGCATCTTACATCTCACCAATCTATGGTCACTACCTGTGTTGAACTTGTTCAGCACACTGCAGTCTTCTATGACGAATTTTTTGTTACACATAATAAAATCAATTTCACTTGTCGTCCCAATTGGATGTCTCCATGTCCATTTCCTGTGTGGCTTTTTCTTGAAAAAGGAGTTCAAGATGAAAAATCCTTCTGCCTCTGCAAACTCAACGAGAGTATTTCCACGCTGGTTTCTGTTGCCGTGACCGAATTTACCTACTGAAGTTTCATTCTGTTGCCGTTGCCCTATTTTTGCATTGAAATCTCCCATAATTATCTTCAAGTGCTGCTTACCTTTATTATTTAGATGACGAATTTCCTCATAAAATTCTTCAATTTCTTCTTCAGGATGACTTGTGGTGGGTGCATAAGTTTGAATAATCTGAGCCTGGTATCTTCTCGAGAGTTGGATAACCAGCCGTGCAGCTCTGTCAGAGGAACTTTCAACTTCTACCACTTTATCCTTCAGTTTCTTGTTTATTATAAATCCAACACCACTAGTTCTGCCAGTATCTGTCCCACGATAATAGAAGAGATGTCCACTTTTCAGTTCAATGAGATCTTCTCCTTTTCTCCTTACCTCACTTAGCCCGACGATGTCCCACTTGATCCTTTGTAGTTCCTCTTCCAATTCAAGAAGCCTTGAATCAGAAGATAGGGAGCGTCCGTTATAGGTAGCCAAGGTCAGCATCAAATGGCAGCCTAGTCCGGTCCTCCGGGGATTCTTAGCACCCTCTGCCTTCATGTAGCACTGGCCGCTGCCTTGGCCAGGTACATTCCAGCTGCCGGAGACTGAGGGCCAAGATTTAAGTTGTAGAGTCATTTTGGAGGTGTTTGGCCATAACTCACCACGCTGGCCAAGCGGGTTGGTGAGTGTGGGATAGCATTTCCTCTGATCCCGATGGTATAGTTATACCGCTATTGGCGGTCGTCAGAGCCCCTTTAGTGGGAACAGGATGCACCACGAGAAGGCGGGTTTGACATTTGTCAAGGAGAGGCTGTGATGTTACGCATCACCTGACCTTACATCCCTCATAAATATATAGCACACATTATATTTTTGTAACAACAGGGAATGAGGAGGGGAAAAGGCCTGATAGGCCTGATATGCCCTCTTCTCCCAAAGCATCAAAATTTTCATGAAAATAAAAAAAATTCAAAAAAACATAAACAAGTCAAGTCCACACAATATCAAACACAGCTAGGGTGGTACTATAAATTAATAAAGGTGATAATACATTATGAGCTTTTGGTCAGTAAGAAATACCTGAGTTTACATTTAAATATATTAATATTATTAAGTGATACAATATCAGTAGGAAATGTATTCCATAATGCCGGACCAGTATAATTAACAAATGATCTAAATCGTTTTTTAGTGGAAACATGAGGATTAGTGTTGTTTTTTGTCTCGTGGAATAATCATGACCACGAGTACTTATTGAAATTAAATCTTGGTAGTAACCATTTTTAATTCTCAAAAACATTAGTTTACCTATACTATAAATATGCAATTGTTGAATAGTTAGTATATTAAAATCATCTGCTGGGAAGCTGCTTTCAAATGTGCCTTTGTCCAATAACACCATCAGTCGCAGAATACAGCACATAGCGGAAGACCTCAATGATCAATTAATTGATGAAAAAATGAAAGGTAAGGAATTTCGGTTGCAGCTGGATGAGGCCACAGATAATAATAATGATGCTCACTTGATTTGCTATGTACGGTTTGTAGATGGTAGTAACATTGTAGAACACCTTCTCTTTTGTAAAAGTATTGCTGGTTGTACTAAGGCTCAAGACTTGTTCGAGATCCTTGATACTTTTATATTCGAAAATAATTTGAAATGGACTAAGTGCGTTGGTGTCTGTACTGATGGTGCTCGTTCTATGTCCGGCTGTTATGGAGGATTGCAAGCACTTACTCGAAGCAAAGCCCCTGATGCACTGTGGACCCATTGCGTTATTCACAGGGAAGCACTCGCATCAAAATATCTGAGTCCTACATTGAACCAGGTCTGAGAATATGTAGTAAACTTTATAAAGACTCTGCTGTTGAAGACAAGGTTTTTCAAAAAACTGTGTAAGGATATGGGATCTGAGCACACGTCTTTGTTGTATGTACTACAGCACTTCGCGATGGCTCTCTCGTGATAATGTTTTGTCTCATATGTTTAAACACTGACAGAAAATTGAGATTTTTTCTTTAAGAGGAAGACCACAAGTATACCGTAAATTTTGTGAATGAAGATTTTTTTGGTAAAACTAGCATACTTATGTGATCTTTTTGAAAAGATGAATGCTCTGAATCTCTCCCTGCATGGAAGCAACATGCACCTTTAAAAGTCGATTGAGGAAATTTCAGGTTTTATAAAAAAACTAAAACTTATATGGAAAAGAAAAATGAATGAAGATGGAGGTAAAGAATGTTTCCCGTTGTTGCAACAGTTTTTGACCCCCAATGGAGTTGATTTCTCTCAAGGAATGTAATCCATTTTTGAAGAACACCCACCACAGCTTATCACCTGGTTTGAGAAATATTTTCAAAATAATATCGGTAAATTTGTATGGATTCAAGATCTATTTCATGCCACTGCTCCATCTGAATTTACTGCTGCAGAAGAAGAAAATCTTATTGAGTTGTCTTGCAACAATACCTTGAAAACAAAATTTAGCAGCATGGAGTTACCTGAATTTTGGATATCAGTAAAAGATCAATATCCCCTTCTGAGTGGTAAAGCTCAGAGAATTTTAATTCCATTTACGACTTCGTATTTGTACGAAGCTGGGTTTTCGGCGGTCGCTGTGATAAAAACTAAGTATTGCACAAAAATCAATGTGCAGAAGGAAAAGAGGTTGGCTGTGTCCAGTTTGATTCCAAGATTTAAGGAAATGTCCGGTGATCAACGGACTCATCCATCCCACTAATTATAATTAGTTGAATTTTTTCAATTACATTTTTTTGTGATCTTCAATACGTGTTTTATTTATTTTTGCCTAAGTGTACAAGTGTACTTGTTAGAATTTGACATAGGGCACATTGGGAAAACCTGGATTCAGCAAGGGTGCCAAGAATCGCAAAAGTTTGGGAACCATTGCACTATAACTTTCTCAGACGCCCGCTAGGGAAGTATAAAAGAATGTAGAATCGTCTGCCGACTTAGAACGCAACTGCTTGTAGTCATTTGACAGAAGTTTATGCTGAATTCCTGGTGATATTCGAATTTTGGAATGTCAAAGACCCAAATATTGGTCATGCCTCTTCAAACCAGTGCAAAAATTATTACTTTGCATGAACTTAGATTCAGTAGTCGTAAAATTGCTGTTAAAGGTGGCTGTGATCATTCCACTGTCTTGTGCACCATTAAAAGAGCTGCAGAAACTGGATGTGTGGGAAACAGAAAAAGAACAGGTCGTCCAAGGCTGTGTACTGAATGTGATGATCGCATGTTGATTAGTCATTCCCTGAAATCAAGGTTTAAAACAGCCACTGATTTAAAAAGTAAGTGGGAGAATGAAGTAGGCATTATTGCATCTGCACATACTGTTCATTGTAGGCTATAAGAAATGGACTGACTGCACAAAAACCTTTTCCTTACTGAACAACTCCTCCTCAAAAGAATTGCTTGGGCCAAGGCAGACAAGAATTGGACTGTTGATAAATGGAAAAATGTTATTTTCAGTGATGAAACAACTTACTATTTCTGCAAATAATGGAAATAATTATGTACGTCGTCGGGCTGGGAAAGATATAAGGCATGCTGCACGCAGCCAACAATCAAGCACCCACATTCGGTGATGTTATGGTCTTGTATTTCAGACAGTGCTGTTGGTCGCCTGCACATTATTGATGGCACATTGAATGGATCGAAATATGTGGATATTTTGGAGTCCAGACTGCTACCATCTGCACAAGACATGGGTTTGCGGAATTTTATCTTTCAGGATGATAACGCGCCATGTCATCAGTCGAAGTTGGTTGACGAGTGGTTTAGTCGAAAGTTATAAGAAAGTTTCAGTGGCCAGCACAGTCACCAGATTTTAATCCCATAAAGAATTGGTGTGTAAGATTGAAGCAAAAGATCCGTCAACAAGGACCCATATCTAAAACAGCATTGAGTCTGTAAGGGTCATCTGGCACAGTGTTATCACCAATGGACAACTAGAGAAGCTCATTAGTTCCATGCCAAGAAGGTGCACTTCGTTACTAAGAAATCGTGGTTATCCAATTAAATATTAAAGCATGTTTTGCTTGTTGGTAAGTTATTTCAAGTGTCCTGCAAGTTTCAATAATGCACTGTACAGTACTTTTATGTTAAATGCATTGTACACTAATTTCATAAATTCCACTATTTTATGCTTTTTATGACTAGATGCTGTACTTTTGCTTGTAACTTCACTTCTATTACTGATAACATTATGTAAAAATATTTGAATTCAGCACAAAATTTCCTTTAAAATGATGTCTAATATGTATTCCTGACTTTACCATTACGCTGTATAAGTTGACTTCAAACATCAAAAATTGCCTTTCGGTCTACTGGTGCAGGACTTTTGGCCACGATTGTATATATACACTGAGTGGCCACTTTATTATGACTGCCTGACAGTTTTAAGCAAATGAGCTATGGCTGCACGCTGTTGCCGCCAGAAAGCAAGGCTAGTATAAAAAGGGAAAGCTTAGTGTTTGCGACAGTAGTAGAAGTGATTTTTGGGTGACGAGATGGGTAAAAAATGTGATTTGACGGACTTTCAACGTGGGATGATTGTAGGAGCTTGGAGCCATGGAGCGAGTATCACCAAAACCGCCGCATTCGTGATATGTTCCAGAGCAGCTGTTGTTAAAGTGTTTAAAGACTGGACTTTCAGCCAAAAAACTGGGTCACTTCTACGTGCAACATGTGGTCGTCTTCGACTAGTGACTGCTCGGGCAGAACGGAGAGTGTCCAGACTGGTAACAGACAACAGAAGGGCAACAGTGCAGCAAATTACAAACCATCTTAATTAAGGATCCCCTCAAATGATCTCTGCACGCACTGTTCGCCGTACACTGCATCGGATGAGATATGGCAGCCAAAGGCCTGTTCGAACACATTTGCTGTCTGCAGTTAATAAGAGAAAACGTCTCCAGTTTACACAGAAGCACAAGGATTATTGGATAGTCTATAATTGGAAACAAATTATGTGGTCCGATGAATCGCATTTTCAGTTGCACCATGCCGATGGCAGAGTGAGAATTTGGCGGAATCAGCACGAAAGCATGGACCCCAAATGCATTGCTACAACCCTTCAAGCTGGTGGGGGCAACGGTATGGCGTGGGGAATGTTTTTTAATTCATGTTGATCAACGTCTGACTGGCACATCATATCTAAATATCGTTGCGGACCAAGTGCATCCTGTCATGTGGATGGTTTATCCGAATGGTGATGGCTACTTTCAACAAGATAATGCGTCCTGCCATAGTGCTTGTATTGTACAGGATTGGTTTCAGGAACATGCTGGTGAGTTTACTTTGCTTAGGTGGCCCACACAATCTCCAGATCTCAACCCCATTGAGAATTTGTGGGATGAAGTTGAACGAGCCATCAGACAGTTGGATCCACAACCCTGCAATCTCACACTCCTGGAAAGTCCTATTCATCAAGCATAGTCGCAGTTTCCACAAACCACCTATCAACATCTCGTGGAGTTCATGCCACGAAGAATCGACGCAGTATTAAAGGCAAAAAGTGGCCCAACGAAGTACTGAGGGGGTGGTCATAATAAAGTGGCCACTCAGTGTATATATACACTATCTACCAACAAGTAATTGGACACCTGTGATAGCAAAGGAAAAGAAGTTTATTCACCTTCAATAGTTGGTGGAGCCTCCACGAGCGGCGATTACAGCTGCGACCCTTCGGGGTATACTCTCAACCAGGCGTTGTACGACAGCTAGCAGTATTTTCTTCCACTCGGCTTGGAGAAGACAGGTCAATTCCTTCACCGATTTTGGACGGTGGGGGGCACCCCTTAAGTCGATGCTCCAACTCGTCCCAGAGGTGCTCTATAGGGTTAAAGTCCAGGCTCTGTGCAGGCCAGTCCATTTCGATTATCCTCATTGTCACCATACCAAGCCATGGTGGACCTCGCAACATGACAGGCAGCATTGTCATTCTAAAAATAACATGGGTCCACCCTGTAAAACTGCCACAACGTATGAATCGCATGGTCATCCAAAATGGTGCAGTAAGTCTCGGCGTTGAGTCTACCAGGGATTGCGACCAAGGGTCCCGTGCTATACCAGGAGAAATAATATAATTCCACCGCCGCCGAACTTCACAGTTGGCACAATACATTCTGGCTGGCGGCGTTCTCCAGGCAGACGCCAGACCCTGCCATCCGAACGGTAGAGGGTGAACCTTGATTCGTCGCTCCAGAGAACCTGTTTCCATTGTTCAACGGTCCATTGTCGACGTTCTTTGCACTACGTTAGCCGAGCAGCGCTATTGAACTTGGTGATCAAAGGCTTGTGGGCGGCAGCACGTCCATGATAACCGAGCAGATGGGCTTCCTTACGGATGTTATTCATCGAAAGAACACTCCCGGATGCCTGTTGAAACTCCGCGTGGAAGTGGCCCGTCGATTTAGTGCGGTTCTTCCGAATTTCTCTGGCCAGCACCCGTGAGTCTCTAACTCCCAGTTTTGTGGGTCTGCCGGGTCGGGGCGCATTCTGACAGTCACCTCTCATCTTCGACTTACCAATCACTTAGGCCACTGTCGATTTTGTGTACTTCAACTCGCTGGATATGTCACATATGGATCTGCCATTTCTGTGATACCTGACGATTACACCTTTCTTGAAATCGGAGAGCTCTGAACTGCGTGGCATCTTGCATGCAACTGGTCGAGTTGTTGTTTCCCACAAGATATTTAACGGCGGCGGCCGTGACATGTATCAGGACCACAGATATCCTCGATTACAGGGGTGTCCAATTACTTGTTGGTAGATATTGTATATGGCAAAAGATAACACGCACACATTAAAGAGGGGGAACACTGTTCCTCCTGTTTAATGGTCTCCCCTTTATAATAGGTCGCCCCTTTGTGCAACGGTGTATCTTGTGCCAGTCTCCTCCATGTTACTCGTGCATACTTTTGAATTTCATCCACCCACCTCCCAATGTGGTCTTCTTCTGGGTGTTTTCCTGTCCCTTGGAATCCAGGCTAAAATTTCGGCTGTCCATCAATGGTCTGAATGGTGTATATATTATGCTGTATGTATGTCATCATCATTATCAACCATTATCAATCCACTGCTGGATGAAGGTCTCCCAAAGTGTCTTTCACAACGGTCTATCTTGCACCAGTCTCCTCCATGTCACTCCTGCAGGGTTTTCGAATTTCATTCACCCTTCTTCCATGTGGTCTTCTGGGTCTTTTCCTGTGCCTTGGAAGAATCAGAGTCTAGAATTTTGGTTGTCCATCAGTCCCTTGGAATCCAGTCAAGAATTTTGGTTGGCCACCACCGATGGACTTGGGTTCCAAGGGTCGGGAAAAGAACCGAAAGAAGACCACTAGGGAGATGCATGGTTTGTACGTTCAAATTTTAGTTGGAGAGCTAAAATTAAACTTGGTTTGTCAAAAATTTTCTTATGTACATGCCCAAAAGAAAATTTTCGACAAACCGGGCACGTACATAGAAAATTTTTGTTCAGCATTGAACTGATTGGGCTGGCCTGTAGCCAAAAGCGAGTAACCAGCGCTGTACGGCAAAAGTTTTTCATTCAACATTGAAAACCTATGAGGGAGGAGGATTTAAAGAAAAAAATCAAATAATTATTCACCGACGAGCTGTGGATGACTCTTAACCTCTCAGCGTAGTTGATAGCTGTGGTAAGAAAACAGAGGTTTCTGTTGACTGAGAGCTACGGTGATGTCACTAATAGAACCAGCTAGAAGGCTTGAGCGCCTGGCACAGCTCCATAGCATTTCCGTTCTGCTCTTCCAAAGAATAGCGGGATTTCGGGTAGAACTTAATCAAGACACTAGTGCTCGCCTGTGTGAATTTTTTTGTTTTGAAGTTGCTGTAGCACAAGCGTAATTTAGTAGGCACGACATGTGGATTTTTGACTGTTGCTAATACCAATAGATATCCAAAACGTTTTCCCAGGAAACGCTTGTACCAGCTGTTCAACTGAAAATTCATCTAGACAATTCATTACGTAAAGAACTAGTAATTCTTGCTCTGGGCCCATTTCTGCATTCTAACAGTCAAAGATGCTGTGAGGAGGTATCGGGATGGGTTTGACTAGTAGAGATCTGAACATTGTTCAGATTCCTAAGATTCACTTGCTTGGAAACAAACTTTAGAGCAAGTGATTCCTGCTCTGCATCTATTCCTCAATTAGATGGCCTTTATTTTCACTACAAGAAGACATCGCGGTTGTTCGACTAGTGCAGATCTGAGGATTGTTCAGATTCCTAAGCTTTAGTTGTTTGAATTTAATTACCTTTGGAAGTGGTGATTCCAGCTCTGTATTCAAATGGTTGTCAATTTTATGAGGATTCATCAGGATGGTTTGACCAGTGCAGACTTAAAGATCCATCATATTCCTAAGCTTCAGTTGCTTGGAAATTCATCACCTTTAGAAGTGGTTATTCCAGTTCAGGATCTGTTTCTGGATTAGAATGATTGACACCATAAGCAGGCAACAGGATGGTACAATAGTGCAGATCTAAAGATAATTCAGATTTCTCTGCTTCAGTTTCTTGGAAATTAATTACTTTTAAAACAGGTGGTTCCTGCTCTGTATGTTCCTGGATTTAGAATGGTCATCAATGCTATGAGGAGGCATTAGGATGATTTGACTAGTGCAGATTTGAAGATTGTTCAAATTCCTAAGCTTCTTTTGCATAAAAGTCTATTATGCTAGATGGTGTAAAAGTAGCATGCTTAATAAAATAAAATAAAAAAAAAAAATTGGGAGATAGGTGTTTGATTCTTACTCTAGGGTGATGCAGTTTTCAGAAGACAGCTACATGGAAAACAGTAAAAGGTTTATAATTCAAGACTACGCACTTGTGATGTTGATTAAGAATAAATTATCAACGTTTATTCACAATTTAAAAGCTTTATTAGCATCGACATCTAATACCGTTATTGACTTTACTTCAGGAACTTAAAATCCCAGTTCCTAATCTCGATTATGACGAAATCTCTATCTGCGACAATCAACCTTTTCTCGAAGCTGAAGATAAACAAGTTCAAATTATTGAACCACTTAAACCTTTTACTTCGATGCAAGAGATGCCGCATATTGCCAAATTTTATCTCAGTGAAATGCAACTTGAAACCTTCCCATAACGTCAATAAAGCGGTATCTAATGCTTCGTTTGCACTCTTAAAGCTATTATTAAAGATACGAAAAAGATCGCAAACGTTGAGATCGAACTGTATGATCTACACCTATTACTGGCTAAAATAATACCAGAATTTTCGGACCTAGACGGCAAAACTTGGTCTAAGGGTTCCAATATGTCGTTCACTCATAAAAGGACATTTGAACGAACATTTGAAAAATTAGCAAATAATAGCAACAATAAAGATAATTCTACTTCTCAAAGTGAGGAAGTCTTTACGAATAACCAAGTAATATCTAACCTTTCTAATTTTAACCCGAGCGAAATCCACCTTAGCGACTTCTTCAGAGAAAACTGTTGTAAAAAATTCCATTGAATTTGTCAATCTGCTTAAACGACATCCATACAACGATCAGTTCATGTTATCCTTCGATGTGAAATCCATGTTCACAAGTATCCCAGTGAATGGAGCCCTCGAATCATTGAAAGCAAGTCTCATTGAACATCATTTCAGCCAACCGAAAGTTAAAGAAATTTTGAGACTAGTGGAAATTTATATCGAACAAAACCGTTTCCTTTTTCGCAGAAGATTTTTCCAACAGAATGAAGGCCTTGCAATGGGTAGCCCACCGTCGCCTGTTTTATGCAAAGTCTACATGCGTCACTTTGAGGACAAACTCTTTCAGCTCATTACATTCGACCTGTGCATTTTGATACCTTTGTCCTCTGGAATGGCAGGAATTCGTAAATAACTAAATTAGTTGAACTCATCAATTCAGTTGATCCTCATATACAGTTCACATGTGAGACTCAAAATAATGGCTGCTTACCATTCCTGGATGTCCTTGTGTCACACTCTGAAGGTTCCTTTAGTACAACAGTTTACCGAAAGCCATTTGCCGTTTCCTTACCCCCACATGCAAAATCAAATCACCCATGGAAACAAAACAATTCTGCCTTCTACACATACGTATATCGTGCAATACATATATGCTCAGCTGAGGATTCCTTGCAGAAAGAGCTTGATTTTCTTAAACGAATTGCAGTTCACAGAGGATATACGCATTCCGTTATAGATAAAGCTGTCCAAAAATTTAGGAAACTGAAGCCTGTCTGCTCACTCACGCTGGTAGCATACATGCGATTCTTCCATGGAATCCCCCCCCCCCCTTTTTTGTCATCATTTGGATTATTCTCGAGACCAATGTAAAACTTAAGAGAGAGAAATTTGGGGGTTGGATAGTGAGGGGTCATTTTCCTTCTGGGAACGGTATTTTGTCTTTCAAAACTTTCAAAATCGGAAGTTTAACAGAGTGACGATTTTCTCTTAATCATAATTTCTTTTTTCTCGTGATGTTGCCTGTGTCCAGTATTATTATTAAATAAATTTTTTTTGCCGAAATGTTTGTATTTGAACATGAAACTGTAGGCAACGATTTTCCAAAACGGAAGTTAAGACGTCATGAAGTCTTCAGGCATGAGATTCTTCCGTGGATTTGAAGAATTCCGCCATTTCTGTTATCATTTTGGGCATGCTCGAGATCATTGCATAACTGAACAGAAATTGGGGGTAGAATGGTGGGGAAGGGGGATTCGTTTTCCGTTTATGGACAGAATTCTGTCTTTCGAAACTTTCCGAAAACAGAATTGACAAAGTTTGAAAATTTGTTGGAGTTGATGCATGGTGCATACACGAGATTCATCTTCTATTTTCGTCCTCATTTGGGTCATTCTCGAGATCGATGCAGAACTGAAAAGAAGGGAGGGGGTGTCGTTTTCAGTCTGGGGACGGTATCTCGTTTTTCAAAACTTGCGAAAATGGAAGTTAAACGCAGTGAAGATTTTTTCCCGTAATAGTAATTTCTTTTTATTTATGATGTTGCCTGTGTCTAGTATTGTTAAATGTCATTTTAGTGTTCGATTTTTTTATATTTCACCATGAAATTGTGGGCAACGATTTCTGAAAAAATCGTAAGTTTAGGACCGTGCGAAGATTTCCATCAGGCATGAGTTTCTTCTATGGATTCGAAGAATTCCGCCATTTCCATTGTCATTTTGGGTATTTTCGAGATCAATGCACAACTGAACGGCAATTTGGGGGGGGGGGGGGGTCGTTTTCCGTTTGAGGCCAAAATTTTGCTCTTTGACACTCTTTAAAACGGAAGTTAGACAAAGTGAAAATTTCTCCTGTAATCGTTTATTATTATTATTATTATTATTATTATTATTATTATTATTTTGCGATGTTCCTCCTGCCCAGTATTTGTTCCTACATATGGTTTTATTCTCAAAGCACTGCATTTCAGCTTAAAAATGGAGGGAAATGTTTCCGAAAACGGAAGTCGATTGAAGTGAAGATTTCTCCCCGTAATTGCATTTTTTTTCTTCCCGCGATGTTCTTCCAATATCCAGTGTTGTTTTTAAATGTTACTTTCTCCCAGAAATGTTTGCACTTAACCTTGATAAGGGAAGGCAAATTTTCCAAAAACAGAAGTGACGAAGTTTGAAAATTGATAGAATCAATCATGGTGTTCGAAAGTATTCATATTCTGTAAGTTACACCATTTATTTAAAGTAGTGAAAGTTTTGATATCATGCATTCATGATCCTCAGGCCGATAGCTCTTTTAGCATGATGGCTAAATTATTATCATCTGAGGGAATAAAATGGAAAAAAATAATAAGAAAAGTGATGGAGAAATGAATAAATGGGAAGGGAAAGATATGAAGAGAAAGGAAAACTAAGCAAAGATTGCTGTTCAGCTGCAGAGTTGATAAAAGGCATGGCCATGGGACTTGCTGAGAAGAAAGCAACACAAGAGGAAAATTAAACTGATGTTCTAGCAAGTAAAAAAAAAAAAAAAAAAAAAATGTTTGAAGCAATGTCTTTTAAAACCACTTTATTTTGTTTTGAATTCAATAATTTTATATTGTGAATACAGTGAACAATTCCATCTTGCTCGCGCTGTGTTATATTCACATTTTTTGGCGCATGTTCTGATTTTTCACCTGATTAAAAAGTTCAGCTTTTTTGTTCCTTGGTTAATCTCATGTATGCGGTAGACAACCCAATATGACAGACAGAATTGGGCGGTTATCCCATTTGCTCCACAGATTTGCTTCGGAATTTCAAAAATTCTAGAGTTTTAATTTCAAAGTTATTTTCAAACCCATAAACAAGATAAATTTTTCGGATCAAAAGATTACATCGAAGACATAAATTCCTGGGGAATTTATCAGATACCTCGTGAATGTGGACTTTCGTATGTAGGACAGACCTGCAGAACTTTAAATTTCTGTGTGAAGGAACACAAGACCTACGTACGGAATTGTGAACTGAAGAAGTCATCTATAGCCCAGCATTGTCACAAAAAGAACCATAAATTTCTGCTTGGAAACACTACGCTCATTGACAAACTTGATTCGACAATCAAGCTTAATGTATTAGAAGCTTTTCACATATACTGGAACTTTTCACTGCTTGTCAACGATATTACGTCGACTCCATTTTTTTCAAGCGCGTATTAACAACTCGCCAAAAACCGTGACACGCAGAACTCTGATGATGTCACAATGATTTGAATGTTTACGCTCCATTCGTCCTGATGAAGCCGAGCCAGAAGCTCTGTGAAACTAAAGTCGCTGGTAATAAAGCTTTTAATTGTGAATAAACGTTGATAATTTATTCATAGTAAAAGGTTTCACTTTTCTGTGTTGCAAACAAAGTGCTTGTCCTACACAATGGTGGGTGTCTATCAGGAATGTAACAATCGCTTCACAACACGAGTGATGATATGATCTTAACCTGTAAATGGATATTCATGTTATGCAGGTTAAGGTATAAATTTTTTTTTTTTTTTAAGTGAATAATGTGCTATTTTTTTCTCCTGTTTAAAGTTATACTTTATTTTCATGACTGTTTGAGAATTCTTGTGCAGTATATGTGTGTGCTCACCTATTTAATGTTTGCATTCTTTATTCAGCTTACTAGATGCACACTTAGCAGAGGATATACCATCACATATTCCTTCCCATCAAGAAGAGGCTGTTTTGAAAACTAATGTTTCAGATGAAGATGATCCGTGTGCCACTGAAAAGTCAGAGGATATGCCTTGTACATCTGGAGAAAAGTCACCAATTCCTGAGCTTCCTTCACTGCCCAGAAAAAATTATAAGGAAACCTCTGTTCCTGTTGTTGTCAGTCATATAGAGACACCTTCTCACTTCTACATACAGTTGGGCATAAAAATTCAAGAGGATCTAAGAAAGTAAGTGCAAAATCAATATTCTGTTGCATCAGAGGACGAAGTGTTTGTAAAAACTAGAACTATTTGATACAAATATACCTGTTGGATAATAAGCTATCTGAAAATACACTCATATCCCAAAAACACCAATATATATAGTCAAAACCATATTATTTATCATAAAATGAAAGTCATGATAATACGAAAACATTCCTTATGAACCTTCCTGATATTGCACATTTTAAGGTGTTTCTTGCATTTTCATTTCAAAACTTTACAAAATTCACAATACTAAAGCACTGTTAAAAGCAAGTCTTATGAATTTTAAAATAACTTAAAAAGCATATGTACATTTAAAAGATGTCTATGTACAATATCGCTACTTCATAATCCAGAATTAATTTTTTTCTCTTCAAAAAAAGCCACATTACAAACCCAAAAATTTGCTCTTAAAGCTTTTCAAGTGATCCCACTCATCTTTAGATGGGCCAGACTTCACATTGTCACTATCTGCAAAAAAGGAAAACACAAAAAAACATGCTCCTACTGATGTTCACTACGGGCTTCTCCCCACGTGCTTTTATCAGTGCTTCAGTATTGTGAATTTTGCAACGTTTTGAATTGAAAATGAAGTTTCGAATTACCATTTAGTTTCGTAGATGGCAGCACATGAATATGATGATTAGAACTGCACTTGATGTAAGAAACCAGATGTTTTTTGTCTCGCGGGAAGAACCCGTAGGAACATTAGTCAAAGACATTCTTTTGTTTTCCTTTTTTGCAGACAGCGACAGCGTGAAGTCTGACCTTTCTAAAGATGAGTGGGGGGACCACCAAACTGCTACAAATCACAAAAAAAAAGGGGGTTGCAATGAGGTTCTTTGAAATATACAGAAATATATATATTTTTAATTATGATGTAGTGGTATTGTACATAACTTTTAATTGTACATATGGTTTTTAAGTTATTTTAAAATTCATAAAACTTACTTTTAACAGTGCTTCAGTATTGTGAATTTTGTAAAGTTTTGAAATGAAAATGCAAGACAAGTAATGTAATCCGTGGCGAAGGAATAGATATATGAAAAAACATATTCTCCCTGGAAGAACTTACTGTATTCAGCGATAAAGATATACACTGAAAGGACAAATTATTATGCAAAACCCCGGTGAAAACACACAAAGCAGCAGGATAGCAGCAAATTGCGGTGTGCAGGAAAACTTGTTGGGGCTGTAAATAGAGTGGATCGACAGGAATACTTTTCGTCAAGTGCCAACATGGGTCAAAGACAAGACTTACGTGAATTTGATCGAGGTCAAGTCGTGGAAGCCAGGAAGGCCAGATGTTCCATCAGCGCAACAGTGATTCTGTTAAAAATTCTGCAACAAACTGTAGCAAGTGTGTACCAAGAGTACATGAAATCTGGCAAAACCGCTAACAGTCTGATGAAATGTGGCCGAAAAAGTGCATTGGATGATCAAGAGCAGCAACAATTGGCAGCCGGCATCATACAGTTGAATTGGAAGGCTTGTTTGCAGCAAATCACATAATTTAAAGAAGGAGCATCCACAGGTTTATGCTCAAAGACAATCCATCGACACATGGCACAACTCTGCTGGGGTAGTTGACGATCACATCATGTCCCGATATTAATGGCACAGCATAGCATGATTCGGCTGCAATTTGCGAAGGCCTATCGAAACTGAAGCATGGATGATTGTAAATGCACCATATGGTCTGACGAATCCCATTTCACTCTGTATTGTGCCAATGGCAGGCAGCGTATGGCATAAACCACGCAAAGCTATGAACCCTGAATGCCAAGTTGGGGTACTACAGACCGATGGAGGCAGTGTAACTGTTTGAGCAGCTTTCACGTGGTCCGGCCTGGGTCCCTTGGTACCTAGTGAGTCTTCCATCACTGGTTCCAGCTATGTACAGCTCTTGGCTGACAATCTCTACCCTTTCATTACGTGCATCTGTCCCAACTAAGTTCTGATCTTTCAACAGGACAATGCTCCACCCCATTGGTTCCGGCTAGCAACCGACTGGCTCCAGGAGCATAGCAGTGAGCTTGCCACAGTCGGATGCCCCCCCTCCCTGCATATCGGACATCAACCCCTTAGAAGAGAACGTATAGAACATATTGGAACGAGCTGTTGGTGATCAATCATCCCCACCTACATTTCTGCCTGCTTTACGCCAAGCACTCTTAGATTGTTGGTCAGCGATACCCGAGTCTGTGTTTCAAAACCTCATTTAATCCGCACCATGATGTTTGGATGCTGTCGTCCTGCGTGCAAAAGGTGGTGTCACAGGCTATTAGGCGGCTGTACGTAATAATTTGTCCTTTCAGAGTAGGCTTATCTCAGAAGAACTTACAAGAGGAACCCTTAAAAATCAGTCACACCGTAAAATGTGCAACGTCAGGAAGGTTCATAAGGTATGTTCTCATATTGTCATGACTTTAATTTTGTGACAAATAATATTATTTTTCACTTCCTCAACCATCATCTTGAAAAATCTTCATAAAACTTATGAATTTTTTATAGGAATGATCGAAATTTTACAAATTAAAACAAAAAAATAATAGCTTAAATACTCTCAATAGACAAAACATTAAAAATAGGAGTGATAAGCAGTTGACAAGGACATCCCCCTATGCCCCTTGCAGATTAGAACAGATGCAAACACAACACATGCGATAAATAGGCGGACAGCGGAGCTTCCGAACACCCTGTATATTGAATCTTACATACATACATATCACTAAGCTGTTCTCTGAGATTCAGAGGTTAGCTCCAAAAAGAAATACAAACTTCCAGATATTTTTACTTATTGTTGCCGTATCAAACTTCTCCATTTACAGCGATCTTGACATTCAATTCGGGCTTCACTGATATCCATTACACGCCTTACACAAGATCTTTTATACTTCATGCTCATAATCTGTTTCTCATGCAGACACTCCTGAATCTGATCCACTGATGTCTTTCTTGGCCTTCCTCTGCCACTTAAGCTAAAAGATTTTCTTAGTAAGCATCTCATCACTCTTTCAACATAGCTACACCACCGAAGCATATTGGTCTCCACTTTGCTTTGCTGGATGCTTCCCTGGCTGCTGGCTCGGGTAGTGCACTTAACTTGGATGGAGCAGTGTCTGGATTCCATGACCAAATTGTGGGAGAATTTATGGATCATTGTAAATGCTACATATTACACAGTGAGATAATTGCCAACTAAAAGACATGATTGAGTAGTTAAACCTATTATTTATTATCATTAAAAATCATAAAAAATTGTAAACATTTAAAATAATAGAATACAGTAATGACTGCTGACTTCAACCTTATGTCATGAAGGCAAGAACAGCTCTTAAAATACATTCTGCCATTACAGCACGTACATTCAATAATGCTTGTCACGAGAACAATGCGTAACGTGATATATACACATCTCACTTGACTTAAATTAAGAAACATAATAACATATGAACAATTATGTCATTACATGAGATTAAACAGCAAAATAAGGATTGATTTCCTACAGTGTGTGTGTGTATTTCAATGCAAGATGTTTTAAATTTGAGTAGGGTGCATGTAGTTCCAAAACATTTTTTTGCTTTAGAGTTTATTCTATCTACTAATATTTTACCTGCTCCGAAAAAATGTTTTCTTACACCAAAAATGTATTATATCTGTTCCAAAAATGTATTTCACCTGCTAATGCATCAAACAAAGATCTTTGCTCTTTCCACGTTTATAAGTGAATCACGGAAAAATTCTCATTGGCCGCCACCGGAAGTCGAACCCAGGGTCTTCTAGTTAAGCAGAATTTTTTCGTGGTTCACTTATAAACGTGGAAAGAGCAAAGATCTTTGTTTGATGTTGCTGGTCCACGTTAAATGTCTGTATTAATTATTCATTCGCCTTCTAATTATTTGTTCAGTTGCTGCTTACCATCTTTGGTGAGTCCCCAGCGTTGTGCGGGGCACCAAGAAATAACCTGCCAAATTGGCTTGGCAGTTAGCGTGTGTGAGTCCGGAGAAATTTGAGGCCGCTGTGGTGTAGCGGAAGCATATCCGGCGCGTAACTGGAAGACCCTGGGTTCGACTCCCGGTGGCGGCCAATGAGAATTTTTCCGTGACTCACTTTTTAAACGTGGAAAGAGCGAAGATCTTTGTTTGATGTTGCTGGTCCACATTAAATGTCTGCATTAATTGTACATTTTGTTGCCCCAAAAACATATTTTGTTGCTCCAAAAATGTATTTTACCTGTCCATAAATGTATTTCACCGGCTCCATAAATGCATTTTAATGCTCCAAAAATGTATTTTACCTGCTCCAAAAATGTATTTCACCGGCTCCAAAAATGTATTTCACCTGCTCCAAAAATGTATTTCACCTGCTCCAAAAATACATTTTGCTGTTCCAAAAATGCATTTCACCTGCTCCAAATATGCAGTTTGCTGCTCCAAAAATGTATTTCACCTGCTCCAAAAATGATTTTGCAACTTTCCATCACTGCGGTATGGCGTATGCTGGGTACACTGGGCTACGGGAACCGATGCTCTTCTCATGTGCCACTGTCGACTGCTCATCATTGGACTTATTGCGTCTTGCCTGGTGCAGGTGAGTGAAGGGACTACAAAACAGAACTTCTGCAGGGTGGTGCCACATCATGTGACCAAATGAATCTGGTTGCTTTAAGCTGTACTGAGCTAACAGGGTGTGACTAATGGGTTGGTGCAAATGAAATGTCCAGCACGAATGAGCTGTGGAGACAGGCCCCCACTACAGCGTAATGGAACCACCCACAAGTGTTTGTGGGTATTAAGTCATAGAGTTAGTATAAATAACTAGCATGTGTATGAAGAACAAGGTTCAAGCGTGGTTTGTTTGAACGTAACGTAGCTTGCAAAGGAAATGTGCAGATGCCGGATTTGAGAGTCATCTTCCTGTTTGAACCATTCGGCGATGGTATCTGAAGCTTCGAAGCGGAAGTATGGACCTGTAAAACGAAGCGCTTTGCCACCGACCTGTTTCTGACGATGTTCTGTTACGTGTGGTTAAAGCAGACCCCCCGAAAAACGTGTCTTGAGATATCGGCAGAGGTAGGTGTCCATCACAGGACAGTTTGTTTGGCGTCTGGCTGCCGCTTGAGTTGACAACTGCCACCAAGACTAGGCATTTGGAAGTCTGCCCATCACTGCTTGCCAGGAATAAACAGGAACCTTGATTGCATCGAAATATCACCTGTGACGAGAAGTGGGTCCTTTATGATAATCAGAAATGATCTGCACAATGCTTAAGCAAGGCACATCCCGCTGGACGGCATCCGAAACCACCCCTTCACACCAAGATGGTGAATTATCCCGGACTGGTGTTCCACAGCCAGGATAATTCATCATCTTCGTGTGTAGGGGCCAAACCATCACTGCAGAACGTTATTGTGTTGAATTACATCAGATGCACTGGAAATTCCTAACGTAGACGTAACGTAGCTTGCAAAGGAAATGTGCAGATGCCGGATTTGAGAGTCATCTTCCTGCTTGAACCATTCGGCGATGGTATCTGAAGCTTCAAAGCAGAAGTACGGACTTGCAAAACGAAGCGCTTTGCCACCGACCTGTTGCTGTTTCTGACGATGTTCTGTTACGTGTGGTTGAAGCAAGACCCCCGAAAACGTGTCTTGAGATAGCGGCAGAGGTAGGTGTCCAACACACGACAGTTGTTCGGCGTCTGGCTGCTGCTTGAGTTGACAACTGCCACCAAGACTAGGCATTTGGAAGTCTGCACGTCACTGCTTGCCAGGAATAAACAGGAACCTTGACTGCATCGAAATATCACCTGCGACGAGAAGTGGGTCATTTATGATAATCGGAAATGATCTGCACAATGCTTAAGCAAGGCACAGCCCGCTGGACGGCATCCGAAACCACCCCTTCACACCAAGATGGTGAATTATCCCGGACTGGTGTTCCACAGCCAGGATAATTCATCATCTTTCGTGTGTAGGGGCCAAACCATCACTGCAGAACGTTATTGTGTTGAATTACATCAGATGCACTGGAAATTTCTGCAGAAACAACTGGCTTTGGTCATCAGACATGGTGTTCTTCTGCTCCAGGACAACGCCTACCCTCATGTCGCTCAGCGAACGATGCTGACAACCATTACGTATGTGCCTTGGGCTATGAAGCACTATCTCATCCTGTCTATTCCCCGGACTCGTCTCCAACATACTATCATCTGTTTCGTCGCCTGGATCACTCCCTGTCCGGGAAACAGTTCACGACAGACAACTAGGTTCAACGTGCAGCTGATGATTTCTTCGGGTGCTGGCCACACATAAGACTTTTTTCGTTCCGGGATCATGGCCTGGCCGGACAGATGACAACTATGTGTCGATGCCGAAGGGGATTACTTTGCGAAGGTAAGTGGTCCTACTTTTCCGTTCTTGCCGGACATTTCATTCGTATCAACTCCATATATTGGTTGTGCTTCTGAAAAAATTTGAAATAATGAGCTATTTAACAAGTTCATCGATGTTTCCGATAAAAAATGCTTTGTATTAATCTTTAAAAAATGTCTGCTGATATCCAAGCTGTTAAAATTCTGTATGTTGGTAGAATTAATCCTTCAGGGTTCGCACGGGTAAAAAAAAAGATGCTTAAAAGTGCTGAATATATTTTTTATTTTTTAAGGGCCCGTAAGAGTACTAAATATTTCACCAAGTCCTTAAAAAGACCTTAATTTTACTTTTAGAACTAAAAACGTCTGATTCGTAGTTTTCATGGCCAAGTAAACTTCCTCCAACTTGTAAACGGAGTGCTTATTCATTCTTTCTCGCGCGTATGTCGTGAGACTTGCAGGAGCGCACAGTGTGGGATGATGGGAAATTTCTCGCGATGTGGGGTGTTGATATTACAACATTAAAAAAAAACGAACTTCTGTGGTGATGTCATTGTTCTTTTAGTGGAGGCTCCGGTGATGATGAGTGGTTTTGGTTTTGTTTGATCATCGACCATTTTATTAGTAATGGACTATCAGAACTACTTTTAATTTTCTTTGTGTTGAGTGCAGAGATGCCATTTCTAAGGATTCCTCGTAGTTTCTACAGTTAACAACCACATACTACCAGAGGTGCCAACCACTACGCATTTTCCGTAATTATTACGGTTTCGGCTGACAGATTGGAAAAATTACGGATTTCAGTGTATTTCGTAAAAGTTCTTAATTTAGTGTCCTTTTTTGTTAAAATCACTGTTTAAAACTGCGATTGCATTTTGCGAATTTATTTATAGTTCTTTTCGCACAAATCCGAAAATGGTTTTTGGTGCTGTTTCTAATTAAGTACCATTGAAATTCAGATATTGGATATATTGGCAAAGCCAATATCGGACGGATGTCGGATGAAGAATGGCAAGAGGATATTGGATGAATTGGCAAAGCCAATATCGGGTGAAGAACGGCAAAGCGATATTGCATAATTTGTTGGAAAAGCTGATATCGGCACAGTGACGTCCGCATACCTGTCTAGTATTTCTAGTTTCCAGGGCATTTTGCGGATTTGGGGGAAGTTTTATAGTTTGACTGTTGGAAGATAGTTTCTACCAGATTTTTGCCAAAATGGCTCCTGAGTTGGTTTTTTTTAATTGATGGAAATTGTGATATCATGGTTATTGTTGTTTAGTGTAAATTTCTGCTTTTGTTTTATTATGATCTCATAGCGATTGAACCTTATGGTATCTCATGTTTCTAAGTGTAAGTGATATTTATTTATAGATCGCACACACACCCTCCTGCCAATCCTTCCAAATCCCCTCTCTCAGTGTTGGAAATAGCTGTTCTAATTGTGCTGAAGTGCAAACATTTTTTAATTCTGAGCCTTGCAAAGTTCGCCAAAATGCGTAATTACACGTCTAGTACGCATCAAAAAGTGTGTTTACGCATTGAGATTTTACGTGTAAAAAAATGCATCGAAGAATTTTACCAACGCGTATAAAATACATATCGGGATGGAATTTCGTCTTTCAAAAATGGAAGTAAACTAAATAAAGATTATTTTCCGTAATCGTAATTTCGTTTTCCTGCGATGTTGCTCGTGACCAGAATTGTTGTTATACACCACTT
Organism: Macrothele yani; assembly: GCA_039090855.1. NCBI lineage: Eukaryota > Metazoa > Arthropoda > Arachnida > Araneae > Macrothelidae > Macrothele > Macrothele yani. Next base: position 16,057,616 of record CM077005.1, on the reverse strand, counting down.
TATTCCCCAAATATTTGTATTTCAGTTTGAAAATGGAGGAAAAATTTCTGAAAATGAAAATTCGACTGTGAAAAAATTCCCCTGCAATTTTAAAGCATATGAGCGTGAATGGCTTCGAGGAATTTCTCCTTTTCCATCATAATTTGGGTTGTCCTCGAGATCCTTGCATAACTGAAAAGTGATTTCGGGGCAATTGGTAGTGGGGGAGAATTTATTTTTCTCCTGAAACTTTCGGAAACGGAAGTTACACGCAGTGAAGATTTCTCCCGTGATCATAATTCTATTTTTCACACGATGCTTCATCTTCCTAGTATTGTTGTTAAATATAATTTTTTTGCATAAATGTTTGTATTTCAACTTGAAAATTGGAAGGAAAATGTCTGAAATTAAAAGTCGGACATAGCAAAGATTTCTCCCGTAGCTGTACTTTTTTGTCACAACAATGTTCCGAACATGTATCCTGTATTCTTAAATGTCCACCCCCCCCCTTCACACAAAAAGGTTTGCGTTTCAGCTTGATAAAGGGGGGCTCCAAAACGAAAGTGATGAAGCTGAAAATTTGTAAAAATTGATTCATGTTGTTCAAAAGTATTCATATTCTCAAAGTTACACTATTTATCTTTTATCTAAAATACTGCTATCATACATTCATGATGGATAAAATTGTCATTCAAGAGCATAAAAAAAAGTTCCACTGTCTTATCATTCTTAAATGAAATCAAGTTATTTCTAAAATTGAGTCATTCAATTTAAAATAAAATTCAACCTTGAAAATCATCACAATTTCGGAACTCCATCTTTATAAGTGTTGATACAGAAAAATAATTGAAAACAAGTATCGTCAAACATGCTGCTAGCACATCCCATACATTACTACTCTCCTCTAATGATAGATAATCATGAATTAACAGTTTTGGTACTGTCACAAATCTTGTTAATTTTATGGTAAATCTTCTTGATTTAGGAAAATTTTAGTTGGCAGGTATGCGTCTGATATTAACCAACCTATCAGATGCATACCTGCCAACCGGGTTCAGGAGACAACAAAACTGGTGACAACATACCTGGTGCAGGGGACAACATAACTGGACCTCTGCAGGGTGCTACCACATCATGTGACCAAATGAATCAGGCTGCTTTCAGCTGTACTGAGCTGACAGGGTATGACTAATGGGTTGGTGTGAATGAAATGTCCAGCACGAATGAGCTGTGGAGACAGGCCCCCACTACAGCAGAATGAAACCACCCACAAGTGTTTGTGGGTATTAAGTCACAGAGTTAGTATAAATAACTAGCATGTGTATGAAGAACAAGGTTCAAGCGTGGTTTGTTTGAACGTAGCGTAGCTTGCAAAGGAAATGTGCAGATGCCAGATTTGAGAGTCATCTTCCTGTTTGAACCATTCGGCGATGGTATGTGAAGCTTCGAAGCAGAAGTACGGACCTGCAAAACGAAGCACTTGACCACCGACCTGTTGCTGTTTCTGACGATGTTCTGTTACGTGTGGTTGAAGCAGACCCCCGAAAAACGTGTCTTGAGATATCGGCAGAGGTAGGTGTCCATCACAGGACAGTTTGTTCGGCGTCTAGGCTGCCGCTTGAGTTGACAACTGCCACCAAGACTAGGCATTTGGAAGTCTGCACATCACTGCTTTGCCAGGAATAAACAGGAACCTTGATTGCATCGAAATATCACCTGCGACGAGAAGTGGGTCCTTTATAATAATCGGAAATGATCTGCACAATGCTTAAGCAAGGCACATCCTGCTGGACGGCATCCGAAACCACCCCTTCACACCAAGATGGTGAATTATCCCCGACTGGTGTTCCACAGGCAGGATAGTTCATCATCTTCGTGTGTAGGGGCCAAACCATCACTGCAGAACGTTATTGTGTTGAATTACATCAGATGCACTGGAAATTCCTAACGTAGACGTAACGTAGCTTGCAAAGGAAATGTGCAGATGCCGGATTTGAGAGTCATCTTCCTGCTTGAACCATTCGGCGATGGTATCTGAAGCTTCGAAGCTGAAGTACGGACTTGCAAAACGAAGCGCTTTGCCACCGACCTGTTGCTGTTTCTGACGATGTTCTGTTACTTGTGGTTGAAGCAAGACCCCCGAAAAACGTGTCTTGAGATATCGGCAGAGGTAGGTGTCCATCACACGACAGTTGTTCGGCGTCTGGCTGCCGCTTGAGTTGACAACTGCCACCAAGACTAAGCATTTGGAAGTCTGCACATCACTGCTTGCCAGGAATAAACAGGAACATTGACTGCATCGAAATATCGCCTGCGGCGAGAAGTAGGTCATTTATGATAATCGGAAATGATCTGCACAATGCTTAAGCAAGGCACAGCCCGCTGGACGGCATCCAAAACCACCCCTTCACACCAAGATGGTGAATTATCCCGGACTGGTGTTCCACAGCCAGGATAATTCATCATCTTCGTGTGTAGGGGCCAAACCAGCACTGCAGAACGTTACTGTGTTCAATTACATCAGTTGCACTGGAAATTGCTGCAGAAACAACTGGCTATGGTCAACAGACATGGTGTTCTTCTGCTCCAGGACAACACTAGCCCTCATGTCACTCAGCGAACGATGCTGACAACCATTACGCATGTGCCTTGGGCTATGAAGCACTATCTCATCCTGTCTATTCCCCGGACTCTTCTCCAACATACTATCATCTGTTTCGTCGCCTGGATCACTCCCTGTCCGGGAAACAGTTCACGACAGACAACTAGGTTCAACGTGCAGCTGATGATTTCTTCGGGTGCTGGCCACACATAAGACTTTTTCGTTCCGGGATCATGGCCTGGCCGGACAGATGACAACTATGTGTCGATGCCGAAGGGGATTACTTTGCGAAGGTAAGTGGTCCTACTTTTCCGTTCTTGCCGGACATTTCATTCGTATCAACTCCATATATTGGTTGTGCTTCTGAAAAAATTTGAAATAATGAGCTATTTAACAAGTTCATCGATGTTTCCGATAAAAAATGCTTTGTATTAATCTTTAAAAAATGTCTGCTGATATCCAAGCTGTTAAAATTCTGTATGTTGGTAGAATTAATCCTTCAGGGTTCGCACGGGTAAAAAAAAGATGCTTAAAAGTGCTGAATATATTTTTTTATTTTTTAAGGGCCCGTAAGAGTACTAAATATTTCACCAAGTCCTTAAAAAGACCTTAATTTTACTTTCAGAACTAAAAACGTCTGATTCGTAGTTTTCATGGCCAAGTAAACTTCCTCCAACTTGTAAACGGAGTGCTTCTTCATTCTTTCTCGCGCGTATGTCGTGAGACTTGCAGGAGCGCACAGTGTGGGATGATGGGAAATTTCTCGCGATGTGGGGTGTTGATATTACAACATTAAAAAAAAACGAACTTCTGTGGTGATGTCATTGTTCTTTTAGTGGAGGCTCCGGTGATGATGAGTGGTTTTGGTTTTGTTTGATCATCGACCATTTTATTAGTAATGGACTATCAGAACTACTTTTAATTTTCTTTGTGTTGAGTGCAGAGATGCCATTTCTAAGGATTCCTCGTAGTTTCTACAGTTAACAACCACATACTACTAGAGGTGCCAACCACTACGCATTTTCCGTAATTATTACGGTTTCGGCTGACAGATTGGAAAAATTACGGATTTCAGTGTATTTCGTAAAAGTTCTTAATTTAGTGTCCTTTTTTGTTAAAATCACTGTTTAAAACTGCGATTGCATTTTGCGAATTTATTTATAGTTCTTTTCGCACAAATCCGAAAATGGTTTTTGGTGCTGTTTCTAATTAAGTACCATTGAAATTCAGATATTGGATATATTGGCAAAGCCAATATCGGACGGATGTCGGATGAAGAATGGCAAGAGGATATTGGATGAATTGGCAAAGCCAATATCGGGTGAAGAACGGCAAAGCGATATTGCATAATTTGTTGGAAAAGCTGATATCGGCACAGTGACGTCCGCATACCTGTCTAGTATTTCTAATTTCCAGGGCATTTTGCGGATTTGGGGGAAGTTTTATAGTTTGACTGTTGGAAGATAGTTTCTACCAGATTTTTGCCAAAATGGCTCCTGAGTTGGTTTTTTTTAATTGATGGAAATTGTGATATCATGGTTATTGTTGTTTAGTGTAAATTTCTGCTTTTGTTTTATTATGATCTCATAGCGATTGAACCTTATGGTATCTCATGTTTCTAAGTGTAAGTGATATTTATTTATAGATCGCACACACACCCTCCTGCCAATCCTTCCAAATCCCCTCTCTCAGTGTTGGAAATAGCTGTTCTAATTGTGCTGAAGTGCGAACATTTTTTAATTCTGAGCCTTGCAAAGTTCGCCAAAATGCGTAATTACACGTCTAGTACGCATCAAAAAGTGTTTACGCATTGAGATTTTACGTGTAAAAAAATGCATCGAAGAATTTTACCAACGCGTATAAAATACATATCGGGATGGAATTTCGTCTTTCAAAAATGGAAGTAAACTAAATAAAGATTATTTTCCGTAATCGTAATTTCGTTTTCCTGCGATGTTGCTCGTGACCAGAATTGTTGTTATACATCACTTTATTCCCCAAATATTTGTATTTCAGTTTGAAAATGGAGGAAAAATTTCTGAAAATGAAAATTCGACTGTGAAAAAATTCCCCTGCAATTTTAAAGCATATGAGCGTGAATGGCTTCGAGGAATTTCTCCTTTTCCATCATAATTTGGGTTGTCCTCGAGATCCTTGCATAACTGAAAAGTGATTTCGGGGCAATTGGTAGTGGGGGAGAATTTATTTTTCTCCTGAAACTTTCGGAAACGGAAGTTACACGCAGTGAAGATTTCTCCCGTGATCATAATTCTATTTTTCACACGATGCTTCATCTTCCTAGTATTGTTGTTAAATATCATTTTTTTGCATAAATGTTTGTATTTCAACTTGAAAATTGGAAGGAAAATGTCTGAAATTAAAAGTCGGACATAGCAAAGATTTCTCCCGTAGCTGTACTTTTTTGTCACAACAATGTTCCGAACATGTATCCTGTATTCTTAAATGTCCACTCCCCCCCCCCTTCACACAAAAAGGTTTGCGTTTCAGCTTGATAAAGGGGGGGGCTCCAAAACGAAAGTGATGAAGCTGAAAATTTGTAAAAATTGATTCATGTTGTTCAAAAGTATTCATATTCTCAAAGTTACACTATTTATCTTTTATCTAAAATACTGCTATCATACATTCATGATGGATAAAATTGTCATTCAAGAGCATAAAAAAAAAAGTTCCACTGTCTTATCATTCTTAAATGAAATCAAGTTATTTCTAAAATTGAGTCATTCAATTTAAAATAAAATTCAACCTTGAAAATCATCACAATTTCGGAACTCCATCTTTATAAGTGTTGATACAGAAAAATAATTGAAAACAAGTATCGTCAAACATGCTGCTAGCACATCCCATACATTACTACTCTCCTCTAATGATAGATAATCATGAATTAACAGTTTTGGTACTGTCACAAATCTTGTTAATTTTATGGTAAATCTTCTTGATTTAGGAAAATTTTAGTTGGCAGGTATGCGTCTGATATTAACCAACCTATCAGATGCATACCTGCCAACCGGGTTCAGGAGACAACAAAACTGGTGACAACATACCTAGTGCAGGGGACAACATAACTGGACCTCTGCAGGGTGCTACCACATCATGTGACCAAATGAATCAGGCTGCTTTCAGCTGTACTGAGCTGACAGGGTATGACTAATGGGTTGGTGTGAATGAAATGTCCAGCACGAATGAGCTGTGGAGACAGGCCCCCACTACAGCAGAATGAAACCACCCACAAGTTTTTGTGGGTATTAAGTCACAGAGTTAGTATAAATAACTAGCATGTGTATGAAGAACAAGGTTCAAGCGTGGTTTGTTTGAACGTAGCGTAGCTTGCAAAGGAAATGTGCAGATGCCAGATTTGAGAGTCATCTTCCTGTTTGAACCATTCGGCGATGGTATGTGAAGCTTCGAAGCAGAAGTACGGACCTGCAAAACGAAGCACTTGACCACCGACCTGTTGCTGTTTCTGACGATGTTCTGTTACATGTGGTTGAAGCAGACCCCCGAAAAACGTGTCTTGAGATATCGGCAGAGGTAGGTGTCCATCACAGGACAGTTTGTTCGGCGTCTGGCTGCCGCTTGAGTTGACAACTGCCACCAAGACTAGGCATTTGGAAGTCTGCACATCACTGCTTGCCAGGAATAAACAGGAACCTTGATTGCATCGAAATATCACCTGCGACGAGAAGTGGGTCCTTTATAATAATCGGAAATGATCTGCACAATGCTTAAGCAAGGCACATCCTGCTGGACGGCATCCGAAACCACCCCTTCACACCAAGATGGTGAATTATCCCCGACTGGTGTTCCACAGGCAGGATAGTTCATCATCTTCGTGTGTAGGGGCCAAACCATCACTGCAGAACGTTATTGTGTTGAATTACATCAGATGCACTGGAAATTCCTAACGTAGACGTAACATAACTTGCAAAGGAAATTTGCAGATGCCGGATTTGAGAGTCATCTTCCTGCTTGAACCATTCGGCGATGGTATCTGAAGCTTCGAAGCTGAAGTACGGACTTGCAAAACGAAGCGCTTTGCCACCGACCTGTTGCTGTTTCTGACGATGTTCTGTTACGTGTGGTTGAAGCAGACCCCCGAAAAACGTGTCTTGAGATATCGGCAGAGGTAGGTGTCCATCACACGACAGTTGTTCGGCGTCTGGCTGCCGCTTGAGTTGACAACTGCCACCAAGACTAAGCATTTGGAAGTCTGCACATCACTGCTTGCCAGGAATAAACAGGAACATTGACTGCATCGAAATATCGCCTGCGGCGAGAAGTAGGTCATTTATGATAATCGGAAATGATCTGCACAATGCTTAAGCAAGGCACAGCCCGCTGGACGGCATCCGAAACCACCCCTTCACACCAAGATGGTGAATTATCCCGGACTGGTGTTCCACAGCCAGGATAATTCATCATCTTCGTGTGTAGGGGCCAAACCAGCACTGCAGAACGTTACTGTGTTCAATTACATCAGTTGCACTGGAAATTGCTGCAGAAACAACTGGCTATGGTCAACAGACATGGTGTTCTTCTGCTCCAGGACAACACTAGCCCTCATGTCACTCAGCGAACGATGCCGACAACCATTACGCATGTGCCTTGGGCTATGAAGCACTATCTCATCCTGTCTATTCCCCGGACTTGTCTCCAACATACTATCATCTGTTTTGTCGCCTGGATCACTTCCTGTCCGGGAAACAGTTCACGACAGACAACTAGGTTCAACGTGCAGCTGATGATTTCTTCAGGTGCTGGCCACACATAGACTTTTTTCGTTCCGTGATCATGGCCTTGCCGGACAGATGACAACTATGTGTCGATGCCGAAGGGGATTACTTTGCGAAGGTAAGTGGTCCTACTTTTCCGTTCTTGCCGGACATTTCATTCGTATCAATTCCATATATTGGTTGTGCTTCTGAAAAAATTTGAAATAATGAGCTATTTAACAAGTTCATCGATGTTTCCGATAAAAAATGCTTTGTATTAATCTTTAAAAAATGTCTGCTGATATCCAAGCTGTTAAAATTCTGTATGTAGGTAGAATTAATCCTTCAGGGTTCGCACGGGTAAAAAAAATGCTTAAAAGTGCTGAATATATTTTTTTATTTTTTAAGGGCCCGTAAGAGTACTAAATATTTCACCAAGTCCTTAAAAAGACCTTAATTTTACTTTCAGAACTAAAAACGTCTGATTCGTAGTTTTCATGGCCAAGTAAACTTCCTCCAACTTGTAAACAGAGTGCTTCTTCATTGTTTCTCGTGCGCATGTCGTGTGACGTTGCAGGAGTGCACAGTGTGGGATGATGGGGAATTTCTCACTATGTGGGGTGTTAATATTACAACATAAAAAAGACACACTTCTGTGGTGATATCATTGTTCTTAGTGGAGGCTCCTGTGATGATGAGTGGTTTTGGTTTTGTTTGATCATCGACCATTTTATTAGTAACGGACTGTCAGAACTACTTTTAATTTTCTTTGTATGTGTTGAGTGCAGAGATGCCGTTTCTAAGGATTCACCGTAGTTTCTACGGTTAACAGCCACATACTACTGGAAGTGCCAACCACTGCACATTTTCCGTAATTATTACGGTTTCGGCTGACAGATTGGAAAAATTATGGATTTCAGTGTTGTGGTGCGTACGCACCTTGAAATCCTTGAAAAGGCCTTGAAAATAATGGACCATTTTCAAGTCCTTGAAAATCTTTAGGATCCATGAAAAATCCTTGATTTTTCAGAATCTTATATTTGTAATTCCAGTATTCTTTCTCTCCCTTTCCCGCCATTTTTGCTTACTTCTCTTTTTTTTTTCTTTTTCTTTGCCATTGACAGCTTCCCTCCCTCCCCCTAAATGTTAGAAGGCACCTATCCCATAAACTCGCTGGGCACCACTCTTTTAAGACAGCTAATCACCTGAAGCAAAGAGGTCCCACAGAAAGATAAGTTACATTACGATTACAGTGAGACAGCAGGAGGGGAGCTTGGGAAAGAGCGGGAGCAGCAACCTCTCCCCCACACTTGGCTTGCTTTTCATTGTTCAGGAGACCCCATCTTCGGTGAAGGTCGTTTGGCAGATACATTCAGCGGGACAGGATAGCAGTTGGTTCTCTCTGTCTGATATTTATTTACAGATTGCACACACACCCTCCTGCCAATCCTTCCAAAAATCCCCTCTCTCAGTGTTGGAATAGCTGTCTTAATTTTGCTGAAGTGCAAACATTTTAAAATTCTGAGCCTTGCAAAGTTCGCCAAAATGCGTAATTACGCGTCTAGTATGCATCAAAAAGTGTGTTTACGCATCGAGATTTTACCAACGTGTAAAAATATGCATCGAAGAATTTTACTAACGCATAAAAAATACACATCAGGATCGAATTTAGTCTTTCAAAAATGGAAGTAAACGAAATAAAGATTATTTTCTGTGATGTTGCCCGTGTCGAGAAATGTTGTTATACATCACTTTGTTCCCAAAATATTTGTATTTCAGTTTGAAACAGAGGAAAATTTTCTGAAAATGAAAATTCGATGGTGAAAAAATTCCCCTGCAATCTTCAAGCATGAGCGTGCAATGGCTTCGAGGAATTTCTCCTTTTCCATCATAATTTGGGTTGTCCTTGAGATCCTTGCATAACTGAAAAGAAATTTCGGGGCGATTGGTAGTGGGAAAGAATTTATTTTTTCTCCTGAAACTTTCGGAAACGGAAGTGAGACGCAATGAAGATTTCTCTCGTGATCATAATTCTATTTTTCAAGCGATGCTTCCTCTTCCTAGTATTGTTGTTAAATATCATTTTATTGCATAAATATTTGTATTTCAACTTGAAAATGGGGGAAAATGTCTAAAAATGGAAATCCGACATAGCAAAGATTTCTCCCGTAGTTGTATTTTTTTGCTCCAACGATGTTCCGAACGTGTATCCTGTATTCTTTAATGCCCCCCCCCCTACACATTTCCCAAAAAAGGTTTGCATTTCAGCTTGATAAAGGGAGGGGGTGGGGGTTCCGAAACGAAAGTGACGAAGCTGAAAATATGTAAGAATTGATTAATGTTGTTCAAAAGTATTCATATTTTGAAAGTTACACTATTCATCTTTTATCTAAAATAGTGCTCTATCATACATTCTTGATGGATAAAATTGTCATTCAAGAGCATAAAAAAAAAATCCACTGTCTTGTCATTGCTTAATGAAATCAAGTTATTTCTAAAATTGAGTCATTCAATTTAAAATAAAATTCAACCTTGAAAATGATCACAATTTCTGAACTCCATCTTATAAGTGACTGACACAAAAAAATAATTGAAAACAAATATCATCAAACATGCTGCTAGCACATCCCATACATTACTACTCTCCCCTAATGATAGATAATCATGTATTAACAGTTTTGGTACTGTCACAAATCTTCTTAATTTTAAATCTTCATGATTTAGGAAAATTTTGGTTGGCAGGTATGCGGCTGATATTGACCAACATATCGGATGCACACCTGCCAACCTGGTTCAGGTGACAACAAAACTGGACCTCTGCAGGGTTGTGCCACATCATGGGACCAAATGAATCAGGTTGCTTTCAGCTGTACTGAGCTGACAGGGTATGACTAATGGCTTGGTGTGAATGAAATGTCCAGCTCGAATGCGCTGTGGAGACAGGCCCCCACTACAGTGGAATGGAAACACCCACAAGTGTTTGCAGGTATTATGTCACAGAGTTTGTGTAAATAGCTAGCATGTGTATGAAGAAAAAGGTTCAGGAGTAGTTTGTTTACACGTAACTAACATAGCTTGCAAAGGAAATGTGCAGATGCCGGATTCGAGAGTCATCTTCCTGTGAAACATTCGGCAATGGTTTGTGGAGCTTCAAAGTGGAAATATGGACCTGCAAAACAAAGCACTTGACCACCGACCTGTTGCTGTTTCTGACAATGTTTTGTTACGTGTGGTTGAAGCTGACCCCCGAAAAACGTGTCTTGAGATAGCGGCTTAGCTAGGTGTCGATCACACGACAGTTGTTCGAAGTCTGGCTGCGCTGGGTAAGGTCAAAAAGCTGGACATGTGGCTGCCGCATGAATTGACAACTGCCACCAAGGCTAGGTGTTTGGAAGTCTGCACGTCGCTGCTTGCAAGGAATTAACATGAGCCTCGACTGCATTGAATCATCACCTGCGACAAAAAGTGGGTCCTTTATGATAATTGGAAATGATCTGCACAATGCTTAAGCAAGGCACAGCCCGCTGGACGACATCCTAAAACTAGCCCTACACACCAAGATGGTGAATTATCCCGGACTGGTGTTCCACAGCCAGGATAATTCATCATCTTCGTGTGTAGGGGCCAAACTCATCACTGCAGAACGTTATTGTGCTGAATTACATCAGAAGCACTGGAAATTGCTGCAGAAACAACTGGCTGTGGTCAACAGACATGTTCTGCTCCAGGACAACACTCACCCTCATGCAGCCCAGAGAATATTGCTGACACTAAGTGCCTTGTGCTATGAAGCACTGTCTCATTCTGCCTATTCCCTGGACTTGTCTCCAACATACTATCATGTGTTTCGTCGCCTGGATCACTTCCTGTCCGGGAAAACAGTTCAAGACAGAAAACTAGGTTCAACGCGTAGCTGATGAGTTCTTCTGGTCCCAGCCACAAGACTTTTTTCGTTCCGGGATCATGGCCTTGCCGGACAGATGACAACTATGTGTCGATGCCGAGGGGGATTTCAGAAGCACAACCAATATACTGGTTGTGCTTCTGAATTTTTTTGAAATAATGAACCAAGTTCATCGATGTTTCAATAAAAAGTCTTTGTATTAATCTTTAAAAAATGTCTGCTGATATCAAAGCTGTTAAAATTCTGTATGTAGGTAGAATTAATCCTTCAGTGTTTGCACGGGTCAAGAAAAAAAAAAATGCTTAAAAGTGCTGAATATATTCTTTTATTTTTTCAGGCCCCTTAAAAGTACTAAATATTTCACCAAGTTCTTAAAAAGATCTTTATTTTACTTTCAGAACTTAAAACGTCTGATTCGTAGTTTTCATGGCCAAGTAAACTTCCTCCAACTTGTAAACAGAGTGCTCCTTCATTGTTTCTCGCGCGGATGTCTTGTAACATTGCAGGAGCGCACAGTGTGGGATGATGGGAAATTTCTCACGATGTGGGGTGTTGATATTATAACATCAAAAAATCGCACTTCTGTGGTGATGTCATTGTTCTTAGTGGCGCTGATGAGGAGTGGTTTTGGTTTTGTTTGATCATCCATTTTATTAGTAACGGACTATCAGAACTACTTTTAATTTTCTTTGTATGTGTTGAGTGCAGAGATGCCGTTTCTAAGGATTCATCGTAGTTTCTACAGTTAACAACCACATACTACCAGAGGTGCCAACCACTACGCATTTTCCGTAATTATTACGGTTTCGGCTGACAGATTGGAAAAATTACGGATTTCAGCGTATTTCATAAAAGTTCTTAATTTAGTGTCCTTTTTTGTTAAAATCACTGTTTAAAACTGCGATCACATTTTGCGAATTTATTTATAGTTCTTTTCACACAAATCAGAAAATTGTTTTTGGTGCTGTTTCTAATTAGGTGCAATTGAAATTCAGATATTGGATACATTGGCGAATCCTTCCAAATCTCCTCTCTCAGTGTTGGAATAGCTGTTCTATTTGTGCCGAAGTGCAAACATTTTATAATTCTGAGCCTTGCAAAAGTTTGCCAAAATGCGTAATTACGCATCTAGTACGCATCAAAAAGTGTTTATGCGTTGAGATTTTACCAACGTGTAAAAATATGCTTCGAAGAATTTTACCAACGCATAAAAAATAAACGTCGGAATGGAATTTCGTCTTTCAAAAACGAAAGTAAATGAAATAAAGATTATTTTCTGTAATCGTCATTTCGTTTTCCTGCGATGTTGCTCGTGTCCAGAATTGTTGTTATGCATCACTTTATTCGCAAAATATTTGTATTTCAGTTTGAAAATGGAGGAAAAATTTCTGAAAATGAAAATTCCAAGGAGAAAAAATTCCCCTGCAATCTTCAGGCATGCACGTGCTTCGTCAATGTTTCCAATAAAAAAGGCTTTGTATTAATCTGTAAAAAATGTCTGCTGATATCCAAGCTGTTAAATTTCTGTATGTAGGTAGAATTAATCCTTCAGGGTTTGCATGGGACAAAAAAAAAAAAAAATGCTTAAAAGTGCTGAATATATTCTTTTATTTTTTAAGGCCCCTTAAAAGTACTAAATATTTCACCAAGTCCTTAAAAAGACCTTTTATTTTACTTTCAGAACTCAAAATGTCTGATTCGTAGTTTTCATGGCCAACTAAACTTCCTCCAACTTGTAAACGGAGTGCTTCTTCATTGCTTCTCGCGCATACGTTGTGTGACGTTGCAGGAGCGCACAGTGTGAGATGATGGGAAATTTCTCATGATGTGGGGTGTTGATATTACAACATAAAAAAACGCACTTCTGTGGTGATGTCATTGTTCTTAGTGGCGGTGATGATGAGTGGTTTTGGTTTTGTTTGATCATCGACCATTTTATTAGTAACAGACTATCAGAACTACTTTTAATTTTCTTTGTGTTGAGTGCAGAGATGCCATTTCTAAGGATTCCTCGTAGTTTCTACAGTTAACAACCACATACTACTAGAGGTGCCAACCACTAAGCATTTTCCGTAATTATTACGGTTTCGGCTGACAGATTGGAAACATTACGGATTTCAGTGTATTTCGTAAAAGTTCTTAATTTAGTGTCCTTTTTTGTTAAAATCACTGTTTAAAACTGCGATTGCATTTTGCGAATTTATTTATAGTTCTTTTCGCACAAATCCGAAAATGGTTTTTGGTGCTGTTTCTAATTAAGTGCCATTGAAATTCAGATATTGGATACATTGGCGAAGCCAATATCGGACGGATGTTGGATGAAGAACGGCAAGAGGATATTGGATGAATTGGCACAGCCAATATCTAGTGAAGAACGGCAAAGAGATATTGCAGAATATGTCGGAAAAGCTGATATCGGCACAGTGACGTCGACATACCTGCCAAGTATTCCTGATTTCCAGGGCATTTTGCGGATTTTGGGGTAGTTTTACAGTTTGACTGTTGGAAGATAGTTTCTGCAAGATTTTCGCCAAAATGGTTCATGAATTTTTTTTTTAATTGATTGAAATTGATATTGGTATTGTTGTTTAGTGTAAACTCCTGCTTTTGTTTTATTATGATCTCATAGCGATTGAACCTTATGGTATCTCATGTTTCTGACTGTAAGTGATATTTATTTATAGATTGCACACACACCCTCCTGTCAATCCTTCCAAATCCCCTCTCTTAATGTTGGAATAGCTGTTGTAATTGTGCTGAAGTGCAAACATTTTATAATTCTGAGCCTTGCAAAGTTTGCCAAAATGCGTAATTACGCGTCTAGTACTCATCAAAAAGTGTGTTTACACATCGAGATTTTACCAACGTGTAAAAATATGCATCGAAGAATTTTACCAACGTATAAGAAATACACATCGGGATCGAATTTCGTCTTTCAAAAATGGAAGTAAACGAAATAAAGATTATTTTTTGTAATCGTAATTTCGATTTTCTGTGATGTTGCCCATGTCCAGAAATGTTGTTATGCAACACTTTATTCCCAAAATATTTGTATTTCAGTATGAAACAGAGGAAAATTTTCTGAAAATGAAAATTTGATGTTGAAAAAATTCCCCTGCAATCTTCAAGCATGAGTGTGCAATGGCTTCGAGGAATTTCTCCTTTTCCATCATAATTTGGGTTATCCTCGAGGTCCTTGCATAACTGAAAAGAAATTTCGGGTCGATTGGTAGTGGGAAAGAATTATTTTTCTCCTGAAACCTTCGGAAACGGAAGTGGGACGCAATAAAGATTTCTCTCGTGATCATAATTCTATTTTTCAAGCGATGCTTCCTCATCCTAGTATTGTTGTTAAATATCATTTTATTGCATAAATATTTGTATTTCAACTTGAAAATGGAGGGAAAATGTCTAAAAATGGAAATCGGACATAGCAAAGATTTCTCCCGTAACTGTATTTTTTTTTTGTCCCAACGATGTTCCGAACATGTATCCTGTATTTTAAATGTCCCCCCCCCAAAGGTTTGCGTTTCAGCTTGATAAAGGGAGGGGGTGGGGGGTTCCGAAACGAAAGTGACGAAGCTGAAAATTTGTAAGAATTGATTCATGTTGTTCAAAAGTATTCATATTCTGAAAGTTACACTATTCATCTTTTATCTAAAATAGTGCTCTATCATGCATTCATGATGGGTAAAATTGTCATTCAAGTGCATAAAAAAGAGTAAAGGTCCACTGTCTTGTCATGGCTTAAATGAAATTAAGTTATTTCTAAATTTGAGTCATTCAATTTAAAATGAAATTCAACCTTGAAAATCATCACTATTTCTGAACTCCATCTTATAAGTGACCGACACACAAAAATGATTGAAAACAAATATCATCAAACATGCTGCTAGCACATCCCATACATTACTACTCTCCCCTAATGATAGATAATCATGAATTAACAGTTTTGGTACTGTCACAAATCTTCTTAATTTTATTTTAAATCTTCTTGATTTAGAAAAATTTTGGTTGGCAGGTATGCGGCTGATATTGACCAACATATCAGATGCATACCTGCCAATCTGGTTCAGGGGACAACAAAACTGGACCTCTGCAGGGTTGTGCCACATCATGTGACCAAATGAATCAGGCTGCTTTCAGCTGTACTGAGCTGACAGGGTATGACTAATGGCTTGGTGTGAATGAAATGTCCAGCACGAATGAGCTGTGGAGACAGGCCCCTACTACAGCGGAATGGAAATACCCACAAGTGTTTGCAGGTATTATGTCAGAGTTAGTATAAAAAGCTAGCATGTGTATGAAGAAAAAGGTTCAGGAATAGTTTGTTTACACGTAACATAGCTTGCAAAGGAAATGTGCAGATGCCGGATTTGAGAGTCATCTTCCTGTGAACCATTCGGCGATGGTTTGTGAAGCTTCAAAGTGGAAATATGGACCTGCAAATCGAAGCACTTGGCCACCGACCTGTTGCTGTTTCTGACAATGTTTTGTTATGTGTGGTTGAAGCAGACCCCGAAAAATGTGTCTTGAGATAGCGGCTTAGGTAGGTGTTGATCACACGACAGTTGTTCGACGTCTGGCTGTGCTGGGTAAGGTCAAAAAGCTGGACATGTGGCTTCCGCATGAATTGACAACTGCCACCAAGACTATGTGTTTGGAAGTCTGCACGTCGCTGCTTGCAAGGAATTAACAGGAGCCTCGACTGCATTGAATCATCACCTGCGACAAAAAGTGGGTCCTTTATGATAATTGGAAATGGTCTGCACAATGCTTAAGCAAGGCACAGCCCACTGGACGGCATCCTAAACCACCCCTACCCACCAAGATGGTGAATTATCCCGGACTGGTGTTCCACAGCCAGGATAATTCATCATCTTCGTGTGTAGGGGCCAAACCATCACTGCAGAACGTTATTGTGCTGAATTACATCAGATGCATTGGAAATTGCTACAGAAACAACTGGCTTTGGTCAACAGACATGTTCTGCTCCAGGACAACACTCACCCTCATGCAGCCCAGAGAATATTGCTGACACTAAGTGCCTTGTGCTATGAAGCACTGTCTCATTCTGCCTATTCCCTGGACTTGTCTCCAACATACTATCATCTGTTTCGTCGCCTAGATCACTTCCTGTCCGGGAAAACAGTTCAAGACAGAAAACTAGGTTCAACGTGTAGCTGACGAGTTCTTCTGGTCCCAGCCACAAGACTTTTTTCGTTCTGGGTTCATGGCCTTGCCGGACAGATGACAACTATGTGTCGATGCCGAGGGGGATTATTCTGCCAAGGAAAGTTGTCCTTCTTTTCCATTCTTGCTGGACATTTCATTCACATCAACCCCATACACTGGTTTTGCTTCTGAAAATTTTTGAGATAATAAACCATTTAACAAGTTTCTCGATGTTTCCAATAAAAAAGGCTTTGTGTTAATCTTTAAAAAATGTCTGCTGATATTCAAGCTGTTAAAATTCTGTATGTAGGTAGAATTAATCCTTCAGTGCTTGCACGGGTCAAAAAAAAAATGCTTAAAAGTGCTGAATATATTCTTTTGTTTTTTAAGGCCCCTTAAAAGTACTAAATATTTCATTAAGTCCTTAAAGAGACCTTTATTTTACTTTCAGAACTTAAAACGTCTGATTCGTAGTTTTCATGGCCAACTAAACTTCCTCCAACTTGTAAACGGAGTGCTTCTTCATTGTTTCTCACACATATGTCGTGTAACATGACGTGTAACGTTGCAGGAGCGCACAGTGTGGGATGATGGGAAATTTCTCACGATGTGGGGTGTTGATATTACAACATAATAAAAACGCACATCTGTGGTGATGTCATTGTTTTTAGTGGCAGTGATGATGAGTGGTTATGGTTTTGTTTGATCATCGACCATTTTATTAGTAACGGACTATCAGAACTACTTTTAATTTTCTTTGTATGTGTTGAGTGCAGAGATGCCGTTTCTAAGGATTCATCGTAGTTTCTACAGTTAACAACCACATACTACCAGAGGTGCCAACCACTACGCATTTTCTGTAATTATTACGGTTTCGGCTGACCGATTGGAAAAATTACGGATTTCAGCGTATTTCATAAAAGTTTTAAATTTAGGTGTCCTTTTTTTGTTAAAATCACTGTTTAAAACTGCGATCACATTTTGCGAATTTATTTATAGTTCTTTTCGCGCAAGTCTGAAAATGGTTTTTGGTGCTGTTTCTAATTAGGTGCAATTGAAATTCAGATATTGGATACTGGGGAAGCTAATATCGGACGGATATCGGATGAAGAATGGCGAGAGGATATTGAATGAATTGGTAAAGCCAATATCGGGTAAAGAACGGCAAAGAGATATTGCATAATATGTCGGAAAAGCTGATATCCGCACAGTGACGTCCGCATACCTGCCAAATATTCCTGATTTCTAGGGCATTTTGCGGATTTTGGGGTAGTTTTACAGTTTGACTGTCGGAAGATAGTTTCTACAAAATTTTCGCCAAAATGGCTCATGAATTTTTTTTTTTTTTGTTAGTTGATGGAAATTGATTTTGTAATTGTTGTTTAGTTTAAACTCCTGCTTTTGTTTTATTATGATCTCATAGCGGTTGAACCTTATGGTATCTCATGTTTCTAACTGTAAGTGATATTTATAGATTGCACACAAACTCTCCTGCCAATCCTTACAAATCCCCTCTCTTAGTGTTGGAATATTTGTGCTGAAGTGCAAACATTTTATAATTCTGAGCTTTGCAAAGTTTGCCAAAATGTGTAATTACGCATCTAGTATGCATCAAAAAGTGTTTATGCATTGAGATTTTACCAACATGTAAAAATATACATCGAAGAATTTTTCAACGCATAAAAAATACACATCGGGATGGAATTTCGTCTTTCAAAAACAAAAGTAAACGAAATAAAGATAATTTTCTGTAATCGTAATTTCGTTTTCCTGCGATGTTGCCCGTGTCCAGAATTGTTGTTGTTATACATCACTTTATTCCCAAAATATTTGTATTTCAGTTTGAAAATGGAGGAAAAATTTCTGAAAAAGAAAATTACATGGAAAAAAATTCCTTTGCAATCTTCAGAGCATGCGCGTGCAATGACTTCGAGGAATTTCTCCTTTTCCATCATAATTTGGGTTGTCCTCGAGATCCTTGCATAACTGAATAGAAATTTTAGGGCAATCGGTAGTGGGGGAGAATTTATTTTTCTCCTGAAACTTTCATAAACAGAAGATAGACGCAGTGAAGATTTCTCCCGTGAAATTCATTCTATTTTTCACGCGATGCTTCCTCTTCCTAGTATTGTTGTTAAATATAATTTTATTTCATAAATATTTGTATTTCAACTTGAAAATGGAGAGATGTCTGAAAATGGAAATCTGACATAGC
Organism: Macrothele yani; assembly: GCA_039090855.1. Taxonomy (NCBI): domain Eukaryota; kingdom Metazoa; phylum Arthropoda; class Arachnida; order Araneae; family Macrothelidae; genus Macrothele; species Macrothele yani. The sequence continues at coordinate 16,039,011 of CM077005.1, read as the reverse complement.
AAAGATTTCTCCCGTAGTTGTAGTTTTTTGCTCCAACGATGTTCCGAACATGTATCCTTTACTCTTGAATGCCCCCTCCCCCCCTCATTCCCCCAAAAAAGTTTGCATTTCAGCTTGATAAAGGGAGGGGGTGGGGGTGTGGGGGTTCCTAAACAAAAGTGACAATGCTGAGAATTTGTAAGAATTGATGTATGTTGTTGAAAAGTATTCATATTCTCTAAGTTTCACTATTCATCTTTTATCTAAAATGGTGCTCTATCATACATTCATGATGGATAAAATTGTCATTCAAGAGCATTAAAAAAAAATGGTCCACTGTCTTGTCATGGCTTAAATGAAATCAAGTTATTTCTAAAATTGAGTCATTCAATTAAAAAAAAAAAAATTCAACCTTGAAAATCATCACAATTTCTGAACTCCATCTATGAGTAACTGATACAGAAAAATGATTGAAGAGAAGTATCATCAAAAATGCTGCTAGCACATCCCATACATCTCATATATATATTTTTAATTGAATGACCCACTCTCCCTTAATAATAGATAATCATGAATTAACAGTTTTGGTACTGTCACAAATCTTCTTGATTTAGGAAAATTTTGGTTGGCAGGTATGTGTCTGATATTAACCAACATATAAGATGCATACCTGCCAACCTGGTTCAGGAGACAACAAAACTGGTGACAACATACCTGGTGCAGGGGACAACAAAACTGGACTTCTGCAGGGTGCTGCCACATCATGTGACCAAATGAATTGGGCTGCTTTCAGCTGTACTGAGCTGACAGGGTGTGACTAATGGGTTGGTACGAATGAAATGTCCAGCACGGATGAGCTGTGGAGACAGGCACCCAGTACAGCGGAATGGAACCACCCACAAGTGTTTGTGGGTATTATGTCACATAGTTAGTATAAATAATTAGCACGTGTACGAAGAACAAGGTTCAGGCGTGGTTTGTTCTGACGTAGCGTAGCTTGCAAGGGAAATGTGCAGATGCCAGATTTGAGAGTCATCTTCCTGTTTGAACCATTCGGCAATGGTATGCGAAGCTTCGAAGCAGAAGTACGGACCTGCAAATCGAAGCACTTGACCACCGACATGTTGCTGTTTCTGACGATGTTCTGTTACATGTGGTTGAAGCAGACCCCCGAAAAACGTGTCGTGAGAAAGCGGCAGAGGTAGTGTCCATCACACGACAGTTGTTCGATGTCCGGCTGCGCTGGGTAAGGTAAAAGCTGGACATGTGGCTGCCGTATGAGTTGACAACTGCCACCAAGATTAGGCATTTAGAAGTATGCACATCGCTGCTTGCCAGGAATAATCAGGAACCTCGACTGCATCGAATCATCACTTGCGACGAGAAATGGGTCCTTTATGATAATCGGAAATGATCTGCACTATGTTTAAGCAAGGCACAGCCTGCTGGACGGCATCCTAAACCATCCCTACACACCAAGAAGGTGAATTATCCCGGACTGGTGTTCCACAGCCAGAATAATTCATCTTCTTCGTGTGTAGGGGCCAAACCATCACTGCAGAACGTTATTGTGTTGAATTACATCAGATGCCCTTGAAATTGCTATAGAAACAACTGGCTTTGGTCAACAGACAGGGTGTTCTTCTGCTCCAGGACAACGCCTACCCTCATGTCGCTCAGTGAACAATGCTGACACTAAGTGCCTTGTGCTATGAAGCATTGTCTCCAACATACTACCATCTGTTTCGTCGCCTGGATCACTTCCTGTCCGAAAAAACAGTTCACTACAGACAACTAGGTTCAACATGCAGCTGATGACTTCTTCGGGTCCCAGCCACAAGACTTTTTTCGTTCCGGGATCATACCCTTGCTTGGACAGATGACAACTATGTGTCGATGCCGAGGGGGATTATTCTGCCAAGGAAAGTTGTCCTTCTTTTCCATTCTTGCCGGACATTTCATTCACATCAACTCCATGTACTGGTTGTGCTTCTGAAATTTTTTGAAATAATGAACCAAGTTCATCGATGTTTCAATAAAAAAGTCTTTGTATTAATCTTTTAAAAATGTCTGCTGATATCCAAGCTGTTAAAATTCTGTATGTAGGTAGAATTAATACTTCAGTGTTCGCACGGGTCAAAAAAAAAAAAAAAAAAAAAAAAAAAAAAAATGCTTAAAGTGCTGAATATATTCTTTTTTTTTTTTTTTAAGGGCCCTTAAAAATACTAAATATTTCAACAAGTCCTTAAACTTTATTTTAGTTTCAGAACTTAAAACGTCCGATTCGTAGTTTTCGTGGCCAAGTAAACTTCCTCCAACTTGTAAACGGAGTGCTTCTTCATTGTTTCTGGCACGTATTTCGTGTGACAAAAAAAAAAAACCGCACTTCTGTGGTGATGTGATTGTTCTTAGTGGAGGCTCCGGTGATGATGGGTGGTTTTGTTTGATCATCGACCATTTTATTATTAACTGACTATCAGAACTACTTTTAATTTTCTTTGTATGTGTTGTGTGCAGAGATGCCGTTTCTAAGGATTCATCATAGTTTTTTTGGTTAACAACCACATACTACCAGAGGTGCCAACCATCACGCATTTTCCGTAATTATTACTGTTTTGGCTGACAGATTGGAAAAATTACGGATTTAAGTTTGTTTCGTAAAAGTTCTGAATTTAGTGCCCTATTTTGTTTAAAATCACTGTTTAACACTGCAATTGCATTTTGCAAATTTATTTATAGTTCTTTTCGCACAAATCCGAAAATGGTTTTTGGTACTGTTTCTAATTAAGTGCCATTGAAATTCAGATATTGGATACATTGGCAAAGCCAATATCAGGTGAAGAACGTAAAAGCGATTTTGCAGAATATGTTAGAAAAGCAGATATCGGCACAGTGACGTCCGCATACCTGCCAAGTATTTCTGATTTCCAGGACATTTAACGAATTTTTGGGTAGTTTTACAGTGTGACTGTCGGAAGATAGTTCCTACCAGATTTTCGCCAAAATGGCTCGTGAGTTTTTTTTTATAATTGATATCATGGTTATTGTTGTTTAGTGTAAATTTCTGCTTTTGTTTTATTATGATCTCATAGTGATTGAAACTTATGGTATCTCATGTTTCTAACTGTAAGTAATATTTATTTATAGATTGCACAACACCCTCTTACCAATCCTTCCAAATCCCCTCTGTCAGGGTTGGAAAATAGCTGTTCTAATTTTGCTGAAGTGTGAACATTTTTTAATTCTGAGCCTTGCAAAGTTCGCCAAAATGCGTAATTACGTGTCTAGTACGCATCAGAAAGTGTGTTACGCATTGAGATTTTACCAACGTGTAAAAATATGCATCGAAGAATTTTACCAACGCGTAAAAAATACACATCGGGATGGAATTTCGTCTTTCAAAAATGGAAGTAAAAGAAATAAAGATTTTCCGTAATCATAATTTCGTTTTCCTGCGATGTTGCCCATGCCCTGAATTGTCATACATCACTTTATTCCCAAAATATTTGTATTTGAGTTTGAAATGGAGGAAAAATTTCTGAAAATGAAAATTCGACGGTGAAAAAATTCCCCTGTAATCTTCAAGCATGAGCGTGCAATGGCTTCGAGGAATTTCTCCTTTTCCATCATAATTTGGGTTGTCCTCAAGATCCTTGCATAACTGAAAAGAAATTTCGGGGCAATTGGTAGTGGGGGAGAAATTATTTTTCTCCTGAAACTTTCGGAAACGGAAGTTACACGCAGTGAAGATTTCTCCTGTGATCATGATTCTATTTTTCACGCGATGCTTCCTCTTCTTAGTATTGTCGTTAAATATAATTTTATTGCATAAATATTTGTATTTCAACTTGAAAATGGAGGGAAAATGTCTGAATATGGAAATCGGACATAGCAAAGATTTCTCCCGTAACTGTATTTTTTTGTCTAAACGATGTCCCGAACATGTATCCTGTATTCTTAAATGTCCCCCCCCCCCTAAAAAAAAAGGTTTGCGTTTCAGCTTGATAAAGGGAGGGGGTGGGGTTTTATAAAACGCAAGTGAAGAAGCTAAAAATTTGAAAATTTGTTAGAATTGATTCATGTTGTTCAAAAGTATTCCTATTCTCAAAGTTACAGTATTCACCTTTTATCTAAAATAGTTCTATCATACCTTCAACTGTATTTTTTTTCTGTATCTAAAATAGTTCTATCATACCTTCAACTGTCATTCAAGAGCATAAAAAAAAAGTTCCACTGTCTTGTCATTGCTTAATGAAATCAAGTTATTTCTAAAATTGAGTCATTCAATTTAAAATAAAATTCAACCTTGAAAATCATCACAATTTCTGAACTCCGTCTTATAAGTGACCGACACACAAAAATGATTGAAGAGAAGTATCATCAAACATGCTGCTAGCACATCCCATACATTACTACTCCCCCTAATGATAGATAATCATGAATTAACAGTTTTGGTACTGTCACAAATCTTCTTAATTTTATTGTAAATCTTCTTGATTTTATGGGAAAATCTTCTTGATTTAGGAAAATTTTGGTTGGCAGGTATGCGTCTAATATTAACCAACATATCAGATGCATACTAGTCAACCTGGTTCAGGGGACAATAATACTGGTGACAATATACCTGGTGCAAGGGACAACAAAACTGGACCTCTGCAGGGTGGTGCCACATCATGTGACCAAATGAATCAGACTGCTTTCAGATGTACTGAGCTGACGGGTATGACTAATAGGTTGGTGTGAATGAAATGTCCAGCACAAATGAGCTGTGGAGACAGGCCCCCACTACAGCGGAATGGAACCACCCACAAGTGTTTGCAGGTATTATGTCACAGAGTTAGTATAAATAGCTATCACGTGTATGAAGAACAAGGTTCAGGCGTGGTTTGTTTGGACGTAACGTAGCTTGCAAAGGAAATGTGCAGATGCCGGATTTGAGTCATCTTCCTGTGAACCATTCGCCGATGGTTTGTGAAGCTTCAAAGTGGAAGTGATGGTTTGTGAAGCTTCAAAGTGGAAGTATGGACCTGCAAAACGAAGTACTTGGCCACCGTCCTGATGCTTTATCTGACGATGTTTTGTTATGTGTAGTTGAAGCAGACCCCCGAAAAACGTGTAGTGAGATAGCGGCAGAGGTAGGTGTCCATCACACGACAGTTGTTCGGTGTCTGGCTGCAGTGGGTAAGGTCAAAAAGCTGGACATGTGGCTGCTACATGAATTGACAACTGCCACCGAGACTAGGCGTTTGGAAGTCTGCACGTCGCTGTTTGCCAAGAATAAACAGGATCCTCCGAGTCTCGACTGCATCGAATCATCACCTGCGACGAGAAGTTGGTCCTTTATGATAATTGGAAATGGTCTGCACAATGCTTAAGCAAGGCACAGCCCACTGGACGGCATCCTAAACCACCCCTACCCACCAAGATGGTGAATTATCCCGGACTGGTGTTCCACAGCCAGGATAATTCATCATCTTCGTGTGTAGGGGCCAAACCATCACTGCAGAACGTTATTGTGCTGAATTACATCAGAAGCGCTGAAAATTGCTGCAGAAACATCTGGCTTTGGTCAACAGACATGTTCTTCTGCTCCAGGACAACACCTACCCTCATGCCGCTCAGCGAACATTGCTGACACTAAGTGCCTTGTGCTATGAAGCACTGTCTCATCCTGTCTATTTCTCGGACTTGTCTTAAACATACTATCATCTGTTGCGTCGCGTGGATCACTTCCTGTCCAGAAAACAGTTCACGACAGACAACTAGGTTCAACGTGCAGCTGATGACTTCTTCGGGTCCCAGCCACAAGACTTTTTTCGTTCCGGGATCATGGCCTTGCTTGGACAGATGACAACTGTGTGTTGATGCCGAGGGGGATTATTTTGCCAAGGAAAGTTGTCCTTCTTTTCCATTTTTGCCGGACATTTCATTCACATCAACTCCATGTACTGGTGTTGCTTCTGAAAATTTTTGAAAAAATGAACCATTTAACAAGTTTTTCGATGTTTCCAATAAAAAAAAAAAAGGCTTTGTATTATTCTTTAAAAAAATGTCTGCTGATATCGAAGCTGTTAAAATTCTGTATGTAGGTAGAATTAATCTTACAGTGTTTGCACGGGTCAAAAAAAAAAAAATGCTTAAAAGTGCTGAATATATATATATATTTTTTTTAAGGGCCCTTAAAAGTACTAAATATTTCACCAAGTCTTGAAAAAGTCCTTAATTTTACTTTCAGAACTCAAAATGTCTTGATTCGTAGTTTTCATTGCCAAGTTAACCGCCTCCAACTTGTAGACGGAGTGCTTCTTCATTGTTTCTAGCGCGTATTTCGTGTGACGTTGCATGAGCGCACAGTGTGGGACGGTGGGAAATTTCTCACGAACTATGGTGTTGATATTACAACATAAAAAAAAACGCGCTTCTGTGGTGATGTATGTCATTTTTCTTAGTGGAGGCTCCGGTGATGAGTGGTTTTGGTTTCGTTTGATCATCGACCGTTTTATTAGTAACCGACTATCAGAACTACTTTTAATTTTTTTTTTTTTGTATGTGTTGTGTGTAGAGATGCCATTTCTAAGGATTCACCATAATTTCTATGGTTAACAACCACATACTACCAGAGGTGCCAAACATTACGAATTTTCCGTAATTATTACGGTTTCGGCTGCCTGATTACGGAATTACTGACATATTGGAAGAATTATGGATTTCGGGTTATTTTGTAAAAGGTCTGAACTTAGTGTCCTGTTTTGTTGAAATTCCTGTTTAAAACTGCTATCACATTTTGCAAATTTATTTATAGTTCTTTTTGCACAAATCCAAAAATGGTTTTTGCTGCTGTTTCTCATTAATCGCCATTGTAATTCAGAAACTGGATAAATTGGCAAAGACAATATCGGACGGATGTCGGATGAAGAACGGTAAGAGGATATTGGATGGATTGGGAAAGCCAATATTGGGTGAAGAACGGCAAGAGGATATTGGATGGATTGGGAAAGCCAATATTGGGTGAAGAACGGCAAGGTGATATTGCATGCTATTAGGAGAATTCAGATTCGTGCAGAAATAGTCCAAAATAAACGAGGTAGTTGCCTTCAATGCACGATCTTAATAACAATTGTCACTCACAATACAAATTTAAATTCGTTGGCTGTATTTAAAGATTTTATTGTATATACAAATATAAGAACTTTCGGGTTTCCCTAGAACCCATTATCAGATACAGAAGAAGGAATAAGTTTAAATAGAGTGTTGCGTGAACGTAATATAGATATCAGATATTAATATGACAATGTCACGTGGCATCAAATTGTCAAACAACGTGGCATGTATCATGAAATAAAGAAAAGGGAATGCAGGTATGCATAAAATACTGCATTGTAAAAATAAAGGAAGGTTAGTAGGTAACTAAATTAATTGTGTTGTTCTCATCTGGAGATACAACAAGGAGCACTATATAGCAGAAATCAAGATTAAGTGATTTCGTCCTCAGTTTGCCTGGTATTCAGACCTGTAAATAGTTTCCAGATTGTAGGTATAGATACTGGAACATTGTCATTACAGCATAAATGTCTCTGAGTAGCAATTACAAGTCTCTCCGGTAACAGCAATGAAGAGACGGCACTAGGCGTTACGATGATGGAAGCATCATTCCAAATTGGATAGTGCAGGCCATCGCACACGAGTCGAGACAATGCAGAATTTTTAAGTATATTCTTTACGGTGTATTTATGTTCATTCAGTCTTGTTGCTAGCGTACGTTTTGTAGATCCTATATATTTACTATCAGGAGTGTCAGCATCAATACTTTTTAAGGGATGCTGTAAATGCCAAATTTGTTTAGCTTTGTTACCTGGTCTTGATCATTTTTAATTAACTGGAAAATGTTTGTAGTACATATTCCGAATTCCAGGTGAACGTTTCTGCAAATGGCTCTGAGAACAGGTGTTATGGTTGAATAATAATCTATGGCACCTATATATCTACGAAGTTGTTGGTTCCTCTGGAGAGTAGAGTTTTCTTGGTGGAGCTTCTTATGAGGTTTTTATGATAAAGGTGGGAAAGCCATGGTTAAGGGTGATGTTTAATATTTTGTTAATTTCAGATTTACGTCTGCTGAAACTAGATGAATGCGTGATGGTTCTGCGTGGAAGGAAAGTGATTAAGGAGAGTTTATAGTTTTTTGGATGTCCTGAAGAAGCTGGGATCAATGTAGGTACAGAAGTGGGTTTACTATATACAGAGTGGTGCAAGTGAGGGCATCTCGTTCAAGCATAAAATCCAGGAATGACAATTTACATTCTCTTTCCAGTTCAATTGAGAATTTTATGGTTGGGATTTGGGATGATAAGTGTTCAGCAAAAGTTCGTAGGTCAGCTAGTTCGTGATCCCAGAAGAGAAGTACATCATCTACATATCTTGTGTAAAAGCACGGAGGTTGTTGATATTCTTGTAGCATTTTATTTTTTATGTGCTGTAGTAGAATTTCCACTAGAATCTGAGATAATGGTGATCCCATTGGGACGCCCTGTTTGGCGATAAATAATGTTGTCGAATTGAAAATATTATCTGTTTTGTCCTAGTTTTAAGGTTGTAATGATGGATTGGATCGTTTCTGGTTCCTATTTAAGTTCAAGATATATGCACGAATTTGAATTCTCGTAATACCATCCTAGTTATGTTTATATTTTTGCACCACTCTTTACAAGATGAAGGAAATATTCAAAGCTTTCAAACACTTCCGAATAAGACTCACCGTGGAGGAAACGCATTTGTGTTTTCTAATAAATTGTATAGACTTGCACGTCATACCCAGATTCCTCAGACTAAGGACAAAACCTCGTTTATTGAGGGACACTCAAGTACCAGAAATACGCCAAAAATAAAAGGCTCCTCGCTGAAATCAGAGCCAAAAGATGTCTACTAGACTCACTACAAAGAAGATCCTATGACTCATACAGTCTGTGACTAGCTGGTGTTAGCCATGCTATTCACTTTAATATATACCTCACGGTACTTACGGCTATTATCGAATCTGAAGTTAGGCAAGCCCAGAAAAGACACTTCCATAAACTACGTAATCTTGTGGACCAGGGCGTTGTTGAGAGGAAGCGTACCTCATCTACACGTAAGCCTAACCAGAATCAATCACAACCTCTAACTTCATCAATTAAAGTGATTATCTTCTACACAAAATCCAAATATCAGCACTAAATAAATGCCTAAAATTCGCCTTCCCGAACTTCAGGATTAATAGGTTGAAACTTATTTCGCAAGCAGAAGCCATCATTTCCCATTTACCGTTAAGAAAACAAAACGATGCATGACATCGATTAGGAAATTTCGTGTTGAAAGACGCAACACAGATTTGACTCTTCTTACAGAAGAGAACTTTTAGAATTACGCAACGATCCCAATATATCGATCATATCCGCTGATAAAACCTCGCAAATTATTATTCTGAACAAAATAGACTATCGGAAAAAAAATGCTAGAGGCAATTGATGCTATCCTGAACATCACTCTTAGTTTGAACCCTATTAATGCTACCATAGCGGCCATACATAAATTGAAGAAAATCTCAAACCTCTCAAAGGCCATTTCACAATGCTTGTACTGCCCTCCAGGTGCACGAGTTCCTCAACTTTTTGGTAAACTAAAGACTCGTAAACCTGGACACCCGTTACGCCCGCTAGTATCTGGATTTGCAGCACATACCAGACCTATAGAGAAGGCACTAACTAATTTCCTTCAACCATTAGTTAATAATTCACTCTACTCTGTTAAAGGCACAGTACAAGCTATTAACAAGATCAAATCTTTTAATGCAAATAACCCAACCTTTATTATGGCTTCTCTCGACGTCATTTCTTTGTTTCCTAATGTTCCGATCAAACTGTACATAACATCATTCAGACAAAACTACTTGAACATAAATACGAACCAGAAATGATCCAATCCATCATTACAACCTTAAAACTAGTACAAAACAGATCATATTTTCAATTTGACGACATTATTTATCGCCAAACTGAGGGCACCCCAATGGGATCACCACTGTCTCAGATTCTAGCAGAAATTCTACTACAGCACATAGAAAATAAAGTGCTACAAGAATATCAACAACCTCCATGCTTTTACACAAGATATGTAGATGATGTACTTCTCTTCTGGGATCACAAACCAGCTGACCTACGAACTTTTGCTGAACACTTATCATCCCAAATCCTGACCATAAAATTCTCCATTGAACTGGAAAGAGAAGGTAAATTGTCATTCCTGGATTTTATGCTTGAACGAGATGCCCTCACTTGCACCTTGCAACACTCTGTATATAGGAAACCCACTTCTGTACCTACATTGATCCCAGCTTCTTCAGGACATCCAAAAAGCTATAAACTCTCCTCAGTCACTTTCCTTCTATGCAGAGCCATCATGCATTCATCTAGTTTCAGCAGACGTAAATGTGAAATTAACAAAATATTCAAAATCGCCCTCAACCATGGCTTTCCCATCTTTATCATAGAAAAAGCTCTTAAGAAGCTCCACCAAGAAAACTCATCTACTCTCCAGAGGGACCAACAACTTCATAGATATATAGGTGCCATAGATTATTATTCAACCATAACACCTGTTCTCAAAGCCATTTGCAGAAACTTTCACCTGGAATTTGGAATATGTACTACAAACATTTTCCAGTTAATTAAAAAAGATCGAGACCAGGTAACAAAGCTAAACAAATTTGGCGTTTACAGCATCCCCTTAAAAAGTATTAATACTGACACTCCCGATAGTAAATATATAGGATCTACAAAACGTACACTAGCAACAAGACTGAATGAACATAAATAAGCCGTAAAGAATTGACTTAAAAATTCTGCATTGTCTCGACTCGTGTGCGATGGCCTGCACTATCCAATTTGGAATTGTGCTTCCATCATCGTAACACCTAGTGCTGTCTCTTCATTGCTGTTCACTGAGTGCCTTGTAATTGCTACTCAGAGACATTTATGCTGTAATGACAATGTTCCAGTATCTATACCTATGGAAACTATTTACAGGTCTGAATACCAGGCAAACTGAGGACGAAATCACTTAATCTTGATTTCTGCTATATAGTGCTCCTTGTTGTATCTCCAGATGAGAACAACACAATTAATTTAGTTACCTACTAACCTTCCTTTATTTTTACAATGCAGTATTGTATGTATACCTGCATTCCCTTTTCTTTATTTCATGATACATGCCATGTTGTTTGACAATTTGATGCCACCTGACTTTGTCATATTAATATCTGATATCTATATTACGTTCACGTAACACTCTATTTAAACTTATTCCATCTTCTGTATCTGATAATGGGTTCTAGGAAACCCGATAGTTCTTATATTTGTATATACAATAATATCTTTAAATTCAGCCAACAAATTTAAATTTGTATTGTGAGTGACTCTTGTTATTAAGATCTTGCATTGAAGGCAACTACCTCGATTACTTTGGATTGCATAATATGTTGGAAAAGCTGATATCGGTACAGTGACTTCCGCATACCTGCCAAGTATTCCTGATTTCCAGGGCATTTTGCGGATTTCGGGAAGTTTTACAGATTGACGGTCGAAAGATAGTTTCTACCAGATTTTCGCCAAAATGGCTCGTGAATTAATTTTTTTAATTGATGGAAATTGATATCATTGTTGTTGTTTAGTGTAAACTCCTACTTTTGTTTTATTATGATCTCATAGTGATTGAACCTTATGGTATCTCATGTTTCTAACTGTGATATTTATTTATAGATCGCACACACACCCTCCTGCCAAGCCTTCCAAATCCCCTCTCTCAGTGTTGGAATAGCTGTTCTAATTGTGCTGAAGTGCGAACATTTTTTAATTCTGAGCCTTGCAAAGTTCGCTAAAGTGCGTAATTACGCGTCTAGTACGCATCAAAAAGTGTGTTTACGCAATGAGATTTTACCAGCGTGTAAAAATATGCATCGAAGAATTTTACCAACGCATAAAAAATACACATCGGGGTGGAATTTCGTCTTTCAAAAACGGAAGTAAACGAAATAAAGATTATTTTCCGTAATCATTATTTCATTTTCCTGCTATGTTGCCCGTGTCCGGAATTGTTATACATCACTTTATTCCCAAAATATTTGTATTTCAGATTGAAAATGGAGAAAAAATTTCTGAAAATGGAAATTCGACAGTGAAAAACTTCCCCTGGAATTTTCTGGCATGAGCGTGCAATGACTTCGAGGAATTTCTCCTTTTCCATCATAATTTGGGTTATCCTTGATATCGTTGCATAACTGAACAGAAATTTCGGGGGCAATTGGTAGTCGGGGAAATTTTTTTTTCTCCTGAAACTTTTGGAAACGGAAGTTAGACGCAGTGAAGATTTCTCCCGTGATCATAATTCTTTTTTTTTTCACGCGATGCTTCCTCTTCCTAGTATTATTGTTAAATATCATTTTATTTCATAGATATTTGTATTTCAACTTGAAAATGGAGGAAAAAAGTCTGAAAATGGAAACCAGATATAAGAAAGATTTCTCCCTTAGTTGTATTTTTTTGCCCCAACGCTGTTCTGAACATGTATCCTGTATTCTTAAATGCCCCCCCTCCCAAAAAAGCTTTGCATTTCAGCTTGATAAAGGGAGGGGGTTTCGAAAAGAAAGTGATGAATCTAAAAATTTGTAAGAATTGATGCATGTTGTTCAAAAGTATTCATATTCTCAAAGTTACACTATTCATCTTTTATCTAAAGTAGTGCTCTATCATACATTCATGATGAATAAAATTGTCTTTCAAGAGCATAAAAAAAAAGGTCCACTGTTTTGTCATTGCTTAATTAAAATAACGTTATTTCTAAAATTGCATTATTCAATTTAAAATAAAATTCAACCTTGAAAATCATCACAATTTCTGAACTCCATCTATGAGTGACTGTTACAGAAAAATAGTTGAAAACAAGTATCATCAAACATGCTACTAGCGCATCCCATACATTACCACTCTCCCCTAATAATAGATAATCATTAACAGTTTTGATACTGTCGCAAATCTCCTTGATTTTATGGTAAATCTTCTTAATTTTATGGTAAATCTTCTTGATTTTATGGGAAAATCTTCTTGATTTAGAAAATTTTTTGGTTGGCAGCTGTGATGGAAAGTTTGCGCCAATTGCGCTGTACTGCGCAAATTTCGTTATCTTGTGCCCAAACTGCTACAAATTACGAAAAATGTTAATATTTGCACCAAAACAGCAATCCGCAGCAAAACTTGGCGAGCGAAAAAAATTTCACGGCAAAAAATGCCGTTTTAAACGTCTAATTTAATGACTCTTTTTTAAGGTCTGCGCGTAATTTGGTAAAAACGACGCTTAATCACCGCCAATCCCAAAATTTCGGAATGTTTTTCACCAACCTTCTAATTCATTGTTTTTTCGCCATAAGTGACGAAAAAAACAACAACGATTTTCGTGATGTAGGAAATTAAATTGTTTTTGGTTAAGGAGGAGGAGTTTTGTTGTAATCACGTGGTATGTAGGAGAAACGATGCTGTACGTTACGAAATCCTGATGATTGCTTACTGATAGTTTTTTGGCGGTCTTTCGGAGTGCTGTGCAATTGAGATTGTTTATATGTCGTTCCCTGCTCTTTCGGATAGCGCAGTTATTTCATTCCGGGCGAGGTGCGCAATTACGTAAATACAGCGTAAGGTCAGTCATTAGCTATTTCGTTGACGTAAAGGACAACTGAAAATGGCTCCCCCGTGGCAGGATACAATGGTTCTGTTTCTAAAGGATTCATGGGTATTCAGAGATGAAAACTTTTATGGATTTTCACTCCATCTTCCGGTTTTACGGAAGTCACCCGAAAAACTACGGAAAAGCCCTCGCAAGATCCCTGCACGCAATTTCTATTTTTTTCACCGTCTTTTGGTTGAAAAAACGCACTTTACAGGTAGTCCCTCCTTATGTGCCTTCGATGTTCTGACTTCCCCCGCCAACGGAGGCGGAGCTTGTAACGTGATTCCCCATACAGCCATTTGAGAGTGCCGTGAGCAAAAGTCGAGAGGGAACTCAGCTCAGCGTCTTTTGCCAACTAAATCTTTACATTGATTGCGTGTGGATTTGTGCTTGTGAAAATTTTGGTGCCAACGTTTTAACCCTTTCCACTCGACTGTCTGGTGACACATGACATTACGAAATCGCCGAATTGCCCCTATAGCTTGCATCGGTGGTCGCGAGACATTTCTTTTTCCTCCAATAGGTCAGGTGTCACTCGCCACGCCGATGATACCCCTATAGCTCGCATGTCAGGGTTCGCAAGACGTTTCTTTTTCACTGGATAAAGAAAAAAACGTCGGGTGTCACCCGCCATGCTGATGACGCTTCTATGGCTTGCATATCGGCGCTCGCGAGGAATTTCGTTTTCACCAAATAGCTCGTGTGTCGGGTGTTATCCACGACGCCTCTATAGCTCGGATGTCGGCACTCACGAGGAATTTCTTTTTGGCCGAATAGGTCGGGTGTCCCCCTCCATGCCAATGATGCCTCTATATCTCGCATGTTGGCGCTCGCGAGACATTTCTTTTTCGCCGAATAGCTTGCATGTTGGGTGTCATCCGCCACACTCATTACGCCTTTTTAGCTCGTGGGTCAGGGCTTGTGAGACATTTCTTTTTCGCCGAATATCGCACTTGTCGGGTGGCATCCGCCATGCCGATGACGCCTCTGGAGCTCGCATGTCGGTGCTTGTGAGACATTTATTTTTCGTTGAATAGGTCGGGTGTCACTCGCCACGCTGATGACGCCCCTGTAGCTCACGTGTCGGGACTCGCGAGACGTTTCTTTTTCACCGGATAAAAAAAATGAAACGTTATCTGCGTGTCAGGTGTCACTCGCCAGGCCGATGACGCCTCTATGGCTCGCATGTCGGCGCTCGCGAGGAATTTCGTTTTCACCGACATGCGAGCTCCAGAGGCGCCACACTGATGACGCCCCTATAGCTCGCATGTCGGGACTCGCGAGACGTTTCTTTTTCACCGGATAAAGAAAATGAAACGTTATCTGCGTGTCGGGTGTCACCCGCTAGGCCGATGACGCCTCTATGGCTCGCATGTCGGCGCTCGCGAGGAATTTCGTTTTCACCGAATAACTCCGGTGTCACCCGCCATGCCGATGATGCCCCTACGGCTCGCATGTTGACGCTTGCGAGACATTTCTTTTTTGCCAAATAGGTCGGGTGTCGGCCGCCACGTTGATGATGCCTCTATAGCTCGTATGTCGGGGCTGGTGAGCTAAAGATAAACGTTCACTGCTAAGTTGTGGTTCTACTGCAGAAAAGAAAAAAAAAATGCGAGTTCTGTGTGAGTATGGGTGAAAAGTTGTTTGAGTGGAAAGGGTTAATTTAGATTAAAACGGAACAAAACGTAGCAGTGAAACAGTTATGACAACAAAAAAAGGACGAAATAAGATAAAACTTATGAAGTGTATCATCGCAGTATGTATAGTAAAGAATGGCCTTTTCATGAAGCATCTAAAGTTTTGCTGAATCACATTTTATAAGCCATGTGGCTGCGATTTTAGCCTGTCGCAAGGCAGCCGCGATGATTGTAGGCGTCATGCAGAGAGCAAGAAGCATAAAGATCATGTCAAAAGATTAAGTGGAGATGTGAGTAAAATTAATGTAACCAAAAAACTTCTGATAGCTTATAAAGAATCCTGAAAAAAATATCAAGAGCAGATTAGTGCTGGAAAAACTCATCAAAACAAGCAAAAGAGAAGAAATTGAATGTTTGCAAGGCGATTTGAAATGGGAAGAAGCTGAACATTTGCAGCAGTTGGATTCCCTCATAAAATGTTAAACAATGCTCCGATGAACATTGAATGTGGCATAAAAAAAACATAAGCACATGAGTGCAATAGAAAGTGGACAGTTACTATTAAAAGAAGCAAAACAAAGCATTGCTAACTATCTTAAAAAAATGAGAAAAGAATAGAAGTGAGCAATTAAATATTGAGAAAAGGAGTGAAAAATTTAAAAAAAAATGTAAAATAAATGATTAATAATAGAATCCTGCTATGCGTACAAATTTTTTGATCTATTTGAAAACTAAAATGTTTGCATATGTGTGTGTGTGTGTGTGTGTGTGTGTGTGTGTGTGTGTGTGTGTTTCAATGCAAGATGTTTTAAATTTGAGTAGGGTGCATCTATTTCCAAAACATTTTTTGCTTAAGAGCTTGTTCTATTTACTATTTTACCTGCTCTAAAAAATGTTTTCTTACACCAAAAATGTATTTTATCTGCTTCAAAAATGCATTTTGTTGCTCCTAAAACACATTTTGCTGCTCCAAAAATGTATTTTACCTGCTTTAAAAATATATTTTACCAGCTCCAAAAATGCATTTTGTTGCTCCAAAAATGTATTTCACCTGCTCCAAAAACGCATTTTGCTGCTCCAAAAACTCCTTTTGCTGCTCCAAAAATGTGTTTTACCTGCTCCACAAATGCATTTTGCTGCTCCAAAAACGTATTTTACCTGCTCCAAAAATGGTTTTGCAACTTTCCATCACTGTTGGCAGGTATGCGTCTGATATTAACCAACATGTCATCATAACCCAATATCTAGCCGACATTCATTCCCATATGTGGGCTATCAAAAAATATTAACCATTAAAATAGAAGGGTCATGTTATAAGGTATTAAATTTTTTAAGGTTATTACCTGTGTCCCATGTTAACTTCTCGTCAAATACCTTTCCCACGTGTAAACGATGAAGCTTCGTATGGTGATTACTGATAGGCACCGCAGAAGGTTGGCAACTCTGTACTACGGACTACGCATTTAATTAATTTTTCTACGGATAATTTTCGTATAATAGGATTTCTTTTCATTGCCGAGTACTACAAACGGCTGCAGTCAAAGCTCTGAGGCTGGCTTCAGAGCAGAGTGTATATTCTTTTCTTTGCCCAGAGCAAAAGAAAATCTCTTTTTCTCTGTCTGGCAACCAGCCAAAGAAAACGTCCCACCACAGCAGCTGCATGCGTTTGCTGCCTTATCGCATTAGTCTTCGAAATTAAATATTGTAATTAATTAATATTGATTCTTCCTAGATTATATTTTATTTAACATTGTAAAAGTCTTGTGTATTCCTCTAATGTTGATGTCATGAACTTTTAGAAAATATGTTTTATATTTACACCTTAATTGCGCAGTTCTCTGAACAGCCTCATCTTGCTTTCAATGTATACATCAAACATGAGGCCGACCAAGGATAAAAAAAAGCTGAGTTTTTTAACCAGGTGAAAAATCAGAAGTGCGGCAAGAAAATATGAATATAACGCAGCATGAGCAAGATGGAATTGTTCACTGTAATTTATTCAAGTAAATATTAAAACACGCACGTATTTCTCGAAGTATCGATATTTAAAAACTTGTTTTTAAACATTGTTTTAAACTCAAAAGACCATCGGTTTCGCCGATGCAATCGTAATTGAAAAAAAAAAAAAAAAAAAAACAACTGCAACATTAGTAGTGGAGTAGAAATGCCAATTCCATGGAAAATACTGATAGAAGTAGAGAACAAAAAATGGGAAGGAAAACAACAGAAAAAAGGCGAACACGCAGATTTAAAAAAAAATTCAGAGTTTTCAAATCACAGGAGTGGCAACGCAACACGTCGGAGGACGTATGACACACAAAGATCCCTGAACTTTGCATGTGACATATTCAACATAGACTGCAAAGAGAACGGATGACCAGAGGTCGCAGAAGATGGCAGACAGATCTGCCGAAATGCACCGGACAATACATCCAAAAAGTCTGACAAAGTTGTTTTGGTGATTGCATTTCCTCATGTGAGTATTTTTTCAAGTGATTCATTTTTCCGTTTTTCAAGTTGTTCAACGTAATTTTTCACATCTCCTTTGTCTTCACGTGCCTGCCGTAGTTCAATTAAAAAAGTATATCCTACTAAAAAAAAAATGTGCGGACTAACTTATAAAAAAAGCCTACACTCAAGAACCTGATGAGAACAACCATGCGAAGATTTGAACATCGACCACCTACAACCGAGGGGTACGTGAAAGGTTTTTTCTTGAATCATATATATTCGCAGTGAATATTAATAACTTCCAACTGAGAAATTGCTTTTCATTCAAAGGAAATATAACATGTAAAAAGTTATTGGTTCTACCTGGAAAAAAAAAACCGTAAATATTAAATGGTACACATCACTATATTCACAATATAAAATTACTGAATTCAAACCTTAATTAGTTTTTCTTTTCTGTTGATATTATTCCCTTCCTATTTCTTCATTGCCACTTTCCTTCTTTTTCTTTTTTCTTTCCTTTTACTTCTTCAGATGACAATTTATCCATCATGCTAAAAGAACTTTCAGCCTGAGGACCATGAATGCATGATATCAAAGCTTTCACTACTTTAGATACATGGTTCAACTTTCAGAATATGAATACTTTTGAACATTATGCATCAATTTTACCAAATTTTCAAATTTTGTCATTTTCATTTTTGGAAAAGTTTCATTTAGCAACAACACAGGATAGTGAGAACATCACAGGAAGAAAAAAATATGATTACGAAAGAAATCTTAGCTTCGACCAACTTCAGTTTTCGGGAACTTTTAAAACTGAAATGCAGTATTTGTGGAATAGATGGACATTTAAGAACAATACTAGGCAGAAGAAACATCGCAAGAGAAAAGGGAAAAAAAAAAACTATTGTGGGAAAAATCTTTGCTGCATCTAATTTCCATTTTCGAAAGTTTCAAAAGACGGAACTCAGTCCTCAAACGGAAAACGAAATCCCCTCTTTCACCATGACCCCCCCCCCTCCCCAATTTCTGTTCAGTTGTGCATTGATCACAAGAATGCTCAAAATGATAATAGAAATCGTGGAATTCTTCGAATCCACGAAAAATCTCGTGCCTATACACTACAGTGAAATCTTTGCGCCGTCTCAACTTGCATTTTCGGAAATCGTTGCTCACAGTTTCATGCTGAAATACTAACATTTATGCAATAAAATGATATTTAACAACAATACTGAACATATTCAACATCGTGAGAAAAAAGAAATAACGATTACAGTAAAATCTTTTCTTAGTTTAACTTCCATTTTAAGAAGTTTTGAAAGATGAAATACTGTGCATGTGCATTCCCAGACAGAAAACAACCCCTACCCCCAAATTTTCTCTTCAGTTCTGCATCAATTTCAAGAATGACCTAAATTATGACAAAAAAAAAAAAAAAAAAAAAAAAGCAGCGAAATTTCGAGATTCCGTGAAAGAATCTCAAGTATGGTACATGTACTGTATTTCAAATGTTTAATGCAATGGTTTTTCTGACGCTCCGAAGCGATGCTCACTGAGAAACCTGCATGTGTTTTTCCCACTTCTACCTCTTGAATGTTAGCCACATAATGTCAGATCTGGCACCTGCGCGCCAGATCTGACATATTTTCTCGCCCTCAGCAGTGAGCTTTTGTCTATGTTACTCCGACAGATTTGGGAAGTGCACTTTTTTTTTCTCTTGTAAAAATGTTCTGCTAAAGAGTGGTGTTTTTTAGTACATCTTTTGTAAAAAAGGATTGTGCTTATGTTATTGGTTTGTCCGTCCGTCCCTCTGTCCGACAGTCTGTAGACACGATATCTCTGCAACTAATAGTCGGATTTGAAAAATTCTTTTTGCATTTGAAAGCTTGAAATGTGTGAATGATGACCCTTTATTTTGATTTTTTTAAACGATGCACAATTTTGCCGTTGGAGGGCGTAAATGCAGATATCGAATTCAAAATACATTTTATTCCATACATTTGCTTCTAAATATCCAATTCAAAAAATCCTTTTGCCTTTCGATTCTACTCATGGCAAAGATTATTTAGGGTATAGTAATTTTTTCAAGTTGCGCATAGATTCTCCACTAGAGGGCTTAAAAGTAAATTGCTCCCCCTCCCCCCATATCTCTGTTTCTGAAACTCTAATTTGAAAATTTGAAAAATTATTTCTGCAGCAGATCCAGCTCCGAATGGGAAATGCTTCGCATATAATTTCTAATTTTTGGCATGAAACGGTTTAGCCGCCAGGGGCGTGCGTAAGTGTTAATTTCTGCTTCTGATGTATTTGCAACAAAATCTGAGCTTTTAAAATCACGATTGAAAAATTCTTTCGTGGACCGGTACTACTCACGTCGACAAACCATTTCGGAATATTTCTTTTTTTAAATAATGCATGGTGTATATCATATTTTTGTCAATATCTCTGCTTCTAATGGTTCAATTTCAAAAAATTCTACTTTGTAGGATAGTTTCTGGTGTGACATGTTTTTCACATAATTTCAAAATTTTCAAGTAATTCATTGACTTTCCGTTAGGGTGAGTAAAAGTAAATTGCACTTTCCACAATATCTCTGCTTCTAAAACTCCGATTTGAAAAATTCACCCTGCACCGGATACAGCTCCCAATGGGAAATGTTTATATTGTAATTTCAAATTTTTTATAAAATATGGTTTGGCTACCAGGGGCGTAAGTGCTAATTTCTGCTTCGTAGGTATTTCCGTCAAAATATGAGCTAAAATTTTGATTCAGAAAATTCTTTTCTGGACCGATGCCGCTCATGCCGAAAAACATTTGAGACTATTTTCTTCTTAAAATCATGTATGATTTCTCCGCCAGGGAGCGTTGATGTATATCCTGTTTCTGGCAACATCTCCTAAGAGGCAGATTTGAAAAATTCCTTCTTTGCTAGACAGTGTTTCTGGTGTAAAATGTTCTCAGATAATTTCATAATATTTCACATTATTCATTTTCCATTAGAGGGTGTTAAAGTAAATTGTGTTTTCCCCGATATCTCTGCTTCTAAAATTCCGATTAGAAAACATCTTTCTGCACCGTATACAGCTGCTGATAGGAAATGCTTTGCCTGTAATTTCTAATATTTGATAATGGTTTAGTCACCAGGGGCGTAGGTGTTAATTTCTGTGTCTAATGTATTTGTAGCAAAATCTGAGCTCCTGAAAACTCGATTAATAAAAATCCTTTCATTGACCGATACCGCTCACAACGGAAGACCTTTTGAGAATACTTTCTACTTAAAATAATGCATAGTTTTCCCACCAGGGTGCGTAAAGGCATATCTTAATTTTGTCAATATCTCTGCTTCTAAGAGTCTGATTTGAAAAATTCTTTCTTTGTTGGAGAGTGTTTCCATGGGAAAATGTTTCTCATATAATTTCAAATTTTTCGTAGGTCACAAGTCTGCCACCACAGAGCGTCAGTTCACGTTGCCGTTTACAGCAATATCTGCGGGACTAAAAACCGATTGAAAAACTTCATTCTTCGGTCAGATACTATTAGCTATGCAAACTGTGTGTGTATTTTCTTTCCAAAATAGTGCATAATTTTGCCACTAGGAGCGCATATGCTTATTCTGTTTTTCTCAATATCACTGTTTTTACATGTACGATTTAAAAAATTCTTTCAACACCAGATGCCATTTACCTTGTAGAACACTTAACCCTTTTAGTGCGATGCGGCTGAAATGTTGGCCCGCGCGTCTTATGCTAAAAGTACGGCGGTCTAAATGATAGGCCTACGATTTTTGATCCGAGTATTTTCTGAATCGGGCAGTAGATATCAGTGTCGATGATCATATCATTTATCAATCATATCGTTTTGAAATGGAATCTCTATGAATCATATCGTCAAACAGCGATATCAAAAGAATCGTAATATGCCGTAAAAGTCATATCGCAGGCCTGTTTGTGCTCTGGGGAATCCTCCGAATTCCATGGAATTCGAACAAGGCTCCCCTGAAATTCTGGGGATTTAGAAAGGCATACCATTCATGGATGAAACATTACCAGGTGACCAGCGTTCGACTCCTTGAGCGCAAAGGTGGGGGGGGGACAATGCTTGGCGGCTTAGCACATGCACCTCTTTCTCCGAAAGCCAGCCACAGACGAGAGGGAAAAGCCGTTATAAACAGTGCCAAGGAGGAAAAGACCACCTGCCTTTAACCACTAAGACTCACGCACACCCCTTCGCTGGTGACGGCAGCTGTCTGGGTTGTTTATCCGATGCGCTTTGTGTGACACTCCCGGTACCGTCCCCTCCTGTCATTGATGGCGGCATTTGCTCCTCTGATTTAAATGATCTTCCCATTCACTAAAGGTGAAATAAGTGGGCCTAAAGATCAGAGCAGTGGGTTGTTTTTTTTGTGCGCGCGATATTGAATCACCGAATTCTACTGCAGTAGGGTTTTGAATGCAAGAACCTATAAGTTATATGTCTGCAGCATGAATTGCTAGATTCGTGCCTCCGTGTCACATGCTTTCCGGTTGTGGTGGGTGAGAAGTCTGAGTATGCGCAGTAGGACTCCCATAGGGACCTGTGTTAAGAGTTTAGATGCTAGTGTGAGAAGTGAATTTGTCTCCTTTCCGTTCGGCGCTGATAATCAAGTAGCGGCTTAAAGGATTTCAGTATGAAATTTCTTGATATTAGCAGTGATATAACCAAATTAGAAGAATCTGTCTGGAATGCTTTTCGATGGGATTGACTTGAACGCACGGATAGTAATGATGATACCATCAGCATGTGGTGCAAGAAAATAGATAGTGCGGGACAAGCTTATTGTGTGTTTTGCATCTCATTACTGAAATATGGTGGAGAAGGTTTTAAAGCCCTAATGAACCATGCTAGAACTATGACACATATTAAAAGTTCAAAATGTGTTAAAAGTTCAATGACCCCCCGAGTCATTATGCAAGTGCGAAGAATACGGATGATCTGGTGGAAAGCGATAATCGACCACTTGGTATAATGACAAGAAAAGCTCATCAAGAAATATTAGTGTCATCATTCATCGCTGAAAATTCTCTTTCTTTTAGTTTGGCGCCACATTTGATTGAGCTGTGTCAAGAATTAAGCCGGGACCAAACTGCG
The DNA here is from genome assembly GCA_039090855.1 of Macrothele yani. Taxonomy (NCBI): domain Eukaryota; kingdom Metazoa; phylum Arthropoda; class Arachnida; order Araneae; family Macrothelidae; genus Macrothele; species Macrothele yani. The sequence goes on along the minus strand of CM077005.1, from coordinate 16,016,062 downwards.
CTGTTGTTACAAGTTAAAATACGAAATTAGCAGAACAGTTAAAGAAAATGTAATTGGAACTTTAAGAACCACAACGCTTTCTTTAAATGTGGATGAAAATACTAGCCATGCACAAGAAAGCATACTTGCAATGCTAGTGCAGCTTTATGATGATGATCACAGTGAGGTTGTGGTTCATCATCTTGCTTCTTCAAAACTAGAATCTTGCAATGTGCAAGCTGTTTTTACAGCAATTGTCAGTGCCATTGAAGAAAATCAGATTCCATGGAAAAAATTAACTAGTATTTTAATGGATTTGTGTAACACTATGTGTGGGGGAAAAAAGTGGTGTCGAAACTAGAATAAGAAGAAATAAAGCACCTCATTTATTAGATATTGATGGTGACACTTGTCATATAGCAAATAACTGTGCCAAAAAATGTTCATCCTTTTTCAAAAGTTACATGGATGATTTTTTTTATGATATTTACTTTGACATGAAAAGCAGTAGCAAAAAAGAGAATCTTTTCAAATATGTGCAGTGCTTGGAATTAAAAAACTGAAGCCCTTGAAGAGGCCTGATCACAGGTGGGTGTATATTTTAACTGTCTTAAATAGAATTAAAGAGTAGGTGGGTGTATATTTTAACTGTCTTAAATAGAATTAAAGAGTTGTGGGATGCTCTTATAGTATTTTATTTTTGTTATCTGGATAAAAAAGATAAAGAGTGTTATTTTTCTGATGTTGAAGCTGTGTATGATAATAAAAATATTTTGTAGCTCGGAAAAAAAGAATAGTCAACGTATTATTTGTTTTGCAGAAAACAACTTTATTGCAAATAGCATTATATACAGCAGTGCTACCAGAATTTGATGTGTACATAATATTATTAGAAATATAAAAACCAATGCTTCATATGTTACATACCAGCATTTATAAATTGATGTTAAAATTTGTTACTTTTTTTGTAAAGCCAGAAGTTATTTCAAAGTGCATGTCTTACAAGGATTTGATAAAGCTTGATGCTAGTAACTCTAAAATCCACTTACCCAGCAAGTTGCTGTATGTTGGATCAGAAGCTTGAACCATTATGAAAAAATTATCAAAAGACCATGTGATAGCAAAAGAATTCAAAACCTCTTTGGTCAAAGCCTACACTAACACAGCACAGTATATGATACAAAAATTACCTGTTAGATATTCATTTCTTATTAGTTTTACAGCATTGGACCCAGAGCTAAAAGGTAAAACTAGTACTATGTTAGCATTTGAAAAATTATCTTTTTATCTGTCTCATATATTTTCTGAGACTGAAAAACCACAACTGTGTGCAGAATTAAGATCATACCAAACTGACATTGATATTACTAATGAAATGCTCTACTGTTGTGATACCAATAAAAAAAAATTAAATGTGTGATAGACAAATATTGGTCTAAAATTTGTTACTTAAAAGATGAAGTTACAAATAAAAAAAAGTATCCTATGTTAGGAAAATTAGTCAAGGCATGCCTTACCTGCTTCCACGGCCCACTAGTCAAAAGTGTTTTCAACTTAATGGATGATATTCTGACTGACAGTACAACATCTCTTAAAATTGATTCATTCAATGCAGTGCAAACTGTTAAATATGACTTAATGTCTTCCAAAGAAACAACTTGCCAAAAATATGGCTCGAAATATCCCGTGACTGATCCAATTAATAAGGATTTACTTGTAAATATCAATAGAAGTTGGAGAGCATATCAGGAGGACTTAAATGCTGAAAAATCTAGTTCTGATGTGCTTATTTCAAATATAGGAACTCGTGAAATCCCTTCCAGTTCATGTCAAAAAGAAATTCGTAGTTCCATATGTGAACAGGGATCTTCCAAATCCCTGTGTGTTGAGTAACCTTCTAGTTCTGTATGTGAAGGAGGAAAAAAGAACCTTTCTCATTCCAACAGTTATTGTGAAATTCAATACAAAAGAAAGGCAGATTCAGAGCTTATTCCAAGGAAACAAAAGAAACTGGATGCTTTTTTTTTTTAATAATTCAGGTGTTTTAAGACTGCTTTATTGTATTTTTCTTCATAATATATTCTGTGATTTAATAGTTTAAAATTGTTAAATATTGCTAAAAGAAGGTAAATCTAAATAATTTTTTGAATTATTATAATACAATTGGGTTATTATAATATAAGGTATGATAATTGGTTTTAAAATACTCATTGAATTAAAAGTAATAAAACCCTAGTAAGCCCGCGAGATTTTCAGGGGATTTTATCTGATCTCGCAAATGCCCCTGGTATCGTGAAATAGTTTGCGCTTGCTATCAGGCTTCCCATGCACTTTCTCTGTGTGACATTAAATAGGCTACTTTAGCCAAAACCTTCCCTACTGCAGTTGAGGCAGGGCTGTTCACTTGGCCTTGTTGATGAATTATAAAACGGCGCACTGTCGGGAATCACTTTTTCGAGCCCCGTTCGAAGTGCAATAGCGCGCAACTCGTTGTCCCGCGATGACAGGTGTAATTTATTATTATTGGGGGGGGGGCAGACTTTCTCCCCGCGGTAGAACAAAATGCGGTGTTTTATTACTAGAAGCACTTCACATTATTAATTTCTTTTTTCCCAAACAAATAGACACAATAGCAAAACTCCGTGAATTACGAATCCCCCTCTTTTCCAAACTAGTGTTAGCAGATGACTTTATTGACAGCTTGTTCCTCAGACTAGCAGACATGCTTTTTCCTACTGCGTGCAATTTTTTTGTGAAGTTATTTGAAATGGCTTGTTGTAGTGAGAGTGAAAGTTTGCCAAATGATAGTGATGATTTTGAATCATCTGAGAGTGATATTGGCCAAGCAACATCAAGCCAGAAAACTAGCCACTGTGCCACGCACACAATATCTTCTTCTTAAAGTGAAGATCTTGATAGTGAATCTTCAGGTCATGAAAGTTCTGAAAGTGAATGGGAGGATGTAATAGAGGGAAGTGATGAACAACCTCAGCATTCTTTTGATTATCATGAAATGCGGGGCCCAAACTTGCTCCTGCAACTTATGCGGCACCTATTGCATATTTTTACTTGTTTTTACCAATTTCATCCTTGGAATTATCGTTTCTGAAACAAATAAGTATGCAAAGAGGTTTCTCCAGGAGCATCCAAATCTTTCTCCCAAATCTCGAGCTAGGAAATGAAAAAATGTTACAAATGCTGAAATAAAAGGTTTCTTTGCGTGCCTTCTAAATATGGGAGTAAAACGACAACCAACTATTGCTTCCTCTTGGTACATAAGTTCCTCACAGAATTTGCCATGGTTTTGACGAATGTTTTCAAGAGATCATTTTCAAATGATTTTGAAATTCTTTCATCTCGTGGATAATAGCTACTTAGCAGCTCCTGGTGAACCTGGCTGTGATCCTTGCGCAAAAATTCAGCCGCTACTTGACCATACAAACAGGCTTTTTAGGCTTCATTACACTCCACATCAGCAGCTAAGTGTGGGTGAAAGCCTAGTAGGAACAAAAAACCATACACAACTTATGCAGAACTTACCCATCAAACATCCCCACTGTTGGGGTATCAAATTTTGGATGCTCTGTGATTCAGTATCCAGCTACTGTCAGTCTTTTTTTATATACCGAGGAGCAAAAGACACCACTTCAAAAGCAGAGATTCAAGAACATGGACTGGCTTACTCTGTTGTAATGAGATTGTTGAAAATGGGAAACTTTCTGTCCAAAGGGTACCATGTTTTTATGATTTGTAACAGGAAGCATCCGGAAAAACAGAAAATTCCTACCAGCACCCTTTCATAGTAAATTTGCTATTGGTGAAGTGAAGTATTTCCGTATGGGTCCTATACTTGCTGCTGCCTTCAAGGGGAAAAAATCAGAGGTTTCCTGTTCTGCTTTTGTCGACACATTGTACTGCTGGAAACACTACATCCACACATATACGTCAAGGAATGAGTAAAAGTATAACTAAGCCATCAATTGTTCAACAGTACAACTCTTTCGTGGGTGGAATTGACACCTCTGATATGATGTATTCATATCTAGATGAGAGGCATACAGTGAAATACTGGAAAAAGGTGTGCTTCAATGCCCCCCCCCCCCCCCGTATGGTCTTGAATAGTTGTTATATTTTGTACAAAGAAAACATTCCATCTAGCCAGAAACCCCTGTCGAGACTAGAGATTAGATTTTATTATTCAGATTTAGAATCTCTAGCAGATGAGTGGCTCCAGGAAAAAGATGACCAAGCAGGAACTTCAGGCACTACAGAAACCAACAGATCAAGAAAGCGGGAAATATCTCTGAAAACTTTCTGGAAAAAGACTGTTGTGTATGCAGCAAACGGTCTAAATATGACAAAGGAAAGAGGAAGAGATCCCGCACAATTTGTGCAAAGTGAGAAAAGGGCCTTCATGGGGAATGTTTCTGATTGCATAAGTATGTTTCAGTGTTGTCCTGTGCTGTGCTTCCATAATATTAGCAGAACCATGAAACTCTGCCTTAGAATAACATCAAACTATGAGGGTATATTAAAAATTAAAGGGCTTATTATTATATTTCATCCTTTTTCTTGCAGAGGAAAGAATAGTTTTTGAAAATTTGTTTTGAATTTGTAATTTCTATTCAAAAAAATGTATTTCATGTAAAGTTATTTAAAAAAAAATCAGTTATCTGAAATGTAAATTAATGTACATATAAATATTAAGAAAAAGTTTAGAAGAAAATTTTTGCCCAAAATATCAAAATTTATGGAAAGTACAGGATTTTTTCTTGAAGCATGCAATTTCTAAGAAAATGGCTTAGCATTTTTCGCATAAACACACATACACTAGTGTGCAGAAATTAAGGACGAAGAGGAGAAATCAGCATACGGAACGAGCAGGTAGAACGGACTGAAAGGCCTCTCAGGAGATAGACTAGGGTCCGGTACGGCATGCGCCTATATGCAACATGACGTGGAGGTGGGGTGTCGAAAGGGTATAAATCACATGGGCGGTGTACGCTCAGCAATTCGGTGAAAGCTATTGCACGGTGTACATTGGTTTGAACGCTATCGAGTTGCTGCCACCGTGTGATATGGCCAACAGGCAATCCAGTAGACGACATCTAGATGACTTTACCCGAGGTCGAAGTGTGACTAGTGTGGCCGAGGAGTTCGGGAACCTATTTCTGGAAGTTTTATCATTTGTTGGAACCAGTTGATTGTTTTCCAAATTGGTTCCATTGATTTTGAATAGTTTTGATAAATTTAATTCACATCAGAATGGATTCAAAAGACGTGCTTATTACATCCGAAAATTCGGTGTCATATTTCTTGTTTTTTTATCTTGTCAGATTTACAGGAACCTTCTTCCCCAGATCATTCTTTGTTGGGAATCTTTTAATTTCAGTTTTAATTCTTTTGTTTTTTTATTTGAAGATTTTATTTTCATTACTCACTTGCACATTAATTTGTGACATTTTATTTTCCCGCATCTTAGCATAAAGCTTATATTGTGCTAATCAAACGTTGTTTGGATTTATATTATAATTTATTTTAATTGCATTGCCTTTTTTTTTTTCACAATTGATTTATTTATGCAATTCAAAATATTTTTTTGATAACTTTTTTTTGTATCATAAGTATGTAGTGCTAATTTTCAATTTATCCACATAATAAAGCTATGAAACCTTGCATGGTTAATTGTACTGTGCGCCATTGGTTTTTGCTCCCATTGTGTTTGTCGTGTGCGAATTTACTTGCAATAGCGTCGGTTAAACGGCCACCTGCCTCTACTAATATTATTGGATCTAAAAAGCAAAAATGTTGTCAAAAATTCAAAGGGAGTTATTCACAAGAATTTCCGCGTCTAAAATTGTCTTGGGTATCCGAAAACCATAGATTTTCATAGCTGCCAATCTTTCAGATTTTGGGGCGTGCCGCGTCTTTCCGGTATTCCGATCTAAAAGTGATTTCTTCCGTTTTTTCATTCTCATGCCAGAAATAACTATTTCTTCCCCATTTTTTTCTCCCCATTTCAAGACCAAAAAAGAAATCTTCATTCCATTTCAAAAAATCCTTAACACGAGATGCTTAAAAAGAAAAAAAAATTCTCCTTTTTCTGCTGTGACAAGAAAGTGCAAGCAGTGCGGTTTTCTGCTTCTCTGTGGACTTTTGAATGGATCACTACGGCTGAAAAGTCATGCCCATTCTCACCTTCCTCTGCGCAAGCGGCACAACGCTGGTGACCTTAATTCCCATCAGCTGCATAACGTAAGAGTTATAATCACGTTCTCTCTCTCTTGCTGCCCCCCCCCCGTTCTCCTTTTTAGATAACGAATTGTTCGTCCCCTGGGTTGCTACTTCTCAGTAGGCCAGCGTATGGTGTGTCTTGTCTTTATTACTCCCAGTTCGAAATGCGCTTTCAGAACGTAGTTGTCGTAGAAAAAAAATTCAAACAGATTTTAAATCTGTGGAATTTTTAAGCCCAGATTGATACCCAACATGACGAAATTAAGCAAAAGCTGCCAGTTTTGTGAAATTAAAAATGCATTAGGCATGGTATCGTAACTTCTTCTGTGGCAATAAATTTGACCTAACGAAAGAATGCTACTATAAGAGGAAGTTAAACAAAAAGACAAAAGAAAGAAAAAAAGTCCAATGTTCATTCAAGCCAGTACTTCTCCAGCAATAATTTATTTTGCTGCTCCATTAGTCAGTAAGTTTTCTACACTTTTGTTGTGAAGTGGAATTATTAACCTTAATTTATTGGAAATAGGCATTCCCCTAATAGTTAGCTTTCCCGCAGGAATGCTGATAAAGTAAATGGTAATTCGCTTTTGAAAGACAAAGCAGAATTCATTCTAAGAAATCACCCAAAATAACTAGAGGAAGAATTTGTCCTCGTTGTCGTTGAGGGCTTTGCCCTTTGCAGTATTTTGCGTGTTTGTGTAAATATCGCGAAACTAAGTGTCGTTACCTTATAAGGATCGCCGAGACCGAAGCAGGAGACGCGTTTCTAAAGATAACCGCAAAATAGGCGAATATGAAGATTGTTAAAAGCATCTGTTCTTGGGTGCTTGCAAGCAGTTCATTTCTACTTTCTTTGCATGAGACGTATCCGACTCTCTTCCTGCAAGCCCGAGGGGGTGGGGTCCGGGATTCCTACCGAGGGTGGCTGATATTCATGCATCGCGCATATCTTTATTTCCTACGCACTAAACACTTAGGACTTTCATATTTACTGGGGAGTGATTGTCCTATACAATACTTTTAGAGGGGTGAGTCCTCATTTATTGTAGTCTTTTATTCAGTCAGGCCATTAGTGCAATTTAACCATGCTTAAAGCCGAATAAAGGCAAGTAGTTTAAACAAAATTGTAGTCCTCTGAATTGTATTCAAGGCTTTTCTTCAATCTACCATTACTCACTTTAATTCCAAACGCAACACATTGATAATCTAGACTCGTGACCTAGTGGTGGCTGGGAGAGAAAGGGCAAAAGCTGGTCACTACAACAGACTGGTGCCGAAAGGACCAAAATTACTGGTTTATTCCGGAAAAGAAAAAGATTATTAAGCATAATGGTTGATAAAGGAGAAAACGCTGCCGACAGAAAAATTTCTACCTCGGAGTAGGATAAGCCTGCGGTGGAACCCGGACCCTCTACTTCGGTAGAAACAGGACCTTATTTGGCAGGAGTAATTAATCTTGCTCCAACTTTCTCCGGATCAGATAAAGACATCTTAATAGACCACGTTTTACAACAGTTAGAGGACATAGATAGCTAAAATGGGAAAATGGAAAGATACCGAAAAAATTGTTATCCTCCGTAGCAAATTGAGAGGATTAGCATTGGAATTTGTTGACGAGGATGAATCTCTAAGTGGAGAGACCAGTTACAAAAAATTTAAGGACTGTCCCTTAAAAAGATTTAAAGACGGGGAACCGCTCAGCCTGAAGTTACAAAAACTGTTAGCATGTAAACAGCGTCCTAATGAGTCGGTAGTAGAATTCAAAACTAGGATCAAGACAGCGGCGAGAGGATTTATGCCATTTGATGCAAGTACAGGACCAGCACATGCACATTTGAGGGATCAAACTCTCACGGGATAGTTTATTGTCGTGCTCAGTCAAAAAATCCGAAGAATGGTTCTCTCGAAAAAACCCCAAAATTTTGAAGAAGCAGTGGACGTAGCCTGTGCTGAGGAGCTACACGAGAAAATCGCGGGTAAACCATCTGTACAGATTTATGCAACAGCAACTGAGGGAATGTCAGAGGTCGATAAATTAAGCCAAGCGATGCAGCAAAGCTGGCTGGATACTACCCAATAAGTGCTGGAACTTACGGAAGAAGTTAGAAAAATAGCCAAAAAATTAGACAAACTGGAAAAAAGGCCCAGAGCAGCTCCTCCCGTACAGGGTCTTAGATGCTATCAGTGCGGTATCCCAAACCATTTTGCTAGAAGCTGTGGAAGAGGAACTGGATGAGTGCCGAGCTGACCAGGGAACGTAAGATCATCGCCCCAGAAGCCAGGGTCAGGGATCTATTAGATTCCAAACACCTCCTTTAAACCAATAAAGAGGGAGCCAGCAATGGGTGCCATCGCTCTCTCAGAGGTATCTTTAGTGCACCATCTTCTTCGAACTCAATCCAGTGATTTACCTCTCATAATCATTAAAATACAGGACATACCATTCTACAGCCTTATAGACACAGGAGCCAGTGTGAGCATCATGGATTCATCCATCTATGAACTTTTGGATCTTTTTCCAACTTGTGAGATGAACTGTGACCCAATAGTTATTAAAGGAGTAACCGGAAAGAACTGTGAAGCGACAGGAAAGTGCACAGTGCAGATAAAGGTGGGAAAGAAAACATTGGATCAGGACCTCTACCTGGTACAACATAAGTTAAGTGCACATTATTCTGTAATTTTGGGTTATGATTTTTTGATAAAGCACGCTTTTGATTTGGATTTAGTGCATAAAAGTGTTTTTCGCATGCATTGAAAATTTCTGTGCCCATTATTGAATTTGATTCAGACAAAATGCTAAATAATGTGGTTGCAATAACAACCATAGCAAAGAGAGAGAAAATTAACCCATGTCAGGAAAAAATAGTGTATTTAAAATGTCCAGAAAATTATCAAGAGGGAGATACAGTTTTAATTGAATCTCTCCCTGAAAAACAGTATGTGTATCCTGTAGGCAGAACAGTAACAATAGTAAGAAAAAATAAATTACTGCCTGTGCAAGTAACAAATTTTAGTGAGAAACCTATCTTATTTAAAAAAAAAATGAAAGTAGCCACTGTTCAAGTAGTAAATATGTTAAATATAAATGCAGCTGAAAAAATGACTATTAATGAAATGTCTGATGAGGAATTAAAGTTATTTTCTCTGGAGCATGTCTCGAAGGCACAACGAAATTCCTTGGAGAAGTTATTATTAAAATATAGAAATATTTTCGCGTTAAAAATAACGGAGTTAGGCAGTACTAATTTAATAATGCATTCTATTGCCCTGTTAGATGAAAAACCAATAAGTCAAAGACTGTATAGGACACCTTATGCATTAAGACCAATTTTAAATCAGCAAATTGACAAGCTGTTAGACGCCGAATTAATAGAACCATCAGATAGTAGTTGGCCAAGTCCATGTTTACTTGTGTCTAAGAAATGTGGGGTCTATCGTTTAGTCGTGGATTTTCGAAAATTAAACAGTGTTTCTGAGTTAGATAAATTTCCTATTCCTCTAATTGATGAAACTTAAAGTAGTTTAGCGGGATCTAAATATTTTACAGGTTTAGATCTTATGAGTGGTTATTGGCAGATTAAAATGAAACCTGAAGATGTACCTAAAACTGCATTTATTACAGAAAATGAATTTTTAAATTGTTACCATTTGGATTATGTAATGCACCTGCTACATTCATGAGGTTAATGGAAATAGTTTTAGAGAAGTTAAGACCCTTAGGTATTTTTATCTATTTGGATGATATTCTTGTTGTTTCTCCGAATTTTTCTGATCATGTAAAGCGATTAGAAATGGTATTTCAGAAGTTACAGCACTAATTTAAAGGTTAAACCTAGTAAATGTGATTTTCTAAAGGAATCATTAATATTTCTAGGACATTTAATTGATGAACAAGGGTACATCCATCACCTAGAAATTTGGAAGTAATTGCACGATTTAAAAGACCAACTAAAGTGAAGGAAGTTCAAGCTTTTCTAGGACTTATTAATTACTATCGTAAATTTATAAGTCAATGTGCAGAAATAGCTAAACCATTAACGATGTTGACCAAAAAGAATCAACCCTTCATTTGGAGAAAAGAGCAAGAGAATACATATAAAATTTTAAAGGAAAAGTTAATTGATGCACCGATACTGGTATATCCAGATTTTTCAAAACAGTTCATTGTAGGTTGTGATGCGAGTAATACTTAGATTGCAATTAGGTGATGAAGGTAATTTAAAGCCTATATTTTATGCAAGTCGTCAATTAACTGATGCAGAGAAAAATTATTCTGCTACGGAAAAAGAAGCCTTAGCAGTTGTTTATGCAATAACACAATTCAGACCTTATCTAGTTGGAGTTTCTTTTATTATTCAAACTGATCATGCTGCTTTAACTTATTTTATGAAGTTAAGTTCACCTAACACTAGGATAACGAGATGGATGCTTCAGCTACAGGGATTAAAGTTTAAAATAGAGCATCTACCAGGTTGTGCTAATATTGTAGCTGATTATTTATCAAGAGAGGTGTCTGCTCTAGAAATGATAACTGTATTATCTGCACCCAATGAAGAGTTTTTAGTAAAACTTAAAAGTGCTCAAAGAAAAGATCCAAAATTTAAGGCAATAATTGAAATATTGGAGGAGAGAACTCCTTCTTTAAAGGTTAAAGTGTCAGAGCAATATTATTTAAAAAATGGATTATTATATCATATTATGACAACCTCTAAAAAACCTGAAAGTGATGATTATGTTGAACGAGTTGTAATACCTGATGCATTTAAATCAAAAGTATTATTTTGGTTTCATGTTGCACTTTGGACTGGACATATGGGTATTCAACAGACATTTGAAAGAGTAAAACAACATTATTATTGGATAGGTATGTTTGCTGATATAGTTTCTTATGTGTCAAGTTGTAAACATTGTCTACATAGAAGGGGACACCAGAGATTACCCCAGGCCCCATTACAACATTTTGAAATTCCTTCAAGACCATTTGAGAAAATTTCAATGGATTTTGTTGGTCCGCTCCCAAGAACGGAGCGAGGTAAGAAGTATTTATTGGTAATTTGTTGTTATTTAACCAGATATGTAGACGCCTTTTCAATGCCCAATTTGACTTCAGATACAGTTGCAGATGTTCTTGTAACTCATTTGTTCCAAAGTTCATTGTAAGTGATCGTGGCTCAAGTTTTTTTTATCAGAATTAATGTATTCTGTGTATAATACTTTAGGTATTAAGAAGTTAAATAGTAGTGGTTATCGAAGTCAAACGTCGGGAGTAGTAGTAGAGAAAAAGAATTAATATATTGAAATTTTGTCTGAATTTGTCAATGATAATGAGAGTTGCTGGGATTAAAAAAATCATTATTGTACATGGAGTTATAATAGTTATGTACACAGATCTACAAAGTACTTGCCTGCATACTTATTGTATGGTTATGATTTACCTCCTCCAATTTCATTGGTAGAAAATCAACCCATTTCTACCTATTCATCCGTTCAAACCTACGCAGGAGAAATGGTTGCACAGATGAGACAGGCACATAAAATAGTGAAAGAACGATTAATGCGTGCTGCCAAAGTACAAAAAAAGTATCTTAATTGTAAAACAAAATTACGACAGTTTGAGATAGATCAAGTATATGTTCATATATCGAGTCTGAAAACAGGAAAAGTGAAAAAATTTCTATCACTGAATGATGGAGAGTATATTATTTCAGATAAAGTTGGAACAGTTAATTATGAAGTATATAAGGAAAATAAACCATCTGTAAAGCAAATAGTGCCTGTTGATAGGTTATTTAAAGCAACACCGAAAAGATTGATCTTAGAAAGCCCTTCATTGGTAGAGTCAGATGAAGAGCAAGAACTTAAACGACCCAGCGGGACTTCTCCTCACCCCGTTGGATTGGCATAGGCGTACTGTAAACTTCGAAATGGATTGTACGGAGGACGAGGTGATCGATCTTTGTGGAGAAGTGAGTAAAAGTACTCCTTCTGTCGTTGTGGAAAAATCCACTGGAAAATAACCAGAGGGGATCACAATGAGGGCGCCGTGTGATAAGACGCAGGCAAATGCCGCAGTCGGTCTCGGGGCATCAACTGAGAATGCCAAGAGTGGTGAGACGCAGACAAATGAAGCCATCGATCTCGAGGCATCCATTGAGCATGCTGAGAGTAAAGAGATGTACGCCGAAGGTCTCGGAGCGTTGAACGAGAACGCTGGTGTTAAAGAGACATCCAAACGGGGTACATCAAAGAAGGGTTCGAAACTGCAACCTAAGAGTTATGATTTGAGGCCTTAAGCGGGACAGGAAAAAACAAGCTAGCTTGGTAGAAATATTAAGTAATACGTCAAGTACGGTTACTGACAGTTATGTAATGAAGGAAACTCTTGAAACAGCCGATGATGACGTAGCCACACAGCTGGTAGACAAAATATTAGATGCTTTGTTACCTGATAATAATAAAGATGAAAATAACATAAAAGAAAATTAAGTTGATATTTATAGTATGAATAGTATGTTCCATCAGAGAGAAATTTTGCTTATGGGCCCAAGTAAAAATTATCCTCAACTGAACGCTAATTCATGAATAACACAAATCAGTAAAACGAATTACATGCTCAAGTAAAGGAATATGCAGGGATCGCATTTCTCCTAAAATTCCTAATATTTTGTGACCCTCCTTAAATTCCTAAAATTATAACTAAAATTTGCTATTCTTCCTAAAATTTTTGTAAGCTTATTTATTAAAAATATAACCGTTATTAACGCCAATAAATTTACCATTACGGTAAGGTAAGAAGACCTGTTATTGTAGAAACACAGCCTATATGCTGTGCTGCTGAAGGAGGGAAAATGACGCCATCGAGATGCACTTGCTTCGGGGCGGGCGCTCCACTTTTGTGCCTTCGGACAGTTTTCGAGAGTAACAAGAGATCTAAGGGAAAAGGGGAGGGGTCATTTTCACCCCTGGTTTGCGCTTTGCAGACAAACTCAGTGGCACGCAGAAGATCATACTTTATTTTTGAACATGCCTCGTGGAACCTCCTCTTTCTGCTGATGTTTTGTTATTGTAAACCGCAGGTGGGTGGAAGCAAAGAGGAAACATGTGGTCTCCTTCCGTAACCTCCGGTAATGACGATGGGATGGTAGCTGAGTGTTATCGTGGCAGGCAGTAGAGCACGTGATCATTAACCTTCGATCGTGCGTCGGCGACAGCGACCTTTGATACGCAATATATCTCGGCTCCGACTCGCTTTGACTGAACTAACGTGAGATGCGTATGATAGTTTCTGGTTTTGCATCTTTTATGGTGTTCTCTGTGCTGTGTGCAGGTTCAGTTCTCTTCCCTTTCATTTTCTGGTTAGTAATACAAGTGTTTAAGATGCCTAAATCCAAAACGAAATTTCAAGATGCGTGGCTCGCCAAAGAATTGGACGGAGTGAAGTTGAAAGAATGGTGTTCTGCAACTGAAACAATATTTTCTGCTAAGTGTATATTGTGTTCAGAAATTTTCAATATTTCTAATAGTGGCTTTTCACAAGTAAAAGCGCATCATAAAGGAAAAAAACATTTGCTGAAATTTCAAAGTAAATTTCAAAGTAAGTCCATCCTGAAAGCCTTTGGAGGACAGGATCTTCAGCCCAAAACAAATATTAGTGAAGTACTGAGTCATGATTTACAGTTGGCTAAAGCCGAAGCATTATGGGCCATGAAAGTTGCTAAGGATAATGTCTTTTGTTTCATGCACTGAAACAGTTGAACTTTTCAAAGAAATGTTTCCTGATTCTGCTATTGCAGCCAAAATGCAACTTAAAGAAAAAAGTTGCTTATGTGATATCACATGGATTGTCAAAATATTTTGAAGAGGATTTGAAAAAAGACATTGCATCTAGTAGCCCAGGAAAGGTTACTATTGCATTTGATGAAACTACAAATGCGCAAGTGAAACGGCAGTTGGATGTGTATCTCAGGTACTGGTCTTCAGAAATAAATTCAGTTTCTTGCCGATACCTAACAAGCATTTTTCTGGGTCATGCAACAGCAGATATTTTGCTAAAAGAAATTCTTGATGTGTTATCGTCCTTCAATATTTCGTTGAACAGAATTATTTGTGTATCCATGGACAGCCCAAATGTAAATAAGTGCTTTTTACGCAAATTCAATGAAGTTGTAAAACAAGAAACAGGCCAGAAATCTTTGGAACTAGGTTTTTGCAACCTGCGTGTTGTTAGTAATGCATTTAAAATTTTTTTGACAAGCTTAAATATAGATTTTGACGAATTTGCTACTGATATGCATTACTTTTTAAAGAGTAGTGCTGCAAGACGAGAGGATTAAAAATCTGTCGAGGATATAACATTGGTCACAGCCAAATTTCTTTTGCGGCATGTCAGCAACAGATGGTTAACCGTTGGTTCTGTAGCCCAGAGGCTCTCGGATCAATGGCTAAATATTACAGAATAGTTTTTAAACTTCTTGCCATCTCAAAAAATATTTGAAAAACAACTACGCAATTCAGCAAGGTATAAAAGAATTCACTGTTTCCTGAAAAAATGAGCTAACTCCTTGCTATTTAGCATTGATTTCATTTTCACACCAAAATTTTGAAAAGTTTTCATTATGTTATCAGAGTGAAGAACCAAAAATACACCACTTATATTCTGATTTAAATACTTTATGAGGAATGTTATGGCTCAGTTTATCCAAGATGATGTTATTGCAGGGAAATTTGGAGAAGACCTAAGGAATGTAGATTTTGAAAACAAAAATTCATGGAAAAAACTAGGGGAGTTAGAAGTTGGTATGAAGACAAAAAATCTCCTCAGGAATGTTCAGGAGACCAGGCAGAAATTATTTCTCTTAGATGTAAGATCATCACTAATTGCAACCACAAAATATTTAAAGTCAAATTTGCCATTCTGCAAGCAAAAGCTAAGAGACATAGAAGTTTTAAAGGTAAAAGAACCAAAGAAAGAGTCAACTCAACTTTCAGTCACTGAAGGACTTTCGGAAATAACCAGAATTTCAAGTGTTTTGCATCTTTCTGAGGAACAAATTGATAGAGTAAGAGAAGAGTGGAAACTTTTAAATTCTGATAAGCCAACTCTAGATGAACTAGTGAAATTTTCAGAGGAAGGGCATATTCCAGTGCGGATTGATCATTACTGGCGTAATATATTTAGTATTAAAGACTAGCGGAAAAGAAAAATACTCAAATCTTGCTAAACTCATCAAGTCAATTTTAGTTTTACCTCATGGTAATGCTGATGCAGAAAGGGGATTTTCGGTTAACACTGCTCTGTTAAGGAAGGAGAAGGTTAACTTAAAAGTCTCAACTATAACATCATTAAGAATAGTTAAAGGGGCCATTAAACACTATGGATGTGTAAGTAAAGTTCCCATAACAAGAAATTTGTTAAATAGTGTTCGTGATTCACATAAATTTTATAAAGAGTATGTTGATAAGCTGAAGGAAGAAGAATCAAAAAAGGTAAAAGAAAGGAAGCAGAAAGGGAAAATAAGGAAAAGCAGCTAGAGAAAAAAAGAAAAGCTGAGTTTGATAAAATAAAACAAAATGATGCAGAAATAAATAGGCTTAAAAAAGATAAAGAAGCCTCCCTAGCAGTAATTCAAGAGGGAACAGAAAGAATGAGAAAAGCTCTAGAAAAACAAAATACTGTTGAAATAGCAGTTGCCTCTAACTTGATCATACAAGGTTCAGCTGAAATAAAGAAAACTGAAAGTAAATTAGTTGTGGTGGAATCAGAAAAAGATAGGCTTATCAGGAAAAGGTTGAAACAATAATATGAAAAAAGTAATTCAGTGAACAATTGTACATAGTTCTTGGTTTTTAATTACCTTTTTAGGATATTATAATTTAATGTGAAACCTGAAAACTTTACTGTGAAAATCGTGAATTGCTTCTGGTTCAACAGCATATTAATGTTCAAAGTGAAACTTGAATGTGGTAAATATATTTGAATATGATAATAACACGTGAAAAGATAAGAACTGAACATTAGAAGTAAATCATACTTAAACTTTAGACATTAGACGTTATGCAAAAAATTTGGGTGTGAACTTCGACCATATATACTAATGGACTGAGCATTGGCAATAGCTGCATCAAAGCCGCCATGGCTCCAACTTTAGGCACGTCATCATCAGACTCCAAATTTCGTGTAAAAATGCTGTTATGATTACTAATTTACGCTGCAGAACTTCAGTGTTTTCGGTGTATTATGTGAATGCGCCTTATATATAATGAAAACTCTTCAGGTAAGTTTACTTATGAGCTATATACATGCATGATCGGGTTGTTTACATTTTGTGATTTATAATGTGATGAACATTTGCGAAGAATTTGAAACATGCATTCCATTTTTTTCTAAAGTTACTATATTTTTATATCAATAGCTGCAAGTTTCTGGTTAAGTAATTGAACTTTATTGACTTAGGTATTTAATTCGTTTCTTACCCATGAAAAATCATAGAACTTCCTTTACTATATCGCTCAGAGCAACCATAAGCACAGCAGGTGTAACCCATCTTTTTGACTGATGTCATGTGATTTTATGTTGGAGCCAGAAATTTTGATGTCATGCGCAGTCTATCAGTATATATGGTTGAAGGGTGTGAAGCAAACTTTTTACAATGTATACGAAGCTGTTTTACTAGATGTATACAAATATACATCTAGTTTTTATTGAAATACACTCCTAAAATTTTTCCAAAAATTCCTAAAATTCCTAACTAAAATTTTCCAGAAGTATGCTATGATCCCTGAATATGGTAAAGTACTTACTGTGGATGTAGTTACGGTAAAATACCAGACCAGTGGAGAAGTTGAACAGATGGTGATGTATGTCAATGGATGTGTACACAAAGGCAAACAAAAAAAAAAAAAAAAAAAAAAAAAAAAAAAAGTAGGGCTATTTACAAAAGGAGATAGGGAGGGGGGGGGGACAAGATATTTTAGTCAACCTCCCTATTCCAGTTTTCGGTCTGGGTGGTCACGTCAGAGTGGAAGAAGCTGGGGCTAAAATTCCCTAAATAACCCCTATGCAGACGGAAAGAACACAAAATATGGCTAATATCCTGGCCCAGGTGAAGAAAGGAGGACATCACCTCCAACATACAATTAAAGTAAGAGTAATAGTCTCGGCAGTCCAGGTCTTGCAACCTGGACTGCCGAGCGTTATAACGCTCGATATTATGGTCCACCTGATATGTCAGGGACCAGGTGAATTCATTCCCCCACTCGTCAATAACATAGTACCGCATAGGACGGTAGTATTCCCTAGGAGGTAGGGAGCAGGGCAGGAACAGAGGAGTGACATGAGACCCCGTTGGCTGGTCACGAGAAAAGTCTTGTCCAACAGAGAGCTTGGGTTAGAATACAAAATACATTCTGGTTGAGGTGGAGGAAGAAGGAAGCAGAAAAGATAGCTGGAATACTGGTAAAAATATAGCGAACTAAGCCGATTTGAGCAGAAACGCAGAATATATACCGCTCCTCCCCTCAGAGAGAAGAAAGGGGAAAACTTTTCGGTGAGAAGTTGTATTTACATGAACTTAAGTGCATGTGATGACCGGAAAGGGGAGAAAACATTTTTAGGAATGTTTATTTCGTAATTTAGAACTTTTGCCCCAAAAAACGTCTGTTACACGGTCAGCAGATGTAATAGGAGTCTCCCATAACTGAAGCAAGCGTAACTCTCACAGGGGATGAACCGAAGTTCAGAGGTCAGACGCATATCAAACGTAAAGCGGGGTATGTTGGGCAGCATTTTTCGCTTAAGCTGGAAACGAAATTAGCTTTCTTGAAAGGACAGGGCGCCGTGCCGTCTTGCTCTTCACGAGCCGAAAAACATCCTAAGGGAAAAAGTGAATTCTTTTAGTTCCGAGGAGACATCTGGTAAAAATGTGTCACATAGAGTCGAGTTAAAACAGACTAATTCTCTAAAAAGTAAGGGGAGTGAAAAGTGAAATTCATTTATTTCAAAGGGAAAAATATACAAATAAATATGTAAAACAATAAATAATAGCGGAAAGTGAAAATAATAAACACAAAGTTAGTGCAATAAAATTATTTAAAACCTACACCAACCAAAATAGGATTTTGTTTTCTTTTTAGGTAAAATGGCTGTTTACTATTATTGGATTCTACTGGGAATATTGAACCTGTATTCAATAACCGCAGAAGGTATTCAGACTTGTCAATTTCGAAATCGACAGGACGTCTGTTTAATGAAACCACATACGGACTTTAGACAAGCCAAATTGCCAGCTGATTCATGTATTAAGATTAATTGTGATGATTGTTTCACACTTCCCCAGTCAAGAATATTGAGACAAGGAAAATATCTGGAACAAGCTACACAATTTTTTGTTGAACAAGAGTTAGATCCAACTGGAAAAACTTTTATGTATGCATGTGCAAAAGATAATGATACATGTGCATGTTCAACTCAACATTGTGATGGAAATGAAGTTTATTGTAGCTTAGAAGATTGTGTTAATGGAAGTGAATGCATATGCACTACAGTACCAGCTATCACAACTTTAGTAGCTATAGTTAATAATACACGAATATCGAATCCAATAGTTTTAACTTATAGAATCGGTGCCGTTAAACTTCCAGAAATTGAGGAAAATGCAAGACAAATTTGTAGATTACTTTCGAAAGAAGTTGCTACGTTCACCCCAGACGGAGTTAGAGTGGAATTTACCGATCTAGTTTTTACCTTACCGGAACCAGGCGCTTTAATTGTTCGGAAATCTGGGAATGAAGTGGTACTTAAAATTGTAATACGGCCTTACCAGGCTATTGTACCTGATTCATTTTTAGTTTTACCAGGAAAATTGAAATTTATTTTTGTGACCCAACAGGGAAAGAGTGTACAAGGAACGATTTTTGTTCAAGGTCAAAATTTATGTAGGAAGTTTTCTTGCTTATTTTGCTGGGAATTTTTAGAACAGATGTACTGTTTACCTGTAGTAATAACCTATGTGCTATATGTATTCCTAATTATGACGAATGTCAATGTTAGCTGGGTTAGTCCCTGGAGATTATTTACGTGCTAGATTTAGTCCCTGGAGATTATTTACGTGCCACCGCAAACATAGAAAACCAAGCCGCCACACTCCGCATTCCGAGGAATCGTGAAGCCTTACTGGCTACAGCGGTATTAACTTTAATGTTATTACCTTTAGCTGTAGCTGATTGTACGAATCATGAAGTGCTAGCATCTCAAATTAATGCATGCCAGGAACTTGGAGAATTGCAAACTTGTAAAATGACAACCTATTTATAGGTGTCATTATCCAATGTTAGTTATACTCTCAATGCCTTTGGTTTACGGATAAACAAAATTTAAAGAAAATAGAAATTACTTTTGTGAAAGCTACTTGTGAATTTGAAACAGTAAGGGATTATTATACTTTTCCCACGGATTTACATCAAGTGAATGCTTTGGTTTGTCCCCAAAATGCACATTGTGGTTGGGGAGACCACTCATAAAACTGCTACATCGGGTACTAAAGGCCCTGGGTTTGTTTTTCGAGCCACGAATGCTGAGCCAAGCCGAGCCGAGGCGAGGGAATACCCTGGAGTAACTAGCTGTGAGCGTATTCCTGGTGTAGTAACTTGTAGCATTATAGATTCTGATAGTTGTAATAATTACTGCCTTTACCTTAAGCCTCAGTTGGAAAAGGCTTAAGAGGTCCGAAGATTAATGGCCTATTCATGTAGGTACCAAATAGAAATTACAGAAGAGAAAAAGGAATCGATTGAAACCATTCAACGTAGAGATTATGCCGTAACCTCAGGAGGTATAGAGGTTAGCGTTCTGGGAACATTAGATCAACCAACAGAAATATTAAATTCAAAAATAATATTACATGTTGCCGATCCCACAGAAGCCTACTTAGAGGCAGCCGCAGAGCCTGGAAGACCTCAGTATGGTCAGATAGGTTCAGGCCAATCAAAGTTACACTATGGACTTTATTTTCGACGAGCACATGTTTAATTGTGTATTTTATGAAAGTACCATGCGGTGCCATAAAGAGGGTTCCTATTTAAATACCATGGTTGAAACTCAAACCAACCTATTACTCGCACTTTTCACTATATTAGTATATCGCCGGAAGGACGCTTAACTAGTAAGATGATAAAATCCGCATCATTAGTACTTGGATTACGATTCCGTGATTACGAATTTTCGATGGAAACACACTCGGTGTGTCCGAGAATTGAAGGGGAACCGAGCGAACCTATAGGTTGTTATGCGTGTGCTATGATAGCAAAATTCGAAATCCGAGCATTCAGCACTTGTTTACCAGGACGAGTGATGGTACGTTTTGATCAGTTAACCGTTCATACACAAACTTTGAAATTAAAAACTGAACCTCAAAGTTACGAAATAGAGTTCAAAAGTTCGGTAAAATGCTTAAAGGAAAAAAAAACTATGTTTAACGGGAAGAAGCATTACAATGTGTAAAACTATGTCTTTCTGTTTGTCAGAAGCCGAGATTCGGTTAAATTACCCAAACATGTCAATTGTCGAGTCAATTGGATTGTACACTACTGGAAACAATGTTTTCGGAGGATTATTCTCCGCTAATTGGTCGGGATTTTTGATCAGTTTGTTAAAATACCCCATTTATCTGCTGGTTATAATCATGATTATGCTATTTATAATTTTATTGGTATTGTCTATTTGCGTTGATAAAAACTAAGGTAAACAAATATAGTGGAAACGATATTTGTTTACCTTAGTTTTTATCAACGCAAATAGACAATACCAATAAAACTATTACCACATATATAGTGTAAACAAATATATGTGGTAATAGAAACTACATTATCTACCAACAAGTAATTGGACACCTGTGATAGCAAAGGAAAACAAAGTTTATTCACCTTCAATAGTTTGTGGAGCCTCCACGAGCACCGATTACAGCTGCGACCCTCCGGGGCATACTCTCAACCAGGCGTTGTACGATGGCTAGCGGTATATTCTTCCACTCGGCTTGGAGAAGACAGGTCAGTTCCTTCACTGATCCGATTTCGGACGGAGGGGCACCCCTTAAGTCGACGCTCCAACTCGTCCCAGAGGTGCTCGATAGGGTTAAGGTCCGGGCTCAGCGCAGTCCAGTCCATTCGATTAACCCCATTGTCACCATACCAAGCCATGGTGGACCACGCAACATGACAGGTGGCATTGTCATCCTGAAAGTAACATGGATCTACCCCGTAAAACTGCCACAACGTAGGAAGCGCATGGTCATCCAAAATGGTGCAGTAGGTCTCGGCGACGAGTCTACCAAGAATTGCGACCAAGGGTCCCGTGCCATACCAGGAGAAACACCCCCATAGCATAATTCCACCGCCGCCGAACTTCACAGTTGGCACAATACATTCCGGCAGGAGGCGTTCTCCAGGCAGACGCCAGATCCAGACCCTGCCATCGGAACGGTAGAGGGTGAACCTTGATTCGTCGCTCCAGAGAACCTGTTTCCACTGTTCGGCGGTCCACTGTCGACGTTCTTTGCACCACGTTAGCCGAGCAGCGCTATTGGACTTGGTGATCAAAGGCTTGTGGGCGGCAGCATGTCCATGATAACCGAGCAGATGGGCTTCCTTACGGATGGTATTAATTGAAAGAACACTCCCGAATGCCTGTTGAAACTCCTCGCGGATGTGGCTCATCGATTTGGTGCGGTTCTTCCGAATTTCTCTGGCCAGCACCCGTCGGTCTCTAACTCCCAGTTTTGTGGGTCTGCCGGTTCGGGGCACATTCCGACAGTCGCCTCTCATCTTCCACTTGCCAATCACGTAGGCCACTGTCGATTTTGGGTACTTCAACTCGCTGGCCATTTCTGTGATACCCGATGATTACACCTTTCTTGAAATCAGAGAGCTCCGAATTGCGTGGCATCTTGCATGCGACTGGTTGTGTTGTTGTTTCCCACACGATATTTAACGGCGGCGGCTGTGACGTGTATCAGGACCGCAGATATCATCGATTGCAGGGGTGTCCAATTACTTGTTGGTAGATAGTGTATATAATGTGTGTGCAACTACATAACTATCTACATATATGGTCAAATGTTTGGACTTAATATGAACTGTTTACATAGTGTGTGAGTGACCACCGAAAGATATGGTGGTAGAAAACGGATTGTTTCAATGAGTAGATTTCACAATGGAGATTAACTGTCCTCGAAAAGAATTGTAATGGAGTCGTACTGTGGCCATAATGAGATGTAAGAATGTAAGGCCTGACTTATTAAGCTTTTAGAACAAGCTGATGGAATGTTGTGACGGGGGTCATGTGATTCCCATGAAAATGTATATACATGTATTTAGAATACCGGTATTGAAAGTTTTGTGAAAGTGTATTTTTAAACTTAAATTGTAAACCTTCTACAACGAAAAGGACAATCATTCCTTTAAAGGCAGGGGAGTTGTTGTGAAGTGGAATTATTAACCTTAATTTATTGTAAATAGACTTTCCCCTAAAAGTTAGCTTTCCCGCAGGAAAGCTGATAAAGTAAATGGCAATTCGCTTTTGAAAGACAAAGCAAAATTCATTCTAAGAAATCACCCAAAATAACTAGAGTAAGAATTTGTCCTCATTGTCGTTGAGGGCTTTGCCCTTTGCAGTAATTTGTGTGTTTCTGTAAATATCGCGAAACTAAGTGTCGTTACCTTATAAGGATCGCCGAGACCGAAGCAGGAGACGCGTTTCTAAAGATAACCGCAAAATAGGCTAATATGAAGATGGTTAAAAGCATCTGTTCTTGGGTGCTTGCAAGCAGTTCAGTTCTTCTACTTTCTTTGCACAAGACATATCTGATTCTCTTCCTGTAAGCCCGAGATTCGTACCGAGGGTGGCTGATATTCACGCATCACGCTTATCTTTATTTCCTACGCACTAAACACTTGGGACTTTTGTATTTACTGGGGAGTGATTGTCCTATACTTTTAGAGGGTTACTCCTCATTTATTGTAGTCTTTTATTCAGTCAGGCCATTAGTGCAATTTAACCATGCTTAAAGCCAAATAAAGGCAAGTAGTTTAAACGAAATTTTAGTCCTCTGAATTGTGTTCAAGGCTTTTCTTCAATCTACCATTACTCACTTTAATTCCAAACGCAACACATTGATAATCTAGATTATCATGACCTAGTGGCGGCCGGGAGAGAAGGGGCAAAAGCCGGTCACTACAACACTTTCCAACCATGCTTTTTTTGTTCGTTGCTTGATAATGTGCATAACAATGTCTTGGCTTGATTCAACAAAATTAATATGTTGGGGTACTTTTTTTCTCTGCAAATTGCATCTCTTTAAGCTGTTACTGTTTTACTATAGCAGTTTTACTTGCAATTTTTTTCAAGTGTATGGTAATACCTGTCCTCGAAAAGAATTTCAGCGTTTCGCGTGGTGGAAGGAATAATTACTAATCATATTTCTAGTGCCAAGCACAAATCTAATGTTGACTGCTTGGAAAAAAAAATTATAAGAAATTAACTTCCTTCGTTAAAAGTTATAATGAACTGGATGCGATTCGTGCAAAATGTTTGTTCACTTCGTTTTTAGTTGAGCATAATTTACCAATCAGTGTCACTCATTTATTTCATTTTTTTTAATTTGACTGTCTCATCGTCCATCTCTCCGTAAGATAATCCTAGCATGAAAACGGTTCGTTTTTCAAAACATTTTAGTTTGTTCCGTGATGGCATGGGATACGATCCTATTGGATTTGTGGGTCAAAGGGTGTGGAACATCCTTCCCTTTAGATGCAAGTTTCCATAAAAATATATTTGTATCTTTTTATAGATCATAATGATATAGTAATGAGAAATTATGTATGGATAGTCGAAATAAAACTTGCTGATAAATTCAAACATCTGTAGTCGTATCAATTAAAAGTTATACTTGATTTAGGTAACATATCGTTTTTTAATCGATATGTTCAGTACATTAATCAATATGTGCGACAAGTTATTTCATTAAATATATCGATTAAAAATTTCATCGAATATATTCATTGATTTTTTTTTTACGATTTTCGGTTTCTGAAAGTTAGCAGGTATGGATTTTGTTTCATGTGCTGATGATTTCTCAACCGCACATGGAGGAAAAGACGATTACGGTCGGTATTTTCACTGTAAAAGACAGGAGGAAAAACCATTTGCAGGGTTGGTCATTTTGCCAGGAAAAAGGTATTTTTGCCGGGACAGTGGCAAAAATTGATAAAAACCAGGCAAAAATGGAAAAAAACCCGGCAAAATTGGAAAAAATGTCTTTAAATAAAAAAAAAACAAGAAAAACTTATGAAATAAAAGAGAAGGAATTCATGTTACCTGTTTTAATAATTTTTACCTCACTGAGGATGTACAAAAAATGCTATACTTGTTTTTGTTTTTGAAGAATGCCAAAGCAAAACAGTTTTGTTGCTGTTTCCACACCAAGTCTATTTCGAAAATTTGAATGAATAAACACAGTTCGAAAAAGTCCTTTCAATTGCAGCTGAACTCGCAGGACAAATTTGAAGGTGAGCTACAAAATCACAAAAGTCCTTTGATATGTCACAGGCACCTGATACACTGTTCCACCATTTTTCAGCAGTCAGTGAAATTATCACATTTTCTGAAAAGTACATTGGAGGGAATGGCCTATATTTTAAATCAAATTTTAAAGCATAAGGTAGAAACTCAAAATTTGTATCTTCCAGCCATTGTCTTGCAATTTCTTTCTGCTCATTGCTGAGGTATTCACCTCTATATTTTGGATGTAGTAAGTATGAAGCCAAGTGGCATGTATGTTGAATAGCTTTCTTAAACCTTTTCTCAATTATAGCATAGTGAGGATGTAAGATATCATTTCTTAGCAAGGAACACCATAAGCTACAAGCATCAGCTATAAAATATTTCAATTATCTGCTACAGGTTTAAATTGTAGAAGCAGATCTTTGACTTGACGATAAAGATTAAAATCTCGTATATTCTGTACTATGCTTTGGTCCATTATGTCATTGTGATCATTAGAAATTGTTGTGTAGACACTGTGGTTGCGTACAAACGATTCCAGACAACTAACCTGACTATTCCACCGAGTGTTTCATGGTAACTGAGGTCTTACAGAATCAGCACACTCTTTAAGCCAAGCTCCTGGAGCATGATGGTTTTGAAAATATTTCTGCATTTCAACAACATGCTTCAACACATTTGAAGGAGTTATATCTTCCCCCAAAAGGTTTAGATAATGAGCTGAACAGCCATATCCAACCAGTGCACTTTTTTGTGCTATTTCTGTTCTTATCTGTTCCATATTTTTGGCATTATATGTAACTCTACTGTTTATTTTACACTGGTACACATTTTCCACTTTAGCAATGATTCCATTGACCTTTTCAACAAAATATTCAGCAGTCTTTTTAGTTATCCCTGAATTTTCAACATCCACACCACATGACGATTTTCCAACTTCCAACACAGCTGTTATAGGCTCAATGTGAATGTTGCTCCAGCCATTAAAACAGCCATCAATTACCAGTTTCAATGAATCCAGACAGAAGGAGATCTGTAAAGCATCCTCAGTATAGCAGTAAAAAAAACTATTCTTTAATATTTGTTTAGATGAGCATTTTTCAAACTATTTAGTATTTACAAACCAAACGTAACAACAGTTACTGAAAATGTATTTTTTTTTTTTTTTTTTTTTTTTGCACAGGTAACAAAAATTGGCAAAAAAATATTTTTGCCAGGACGGGTTTTACCGTGGTTTTTTCCACTGTGGCAAAAACATGCCAACCCTGACCATTTGTGTGTGACATCACACACGTATGACATAACACATTTATTAAAGTGTAAAGTTGAAATAGTATGTATTTTTCATGTATTTACTCAGTTTTTTTAAGGGTATTTATGTATGTTGCAAAATTTATCCAAGTATTTTCCTCCATCCAGATTAAAATTGCTAAAAATGTAGCAGTGTACTCTGGGAAATACGCATGCTACCCTGCAAAATTTAATGCAGGAACTTGACTTCAGTACGGAAAAACTACAGGTGCCACACATATGGACTACTGATAACTTCCGTCTGATGTTGGCATCTCTGCATCAGTTGTGTGTCCAATTCTTTTGTCGACATTTTGATAAGAGCTGTGTATAAGTGAAGCCTGTTTCCATTTACAGGTACAATATTGGAATGGCACTTAAACTTCTGGAGAAGCAAGAGGATATTTGTCTTTATGAAAAAGTTAAATGACAGTAGGATTTAATTTTACAAGGGGGTCTGTAGCTGAGATTTGGGTGAATATGATGGTATATGTAGTATTAAGGTCAGGTGATGCATAACATCACAGCCTCTCCTTGACAAATGTCAACCCCGCCTTCTCGTGGTGCATCCTGTTCCTACTAAAGGGGCTCTGACGACCGCCAGTAGCGGTATAACTATACCATCGGGATTAGAGGAAATTCTATCCCACACTCACCAACCCGCTTGGCCAGCGTGGTGAGTTATGGCCAAACCCCTCCAAAATGACTCCACAACTTAAATCTTGGCCCTCAGTCTCCAGCAGCTGGAATGTACCTGGCCAAGGCAGCGGCCAGTGCGACATGAAGGCAGAGGGTGCTAAGAATCCCCGGAGGACCGGACTAGGCTGCCATCTGATGCTGACCTTGGCAACGTACAATGGACGCTCCTATCTTCTGATTCAAGGCTTCTTGAATTGGAAGAGGAACTACAAAGGATCAAGTGGGACATCGTGGGGCTAAGTGAGGTAAGGAGAAAAGGAGAAGATCTCATCGAACTGAAAAGTGGACATCTCTTCTACTATCGTGGGACAGATAATGGCAGAACTAGTGGTGTTGGATTTATAATAAACAAGAAACTGAAGGATAAAGTTGTAGAAGTTGAAAGTTCCTCTGACAGAGCTGCACGGCTTGTTATCCAACTCTCGAAAAGATACCAGGCTCAGATTATTCAAACTTATGCACCCACCACAAGTCATCCTGAAGAAGAAATTGAAGAATTTTATGAGGAAATTTGTCATCTAAATAATAAAGGTAAGCAGCACTTGAAAATAATTATGGGAGATTTCAATGCAAAAATAGGGCAACGGCAACAGAATGAAACTTCAGTAGGTAAATTCGGTCACGGCAACAGAAACCAGCGTGGAAATACTCTCGTTGAGTTTGCAGAGGCAGAAGGGTTTTTCATCTTGAACTCCTTCTTCAAGAAAAAGCCACACAGGAAATGGACATGGAGACATCCAAATGGGACGACAAGTGAAATTGATTTTATTATGTGTAACAAAAAATTCGTCATAGAAGACTGCAGTGTGCTAAACAAGTTCAACACAGGTAGTGACCATAGATTGGTGAGATGTAAGATGCACCTCAACACTAAACTTGAACGTGGCAAGCTCATAAGACAAACAAAATCTATTGACATAACCAACCTTAAAAAACACCATAATACCTTCAAGTTGGAACTGAAGAACAGGTTCTCTGCTTTAGAAGGCCTAACATCGGAAGAAGTGGACATCTCTGAAGTTAACAGAAAAGTAACCAAAGCTCTTATGGAAACAGCAACAAAATTAGCTGGGTCTAAGAACAAGTTGCATGTAAATAAATTATCAGGAAAAACGAAAATGTTGATGCAAAAAAGAAGAGAGATGAGGACAACTAAAGAAGATGTGACTTCCAAAGTGGAATATATAGAGCTATGCAAGACAGTACGAAAAAGTATCACTGAAGACGTAAGGAAATTCAACTGTGAACTAGTGAGGAAAGCAATTGAAAACAACCAAAGCCTAAAGATAGCAAAGGGACATCTCAGTAAGGGAAGAAAACAGATTATGGCACTGAGAAAAGAAGATGGTTCTGTAACAAGAAATAGAGGCGAAATTTTGACAAGAGTGAAAGATTTCTACTCCAAATTATATGAAAGAGATGATACATGTACTCCAGACATCATGAAAGATACCAGTACCAGAATTCCTCCAGTCCTTCCAGCAGAAGTTGCGCATGCAATCAAGAACATGAAGCGGGGAAAAGCTCCAGGAGAAGATGGAATTACTGTAGACATCATACAAGAAGCAAGTGGAGAAATCGAAACAGTACTCGCCCAAATTTTCACTCGATGCCTTAATGAAGGAAAGATTCCTGAGGATTGGAACACCGCTACAATGATCCTGCTACATAAGAAAGGTGACATTGAGGATCTCGGAAACTACAGACCTATCAGCCTCCTATCAGTAGTTTATAAAATCTTCACTAAAGTTCTTTCACACCGCTTGAAGGTAACACTGGACATGGCTCAACCGAGAGAACAAGCTGGATTCAGGAGTGGCTACAGCACAATAGATCATATCCATGTGCTGAGAGAACTAATTGAAAGAGCAAGGAATATGAACTTCCATTGTGCATGGCTTTTATCGATTATGAAAAAGCCTTTGATTCGGTGAAACCATCAGCAGTTACAATGGCTCTGAAAACCTGCGGTATTGAAGATGCATACATTAATATTATTAACAACATCTATGAAAATGCAAGTGCAAAGATTCGGCTATTTGAAAATACAACACACATAAAAATTGGAAAAGGAGTGAGACAAGGTGACACCATATCTCCGAAGCTCTTTAATGCCACATTGGAGGGTGTTTTTCAGTCACTGAGCTGGGAAAACAAGGGGATAAAGATTAATGGAGATTATCTATCCCACCTTCGTTTTGCTGATGACGTAGTCATTTTTGCAACTAGCCCATCAGAGCTGCAGAGTATGATCCAGGAACTTGCTGACAAGAGTAAAGAAGTGGGATTAAAAATGAACTTTCAGAAGACAAAAGTGATGTTCAATGCTTTTACAAGAAATGAAGATTTATCGATTGATGGAGAAAAGCTGGAGATAACAGACACGTACGTTTATCTTGGACAGCAGATATCAAGTGAGGGTCACATTGATGAAGAAATTAATCGGCGTACAAAACTTGCCTGGAGAGCTTTTGGAAGAAACAGCATAATTTTCAAGAGCAATATGCCATTATGTCTTAAAAGAAAAGTGTTTGATCAATGCATCCTTCCAGTGCTTACGTATGGTGCAGAGAGACGTGGACCTTAACTAAAAGAGACATACAAAGGCTGCAGACAACTCAAAGAAGCATGGAGAGGTGCATACTTGGTGTAACCAGGAGAGATAAGAAGAGGAACTCGTGGATCCGAAAAATGACAAGAGTGGAAGACATCATGATCAGAGTTAAATCCCTGAAATGGCAATGGGCTGGACATACTGCCAGAAGGACAGATCATCGATGGACAGCCGAAATTTTAGATTGGATTCCAAGGGACAGGAAAAGACCCAGAAGAAGACCACATGGGAGATGGGTGGATGAAATTCGAAAGTATGCAGGGGTGACATGGAGGAGACTGGCACAAGACAGACCATTGTGGAGGAAACTTGGGGAGACCTTCGTCCAGCAGTGGATTGATAATGGTTGACAATGATGATGATGATGATGATGTAGTATTAAAAAGAATGTAGTCTGTTAGCATATACCTGATTCTGGCTGAGCAATGCATTAGAGCCTGAAACCCACCGCTGGCAACTTTCGTCACTTTACTGTCTGCTGTCCTGGTATCATTGGCCAAAATACCACCAGAACATTTTCAACAATCGTAGACTTTGTGGCATGGAACTGGTGGTTTACAGCTGTTGTGAAAGCAAAAGGTGGACTTGCACATCATTATGTGGGTATGTACTAGCATAATGAATTTTTTTCAGTTTGTGTATGTACATATATATATATATATATATATATAAGTGGGATTAAAAATGAACTTTCAGAAGACAAAAGTGATGTTCAATGCTTTTACAAGAAATGAAGATTTATCGATTGATGGAGAAAAACTGGAGATAACAGATACGTATGTTTATCTTGGACAGCAGATATCAAGTGAGGGTCACATTGATGAAGAAATTAATCGGCGTACAAAACTTGCCTGGAGAGCTTTTGGAAGAAACAGCATAATTTTCAAGAGCAATATGCCATTATGTCTTAAAAGAAAAGTGTTTAATCAATGCATCCTTCCAGTGCTTACGTATGGTGCAGAGACGTGGACCTTAACTAAAAGAGACATACAAAGGCTGCAGACAACTCAAAGAAGCATGGAGAGGTGCATGCTTGGTATAACCAGGAGAGATAAGAAGAGGAACTCGTGGATCCGAAAAATGACGAGAGTGGAAGACATCATGATCAGAGTTAAATCCCTGAAATGGCAATGGGCTGGACATACTGCCAGAAGGACAGACCATAGATGGACAGCCGAAATTTTAGATTGGATTCCAAGGGACAGGAAAAGACCCAGAAAAAGACCACATGGGAGATGGGTGGATGAAATTCGTAAATATGCGGGAGTGACATGGAGGAGACTGGCACAAGACAGACCGTTGTGGAGGAAACTTGGGGAGACCTTCGTCCAGCAGTGGATTGATAATGGTTGACAATGATGATGATGATGATAGGATGTAAGGTCAGGTGATGCATAACATCACAGCCTCTCCTTGACAAATGTCAACCCTGCCTTCTTGTGGTACATCCTGTTCCCACTAAAGGGGCTCTGACGACCGCCAATAGCGGTATAACTATACCATCGGGATTAGAGGAAATGCTATCCCACACTCACTAACCCGCTTGGCCAGCGTGGTGAGTTATGGCCAAACCCCTCCAAAATGACTCCACAACTTAAATCTTGGCCCTCAGTCTCCGGCAGCTGGAATGTACCTGGCCAAGGCAGCGGCCAGTGCGACATGAAGGCAGAGGGTGCTAAGAATCCCCAGAGGACCGGACTAGGCTGCCATCTGATGCTGACCTTGGCTACGTATAATGGCCGCTCCCTATCTTCTGATTCAAGGCTTCTTGAATTGGAAGAGGAACTACAAAGGATCAAGTGGGACATCGTTGGGCTAAGTGAGGTAAGGAGAAAAGAAGATCTCATTGAACTGAAAAGTGGACATCTCTTCTACTATCGTGGGACTGATACTGGCAGAACTAGTGGTGTTGGATTTATAATAAACAAGAAACTGAAGGATAAAGTTGTAGAAGTTGAAAGTTCCTCTGACAGAGCTGCACGACTCGTTATCCAACTCTCGAGAAGATACCAGGCTCAGATTATTCAAACTTATGCACCCACCACAAGTCATCCTGAAGAAGAAATTGAAGAATTTTATGAGGAAATTCGTCATCTAAATAACAAAGGTAAGCAGCACATAAAGATAATTATGGGAGATTTCAATGCAAAAATAGGGCAATGGCAACAGAATGAAACTTCAGTAGGTAAATTCGGTCACGGCAACAGAAACCAGCGTGGAAATACTCTCGAGTTTGCAGAGGCAGAAGGGTTTTTCATCTTGAACTCCTTTTTCAAGAAAAAGCCACACAGGAAATGGACATGGAGACATCCAAATGGGACGACAAGTGAAATTGATTTTATTATGTGTAACAAAAAATTCGTCATAGAAGACTGCAGGGTGCTAAACAAGTTCAACACAGGTAGTGACCATAGATTATTGAGATGTAAGATGCACCTCAACACTAAACTCGAACATAGCAAGCTCATAACACAAACAAAATGTATTGACATAACCAACCTTAAAAAACACTGTAATACCTTCAAGTTGGAACTGAAGAACAGATTCTCTGCTTTGGAAGACCTAAAATCGGAAGAAGTGGATATTTCTGAAGTTAACAGAAAAGTAACCAAAGCTCTTATGGAAACAGCAACAAAATTAGCTGGGTCTGAGAACAAGTTGCATGTGAACAAATTATCAGGAAAAGCAAAATGTTGATTCAAAAAAAGAAAAGATATGTGGACAACTAAAGAAGATGTGACTTCCAAAGTGGAATATATAGAGCTATGCAAGACAGTACGAAAAAGTATCACTGAAGACGTAAGGAAATTCAACTGTGAACTAGTAAGGAAAGCAATTGAAAACAACCAAAGCCTAAAGATAGCAAAGGGACATCTCAGTAAGGGAAGAAAACAGATTATGGCACTGAGAAAAGAAGATGGTTCTGTAACAAGAAATAGAGGCGAAATTTTTACAAGAATGAAAGATTTCAACTCCAGGTTATGTGAAAGGAATGATGCATGTACTCCAGACATCATGGAAGGTACCAGTACCAGAGTTCTTCCAGTCCTCCCAGCAGAAGTTGCACATGCAATCAAGAACATGAAGTGGGGAAAAGCTCCAGGAGAAGATGGAATTACTGTAGACATCATACAAGAATCAAGTGGAGAAATCGAAACAGTACTTGCCCAAATTTTCACTCGATGCCTTAATGAAGGGAAGATTCCTGAGGATTGGAACAACGCTACAACGATCTTGCTACATAAAAAAGGTGACATTGAGGATCTCAGGAACTACAGACCTATCAGCCTCCTATCAGTGGTTTATAAAATCTTCACTAAAGTTCTTTCACACCGCTTGAAGGTGTCACTGGACATGGCTCAACCGAGAGAACAAGCTGGATTCAGGAGTGGCTACAGCACAATAGATCATATCCACGTACTGAGAGAACTAATTGAAAGAGCGAGGGAATATGAACTTCCATTGTGCATGGCTTTTATCGATTATGAAAAAGCCTTTGATTCGGTGAAACCATCAGCAGTTACAATGGCTCAGAAATCCTGCGGTATTGAAGATGCGTACATTAATATTATTAATAACATCTATGAAAATGCAAGTGCAAAGATTCGGCTGTTTGAAAATACAACACACATAAAAATTGGAAAGGGAGTGAAACAAGGTGACACCATATCTCCGAAGCTCTTTAATGCCACATTGGAAAATGTCTTTCAATCACTGAACTGGGAAAACAAAGGGATAAAGATTAATGGAGATTATCTAACTCGCCTTAGTTTTGCTGATGACATAGTCATTTTTGCAACTACCCCATCAGAGCTGCAGAATATGATCCAGGAACTTGCTGACAAGAGTAAAGAAGTGGGATTAAAAATGAACTTTCAGAAGACAAAAGTGATGTTTAATGCTTTTACAAGAAATGAAGATTTATCGATTGATGGAGAAAAGCTGGAGATAACAGACACGTACGTTTATCTTGGACAGCAGATATCAAGTGAAGGTCACATTGATGAAGAAATTAATCGGCGTATAAAACTTGCCTGGAGAGCTTTTGGAAGAAACAGCATAATTTTCAAGAGCAATATGCCATTATGTCTTAAAAGAAAAGTGTTTGATCAATGCATCCTTCCAGTGCTTACGTATGGTGCAGAGACGTGGACCTTAACTAAAAGAGACATACAAAGGCTGCAGACAACTCAAAGCAGCATGGAGAGGTGCATGCTTGGTGTAACCAGGAGAGATAAGAAGAGGAACTCGTGGATCCGAAAAATGACAAGAGTGGAAGTCTTCATTATCAGAGTTAAATCCCTGTACAGGGGGGGGGCTCAGCGTCATTTTCTTGTAGGACTTACGTCCATAGGGAGGAGAGTTTAGGTCCCAGCCACCTACAGCGAGATCGTCTTTTGGGCAGGACACAGAAACGGAAGGAATGAGAGCAAGTCTAGCGACTTTGACAGAACAGTTTGTAGTGAGATTAGAGTACAGTAGATGGCGCCACCGTACAAGTACGATAGTGCACATAGAGGGGTGAGAGAATTTCAGGCGGGGTATAGGAAAGGATACCCATTTAACCAGTGGGTCCAGCCTGGGGGCCGTCACTTAATGTGCTCGTCCGATGCACGGCGGATATTCAGCGATTGTTAGTAAATCACACCATCTCTGAAAGATCAGCCCAGGCTTGAACCTGGGGACCCAGCATCGATACTCTGAAACACTAACCACTAAGCCATCCGCGGCTCAGTTAAATCCCTGAAATGGCAATGGGCTGGACATACTGCCAGAAGGACAGACCATCGATGGACAGCTGAAATTTTAGATTGGATTCCAAGGGACAGGAAAAGACCCAGAAGAAGACCACATGGAAGATGGGTGGATGAAATTAGAAAGTATGCGGGAGTGACATGGAGGAGACTGGCAGAAGACAGACCGTTGTGGAGAAACTTGGGGAGACCTTCGTCCGCCAGTGGATTGATAATGGTTGATAATAATGATGATATATATATATATATATATATATATATATATATATATATATATATATATATATATATATATATATTCTATAAAGAAGATACCTAAGCAAAAAAATACATATATAATTTTGACTCACACCTAGTACAACATAGAAAAGGTTATGTATCTACCTGTGTGAGTAAAAGGAGAAAAGATAAAAAAATAATAAAAATAAAACTACTGAATGTAGAAGGTGTCGAGAATACTGAGCCTTGGCTTTATCAAGGACCAGCAAAAACTCTGCATTTTCTCACTTCCACTAAGACCTAGTTGGAAATGGGTTTCTGCAAGGCCATAGATGCAAGTAACATTCCCACCTAAAATAGTTTAAAATATATATATATGTCATGTCCTCCGTAGAGTTGCATGACCTAGCACTAGTTAACAATTTCGCTTGCATCCATTAACCTTACTGGCCCGACCCATGCTCTTCATCTGTTACTATTAAACAGAGAGAAGAAGATTAAAGAGAACTCAAGCTGTGAGAGTGACATAATAATTAGAAATGATTTTCAGCCATAACGAAACGCCAAGTTCGTTTGAGAGAGAATTTAAACCTGAAAATCAATGCAAAAGAAATCCAAATTTTTACATTGTTCTTCTCTTGTGAGGAGAAAAGTTTTTGTCACACAAGAGGTAAGCTCTCTTCCTTGTTTTTGGGTTCTAGGTTTTATAAGTTCAATGTTTGTACTTCATGTACTTTTTCCTCTGTTGTTTTTTAGCTTTTCAGCTTTTAGGCATTGGTTTGTCTGTTAACATTTTTGCGGGTTTTAACTCTTTCTTTTCTTTGTAACTTTGAGCGTCTTTTGGGGTACCTAGGAACAGAAGATGGCTAAGCTTGTTCCTTTTCTATGCGCTGTTTTTTCAAAGTAGTTAAGTTCTTAATAACTAATTAATTATGCACTTAAAGCACTGCTGAAATACTTTGTACATATTGCAACTAACTGTTTAAGGTATATAACTTTCACAAAGTTTTCTTTAGTTAATTATTATCTTTAACTTATTCTCGTTTTCGTGCTGTCATAAGTTGTAGAGTAGGGGTTTTAGACTCAAGTTTTCTTTCAAAAATCTGTTCGTTAAAAATTAATATTTCCTTTTTTAATTGCAATGTAAAAATTTGGATTTCTTTTGCATTGATTTTCAGGTTTAAATTCTCTCTCAAACGAACTTGGCGTTTCGTTATGGCTGAAAATCATTTCTAATTATTATGTCACTCTCACAGCTTGAGTTCTCTTTAATCTTCTTCTCTCTGTTTAATAGTAACAGATGAAGAGCATGGGTCGGGCCAGTAAGGTTAATGGATGCAAGCGAAATTGTTAACTAGTGCTAGGTCATGCAACTCTACGGAGGACATGACATATATATATATTTTAAACTATTTTAGGTGGGAATGTTACTTGCATCTATGGCCTTGCAGAAACCCATTTCCAACTAGGTCTTTGTGGAAGTGAGAAAATGCAGAGTTTTTGCTGGTCCTTGATAAAGCCAAGGCTCAGTATTCTCGACACCTTCTACATTCAGTAGTTTTATTTTATTATTTTTTTATCTTTTCTCCTTTTACTCACACAGGTAGATACATAACCTTTTCTATGTTGTACTAGGTGTGAGTCAAAATTATATATGTATTTTTTTGCTTAGGTATCTTCTTTATAGAATGTGAATTCTGAATTTTCAAAACTGCTGCCGTTGCGCGTTTTGATCTTCAGGTTATTTTGCAACCTTCGTTTTAAATTCTAAAGTTTTTCCTTAGTCTTCAGTTTTGCTCTTAAGTATATATATATATATATATATATTCTATAAAGAAGATACCCAAGCAAAAAAATACATATATAATTTTGACTCACACCTAGTACAACATAGAAAAGGTTATGTATCTACCTGTGTGAGTAAAAGGAGAAAAGATAAAATAAAATAAAACAACTGAATGTAGAAGGTGTCGAGAATACTGAGCCTTGGCTTTATCAAGGACCAGCAAAAACTCTGCATTTTCTCACTTCTACAAAGACCTAGTTGGAAATGGGTTTCTGCAAGGCCATAGATGCAAGTAACATTCCCACCTAAAATAGTTTAAAAAATATATATATATGTCATGTCCTCCGTAGAGTAGCATGACCTATATATATATATATATATATATATATATATATATATATTCTATTAAGAAGAGACTGAAGCAAAAAAAAATTGACTCACACCAAGTACAACATAGAAAAAGTTATGTATCTACCGGTGTGAGTAAAAAGAGAAAAAAATAAAAAATAAAATAAAACAACTGAATGTAGAAAGTATCGAGAATACTGAGCCTTGGCTTTATCAAGGACCAGCAAAAACTCTGCATTTTCTCACTTCCACAAAGACCTAGTTGGAAATGGGTTTCTGCAAAGCCATAGATGCAAGTAATAAGCCCACCAAAAATTTTTTTTTTTTAAAATATATATTTTTTAAAATTATATATATATGTCATGACCTCCGCAGAGTTGTATGACCTAGCTTTAGTTAACAATTTAGCTTGCATCCATAACTTTCCTGGCCCGACCCATGCTCTTCGTTTTAAATTCAAAAGTTTTTCCTTTGTTTTCAGCTTTGCTCTTCTATATATATATATATACATAAAATCCCAAGAGCCCTTAAACATTTTTAATATTGCTTAAAAGTCCTTAAAAAGTGCTAAATTTTAATTCTTAAAAATGATTATGAACCTTGTCTTTTCTGTCAAGTCCTGTAGGTCATAGAACTTATCATGTCAAACAAGCTTCGGAATCAAGCCCTGCCCATCTTTTGCAAATTTGTAGTCTTATTGCCCTTTTATGGTGTATTTGACAAAAAATAGTGTTTTTTTTTTCTTTTTTTCTTTTCTAGTTATGTGAGAGTGCATAGTAAAAATGTGAAAGTGTAAGGCTAACACACTCGGCTAGATATCGAGATATCTGGGGTTTGGTTTCCCAGTGGTGACCGAATAACGTTTTGGTTGCTATGCATTGCTAAAACATGGAAAGAGCGATGTCTTTGTTTATTGATGGTGCATATTTTGACTCCGAAAACTCAGTAGCAATTCCACATTATTGGATTCTGTGATTTTCAAGAAATGTAAGGGAAACATAATTTTGTGTAGTATGACAAGCAATGTTTTATGGCAAGCTGAAGATGTGGACAAGGAATGTAATGTCATGTTGACTATGTGATAAGAAGTACCCCTGGCAGCCACTAAGGTTTTATGAATCTATATCAAATGGAATGTTAGATATTCTTTCATTATCACCTCCTGCTTGTGTGAATTTTGTATTTGATGTTAAATCTGCAGATGAGGATACATTATGAGTACTGGGTCAGATTGATGTAATGTCCTTTTTCTACTGTGTTCCTTGGATTGGGAGCTCAGGGATGCTGTATAAACAGTTAAAAAAGCACAACTGCATCACTGTCCAAGTATTTAATCATTTTTAAATAACATTGAAAAAGGTTTTTGTTACTTTTTTTCCCCCAGGTTTTCATGTAGTGAAAGCTTTTAAGGTCAGAAGTGTTGACACACTTGTCCCTCAAGGATTTATGAGATACTCTGTTACATTTTGATGTCCTGTGTAAAATTTCTTATGTTACGAAAGCCGACATATTTGGACTGAAGCATTGCTGTGGGAAGGGGGAAGGTGGTCCAGAAAAATCCACATAGGTTGGTTGAACTGCCCAAAAATGACTAACTGGGGTATGTCAGAAAAATAATAAAATTATTCATCAGAGGATTTCCCAAGGACATGTCACTGAAGAGTATTCATAGAAATTTACTTGAACACCATACTGTTCATGGAAAGAATTCAGGAAGTTTTAAATCTCTCTAATTTTGAATCAGTATTCACCATTCTTATGTCAGGTGTCCACATCACCACTATAATAGGGGTCCAAACAACTAAAATATATTAGCTTTTTCTATCAGCTCAAATATGCAAACAACAAGTTTTCTTCTCCATAACATTCCACATCTTTTTATGCTGATCACATGTTTAGCAAGACCAGAAGTCACCATTCAGATACATGTCCCAAGTGCCCAGTGGTCGTGAGGGTTATTTGATTTGAGTAGTTCCCTATTCAGAGTTTTCCAATGTTATGAGGAGTTCGTGTGACTTTAATTGGTCTTTTCAACCATTTCAGAATGAAATATATTGCTTTATTTATACCCTTGTGATTTGATTTTATGTTATATCAATTTAAGCCTGAGAGTAATGCAAGTAATTAAAAAGTTAATTATTATTTCAGAATGATGGAAGACATGCAACTGGTGTACAAAGCTTATGAAGAAGTTCTTGATGAAGTCATTGTGAATGGTGTGTATGCTGTCTTCAATGAAAAAGATGATTTATGGTACAGGGGAACAGTCCTGGAAGTGAATGATAAGGTTGCAAAGGTAATCCATTCCTCTGTTCAAACATTTGACTTAGAGTGCATACCACCCCTCCCCACCCCCTTCACATATTACAGTAGTGTTGTTTGCACATCATCTCACGGGAAAATCATCTCAATGGAAAAGAGTATGTGAATAATTGGATCTCTTGTTTCACATGGTCTGGTACATGCACTTTCTCATTAAAACAATTTGTTGTGCTTTAAGCAAAATCAAACTGCACTGCAGTTAGCCAGCAGGTAGTGCTGGAGCTGCCCAGAGAAAAAAAATACCATATGATTTATTGGATATTTAAAAAAGTGTGTACTGTTTTGCTCATGCAAACAGAGAGAGAAGGTGACATGTGCTGAACTAGTTCCGTGATGCTGCAAGTCTAGAAAGTGGTCAGTAATAGGGCAGATGGCACATGTCTGTTGCAATTGTATGTGTCTGTGGAACCAGGGTGCAAAATGGAGCCTTCACAAACCATAATAAGGGGTTGTATGCACTACAACATATAAATTGGGCACAAATGTTGTTCAGGCAACAAAACAGATATGCACAGCATTTGGGGCCTGTATGGTAAGTAAGAGGACAACCAGAAAGTGGATACAGGATTTTTGTTATGAATTATTGGATAATGCCACAGGTGCTTGATGATGAGGAGCTGTGCACCACCACTGAACAGTGTTTAAGCTGGATATTTTCTCTTGTAGCAATTTGATTATTTTGTCAGCAAAAGTTGTAGTAAAATACTAATGAAGATTAGCCAAATTTACGGTTCTATGTTTTGCTATATTTTCGTATGAAAATACAAGTATTGGCTGAATAAAATTTTGTACTTCAAATAGAATTCCAGAATAAAAACAAATTGGCTTTTACACTTCTAATTTTTAGTAAAAATACTTACATTTGCTGATGCATGCAGTTTGTATACAAACACCAGGACTGAGCAAAGTCATAACTGACGACACACCAATTGACCTGTCCACCCGAACCGAAATAGTGCGTGCTGCTGCGTCGGCAAACCGCCAAAGAAACAACTAAATGCCTCTTTATTTATCCATAGCAGCAAAGCTCTTACGAAAGGTGATCTTGAGACAAAGGGATGGAAAAACAAGCGAGCGACAGCAAAGATGGAAAGAAAAAATGACAGGAATAAAAAAAACACACAAAAACAAACAAACCGCAAGAGCGAAATAGGAAAGGGTGCGATCAGGGAGGTGAAAAACTCAACGCAAGGATGAAGCAGAGGTGAACAAATGACGGGAAAGGAAACCAGATCAATGGGGTGAAGCAGCGATGACGGAAGGGGGAAATGAAGATGAAAAACAGCGCAAAGGAGAACAAAGCAGGAGTGGGCGGGAGGACGAAAGAAAAAATGGCAGGAAACATTAGTTTTTGGCGATTCAATGAGGACTTTTTATCGCAAAATTATAGTATTTATTACGATTTGGCGAAAATGGGAGCGATAACTTAAACACTGCCACTGAAGATGAAACCACACAAGCATATCACCACTTGGTCGTGCTTTCCAATTTTATGCTTATATCCCCCACATCGACTTTTTCTGGGACTTTCGTGTCTCTTGGTATCCAGTCTAGTATTTTAATTGTCCAGTGGTGGTTAGTTCTAGCAATATGTTCAGCCCATTACCGTTTTGAGGGTCTTTGATAATGTCATCCACTGTTGTCATTTGTCGGATCCACAAGTTCCTCTTTTTTTTTTTTTCTTTTTTCTTTTTCTGGTTAAATCTAGCCTGCATCTCTTTATGATTCTTGACTTGCCTGCAGCCTTTGTAAGTCCATGTCTTTGATCCATAACTGAGAAATGGAAAGATGCATTGAATAAATGTTTTTTTTTTTTTTAGACATAATCGTAAATTTCTCTTGAAAATTGCCCTGTTGCTTCCAAATGCACTCCACCCAAGTTATGTATTGGGTTAAGTGAATGAAATGTCTGGCACGAACCAGCAGTGGGGATAGGCTCCCACCGCAGCGGAATGGAACCACCCACAGGTGTTGCAGGTATTATGTCACAGTTACTATAAATTGCTAGCACGTGTGAAGAACAAGGTTCAGGTGTGGTTTGTTTCGACGTAACGTGGCTTGCAAAAGAAACATGCAGACGCTGGATTTATCTTCCTGTATGAATTTAAACTGAACCATTTTGCAGGTTTTGTGGCTCAAAACGTTAGCAAAGCGTTTGGGGAGAATACAGCCAATGAAAGAACCATTCGGCGATGGTTTGTGAAGTTTCGAAGCGGAAGTACGAACCTGCAAAAAGAACTTTGTCACCGATCTATTGCTGTTGCTGACTATGTTCTGTTACGTGTGGTTGAAGCACACCCCGGAATAACGTGTCGTGAGATAGCGGCAGAGGTAGGTGCCCATCACACGACAGTTGTTCGGCGTCTGGCTGCCGCATGAGTTGACAACTGCCACCAAGACTAGGCATTTGGAAGTCTGCAT
Source organism: Macrothele yani (assembly GCA_039090855.1). Classification (NCBI taxonomy): domain Eukaryota; kingdom Metazoa; phylum Arthropoda; class Arachnida; order Araneae; family Macrothelidae; genus Macrothele; species Macrothele yani. The sequence goes on along the minus strand of CM077005.1, from coordinate 15,974,840 downwards.
GTCGCTGCTTGCCAGGAATAAACAGGAACGTGGACTGCATCGAATCATCACCTGCGATGAGAAGTGGGTCCTTTATGATAAACGGAGATGATCTGCACAATGGTTAAGCGAGGCACAGCCCCCTGGACGGCATCCTAAACCTCCCCTACACACCAAGAAGGTGAATTATCCTGGACTGGTGTTCCACAGCCAGGATAATTCACCTTCTGTGTGTGTAGGGACCAAGCCATCACTGCAGAACATTATTGTGTTGAATTACATCAGATGCACTGGAAATTGCTGCAGAAACAACTGGCTTTGGTCAACAGACATGGTGTTCTTCTGCTCCAGGACAACGCCTACCCTCGTGTCGCTCAGCGAACGATGATGACAATAAGTGCCTTGGGCTATGAAGCACTGCCTCATCCTGTCTATTCCCCGGACTTGTCTCCAACAGACTATCATCTGTTTCGTCGCTTGGATCACTTCCCGCTGTCCGGAAAACAGTTCACGACGGACAACGAGGTTCAACGTGCAGTTGATGACTTCTTCGGATCCCAGCCAAAAGACTTTTTTTGTTCCGGGATCATGGCCATGCTGAACAGATGGCAACTATGTGATGATGCCAAGGGGATTATTTTGCTTAGGTAAGTTGTTCTACTTTTCCAGTTTTCGCCGTCCACATGTGCTGGTTCTTTTCCAGACATTTCATTCGCACCTTCCTGATATGTAGTACTAAGTTGAGATTAGGAGTTTTTTGTTTAACCTCACAATCTCACCCCCCCTTTTTTTCCAAGTGAAATGCATTTGTTTATTACAAGGCTTGGATGTATTTCATCCAAACTTACACATTTTTTATACTTCCTCTCTGTGTGTGCATACATAAACATATACACAGGCTTAAGTGCTACAGCTTTGAAAAAAAAAAAAAACTTTTCAGTGGTAAGTCTGGGCTAATGAAAATATTTTGCTCTGTTCTGAGCATAAGAACTGAATTACCAAGGCATAGGGCTGGCCAATTTTTGGACCTTTGCTATAGTAGTATATGTTATGTAGTCTACCTTGAATTTAACTGTAGAGGTTTTTCTTTTTACTTTTTCTCTTCCCCTAGAATGTAATCGCTAATTAATCAAGTTTCTTTCAGGTTTTCTTCCTGGATTATGGTTTTATTCGGGATGTGAACATTAAAAATATTCGTAGACTGGTGGATCATCTGCGTGTTGAAGAAGCCTTTACTTTGCGTTGCCATTTGACAGATGTCCAACCTGCTGGAGACAGCAAGCATTGGCCACAAACATCTATTGAAGTTTTCAAAGACATGGTGTATTCCTGTGATGCTGTATATTTTATGAGAAAGGTTAGTACAGCTCATTTTATGATTTCAGATTATGCACGATGTTAACTTGTTCCTAAACTTTTGCAAGGCTATTTCTCTGTAGAATCAGATTATTGTATTATATATTTCAATTTACAAATTAACAACTAATTTACAAATGAAATGAATTTACAAATAAAAAAAAAAATCAGTCTAAAACATAGCATATAGATTTGTCAGTCCAATCAGTAATGGATGCATGGACACATCACTAAGTTGTTCTGAGATTCAGAGGTTAGCCACATGAGGAAATACAAACTTCGAGATAATTTTTACTTACTGTTGCCGTATCAAACTTCTCCATTTACAGTGATCTTGACATACAAATTGGACTCAACTGACATCCATCACACGATGTACACAAGAACTTCTGTACTTCATACTCATAATCTTTTTCTCATGCAGACACTCCTGAATCTGGTCCTTCCTCTACCTTTCCTACCTGTCCCTAAAAAAAAAAAAAAAAAAAAATTCTTAGTAAGCATCTCATCACTCAATTCTTTCAGCATGTCCAAACCTTACCTGATGTAAGACCACATACTTTTTCAATAATGACCCCCCACCCCCGTAACACATTTTTCCAGCACACAAACAACTCCTATGTTGTTGTTTTTTCTGTTTTTCCGTAGTACCCAGGTTTCATTGCCATACATCAGAGTAGGGACAATTGCACTCTCATATACAGCCATGCAGGACTCATCATTCCTGTGAAAACCTCCCAAAGTAACTATGGCTTTTATTAACGAATCGACTCGTCTAAAAATTTCACCATCCAATTTGTTCTCTCTGTCAAACATGCTTCTTAAATACACAAACTCATTCACCTGGTCAATCACTGTGCCATTTAGACTGATATTACATTCAGTACTACCAGTTCCTATCTCAAAAACATCGCTTTGGTTTTTCCCTTATTTATACTCAGTTTAAGTTTCATGCAAACTTCGTACATCCGGGACAACATACTCTGCAACTCACTTTTGCTTTTTGCTAACTGGATAGTGCCATCAGCATACAGCAATCTGCGCACACGGATATCACCAAGATATAAACCAATATTATCTATTTTTGCATCACGCATGCATAAATATATTACAACAGCCATGGTGACATTACACATGACTCCTGCACCATTTTAATTAAACACCGTTCACTCGTACACAAGCTCTACTGCCAGCATACATGTCTTTTTACACTATTAAGTAGATTCCCAGTAACACCATGTTTATTCAGTACCTTCCACAAAAGTGTCCTATTTACTCGGTTGTAAGCTTTCTCTAAATCTATGAAGGTAGGAAAAACTTTCTCTTACCAACAGCCAAATACTTTCAATCATCATGCATAAGGCAAAATTTTGGTTAGTGCAGCATTTACCAGGCATAAAACCACTCTGAACATCCCACACTTTCTCTGATGTAAGACCCCGTACTTTTTCAATAATGACCTTACCAAACTCATAAAATTACGATTTCTTCTGTAATTGTAATTTTATTATACACTTAGTAGGCTAATACCACAATAGTTCTTTCAGTCAGTCTGATCACCTTTTCCCTTATACAAAGGAACAATGATATAGCATCCTTCCAATCCCAAGGGACCTTTCCTATTTCCCAGTACAACTGGCAGATTTCATTTAACCAGTCAATTGCAGAGTCGCCACCATATTTCCAGACCTGCCAATTGCTCCGGAATATCCGGATTATACCCGGATGTATGTAGCCACACCGCATAGTTTGGGGATTTCTCCGGAAAAAGCTAAATTTTTATTTCATTACCTATTTTTCGTCAAACAATGACTGGCCAGAAATATACTGCGCTGAAAGCACAGATGATGAAAAACAAATTTCATCTTTACAATGCATTTCAAAGATTTTTACTGTAATATTTATGTGCATGTACGACGCTGTGAACAGAAGCTGCAGCAGCATCAAGCTTTGCTCCGTAGAAACAAAGGTTCGTGGTGGCCGATTCACAGGCGGAAGTGCACAGTAGGAACCAGTTATGATGTTTCCAGGAGAGCGATTCATTTTGCAGTGCTGCGCTACAGAATGTAGTTCAGTTTTTCTCACTGATTTTAAAGCACATGCTGACAATTTATTCATTGTTTCACATGCGATTCCCTCACACCAAATATAAAGTTCGGAGATGCCTTTCTTGCTTGTACAGAAGAGTTAAGTAGATCTCCAGTTCTCACCAATGGAAGTTAGATGAGAAGTCTGAAGCTTCAAGTTTTGGTTCTAGTTTTAACGGCTCCAATGCTGCGCCAGCGAGCACAGAGGGAGGGGTGGATATCACCGCCATACTTAAGGAAGGGGCGGAGAAACTATCGGGGGAACTGAATCTCGACCAATGAAGTGCATAGGATTGTCGCTCCTCATTCAGGTCAGCCGCCGGAAATTCCCTAAGCAAAGATATGGTCAGGACAGAGAGAGCTACGCAAACGCACGCTGCATTCCGATTTAATTGTGGCAGTATTTACGGGGTGTTTTTCATAATGTCATTCCTGCCAAGTATTCCGAATTTTCCAGAAGTTTTACAGATTTTTGGGAAGTTTTACGGTCGGAAGATAGTTTCTTCAGGATTTTCGCCAAAATGGTTCGTGAATTTTTCTTGTTGACGGAAATTGATGTTATTATTGTCGCTTAGTATATACCTCCTGCTTTTGTTTTATTATGATCTCATAGCAATTGAACCTTATGTTACCTCATGTTCCTAGCAGTACGTAATATTTATTTATAGATCGCATACACCCTCACCCGCCAATCCTTCCAAATTCCCTCTCTCAGAGTGTTGGAATAGCTGTGCTAAATTGCACCAAAGTGCAAATTTTTTAATTCTGTGCCATGCAGAGTTCGCCAAAATTGGTAATTACACGTCTAGTACACATTGAAATTTTCCCAACGTCTAAAAATGTGGATCAGGAATTTTTCTTCACATAAAAATATGCGTCAAGAAACACGTAAAATACACGTCGAAGAATTTTACCAACGCATAAATATACTCATCGGAATGATACTTCATCTTTCAAAAACGGAAGCAAATGTTTTTCTGCGATGTTGCCTTTGTCTAGTATTGTTGTTGTTATACATCATTTTATTCCAAAAATGTTTGTACTTAAGTTTGAAAATGGAGGAAAAATTTCCGAAACTGGAAATTCGATGGCACAAAAATTCTGTGATCTTCAGGCATGAGCATGCAATGTCTTAGAGGAATTTCTGCTTTTCCGTCATAATTTGAGTTATTTTCGAGATCGATTCATAACTGAACAGAAATTTCTGGATAATTGGTTGTGGTGGAGGATTATTTTCTGCCTGAAACTTTCGTAAACGGAAGTTTCGTCTTTTAAAACTTTCGAAAACTGAAATTAGGCGCAGTGGAGATTTTTTCCCGTAATCTTTAATTTTATTTTTCACGCGATGTTGCCTCTTTTTAGTATTGTTGTTAAATATCAGTTTGTTTCATAAATATTTGTATTTCAACTTGAAAATGGAGGGAAAATGTCCGAAAACGGAAATTGGATGTAGCAAAGATTTCTCTCGAAACTGCAATTTTTCGATGTTCCGAACATGTATCCTGCACTCGTGAAAGCTATCGTGCATTTATGATGGATAAAACTGTCATTCAAGGGCATGGAAAAAAGGCCACTGTCTTGTCATTGCTTAAATGAAATCAAGTTATTTCTAAAATTGCGTCATTCAATTAAAAAAAAATAGAAAACCTTGAAAATCATCGCAATTTCTGAACTCCATCTATGAGTGACTGATACAGAAAAATAATTGAAAACAAGTATCATGAAACATACTGCTAGCACATCCCATACATTACCACTCTCACCTAATAATAGATAATCATAAATTACCACTAGTACTGATAATCATAATTACCACTGGTACTGTCACAAATATTCTTGATTTTAAAGTAAATCTTATGGGGAAAATCTTCTTGATTTTAGGGAAAGTCGCCTTGATTTTAGGATAAATCTTCTTGATTTAGCAAAGTTTTGGTTGGCATGTATGCAATGTCAAAATGAGGGCATTCCCAAGTTTTTAAAAAAGAATATGAAACAGAGTGGCTGGTGCTGAAAAAATTGTGTAAATCAGATACTTTTTATTTTGCCAAATAATAATAATAAAAAAATTATTTTTTAAAGATTTCAAACTTTTGCTTGCAATTGCTGCCTGCCTAGAATTTGGTAGATCTAACTTTCAGTTATATTAAGTATTTCCTTTATTCTCTAAAAAAAGATGCAAAATTGAATTTTTAAATTGCCAGTTATATTAAGCTTTTGTTCAATTTCTGCAGGCAGTTGTTATAAACATGGAACAATTAGGCACAATGGCTCCTGCTTGAAGGAACACTTCACAAGAGAACCAACCAAATGATGGATCAAAGTCTTTTGTCTGTTGGTTCTCTTGAAACATGTTTCTTTGAACAGAGCCATTCCATCATTAAGCTTAGCTGCATTGTGTTATAGAAAAACTGAAACTATTCAACTGACAGATTTTTTCTTACATATGACCTGTTTCTATGGGAATGTATTTACAAATTCCGTGTGGGTAGTATTCACAAAAGTTCACGGGACTTTGGTACAGAAAATAATGTGCACAGTTGTTATTAATGAAAAGCAGGACATTTTATAAAGACAAATTACGTAAAGAATTTTCAAGTGTGCTTTGGTGAGAGAAATGAATGGAATGGAATGAAATGTAACAATTCTTTACAACATGCCACTCTACTTATCATGCATTTTGCCTTATGCATGATGATTGGAGAACCTGGAAAAGTCAGGGAATTTTTTTATTACTTTTGAGTGGGAACCCTGAGAAAGTCTTTCTATATTTCCAGAGAGCCAGTTGATGCCTTTTCACTTTCTCCTTCCTATCTTTTGTCTTATCTGGCAAACCAGCTTAGCTGCTTTATGTTTCTTACAGCAATATTCATCCACAGAAACTCTACCTTGCAACATCCCCAAATAGGCTTCCTTCTTTACTGCCTCTTCAATCTCATTATTTCACCAAGCATCACCTGTATTGTTACCAACTATTGGGGTGCCACAATGTCTTCAGCAGCAGTGCCCACACAGTTCTTAAAACATCCCCACTTCTTTTCTACATTCCTCTCGCATGACTTCAGCTCCTTCAGTCGTTCTCTGGGTAAGTTAGAGTGATGCTGATGATCTTCAGGGAGCCTTTCGACCTTTATTCTTTCCATTCTAGGCCTCTTCCTATTCCTTTTCCTCCAACCAACATTCAGTTTCACTAGTGACACTACTAAGTCATGATCGTAAACTACAAATTTTATCACACTCTTTTGATTAACCTCTCATCACACGGGTGTCAACAACTAAGTGTTTCAAACGCTGATCGTAAACAACAAAATCTATCGCACTCCTTTGACCAAGAGTACGATTTTCCCAAGTATATGTTTGGATATACTTGTGGTTGAAAAACATATTAGATACACACAAACCATTCACAATGCAGAGTTCAATTAATCTTTCACAATTATCATTCACACAAGGATCATTAAACTTACCCAAAACATTGTCAGAAATCACATTCTGCACACCTACTCTAGCATTGAAATCTCCTGCTATTCTCTTTAGCACAAAACTGGCTCAAAACAGCTTTTAGCTCATTCCAAAAATCTTCCTTCCTATCAGAAGGTTCCGAGTCACAAGGAGCATACACTACAACAATTATTATTCTCTGAAGTTTCACTTTCAAATGAATCTAAAGAATTCTTTCACTTATGCAGCTTTAGTGAATCGAGTTGTTCATCTTTTCACTTAAAATCCCACCTACACCAGCCTGTCCTTTCACATTATCCAGTACTCCAGACCACACACTCACTGTTCCATTCACTTCTTCTGTAGTTGGATGTCAGTTGTAAAAATCCTGCAAAAGCATTAGAATTTAGATGATATACACTGAAGTGCCAGAAAAACTGGTATACCAGTCTAATACTTGGTAGGTACCACACGGGAGTGCAGGACTGCAGAAATACGACATGGCATGGACTCCACTAGCTTCTGGAAATATGCTGTAGGCAATGCACGCCATACTTCCTGCAGAACGTTCCACAATTCGGGTGTATTCCGAGGTCTCAGATTCCTGTGTTCGATAGCACGTTGCATGGCATCCCAAATGTGTTCTATCACGTACAGATCTGGGGACTTGGGAATGGCAACACCCCAAACTCAGATGAATGCTACTCTAGCCATAATGTGGCATCCCAACAATTGTGTAAAGGTGCATTGTTCTGTTGGAACAGGCCCAACCCATCAGCATGACTTCAGGAAATGAACGGGTGTACCTCGTCAGAAAGGATGCGCACATAGCGTTGGCCGGTCACAGGCGTTTGTAGACGTACTAGGGGTCCCAGTGAAGTCCAGCTAAACACACCCCATACCATTACAGATCGTCCACCAGCCAGTACAGTTCCTTGTTGACAGGCGGGATCCATGGCTTCATGGGGTTTGCGCCACACACGAATCCTTCCATCTGCCCAATACAGTTGGAAATGTGACTCAGCAGACCAGACTAGTTGTTTCCAGTCATCAAGTGTCCAGAGGCGGTGTTGCTGTGCTCAAGCAAGGTGCGTAGCTCTGTGTTGTGCACCCATCAATGGGACTTGAGTTGGGTGTCAGCTCCTAAAGCCCATATTGTGCAGGATACGGTGCACAATCGCAGACGCTGATGTTGTGTTGAAGCTCCAGCATTGAATTCCGATGATACCTGCGAGAGTGTTGCACGTCTATCGCGTATAACGATTCTTGACAGCCGACGATCTCGTTCACCCAATGTCTGTTTACGACCACACTGGTATCGTAGGTTGGAGGTTTTGCCAGAATTCATGTAGTCACGTACACCCTTGCAATGGTCATCCGTGAAAATCCAAACTTTGTTTCTACCTCCGAAATACTATGGCCCATGTCACGAGCGCCAACTATGACACCGCATAGAAAATCGCTTAAATCGTTATTACTTGTCATTCTCACGCTGAAAACAGCTCTGACAGCTGGCAAGGATGTCTATTGCTTTCTTTATATATGCGCTGGCAGATGCAACCAATTACGCTCATAGGTGAAGTTGCTATATATTTTGCATAAGCTCGTCTGTACCAGTTTTTCTGGCACTTCAGTGTATATCTTAACAGCATTTCTGGATGAAAATAATATTCATCTTTCTGTACTTCTTATTAATGTGTATACCAGTATCAGCATACCAAGTGTAGGTTACTAGACTTGCTTTACAAGCTTGAGAGATCTACTTCAATTTGACATTTCTAACACGTATTAATAGTTCTGTGCCTGGGCTTTGGTTTGAGGATATGGCCAACTTATGTTAATGTCTTCAAAATGACTAATTTCCAAATACCAGCACTGCCACATTCCACTAATAATGAGACACAATATACACTCATTCAAAATACTCCCTAACTCATGTACATACCATCTTAAAATGTACCACACTAAATGACAATTTAAAAAATCCTATTTACATCTAATTCTCACTGAAAAATGGACCTTATCTAACTACATATATACAATTCCCCTACACACACACACTCGCAAATCCATTGTATATACAGTAAACCCTCCAAAGTCCGGCATCTAGAAAACCGGCAACTTCAGAAATCCGGAATTTTTCTGATTTCATTTGTGTGAGAACATCCAGTCTTTCATTAATAACCATGGAAATCCCCCAGTGTACTGTCTCAACAACACATTCCAAGACCACTTGATCTCAGTATGCAAATTGCCTATAGCCGACTACATGTAACATCAGAAGGTTTCTCGAATTCGTCATCTTATTAAGGTGCACTGAAGCGATGCAGACCAATGAGGGGACGAATCGGCGTGTACGTTTGAAATGTCAGTCAAAGGTGTGCTTATGATCTGTGCTTGATGTGGTGGCAGTATGTGTATTCAATCGTGTAATGCAATCTGCATCAGCCTTCATGACGTAGTTTCATCAGTTGGAAAACCGTAACATCGATGTAAAATTCACATAGTTTTCTCGGTGTGCCGTTACATTGCGCAGCCCTAGCAGTTGCTCTGGCTTTTTTCAAGTTTTTGTGTAACCATTCGCCAAATTAATTTTTTTTTTCAGAGTTTTATAATAAATGTATGAAAAGGTAACTGCCAATTTTTGCGCAAATTGCGAAGACTGCGATCAGCAACGTGACCCCTTGCATGTTTATAAGGCATAGACGCGCAAATTTTCATTAAAGTGACCTCTTACGTGTAAGTATGTGCTTTACAGAATGCCAGTTACGCAATTTTTGGATAGCTTCAGAAATCTTGAATTTTCATAAATCTGGCACTCATCTGGTCCTGTCGATGTCGGATTTTTGAGGTTTTACTGTATGTAGTTAGATAAGATCAAACTTTTTTTAGTGAGAATTAGTAGTATGTCAATAAGTTTTCGCTCGTGTTCTCTTCCGGGCATCTATCCAGAAGAAAAGACTAGCAAAGGACCACCATGCTAATAAACTGGATTCCAAACGTAGGGAAATGAGGCAGAGGACACTCTAAAAGAAAGGTGAAGCAATGAACTGTCAAAATTTGTGTAAAAAATTGGTCAACCATAGCGAAGAATAGAAAAAATGCGAGAGAACTGGAGGAGACCTACGTCCAGCGGTGGCCTGAGAAAGGCTGAGAAGAAGATGGCCATCTTCATGCTGTCTGCTGGCCAAAAATGTTTAAAACCACCAGAAATTATTGTTCTAACAGGGATGAGAATGCTCTGTGATTTTCATGATTTTGAATCTTTCTGATAAAGCTTTTTTTTTTTTTTTTTTTTCCATTTCTTTTTCTGATTATATTCTTAGTTTTTACATTTCTGTGATTATGTTCATTTTTAATATTTTTTTGCTAATAGTGAAATGTGCGACTCCTTATTTTTAATTTTTTTTTAATTAAATGCATGTTTTCCTATTTCTAATTCTCTTATTTCAGAACCAATCAGTAGAGCAAGCATTTTTGTCCCCATCCCTATTTAAAGCGAAATTAAATTTCAAAATTGGTACTTAATATGTTTGTGATGGGGTGTGAGCCATTGTCGTCACTTGTAGAATTGTTTTCACTGCAGGATGAACAGTACAGCACTGATCTTTGGAATTTAATTTCCTTTAAAACATGCATTTTCTCATTCCTTAGTCACTTTTTGCTATATCAAGTGGCAGAGCAGGAATGTTTTTCATTTGTTTATAGCTAAATTTAGAAATTTATGTTAAAAAATGTCACTGCATGAGCACTGTGAAGAGAAGACGACTTTATGTGGAATGAAAGACGCAACATAGTTGAAGTCTGAATTTTTAATTTTCTTGGAAATGAAAAGAAAAATGTTTGCTCATTTTGTCTGTTTATATAGAAACAAGTGACTAAGAAATGGGAAACCATGCATTTCAGAGCAACTCTTTAAAAGGTTTTAAAAAGCTCTGAAGTCATCATCTACTTCTGGAAAATAGGTTTCAGACTCCTGGAAAACTCTTTAAATGGACTCTTGAGAAATAGGTTTGAATTTCTAGAAAACTCCTTAAATGGACTCCTGAAAAATAGGTTTTGGATTCCTGAAAAACTCCTTAGACTCCTGGAAAATAGGTTTTGGGCTTCTAGAAAACTCCTTAAATGGTCTTCTGAAAATCAGTAGGAATTCCCCTGGGTTATCTTCCCCAGCTTTTGTGTTTTGGATATGGTCATCTTGTATGGTTACCTCTGTCTGTGGCTTTGTATTTCGAATATGATGTATCTATCTCATGTTGTTACCCCTCTCCCACCTTTTTTTATTTTTTTTTATTTTTTAGAATAGTGAGCAAGGCCCGTTGAATTCAATAGCTTCCGAACTGCATCTTGAAACGTTACAGAGAGGAGGAGCTTTAGAACCTTCAGTGTTGGAGTACATTAATGTTGCAGATTTACTGATTGAAAAGGGTGTTGCTTTGCGCCCACGAAAGTAAGTACTCTCTAGCTTATCAGAAACAAATGGATTTTTATTAGGAAGAGCTGACTGAGGATATGTAAATGAAATACCACTTTACAGAATCAAATTCCAGAAAAAAATTCTTGTAATCTGTCAGTTAACATGGTTTTGCAATATTGGTATGATATTCGGTGTGTGTGTTCATATGATTATCTTTATGGCAGTGGAAGGGGGATTATTAGTTCTGTTATGTTATTGAAGTGATTGCTATTACGGTGGAACCCCATCTATACATTGTTCAAGGGACCAAGTAAAATTAATGTGTACTTGAGAAAACATATGAACAAAATGGCAGGTTTTCATCCCTAGATGACAGTGCATTATTCTGTGGCAATAAATGGCATAAGCATTGCTGTTGTACTGAGTACTATAGTATGTACACTATATTGACAAAAGTCACTGGATACTTAGAAGTGAAACACAAAATAGCATTTATTGACTTGCATTAGTACGGTGTCAGTCCATCTTTGGCCTTAATGCGTGCACTGACCCTTTGAGACATGCTTTCAACTAGGTTTTGGAACACAGCGATAGGTATATGCTTCCATTCGGTACATAATGCTGCCACTAACTGTTGCTTAATAGAAGGCCTTGGTTCCAAACTCTTATGCGGTGCTCTAATTCATCCCATAGGTGCTTTATGGGATCAAGATCAGGGCTCTGTGCTGGCCAGTCCACGCACAATACGGAATTATCATGAAACCATGCCGTAACAGTCCTTGCTTTATGGCTCGGTGCATTATCCTGCTGGTACCAACAAGGCTTGGTTCCATAGTATTGCCACAGAGTTGGTAGGGCATAATTTTCCAGAACATCTAGGTAGACGTGCTGGTTAACAGGTTTGTCCACAATAACAAATGTGACGGGACCATACCACAAAAAAAAAAAAAAAAAAGAAACCCCAAAAAAAAAAACGAGTTCACTGCCAGCTCCAAACTTGACCGTAGGAACAGTACACTGTGGTAAATAGCGTTCACCCAGATGCTGCCATACCCACACATGGCCATCAGGCTGATGGATCATGTATCTGGATTCATCATTCCATAGGACCCGTTTCCATTGATCTACAGTCCACGATAAATGTTCTTTACACCATGCCAAACGACGAATAGCATTCAGAGTGGAGATAAAAGGCTTATGAGCAGCCGCACGACCAAGGTCACCCATGGAAGTTATCTGCGAATGGTATGTGTACATACCAAGGTTGCAGTATTTTTACTCCCCTTTACACGGAGGTATTGTGCAGTACTGTGTCGATTAGCTGTAACTACTCTCCTGAGGCTTCGACGTCCTGTATCACTAATTTTCTTTGGTCTGCCGGTACATTTTTTTGCTTCAGGCACACCATGTGTCTTTCACTTATTCAGTACATCCAAAAATGTTGACTTGGGTATGTTTAAACGCCTCTCGGTTTCTCTTATAGACTACCCTCTAATACAACACCCAACAATATTTCCTTTCTCAAAGTCAGTTCTCTCCCGCCTCGACATTTTCACTCAACCTCACAGTGCGGTATGATCGTGGTCAGCTGCAGGCTTGTTTTTATACCGTTTGCAGCTGTACCACGCATCTTAACAACGCAGTGGATTAGTTAGTTTGCTTTTGAAGGAGTGTATGGTGACTTTTGTTTATACAGTATACATTGTGGTTCAAAACTATATGTCAAAAATGTAAAGGCAGGTAGAGGGGGCCTAAATAAGCAGATTTCGTATAGGAATGTGTGTGCGGTAATGCCGCGTTGAGCCGGTAGAGAGCGCTGATGAGTGCGGCGTATAAAAGCACTTCGCCAGCTGGATTCTTCATTTCCCGCACGGATCTCGAGCAGCATGCATCGTTACACCAATGCGGAGCTGGCCGACATGCATTTCATGTATGGGGCTGCACAAGGAAATGGATTAGCTGCTCAACGGATGTACAGGGAGCGATTCCCGGATAGGAATCAGTTGGATCGTCGAACATTCGAGCGGCTTCATCGGAAATTAAGCACGAGTGGATCGTTTTATGCTTCCAGGCATGATACTGGCATTGGAAGATGTCGCAGAACTCCTGCAGTGGAAGGAAGAATACTAAACAGAGTAGAGGATAATCCATCGACAAGCTCGAGAGCTGTAGGACGTGCGTTGGGTGTGAGCCATCCAACTGTTTTGAGGACTTTACATGGAGACTGAATGCATCCGTATCATTTACAGAGAGTGCAAGCAATGACCCCTGACGATTATCTTCCACGTCTCAACTTTGCCCGTTGGTACCTACAGCAGACTGCAGCCAATCCAACCTTCCCTGCAGATGTTTTATTCACTGATGAGGCTACCTTTATGCGGTCGGGTATGCTTAACATCCATAATTCTCACCTGTGGGCTCATGATAACCCACATGGCACAATAACACACGCCTACCAAGAAAGGTTTTCCATTAATGTTTGGGCAGGCATTGTGCACAATAATTTAGTAGGAACGTACATTCTACCTAGTCGTTTAACTGGCCACACATATGGCATCTTCTTACAGGTGGTCTTACCTGAACTTCTGGTCGATGTTCCTTCAGATGTTCACAAACGAATGTGGTTCCAGCACGATGGAGCCCCAGCTCACTTCAGCCGAAACGTCAGGAATCACCTGGACGCTGTCTACGGTCAGCATTGGAAAGGACGGGGCGGACCAGTTCCCTGGCCACCGCGTTCTCCTGATTTAACCTGCTTGGATTTCTTCTTTTGGGGTCATATTAAAAGCCTCTTGTACGAGAGTCCCGTCACATCTGCAGAAGATCTTGTTGCCCGCTTGTCTGTTGCTGCTGGACATGTGCTCGACATGCCTGACGTCTTTTCTAATGTACGCTGATCCATGCGCCGCCGCTTTGAATCTTGTATCGCTGTTGGTGGCTGCTCTTTCGAGCACCTCTTGTAAACTGTTAATAATTTTTTTTTTCTTTTGTCTGTACTTGTCTTTTCAGTTTCTTGTGATTCATACTGCTTTACGTGCTAGCGCAGCGCTTTAATGCGGCATTACCGCACACACATTCCTATACGAAATCTGCTTATTTAGATCCCCTCTACCAGCCTTTACATGTTTGACATATAGTTTTGAACCACCCTGTATAACACACACACACACACACACACACACACACACACACACACACACACACACACACACAGTGATCTCTGAATTATGACCACCCCTATCAAAAGCAGATGTGTCCTGTTGTCTCCTTGATTTCTGAGAGGGTGTGATTAGTCGACCCATGTAGCGTATATAAGGTGTTCATGGAGCAGTAGGTAGTAAGATTCAGAGTGTTAGGGCTAAACAGAAATTTATTGGTTGAGAAAGAACAGATTGTGGGTGCTCTGATAGCGGATGCCTGGATTTCCCAAATGGCTAAGCTGGTGGGTTGTTCACGAGCTACCGTAGTGAAAGTGTATCGGGACTGGCTTGAAAATGATCAAACAACCTGGAGGCAAAACTGCACAAGACAGCGAGAAGTGAGCCCAGGGTTCAACGAGTGGTACAGGCCAACCGACAAATCACTGCTCACCAATTGACTACCCAATACAACAGAGGTCAACCCGGAATAGTAACTGCCCATGATCATGCTTCGCAGGTATGGGATATAACAGCAGATGACCAAGACGGCATCATTTTCCTTATCACGGTTCATCAGCGATGCAAGAAAAACGTTTTTTTTTCGGGGGGGGGGGGTGAATCTGCTGGAAGTTCCAGCAGAGTCGCCACTGAAAGTTTTTCTTAAATATGCTATGCTGATTTTTTACGCTTTGCAACCGTAGGTTGAAGAAGCGTATATGCTCCAGCTTTTTCCGTCTGTCAGCACGATAACTTGCGTAAAAATGATTTGATTTTGATGAAATTTTAGTATGTGGTAGGGGACCCCCTGGGGACAAACCCTTTTGAAAATGGGGTTAATGAGGTCAAAGGTCACGACATAGGAGCAGGATTCATTCCATTGCCCTTATTATGCATCATAATTTGCATACATATGGTTCACTTTCAATGAAATTTTAGTATGTGGTAGGGGACCACCTGGAGACAAACCCTATTGAAAATGGGTGAAGTGTGGTCAAAGGTCAGGACATAGGAGCGGGATGCATTCCATTGCCCTTATGCGTTATAACTTACGTAAACATGGTTCGATTTCGATGAAATTTTAGTATGTGGTAGGGGACCACCTGGGGACGAACCCTATTGAAAATGGGCGAAATGGGGTCAAAGGTCAGGACATAAAATCAGGATCCATTCCATCGCTCTTATGCGTTATAACTTATGTAAAAATGCTCCGATTGAGACACTTTATCGTGCTGTTCAGGAAGTATACTTTACCAGTTCTGTTGAATATTTTGAATATCATTGAAATGGGGTTAAAGGTCAGGTCATATGAGCAATGTGTCCAAATGTCCTTGATTTTTAAGTGAGTTGAGAACATCAACTATCTACAAAAATATTAAGGGTAAGTAACAAAAATGCATTTTATTTTAAATTAACATAATTCATTTTGTCTTGATATTTTTTGTTTGTAAGGGCAATGATGAACTATAATACTGAGCCCTTAAACATTGCTACTACTTGTATTATTTTGTTTTAACAAAGTTCTGAAGTATTAAAGTTGCATATGACTCTGGATATCTCTGTGGTGATGTTTCTTTTCTTATATGAGCCTTTGGTTTACCACATTAATTTTATTTTAAATTGAGTTTGTTTTGTAGCTTTTTTAATAATAAAATGAAGACTAATTTTTATCTTTACTCCACAGATTTTTAGTTCAACATGACTAAACGACAGTGCCACTATCAAAGTGATTGGTCCTCTTCTTGTCAAAAAGACAATAATGATGATGACATTGGCAAATGGTGCAGACCAGGAAAGAAGAACACTCAAGCTTCATGTGTGTGGTGCTCAAAGGAATTTTCAGTGTCTACAATGGGTGTTCAAGCAGTTTTACAACATTCAAGAAGGGTCATTCCATGTCAAATCAACAAGGCTCACAACCCGACATTTTTTTATTTTTTACGAAACTTGGTATTATTGTAGTATTCATCAATATAAACAAACATAATTTTTTTCAGAATTTTAATGCATCCGTTTTTGAGTTATTGATTTTTGAAATTTCGTCATCTGAGCAAACTTTAACTGTCAATTACTCGGGTTCTAGTAGAGCTAGGGTCATGAATTATAGCTCATTTTAAAGATCTTGAATTGGGCTTTCATTTGATATGCCACATGACACTATTAAAAAAATTTCATGTCAATTTTAAAATTTTGAAATTAAAATATTAAAAAACGTGTTTTTTTTTAAATCTGAAAAAAATATATGTTTAACAAACATTATTTTTCTACATATCCTGAAAGTTTCATAATGGGATCACTATAAAAAAAATAATAACGTAGAACAATGCAACTGAAATGTGCCAGATGTACTTTCTGGTTCCACCCATGACTGGAAGGGTATTTCTTTATGAGGTTTGTGTAAAATGTCATACTTGTTCTTTTAAACGTTGTGAATGTTAAAGAATGAAAATAAACATCTAAGTTATTTGAAACTGTGTCCCAAAGTAATTCATTTCATAATTCAGTATAAGGTTCTGTGTGCATATTTACACTTACAAAATTATTTTATCTTCTATCTGTATCCTGCTTTTTTTCTTTCTTTTAAATTTTACTGCACTTGTATGCCAGTGCTTGATTTGCCTTCTTTTTTCAGTCATTGCTCTTCCAGTAGCTGTTGTCAGGTCAACTTTTAACAAAACATCAGATTTATGAACCAACAGTATATCCGGTGATTGAGGATACTTGTATGATGGAGATGGACCATGCGGCTCCAGGAAGCTCACTTTTATCTCTTCTGTGTCTTCATTCACACCAAGTACACATCCCAACCACCAGTGCTCTGAGTACTTACTAATCACAAAACCTACCATATTTTCAAAACTAATGTTCTCTTCCTCTTCATCTGTTGCACATATCTCTTCTTTAAAATGCTCAGAAAGTGAGTAAGTTTTGACTAGTAATTTGTGTTTTCCTGCAGGAATGAAACAATGGAGTTTCTGAGTACCACTTA
Source organism: Macrothele yani (assembly GCA_039090855.1). Lineage (NCBI taxonomy): Eukaryota > Metazoa > Arthropoda > Arachnida > Araneae > Macrothelidae > Macrothele > Macrothele yani. The sequence goes on along the minus strand of CM077005.1, from coordinate 15,957,437 downwards.
TTGTCTTAGCAGAAGCTATTCTACTTTTAAGGATAATTTCCTCCTCTTTGTAATTTTCTGTTGTTGCAAACCGAAAGTGAATTTAGGCAATATTAGCAGTGGCCCATTCAAAGAGTTGGTGTGGGGTCATAATTTGATTATTATAAACAAGTTGTAAACTTGCTTTTGCAGCTAATCGCTTCACAGTACCCCCTATCCCATCACATGCATTTTTGCCATGTGCTGTTGCAAAAAAATTCCATTCTGCTTTTATATTAAAGTCAGTCTCGTGGTAGCACAAGCTTCATCCAGACATTGTGAACTTCTGTTAAATGCTTCTATAGCATGCTCTTTTTCAGGAGTTGATACTTCAATGTTTTCAGATGGAACAGCATGGCTTTCGACTTCTTGTTCATTATAGCTGTCAGAAGGTGAAGAGGAATGTTCCGCAGCTTCAAAGTGAAATTTCTGGATTGCTTTACGACAACTGTCACAGATCTTGTCTCCAGTTTTGAGCAACTTGTTCTGTAGCAATAGATTCTTGGAAACTGGTCGCAGATTTTTTTGTTATATTTATGGTTTGGTTTCCGAAGGGGTTGCAACAGTAAACCACACTTGAAACTTTTGATGTGGATGGTCTGCTGGCATTTATCTTTTACTTTGCTTTTACTTTAAAACCTAGAAAAGAAACACAATTTGTTACCCTTATGGATATATATCAACTTTTTGACTAATTATAATTAATTCATTAACATTTGCAGTGTTTGTAAGACCAGGGATAACATTATAGACAGACAAAATAAACAATTCCTCAGTCACTGGTGGTGCGTTTAGTAACGTCCTTCTATGTTATTTATTTTTTTTATAGTGATCCCATAGCGATCCCATTATGAAACTTTCAGGATATGTAGAAAAAGAATGTTTGTTAAACATATATTTTTTTTTCAGATTTTTTAAAAAACACATGTTTTTTAATATTTCAATTTTAAAATTGACATTAAATTTTTTTAATAGTGTCATGTGGCATATCAAATGAAAGCCCAATTCAAGATCTTTAAAATGAGCCATAATTCATGACCCTAGCTCTTCTAGAACCCGAGTAATTGGCAGTTAAAGTTTGCTCAGATGATGAAATTTCAGGGTTTTTTTGAAATTTCAAAAATCAATAACTCAACAACGCATGCATTAAAAATTCTGAAAAAAATCATATATGTTTATATTGATGAATTCTACAAATATACCAAGCTTCATAAAAATAAAAAATGGTCAGGTTGAAAATCCAATTTTTGCTGGTTGATTTCCCCAGAAGTGAAAATCACAAGAAAAATAGAGAAGCTGTAACAAAGTCAAAGGACTTGACAAAAAGTTTCAAAAGTCAAACAATAATTAGTAATCAGGTTACTACTGCTGAAGTTTTGTGGGCCTCTGCACTTGTTGAACACAATATTCCATTCAGGTTTTGTGATCATTCAACACAGTTGTTTCAGAGAGTGTTTCCTGACTCTAAAATTGCTGAATCATTTTCAATGCACCGAACAAAGATGTCTTACCTAGTTAGATATGGTTTGGGGCAAACATATGGAACCATTTTAAAGGAAAGTTTGAAAGGGAAATATGTGTCAATTGGACTAGATGAAAGCAATGACAGTGGTGTGCATAATAAAAGAGCTTGAAATAATCATACGATATTTTGATGATATGCAACAGCGAGTTGTAATAGATTTTCTTGAAAGGGTATATTTGCCAGAAGCTAAAGCACTTCCCATGAAAGAAAAATTGATTTCTGTTTTATAAATGTTTGGCATCAATATATCTAAGGTAATATGTGTTATGACTGATAGTCCACAAATAATGGTAGGCTGTTAAAAAGCATGCTAACTTCAATGTAGAACTGCTATATTAAGCAGCAATAATACTGTTCATCAAGTATATTTTTGTTTAAGTATGCAGGGTGGAGTAGCTAGGTTCATATAACGCTATGAAATACAAAAAAACGAACATTAATGGTAAAAAAAAATTTTACTTACTCATAGTAATTTCGGCGTTTTGTCACTGTTGCAATTCCTCTGCTCATAGAACGGACATTTGCTTATTTTGATGAGATACTAGATCAGCCTGAATGGAAGATTCACGGATTAAAAGTATTATTTCAAGTTAAAATTTTATACCTTTGTATAGGTGTTTGCAAGGAATGATGATTAAAAAATGAAAGTTAAAAACTCAAATGAAGAATAAAAGCCAAATGAGGAAAGTTAAAACCCAAAGGAATAAAAGATGGACCCAAACTCAACCCACCACCGCGAAACACTTCCCAAACATGTTTCGACAAGAATTTTGCCTTCTTCAGTGGAACATCAAGTTGTACGTGGGCACCAAGTCCTCTTCGACGATTCTTGAAGGACTGATGTAATGTCTTGTATCGCTCTGCCTTCAACCTTCGTCATCGCAGACAGAGCGATACAAGACATTACATCAGCGATACAAGACTTTACATCAGTTTTGAAGGAAGAGCGATACAAGACATTACATCAGCGATACAAGACTTTACATCAGTTTTGAAGGCAGAGCGATACAAGACATTACATCAGTCTTTCAAGAATCGTCGACGAGGACTTGGTGCCTACTTCTTTTCCTTTGTACCTGCACATCGTTCCAAAGAACTGAAAACCAGTGAAAAGTTGCACAGAATAATTTCTGCATTGAAACAAGGTGACATTTTCATCCACTATCAGTATATTTCAGTTATTTTTTCAGAAAGAAGAACCTCTGATTCATCTTCTTTATTACGAAATGACTTCATTAGTAAAGATGGTAATGAAAAGAGCTATGGTAGATGAAGTTGTTGATAACACTCCGGGCCATAAACTTGCAGATTTAGATGTCAGTCAACATTCGAAGCCTTTGGAAAGGATAGCTATTGGTGTTTTGACAAAGAGTGCAATGAAGTCTCCAACAGAGACAAAGAAAAAAAATGCTACTTTTACAGTGGAAAAAATTCTACAATGTGTTAATTAAAAAGTTGCTGCACTATCTTCCATTGCAGAACAAAATATTAAGAGGCTTGCATGTACTGCAGCCAGACCAAAAGAACAGCCCAAAAAGTGTTGCTTCACTTATGAACATTGCTAAAAGCCTTCCTAATGTTGTTCCAAACCTAAAGCTAGACGAATTGTCCACAGAATGGGATTTGTGCAAGCTGAAGAATGTTGATGGCAAAAAGCGCGTTGATGAATATTGGGCAGAAATTTTCAAAAAGAACCCTCAGACATATGCATCCCTTCAAGGCTTGATCGTGGCATGTTTGACCATACATCATGCTAACAGTGATGTTGAGTGAAGTTTTTCAGTTGACAGAGACATTTTGACTTGTAAAAGAACTTTAACTACATGATGAAACTGTGACTTCTTTGAAAAGAGTTAAGTCTCATATGAAGAGGGCAAAAACTGTATGTAATGAAATCGAAGTTACGCCACCTCTTAAAAGAGCATGTGTGGATGCTCACAAAATGTTTGCTGAACATCTAGCTGAAGAGAAACGTATGTGATTGGAAGAAGAACAGAAGAAACAGGCCACGAAAGATCAAGAGGCAGCTCTCCAAAAACAAGCTGAGGAATTAAGAAAGAAGGAAAAAAAAACTTCAAATAAAAGAGCGAGAAAAGAAAGCGGATGAGAAGAGACTTTAAAGCAAATCGTCAAAGACAAACTGTCAAAGATTTAATGGCCAAAGTACAAAAATCACTGAATGAGGCTGATAATTTGGAAAAAGAAGCTGAAAAGGAGATGACGAAAATACAGAAAGATTAAGCCAAGATTAAACAAAATGTCTTATCCTCTTTTGTTTTTGTTCACGAAAAACATTAAAGGTGTGGTGGGGTTTTTTTTTTTTTTTTTTTTTTTTTTTTTTTTTTTTTGCAGAAAAAGGCATGAGTAAGAATAAGGAAAGATTACATAGTTTTGTTTTGTGTGTTTGAAATATAGCAGTTACTTTCAATTTTTGTGAAGTTATGACATTTAAAAGGTATTTGTGTAACATTTTCCAATTTTAACCCACTAGGCACTTGCACATTATATTGCTCACTCTTTTTCATACTGATATGTGATGTTGTACTTATTTTTATTTGGGAAAAAAGATTGTGCATTAGAAACTTTTAAGTTGCTGGAACTTTTTTATAAAATGTATTCAATTTATATGTATTTCGTATACCGGTACCTACATCAATTTATATTATTTTATGTACAATCAATTATAAGTGTAGAAATATTTTTTTAATGTGAAAATTGAATTATAACTGTGGGAGGAACGGAATGGCTATACGGGGTGAAGAGGAGGCCATTTTGAAAAATATATATTTTTTTCTTTTTTTAACATGTTAAAAACAGATTTCAGCTGAAAACAGGAACCTTTAATTCAAAAACAAAAGTTTTGCCCAAAATTGTGTGTGTGTGTGTGGGGGAAGGCACCGGTACTTTTCAGATGTCCTTTATTTTTTACATTTGCTACTGGGCACTCTGTAGGAACAAGATTTATTCTACAGCCATTATCTTCATAAATTGAGTAATAATTGGAGTAATGATTTCTGATGATATGTTAGAAAGCGTATCATAATCAATGCATTGCATGGTTTTACTAACTTGTTTTAATTGATTCAGTCATCCAGCTGAAAAAATTGGCTTCTTTTTGCCTTTTGATTAAGCGTTATACTGCTTATGGGAATACTAGCTGCTAGCGAAATGGCACTGCTCAAAGAATTTAAGAAACGGTGTTCAACTTCCACAAACTTTCAAGTTGGAGCTTGTGATTTTTTGTATGCAGTTGAACCTGAAGACACTGCAGTGTACTTGATCTCTACATTTGAAAATTATTGTTGTAAGAGTTGAAACTGAAATTTTAAATTTTGCAGCTAAAACTGTTTTTGTCAGCATGCGATTTTCATCAACTTCCTTCAAAATCTCCATTTTGTCTTTTAAACACAAGGCGTTACGATATCTTGAAGCTATGGCTCCAGTGCAAGAAAGCAAATGCAAACTGGAGGTGTCAATTGAGCTGACCAATGATAGCCGACGAGGGAGTGTGCACATTCTGCAGAGTTGGTCATAGATCAGGTGGATGACAAGAAATGGGAGAGTGAAAGGTGGAGGAGAAGGGGAGTAGAAAATGGAAAGCAGAATATCTTATGAAGGGAAGAGAGCAGGCTTTGATTTCGTTTTTTTTTTTTTTTTTTTTCCGGTCATGACAAATTTTAGTTTCACCCCTGTAACTGTCACATTGTAATGCTGAAAAGATTACAAATATTTAGATATAACTTACCTTTTCATGACCTGACAGATTAATTCTAACAATTTAATTTGAATGCAAATATTTAAAAAGCATTTTTTTTTTTAATTTAACTTTATTCACAAAATTCAAGAACATTATTCAAAATCTTAAGTTATTTTCCATATGATTTACAATCTGGGTTTCAGGTCTTTTCATCATAACACTTTAAAACAGCAGGTCTGCACTCAAATTTGTCTTCTGACGGATTTTCAACCTCAATACTCATGAGGGCATTCAATGTTTGTAAGTTTAAACTGCCCTTCCAATCACCCTGGATTCTCTTCATGAAATTGAACCCAACCTCACATGCAGAAGTAGATAAGGGAAATGTACTGGATATTTCTACTAGTGTCAAAATGTATTTATAATGTCTGTACTTTTCAAGAAACATTCGTTTCCAGAAAGCAGTTGTTCCTTTTTGTACATGTCTGAAATATTCCACATGCACAATGCAGTGGCACTTTACAATTCACACTAAAACATTCAAAAATTTTCCACTAGCCACTTTTGCTAGAACCACTTTTTATCACTAGCAAAATGCATTTCCTTGCTAGCAATTTGCCACTTAACTACCGGTCGAAATCAAGCCCTGGAAGAGAGTTTGGTAAAAATGACATTCATGTAGTTTAAATTTCTAATTCATGACACCCACAACACCATGTATAAATGAGAAAAAAGCTAATTCGATTGATGTGTAATTGATGAAATGTAACATTAAAGACAAATCAGAATTTTCGAACTTGCAACATTTTTCCTATAAATGAAGAAAACATATAAGTGGGAAACATATGAATGGAGTCTACTATGCTGATAGAGAAGATTTAGATTGTATAAAAAATTAGTAGAGGATAATGCTGTGTAACACAATTTTTGTTCCTGCATACTAGCTGTTATTTCTCGATTGCTTATACCTTCAAAGTATAGAAAATGTCAGTTATTCTCCACAAACCTTGCTTTTGTGACCAGGAGAGTGTTATTTTAAAATTTACCTTTTTCCAATGAGGAAACAGCAAATTTGCGTCTTTTTGTAAAAAAAAAAAAAAAAAAAAAAAAAATACAGCAAATGAATCAAAATTTAGCATGTATGTATTTATACAGGGTGATTCATAAAGAAGTATACAGTTTCAATGCACTATAAAACAAGAACAATGTAAGATATTTTATGTTACCTGTAACAAAATTGTAGGGGAATGTTTCAAGTTTTTGTAGATTTAGAGACAGTCACAGATGTCCTATGTGTGCACCCTTAGTCACATGACACACATCAAGCTCGTAACTCATTTCCGCCCAAACGCGAGGTAAGTTATCTGAATTTTGAGAAAGAAGCTGAAAATGTATGGAATCATTTTCAGCTTATTTCTCAAAATTCTCCAGACAGTGGGCTGTGAAATCTGCACTTCACGACTCACCCTCCACGTTTATTTTCCCGGGCTTCGTTGAATAGCGGTGCAAACACTATCGATGGCTTCTTCTGATACACACAGTTGTCCAGGACTTTTTAAGTGTGCACAAACAGCCCGTAGTTTACATTTTTTTTAATGACAATCGTAGATAGATTTTCTGGTTGGAGGTTCTTTTCCGAATCGTGATAAAAAATGCCGTTGCTCAACCGGTACAGATTCCGTTTTGCTCAATTCAAGAACACAAAATGCCGTCTCCACTGCAGATGCTGCCATTTTGACTGACTAGTAACGTGACACATGCACTATTGCCTACGTCACTTCTCTCAGTAGCGGGACACAAACTTTATGAGTACATCTACCTAACGGCTCGCAGTTGTGGTCCGTGTCTTCAACTGTTACTGTTTTACAGCATTTGGAAACTGTATACTTCTTTATGAATCACCATGTACTATAGTTATACAAAAATGACCACAAAGGACTTAAAAGTGAATGGTTTTTCAAGATTTACTGCTATACTGTAAAGCACTTGCATGAATCAGCCCCCAGATGTAGTCTTCCATCATGATGTCATTATACTGTCCTTGGTAGTGACATTCAAAGTCCAGTATATCCTGGTGGAAGCATTTGCCTTGGTCCTCCCCATGCTCTCCTTGAATTTATCAAGATGAGCATCAAGGATATGGACTTTGAGGAACACCCTGTGTCCCATTCTGTTGTAGTTCTTTGCTAGAGTCTCAACCAGCTCCACGTAGTTTTTGGCCTTATGATTGCCAGGGAGACCCTAATGACTGCAACAAAGTTGTCGGAAGCCACTTGCTTCTTTGTAGTACGCATATTTAGGAATTCTTTGCTCTGCAGAATTTTCTATAACTGTGGTCTGGTCTGACGAAGGCACCAGCTTTAACTTTTGCCTCAGACATCTTAGGGGAGAAGTCTCGCTGGTATTTGAAGGCTGCTAATTTCTTATCTAGATCTGTGACAGACTGTTTCATAAGGCTCAGTTTGATGTGCAGTGGTGGCATCAGCACCTTCTGGAAGTCCATCAGTGGCTCCCACATGACATTGTTCTTCCCCACAGAGAATTTGGTCTGCTGTAGCCAGTCTCTCCTGTGATAGTTTGTGTTGGTGTCCCTGCTGTTCCACAGGCAGAGATAGCTGGGAACTTGGTAAAACCACCTTGGAGATACTTCAGGAATGACACCAGTTTGAAGTCTCTGATGACCTCCCAGCTGTACTCGTCATACTTCAAGGTGTGTAGCAAACTCTTGATTCTGTCGTAATCTTCTTTTAGGTGCATCGAGTGATCCAGGGAAAGAGGCTGGTTCTTGTTACTGTTGTGGAGTAGCATGGCTTTGAGGCTTCTGGATGAGCTGTCAATGAAGAGGTGCCACGTGTTTGGGTTACAGGCAATTTCAGTTGGTTTGAACAGATCAGTCACAATGTGGCAGAAGCAGAGCCCATTTTGAAGGGTGAAGAAGCTAGAAAAAGCTTGATGTTTCCTCTGATCTGCTACTTGGCCACCTTCACCCAACAAGTTCCACTCCTTGAACCTAGACATCAAAATCTAGGCATGGGACTTGGTAATAGACCTCAATGTCTGATAAAGACATTGAAGTCTTTTTGGTTAGGGTCATATGGTTTCTATCAGTAGTCCATCTTACCTTCCAAAGTTTTGTTGCAGTGCTCACAGATGAAACGAGGCGCCCAGGGTTTGTCTTGATCCCTAATAGGCATGCCAAGATATGCCTTGTAGGACTCGCACATCTTAGCAGATGCTTCTGCAGAATACTTTCTTGCTCTTGTATTGATAAATTGGCAGCAGATGTAGCAAAATGCATCTGTTAGTTTCTTGCAGTGTTTTGATGCCATCTCAGAAAAATGCAGTAATGTATCCACTTAGGCAGCTTGAACTAAACTGAACTGGTGAGTTTGAGGCCCACTGTGTAAAAGGTTCTGGAGTGTTTCAGAAGTTACAGCAAATTTACTCAGCACTGAATCCATGTGGAAGGTTCTGAAAAATATGTAAATTTCAAAATATCACTCTCCTAGTCACAAAAACAAAGTTTGTTGGGAATAATAGCAATTTTGTGTACTTCTGAGGGCATAAGCAATTAGAAAGTAATGACTTTACTACTTAGGAACAAATAAAAAATTAAACTTCGGTACATAGTGTAACCATTTCATGAATTGTGCGGTTATTGTTGCTGTATTGGAAATTTTGGCAATTCCTTATTTGTGGCGTGAGATGATCCATGCCTATTCAGTTGTACCGGTATTTACCCCTCCCCTCTTCTTAAACACATTATTTACCTAACAAATAGGCATTTTAAAACAGAACTGTGTTCTGAAATCGTTTGAAAGCCTTCTTTTGAAACTTCTTTCATCAAAAGAATAAATCTATTTTTCATTTTTTATTTTTTTTTATTTTAGGAAAACTGAGCCTGCTATAGCAAAACTACCTAATGGTGAAGATTCTGCTCAGAGTTCAATTTCACCTCCTAGTTCCAGTTCCTGTGTGCCATCAGATTCTTTGCTTTTGCCAATAAAGCATAAGACTATGCAGTACATGTCAAAACCTTCTCTTAAATGGAAGCCTTTTGAAATTCCTGCATCACAACATTTTGCTGCTGTAGTTACCTATGTTGATGAGAATGGAACAGTTTTTCTGCATGATAAGGAAAAAGGTATGAAATAATCATTTACTTTTAAGTAACATCATTGTTCTATGTAAAAGTTTAACTTTAATTCAGACGTAGAAATATGCAGATGCAAGTCGGTACTTTATTCATCAGAAAGGCTGCTTTGAAGAAAACTGTGTTCTGCAAACATTTCCAGAAATGAATATGTGCCTAAGAGGAGCATTAAATATCTCTTTAAAGTAAAGGTGCTGGAACAGGCAACTAAATTTAGTTATTTTGGTGATGTGGAGTTTAATTTCGTAGGTGATATGGTTATTAATTTAGTGCCAAAGCTTGATGAGACTTTCGGCTGAAGAATCAGCCGAAACCCAGGATATTGTTTGTCAGCTGTACTGAACTGTTTTCTCTCTTTCTCATACACACACCATTGAATTTTCAGTTGTAATGAGCACATCTTTTGCATCCTTTCCAACATGGGGGAAAAAAAAAACTACTTCAAAGCAGATTTGTAGAAAATCTAAAAATTCAGCAAAAAAAGAGAATACACTTACACCATCTAGGAAAAAACTTTGCAAAATTTCAAATATGCAGTGTGAATGAGGTTGTTCATAGAGAATGGAACCAGCTGAAAATTAAAAATAACCAGACGTCACGTGAAGACAAACCGTCGATACACTATTAAACTCATAGTTGCAGTAAAAAACTCCCTACGAGTACATGACAAATTTTACTAAAAGCTAAAAGAAATATATACAAGTTCAGAATGTTGAGATCTTTCAGGAACACACTACGGTCCCATCCTCAGACTAAACTTGTATAATACACCGTGGCAACCCTTTTAAATATCCAATGAACAGAATGGGAATGACGTAAGTAGACTGAAGATTTTTGGTGCCTGCGCAACCTAACGGAAGGCAGGTCTACAAGAGGAAAGTGAGAATGCCAAATATAGTAAACACAGTTCCACTTGAGAAGAGTCACTCTGGCTGTTGTGTTAAATCGCTTGGAAATAAATATTTCCAAGGTTGCGGAATATCACAAGGTAAAGATTCATTACAACAGAGATGTATTTGAGAGTAAATGTACAAACTCTCTGCCAGAAGTAGTGATGACTTGCTTGCTGGAGTTGTTAAAATACGAGCTTCATCCCATATGGGATAATGCGTTCCACTGTGGGTTAAACAGGCTAGGGCTGTGTTCATGGTCCCCATTCACACACTGTAAACGTGCTTCAACAGGCGAGTCTGCAAGGAGCAGCAAGTAGAGCCAATATTGTTGTCCACGGCTCGCATGGGAATACTGTAAATTCCACATCGTTTACTAGGGTTAATGGAATCTGTCTTTTTTTTTTGGTGATTGATAGGATGTTCGAAGTTTTAACACCAAATGCCAATTCATAATGCTTGCATATATTAGACAAGATAGATGTGAGTGCAGGGTAGTAGCAGGTGGCTCTTCTGCATCTACCCTCCAACAAGGGAGCATCATAGACCCACTTTTGTTGGGTCCATCTGCTACTACCCTGCACTCATGCCTATCTTCTTTAATATATGCAAGCGTTGTGAACTGGCATTCGGTGTTTAAAACTTCGAACATCCTATCAATCACAAAAAAAAAAAAAAAAGATTCCATTAACCCTAGTTAACGACGTGGAATTTATTACAGTATTCCCATGCGAGCCATGGACAACAATGTTCCATCTAAACAGTATATCGGCTCCACTTTTTGCTCCTTGCAGACTCTCCTGTTAGAGCATATTTATAGTGTGCGGATGGGGACCATGAACACAGCCCTAGCCTGTTCAACCCACAGTGGAACTCATTATCCCGTATGGGATGAAGCTCGTATTTTAACAACTCTAGCAAGCAATTCATCATTATTTCTGGCGGAGAGTTTGTACATTTACTCTCAAATAAATCTCTGTTGTAATGACTCTTTACCTTGTGATATTCCGCAACCTTGGAAATATTTATTTATTTATTTAAAGGAAATATTTATTTCCAAGCGATTTAACACAACAGCCAAAGTGACTCTTCTCAAGTGGAACTGTATTTACTATATTTGGCATTCTCACTTTCCTCTTGAAGACCTGCCTCCCGTTAGGTTGCACAGGCACCGAAAATTCTCAATGTCTACTTACGTCATTCCCATTCTGCACATTGGGTATTTAAAGGGGTTGGCACGGTGTATTATACAAGTTTAGTCTGAGGATGGGACCATAGTGTGTTCCTGAAGGATCTCACAACATTTTTAACTTGTATATATTTCTTTTAGCTTTTAGTAAAGTGTGTTATGTACTCGTAGGGAGTGTTTACTGCAACTGTGAGTTTAATCGCTCATGTGTCAACAGTTTGTTTTTAATTGACATATATTTTCTACACGTAATCATCGTTTTGAAAATAACCAGATTTTTACAGTCAATAAAACATCTACTAATAGAAATTACTAATTATTCCCACTGGGAAAAGTGTGTCACAGAAATTAACAAATTGCATGCAAAAAGTTTCTCATAGCAGAAGATGTCTGCCACAAAAGGGTTTTTCAAATTGAACAATTAGAAGAAGAGATGTAAAGTATAATGTGATGCGACTTTACACACCCTGAAAGAAAAGCTGTGTGTTACTTAAAGAAGAAAATGGGTGCAAAATACTCTTCATAATGAAGACTTCGTGCTTTAAAAGAATTTTTTAAAGGGGTATTTAGTATAGAATAACATTAAAAGAATTCTTGAAATCGTAATCACACGCATAAGTTACATCGAAAAATTAAGATCGGGACATTTTGGTAGCGACTTCTACCTTCATCAGCCATGGAATGAGACACGTGGTAAAAGCGTCAGTTGTTGCCTGATTTAAAAATCTCTTTCCAAATAATAGGGATGTTAAAAGGTGTGTCAGTATTGCAGGTGTTAGAGGTAAGGTAGATTTCAGTGCTTTCGTGGTATCTGAGGACATGCCAATTGCTGAATGGGGCGATTCGCTTAACATTGTGCCAATCAGTGGCCACGGATGTATCACTTCCACAGGCGTTACCCACTATATTGGTAGTACTTATCGCAGCATAAACCGCCGTTTGATGGAGCATATCGCTGATGTTAAGAGAGGTAGCCCTTCCACCTCCCTTTCAATTTTAACCGTCAACGATACGTCCGCAGCTCCCGATTGGCACAATGTTAAGCGAATCGCCTCGTTCAGCAATCGGCATGCCCTCAGATACCACGAAAGCATTGAAATCTACCTTACCCCTAACACCTGCAATACTGACGCACCTTTTAACATCCCTTTTATTTGGAAAGCGATTTTGAAATCTGGCAATAACTGACACTTTTACGTGTCTCATTCCATGGCTGACGAAGGTAGTCGCTACCAAAACGCCCCGCTCTTAATTTTTCAATGTAACTTACGCGTGTGATGACGATTTCAAGAATTATTTTAATGTTTTGTGTGTTACGTGTTTACCTGCCAATTCTTCTCACTATTAGTATAGAATAAACTTTTCTAATAGAAATATACACTGGTGTTTTCTGATGAAAGAATTTTGAATAATAGAAAAGTATTTTTCATAGCAAAGGCTATTATACTAAGGAAAAAAATATTTTTCAAATGTCTTCTGGAAGAAAAAATGTTGAGAAAAGTGTTTTGACATTTACACACACACCTACTGAGAAAACTGTGCATTCTTTCAAGATAATAATATATGCTCCTAATCTTTACTGTAGTTGATGGTATACAGTAAAAAAAAATCTATAAGATTTTTACAAGTGTCAATACAGTTGCAAACAGAGATGATACACAGACACTATGTAGTGCCAGACCTATGAACTGTAAAAACCTACGAGTACATGCAAAATTTTCCACAGATTGATTGGTACCCAGTGTTATTAAATCTTTTTAATTGGACTTTTAGAAACAAAGGTTCCAGGAAAAGTAAATTGAATATTTGCAACCCCATAGAGGAGAACTGGTATATTTTGAGCAGGAAATGCATGTAAAATGTTTTCATAGTAATATCATGCATTATTGTTTCAAATAGCATACATAAACATGAAGTTATGCACTCTAGTGGCAAACTTGTGCATTAAGAAAATTTGAAATTGTGCACAAAAAACATCTTACACCAGAAACACTGCCCAACAAAGAAAGAATATTTCAAATCAGACAGAATTTGATAGAAAGCAGAGATATAAAAAATACCCCCCCTCCCATTGGGGACTCTACCTGCATTATTTTAAGAAGAAAATGTATGTTCAAAAGATCTTCTGTGATGTGAGTTGTATCTGACCACAAAGGAATTTTTTCAGTTGAGTTTTCACAAGTGCAGATATTGCTGCAAATACATTGAAAGCAGAAATATACCCTTATGTCCCATCCCCTAGCAGCAAAATAGTTCTTTACAAAAAAATTAGAAATTACATGCAAGACATTTCCCACCAAGAACTCTAACACAAAAAGGATTTTTCAGATCGTACTTTTAGAAGCAGTCGTCAAGGAAATTGCAATTTAACTTTTTATGTCCTTAGCAGAAAAACTGTGCATTAGTTGGAAAAAAACTCTACCCAAAATGGCCTTGTTATAAATGGTAAAAAAAAAAAAATGTATATTTATGGCAATGATCTGGAATAAAATGTAGTTTTAATTCTATAGCATCTGCTTTTACACCCTCTGATGATAAAGTTGTGCATCAGAAAAGGACCAGAAAGCACGGATCATCATTTTCACACTTTGGGCTTCCCTATAGAGCTGAGATGGGCTGGGCCCGAGCCCGAAAACCCGGGCGAACTCGGGCTGCCATATATAGAATTTTTTTACTGGTCAGTTTTATCAAATAGTTATTGGTTTTATTTTCAAAACTTATATATATATATATAGATTTTTTTTTTTTTACCGGTCAGTTTTATCAAATAGTTATTGGTTTTATTTTCAAACCTTTTTTTTTTTTTTTTTTTTTTTTCGGCAGCAGTGCTCATTCACTGCCAGAAAGTTGTTCTTTTAGTTATGTCTGTTGTTTGGCTATCTGTTGGAGGGTGAATGAAATTTAATTAGTCTCTTTAGGCAATGCAGTTGTTCCGTCCATGTGAAGCCAGCTGACAGCCACCAGGGAACGGCGACAGACCAGCCAGAGAAAATGCGTTAGAGGTGGGTGGGTAGGCTGGGGGTCCTGACTTGTAATACGAGGTGTAAAAAGGAAACTGACAGGCGGCAATCATAAGAAAGAGTAAGGGGATAAGGGAACGGTTGAAATGCACCCTGATTTTCCGATCAGATAAAGGAAAGGAGAATGGATGTCTGGAAAACAGTAAAAAGCCAGTTAAGCTAACAATGTACAGTACTTTCCCATTCTCTAGTTTTACGATACCTAGCATTCGTTTCCTGGTGCTGCCGTTAGTTAGATGTGTTTAGGATGCCGATGAAGAGATTTTCTGAATGCGTAAATTAAACCCAAGATTAGTCTCGATTACCCATGACGGTTTACGCATAAGGTTAAATTCTCTCCACAATTGCTTCGTAAAACTATACAGTAGCCGGAAAGATCGACGGGCCTTTGAAATTTTCTGATGCTTTTTGTGATCAACATTTAAAACCAGTTACATCTTCCACGTACTGTAAAGAAGTGCATATATACATTGTTATTGTTAGGGTCACTGGGACATACTTTTTGTTGATGCCATATAAATTATGGAACAAGATGAGTACATAAAAATATGGAAGGCACAAATATGAAACTAGATGTTAAAAATCATCTAAATAGAACTTTTGCTATGATTCCGGTTGGTGCGTGAAAGCTTAGGATGAATTTATAACATACGGCAAAAGAAAAAGAAATGACCTCATTAAAAAGTTTAAATTAGATCTACCAAAACTGTTCGTGCCCTTCTGCACTGGGTAGTTTTTACAGCAATTTAAAATTTTCAATAGTTCACGAAAGTTGCCAAAAAAAAAAAATCTACTTCGGGCCGGCTCGGGCTCAGACTCTATGACAAAAATGGCAGACAGTCCTCGGGCTTGGGCTCCCAAAACTGAGCCCGAACTCACCTCTACTTCCCCATGCAAATTTTTTTTTTTTTCAAATTGGATTAATAAGTGCAAAAGGATACTGTGTCCACAGATGGACAGGTAGACAAAGTGATACTGCTGTATAAGAACCCCCCCCCCAAGAGATATTACAAAAAAAAAATGCTTGTGCACAAAGAAAGCCAAATTTTTCCATGCGCAGTGTTATATTTAGTTGTGTGTTTTACAGCAGCAAAACTTACTCTGTCACACCTGTATTCCAACACAGTGTCCACACATTTAGACACTGGCCACTCAAAATAACAATGTTTGTATACTTTCATAATCACAATCTGTCCATTTCAAGACTTTCTTCTGTTGCTAATGGCTTATTTAACACTTTTAATTCATACCCTGTGGTTTGCAGCACAAAATCAAACTTATGAACTGAGTGTGTTCTTTAAAATGTGTCTAAGTTGAATGATCGTAAGTAGTGTATTTTCTTTTTTTTTCAGAAGACGTATTTTCTAGGATAAACTAACTTTATGCAGATACAGTAAAATGCACAATTTGAATTTATTCTAGAAAGATATTTTTTTTTAGTACGTAATACTAGACTGCCACCCAACTGTATGAAGAAACTTTTTTCTTCCATTTCATTGGTCACACCACCTTATTTTGTTCATTTCTATGTAAAATTAATTTTCCCAAAGTTTCTTTGCTGTACCTTGAAATCTTCTGGTGGCCCAAAGGCCCTGGTACTTTTCTGTATTTTTAAGAGACCTACGTTCAGAATGCAAGCTCTTGAACTTTTAATTCTCCCGCAGTGCAGCAGGTAGTGCTGCTTGTCCAAACACAGAACTATTTAATCCTTTTTAGTGTTCCCTTTCAAATTCAGTCTAGCGTAAGCGCCTGTTAAGTTAACATCACTAGTTGCCGGTCACACCATCAAGCTAACATTGTGTTTTTCAGTAAGTTCATCGAAAGCCAGCTGAGCTCTAATAATTTCTTTCTTGGCATAAATAAACAATACACTACCTGTAGAAATGCCATCTACTGCAAGTACCGATTTATCAAAGAAACTTTGAGGCATTTGGTTGGTAGGTGGGGCTTGTGAGTCCATAAACAATTTACCTTCAACCCGTCAAAGTTTTAAGCCACTTTTTTTTATTTACACCTTAAGGAAAAGCGAACCATTCAAGACAGTGCTTTAGAGACTACACAAGAAGTTATAACTTTTTGGGAGAAAGCATGAATCCCAACCAGACAAGTGAGTCATATGATCAATAAAGGTTAAGCTCTTACATTCCTAGTGGAAAGGCCTGAAAAAGAATGCTTCCAGGAGGACAGAGACACAGCAGAAAAAAGAAGCCACTTTTTTTTTTTTTTTTTTTTTGGCACATTTGATTATTTGTTTTGATGTAACTCATGCTGATGCCATGTTCCTAATAGTATTGCCTGAGGATGGAATTTTTATTGGCTCAGTGAGAAAAAGTAAGAAGAGGATATATGGGTTCTGTTGATAAAGGCCTTGCTAAGCTGGAGGAAAGGTACAGGGATAGAATGAATTTAAATGAAACTGGAAAAAGGAAGAAAGCTGACAGAATAGAATGTTAGTCAGAGCCCTCATCAAAGAATCTAGACTTAAGCAGCAGTACTGAAAGTAATAGTGACTCAAATGATGAAACAGTTATACCTACAAAAAATTATTCTACCTGTAAAAAACAAAACTAAAAAACCCTATCCTTCCAACATTGTTAGCCCTGAGTTAACATTTGTATTAGACAGAGGCAAAGTAAGTGACAGGAAAGCTATGCATGTCTCAATCGCCACTGCTCAAGAAATTGCTCTCCACAAAGAGTATCGGATGGGCACAGAGAAAGCATTGAGAGGCCATAGTAGCAGAAGTACAAACTTCATATACCACTAACTATAGAGAGAGATGAGAAAATGCTCACTGCTCTGACCAACAAGGAAACTATTGATTGCCTAGCAGTACTTGTGTCTGGGGATGGCATTATGAAACTTTTGGGTGCTCTAAAATTCTCAAATGGGACTAGAATAGCACACGCAACTGCAGTATTCCAATTGATTCAGGATTGGAATTTGATTGAAAGAATTTAGTTTGTCATTCGATACCACAGCAATCAATAAAGGTTTGAGAGATGGAGCATGTACCTTGCTGGATCATAAACTAAGAACTCTTGTGAGCTTGGCTTGCCAACACCATGTACTTGAACTCATCGTCGCAAGTGTTTATGATAAACTGATGGGGCCTTCCAGTGGCCCAAACATCCAGCTCTTCCAGGGGATTTTCAAATTCTAGGAGTCAGCTTTTAAAATAAAGATGTTTGAGCTGGGTGTAGAAGATGAATTTATTGCTTGTCGAATAGAACAATTGAAACAGGCTTAGTTACTTTCATTCGTGGACAGCTGTGTGAATGTCACCCTAGAAATGATTATAAAGAACTGTTGCAACTCTTACTGTAGTTTCTTGGAGATACACTTGCACTAGAGAATTCTTCCATACATTCTCCTGGTGCTTAACACAGAGCTAGGTGAATGGGGAAACTGATTTACAGTTTAAAGATATACTTGTTTTGATTTCAGTTTCAGATAACTGCTCGAGAACTATTTGGCCTTTGTGAGTTCAGCTTGTTTGTCGTACAGCTGTACGTGAAATTGCGGTTTACTGCACCAGCTGCTACACTTGCTCCAAGGAAGGACCTTTAACTCCTACAGAAACTTGTCGCTTACAAGACCACAAATGAAGCTGTTGCAAATGCTGCAATCGAAAAGCTTCTCTGGCCATTTTTGGTATTTGAGTGAAATTTTAGTTTGCCTTGCATTTTTCGATGAAACAGTGTCTTTAGAGATGAAAGTGGCCACGGTTCCATCCTTTGACAAATAGAGGGGATCACGTTACTCGAAGAATAAGGATTGGGGAAAAACGGATAGAAGAGAGTAAACTATCAGACTGTGACAAACAACACCAAGAAAACTGTTTGTGGTTTTGCATTTTTTGATAACTTTCTTCAAGCTATTCCTAGCACCTGGGAGGAAGATGAAGAATTAATTAAAGCCAAATGGATGGTCAAGGATCTCAAAGTTGTTAACAATGTAGCAGAAAGGGGCATTTCACTAATACAATCTTTTAATGCTGTATTAACTAACCAAGGAGAACAGAAGCAGGGAATCGCATTCCTCATAAAATTCCTAAAATTCCTAATATTTTGTGACCCTCCTTAAATTCCTAAAATTATACCTAAAATTTGCTATTCATCCTAAAATTTTCGTAAGCTTATTTATTAAAAACACAACCGTTATTAACGCCAATAAATTTACCATTACGGTAAGGTAAAAAGACCTGTTATTGTAGAAACACAGCCTATATGCTGTGCTGCTGAAGGGAGGGAAAATGACGCCATCGAGATGCACTTGCTTCGGGACGGGCGCTCCACTTTTGCCTTCAGACAGTTTTCGAGAGTAACAAGAGATCTAAGGGAAAAGGGGAGGGGTCATTTTCACCCCTGGTTTGCGCTTTGCAGACGAACTCCGTGGCACGCAGAAGATCGTACTTTATTTTTGTACATGCCTTGTGGAACCTCCTCTTTCTGCTGATGTTTTGTTATTGTAAACCGCAGGTGGGTGGAAGCAAAGAGGAAACATGTGGTCTCCTTCCGTAACCTCCGGTAATGACGATGGGATGGTAGCTGAGTAAATCGTGACAGGCAGTAGAGCACGTGATCATTGACCTTCGATCGTGCGTCGGCGACAGCGACCTTCGATGCGCAATATATCTCGGCTCCGACTCGCTTTGACTGAACTTGCGTGAGATGCATATGATAGTTTCTGGTTTTGCGTCTTTTATGGTGTTCTCTGTGCTGTGTGCAGGTTCAGTTCTCTAGTGGTGACCTGCTTTTTTTTTTTCTATCTTCTGACATCCTCGCAGCCAAATTTCGGGAAGTTGTCTGGTTTTGCAATATTGGAACATGTTTTTGTACTTCCCTTTCATTTTCTGGTTAGTAATACAAGTGTTTAAGATGCCTAAATCCAAAACGAAATTTCAAGATGCGTGGCTCGCCAAAGAATTGGACGGAGTGAAGTTGAAAGAATGGTGTTCTGCAACTGAAACAATATTTTCTGCTAAGTGTATATTGTGTTCAGAAATTTTCAACATTTCTAATAGTGGTTTTTCACAAGTAAAAGCGCATCATAAAGGAAAAAAACATTTGCAGAAATTTCAAAGTAAATTTCAAAATAAGTCCATCCTGAAAGCCTTTAGAGGACGGGATCTTCAGCCCAAAACAAATATTAGTGAAGTACTGAATCATGATTTACAGTTGGCTAAAGCCGAAGCATTATGGGCCATGAAAGTTGCTAAGGACAATATGTCTTTTGTTTCATGCACTGAAACAGTTGAACTTTTCAAGCCGCCCCGGTGGCGCAGTGGTCTAAGGCGCTGGCCTCTGATCATTCGTCAGGAAAGGGTCCGGGTTCGAATCCCGGTCAGGCATGGATGTTGGTTTTGTCTTACGGCACTGGCTCTCTCCCTTCCCTGGAACCAGTGACCCTAAATTAGGGACGGGCGACTGCTTATAGCCCATTGAGTTGCTCACGGTGGTCGTTAAACCTCCAATCAAAAAAAAAAAAAAAAAAAAAAGAACTTTTCAAAGAAATGTTTCCTGATTCTGCTATTGCAGCCAAAATGCAACTTAAAGAAAAAAAGTTGCTTATGTGATATCACATGGATTGTCAAAATATTTTGAAGAGGATTTGAAAACAGACATTGCATCTAGTAGCCCAGGAAAGGTTACTATAGCATTTGATGAAACTACAAATACACAAGTGAAACGCCAGTTGGATGTGTATCTCAGGTACTGGTCTTCAGAAATAAATTCAGTTTCTTGCCGATACCTAACAAGCGTTTTTCTGGGTCATGCAACAGCAGATATTTTGCTAAAAGAAATTCTTGATGTGTTATCATTCTTCAATATTTCGTTGAACAGAATTATTTGTGTATCCATGGACAGCCCAAATGTAAATAAGTGCTTTTACGCAAATTCAATGAAGTTGTAAAACAAGAAACAGGCCAGAAATCTTTGGAACTAGGTTTTTGCAACCTGCATGTTGTTAGTAATGCATTTAAAATTTTTTTGACAAGCTTAAATATAGATTTTGACGAATTTGCTACTGATATGCATTACTTTTTAAAGAGTAGTGCTGCAAGACGAGAGGATTAAAAATCTGTCGAGGATATAACATTGGTCACTGCCAAATTTCTTTTGCGTCATGTCAGCAACAGATGGTTAACCGTTGGTTCTGTAGCCCAGAGGCTCTTGGATCAATGGCTAAATATTACAGAATATTTTTTAAACTTCTTGCCATCTCAAAAAATATTTGAAAAACAACTACGCAATTCGGCAAGGTATAAAAGAATTCACTGTTTCCTGAAAAATGAGCTAACTCCTTGCTATTTAGCATTAATTTCATTTTCACACCAAAATTTTGAAAAGTTTTCATTATGTTATCAGAGTGAAAAACCAAAAATACACCAGTTATATTCTGATTTAAATACTTTAATGAAGAATGTTATGGCTCAGTTTATCCAAGATGATGTTATTGCAGGGAAGTTTGGAGAAGACCTAAAGAATGTAGATTTTGAAAACAAAAATTCATGGAAAAAACTAGGGGAGTTAGAAGTTGGTATGAAGACAAAAAATCTCCTCAGGAATGTTCAGGAGACCAGGCAGAAATTATTTCTCTTAGATGTAAGATCATCACTAATTGCAACCACAAAATATTTAAAGTCAAATTTGCCATTCTGCAATCAAAAGCTAAGAGACATAGAAGTTTTAAAGGTAAAAGAACCAAAGAAAGAGTCAACTCAACTTTCAGTCACTGAAGGACTTTCGGAAATAACCAGAATTTCAAGTGTTTTGCATCTTTCTGAGGAACAAATTGATAGAGTAAGAGAAGAGTGGAAACTTTTAAGTTGCGATAAGCCAACTCTAGATGAACTAGTGAAATTTTCAGAGGAAGGGCATATTCCAGTGCGGATTGATCATTACTGGCGTAATATATTTAGTATTAAAGACTCTAGCGGAAAAGAAAAATACTCAAATCTTGCTAAACTCATAAAGTCAATTTTAGTTTTACCTCATGGTAATGATGATGCAGAAAGGGGATTTTCGGTTAACACTGCTCTGTTAAGGAAGGACAAGGCTAACTTAAAAGACTCAACTATAACATCATTAAGAATAGTTAAAGGGGCCATTAAACACTATGGATGTGTAAGTAAAGTTCCCATAACAAGAAATTTGTTAAATAGTGTTCGTGATTCACATAAATTTTATAAAGAGTGTGTTGATAAGCTGAAGGAAGAAGAATCAAAAAAAGGTAAAAGAAAGGAAGCAGAAAGAGAGGGAAAATAAGGAAAAGCAGCTAGAGAAAAAAAGAAAAGCTGAGTTTGATGACAAAATAAAAGAAAATGATGCAGAAATAAATAGACTTAGAAAAGATAAAGAAGCCTCCCTAGCAGTAATTCAAGAGGGAACAGAAAGAATGAGAAAAGCTGTAGAAAAACAAAATACTGTTGAAATAGCAGTTGCCTCTAACTTGATCATACAAGGTTCATCTGAAATAAAGAAAACTGAAAGTAAATTAGTTGTGGTGGAAGCAGAAAAAGATAGGCTAATCAGGAAAAGGTTAAAACAATAATATGAAAAAAGTAATTCAGTGAACAATTGTACATAGTTCTTGGTTTTCAATTACCTTTTTAGGATATTATAGTTTAATGTGAAACCTTAAAACTTTACTGTGAAAATCGTGAATTGCTTCTGGTTCAACAGCATATTAATGTTCAAAGTGAAACTTGAATGTGGTAAATATACTTGAATATGATAATAACACGTGAAAAGATAAGAACTGAACATTAGAAGTAAATCATACTTAGACATTAGACGTTATGCAAAAATTTTGGGTGTTAACTTCCACCATATATACTAATGGACTGCGCATTGGCAATAGCTGCATCAAAGCCGCCATGGCTCAAACATTGGGCACGTCATCATCAGACTCCAAATTTCGTGTACAAATGCTGTTATGATTACTAATTTACGCTGCAGAACTTCAGTGTTTTCGGTGTATTATGTGAATGCACCTCATATATAATGAAAACTCTTCAGGTAAGTTTACTTATGAGCTATATACATGCATGATCGTGTTGTTTACATTTTGTGATTTATAATGTGATGAACATTTGCAAAGAATTTGGAACATGCATTCCATTTTTTTTTCTTAAGTTACTATATTTTTATATCAATAGCTGCAAGTTTCTGGTTAAGTAATTGAACTTTATTGACTTAGGTATTTAATTCGTTTCTTACCCATGAAAAATCATAGAACTTTCTTTACTATATCGCTCAGAGCAACCATAAGCACAGCAGGTGTAACCCATCTTTTTGACTGTTGTCATGTGATTTTATGTTGGAGCCAGAAATTTTGATGTCATGCGCAGTCTATCAGTATATATGGTTGAAGGGTGTGAAGCAAACTCTTTACAATGTATACAAAGTTGTTTTACTAGATGTATACAAATATACATCTAGTTTTTATTGAAATACACTCCTAAAATTTTCCTAAAATTTTTCTAAAAATTCCTAAAATTCCTAAAATTCTTACCTAAAATTTTCCAGAAGTATGCTATGATCCCTGCAGAAGCTTCTGCAAGTTGTGGAACAGCACTGCCAGCAGTACCCCAACGGGAATAAACTAATAATTGTCCAGGGAATGTGAAAAAAATTACTTGTTGTATTCTGCAATCTTTGTTGTAACTTTTCATTATGAATATATATATATCAGAATGCATTAAAATTTTCACCTGCATTGAGTGATCACTAAATATTGACCAATTGTCTTAAAACTTTCTGTGCCTTATTTTTTCATTAAAATGAACAAAATTAGATGGTGTCACATTGAATATTAATTTTTTTTTTGAGTGGCAGTCTAATACATTCATTAAATATTACTGTGCAGAATTGGATTCCAGGTTTAAAATTTCAGTGAACTAAAGTGCATGTTTTCCTCATGTCTATGTTGTGAAGGGGCAATGGAACAATATACATATATATTATAGCTTCAGTCTCATTTTCAAATTGCTGCACTGTGTATTCAATATGGCATAGAAAGGGGAATTGCCAAATTACAAAAAAATGTACGTAACATCATTCAATACAGCACAGAATGGTAATTACTGGTCTAAACAGTTTTTGTCTCCCTTCTTGAACTGTTTATAAAGGCTGATTCTCTGTTCATTAGATGAATTGGGAGTAGAAATCTTAGTCCATGCAATGTTTCATTTCTTGAAAGTTTGTAAATCTAGGTTTGCCTGTAACCAACACAGCTCTAAGAAGTGCATTGTTGTTTTTTTGTATGCCACTGGACCCACCTATTTTTCTGTTGATATTCCTCTTGTCATTCTCATGTCAGCAGTTCATAATCTTGGGGGGAAAAACCCCTCTGTTTTGTACACTGCCACAAAAAGAGTGTAAGTGCAAATGCATTGCCTAGAGTCAGTTTTGTTCTTATGCCAATCTATTTCTTAGTGAAAATATTTTTGTTTAGCTGTTAAAGAGGCTTTTCCCCATTTTGCTTATTCTATTATTGTTTTATTCCGTATCAAGTTTCTAACATGAAGTAAATATCTGTTGACGATATAAGAGGCACCTGACATGAGTATGATTAGCAGGATATCAGAGGTATACACACTATATTATCAAAAGTATTGGAACACCACATAGTTTCAGGACAAATGGCTTTATTCTCGCAATTAGTAGTTAGTCGGTCCACCTTTTACTTGTATGACAGTGGCAACACATCAAGGCATGTTGTCAACCAATTTCCAGTATTTCTCAAACAGGAAAAGTGAAGACTATTGTTGTGGTTGATTTCATATCTGTCACACCAGTTCATCCCATGTGTGTTCTATGTGATTAAGATCAGGACTCTGAGCACACAATCTAACAATTGCACCTCATTTTCAAGAACCAGTGCTGCATAAGCCATGCAGTGTGGCAGGGAGCTCGATTGTGTTGGAAGAGGCAATTGTCATTTCCATAATACTGCCACATTGTAAGTAGGGCAGAATGTCAAGGTACACTTCACAGTTCATGGTTTGTGGTATAATAACTAATGGGCTGAGTCCCATCTATGGAAAACAACGCTATACCACAATGGAGCCTCCACCAAACTTAAAAGTTGGAAGATCACAGTCCGGCTAAAATCATTCATCGGGCTGTCACCAAATCCAAACACGCCCATCATATTGGAAGAGTGAAAAGTGTGATTCGTCACTCCAAAGAACAGCTCTCCCGTCGCCCACAGTCCGCGAACTTGTGCTGTGTGGCTTGTGTGCCAGAGCTCTACCATAACAATCCACACTATGGAACTCTTTGCAGATAGTTATGATACTAATTGAGCCATTACACTGAAGAGCAATTGAATTAGAGGTACCTGTCTAGTAACATGTAGCACCACCTTTCGCCCTTGTGACGGCGGCGATTCGTCTCGGCATGGACTCGACAAGACACCAGAAGCACTGGGAAGCCGTACGGATCCACGATCCCTGAACAAGCTCCCACAGTTCACAAAGATTTGATGGAGGCGGGTCAGAGCCTCGAACATCTCTCTCGATGGCATCCCAGATGTGCTCGATGGGATTGAGGTCAGGTGACCTAGCTGGCCAAGGAAGCGAGGTCACGTCGGTGGAGTGTTCATCCAACCATTCGGATACAATTCGGGAACGATGGCACGGTGCATTGTCTTGTTGCAGGATGAGGTCCCTAGTGGGATGTTGAAGAAGACGCACAAACGGGAGCAAATGGTCGTCCAGGATATCCCGGTAACGTTGAACTGTTAGGGGCGATGTCACACGTACCAGGGGTCCCATTTCAGTCCACGTAAACAGTCCCCAGACGAGAATGCGACCCCCACCAGCTTGAAGAGTACCCTTCTGGCAAAAAGGATCGGTCGCTTCATGTGGTTTGCGCCGTACTCGTATCCTGCCATCCCGCATGTACCAACATGAATCTCGACTCTTCAGTCCAGGCAACATTTTCCCACATGTCCAGAGTCCAGTGGCGGTGTTTCTGCGCCCATTCTAATCTTTGCACCCTGTGATGTGCGGTCAGCAGTGGTACCCTCGTGGGACGATGGCTTCTGTACCCCACAGCGAGGAGATGGTTCTGGATGGTGTGGCTGCTTACATGTTTTTGTGCACCAGCGTTAAATTGCAGAGTGATTTCTTGCCATGTGGCCCGTCTATCCGCTGTTACAATGCGAGCTAGCCGACGATGACCCCGCCCATCCACACGCTGTTGTCCACGGCAGTTGGCCCTTGCAGGGATGGTTTTACCGGATTTGATGTACTCACGGTGCGCCCGTGACACAGTGGCTCATGAAAATCACAGTGCCTGCACGACTTCCGAGATGCAGTGACCCATTCGTCGGAGTCCAACAATTTGCCCACGGTCAAATGTGCTTAGATCCTTCGTCTTACCGATACTGCATCTGACTCTTGCTGATTCCAGTCGCATCGCTCCTTATATTGTCGGATCGCTACATACATCATGTCGTTTCCGTTTACAGGGCCGCCCACAATGCCACATTTGCATAACGCCAGCTGTCTCTAATTCAATTGCTCTTCAGTGTACAAGCATTTCCTGCTTCAGCAGTGATGTAAATGGCAGAGGGTGAATGGGATTTCTTACCATGGCTCTTCTGTCACATTCCATCACTTTGTGTGGCCTTCATGGACACTTTTATTTTTTATTTTATTTATTTTTTTTTTTTTGCTGTAGTTGCACTGTCGTGCTTCAATCTCTTCCCTACATCACTTACAGTCAAGTTTGGTATGTTCGTTCAGTTTAGCTGCAATGCTCTGTATGGAAACATTACTCAAATAACATCCGATGACCATCCCATGCTGGAAAATGGAAAGTTTGTCTATGTGGCAATATCCACTTCAAAATTACTGATAATATGATAGAACATTGCAGGTTTATATACGTATCCCCTATACTTACAGTGCACCTTCCTGCGCAACCGTTCTTTGCACTTATGCAAATATTTGGTAGTGTCTGAATACTTTTGATAATACAATGTACACACACATGAAAGCATATACCCAGTGAATGACAAGACAAGGTTAACGGTACAAATATGAGATGCGGGTTGAGTACAAGAAGTGTAAAAACTAAGCTATTGCAAACATGATGAGATGACTTGGCCATGTGGATCAGATCAGATGATTTTAGGAAGGGAGTGTCTGACCCCAGGTCTTAAACAACCCTTAGAAATAGGAAGGTAGGAGATTTGGGATAAGAAAGTGACACGGAAGTAAGGTAGAAAGGGGGAGGAAGACACCCTTATTTATTACTGAAGGACCAGTATCCGGGTTCCGCTGGCTTAATGTGCCCATCCGATGCGCAGCAGGTATTTAGAGGTTCGAATGTTTGAACCTGAGGTTATTTCCATGGCAGTCGTGAACGCTGACCACTAGGCCACCCACGGCCTGCCATGTGTATCATATGAAAGGCAAAAGATTTAAGGCTTTTGTAACAGGTGACACATTCCAGTTGCTCCTCAGCAAAAGCAACTAGTTGTAGAGCATGCTGATTTGAAAGAATGAAAATGGCCATTTTTCTGTGGCAAAATATATTATAGTAAAGAGTAAAACATGGTGATGTTTTAAAATTTGGGGGGGCAATGTCATATTTTGTAGACTTGTATTTTCAGTATTGGTATTATTAAGATTGTGTCTGTTAATATCAGGGTCCGTACGCCTCCTAGATTTCCTGGACAACTGGAATTAAATTGTTATTTTCCAGGGCCCTAAAAACACCTGGGGAAAATGCAACTTTTAGTGACTCCTGGAAAACGCATGGAATTATTGTTTTTCTTTTTATGCTGAAGTTTGGTTAAAAGTTTTGGCCACAATATCACAAACCACTGTTGCATCAGAAAGGTTTACTCTTCTCCTGCTGTGAACTGGAGGAGGGGTTGCAGAAACTTCCTTGCTTAAACAGGTTCGTGGGGCCAGCACCACCATTGACTGATAAGCATCTCTTGCATGCTACTGGGATAAAGATTATGATTTTTTAACTTTGTGGAATTTTGACAAAACTGGTTAAAAATTTAATGCACTTAAGAACAAATTGTTAAAAGGTATGAACCCACCAATTTTCGTGTGGATCAAATAAAAAATTGTGAAAACTGGCCACTAAAATTTTTTATCCTGTATGACAGAAGTTTTCGTTTGATTGTAGTGAAATTTTCAGGGTAACCTTACATGATCCAGTTATGACACCTGTGAAAAATTCAGATCTTTTAATTGAAAATTCAGAAAATTATTTTTTCCACACTTTTTCCCTTAGTTGAGAGTAGCAGATGGTAGGCCTGGTCACAGATGGACGAGGATGGAAAACTCCTTGATGACACCTATGACATGGAGAAGATCCTCCAAATCTTGATTTTAACTTACAGTATTCTTATGGTTATAATGTTAGGTCAAAAAGCTGTAAATGAGGTGGGTGGTCATCGTGGGAGTGAGATGCAGACGGATTGATACCACTCTTGTGTGTTCCCCAAAGACTTTTAAAATCAGGCTCTTCTACTTTAATCAGTGTCTTAGGTAAACTCAGATTACAATGACCTATACCTGTGGAGAATCTGAAACACTGAGTGCAGAGGCATTTGGCTGTCTTCCTTGTAAATTGGTAACATGAATATTGTTCTTTTTTTATTAGCCAGAATAAGTTATTGTTGTGCATTATGCCAAGTGGTAAGTGTATAATTAATCCAGCTTGGCTGGATAATGACAAGTATAAGGATTTTTTACTGAAAGATACTTCTAAGTTTAAAGCAAAGTGCAAAGTATGTGATTGCTGCTTCGATATTTCAAATATGGGTGAGCCTGATATTACTAGTCATATGGCAGGTAAAAAGCATATTTCTTTATTGGCATCTAAACAAAAGGAAACAGTAGATATCCAAGACTTTTACCAGAAATCACATGATGCTGTTCCTGTTAAAAAACCTGCAATATATGAATAAGTCTTGAAAATTATTTTTCCCAAAATGATGTGCTAAAAGCAGAAATTATATGGATGTTGAAAGTCATTACTTCACATTATTCATGTAAGTCATGTGAAAACATCCGATCTATGCTGATCTTAATGTTCCCTGACAGTAGCATTGTAAAAAAGCCCACTTGTGGTGAAAAAATGTGCAAAATAAAAGTGCATATTATTCCGTTTTTGGTATTGCACCATTTTTTATGTCACTTTTAAAGGGAAGAGTCAAATCTCAAGATGAATGTGTGTTACTGTTTGATGAGACTCTTAACAAAAAAACTAGAAAAAAAAACCAATTGGATTCTCATGTTTGGGTTTTGGGATGGTGGGCAAGCTTGTACAAGATACTTAGGTTCGGACTTTTTAGGACCTAGGGGCACTGCTCACTTTGGATTACTGCAGTCAGCCATGGGGTGTGGTGGCAGTGGAGGACAAAAGAATTCTGTGTGTTATTAAAGAAAGCTGCCTTGCAATTCTTCTAGGGGCTGCTTGGCATGTTTAACACTAATTTAAATATTCTGTTATTTAAGAATATTTCGGGTTTCTTCGATTCTTGACCAAAATTTTATTATTTAACATAAGATACTTTACAAATTACCGTGATTATTCTAACCTGGCAAAGTATTCTGTCAAAAGATTTGGTATTTAGTTGGATTCTAAAGAGAACTAACTACAGATTATTACTGTCTCTTGTTTGTAACTAAGCTGTGGTGAGGATTAACAACATGGTTTGTACGCATCCTGGAATTCCATGTTCTGGAATTTTTTTCATTCCTGCCTTTTTGTCCCTGCATGATGTTTTTGTAGTTGAGGATTTTTCTACTGATATAACTTATGTCTGACAAATTTCCCTCCTCGCCCCTTGCAAAATGTGGGGCTGTTGGTTTTCTTGTCTGTCAGCACTACTGAAGCTGTGTTTATTAGCACATCTTTTCTAAAAACAATCATTCGTGTGTTATCACTTTGTCTGTACAGCCAGGGACGCCATATCTCTGCAACTCTTAGTTCGATATGTAAAATTCTTTTTGTATTGGGAAGCTTGAAATATGAGAATGATGATCCCTTAATTCTGTTTTTATCCCGGTCCACAACTTCGCCGCTAGAGGGCGTAAATACAGATCCTGTCGAATTGGAAATGCTCATGTTTCCTTGGTTTGGGAGTTCTACTTCCTTACAGACATTTCTCACACGTAGTCTACGATTCTGTGTTCCGTCACCAGTTTGAGAATAGAAATTTCCACTTGACAATTTCACCAAAAAAAAAAAAAAAAAAAAAAAACATCGTTACAAACATCCTGCCTTATACACTGGCATTCTTTCACTTTTACTCCAACAGTTCTTGACCTGACGCACTTGCTCATTCCCTATTCACCTATTCCTGCTAAAATTTTGCACTAAATAACTCGCGAACATGCAACATTTTACTAATAAACCTAAACTATCATTTAAAACCTAAAAATACTGCTAATATACAATCCTTCATCATTTTCTCAATAAACACAAAACGATTTGAATAATCAAACTCAACAAACATTAAAACATCAAAACTAAACTCCGATCTCCTCACTCCGCAAGTCAGCCATGCGCTCTTCTAGTTCTTTCTCCCATTACTATGGGCATCTTTAGGAAGCCCCGCAGCTCTGATGTACTCAACTGCCTCTAAGCAAGTGAACTTTCTGGTTATCACATCACCCGTCTCTTCGATGTACCGCTGTGGCGCCATCTGTTAGTAGTTTAATCTTTTTTTTTTTATCCCAAAAAACTGTATTAAATCCTATTATATATTTCATTTGTATTATTTTCCTTTTTTTTCCCCCTTTTGGCTTTTGATTTTGATTCCTTCCAAATATTTTAAAGGCAGCTTAGGTCAAAATGACATAATGTATGCCTATTTTTTTTCTATTAAGACTGATTCTGCCAAACGTAGATGTCTTTCTGTTTGACAACTTTTAACTATCTTAATATCTTTGAATTTGGGATATTGTTTAGTTTCTATACAATACTAAATTAGTGCTGTTTCTTCGTTTTTTTTTTTTTTTTTTTTTTTTTTTTTTTGCCAATATCTTAAATGTTGCTGTAATTGATGTTTTAGTTTATTCTTAGTGCTACCAATGTATGACATTGGAGGATTTTGGCTGATCAGAATTACAAAAACTCCTGCTTTATCTAATATTTTAGTATTTCCTCTATTATTCAAAACCATATTTTGGATGGTATGAACTTCATTTCGTAATTGTAAATTATGTTTGATGTATAGTTTATTTATTTCTACTGATATTCTTTTAATATATGGGAATGCCCCAAAATATCTAAACTGATTATTTTTTCATCTTTATTCTTTATATTATTGTAATTATTTTCTACAACTGATATCCATTTTTGTTAAGTTTTTGTCTGGGGCATCCATATTTCTTTTACGAAATTTAATTCTTTATAAAACTTATTTGAAGAATGTGTGAGGGCTCTTTTTATTAGTGTTTTAATGCTATTATGGTTTTGAGCTATAGGGCGAGAGATCAGTCATACAGAATCATTACGGGTACATATGAAGGTTTTCTGTAGACTTTATACTCCAGTGCATTTTCCCCTTTGATTACTTGTACTTTTCTTGTTCTCCTTGTTCTATTGTCAATTCTATTGAGGGATATATTGCATTAAACTGTTTTGTCAATTCTCTAATTTTGTTTTATCTAATTTTGATAAAATAAACATATCGTCTACATATTTGCAATATATTAAAGGTTCTTCCAATGTTTTAATCACTTTAGTTTCAGTATCATTCGTAATAACTTCTGCAAACAGAGCTAATAAAGGCAACCCCGTTGATCCACCGTAGTTTTTTCTGTATATTTTATTTTCAAATGAAAAAATGTTATTTTCATGTGTGTAAAACAGTATGTTGTTATCAAGGTGGAGACTAATATGCTATGGTGGTTTGGCCATGTTGAAACAAAGAGTGATGAAGTGCTTATTAAGAAAATCATTTTGCCTAAGTGGCAGGAAGGAAAGGCAGAGGAAGACCAAGGAAGTTTTGGGAGGATCAGATTCAGGAGTGTCTACATGAGAAAAAGATTATGAGTATGAAGTATAGAAAGTCTTGTGTATGATGGATGTCAGTGAAGCCTGAGTTGTGTGTCAAGATCGCTGTAAATGGAGAAGTTTGATAGGGCAATAAAATAGTGAGTAAAAATTATCTGGTAGTTTGTATTTCTTTGTGGAGCTAACCTCTGAATCTCGAAGAACAGCTTAGTGATATGTATGCATGTATTTATGTATGTATGTAAAACAGTGTTTTTTAACTCAAATATCTGTATATCATTACATTTTTTAATTGAGCCAGTTGCTCTGTAATAATATTTATAGCCTGTGGAACTGGTGTACTGGTCCGATATAATGCCTTGTACTGGTCCAATATAATGCCTTATGTCCATATTGGCCATTTTATAGTCTTGCAGGTCTTGTAAATATTTTTAATTTGATCAATGAAAGCATAACTATTTTTTTAACTGTATTGTTTTCCCATAAATAATGGTGCAAAATAAATTATATGTTTCTCCAGTGCAATCAAAGGTGAGTTCTTTTTTGATACAATTAATCTCATTGGTGCTTCTGGTTTGTGTGTTTTAATTTCTGAAAAAATTATAGGCATTCCAGCTCCCATTGGTGGAAATGACTTCCTAATATCTATTGGTAAGGTGCTATGATTTCTTGTTTGTGCTAAGAATTTAATTTTGTTTTCTGTGGGATTTTTGTTGACTGTAGTACAATTTAACTCTTCTATAGCTTTATACATTTTGTGGTTATATTCTTCTGTATTCAATAAAACAATCTGGCTTGGCTTGTCAGCTACACAAAACTTGATGTTGAGTTTTTTCAACTTAATTGTTTTTTTTTTCATATTGTAATTTCTTCAAATGAATTTTTTATGCTCATCATTATATTCTTTCAAGATAATTCTATATAGTTTGAAACTAATGCCTTCTTTATCTGCACTTGGGATGTTTCTAATAATATCTTCCAACCTTGGAATCAAATCTTCTGTTTTGAGTATTGTCTGAGGAAAAACATATTTTTTCCCTCATTGTAGTATTGCTTATTGACAGTAACTCAATTCTTTTGATGATTGGTTTTGAAATACTGGATAATTATTAACTTCTTTTTCTGGAATCATACTTTCATCAAACAATTTATTTAATCTTTTTTTGTATTATTCTGCCTGGTGTATTTCTCATGCTTTGCAACAATTTCATTAATTTCTATAAACATAGTGTCCAATATCATATTTCTTCAAAATTTCTCAAAGTTTCTATACCTTGTTCTGTATACAACTCCACAAATTCAAACATTTTGACATGTAGGTTAAAAATCAACTTTTGTTTATTATTTCTGCATTTACTCTTTTACTTTGACAAGTCTGCATACTTTTACTATCTTTTTTATTTATTTGGTTATTTTTTAACCTTAAATATATAGGAGCTATATTAAAATCCCTGCATGTTACAATAAATTCTTCCTAGATTTCTGATTTCATTAATTTGATTCTACTTTTTTTGAAATCTAATTCTTTGAAATTTTCTTTTTTGAAAATGAGTTTGATAACACATTTTTAGAAAAACGACTACTTCATGCTCAACCGTACTTACAAATTAAGTCTGCATGTAACATTCAATATACAGGGTGTCTGAGAATTTTTGGACACATTACAAAATTATATAAAACAAAACATTAAACAGATATAAAGAAACTGGCTGTACTAACTTACAATGTAGCTGCACAAGTTAATAAATTTTGATGTGAGATCCCTTGGTTGCTCGTAGTACATCCAAGTGATACTCGATTTCATGTCATGTATTGGCAAACATCTGTGATACGCTGCTTCAGTTCCTGCAAATCAGTACAAGGCATCTGATAGACATGATCCTTCACATAACCCCACATGATATAATCCATATAATCCAGGAATGGGACCACCACGCCCAATCCATCTGTTGGGGAAATGCTCATTTCGACACTTGTGTACACACATTGACCAATGCGGAGCCGTCTTGTTGGAAAACGGCATCATATCTTTTGATCTGCGGTGTAGTGTAATTTTCTAGCATATCCAAGTAAATGTCACTATTTATGGGTTTTTTCGCAGGAGAAGAAAGAGCCAATCACTTTTCTTTTTGATAGGACGCACCACACATTAATTTTTGGAGAATCACGTTCCAGTCCAATAGCAGCATGAGGCGGTTCACTGCCCCATATCCTACAGTTGTGACAATTCCCAATACCTGATACATGAAATGTAGATTCATCACTAAAAATTACAGTACTGAGAAAGTTTTCTTCGTTTCCCACTCAATTCAGCATATCCACAGCGAAATCGTATCGCAGAGTGTGATCATTTACATGCATCTTTTGCACTATTTGAATTTTATAAGCATGAAACTTTAATTTCTTGTGCAATATATCGTGAACTGTCAATTTCGGAATGCACAGTTCTGCTTGCTTTACGAACAGATTTCCTGGGGCTTCATTGGAAACTTTCATTAACTTGGTCAACCGTCTTATCGCTGATGCTAGGCATACCGGCTCCTCCACAATGTGACACATTGCCAGTTCTTTAAACTGCTTCATTCACCGCTTAATTGAATTAGTTGACGGTGGATTACAACCATACTCTAAATGGTACAGTCTTTTAACTTTAATGACAGACTTTATTTCAGCAAGCCATAACACACACATCGCCTTCTGCTATACGGATGACATGACTACTGATTGCGCATTTCTCATACATTCCTCATTAGGCCACACCTAGCGCCATCTATCGGATTCTGGGAATAACAATTCTTCAAAACAAAAATATAGAAACCGTGTTAGTAATACGTGACATAGAAAAACAGACAACGCTGACAGTTGTTTTTTTTTGTACATAATTTTGTAATGTGTCCAATAATTCTCGGACACTCTGTATAACCTACAGTCTGTGATAAACATATTCATCCTACTGTACTTTGAATAGAATTAACATAGAATTAGAAGATCTAGAAAAATTGGCTATTTTATATATAATGGTAATCAAAGAAAGAAATGCACTGGAGTATAAAGTCTACAGAAAACCTTCATATGTACCCGTAATGATTCTGTATGACTGATCTCTCGCCTATAGCTCAAAACTGTAATAGCATTAAAACACTAATAAAATGAGCCTTCACACATTCTTCAAATAAGTTTTATAAAGAATTAAATTTTATAAAAGAAACTTCAAAAAAATATGGATACCCAGACAAAAACTTAAAAATGGATATCAGAAGTAGAAAATAAGTGCAATAATATAAAGAATAAAGATAAAAAAATAATCAGTTTAGATAAATTGGGGCATTCCCATATATTAAAAGAATATCAGCAGAAATAAACTATGCATCAAATATAATTTGCAATTAGGAAATGAAGTTCTACCATCAAAAATATGGTTTTGAATAATAGAGGAAATACTAAAATATTAGATAAAGCAGGAGTGTTTATGTAATTCTGATCAGCCCAAATCCTCCAATGTCATACATTGGTTGTACTAAGAATAAACTAAAACATCAATTATATTACAGCAACATTTAAAAAAAAACCGCAGTTAATTCAGTATTGTATAAAAACTAAACAATATCCAAAATTCAAAGTTAAGATAATTTAAAATTGTCAAACAGAAAGAAATCTACGTTTGGCAGAATGAGTCTTAATAGAAAAAAAAAAAAAAGAAATAAGCGTAGACTATGAAATTATATCGACCCAAGCTGCCTGTCAAATAAATGGAATGAATTAATTAGAATTGAAAGCCAAAAAAAAAAAAAAAATAAAAAAAAAAAAAAGGAAGGAAGGAAAATAATAAAAACAAAAAAAACAAAATATATAATAGGACTAATACAGTTTTTTGGGATAAAAAAAAAAAAAATTAAGCTACCAACAGATGACATTGAGAAGAAGATTGAAGAGACGACAGCGACTTCCTTTGCCTACCTCTGCCTTTCCTTAAAAAAATTTCTTAGTAAGCATCTCATCACCCATTCTCTCAGCATGGCCAAACCACCTGAAGCATATTAGTATCCACCTTGCTAACATTTTCCTTCACATTACACAACTGCAACATATCTTCATTCCTCACCCAATCAAAACATGCCCCCCCCCCCGGTAAGGAACGCATTTCTCCAGCACACAAACAACTCCTATGCTTCTTCTGTAATACCCAGATTTCACTGCCATACATCAGAGTAGGAACAATTACACTTTCATACCAGAACTGAGTTCAGGCTCAATTTTAAGAGCCTGAGCCTGAAGTATGTCGACCCGAGCCTGAATTTTACATTGCGAGATACAGCCCAGGCCCGAAAACTATGACTAACCTGTTTTGGCATCCAAAAAAACTCTCCTCTTCCACGCTTCTACTCTTTCTTCCCCGTGTAATTAACTGAAGTCTTTCTCAACTGCGGAGTGGAGAAGGGATGTCCATCTATTTCTATAGTTTCTTTGACCATTCATTTCTTCCTAAAATGTTTCTGGTGGCCTGGGATCAGGAAAAATTGGGTGGCACAACAACCTACGGTGTACGTTGCTCAACAGAATTAGCAGGGAGTTGCCCCCTTGAGGTAGGGAGTAAAATTTTGTCAGCTTGCTATCTACTATCGATAGTTCTTAAACTTTTCCTTCGCAGAAATTCAGTAATTCATGGCCTCTATATTTGTTACCCAAGCTCAGAATGAATAGTCCTGCCGAATTCCCATCTAGACCCAGTTGCCAAATAATTCTAATTGACAACTAGAAAGTGTAAATAAAAGGATTCGTATGATAAATCATACAAGATGAGATTTTAAAAATAAAGGAAGAAAAATTCTTTCCCTCTCTTAGAGCCCGAGCCTGAACTCCAGTACGTATTATACAGCTCGAGCCCGGTTCGGTCCCAGGCTCGACTTCGGGCTTTCGGCCTTATCCCGTCTCGGCACTGATTCATACACCGCTATGCGGGACTTTCTTGAGAGCTCATCATTCCTGTGAAAACCTCCCAAAGCAAAAATAAAGGAAGAAAAATTCTTTCCCTCTCTTAGAACACGAGCCTGAACTCCAGTACGTATTATACAGCCCGGGCTTGACTTCGGGCTTTCGGCCTTGTCTCGTCTCGGCACTGTTTCATACACCGCTATGCGGGACTTTCTGAGAGCCCATCATTCCTGTGAAAACCTCCCAAAGCAAGCCATGACTTTCAGTGAAGAATTCACTCTCCTGCTAATTTCACCATCCAATTTGTTTTCTCTGTCAAACATTCTTCCTAAATACACACTCATTCACTTGGTCAGTGAATGTGCCATTTAGACTTATATTACATTCAGTACTACCAGATTCTCTCTCAAAAAACGTATATTTCACCTATCCTTATCCTTAAATTTCCAATGTAAGCATTATTTCAAAATAATTAAATATTAATAGTGCTTTGTATGTTGATTGTGTGGTATATGAAAGTATTTCAGGAGTAGTGCCACATTTATGTTCCAACTATAGATTTTATACCTATATATTTTTTAGTTTTATGGGGAGAGTTTTATTCTGTAATTTACTTCAGCAATTGAACTGAAGCAAAATACAATTTTTTTTTTCTCAAGATCAGTATAGTATAATGGGTATAAAAGTTTTGTAGAAATTAAACTTGGTTACATTTTCAGTGACAGTTTTTGTATTTCAGTATTTCTCTGTGATTCTGAGTTTCTTATTAGCTGCAGCACACATAATTTTGAACATTCTGCATTAAACAGAGGTCATCGCTCTTTCCACGTTTATAAGTAAGTCACGGAAAAATTCTTATTGGAAATCGAGCCCAGAGTGTTCCAGTTATGCGCCGGAAATGCTTCCACTGAACAACAGTGGCCTCGAATTCCTCCAGAATCACACACACTAACTGCCAAGCCAATTTGGCAGGTTGCTTCTTGGAGCCCCGCACAATGCTAGGGATTTGCCAAAGATGGTAAGCAGCAACTGAACAAATAATTAGAAAGTGAATAAATAATTAATACAGACATTTGACGTGGACCAGGAACATTAAACAGAGGTCATCGCTCTTTCCACGTTTATAAGTGGGCCGCCACTGGGAATGGAACCTAGAGTCTTCCAGTTATGCGCTGGATAGTGCAGTGGAAGCATATCCGGCGCATAACTGAAAGACTGTGGGTTTGATTAGTTTTTCTGTGGCTCACTTATAAATGTGGAAAGAGCAATGACCTCTGTTTGATGTTCCTGGTCCACGTCAAATGTCTGTATTAATTCTGCATTAAGTTTGGTCAAGCATGTAGGATGTTGTTTGTTGTAAGTTACTGGTTGAACAGACCTATGGTTTTACTATATTTTAAGTAGGAGCATTTAGATCATCTGTCCTGGGAAAAAATAAAAAGTCCTAAAGTCCTGTGATTGAAAAATTGTATGAACCATGTTAACAAACATTGCCTTCCCTTTCTAGTATGTTCCAATTGCACTAAAAGCATGCAGGTAAATCTTGGTTTCGTTATCCTGATTTTCGGATTTATGCAATTCATTGGTGCCATCTGTTAACACTACGAAGAAACAATAATTACAATAATGGGTTTGCACATCTTGACGCCTATCTTTCGATATTTTTGTCAAGACGCGAGTGCTCACTCAGATCATATCAACAGAGCTGTAAAGCTGCGTGTGAGAGGATCTACAGTGTCAAGCAAAAAGAAAAAAAGTGTGTCTTTTGAGGAGAAGTGTGTATGAAGGTCGTATTCATTAGAAATACAATTAGAAGTTCTGGATTGCTGTGAGAAAGGTGAGCGTATTGCTGACATTCAGCGTGCTTGGGGACTTGATGAATCCACTGTGAGAACTATTCGTGACAATGTGGAATCAATTCGAAAAAGTGCTCAATCTTCAACCAACTTGAGTGTAACTAGAGTGACCAGATCTCGCTCGGAGGTGATGGAAACAATGGAGAAGACGCTAAGCCATTGGATTGAGCATCACAACAGCAGCACATGCCTCTTAGTGGTGCAGCTATTCAAGCTAAAGCTAAGAGTTTGTGTGCAGATCTGATGAAAGAAGAGGACGATCCAGCACTTTTCTTGGCCAGTTCAGGTTGGTTTGATTGTTTCAAGCATCATTTTGGCTTCCACAATATAAAACTGACATGGAAGGCAGCTGCGGCAGATGAAGTTGGAGCTGAGGAATTTAAACAAATATTTAAGCAAATTGTGATGGAGAAAGGTTAAACACCGAAACTGGTTTATTTTGGAAACAAATGCCTAGCCGCACCTTCATTTCTATTGAAGAAAAAACAGCACCTGGATTTAGGGCTGCCAAGGATCTATGCACCCTTCTTTTCAAAGGAAATGCTTCAGGAGATTGTAAATTAAAATTACTTATGATCTATCATTCACAAAATCAGAGGGCACTGAAGGGATGTGATAAGAGCAGGTTCCCTGTTCATTGGAGGTCGAATAAGAAGGGTTGGACGACTTCTGCAATTTTCAATGATTATTTTGTCAAAGAACTGAATAATGAGTTTGAAGGCCTACTGTGAGAAGAAAAAATCCTTTTCAAAATACTTCTTCTTGATAACGTTCCCCTCCCTCCCCATCTTCCATTATTGACTCGAATGACAGTATCGAAGTTTTGTTTCTACCTCCTAACACCACTTTTATACTGCAGCCCATGGACCAGGGAGTTATTGCCACATTAAAGGCCTACTATCTGCATCGAACGTTTTGCAAGCTCATTGAAGAATGTGATTCGACCGACAACCTTACCATCAAGACTTTCTGGTGACAGTTTAACATTCAGATGGCGATTGATGCAATTACAGATGCATGGAATAATATCACTCCAAAGTGCATGAATGGCATATGGAGGAAACTGTGGACAGTGAAATCACCGGTGCAACGAGAGAAAGTGGACATGGCACGACAGATTTGTTTCACTTATGTTAATGAAGAGAATGTGTGTGTGAGGTTCTGAACTCTCATTCCGAGAATTTGAGCAATGAGGATCTGATGGCTATCACTGAGGACAATAACAATGAAGTAACAGAAATCAAGGATGTTTAGCCTGTGAGAAAGCTTACAAAAAAAAAAAAAAAAAAAAAAAAAAAAAAATGGACGAGTCCTTCCGAATAATCAGCGCTGCAATGACAATTTTTGAAGACCATGATCCTGAGATAGTGAGAAAAAACTTTACAGTCGACAATTAAGCATTTTTTTACAAAACAGCTTGACACTTCAAACGAACGTCAAGCCTCCAGCAGGAACACTTCAACTGCAACTGATTTGTCCCTTCAGAAATCCATGAGAGGAACTGGACTGACTGCAACACCATCAGAATCTTCTGATATGATGAGCCAGAAGCTTACTACTATATTTAAGATGTGAAATTCGACTTGCTAAAACTACAGTGGACTGTTATGTTACACGTGTATTCAGCATTAACATTACGTAAGTACTGTATGTACACACTATATTTTCAGGATACTACGTACATATGTGATGGCGTAGGAGTCTTTGTTGTGAAATCTTGTTTTAAACTGCAATTGTAAACTGTTAGTGTTTGGTTGTAGTTAATTTGAAAGCATGCAGAATGCATTGACTCATTTTTCTGTCTATGGCCAAGTTTTAGTGGGTAGACAGCTAAGCATGTTGCCCCCAGTCCCACTGTATTATTGTATTAACCAACCTGAATTCTATCATAAATACACTACTGTTTGTGAAAATTGCAACACCAAGGAAGAATTACCCTGTTCAAATGAAATTTATATCACAGATTCCTCATGGTACAGAGATAATTGATTACATTTGTAGAGCAATACATGATTTTTTCACTTCAAAACTGAGTATCATGTTAACCCACTTCAAGCAACAATAACTCATCAGAGAACATGACCTGTGGCCAATCAGCGCACCAATGTTCAAGACCACATTGCTGCCGGAGGCGTCTGCGTCAAAGAAATGCACTGCGATGGGCTGCTGGCACCCAGTCCTCCATTAAGCAGACATCGAACTGTGCTGGAAGATACTGCTCCTCTCCTGTGCTAATACAATACAGTGGACGTCACTGTGCAATTGGTGACTGCCATACAGTAGAGGTGTCTGTTATCCCGTACAGTGGTACAATTTCGCGGTCCATTTCTCAGATGTCTGTGCATCCAAGTCTCATCTGTCCACTGACGCCACTTTCGCATCACTGTATTGGCGTTTTGTCGTATACGAGTGGCAATTTCATGGTAGGAAAATTTAGCTTCTCTCATCCCAACCATTCTTTCTTGCTTTGAGGTCCATCAGGTGTTCATAATCATGTGACCTTCTTTGGCGACGGGGCATAGTGAGACACAAGAAACACCCTTTCGACTTAATGTCAGCTCT
The DNA here is from genome assembly GCA_039090855.1 of Macrothele yani. NCBI lineage: Eukaryota > Metazoa > Arthropoda > Arachnida > Araneae > Macrothelidae > Macrothele > Macrothele yani. The sequence continues at coordinate 15,916,586 of CM077005.1, read as the reverse complement.
TCACTGACTGCAATATTTCATTTGAGCCAGCTCTTTATACCAAGGACTGGACAGTTCAAAGGGCACTCCTCCAAAATTGATGCACATTTTTACTGACATTTTAATCATTTGCATGACCCAACCTGTTGTACACATCCTGTAAGCTTCAAACTAATACCATCAGTCCTTCATGGTATTGCAATTTTTACAAACAATACTGTAGTTAACTGAAGTTACTATTAGATAAAAAACAACACACCTGAGATATATTTTTTGCAAACTATGTAGTGAGGAGTGGGGGCATGTAGAGTGTTGTATTTGGGTTTATTCAGCTGGAAGCCTGTCTTTGTGTACCCCCACGCACAAAAAAAAAAAAAAAAAAATAAGTAAGTTGTACTCAAAAGCCTCACTTTCTATACAACTATGTTAATTTCAACTGGAGCACATTCAAATACATAGTGGCACCCACAGTTTGTTAAATGCATAACTATGCTGCGTTGTAACACGGCAGCAATTGAGTGTCAACTAAACTTATGAACTGAATTCCTAAGCCTCAATTTCAGTAGTTCAGAGCATTTCCTTGAGAGGCACCAAAAATCTAGAAATGTCTACGAATAAGCAGAACTCAGAGAAAAAGGAGAATAATAATTCAACTGAATATACCGTTATTTTCAGACTAAGAGCCACATCTGCGTAAAGGGCCGCAGGTGAGAAATTTTGCAATCTTGGAAGCAAAAGTTGCCGTAAGGGCCGCACCTGTAAAGTTGTGGTGCTGCTCAGAAAACTAAATTATCTTCCTTATTTTCATGAATTAACTCACACCCAACGTGATTATATGTATACTTCAAAGGCTAATCTGCAATTCGGTGTCGATCTGCTTTATGCACTTATTTTTTCATACTGGCAAAACATTTTTATTTATACATTTTTTATTAATCGTGCTAATGATGTTATTTATTTGCCTTTATTAAATGCTCAAAACCATTTATGTAATCAATATAAATCACAGTTAATCTTAAGACTCCCATTAGAATATCGCATTGCTCGTAAAACCGCACAGTTGTCTAAATTCCATTCAATGTGGATGTCTGCTACAGGATGGTTCTCTGTTCACCGCAATAGAATCCGTCTTAAAAGTAATTAACTTATAAATTATCGCTTGTAATGCTTTCGATTAATGTTTTCTTTAATAATGTGTTCCTTCTATGTTATGCTTTTTTCTCATCTACAGAATTTTTTGTTAGAATGAAGTTGCGCTTCCTTTTACCAGCTGCCTCTCACGTGTTCGTGGATTTGGCCGCCAACACTTCGAAACAGCGGTGCTGCTTTCTCTCTTTCAAGTGGTTTGACCTACTTTCATTTACTGTGCACTGAGCCTTCGCGCGTTGAGCTCCGCTTTTATATGAATGGGAAAGCTCTCCCTTTTTTTTTTTTTTTTTTTTTTTTTCAGCCGAAGCCTTCAATTTTCACTATCGTCAGTCAATAAAAAAAATAAAAAAAATAAAGAAAAAAATTGAAGCAAAACTCAGGAGCACGAGCCAAGAAACACCTGTATCGCATGCCAGATTAACCAAGAAAAGTGAACGGCGTTTGTCTTACCGTCCCGCCTGTATTGTTTGGAATAGGTCTCTGCTAACGGAATCATCCTGGGGCAGACTTTTGCGTTGTTCATGTTCTTAAGCTTATGTCCAGAAAAGTGCCTATCAAACTGGTCTCCCCACCCCAGTGAAAATCAACCTTCCTTCCCTTGGTTGCACCGCACTCTCCCTGCATGATGTATGCTGCAGCCAACGAAAGAGATACGCTGGGCGCGCTATCCACAGAAGCCTCGAACGTCACGCTACTCGTCTGTTTGCTTATGTCCCCATTCCATCCCCCACTCTCCCATGCAAAGGGCATTTAAGTCAGGCATTCCTGTTCTCCCTCACTTTCTCTCCTAAACCAACATCAGAACAGCGGAGTTATCGTTTAAATAGACGTGTCTAACGTATGAGTTGAAGGGGGGACTTGATCAGAGTCGAGTTTGTGAAAAAAAATCTGATTTGAAAAAAAATTACTAACCATCTGCATGAAGAAAAAAAAAAAGGGGATGGAGAGAGGGAAGAAACAGTCTTATTGAAAACAAATTCGGCATAAGAGCCGCACACCCGAAAAATTTCACTTTTAGTAACATAAGAGCCGCGGCTCTTAGCTCAAAAATTACGGTAATGGCAATTTCTGAGTAGCCCAAAGCAAATGTTTTTCTAAGTATAACAAATTTATAAAGAAATTTTCCCAAGTACGTAGCAAACGCACAAGTGTATTATTTTCTGCACTGAAGCACACTCGCCTTAGTGTTTTCTGTCTGCTCATCCTTCAGTTGGAATCAAATCTGCATCGCCTGATTTCTGTTCCAAGTATGTTACCATTACACTTCCAAGCTACTGAAATTGAGAAATTGTGGCTTAGGAATCTGAACAAGCTTCAGGTTTGCTCTAGTCAAAGCATTTTGATGTCTCTTCATAGTGTAGATAGCAATTCTCGTCCACAAACAGACCTAGGGCTTGAAAAATATCTGGAAAGTTAATACCCAGCTGGGCATGTGTGGAAATGATTTAGCTGTCCTGGTAGTAAAAGCTTGGATGTCCAGAAAAATTTATCTTTCTAGATAACAAATCGAAACCCTTATTTTCAGATAAAAAAATATGGATTTTTTTTTACCTGTTTTGCATTTCTGATTTGAGGGTCTGTATTCAAAATGTTCAAGGCACAAAAGCGTGTATCTCTAGTTTTAAGATGAAGATACCAGAATTGGTATGAAATGTTCTGGTGATAAAATTGGTATTTGAGAAATTTTGTGATTCTGCCATTTTCCTTTTGTTAAAGTTTTCACCCTTTGTAAACACAGCTAGTTCTTTCAGAGGCACGCATCCCTTCACCAACTATAAACAACATTTGGAGCAAAACTACATATGGTTCCAATTTTTGGACCTAGATCATAATATAATTAAAGAAGGGATATTCTTCTGCCCTTGGCACTTCGTAACAATACAATTTCCAGGTAGATAGTGTGGAAGAAGTATTCACCCTAGAAGTATTCATTGAATGGAAATCGGAAGATATGGGCTCGATTCCCTTTCCAGGACAATATAATTTTCAAGTTTTCTGACGTGACTATGTTACATGAGAAGCAAAATAAATGCAATTCAGAGCTGTCTGCTGTGTTAATAATTCAAATAACACTTCTAGCAGTGAAATGAAACACGACATGTGGTGACTGTTGCTCAGAGTGGGCAACTTTTTTTTTTTTCTTTTACCTGCTCAGGCCAATAATTTACATGCCATCTTAGGAATGGTATTTTTTTTTCTTTTTTTTTTTGATTGAAGGCTTAATACTACCATGAGCAACTCAATGGGCTATAAGCAGTCACCCGTCTCTGATTTTGGGTCAGTGGTTCTAGGGAAGGGAGAGAACCAGTGCTGTAAGAAAAACAAAACATCCATGCCTCACCGGGATTCGAATCTGGTCCCCTTCATAGACGAATGGTCATACGCCAGCGCTTAGACCACTGCGGCTTGGTATTTTTCAATCCTTGATACCTATGTCACAGATCAACAGTTTTTCAGATATTAATGGAGAGGTAATTTTCCCTAGTGCATGACAGACAAATGTATTATTTTAAGCACATTTATTCTTTCATGAAATCATCTCAGAAAATTGAAAATTTGCATCGTCATGAAACTACGAAATGTTCTGTTTTTTTGTCTTCTTGGGAGACTGAACAATTGTATCAACCAAATTTTTATACCCACACTAACCAGAATTGCAACTTCAGCCACTAAAAAAGATTTCAGAATTGGCTAACAGATTGGATTCATTCTTCAAAATAGACTTAGATATAAGAAGAAATGTTATTTAAGCATTCCCTTAGACAATGATGAGGAATATGTTGGACGCTTAAGGGTTTTGAAGCAAGAACTTTGTTAACATCCTGCAGCAGTTAAGAGGAGAGATCGAAAAACAGTACATTATCGCAATACATTCAAACATGCGGTTGTTGACCAAAATGAGATATTGTACAAATGATGGATTGGAAAAAAAAATTGAATAAAAGACTCATTATGGAAAGCTTTTACATTCTAAAAAGGGAAGCTATTAACCAATCAACAAAATCTATTAGCTACAGCTTCAACAAATGGGCCAATCCCTAAAGGTGACAATTTTTTTAGGAAAAACCCTTCAATACTTTTAATTTCTTGAGATGATGAGAATAGCAACAGACAGGGTTTGTAAAATTCGGCAATTCAAATGGACACAGTCCAGGAACCTTGTGGGACAACTGACATCAGTACAGCATTGATAATGTGACCTGAAATGTCTGCAGATAATTTAAACAGCCCAGAAATAAGGAATAATGATGCTTGTATTATTTCTCTATCCAACAAGCCCAGTCACCACCTTGTGGTACTGATATTTCACTTTTGTGCCCCCTCCCCTTTTTATGTATATGCAAATACCAGTTATTCAGTTATATCATTATACCATGAAAGAAAATTAAGTGCAGAATTGGAAATTTGAACACATAATTTTGACTTTGCAATTTGAACCACGAGATGATTATGTGCAAAATTAAAATCTTGAACTCATAACTTTGACAGCACTTTCAGAATTTGCATACACCAGGGGTAAAAAAATCAGAAAATTTTTACAGACCGTATGCATTTGTCTAGAAAAATCGGTGCCCATGCCAAAAATATACGTGCCCAACATTTTGCTGATGAAATTTTACATTGCTAATAGCTCCTGAGCCCAGGAAATTAAATATATTAAATGCCATTATATAACATAGCCTACTATTCAATGTCAAAACTAGAAAATCAGTTACTTTTAATGAAGTAAATATATCGAAAGGAAATCAATTACTTTTTAACATTTCCAATTATTGCAGTCCAAACTGAAGTTGAATCTCATCTACAAGATTTCCTCACATTCTTTTGTCATGATACATTTCAATAGTGTCCACTAACCTTCCCTGTGCCTTTGGCAGCTGATTGCCAATGTTCGAGTTTCAGATATCCATCAGTATTAGCAACAGTCAAAAATCCACTTGCCTGCCTACTGAACAGTGCGCACATGTTCAGCAACTTTGGGGGGAAAAAAATGCGTTCGCTGGTAACTCATGGGTGCGCACTTGTGTCTCTAATGTCCTCCTCCTCCTGCTGTTCGTTGGGTGAGCGGAACAGAAATGCTTTGGCGCCATGCCAGAGCTCAAGCCTGCTAACTGGTTGTGTTCATGACATCACTGTTGTTCTCCGTCAACTGCGACCTCGGTTTTCTCATCACAGCTACCTATCACGCTGAGAGGTTAAGGATCATCCACAGCCCATCACTGAATAATTATTTGGGGTTTTTTTTTTTTTTTTGTTTTTTTTTTTTTTTTTTTAATCAATCTTCCTCCTTAAAGTGACTTTCAATGTTGAACAAAAAAATTCTGCAGTACAATGCTGTGCTGGTTACTCCTTTTCAGCTACTGGCTGGCCCAGTCGGGATGAAAATTTTCTTATGTACATAAATGTCCAGCCGGGCATGTAGTAAAAAATAATACATGCCAGATTCGAATTTTTACATGCCCTGGGCATGTCAGGCAATAGATTTCTCAAGCCCTGGCATACACTTTATTGCATATTTGATTATTCTATGAGGTAAGAAAACACACTTTATTACATTTTTTATTATTCTATGTGGTTTTATGAATAAAAGACAGAACTGTCTTTTTATTGCATAAATTCTAATTTATTACATCTACAAATTTAAGTTATGTGGAAAAGTATTGCAAACTTCATCGGCATTCTTTAATTTGCATGTCGTGTGTAAAGTATATTTGTGCACATGCCATTGTTGCGTATGCAGGTGGTAAAATCCTTAAAACTTTTTTTTTTTTCTGGGTGAATAAAAAGTACATATTGTTTTGTGGAAGAAAAATTATTAGAGCCCTGCCAACCTAGTACAATCTCTCAAACAGTTGTTTCTATTTTGACAATGATATAGTGTTATCCATGTGTTAGAAATAATACTGCAGAGATTGTTTTCTTGTGTAATTCTTTCCTTCATTCCTGTAATGACTCATGTTTGACAGTGTATGTGGAACAGGAAGGAGCATTATTGTTTTTGGTGAAGTGAGGTTATCTAGATTCTCTCCCTTCCTCCATTTTCTCTTCTCGTCCTCTTGCACTATATAGTAACAAAAACAAACAAATTCATTAGCTAAATTATAGCTCCACCTTATTTTCTTTTTCTGCATTGCATGCCTATGTAATTCTTCCAAGAATTGGCTGCAATTTTTTATGTAAGTATTTTGCTATTAATAGTTCAGGAAACAATGTATTTTATACCAAACAGAAATCATCGCTTTTTCTATGTTAATAAGTGAGTCTCGGAAAATTTCTCATCGGCCGCCACCGGGAATCGAAACCAGGGTCTTCCAGTTACGTGCCAGCACCATGAGAATTTTTCCATGACTCACTTATTAACGTGGAAAGAGCGATGATTTCTGTTTGGTGTTCCTAATCCACGTCGAGTGTTTGAATTAATGTATTTTATGTTGAAAATACAATAATTTAAACATATGCATATTAAGTAAGAGGGGAAGTATATTTTTTTTTGTTTGTGTGTGTGCTCACATATTATATTTGCATTTGGTAAGGTTTTACAGTATTAATATTCATTTGAGCCTGCTCGGTCAAATTCATAGTGCAGGGGTCGCTCTGCCGATCGCATTCTTTGCAATTTGCGAAAAATAAATAATTTTGGTGATTGCGTTTTTGTACTGTTGTATTTCTTTGGTGAAAAAAAAAAAAAATATGAATTCAGCAAATAAGTTGGTGAAAACTTTAAAAAGCCAGCACAACCGCTGCATAGTGGAAAATACTTATTGTATTTCAGTGTGTGTGAACTCTTAAATGGCTGTCTTCTAAACTAATATCAAGTGGATGAATGCTTTCTGTATGTGTGTGTAAAATACTGAGAATTTTCAATATTAATTTTATGCTTCACTCCTTGAATTTTTAGAAAATGACATTTGTTCAGCTTAAAAATTTTGTTTGAATTGTTGTGAAAGTTCTTGATCATCTTAAGAGTTAATCAAAGCTTTAAACTCAAATTTCAAACTTAAGATGTGTAACATGATTTACATAAGTAGACTGATTTAAATGAAAAAAATAAGAAGTCTTAAACTTGTTTTGGATAGTCTTTTTCAAAGTGATGTTATGATTCCACCCTCAGCCCTAGACTGTTTAATTCTCTGGTATTTTGAGTTCTTGCCATGCAGAATAGTTGTTAATGCATTTCTGTTTCTTACATAATATACTATGTGAATGCCAATTCCCATGCACTTGGAATTATAATTTTCATCACATTTGTTTTCCAAGTGCATGAATTCTGAAATTTTGTATCAATATATGTAGTAGCATCTGGCAGAAGTGCAAAATTTTAAAGGCACGATAATCTCCTTTGGGCACATCACAGTAATACTTTGAATTTCATATTTGATATTTCGGATGCTGTACCATAGCTGTTTATAAAAGTTTTACCATTTTAGAGTTCACTGGCATTCTCATGTAGGGTATTTCCACTTTGGAATACAAGGCAGATGTGTTACAAAAAAAGCCCATTCGATATTACTAGTGCAAAATCAAACTATAATTTTTTTCCATACAAAAGTCCATTCGATATTACTAGTGCAAAATCAAGCTATATTTTTTTTCCATACAAAAGCCCATTCGATATTACTAGTGCAAAATCAAACTATATATATATTTTTCCATTTACTGATCTAACCTTTTTACATTGACTGTATTTTTTTCTGATATGTAATGCAAAATTTTGAACTGATCTTTTATGTAGGTGCTTGAAATATAAAACTCATTTGCTTTTTTTTTTTTTTTTTTTAATACTATAGGTGCTTGCAAAATTGATCTAATTAAGAAAGCATTGCAGTATAAGTATGCTAAGACAGAATACGAAAAGTTACATATACCACCCCCTATCGGTCAAGCCTGTATAGCTAAGTTTCATCTTGATAAAGGGTGGTACAGGGGTGAAATTGTTAGTACCCAACCAGACATTGTCAAGGTAAGATCTTGCTGCTAAAATACAGCAATTTCCTTCCCTCCCACTCACACAGTTCCAATATTTCTCTGCTGTTATTTTTTAATTTGAAAATCCTTCTGCAATGATAGTGATCAGTCTGTGTAAATTATTAATATTCATATTCCACTTTGATCTAAATATCAGTGTACTTCTATAAGTCAGTGTGTATACTGAACTCTAGAATGTATCGAAAATACAGTGTTCTAATAAATCAGATGTTGAAAATACTTTTTAGCATCATTGTAGAAACTAAAAGATAAGAAATCAAAGAGCAGTATCTGAAAGAGAAAAGTTGGAGGGGATAATCTTTAAACTGAGAATATAATTGCAGAAAGAAATTTGAAATTATTAAAACTTTTTTGTTTTGAAATTTGCTGTAAAAATATGTATATACAGACATGGTACAATTCCCAGATATGCCAACTACTCCGGAAATAGCACTTGTACTATGGAATACGGAAAACCATGATTCTTCTATGGAAAATTAACAGAAGTTATAATTGTTTATTTTGCTTGTTCCCCTTCCCAACGTAACGGCTGGCACTTTTGACGATCCATCATTTGTATTGCTTGCGATACTGCCCGCACCTCCAATTCTGCCTCTCAAGGCTGCTCAGATCTTAGCACGACTGGTACTCGTGAGTGCTGCCTTGCACCGAGTCATTCCAAGTGAAAACCCTCCCTCCCCAGCATGCAACATTCTGGGGACATTGAGCGCAGCTCACGTTGGTGGGCGTGGGTGGAGTTTGGTTCAGAACACGGTGATCTCCTGAATGCACTTGCTCAGCACAGCGACGAGCTCTTGAAACTTGTTCGGTGCCGAAAGTGAGTGTCATTGCCTGGCATTGGAGGTTTTTTTTGTTTTTCTTTTTATGCGTGTGTCTACCATCATGTCAGTAATTAATATATTGAAGTTTTTTTCTTGCGTTGCAGAAAAGTATGCTTGGATTTCGTTCTTATGTGGACTGACCCTGTAAGCCGTTGACTCGGTGCTGCGCAACATTGTTTTATGAAAACGATTTAGTTCTGTATAGTTTTTGTTCCTGAAAATAACAATTATGGATTCCAGGAAGCGAACGTTATCAAATGAGGCAACACCACAGGCAGTAGCGAAAAAACCTAAGAACTGCCAGAAGTTTTAAGCATCGTATGCTATGGAGTTTCCTTGTCTTCAACGATAAAAATTATCCGAAAATATGGCATTTTGTGCGTTGTGCTCAAAGGATTTCAACATAGCACATGACGGTGTGGATGACTGTCATCGCCGCATGCTTTCCAAAAAACATACCGAGTATTCGACAGCTGCAGCAGAAACGAAGATTTTTACAAGTTATTTTACTAAGGATGATACTGTAAATGTAATCAAAGCTGAGAGCTTATTTGTTCAATTTCTAATAGAATACAATATTCCAATTTCTGCAGCAGACTACGGGAAACATTTATTTTGGGCAATGTTCCTGGATTCAAATATAACCAAACATTTTACTAGCAGTCGCACAAAAACTATGACAATTGTAAAAAATATTGCAAGAAGTAATGTTTCAGTGGTGGTTTCAACATTAAATAAATGTCTGCCATTCTCTTTAAGCACTGATGGCAGTAAGACTGTCAAGATGTAAAACTTTTTCCACTACTTATAAGATATTTTGACGAGATTATTAGGCACATTACAACAAAATTGATGTCGTTATTAGAATCTTCTGATAACACAGGTTAAGGCATTTTTCAGGTTATAAATACCGAATTTCAGAAGAAAGAATTAAAGTGGGAGAAAGGTGTTAGCTTTTAAGAAGATAATGCAAATACAATGATGGAAAAAAAGAAAGGAGTTGCATCATTTCTATTAAAAGGAAATCCATCAATGATAATTAGAGGTTGTCTTTGCCACTTGATATACATTGCTCCGAAAAAAGCTACATCGGTATTCAATGAAAATATAGAGTTCCTCTTAGTTGACATCCTTAATTTTCACGATAAAAGCTCCAAGCATAAAAGCAGCTTCAAATTGCAACAACAGCTTTGTAGCCAGGAGATGAAGCCTCGTCAAATTTTGAAATATGCCAATACGAGATGGTTGTCACTAGTGAATTGTATTGACCGTATCCTAGAGCAGTGGGAACCATTAAGAGCTTACTTTGTAGAAGACAGAAAGTTACAATTTTCAAAATAAACATTTCCAACATGTAAGATCATCTTTGGAAAAACCTAGCACAAAATTAAATCTGTTATTCCGTCATAGTGTTATATCATTATTCACAAAAATTATTCTTTTGCTCCAACAAGATGCTCCATATATTCATAAGTTAAGGAGAGCCATTGTGCAGTTCTTTATGGATCTTTTGGCTAGATTTGTAAAGCTTAGTGTCCTAGCTGATGGGGATGTTGAGCTTAATTTTTCAAATAGGTGTTTCAAATAAGAAAAATCAGAAAGAGGACACATAACTGGTAATTGGAGTAAAAACAAGAATGTGTTTAAGCGAAATCATTTTAAAACGAAAATGAACTTTCGAAGTTCTATACATCTGTCAGAAAATTTTACGCTGAAGGATGTTCTTATATTCAAGAAAAGATACTGATCTATGAGTGATTTTTAAAACATGCAGAAGTTGCAGATCCTTCTCTTAGAGCCAGAACATAATTTACTTCTGTATTATACATAGTCAAGTGCTTTCCATTTCTAATAACTGAAAATGAACTTGATATACTGGAAGCGAAATTTGCTTGTTATCAAGCTGACAAATTAGAGACTATAGCAGAAACAGAATAGATGTCACTTGGTCAGAAATCTCAAAATTAAGAGACTGTAATGGAGCTGTTAAGTAATTTAGTTTTTTCAATGACTATAGATTCTGATAAAATTTGGTTGTTTTTTATGCGAAGTAATTGTCCTTGCATTTTCCCAATTGGGGATAACATGATTTTCATTATAATATTGTATTAATGATGTTTTTTCTTCTTTTCTAATCCAATTTGTGTAATGCTCATTTATTCTTGCTGTTGATCGTCGTTTAGTACTGCCAACATTATTTTATTCCCCCAGATCTTCCATTTTCAGAGTTTATTGTTGGTATTGTATATACTCCTGCTGTATACAAAATGGACTTATTATTCCCATTTGATGTTAATAAGTTATCTATGACTTTTATGGCCATATCAAGATTATGGTTCTTGCATATATATATATATATTTTTTTTTTTTTTTTTTTTTTTTTTTATCGTGTCAGTGGTTGGTGGGGCATATGGTAAACTACCAGAATATTGTGGGTTCGTTTCAGTTGGGCTATTTTTATTATTTATTGTTTTATCCTAGAGCATAATATAATTAGGCCTTTAGTTTATCTGAATTGGATTGCCATGTTTTTTATCCAGTTTATTTTCTCTTGAAATACTTTTTTAGTAGATGAATATGTAATGGCTCGTTTATGAAGCTTCATAAAACGAGCCGTTTTGTACTTTCACGGGCGAGATGTATCCCCAGGAATATTAGCTGGTACATTGGTTGGTTTTCTGTATACATTGAATTCAGTGTTATGATTTTTGAATAAAGATGTGTCCAGAAAATTTAGTCTATTGTTGCTTTCTTTTTCATAAGTAACTTGGATTCTTGGGTGAAAGCTATTACATTTTTGTATAAATTTTTCTGTTTGATTTTCGGGGGTAAGGCCAAAAAATTTATATGTCATTAACAAATCGTAGATGAAGTAAAGGTAAGTCATTATTGTGTGGATCTGTTAATAATTTTCCTTCGGTATCTTGGAGAATGACTTCATCTAATAAACCAGATAATGGTGAACCCGTAGGAGCACCTTGAAGCTGTTGATAAATAATGATGTAGATAAAATAGTTGTTTTCTGTAACCAGTTTTAGCTCAGTAATAATACTGTTACTTATTTCATAATCATCTTCTGTTCATGAAGTTGTTTTCTGTTATTTGGATGGCATTTGAAGTAGTGGTATTGGGGTATAATGACACCACATGTAGGCTGAACATCATGAAATTGCTGCTGTTTGTTCTTTTTTTCTCATTAATAGCTTCTTCAGAGTTGCTAATTATATATTTATGGTTGTTGAAAACATTATTTAAATAGTGATGTAGACTTCTTTCAAATTGTCAGTGCACAGTTTTCATTCACGATTAGACAGATCGGGCTATTGTCTCTATGCATCTTAATTTTACCAAATATATGTGATAGTTATTATATTTGCACTTTTAAGGTATTAACCTCTTGCAAAGTGCGCATAGTTTACGTGCAATTCATAAATGAAAAAACCATGAGGAATAACCACTCACCATAAAGATCATGGTAACCTCCAATGGACCAAACACTTCCAACACGTCAATTCATCGTGATGTAACTGGGCTTCCACAGGTTTACAGACCTCTTGCTTACGCTTCTTATTTTCGGGTGTGAAACATCGTTTTTTTCCTTTGCCTTATAGTATGTTACTATAATGCTTGTCAATTCGATAAAAATCATACATACAACTCATTCATACAATTCAAGTAAAAACTATGTACATAAACCTTACATTCACAGGTGATTAAACCTTAGTCAACTCTAATTATGGAACTCCTCCTTCTGTTTCACAACCTCTGCTACTCCCACTGCAATTGTCACACCCATTCAGCCCCGCACATCCAATCCTCTAGTACTTTCGACAGATCCCTGTCATCTTCAGGAGGCAGGTGTGTCTCATCCGCCCACCGCAGCTCAAGTGAGCAGAGCCATCGAGGAGGCCTGGGCTCCAGTCGCTATCTCTGAATCGTTGTGTCTCTGGCGCCATCTATTGTCCCTGCTGCTCTTTTTCTCTTTCTTTTTACGCTGCTGTTCAATTTTTATTAGGGCTTTCCATTGTTCGTTTAAGTTATTTGGCTCATTAATGTTGCATAATCTTGATCTGTTTTTTTCAATTAACACTGATTCTGCAATTCTTAACTGCTTTTCGTTTTTACAGCTCTTAATAATTTTAATATCTTCAAACCTTGGACATTTTTGATTTTCCATACAGTATTGGGTCAATGCTGTCTTAGCCTCTTTTTTTATTCCAATTATTAATATGCTGATTCAATCTATACTTTAATTTATTCTTGGTGCTGCCTATATATGACACAGGTGGTTGCTGGTTTATTGGGATTTCATAAATTCCTGCTCTATCTAATTGGCTAATTTTTTCAGTTTTAATCACTAAATTTTTTACAGTAAGTACTTGATTTCCTACCTGTATGCCATACTTGCCACAAACTTTATTAATTTCTGCTGAAACATTTTCTATATATGGTATTGCTCCCACATATTTTACAAGTTTTTTATCACTCTTGACCTTATTGTAACCTTGAGTTACTTCATAAATCCATTTTTTTAATACCTGTTTAGGGTATCCAAAAGCATATGCAATTTTTTCAATATATTCAATTTCTTCCTTTCTATACTGTTCAATTGATGAATGTGTTAAACTTCTTTTAATTAGTGTTTTAATACTATTTCTTTTATGTGTTAATGGATGTGATGACTGAAATGGTATAAGTACTCAGATATATGAACCTGTGTTCATGAAGACAAGGTTCACTGTGAAGAATACATACGAATTTATTGAGAAAATTAAAGTAATTAAACAAGATTTAAGTGAATATCATATGGCTAGTATGGATGTGAGAGCTCTTTTTCCTAGCACACCAGTACCTCAGGCAATAGAAATAATTATTGAAAAATTGTATGTGCTACAGACAATGAATGCAATACAAATAGAGGAGTTAAGAGAAATTTTATTGTACATATATGAAAATAACATTTTTAAGTTTAACAACAAGATGTACAAACAAAATCATGGTGGACCTATGGGGTCACCACTGTCAACTTTATTTGCTGAAATTATAATGAGTGACATTGAGGAAAAAATAATAAGTAAACTCGAGGATCCACCACTGATATACTGCAGATATGTTGATGACATTTTTCTGTTATCCAGGCTAAAAAATGATGAACTTGAGGACTTGACAAAAAAGTATAGTGAAATTTATCCATCTATAGAACTGACAGTAGAACAAGAACATGACAATACTTTGGCATTTTTGGACGTTTTGATTATTAAAACAGAGGAGAGTTTACAATTCAGAGTGCATAGAAAATCTTCATATATCCCAGTACTTATACCATTTCAGTCATCACATCCATTAACACATAAAAGAAATAGTATTAAAACACTAATTAAAAGAAGTTTAACACATTCATCAATTGAACAGTATAGAAAGGAAGAAATTGAATATATTGAAAAAATTGCATATGCTTTTGGATACCCTAAACAGGTATTAAAAAAATGGATTTATGAAGTAACTCAAGGTTACAAATAAGGTCAAGAGTGATAAAAAACTTGTAAAATATGTGGGAGCAATACCATATATAGAAAATGTTTCAGCAGAAATTAATAAAGTTTGTGGCAAGTATGGCATACAGGTAGGAAATCAGGTACTTACTGTAAAAAATTTAGTGATTAAAAATGAAAAAATTAGCCAATTAGATAGAGCAGGAATTTATGAAATCCCAATAAACCAGCAACCACCTGTGTCATATATAGGCAGCACCAAGAATAAATTAAAGTATAGATTGAATCAGCATATTAATAATTGGAATAAAAAGAGGCTAAGACAGCATTGACCCAATACTGTATGGAAAATCAAAAATGTCCAAGGTTTGAAGATATTAAAATTATTAAGAGCTGTAAAAACGAAAAGCAGTTAAGAATTGCAGAATCAGTGTTAATTGAAAAAAACAGATCAAGATTATGCAACATTAATGAGCCAAATAACTTAAACGAACAATGGAAAGCCCTAATAAAAATTGAACAGCAGCGTAAAAAGAAAGAGAGAAAAAGAGCAGCAGGGACAATAGATGGCGCCAGAGACACAACGATTCAGAGATAGCGACTGGAGCCCAGGCCTCGATGGCTCTGCTCACTTGAGCTGCGGTGGGCGGATGAGACACACCTGCCTCTGAAGATGACAGGGATCTGTCGAAAGTACTAGAGGATTGGATGTGCGGGGCTGAATGGGTGTGACAATTGCAGTGGGAGTAGCAGAGGTTGTGAAACAGAAGGAGGAGTTCCATAATTAGAGTTGACTAAGGTTTAATCACCTGTGAATGTAAGGTTTATGTACATAGTTTTTACTTGAATTGTATGAATGAGTTGTATGTATGATTTTTATCGAATTGACAAGCATTATAGTAACATACTATAAGGCAAAGGAAAAAACGATGTTTCACACCCGACAATAAGAAAGCGTAAGCAAGAGGTCTGTAAACCTGTGGAAGCCCAGTTACATCACGATGAATTGACGTGTTGAAGTGTTTGGTCCATTGGAGGTTACCATGATCTTTATGGTGAGTGGTTATTCCTCATGGTTTTTTCATATATGTGATAGTGATGCATCAATTGGGGGTAAGCATTCTTTTTAATGTCATTTGGAAGTTTGCTGTGATTTTTAAGATCTGCCAATTTTCTAATATTGTCCGTAGGGTCTTTGTTAACAGTGACAGTATTCAGATTATTTATAGCCATGTCCATTTTCTGGTTGAAATCTATTTTATTGATAATATCAATTTGTTTAGATTTATATGCTGCAAGACAATGTAAACTGTGGGTTTTCTTTTAATTCCAGTAATGCATTCCGTTCGTATTTTAATCTTGGATTTTGCATATTATTCTGCTGGTTATTTATGCTCCTTACAATTGTAAAATGAGCTGGGTCTTGTCTTGGTTTGGACAGTTTTCTTATGATGCCTTCTATTTGTGTTATTATTACTTCAATCTTGGGTATAACATTTGCATAAGCATTTTTTATATCTTTGTTTAGGGAAATTTCTTGTATGGCTGCTAGTTGTACGTCAGAGTTGTTTATAAATATTTTGCTGGAGTTATTTGCTTTTTTGTTTCTATTACGATCTTTAACAGTTATTAGATGTTCAGTCTTATGGAAGATATTAGATGTTCAGTCTTATTCTTTTTACATGTCCATTGCTGTCTATCAACTGTTGCAAATATTTTAATCATTTCAACATCTATTTCTTTATTTTTGGTACATACAAGATAGATATAGCTCATAACATTTTTTGCTTAGGTTGTCAATGTATTTTCTTTTATAGTGAATGACAGTTCTTAGTCTCTTAACTTTACCGTCTTTGTAGCTGATAGGGTGAGATTTAATCTGCAAGAATTTAGGGATAACATTGTTATTTCTGGATGTTATAAGAAACTCAAGATGTTCTATTTCTTTACAAAGTTTGAGTCAGCTCTTTTTGAAGTGCTTGGTCAACTACGTCTTTGACGTGGAATCATAATCTCTTTATGGATATTCGTGGTAGGCCTTCTTTGCTTACATTAAAAAATATAAAAAAATAATTTAACATAGTACATAACTGGAAATAAAAGCAAAGAAAGCTTACCACGAATACTCATAAAGAGAATATAACATCGGGTATTACAAAATCATGATTCCACGTTGAGATGTAGTGATCATCAAGCACTTCAAAAAGGGCAGACTCAAACTAAGAAATATAACATCTTTAGTTTCTTACAACATGTAATATGTACAAACATAATATTACACCTAAATACATATTAGAAATATGAAATTGGAGAACTACAATAGCTCGTTAAGCAACCTACAGTATATATATTGATACTGACACACACGTTAATAAGAAGTATGGTAGGGTGAATATTTTTTATCCAGAAATACTGTAAAATATACATGGCGTCCATAAACTTTCACACATTACAAAAAATAATATAAAAAAAAATCTATGTAAGTTAAAGTGGTTGGCAACATAATATAGCAACACTCATAAGGTTGTTTTATTTTTATTTTTTCTGTTCTTTAGGTGAGTGCTACTGCTGAATAAGAGGAGCATTTCATCGATAATGGCTTCCATCCAAGAAAACGCGCCATACAGGCTGTGGTTTCAGGAGACCAAATCGACGGTTACTGTCTAGCGTCATTTCAGAAAAGAGTACAGACGATCACCACGGGACCAAAAAAGCATAAAAGCTTGGTATGAAAAGTTCAAAGCGATGAGTAGTGTTGGCGATCTCCCCCAACAGTCTGACCACTGGTTTCACAAGAGATAGCTGCAGCTGGTTCAGGAGACATTTCTGTGAAGCCCCAGGAAATCCATTCCTGCTTCACTGGAAACTGGGATTCTCCACGCCGTGTTCACAAAATTTTACACAAACGTCTTCATTTGTATGTCTATAAGGTACAGATCATTCAAGCTCTTCAGCCTGATGACTGGCCTCATTGTGCTGCATTTGCAACGGAGATGCTGCAGCGCATAACTCATGATAGTGATTATCTGCACTGTGTCTGTTTCTCAGATGAAGCCACATTTTTCACGTCTCTGTTACAGTAAATAGGCACAATGTGCGAATCTGGGGATCAGAAAATTCCCATTATGTCATTGAACAACAGAGGGCTAGCCCAAAAGTAAATCTATGGTGTGGCCTGATGCACGACAGAATCATTGGACCTTTCTTTTTTAGACAGCCCACGGTAACATGTAACGTGTATCTGAACATGCTGGAACTTTTTGTAGTGTCTTAGTTGCATGCACTCCAACCTTCAGTTATTTTCCAACAAGACGGTGCCCCACTGCATTGGTCAATAATGGTTTGTGAGTTCCTGAATGCCACATTTTCGGACAAATGGATTGGCTGTGATGGTCCCATGACATGGCCACCTTGATTTCCCGACATATAAACCCCTCTCAGTGTTCCAGATGTCAAGATGTTGAAGAGCAGAATAATGAACGTCATTGGTTCTGTCTCTGCTAAGATGTTAAACAAAACATGGCGTGGAATCGAATATTGCTTAGATGTCCTCCGGGCCACAAAATGGCGCCCATGTAGAGGTGTACTGACACTGGAAAAAACAGCAACTTCTGAACCATCATTGTCATGCAATCCCTTTCTTGTACCTGTAATACATTTTTTTATATTAATTTTTGTAATGTGGGAAAGACTTTATGGACACCCTGTATAATTCCTTTTTTGTATAGATGCTGCAAGTGCAGAAAAGGTGAGGTTTTAAATATTTGATTTTTCTTTCTTTCATGCAGGTTTTCTTTATTGATTATGGGAACATTGAGAAAGTACCTCTGGATGATATTCGATTAGACACCATCATGACTGACATTCCTGCTCAAGCCATAGAATGCAAGCTTGCAGGTCTTACGCCAGTAAGTTTGCTGGACTACTTTCATTTTTGTCTGCCTTATTCTCAAATTGTTTTTCATTCTAAATTGTTTACCAATCATGAATCTCTCTAAATTAAACATTTATGCATGCATGCATCATTATGTTACGTCATCTGCATATCCAAATGATGTGAGGCTTTCCAGTTCATTGCATAAATACAGGTGGCAGGAAAACTAAAAGAAAAGAGAAAGCAAAGGTAGTAAGAGTTCATTAAAACCAGTTTTATATTTTTCAGAGTTTGTCACGAGACTGCAGTCTCTGCAAAACTGGGTCCCATCACTTCGTAAGGTTAGTAGCCTACTCATTGGTGTGCAGTCTCCTGCATTAAAGCACAACATTAGGACAAAATTCAGTTTTTCAGTACTTTGTCTTCTGTCAACACCGTACACATTTGCAATTTTCTTTTGCTGTGCATGTAGTAGCTGTATGTAAAGCAAATGAAAGAGGGGTGGGCGGTCTGGTGAAATTTATATATATATATTAATTCTATAAGGTTTTTTACTGTGAGTCCTATTTTGAGAGAACGGCTGAACATAAAGATATGGTTGAGGTATGAAAATAAAGGTGTTACCATGTAGATGTGCAAGTCGAAGAGAAAAATGAGATTGGGGCAATGGTTTGGGCGTTGTGGGGCTGCAAAGTTCCCCAGTAGAGTCAATGGGAAATGCATGCGGTTGACATTCGATTACCTAAGGTTGACTCGCACGCTGTTGAAGGCGGAAGCCTGGAGGGACTGAGATAGTCTGAAGTCTTCTCTTTTCTGAGCGAACCGTTGCGCAAAGCAACATTAGCAGGCATTCGTATCAAAGTATTTTTCATTGGAACAGCGAACACTCTCGAAGACCTGATTGCGTTATGCCGTTGGACTGTGTGATGTATATATACAATTTAATATTCAATCCAGTTTATTCATGTAGGTAAGACGTTTCCCATTATGTAAAGATGTAACTAAACGTTCCGTTGACCATTGTTAGTTAAAATATTACAGGCGACTGCTTATAGCCCATTGAGTTGCTCACTGTGGTAGTTAAACCTTCAGTCAAAAAAAAAAAAAAAAATCACAAACTAAAGTGGTTGAATGAATTTGTCAGTCAAATAAAGTTTACATTGGTTGTTTCATATGGGTTTACCCTTTAAAAAAAAAAAAAAAAAAAAACTTAACCGTCTATTTCCGACTGGTGAAAAGTATTTGCAACAAGAATCTCATTCAACAGTTACAAACACAGTTGTGACTGAAGATGAGAGTGAAAGAGTGGACTTCTGCCTCACATTTTACAACTGAAAAAGGGTGCAGTCGTGATGCTCATCACAAACCTGGCCGCCCCAGTTGCGCAGTGGTCTAAGCGCTGGCTTATGATGATTTGTTGGTGAAGGGCCCAGGTTCAAATCCTGGTGAGACGTGGCTGTTGTGTTTCTCTTGCGGCACTGGCTCTTCCCTTTCCCTGGAACCAGTGACCCCAAGTTAGGGACGGGTTACTGCTTATAGCCCACCAAGTTGCTCATGGTGGTCTTAAACCTTCAGTCAAAAAAAAAAAAAATCACGAACCTGGACTATTGTCCTTACTGAAGTGGTTGAATGAATTTGTCAATCAAATAAGGTTTACATTTGTTGTTTCATATGAGTTTATTCTTAAAAAAAAAAAAAAAAAAAAAAAGAAAAACGTCGGTTCCAGCGGATTTCGTTTACTTATGTCTTAGAAGAAAAGTGTTTAATCAATACATCCTTTCAGGGCTTACATGTGGTGCAGAGACGTGGACCTTTACTAAAAAAGACATACAAAGACTGCAGACAACTCAAAGGAGCATGAAGAGATGCAGGCTTGGTGTAACCAGGAAAGATAAGAAGAGGAACTTGTGGATAAGGAAAATGACAAGAGTGGACGACATCATGACCAGAGTAAAATCACTGAAATGGCAATGGGCTGGACATGTTGCCAGAAGAATGGACCACCGATGGACAACTGAAATTTTATACTGGATTCCGAGGGACAGAAGAAGACCCCATGGGAGATGGATGGATGAAATTCGAAAGCATGCCGGAGTGACATGGAGGAGGCAGGCTCAAGACAGACAATTGTGGAAGAAACTCGGGGAGACCTTCATCCAGCAGTGGATTGATAATGGTTTACGATGATGACAACAATACACTGAGTTATCTTTGCATTAGGAATAGGAAGAACCCCATTTTACATATTCAGAGCGATAACATAGTATCACGTGATATCAATGTTACACGTGGGTACTGTGAATTGTACACACCTATCTTCTGTATGCGATCAGTAAACATTTACCAATAGTGTGGAAACATGGTGACTTAATCCAATTTAATCACAGGCAGATAGTTGGGGCCTGAAAGGCAGTTGCCAGTACTTCAGAAACAGCTGCACTTGACATCCAGCAGAAGAGTTCAGATTGGTCAACCGCATGTGTTTGTTCTTTGAGTGTCAGTGGTCACAGCTGCTATCTCAGCAACAATGTGCAACAGTCATCCAGCTCATCCATTAGTACAGCAGCAGTGCAGTTTGGCCTATTTCCACGTGCACCATGTGCTGTACCTTGCTTCTCCTGGTGTTCCACAGCCGAACACCAACAAGGGTACCCATGATGAAGCCCAGTCAGTGCAAACAATTCCTTGCATGGGCCCAGGAATGTTGGCAATGGACCCTCAACAGATGGCAGAAGGTCATCTGGAAGTTGCGAGTCCAATTTACTACCGCTCCAGGCTGATGGCAATGTTCGTATATGGCATAAATGGCATCTCCTGGGTGTGCAGTTGTGGTTCAACAGGCAGGTGGAGGTGGTGTTCTGGTCTGGTCTGAGCTTTTTCCTGGCAAGCCCTAGGTCTGTTGGTTATCATCCCACAAACACTGAATGGTGGACACTACAGGGACCTATTAGCCGACCATCTCCATCCATATATGCAGGAGGTTTACCCGTCTTTCCTGGCAAGCCCTATGTTCGTTGGTTATCGTCCCACAAACACTGAATGGTGGATACTACCGGGACCTGTTAACCGACCATCTCCATCCATATCTGCTGGAGGTTTACCCGTCTTTCCTGGCAAGCCCTAGGTCTGTTGGTTATCATCCCACAAACACTGAATGGTGGACACTACAGGGACCTATTAGCCGACCATCTCCATCCATATATGCAGGAGGTTTACCCGTCTTTCCTGGCAAGCCCTATGTTCGTTGGCTATCGTCCTGCAAACACTGAATGGTGGATACTACCGGGACCTGTTAACCGACCATCTCCATCCATATCTGCTGGAGGTTTACCCGTCTTTCCTGGCAAGCCCTAGGTCTGTTGGTTATCATCCCACAAACACTGAATGGTGATCATTACAGGGACCTGTTAACCGACCATTTCCATCCATATCTGCAGGAGGTTTACTTGTCTTTCCTGGCAAGTCCTATGTCCGTTGGTTTATCATCCCGCAAACACTAAATGGTGGACGCTACAGTGACCTGTTAGCAGACCATCTCCATATGTGCAGGAGATTTACCTGGACTACAGTGCCATGTTTCAACAGGATGATGCACCATGTCATCAGGCTCGTGTAACCACTGAGTTCACGATGGCTTGGAAAGGTGGACCAATGCATTATTAGGTGGGCAGGGTGCCTGAAATCCTGGAAAGTCCTTGAAAATCATAATTACGTTTTTAAGGCATGTAATATGCTGGGAAAATGATGTTTTTTTAAAAGCTGTCTTGAAAAGCCTTGAAATTATTGCTTAAAAATATATGTTTGAATTTTTTTTAGGAAATCAGTCTAACCTTTTTTCAGCACATCTTTTGTAAAAAAGATCGTGCTTATGTTATCAGTTTTTCTGTCTGCCTGTGGACACCACATCTCTGCAACTATTAGCATGATTTGAAACATTGTTTTTACATTGGGAAGCTTGAAATGTGCAAAGGGTGTTACTTGCATTCCATATTTTTTATTATTATTATTATTATTATTATTGGAGGTTTAAAGACAACCATGAGCAACTCTGTGGGCTATAAGCAGTTGCCTGTCCCTAATTTAGGGCCACTGGTTCCAGGGAAGGAAGAAAGCCTGTGCC
This sequence comes from Macrothele yani, assembly GCA_039090855.1. NCBI lineage: Eukaryota > Metazoa > Arthropoda > Arachnida > Araneae > Macrothelidae > Macrothele > Macrothele yani. Next base: position 15,894,164 of record CM077005.1, on the reverse strand, counting down.
GTAAGGTAAATGCAACATCCATACCTCACTGGATTCGAACCCGGACCCATCTCGGACAAATGACAGAAGCCATCGCTGAGACCACTGTGTTACTGGCGCGGCTGGCTAGGTTGATCCAAATGCATAGAAGCTCATCCGTGGTGCCACATGACACCTTGTGGCATCTTGGGGGATTTGCCTGGGTTTCTTGCCAGCACTGCGTGCTTGCTGTTAAAATAACACATCGGAAGCAAACGTGTTAACTGGCTCAGATTTGATAGAAGAGGACTATGTTACAGAACCTGTTTTTTTTTTCAAATGGCCCATACATTCTCAATGGGATTCAGATCCAGGTTTTGTGGGGAAAGTTGCTGTTGAGCTCTTTTGAACACATCTTGTTCTGATTTACAGTAGCATTGTTGTCGACGAAACAAGTCACCTGCTGGATAAAAAGTCAACATTGAATGATAGACTTGATCAGCAACAACATTCAGATAATCCTTGGAGAACACCAGATCTTCCAGCGATGTCAATGGGCAAGTTCTGTACCAACAGAATGTGCCTCACACCATGACACCATCTTTAGAACCTTGAGCTGCGTTTACAAAGCACACAAGCTGCGTTAATTTCTCCATGCTACTCCAGCCAAACTCTATGCCTACTATCGGTACAGAACAAGCCATACCACGACTCGGATCACATTACCTTATTCAAATCTTCCACAGTGTCCAGTCACAGTATTCCTGACACCACTGTAGATGAAATTTCTGATTCTTTGCAAAAAACAGTGGTTTCCACATAAGTATACAACTTCCAATGTTGATCCTCTTCAATTCTCTGCCAATAGTTGGATGAAATATGGGTCAGGAACAGCCTTTATTGAATGCTTCAGTCAATTGCTGCACACAGTCCTGTTTCTCCATACTACAAGCCTTCTCTCGCAGAACAGTGATCTTGCTCCCGACACACCGTCATTGTGCCACAGATGTGCCTCTTATACAAGCAATATGGGTTATTTTTCCACTGATTAAAGACCTGGGATATTTCACGTTTTGCTAAAGCAGTCACTTCTCTTTTTTCAAAATAGGCACCACATTAAATAAGCCCTTTATTAAACTCCGAAAGATCCTTTGTTTTTCCTGTTGTGATCAGCACTACTGATGATTACTGACGAGCAGCAGTCTTGAATAATTGCTAAATCAGTGGCTGGTACATGTATTTACGAAAGCATGCATTCATAAGGCTGGCAACAGTAAATAAATATTTAAATGTGCCATGCATCAACTGAAAATCAAAGTATGAAACACCAATTGAAGTATTAAAGGCAAAAAACCTTAAGTAGACTTGCCTTATTCACCATCAGAGCATAAGTTATATTTAATGTTTCCCCTAAGACATGCCTTTCAAACTTTTTGCCAAACAACTTTTAATTGAGTTTTAATGGGTATCTATTTTAAAAATTATCTAACTCAAAACATGAAGCCAAATGGCTGCATATTTTTTACAAATAGCCTGAAAACTGTTTTTCTTCAAGGATGTGAATTAAAAACATTTTAAACACCAGGAAACTTAAAAAGGATAGTGGCTTCATGTAATGAAAAAAAAAATTAAGACCCTTCATGACAAGCACATTCAAGGGAGGGTTTGTATTCACAAGTGCACCCCTTGAACGAGCTTGTGAAACATTTTTTTAATCTCTTGAATTACACAAAGCCATTTTTAAAATATTTTTCTAGTTTTTAAAATGTTTCTATTAGCAAATACACTGAAGTGCCAAAAGTCATGGGATAAGTACCTAGTATTGTGAAGAACCTCATCTAGCCCAGTGAAGTGCAGCAACTTAACGTGGCATCGATTCCACATGTGGCTGGAAGACTTTTGGGAGAGATGTTGAGCCATGTTGTCTGAATACCCATCCACAGTTCCCAGGTATTTGTAGGTGCAGGATCTTGGGTGTAAATGGACCTTTCCACCACATCCCATAAGTGCTCCATTGGGTTCGTGTTGGGCAAACGTGATGGCTACACCATTCGTCGGAAATGTCCAGAATGCTCCTCGAACCAATTTTGGATAACTTGGGCCCAATACATGGTTCATTGTTTGCCTGGAAAATCCCATTGTTGGGATACATGAAGTCCTGCAAGTGATCACCCAGCAGAGCAAGAAAGTGGTTTCCGGTTAATGACATGTTTACGAGGACTAGAAGACCCAAACCGTGCCGTGTAGAGGCACCCCACACATGTACGGAACCACCACCAGGTTGCACGTAGCCTAGTTGACAGCTTGGGTCCATGGCCTCGTGGTGTCTGGGCCACACTCGAACCCCACCATCAGCTTGTAACCAGGGTTCGTACGGTCCTTAAACGTCCTTAAGAACTCCTTAATTTCCATTTACCTTTTTTAAGGGCCCTTAAGAACTCCTTAATTTCTGTTCTGTTTTTAAGGGATCTTAAAAAGTCCTTGAAAACACCGTAATTATATTATATTTGGTCGTTAAAAAGGTCGCAATTTTTTTTTTTAACCAAAGGAAAGCGCATTACGCAGGCCAGCTGGGTTCATTAGCGTACTGATGGTTTTATGTCACTAGATCCACTAGATCGCATGTCACAAAAGTTTACCCATGTTCTGTATTGCTTTTGGCAATTTGCCAACCAGCTACCATCAAATCCCTTTGGTTTACATTAGATTTATTGCTGGCTTCTTGTTTTCTTTGCGCAGGGTCAGTGCAGTTCAGATTGTTATCTTCTGTTATTTATTAGAGAATGTGGTACTAAGTAAAGAACTTAGAGCTTCTGTCTTTTCAGCTAGACAGAAATATTTTCAATATTTAGATGCCAAAAAAAAAAAAATTGCCAAGCAACATCTGGGAGGAAACGTAAATTGATTGAGGAGGAATTGCAAATGCTTAGTACGAAAAAACTGAAAGTAGAAAAAAATATTGTCGAATTAGAGAAACGTGCAGATGACCTTGCCACCCAAGGGGAATTGATGAGAGATATGAACTGCTTCCTTCAATCAAATAGTTTTCGAAAATTAATAAAGGAAAAAAATGAAGAATTGGCAGAAATTACCATGTCAGTAGTTGCAAAAAAGGAGCTGAAAAATTGATTTCATTGTAGGCCTACGTCCTTTGTTTGACCTCAAAAAAGTGAATATGTACATAATATAATTTCCTTGCAGTTATTGTTAAATTGCATTACTAATTTTTAAGTTTAAGAGCAAAAAAAGATGTATAATAGAAGTAAAAATTCTGAAGGAAATTTCATAGGTGTCTTGTTACTGCAGTTTGTTTTAGCTTTTACACCTATACACTATTGCCAAATGTTGAAAATCAACCTGCATTAAGTGTATAGAAGAAATTACTACAAGTGCTGCAGCTGTAGAATTTAAAATAAAATAAAAATAAAAATGCAACAGTTACACAAGCAAAAATGTGTTTATTCATCCAAATCTACGAAAACCAAATTTTTCTCCAGATTTGGGAATTCTGAAGCTGTGTAGTAAATTAAAAAATAAATAAATACTTAAAAGAAAGTGATGCTTCACTGTTCAGTTTTGATTTTTGAATTTTGCCAATGTAGTTATGAAATTTATGCAAGCATTTTTATTGAACTTAGGGCTTTCAATTCCGATGATATGATTTAAGTTACAATGAACTTGTGTGTTTTCGATTTGATTTAGATAGTGTGTTTACTTGCTTCATTAACCTAAAACAGGTCTAACAAGCTGTGCTGCATTTTTATAAAAGTGTTATTTTTCCAGCCGCAGCACTTGTAGTGATGCCACCCACAGAAATAATGCATTTAGTTTCTTGACCTGTGGTCTGTACATATTTGTAAAAGTAATTCTAATGGAAAGAATTAAGTTATTGAATGGAAAGGTAAAGATACCAAACATTTTAAAGACTGACAATCACAACCATATGAAATTCTAAGCTGTATTTGTAATACTATTTTTATTAAAATGAATTTGTAAATTAATAAAAAAATATAAATTCGGATAAACTTTGAAGGAAAAACAAATGCAAATTTAAAAAGTTTCTGAAACCACAAAGATGGGCCTATAATCACAATTAATGGGTGAAAATTTGTTGAAAATTGAAATTCGAAAGTAAATAAATTTTATGCTTCACACCACAATATGAAGAAGCAGAGTGTTAGTTCTGTAGATGCAAAGATATGCTTCAGGATAAATAATGGATCCAGTATTACCAGTTAGTAATGTATATAAGGAACTTTTAAGTTAGTTGGTTTTTCTGTTGGAGTATTTAGGTTTATTTTAGTAGAACTAATTTTAATTCGTATATTTGTGCAATGGAAATATTCATTAGTTTCAACAAAATTGATTTTTTGTGTTAAAATGACTTATGTTGTAATATTTAACTCACATTTTGTATATTGTGTATATTTGCATGCAGCGATTATGAAGTCCCTAAAAAATATTTAAAGGTCCTTAAAAATAGCCTGAAGGTCCTTAAGAACTCTTTAATTTCCATTTTCAAAAACGAGTATGAACCTTGGTAACAACTGGTAGTGTCACTCATCGGACTATGCCACATGTTGCCAGTCTTCCAGGGTCCAATTACTGTGTTCACGAGCCCAGGTGAGGCGCTGTGTCCGATGTCGTGGTGTTAACAAAGGCACTCAAGTGGGTCTTCTGCTCCTGTACCATATGGACAATAAATTACACTGCATTGAATGTGGATGTTATTTGAGCCAGTGTCACTTATCTGTTAGCACAGACAATACTGGTCAGATGCTGCTGGTCATGGTCATTCAGCACGCATGGTAGGCCACTGCACTGTCCACTGTGGGTGGTAAAGCCTTCCAGAAGGTATTCTGAGTATAAAAGTGACATTGTGAATCAAGGAGTGCTGAATGTTCACACAATACTTTGGAAATTGAATGTCCCATCCATGTCTGGTTGCCACTACCATGCAACTGATAAAAATCATGCCGTGTGTTGAAGCCGTTATACGACAGCAGTGCCAGTTAAAAATTTGCATACTGATATTCCGTTACTTTTGGCACTTCAGTGCACAAATATAAACAGAGATTCATCAGGAATTAATTTTGCTCAAAAGACAAACCTGGATTAGGATATACATGCATACGTACATATCACTAAGCTTTTCTCTGAGATTCAGAGGTTAGCTCCACAAAGAAATACAAACTACCAGATGAATTTTTAACTGATTATTTACTTACTATTGTCATATCAAACTTCTCCATTTACAGTGATCTTGACATACAACTCGGGCTTCACTGGCATCCATCCCGCGACGTACACAAGACCTTCTATACTTCATAATCATAACCTTTTTCTCATGCAGACACTCCTGGATCTGATCCTCCCATAACTTCCTTGGCCTTCCTCTGCCTTTCCTTTCTGCCAATTGGGCTAAAAACATTTCTTAGTAAGCATTTCATTACTCATTCTTTCAATATGTCCAAACCACCTAAGAATATTAGTCTCCGCTTTGCTAACAACATTTTGCTTCACATTACACAACTGCAACACATCTTCATTCCTCACACAATTAGAACCTGTCTTGGCACAAACCCCCGTAAGTAACGCATTTCTCCAGCACACAAATGTCTCCATTGTTTCTTCTATAATAGCCAGGTTTCACTGCCATACATCAGAGTAGGAACAATTACTCTCATACACAGTCATTCCACACTCTTGAGAACCCATCATTCCTGTTGAAAACCTCCCAAAACAGCTATGACTTTCAATGAAGAATCCACTTGCCTACTAATTTCACCATCCAATTTGTTCTCTCTGTCAAACATGCTTTCTAAATACACAAACTCATTCACTTGATCAATCACTGTGCCATTTAGACATATACATAGATGCCAAGTAGTATGGATTTTCCGTAATTTTACGGATATTTGGTTGCTGTTACGGAAGTACGGAAACACCGCTGAAATTACGAAAAATCGCCATTTGATTTAATTTTCTGTGGTAGAAAGCAAATTTTTATCAACTTAAAAATGTTTGTTGGGTCTTCAAGTTTTTCTGGGGTGGGGGAGGATTAAATGCTACATTCTGTGTATTATAGATTTCTGCATCTTAATTGGCAATTTATCTACCGTAGACTGAGCAGCAACCACACTATGCTGGCTCAGTGTTTCATTCCATGACACTGCTCCCATTGGTTCTCTCCCTGCCGGACGCAACTACGCAGTTTAGCTCTGTGCGGATGCTGCTTAGGCATTCATTCCGAACTCCCGTGATGCACTTCGTGTCTCCTGCGTGCAACCAGGGCAGTTGCTTTCGTTCCTCGTAGGCAACACTTCTGCTTTATTGTCCTTGATGCTTTTTGGTTCTCTCTGCTGCAAGTACTACTGTACTGTTACATCACGGAAGGGTGAGGACATTGTGAAGTTTTTTTTTTTTTTTTGCTGTTTTCTTTCATTTATTTAGAATGAAGCGTTCTTTAGACAAACCTTCGTCGTTGAAGAAGAAACAGTGTTTTCTAGAAACTTACAATAGAGATTGGCCCTGTTTTGAGAAATCAAAAGTTTCTGTGAACCACGTGTTTTGCAGAATTTGTAGATGTGATTTTAGTATTGCGCACGGTGGGCGGGATGATTGCCGAAGACACGCAGAATCGAAAAAGCATAAATCTTTCGGTGAGTTGAAATTTCAGTCAGTGAGCGATTTGTTTGCATCTAAGGAGAACAGTGTAATAAATGCAGAACTTATGTTCACTTCATTTTATGTGGAACACAATTTACCCATAGCAGCTGCTGACCATGCTAAACCGTTTATTTCAAGCCATGTTTCCCGATTCAGCGATCGCAAAAAATATTCGTGTGGAAGAACCAAGGCTACTGCACTAATTCAGCACATGGCCAGTGTTTCTACAAGTAACATCGTATCTGAAGTTAAAAAAAAAATCTTTTTTTCTCTATCTACGGACGGAAGTAATGATGCTCATGCAAATAAACTGTATCCCATTACAATAACATATTTTGACGAAAAAATAGGGAAATATTTAACTGTTTTGTTATCATTATTTGAATCAAGTTAATAATACAGGTGAAGGAATATTCAACATTTTGAACAATGAGTTTGTTAAAAAAAAATCTCATGGAGCAAATATGTGTCATTTTCTTGTGACAATGCTAACACTATGATAGGTCAAGTAAAAGGTGGTGTTTCTCACATAAAGAAGGTTCAGCCTGCAATCATAGTGCAGCGATGTTCGTGCCATTTCGTAAATTTAGCTGCACAGAAATCTGCTACTCAACTGAAAGGATTTAATGTTAAGTAGTTTCTGATACAGTTCTTTTTTTTTTTTTTTTGGAGAAAAGTTCAAAGAGGAAACACAATCTAAAACTGAGTCAAGCTGTTTGTGGTACTAAACGACACAAAATTCTAAAGCATGTCAATACTCGCTGGTTATCACTTTTGGAATCCATTGACAGAATTTTAGAACAGTGGGAGGCTCTAGAACATTATTTCAGTGACAATGAAAAAGCTAATTCACAGTATAAGAACCTTGCGCAAGTATGATTGGAAATCCTTCATCTAAACTTTGTCTTGTTTTATCTGCTACTCTTCCATTATTTACATCTGTTAACATGTTCTTGCAGCAGGAAGCTCCGCTTGTGCATGTATTAAAAAAAAACTTCATAGTCTGTTATCTGAATTGCTTGTACGATTTATCAAGCCATCGGCGTTTGATGTGACAGCAACATCTCTTGCAGATGGAAATTTTGAAAGAAGGAGAAATCAAAAAGAAAACTGTGATCTCATAATTGGGTCAAAAGCGAGATCTTATATAGGCACAACTGCAGATCTGAGTGAAGACACAGTGGCTACTTTTTATTCTGAGGTAAGGGAATTTTACAAGGCAGGCTGAAATTGCAGATGTAGCATTAAGGCAAAGTGTTTCTTTTGCATCATTCCAATATATGTGTTTCCTGTTTTGAAACCAGAAGAATCTGACAAGGTGGAATCTGAATTTGCTCACTACTAGTTTGAAAATTTTAACTGTGCTGTTACTTCTGGGAGAATGGATGAAGTGTGGCACAGAATTTCTTTAATGAAAAATGAAAGTGGCCAGTTGAAGTATGAATCATTAAGCAAAATTATGAAAATGATTTTAATAGTCCCTCATAGCAATGCAAGTACAGAAAAAATTTTCAGTATTGTAAAAAAAAACATGAATGAATTCAGACCTAATTTAAGTACTCATGTGCTGTCTTCTTTATTAGTAGAAAAAATAAATAGCATTGCACACAGTGAACTATGCTATCAGAAGAAGTTTTCACAAATTGAATTAAGGAAGGCTAAAATGGTAACTACAGCCAGTTTATCATAATAATTTGGCCAACATTCCAAGGAATAATTTTTCTTCATGTCTGGAGGTAATTTATTATATTTTTCTGGTAGACAGTATTTTAAAATTTTCCCTCTAGCAAATTATTTTTATTGTATTATTATTATTATTATTTTGTTAATAGTTCTGACAGATTAAAATTTGTTGCAGTGTTAAGTACCCAAATTTGCCGCTGTAGACTGGATTACTGAAAATTACTGAAAAAAAAAATTGTTAACATGTTGGTTACTGAAAACTACTGTTAGAGGTTGGCATCTATGCATATATACTACATTCAGTACTATCAGTTCCTTGCTCAAAAACCATAACTTTGGTTTTTCCTGTATTTATACTTTGAATGAATTTCAGGCAAACTTCGTTCATCTGGGAGAACATACTCTTCACTCACTTCTGCTCTTTAGCAAAGGACAATGTCATCAGCAGCATACAGCAATCTGCACACACAGATTTCACCAATACATAAACCAGTGTGTAATCCATTTTGGCATCACACATCCATAAATATATTAAACAGCCAGGGTGACATTACACAACCTTGTCTGACTCCTGCACCAATAAAAAACAATTTGATAAAACACCATTCACTTGCACACAAGCTCTACTGCCAGCATACATGGCTTTTACACTGTTTAGTAGATTCCCAGTAAAATCATATTTATTCAATACCTTCCACAGAAGTGTTCTATTTACTCAGTTGTATGCTTTCTCTAACTCTATGAAGGCAGCAAAAACTATCTTACCAATAACCAGATACTTTTCAATCATCATGCGTAATGCAAAAATTTAGTTAGTGCAGCCGTTACCAGGCATAAAATTACTCTGAACATTCCACACTTTCACTGATACCTCAAAGTGTTTTTCACAAAACCGACGGCAACACTTGTTTCAGAAGCTTGTGGACTGCTGTAAAAGGTGTTTAGCATGTGAAGGTCATTATTTCAAAAAGGAAACCCACACCAAACCTCCAAGTGAGACAGACTAAGAGGAGTAATCTCAGACCTGTAACAGTATTGTAGAGCGCCATCTAGTAACCATTTGTAGAGGCTTCTGCAAACAGTTATTAGTAAGTGAGCTACTGGTTTTCACCAGGTCCGCTTGATGTCGCGATGTCACGTCCTATGACATTGAATTGAAAATGGAAGTAAAATTATGAAAATTTTGTATTATTTCGCGGTGCACCTGTGAGGAAGCCACGGCTCCCCAGGGCGCCGCAGCGCACACTTTGGGAACCACTGCTCTTTACAGTATCGTGGTCAAATTATTTTTAAAAGGAAATTTTGGTTTTAAGTAATAAAAATGATAAAATATATAAATGGATGAGTGCACTTTTTTACTTATTACATTTTTTTTAATGTTTTTAATTGAAGAATTACCCAGTAATGCAAAACTCAATCATGGTGGTGCAATTACCACAAGGTTTATCAGAAAATCCTTTCCTTCAATGTGAAAATAATTAATTCAATTAGTAATTTTAGCTGCATCATTATTCTGCACTACCTTCCCATGTAATCAGTCTATTATTGATAACAATTGAAATTATTATAAAATAAAGCAAGGGAAAATCCAGAATTTAAGAATAGGGAGGGCACACATCTAATCAGTTAAAAGAAGAAATATAGAAGAAAACATGATATAAGTCTGTGCCTGTTAGCAGAAGAATTGAGAATGGGAAGTTGGAAATAAAAAAAAATATTCTTCATGGAAAAAGCTATGCTAAGGAAAATGAATTTTTCAAATATTTTTGCCAGAAAAAAGTTTCAACCTTTAAACCCCTCCTAGCAAGAAATCCTTTGCATTATTTAAAAAAGATAATGCTACACATCTCTATTGTAGCGAATGGCATACAACAAAGAAGAAGTTTCTCAATAGAGTTTTTAGAAGCGGCAATACAGTTGCAAACTGAAGTACAAAAACCACCACCAAACGACAGCTGTGAACTACAGAATGCCTCATATACTAGCCTGAAGTGTTCCACAAGGTAAATGGCATCCGGTGTTGAAAGAACTTTTTAAATCACCACCTGTAGAAGCAGAAATATTGAGAAAAACAGATTAAGCATTTACGTCCCTACCGGCGAAACTGTGCATCATTTTGGGGAGAAAATAAGCTCGCTGAGTTTGCATAGATAGTTGTATCTGACCAAAGAATGAAGTTTTTCAAGAAGATTTTAGTCCCACAGATATTACTGTAAACGGAACCGTAAACTGACTCCCTGTTGTGGCAGACTTCTGCATTAAGAAAACTTTGAAATAATATGAGAAACATTTCGCTGAAGGAACGCTCTCCAAGAAGAAAAACATTTTTCAAATCAGACTTTTAGAAGCAGAGATATCGACAAAAATAAGATATACACCTACGTCCCTGGAGGGAAAACTATGCATTATTTTTAGAAGAAAGTAATCTCTTAAAGGTTTTTTTTTTTCTATGTGGACGGTATCTGTCTACAAAAGAATTTTTTCAATCGAGGTTTTAGAAGCTCAGATTTTGCTGTAAATACATCAGAAGCAGAAATTGTTTACGCCACATGATGGCCAAGCCATTCTTTACCAAAAATTAGAAATTATGCGCAAAACATTTCCTACCAGGAAATGTTTGCCTTAACATCAGCAATATGTTCCACCAATCGCCAGTTGATACTTTAGTAAGCACTACCAGTGTAGTAGGTAAAAGCAACCCTTCTACACTTCCACTGGTGTTTCCCACTATATTGGTAGTGCTTACCAAAGCATCAACTGGCGATTGGTGGAACATATCACTGATGTTAAGAAAAGGCAACCCTTCTACCTCTCTTTCAATTTTAGCCATCAGTGATATGTCCGTGATTCCCGATTGGCAAAATGTTAAACTTATCGCTCCGCTCAGCAATCGGAAAGCCCTCGGGTACCGCGAAAACATTGAAATCTTTCTTACTTCTAACACCTGCAATACCGATGCACTTTTTAACATCCCTATCACTTGGAAAGCTATTTTGAAATCTGGAAACAACTGATGCTTGTACAATAATGAAATAATGCTGTCCGTGATCGGTATACTCCGGGGTCCATACTGGAGCAGCTGGATAGACTTTATTAGAACACAAAAGTAAAAGGTTAAAATTATAAGACCTTTCGGACACCCACATCGCAATCCATCATCAGATACACTAAAAAAAGAGATAGAGGGGCTAGCCCCAAACATATATATATATATATATATATATATATATATATATATATATATATATATATATATATATTGTTGTATATGACGTGATTCCAAAATGCCGCCTAGTGTGGAATAGGAGCAAACTGGCAAAACACACAATTAAATACCGATTAATGATTAAACTGTATCAGGTTGATCTGTCGAATTATGAAAAGCATTGTCCGAAAACAAGAATGTCCAAGGTCTCAGTACAACATGTGGAACATAGTCATTGCAGCGTAAATGTCCCCATCCAAATAATGAATAAACTTTCGGCAAAAGTTAAATGCAACCTCTTACCTGGGGTAATGAGGATCGTTGCTTCCTTCCAGATGGGAAAGTTTCCGGAGTGAACCAATCTGGCGAGTGCAGTTGTCATACCTCCAATACAAACACTATACATATGTTCCCTGATTTGGGTGTTCAATGTATGGGAGGTAGAACATGTGTATTCTTGGTTCACATCTCCTGGGTTGGGCGTTTTGAGTGGAATACGATAAATACCATGTCTGTTACGTGATTTTACACCCAAACCAAGTCCACATGGTTTACACACACTGTTCAAAATGTTCACTATCCGTGGAACATTCCACAGACTCAACATATCTGATTCGTGAAGATTCTCTACTCAAGGAGGTGTCACGCTCACTCCTAACCTTGCGGAATTGCAAATTGGGGGGTGGGAGGGGAAGGCTGCTGGTTAAATATACCTTTCATGTATTGAACACCAGAGTCAAGGAACATATGTATAGTGTTCGTGTTAGAGGTATGACAACTGCACTCGCCAGATTGGTTCACTCTGGAAACTTTCCCATCTGGAAGGAAGCGACGATCCTCGTTACCCCATGTAAGAGGTCGCATTTAACTTTTGCCGAAAGTTTATTCATTATTTGGAGGGGACATTTATGCTGCAACGACGATGTTCCACATGTTGTACTGAGACCTTGGACATTCTTGTTTTCGGACAATGCTTTTCATAATTCGACAGATCAACCTGATACAGTTTAATCATTAATCGGTATTTTAATCATGTGTTTTGTCCGTTCATCAAAAGAACTTTAAGAAAAATTATTCTGAATAATAGAGTAAGGTTGGCAGATCTGCTTTAATTTTCTACACAGTTAATAATATGATTCTGACCAATCAAAGCCGTAAGGAAGTTGGCTAGAGGATGCCTATTAACTACCTAAAGGAACCTTAGTGCTATGGATATGACGGTCCTATTAAAACAAAAAAATTAAATAATATAAACAAAATCACAAAAAAAGCTTAAAAATCTGTTTATAAAAGAAAATAAAAACAAATAAAAAAGAAAACTAGTTATTCATCACTAGGATAGCTATACTAAAAATAGTAAAACCAACATTAAAATTAATAAGATTCTGATTAATCTATAGAAGCTCACTAAGGTGATTTAATACATGCAAAGATTATTAAATAAACTGCTCGTGTATTTTATAATAATTCTCATGTATTCTGGAGAGTTAATTCTGCTCATTCTGATCATACAGATCCACAGTCTTAAGTTTATATATTTTTTTCTCTGGTTAAAATCTCAGCGCGTCGGTTTCTTGCTGTATGAGGAGGCCATCAGCCCCACCCTCACTGCCCCCCAGCGTCTAGGGAGTGGCGGAAGAGGTCAGCTATGTTCTCCTCTTGTGAGGAGAAAAGTTTTTGTAACACAAGAGGTAAGCTCTCTTCCTTGTTTTTGGGTTCTAGGTTTTATAAGTTCAATGTTTGTACTTCATGTACCTTTTCTCTGTCGATTTTTAGCTTTTCAGCTTTTAAGCATTGGTTTGTCTGTTAACATTTATGCGGGTTTTAACTCTTACTTTTCTTTATAACTTTGAGCGTCTTTTGTGGTACCTAGGAACAGAAGATGGCTAAGCTTGTTCCTTTTCTATGCGCTGTCTATGCGCTGTTTTTTCAAAGTAGTGTTCTTAATAACTAATTAATTATGCACTTAAAGCACTGATGAAATACTTTGTACATATTGCAACTAACTGTTTAAGGTATATAACTTTCACAAAGTTTTCTTTAGTTAATTATTATCTTTAACTTATTCTCGTTTCGTGCTGTCATAAGTTGTAGAGTAGGGGGTTTTAGACTCAAGTTTTCTTTCAAAAATCTGTTCGTTATAAATTAACATTTCCTTTTTTAATTGCAATGTAAAATTTGTTTTTCAGGTTTAAATTCTCTCTCAAACGAACTTGGAATTTCGTTATAGCTGAAAATCATTTCTATTTATTATGTCACTCTCACAGCTTGAGTTCTCTTTAATCTTCTTCTCTCTGTTTAATAGTAACAGATGAAGAGCATGGGTCGGGCCATGAAGGTTAATGGATGCAAGCGAAATTGTTAACTAGTGCTAGGTCATGCTACTCTACGGAGGACATGACTTATATATATATTTTTTAAACTATTTTAGGTGGGAATGTTACTTGCATCTATGGCCTTGCAGAAACCCATTTCCAACTAGGTCTTTGTGGAAGTGAGAAAATGAAGAGTTTTTGCTGGTCCTTGATAAAGCCAAGGCTCAGTATTCTCGACACCTTCTACATTCAGTTGTTTTCTTTTATTTTTTTTCTTTTCTCCTTTTACTAACACAGGTAGATACATAACCTTTTCTATGTTGTACTAGGTGTGAGTCAAAATTATATATGTATTTTTTTGCTTAGGTATCTTTATAGAATGTGAATTCTGAATTTTCAAAACTGCTGCGTTGCGCGTTTTGATTTTCAGGTTATTTTGCACCCTTCGTTTTAAATTCTAAAATTTTTTCCTTAGTCTTCAGTTTTGCTCTTAAGTATATATATATATATATATATATATATATATATATATATATATATTCTATTAAGAAGATACCTAAGCAAAAAAAACATATATAATTTTGACTCGCACCAAGTACAACATAGAAAAGGTTATGTATCTACCGGTGTGAGTAAAAGGAGAAAAGATAAAAAAATAAAATAAAACAACTGAATGTACTCCTAGTCGCTAGGGAGTGGCAGAAGTGTTACGGAAGAGGTCAGCCATGTTTTACTCTTGTGAGGAGAAAGTTTAGTCGCACAAGAGGTAAGCTCTCTTCCTTGTACTTGGGTTTTAGGTTTTATAAGTTCAATGTTTGTACTTCATGTACTTTTTTCTCTGTTGATTTTTTGCTTTTCAGCTTTTAGGCACTGGCTTGTCTGTTAACATTTTTGCGGGTTTTAACTCTTTCTTTTTTTTGGTAACTTTGCGCGTCCTTTTGGGGTACCTAGGAACAGCAGATGGCTTAGCTTGTTCCTTTTCTTTGCGCTTTATTTTCAAAGTAGTTAAGTTCTTAATAACTAATTAATTATGCACTTAAAGCACTGCTGAAATACTTTGTACATATTGCAACTAACTGTTTAAGTCATATAACTTTCACAAAGTTGTCTTTAGTTAATTATTGTCTTTAACTTATTCTCGTTTTCGTGTTGTCATAAGTTGTAGAGTAGGGGGTTTTAGACTCAAGTTTTCTTTCAAAAATCTGTTTTTTAAAAATTAATATTTCCTTTTTTAATTGCAATGTAAAAATTTGGATTTCTTTTGCATTGTTTTTCAGGTTTAAATTCTCTCTCAAACGAACATGGCATTTCGTTATAGCTGAAAATTATTTCTAATTATAATGTCACTCCCACAGCTTGAGTTCTCTTTAATCTTCTTCTCTCTGTTTAATAGTAACAGATGAAGAGCATGGGTCGGGCCAGGAAGGTTAATGGATGCAAGCGAAATTGTTAACTAGTGCTAGGTCATACAACTCTGCGGAGGACATGACATATATATATTTTTTAAAACAATTTTAGGTGGGAATGTTACTTGCATCTATGGCCTTGCAGAAACCCATTTCCAACTAGGTCTTTGTGGAAGTGAGAAAATGCAGAGTTTTTGCTGGTCCTTGATAAAGCCAAGGCTCAGTATTCTCGACACCTTCTACATTCAGTTGTTTTATTTTATTTTTTTATCTTTTCTTCCTTTTACTCACACCGGTAGATACATAACCTTTTCTATGTTGTACTTGGTGTGAGTCAAAATTATATATGTTTTTTTTTGCTTAGGTATCTTCTTAATAGAATGTGAAATCTGAATTTTCAAAACTGCTGCGTTGCACGTTTTGATCTTCAGGTTATTTTGCAACTTTCGTTTTAAATTCTAAAGTTTTTCCTTAGTCTTCAGTTTGACGATTATGGGCAAAACACGTAACAATATTAACAAAGAAAGGTGACTTGATCACGCTAGTTACGTTAACTAAAACTTTTACAAAAAGTTCGTAAGTTGGAAGCTTTCGACCTTATCTTCTATCGAAAACCTTCTGCAGCCACTAACATCATTCCCTACAAATCTTACACCCTGCATCTCTACAAGCTTGCAGCATTGAAGTCCTACATCCACAGGGCTCATATCATTTGCAACAGCCAACTCTC
Source organism: Macrothele yani (assembly GCA_039090855.1). Classification (NCBI taxonomy): domain Eukaryota; kingdom Metazoa; phylum Arthropoda; class Arachnida; order Araneae; family Macrothelidae; genus Macrothele; species Macrothele yani. Next base: position 15,878,198 of record CM077005.1, on the reverse strand, counting down.
TCTTTAAGAAGAACTCTCCAAAATTTCTACAATAGCCCTCTCTCATGGTTTCCCTGCTGTTACAGTCAACTCCCTCATAAAGAAATATGAAAACCATTCGAAAATCGAATGCCTCCTTCCTCACAAGAAAGAAGACCTGAAATTCTGTGGTTCTGTTCCTTACCATCCTTCCTATGCTTATAAGTTACAGATTCTTTTTAGAAGTTTTGGTTACCATCTTGCCATTAAATCTACCCCAAACATCTTGAAACTTCTACAAAGGGATAGGGACAAAGTTGAAAGCCTGAACCTCCCAGGAGTTTACTGCATTCCTATCTCTTCTTCTACTGGGAATAACTTATACATTGGAAGCACATACAGGAGCATAAGCCATAGAATTTTAGAACATAGAAAAGATGTTTCGAAAGGCAATCCCAACACTGCCTTGTCTATTTTGACAATGGAAGACACATCTGCAGTTCCCCACTGGAACGAAGAAAAAAGAATTGCTTCGTTTGACAATCGTTTTGCCCTCCGTTACCGTGAAAGCATAGAAATTATTTTCAACTCAATGACTTGCAACTCCGAATCTCCTCTCTACATTCCGTTAATCTGGAGATCAATTCTAAGTTTTGGCAACAAAAATAGGAAAAATTCAAATGTAGAATCTGGCAACAATCTTAGTCCTCCATTGGCGTGATGAAGACCTAAGATAAGGTCGAAAGCTTCCAACTTACGAACTTTTTTGTAAAAGTTTTAGTTAACGTAACTAGCGTGATCAAGTCACCTTTCTTTGTTAGTCTTCAGTTTTGCTCTTCAGTATCATCATCATCATCATTGTCAACCATTATCAATCCACTGCTGGACGAAGGTCTCCCCAAGTTTCCTCCACAACGGTCTGTCTTGTGCCAGTCTCCTCCATGTCACCCCTGCATACTTTCGAATTTCATCCACCCATCTCCCATGTGGTCTTCTTCTGGGTCTTTTCCTGTCCCTTGGAATCCAATCTAAAATTTCGGCTGTCCATCGATGATCTGTCCTTCTGGCAAGTATGTCCAGCCCATTGCCATTTCAGGGATTTAACTCTGATCATGATGTCTTCCACTCTTGTCATTTTTCGGATCCACGTGTTCCTCTTCTTATCTCTCCTGGTTACACCAAGCATGCACCTGTCCATGCTACTTTGAGTTGTCTGCAGCCTTTGTATGTCTCTTTTAGCTAAGGTCCACGTCTCTGCACCATACGTAAACACTGGAAGGATGCATTGATCAAACACTTTTCTTTTAAGACATAATGGCATATTGCTCTTGAAAATTATGCTGTTTCTTCCAAAAGCTCTCCAGGCAAGTTTTGTACGCCGATTAATTTCTTCATCAATGTGACCCTCACTTGATATCTGCTGTCCAAGATAAACGTACGTGTCTGTTATCTCCAGCTTTTCTCCATCAATCGATAAATCTTCATTTCTTGTAAAAGCATTGAACATCACTTTTGTCTTCTGAAAGTTCATTTTTAATCCCACTTCTTTACTCTTGTCAGCAAGTTCCTGGATCATACTCTGCAGCTCTGATGGGCTAGTTGCAAAAATGACTACGTCATCAGCAAAACGAAGGTGGGTTAGATAATCTCCATTAATCTTTATCCCCTTGTTTTCCCAGCTCAGTGACTGAAAAACACCCTCCAATGTGGCATTAAAGAGCTTCAGAGATATGGTGTCACCTTGTCTCACTCCCTTTCCAATTTTTATGTGTGTTGTATTTTCAAACAGCCGAATCTTTGCACTTGCATTTTCATAGATGTTATTAATAATATTAATGTATGCATCTTCAATACCGCAGGTTTTCAGAGCCATTGTAACTGCTGATGGTTTCACCGAATCAAAGGCTTTTTCATAATCGATAAAAGCCATGCACAATGGAAGTTCATATTCCCTCGCTCTTTCAATTAGTTCTCTCAGCAGATGGATATGATCTATTGTGCTGTAGCCACTCCTGAATCCAGCTTGTTCTCTCGGTTGAGCCATGTCCAGTGTTACCTTCAAGCGGTGTGAAAGAACTTTAGTGAAGATTTTATAAACTACTGATAGGAGGCTGATAGGTCTGTAGTTTCCGAGATCCTCAATGTCACCTTTCTTATGTAGCAGGATCATTGTAGCGGTGTTCCAATCCTCAGGAATCTTTCCCTTCATTAAGGCATAGAGTGAAAATTTGGGCGAGTACTGTTTCGATTTCTCCACTTGCTTCTTGTATGATGTCTACAGTAATTCCATCTTCTCCTGAAGCTTTTCCCCGCTTCATGTTCTTGATTGCATGTGCAACTTCTGCTGGAAGGACTGGAGGAACTCTGGTACTGGTATCTTTCATGATGTCTGGAGTGCATGTATCATCCCTTTCATATAATTTGGAGTAGAAATCTTTCACTCTTGTCAAAATTTCGCCTCTATTTCTTGTTACAGAACCATCTTCTTTTCTCAGTGCCATAATCTGTTTTCTTCCCTTACTGAGATGTCCCTTTGCTATCTTTAGGCTTTGGTTGTTTTCAATTGCTTTCCTCACTAGTTCACAGTTGAATTTTCTTACGTCTTCAGTGATACTTTTTCGTACTGTCTTGCATAGCTCTATATATTCCACTTTGGAAGTCACATCTTCTTTAGTTGTCCTCATCTCTCTTCTTTTTGCATCAACATTTTCGTTTTTCCTGATAATTTATTTACATGCAACTTGTTCTTAGACCCAGCTAATTTTGTTGCTGTTTCCATAAGAGCTTTGGTTACTTTTCTGTTAACTTCAGAGATGTCCACTTCTTCCGATGTTAGGCCTTCTAAAGCAGAGAATCTGTTCTTCAGTTCCAACTTGAAGGTATTATGGTGTTTTTTAAGGTTGGTTATGTCAATACATTTTGTTTGTCTTATGAGCTTGCTACGTTCGAGTTTAGTGTTGAGGTGCATCTTACATCTCACCAATCTATGGTCACTACCTGTGTTGAACTTGTTTAGCACACTGCAGTCTTCTATGACGAATTTTTTGTTACACATAATAAAATCAATTTCACTTGTCGTCCCATTTGGATGTCTCCATGTCCATTTCCTGTGTGGCTTTTTCTTGAAGAAGGAGTTCAAGATGAAAAACCCTTCTGCCTCTGCAAACTCAACGAGAGTATTTCCACGCTGGTTTCTGTTGCCGTGACCGAATTTACCTACTGAAGTTTCATTCTGTTGCCGTTGCCCTATTTTTGCATTGAAATCTCCCATAATTATTTTCAAGTGCTGCTTACCTTTATTATTTAGATGACAAATTTCCTCATAAAATTCTTCAATTTCTTCTTCAGGATGACTTGTGGTGGGTGCATAAGTTTGAATAATCTGAGCCTGGTATCTTTTCGAGAGTTGGATAACAAGCCGTGCAGCTCTGTCAGAGGAACTTTCAACTTCTACAACTTTATCCTTCAGTTTCTTGTTTATTATAAATCCAACACCACTAGTTCTGCCAGTATCTGTCCCACGATAGTAGAAGAGATGTCCACTTTTTAGTTCAATGAGATCTCCTTTTCTCCTTACCTCACTTAGCCCGACGATGTCCCACTTGATCCTTTGTAGTTCCTCTTCCAATTCAGGAAGCCTTGAATCAGAAGATAGGGAGCGTCCGTTGTACGTAGCCAAGGTCAGCATTAGATGGCAGCCTAGTCCGGTCCTCCGGGGGATTCTTAGCACCCTCTGCCTTCATGTCGCACTGGCCGCTGCCTTGGCCAGGTACATTCCAGCTGCCGGAGACTGAGGGCCAAGGTTTAAATTGTGGAGTCATTTTGGAGGGGTTTGGCCATAACTCACCACGCTGGCCAAGCGGGTTGGTGAGTGTGGGATAGCATTTCTTCTAATCCCGATGGTATAGTTATACCGCTATTGGCGGTCGTATATATATGTTTGGGGCTAGCCCATTTATCTCCTTTTTTAGTGTATCTGATGATGGATTGTGGTGCAGGTGTCCGAAAGGTCTCATGATTTTAACTTTTTACTTTTGTACTTTAATAAAACCTATCTGGGTGTTCCAGTATGGACCCCGGAGTATACTGTGCACAGATGGCATTATTTCATTATTGTACAAGTTCTGCACGTAGTTCTTTATTATTAACTGATGCTTATACCACGTGTTTCATTCCATGGCTGATGAAGGTAGAAGTCGCTACTGAAACGTCCTACCACTTGTAATTTTTACATAACTTATGCGTGATATGTCAACATCAAGAATTATTTTAACAGAAAAACCATTTCCGTAAAACACAGTTCACTTGTACATATGCTCTACTGCCGGCATACATGGCTTTCACACTATTAAGGGGGTTTTTTGTTGTTTTTTTTCTGATGGAAACTAAAAAGCCTAAATTCAGAGAAAAAAAAAGTTGTAACAATCTCTGCAACAGTTGCATCATTACCCGAGTCCAAGGCAGTATTTAAATATTCTGGAATGCCAATGGGGGTGTGGGAGGGGGAAACTGCTGGTTAAATTTTGTGGCAACAATTGTGTAGCATTTTGTTTACACAGTCCTTTTAACAGACTACACCATTGTTGAAAATGTGAAATTAAAGTGTTCCAAAATCATTACTTACATTAATGTGATACTGTTCTTCTGTGATGACTTGTCAATTTGACTTTACAGTATAATGATGTATGTATATCCAAGTTTGCAATAAATTTAGATTTCTTTTTCAGTGTCTGAATAACTGCAGTCAGTGTTATTAATAAAAAAAATACAGTTTAAATAAAGATGTGACCCTGGGTTTTTTTTTGCAGGCTACTCATAATAAGAAGTGGGCAGAAGATATTTTAGACTTCTTGCATCTTGCAATTGTTGAACAAGATTGTACTATTGATGTACTCGTAAGTAACTGTACTACCTTTGTTACTTGTTGAATTATGTGTTAAATGGTATATTGTTTTGTTAATGCCACAGGCTTTTTTTTTTTTCCAAGTTTTCATTGATATCAAATACACATTACCATGGTTTTCAAGCACAATGCTTGATGTGTTAACCATTTTCTATGCATTGAATGTTTAGAAATTTTACTTTACCCGCAGTAATAGGCAAATTGTGTACACATATATACTATGTAGGCAAATGTATTCGGACATCATGATTGAATAGAAACAAGAGAATTTGTTAGCTAAATTCATTACATAGTTGGCCCATCTTTGGCCTTACTAGGCCTCTTTGTAATCTGGGACAAAAATGTGACAAAAATCCAGATTTCTGGGTCTTTGTCACTTTCTGAATCCAGGATTTTAAGTTTTAGAAGAATATGAGACTCCTTCAGTCATTTCATTTCTGAAAATGCTACAAAATGAGAACAAAAAGTTCCTTTCGAGTTCCGTTTGCTTTGGGAATTACAGTATTTGATTGAAAACACCCCATTCTGTTACCCCAGTGCTGGCTTATGACTCTTCATCAGAGAAGAGTCTGGGTTTAAATCCCTGTGAGGCAGGGATGTTGTGTTTGCCTTACGGCACTGGCTCTCTCTCCCTTCCCTGGAACCAGTGTCCCTACATTAGCAGGGTGGCGACAGACCTGGAAAATCGGGAAAAGTCAGGGAAATTTGTGGCAAATCGAACGAATTCTGGAATTTTTATTTCCGTCGTCCTAGCTCATCTTGCCAGCGATGAAATAATAAGACATTGGATGTTGTGTTAGCCAAATATATGTGCGAGCTTTATGTCTGCATACTATTTCATTAAAACGATGTAGTTTTATCGTCTAAATGGTCATGTTTTCTTTGACTCAGGTCCCAACGCACCCTTGTTCAGTCAATCCACAATTCCGTATCTGCCCCTAATGCCAGCACGATGTTTCTGGAATGGCTTTACACGTTGTTGTAAATATACATCATTCAGACTGAAGTATGTCTGCGCACACGATAAAAAAATCGAAAAGAGATACAGGGATCGCATTCCTCCTAAAATTCCTAATATTTTGTGACCCTCCTTAAATTCCTAAAATTAGACCTAAAATTTGCTATTCATCCTAAAATTTTCGTAAGCTTATTTTTATTAAAAACACAACCGTTATTAACGCCAATAAATTTACCATTACGGTAAGGTAAAAAGACCTGTTATTGTAGAAACACAGCCTATATGCTGTGCTGCTGAAGGGAGGGAAAAATGACGCCATCAAGATGCACTTGCTTCGGGGCGGGCGTTCCATTTTTTGCCTTCGAACAGTTTTCGAGAGTAACAAGAGATCTAAGGGAAAAGGGGAGGGGTCATTTTCACCCCTGGTTTGCGCTTTGCAGACGAACTCTGTGGCACGCAGAAGATCGTACTTTATTTTCGTACATGCCTTGTGGAACCTCCTCTTTCTGCTGATGTTTTGTTATTGTAAACCGCAGGTGGGTGGAAGCAAAGAGGAAACATGTGGTCTCCTTCCGTAACCTCCGGTAATGACGATGGGATGGTAGCTGAGTATTATCTTGGCAGGCAGTAGAGCACGTGATCATTGACCTTCGATTATGCGTCGGCGACAGCGACCTTCGATGCGCAATATATCTCGGCTCCGACTCGCTTTGACTGAACTTGCGTGAGATGCGTATGATAGTTTCTGGTTTTACGTCTTTTATGGTGTTCTCTGTGCTGTGTGCAGGTTCAGTTCTCTAGTGGTGACCTTGCTTTTTTTTTTTTTTTTTTTCTTCTTTCTCATATCTTCTGACATCCTCGCAGCCAAATTTCGGGAAGTTGTCTGGTTTTGCAATATTGGAACGTGTTTTTGTACTTCCCTTTCATTTTCTGGTTAGTAATACAAGTGTTTAAGATGCCTAAATCCAAAACGAAATTTCAAGATGCGTGGCTCGCCAAAGAATTGGACGGAGTGAAGTTGAAAGAATGGTGTCCTGCAACTGAAACAATATTTTCTGCTAAGTGTATATTGTGTTCAGAAATTTTCAACATTTCTAATAGTGGCTTTTCACAAGTAAAAGCGCATCATAAAGGAAAAAACATTTGCAGAAATTTCAAAGTAAATTTCAAAATAAGTCCATCCTGAAAGCCTTTGGAGGACGGGATCTTCAGCCCAAAACAAATATTAGTGAAGTACTGAGTCATGATTTACAGTTGGCTAAAGCCGAAGCATTATGGGCCATGAAAGTTGCTAAGGACAATATGTCTTTTGTTTCATGCACTGAAACAGTTGAACTTTTCAAAGAAATGTTTCCTGATTCTGCTATTGCAGCCAAAATGCAACTTAAAGAAAAAAGTTGCTTATGTGATATCACATGGATTGTCAAAATATTTTGAAGAGGATTTGAAAAAAGACATTGCATCTAGTAGCCCAGGAAAGGTTACTATAGCATTTGATGAAACTACAAATACACAAGTGAAACGGCAGTTGGATGTGTATCTCAGGTACTGGTCTTCAGAAATAAATTCAGTTTCTTGCCGATACCTAACAAGCGTTTTTCTGGGTCATGCAACAGCAGATATTTTGCTAAAAGAAATTCTTGATGTGTTATCATCCTTCAATATTTCGTTGAACAGAATTATTTGTGTATCCATGGACAGCCCAAATGTAAATAAGTGCTTTTTACGCAAATTCAATGAAGTTGTAAAACAAGAAACAGTCCAGAAATCTTTGGAACTAGGTTTTTGCAACCTGCATGTTGTTAGTAATGCATTTAAAATTTTTTTGACAAGCTTAAATATAGATTTTGACGAATTTGCTACTGATATGCATTACTTTTTAAAGAGTAGTGCTGCAAGACGAGAGGATTACAAATCTGTCGAGGATATAACATTGGTCACTGCCAAATTTCTTTTGCGTCATGTCAGCAACAGATGGTTAACCGTTGGTTCTGTAGCCCAGAGGCTCTTGGATCAATGGCTAAATATTACAGAATATTTTTTAAACTTCTTGCCATCTCAAAAAATATTTGAAAAACAACTGCGCAATTCGGCAAGGTATAAAAGAATTCACTGTTTCCTGAAAAATGAGCTTACTCCTTGCTATTTAGCATTAATTTCATTTTCACACCAAAATTTTGAAAAGTTTTCATTATGTTATCAGAGTGAAGAACCAAAAATACACCAGTTATATTCTGATTTAAATACTTTAATGAGGAATGTTATGGCTCAGGTTATCCAAGATGATGTTATAGCAGGGAAATTTGGAGAAGACCTAAAGAATGTAGATTTTGAAAACAAAAATTCATGGAAAAAACTAGGGGAGTTAGAAGTTGGTATGAAGACAAAAAATCTCCTCAGGAATGTTCAGGAGACCAGGCAGAAATTATTTCTCTTAGATGTAAGATCATCACTAATTGCAACCACAAAATATTTAAAGTCAAATTTGCCATTCTGCAATCAAAAGCTAAGAGGCATAGAAGTTTTAAAGGTAAAAGAACCACAGAAAGAGTCAACTCAACTTTCAGTCACTGAAGGACTTTCGGAAATAACCAGAATTTCAAGTGTTTTGCATCTTTCTGAGGAACAAATTGATAGAGTAAGAGAAGAGTGGAAACTTTTAAATTGCGATAAGCCAACTCTAGATGAACTAGTGAAATTTTCAGAGGAAGGGCATATTCCAGTGCGGATTGATCATTACTGGCGTAATATATTTAGTATTAAAGACTCTAGCGGAAAAGAAAAATACTCAAATCTTGCTAAACTCATAAAGTCAATTTTAGTTTTACCTCATGGTAATGCTGATGCAGAAAGGGGATTTTCGGTTAACACTGCTCTGTTAAGGAAGGACAAGGCTAACTTAAAAGACTCAACTATAACATCATTAAGAATAGTTAAAGGGGCCATTAAACACTATGGATGTGTAAGTAAAGTTCCCATAACAAGAAATTTGTTAAATAGTGTTTGTGATTCACATAAATTTTATAAAGAGTATGTTGATAAGCTGAAGGAAGAAGAATCAAAAAAGGTAAAAGAAAGGAAGCAGAAAGAGAGGGAAAATAAGGAAAAGCAGCTAGAGAAAAAAAGAAAAGCTGAGTTTGATGACAAAATAAAAGAAAATGATGCAGAAATAAATAGACTTAAAAACGATAAAGAAGCCTCCCTAGCAATAATTCAAGAGGGAACAGAAAGAATGAGAAAAGCTGTAGAAAAACAAAATACTGTTGAAATAGCAGTTGCCTCTAACTTGATCATACAAGGTTCAGCTGAAATAAAGAAAACTGAAAGTAAATTAGTTGTGGTAGAAGCAGAAAAAGATAGGCTAATCAGGAAAAGGTTAAAACAATAATATGAAAAAAGTAATTCAGTGAACAATTGTACATAGTTCTTGGTTTTCAATTACCTTTTTAGGATATTATAATTTAATGTGAAACCTGAAAACTTTACTGTGAAAATCGTGAATTGCTTCTGGTTCAACAGCATATTAATGTTCAAAGTGAAACTTGAATGTGGTAAATATACTTGAATATGATAATAACACGTGAAAAGATAAGAACTGAACATTAGAAGTAAATCATACTTAAACTTTAGACATTAGACGTTATGCAAAAATTTTGGGTGTTAACTTCGACCATATATACTAATGGACTGCACATTGGCAATAGCTGCATCAAAGCCGCCATGGCTCAAACATTGATCACGTCATCATCAGACTCCAAATTTCGTGTAAAAATGCTGTTATGATTACTAATTTACGCTGCAGAACTTCAGTGTTTTCGGTGTATTATGTGAATGCGCCTCATATATAATGAAAACTCTTCAGGTAAGTTTACTTATGAGCTATATACATGCATGATCGGGTTGTTTACATTTTGTGATTTATAATGTGATGAACATTTGCGAAGAATTTGGAACATGCATTCCATTTTTTTTTCTTAAGTTACTATATTTTTATATCAATAGCTGCAAGTTTCTGGTTAAGCAATTGAACTTTATTGACTTAGGTATTTAATTCGTTTCTTACCCATGAAAAATCATAGAACTTTCTTTACTATATCGCTCAGAGCAACCATAAGCACAGCAGGTGTAACCCATCTTTTTGACTGTTGTCATGTGATTTTATGTTGGAGCCAGAAATTTTGATGTCATGCGCAGTCTATCAGTATATATGGTTGAAGGGTGTGAAGCAAACTCTTTACAATGTATACAAAGTTGTTTTACTAGATGTATACAAATATACATCTAGTTTTTATTGAAATACACTCCTAAAATTTTCCTAAAATTTTTCTAAAAATTCCTAAAATTCCCACCTAAAATTTTCCAGAAGTATGCTATGATCCCTGGAGATATAATAATGTGTTAAAAAAGAAAAAGGAAGAAAACAATTTCGGAATTGTTTTTAATTCCTGTTTATAGGTCTTATTTTCTCTTTTATTTACGAAGTGTAATAGTATAAATGATTTACTTTGTGTGCTTTGAAGTACCTTTTGCATCGGACGGATGCCCGCTGTGTGCATTATTTCTTTTTCCTTCTGATTGTTTGGGTACAAAAGTTCGTTATCGGAGATCGCGATGTTACGTACGCTTCGCATTTTTTCGGGTTCGGCTTTAGGAGTGACCTTGGAGACATCCTTTGCGCAAGACCAGCTGGGTTTTCAGCAAATTTCGCAAGCTTTGTCTTTTTAGCACGTCTTTTGTAAAAAAAGATAATGCTTCTGTTATCGGTATGTCCAGGGCTCGACAAATCCCAAGAGCCAGGTAGCCCAGACGCCTAAAATTTGGGCCGTGGCGCCTAATTTTCTTCTTAGGTGAGATTTCGTAATATATTGCAGTAAATGCCGTAATTTCTGTTTTGTAAGATTATCTATTAAAAGGCTATAAATTTAGGTGCTGCGGACACCGGTAAAAAACAAACAAACGGTGCGTCGTTTTAAAAAGTCCGCGAGGTAATTGACGGGAGTGGTGGTGTTATTGGGAAAGTACCGAAAATGCGGTAACAGAATAAAATATAACGTAACAGCGAGATAGAAGACTGCAAAGAGTTTGTAAGAATATATATTTTTTTTACTTAGAAATATTTTGACAGAAAATATGAGGCTAGGAAGGCGTTACTATTTGCGCATGCGGAAGCCTACGCGGTGTGAGAATTCGGGAATTGCGCAGAGCTGTGGGAGAGTCCGTGACTCTCGGGAATCGCGCAGAGCTATTCCGTAGCGTGTAGCCATTCTGCGAATCGCATCGCCTAGTTTTGGTGCGCTGATTGTATTAGTTAAGGTTTTTTCAGTATTCAGTTGAAACGTATTCAGAAATAAGACAATGCTATGGACTATTCGCAATTTCAACGGATTTTTTGTCTAACTAATGAACTGCGATAATGCGGCAACAGCTAACGATTTAAGTTCTTTTTTTACTTAAAAGTAACACAAAAGTTCTTCAAAATGACAGTTACTTTTTCAATAAGACCATTTTTTTCTTGCATCTATGGATTTCTGAGTCGGTCCTGTGAATCACAGTTTTCTGTCGGAAATTATGATTCGCGATTAACATGATAGTGCGAATCACGTGGTGTCGATTATACGACTGTTATGCATGCCAATTACCACGGAATGTTCGTATTTTCTACCGATTTAGTTGTCTAACAACGGATTTTACGAATTTTTATTTTGTTTAAAAAAAAATAGTTTGCTATTATTTTATTATATACATATGATGATTCTTAACCAAATTCGCGGAATTCTATGTTGTTGTTTTTTTTTGTCATCATTTATATCGCTATCATGATTGATGCAAAACTGAAGAGAATTTGGGGGTTGGGTCATTTTCCGTCTGGAGACGATATTTCGTGTTTCAAAGCTTTCGAAAGCAGTAGTTAAATGGAGTAAAAAGAATTTGCCCTAATCGTAATTTTTTTCTCCGGATGTTGCGTTTGTGTCTAGTATTCTTGTTAAATATAATTTTATGGCATATACGTTCTTTTTTCAGCTTGAAACTGTAGGCAAGAATTTGTGGAAACAGAAGTTAGACGCCGCGAAAATTGCCTCCTAATCTTCAGGTTTGAGGTTCTTCCGCAAATTCGAGAAATTCCGCCTTTTTCGTTATGTTGGCCACTCAGTAGATCGATGCACAAGTAAACAGAATTGTGTGTGTATGGGGGAGGAGGGGATAGATGTTCGTCGGAGGACGGAATTCCATTTTTACGGAACTTTCGAAAACGGAAAGTCGACGGAGTTCAGGTTTTTTCTGTAATCGTAATTTCTTTTTTCTCGCGATGTTGCCTGTGTCCAAAATTTTTAAGTAATATTTTAGTGCCTAAATTTTTGCATTTCACCTTGAAATTAGGAGAAAAATTTCCAAAACTGGAAGTCGGACGGAATTCCCGTAATCGCTATTGCCTCCCCCCCCTCCCGTGATGTTCCCGCTTTCCAGCGTTGTTAAATATTCCCCGCCCCATAAGTTTTTGCATTTAATCTTGATATGGGAAGAAGGGAATTCCCGAAAACGGAAGTGACCAAGTTGGAAAATTTGTAAAAATTGATGCATGGTGTTCAAAAGTGTTAATATTCCCAAAGTTACACCATTTATCTGAAATAGTTGAAGCTTTGATGTCATGTGCTCATGGTCCTCGGGCTAATGGTTGTTATCAGAGGGCACAAAAATCAAGAAAAGCAACAATGAAGAAGTAGGGAGAGAATAATAGCAGCAGAAAGAAAAATTAAGCAATCGATGCTGTGCAGTTGCAGAGTCAACAAAAGACAGACTAACAGTAGTCTGCATTGTTGCTGTCTGTTTTGATTTTTCACCAGTTAAAATGTTCAGCCCCCCCCCTTATTTGGTCTCATCTTGTCATAAACTGCAATTTTAGAGGCAGTATGATCATATGATGAGTGGAGGTTCGTGCACTGCGCGTTCGCTTTCTTGGATTTCCTGTCTGTCAAGCATTGTGGAATTCTGATTTTTATCTCTATGTTGAATTCACACTTTTATCTCTACCCTGAATACATATTTCATTTCCATTAAGCATCCCTCAAATATTCTAATATTCTGCACATTTATTTTTCTTCTTTTTGATGAGGCTTCCTTTAAAACAAAAGGAATATAAATAACTTTTTTATTCTTTAGAATTGTAGACATTGTGCTTTCCAATATTACAAAATGCTGTACAATTTTTTTTTTTTTTTTGGCTGCCTTCAACATCTTTAATAACTGATTTTATCAGCAAAGGACAATGTGTTCAACTTGTGATTTGAAGCCACAAGTTTAGGAAAATAAGTTTTATGAAACAAAGCTTGAATTTGTTCAGAACAAGAATATGCAACATAAACTTAACAAAAAGTGCTACTGAACATCATCTGTCTTATTAGGTCGACTGGTAAGATGCCAGTCTGAAATTATTTTTGAATGTTAGTTAAAGATGACTGTTTGATTACTTATTGGTGAAAATTGAAAATATGCTGCAAGGAGTGTAGTTGCAGTCTGTCCCTGGCTGAGTGGTGGCAGAATTATTTCAGAGGGAGGTCACTTTCCTAGGTTAAAGTGGTCAGCGTGGAATGTTTGCTTTTGTTGTCTATTGTTATGAATGAGTTGTGCATCAAGTCCTTATGTTGTTTGCATTTTATGGGCAATTTTTTATTTTTAAACAAGAATATTTTGAATTATCACATTGGCCACTGAAATTTTTTTTTATTTATCAAGACCATAACTTCATTATGTGCCTAGGGCACTTGCAAGGAATTTTACTTTTTTTTTTTTTTTTTTTGAGTTATCAGAAATTCAGTGTTATCAAAGTTAGAGTTATCAAGAGTTGACTTCATATGTAAAAATAGAAGTAAAAAGTTTTTTTAGTATTTGCCTTTGTATTCATTAACTTTTCTGGTTTGCATGCAGTGGTCAGGGGAAAAAGTGCATTTTCACCTGGAAAACCTGGAAAAGTCAGGGAATTTTTGTTCATGATTTTGTAGCCACCCTGATTAGGGAAAGGTGATGCTTATAGCCCATTGAATTGCTCACACTGGTCATGAAATCTTCAATAATAATAAACACTGCATTTCCTTGCAGATGGTGAATGTAGACAATTTGTGACATCTTGAGAGCTTGTTTGATAAGTTTGTTTTGTTATCAAGCAAGTTCTCAAGATAACAGTATGCTGCTAGGAAGGCTTTTTTACGCTTTCCAACCCTAGGTTGAAGAAGCGTATATGTTCCAGCTTTGTCCGTCCGCACGATAACTCACTTAAAAATTGTTTGATTTCGATGAAATTTTAGTACGTGGTAGAGGACCAACTGGGGACAAATCCTATTGAAAATGGATGAAATGGGGTCAAAGGTCAGTACATAGATGCAGGTTCCATTCAATCACACTTATGCCTCGTAGCTTGCATAAAAATGGTTCGATTTCGATGAAATTTTAGTATGTGGTAGGGGACCACCTGGGGACGAACCCTATTGAAAATGGGAGAAATAGGGTCAAGACATAAGAGCAGGATCCATTCCATTGCCCTTATGCATCATAACTTACGTAAAAATGCTTCGTTTGCGACAAAACTTTGTCATGTTGTTCTGGAGGTATGCTGAACCGGTTCTGTTGAATATCATCGAAATGGGGTCAAAGGTCAGGGCCCAGAAGTGAGATTTATTCCACAGTCATTATCCTCATAACTTGACTGAAAATACTTCTATTGCGACAAAACTTTAGTGTGTTGTTCTGGAGGTATACTGAACCAATTCTTTTTAATATCATCAAAATGGGGTTAAAGGCCAGGACACAGGAGCGAGATTTATTCCACTGCCGTTATCCTCATAACTTGAGTAATGATTTCTGGTATGTTGGAAAGCGTATCATAATCAATGCATTGCATGATTTTGCTAACTTTTTTCATCATTTTGGAAGTTGCATCTATATCAAGTAACTTATTTGTACTAGATTCATTGAATCCAATGATATGCATTTATAATTGAATAGAAACTACTTTAGGCTTCCACATCTAGAACAAAACAGAAAAAAAAAACAAAAAAACAACATATATACAAAAACCAAACCTTCCAAAACAAACTAGCACCAGAGCAAGCTAAATAATAAAAAAAAAAACCAAAAAAAAACGGGGATTTTTTTTTCTCAGTTTTGTTCCCCAATTTTAATTTGGTTTTATTTATTTTTTCTCTTAAAGAATCTTTTTTGCTTAGTTTTTAGCATTATTACCACATTTTGTTTCGATCTTTCTTTTGTGCAGCCTTTGGCATTTTAGAATTTCAAAGTTGGTTTTTATTTGGTGCTTCTATTTGTTTTTTTCACACACACACACACACACAAATCTATATATATATATATATACACACACACTACTAAGTAGATACAGTAATAAAAACTATTTAACAAGTACTAAAACAACATAGAAAACTTCAAAGCCCAACAGGCATGAGTAAAAAAAGAAAATAAAGTAATAGCAAACCTGAATGTAGAAAGTGTCGAGAACGCCGAGCCTTAGTTTTATCAAGGACCAGCAAAACTCTGCATTTTCTCACTTCCACAAAGACCTAGTTGGAAATGGGTTTCTGCAAAGCCATAGATGCAAGTTTAAAGCCCACCAAATTTTTTAATTAGCATAACCTCCTCAGAGTTGCATGAATAATAATTTAGTTAAAGTTTTTGCATACATCTATAACTTTCCTGGCCCAACCCACACTCGTCATCTGCCACAAAAAACAGAAAAAGGATTACAAAATCACAAGGTGTGAGAGGGTCTGAACAAATAATCAGAAATATTCAGTTAAAACACGTTGCCTGAGAGAGAATCTAAACTTTAATAACAGTACTAAACGTACTACAAAGTCTTATTCTTTGTGGTGAAAAAAAAGCTTTACCTAAAATGCCATAAAATAAAAAACAAAAGAATAAAAATTTTGAACAGAGTCATGAGAGTAAACAGAATTTTTGTACCCACAACTTACGCAAAAAACGGACATCACAAGAACTTAAAAAAAAAAAAAAAAAAAAAAAAAACATTTAAAATGATGCTTTGGAAAAAATTTATATGAAGTTAAAAAATATTTGCAATATTTACAAAATATTCCAGGAGTGCTTTAAGTGTATAATAATGTATTTTTATGTTCTTACCAACAATGAGAAAGCATCGTTGACAACAAGTACAATAAAACGGCTAACTACCCAAACTAAGTGCTCAGAAACATGCATAATTTCCAAATTAAGTGAGAGAGAAAACTCATAAAGTTAGTAAAACTGCTTGCACCAAATGCCTAATAAGAAAAAATAGAAAATTTCTGCTTTGAAAGTTCACAAATAATTCTAGAAAGAAGAAATACATGCACAAAGAGTAACACTTACCTACTATGCCCTTCCCCTGCAAAACAGACCCCCCCCCAAATGGCCATCCACCTTCCTGACCGCTTCCTTAGAAGCAGGGGGTGGTCCCCAAGTCTTCTCCGCAGAAAAGACGCTGCCCGTTAAATTTCTACCAAGAAAATTACATAACTAAGAATGAAGTCTTGCTTGTCCAGATAGAGTAGAATAACTCTCCAGAATACATGAAAAATATTATTAAATATACTTGTAGTGTTTTTAGGAACTTTTATATGTATTTAATTACCCTAGTGTACTTCCACAGACACTACCAGTTCCTATTTTTTTAAACGTAAGTTTTACCATTTTTAGGTTAGTTATTCTAGTGAGAGAATACCTAGTTTACCTTTTATTTATTTTTTATTTTATTTTTTAATCAAATTTTAAACTTTTTTGTGTGATTTTTTTGCTTTATTTTATTTATTATTTTTAATAGGACTGTCCTGTCCATAGCACTAAAGGTTCCTTTTTGTAGTTAATATGCATCCTCCAGACCAACTTCCATGAAGGCTTTCATTGGCTAGAATCATTTTATTAACTGTGCAGAAATTAAAACAGATCTTCTAACCTAACTCTATTATTCAAAACAATTTTTCTTAATATTCTTTTTATGAAAGTAGCTGGAATCTTGTTTTCTAGAAAACTGTTCAATAAGATTCTAATGTGGTTTTTGAAATCCAAATTGTTGCTGCATAATCTTGAAATTCTAAGTACCTGAGAAATTAGTACATTCTCAATTATTTTGGTCGAGATGTTATTGTTCCAGTGCAGATATTTTATTACTTTAAAAGGAAAATTAACTCTTATCAAAAAGGCTGATGGACGGGTTACCTCTGTTAAGTTTAATGCTTAAGTTTAGGAAATCTAGTTCTTGATTACTGTGGTTGGTTTTACATAAGTTAAGAGAGCTAGGATAGATATTTGCAAAATCACTTTCTATAACTTCTGAATTATTTATACAAAGCAAATCATCAATATATCTTATAAGTGTATAAGTAGTTATCTGAGCACGAGGAGCTATTCTTAATGAACTTATATTCCTTAAAGTACAGGAATAAATTAGCCACACTTGTAGAGTGAGCTACTCCCATAGGTATTCCGTTTACTTGCTCATAGAGTATTATCTAAAATATGGTTATTATTGTTTATGCAACAATTGAGATAAGAGTTCCAAGCACCTACATTAACAAATTGGTTAAGCTTAAATTCTACATACAGCTCTTTAAAGGTAGTGATATCTGAAAGAGGCAGATTAGTATATAGGTTCTCGAAATCATAACTATTAATATCTATGGGATTTATGTTGAGTATAGTGGAAATTACTTCTGAATTATTATTGATTAACCAAAAATCTCTTCATGATTTCGTAAACCTATATACTAATCTGCCTCTTTCAGATATCATCACTACCTTTAAAAGAGCTGTATGTAGAATTTAAGCTTAACCAATTTGTTAATGAAGGTGCTTGGAAATCTCAATTGTTGCATAAACAATAATCATATTTTATATAATAATACTCTCTATGAGCAAGTAAACGGAATACCTATGGGAGTAGCTCACTCTACAAGTGTGGTTAATCTATTCCTGTTCTTTAAGGAATATAAGTTCATTAAGAATAGTTCCTCGTGCTCAGATAACTACTTATACACTTATAGATAGATATATTGACTATTTGCTTTGTATAAAAATTCAGAAGTTATAGAAAGTGATTATGCAAATTTCTATCATAGCTCTCTTAACTTATGTAAAACCAACCACAGTAATCAGGAACTAGATTTCCTAGCTTTTAGCATTAAACTTAACAGAGGTAACCCGTCCATCAGCCTTTTTGATAAAAGAGTTAATTTTCCTTTCAAAGTAATAAAATATCTGCACTGGAACAGTAACATCTCGACCAAAGTAATTGAGAGCTAATTTCTCAGGTACTTAGAATTTCAAAAATCTGCAGCAACAATTTGGATTTCAATAACCACATTAGAATCTTATTAAACAGTTTTCTAGAAAACAAGTTTCCAGCTACTTTCATAAAAGTAATATTAAGAAAAAATGTTCTTAATAATAGAGTTAGGTTAGAAGATCTGTTTTAATTTCTGCACAGTTAATAAAATGATTCTGGCCAATGAAAGCCTTCATGGAAGTTGGTCTGGAGGATGCATATTAACTACAAAAAGGAACCTTTAGTGCTATGGACAGGACAGTCCTATTAAAAATAATAAATAAAATAAAGCAAAAAAATCACACAAAAAAGTTTAAAATTTGATTAAAAAATAAAATAAAAAATAAATATAAGGTAAACTAGGTATTCTCTCACTAGAATAACTAACCTAAAAATGGTAAAACTTACGTTTAAAAAAATAGGAACTGGTAGTGTCTGTGGAAGTACACTAGGGTAATTAAATACATATAAAAGTTACTAAATACACTACAAGTATATTTAATATTTTTCATGTATTCTGGAGAGTTATTCTACTCTATCTGGACAAGCAAGACTTCATTCTTAGTTATCATTAGCAAGACTTCATTCTTCTCTTAGTAGAAATTTAACGGGCAGCGTCTTTTCTGCGGCGAAGACTTGGGAACCTCCCCACCACCCCACCCCTGCTTCTAAGGAAGCGGTCAGGAGGGTGGACGGCCATTTTTTTGGTGGGTCTGTTTTGCAGGGGAAGGGCATAGTAGGTAAGTGCTACTCTTTGTGCATGTATTTTTTCTTTCTAGAATTATTTGTGAACTTTCAAAGCAGAAATTTTCTATTTTTTCTTATTAGGCATTTGGTGCAAGCAGTTTTACTAACTTTATGAGTTTTCTCTCTCACTTAATTTGGAAATTATGCATGTTTCTGAGCACTTAGTTTGGGTAGTTAGCCGTTTTATTGTACTTGTTGTCAACGATGCTTTCTCATTGTTGGTAGGAACATAAAAATACATTATTGTACACTTAAAGCACTCCTGGAATATTTTGTAAATATTGCAGTTATTTGTTAACTTCATATAATTTTTTCCCAAAGCATCATTTTAAATTATTATTTTTTTAGTTTTTGTGATGTCCGTTTTTTGCGTAAGTTGTGAGTACAAAAATCCTGTTTACTCTCATGACTGTTGAAAATTTTTATTCTTTTGTTTTTTATTTTATGGCATTTCAGGTAAAGCTTTCTTTCACTACAAAGAATAAGACTTTGTAGTACTTTTAGTACTGTTATTAAAGTTTAGATTCTCTCTCAGGCGGCTTGGTTGCTCAGCAACGTGTTTTAACTGAATATTTCTGATTATTTGTTCAGACCCTCTCACAACTTGTGATTTTGTAATCCTTTTTCTGTTTTTTGTGGCAGATGACGAGTGTGGGTTGGGCCAGGAAAGTTATAAATGCATGCAAAAACTTTAACTAAATTATTCTTCAAAAACTCTGAGGAGGTTTTGCTAATTAAAAATTTTTTTGGCGGGCTTTAAACTTGCATCTATGGCTTTGCAGAAACCCATTTCCAACTAGGTCTTTGTGGAAGTGAGAAAATGCAGAGTTTTGCTGGTCCTTGATAAAGCCAAGGCTCTGCATTCTCAACACTTTCTACATTCAGGTTTGCTATTACTTTCTTTTCTTTTTTTTTACTCATGTCTGTTGGGCTTTGAAGTTTTCTCTGTTGTTTTAGTACTTGTTAAATAATTTTTTATTACTGTATCTGCTTCGTAGTGTGTGAGTTCTGAATATTCATAGCTGTTGCGTTTCGCGTCATGATCTTCAGATTGTTTTTTAAGCAAATTTTGTTTTAAATTCTTAGGTAAAAAATTTGTCTTTGACTCTGCTCTTGGGTGTATATATATATATATATATACACAGGAGAGATAAGAAGAGGAACTCGTGGATCCGAAAAATGACGAGAGTGGAAGACATCATGATCAGAGTTAAATCCCTGAAATGGCAATGGGCTGGACATACTGCCAGAAGGACAGACCATAGATGGACAGCCGAAATTTTAGATTGGATTCCAAGGGACAGGAAAAGACCCAGAAGAAGACCACATGGGAGATGGGTGGATGAAATTCGTAAATATGTGGGAGTGACATGGAGGAGACTGGCACAAGACAGACCGTTGTGGAGGAAACTTGGGGAGACCTTCGTCCAGCAGTGGATTGATAATGGTTGACAATGATGATGATGATGAGATATATATATATATATATATATATATATATATATATATATATATATATATATATATATATACTAAAGAGCAAAACTGAAGACTAAGGAAAAAATTTTAGAATTTAAAACGAAGGGTGCAAAAATAACCTGAAAATCAAAACGCGCAACGCAGCAGTTTTGAAAATTCAGAATTCACATTCTATAAAGAAGATACCTAAGCAAAAAATACATATATAATTTTGACTCACACCTAGTACAACATAGAAAAGGTTATGTATCTACCTGTGTGATCAAAAGGAAAAAAGGTAAAAAATAAAATAAAACAACTGAATGTAGAAGGTGTCGAGAATACTGAGCCTTGGCTTTATCAAGGACAGCAAAAACTCTGCATTTTCTCACTTCCACAAAGACCTAGTTGGAAATGGGTTTCTGCAAGGCCATAGATGCAAGTAAATGTTACTTGCATCTATGGCCTTGCAGAAACCCATTTCCAACTAGGTCTTTGTGGAAGTGAAAAATGCAGAGTTTTGCTGGTCCTTGATAAAGCCAAGGCTCAGTATTCTCGACACCTTCTACATTCAGTTGTTTTATTTTATTTTTTTACCTTTTTTCCTTTTGATCACACAGGTAGATACATAACCTTTTCTATGTTGTACTAGGTGTGAGTCAAAATTATATATGTATTTTTTTGCTTAGGTATCTTCTTTATAGAATATATATCATCATCATCATCATTGTCAACCATTATCAATCCACTGCTGGACGAAGGTCTCCCCAAGTTTCCTCCACAACGGTCTGTCTTGTGCCAGTCTCCTCCATGTCACTCCCGCATATTTACGAATTTCATCCACCCATCTCCCATGTGGTCTTTTTCTGGGTCTTTTCCTGTCCCTTGGAATCCAATCTAAAATTTCGGCTGTCCATCTATGGTCTGTCCTTCTGGCAGTATGTCCAGCCCATTGCCATTTCAGGGATTTAACTCTGATCATGATGTCTTCCACTCTCGTCATTTTTCGGATCCACGAGTTCCTCTTCTTATCTCTCCTGGTTATACCAAGCATGCACCTCTCCATGCTTCTTTGAGTTGTCTGCAGCCTTTGTATGTCTCTTTAGTTAAGGTCCACGTCTCTGCACCATACGTAAGCACTGGAAGGATGCATTGATCAAACACTTTTCTTTTAAGACATAATGGCATATTGCTCTTGAAAATTATGCTGTTTCTTCCAAAAGCTCTCCAGGCAAGTTTTGTACGCCGATTAATTTCTTCATCAATGTGACCCTCACTTGATATCTGCTGTCCAAGATAAACATACGTATCTGTTATCTCCAGTTTTTCTCCATCAATCGATAACTCTTCATTTCTTGTAAAAGCATTGAACATCACTTTTGTCTTCTGAAAGTTCATTTTTAATCCCACTTCTTTACTCTTGTCAGCAAGTTCCTGGATCATACTCTGCAGCTCTGATGGGGTAGTTGCAAAAATGACTACGTCATCAGCAAAACGAAGGTGGGTTAGATAATCTCCATTAATCTTTATCCCTTTGTCTTCCCAGTTCAGTGACTGAAAGACATTTTCCAATGTGGCATTAAAGAGCTTCGGAGATATGGTGTCACCTTGTCTCACTCCCTTTCCAATTTTTATGTGTGTTGTATTTTCAAACAGCCGAATCTTTGCACTTGCATTTTCATAGATGTTATTAATAATATTAATGTATGCATCTTCAATACCGCAGGATTTCAGAGCCGTGGTAACTGCTGATGGTTTCACCGAATCAAAGGCTTTTTCATAATCGATAAAAGCCATGCACAATGGAAGTTCATATTCCCTCGCTCTTTCAATTAGTTCTCTCAGTACGTGGATATGATCTATTGTGCTGTAGCCACTCCTGAATCCAGCTTGTTCTCTCGGTTGAGCCATGTCCAGTGTTACCTTCAAGCGGTGTGAAAGAACTTTAGTGAAGATTTTATAAACCACTGATAGGAGGCTGATAGGTCTGTAGTTCCTGAGATCCTCAATGTCACCTTTTTTATGTAGCAGGATCATTGTAGCATTGTTCCAATCCTCAGGAATCTTCCCTTCATTAAGGCATCGAGTGAAAATTTGGGCGAGTACTGTTTCAATTTCTCCACTTGCTTCTTGTATGATGTCTATAGTAATTCCATCTTCTCCTGGAGCTTTCCCCCGCTTCATGTTCTTGATTGCTTGAGCAACTTCTGCTGGGAGGACTGGAAGAACTCTGGTACCTTTCATGATGTCTGGAGTACATGTATCATCCCTTTCATATAATTTGGAGTAGAAATCTTTCACTCTTGTCAAAATTTCTGCCTCTATTTCTTGTTATAGAACCATCTTCTTTTCTCAGAGCCATAATCTGTTTTCTTCCCTTACTGATATGTCCCTTTGCTATCTTAAGGCTTTGGTTGTTTTCAATTGCTTTCCTCACTAGCTCACAGTTGAATTTCCTTACATCTTCAGTGATACTTTTTCGTGTTGTCTTGCATAGCTCTATATATTCCACTTTGGAAGTCACATCTTCTTTAGTTGTCCTCATCTCTCTTCTTTTTTGCATCAACATTTTGGTTTTTCCTGATAATTTGTTCACATGCAACTTGTTCTTAGACCCAGCTAATTTTGTTGCTGTTTCCATTAGAGCTTTGGTTACTTTTCTGTTAACTTCCGAAATATCCACTTCTTCCGATGTTAGGCCTTCTAAAGCAGAGAATCTGTTCTTCAGTTCCAACTTGAAAGTATTATGGTGTTTTTTAAGGTTGGTTATGTCAATACATTTTGTTTGTCTTATGAGCTTGCCACGTTCCAGTTTAGTGTTGAGGTGCATCTTACATCTCACCAATCTATGGTCACTACCTGTGTTGAACTTGTTCAGCACACTGCAGTCTTCGATGACGAATTTTTTGTTACACATAATAAAATCAATTTCACTTGTCGTCCCAATTGGATGTCTCCATGTCCATTTCCTGTGTGGCTTTTTCTTGAAAAAGGAGTTCAAGATGAAAAATCCTTCTGCCTCTGCAAACTCAACGAGAGTATTTCCACGCTGGTTTCTGTTGCCGTGACCGAATTTACCTACTGAAGTTTCATTCTGTTGCCGTTGCCCTATTTTTGCATTGAAATCTCCCATAATTATCTTCAAGTGCTGCTTACCTTTATTATTTAGATGACGAATTTCCTCATAAAATTCTTCAATTTCTTCTTCAGGATGACTTGTGGTGGGTGCATAAGTTTGAATAATCTGAGCCTGGTATCTTCTCGATAGTTGGATAACGAGTCGTGCAGCTCTGTCAGAGGAACTTTCAACTTCTACCACTTTATCCTTCAGTTTCTTGTTTATTATAAATCCAACACCACTAGTTCTGCCAGTATCTGTCCCACGATAATAGAAGAGATGTCCACTTTTCAGTTCAATGAGATCTTCTCCTTTTCTCCTTACCTCACTTAGCCCGACGATGTCCCACTTGATCCTTTGTAGTTCCTCTTCCAATTCAAGAAGCCTTGAATCAGAAGATAGGGAGCGTCCATTGTACGTTGCCAAGGTCAGCATCAAATGGCAGCCTAGTCCGGTCCTCCGGGATTCTTAGCACCCTCTGCCTTCATGTCGCACTGGCCGCTGCCTTGGCCAGGTACATTCCAGCTGCCGGAGACTGAGGGCCAAGATTTAAGTTGTAGAGTCATTTTGGAGGTGTTTGGCCATAACTCACCACGCTGGCCAAGCGGGTTGGTGAGTGTGGGATAGCATTTCCTCTGATCCCGATGGTATAGTTATACCGCTGTGGCGGTCGTCAGAGCCCCTTTAGTGGGAACAGGATGCACCACGAGAAGGCGGGGTTGACATTTGTCAAGGAGAGGCTGTGATGTTACGCATCACCTGACCTTACATCCCATATATATATATATATATATATATGTTTTTTTACTTTTAGGCATTACCGAAACCTGGGAAACCTCTCCAGATTTCTCTTATACTCAGTAGTGGAATAGATATGCGAAATGTGTTAGTACAGATGGGAGGTGCTGTTAAATCGGATAGTACTGCTGCTGCTGCTGATGATGATGGTGGTCTTTCCAGTGATGATGGTTCATCAGAAATAAAGACAGTAAGTACTTTCAAATATTCTTTATTTTTTCTGAGTCTTTTGTGTTTCTGGTGTCTAGATCTTTATCAAGGCCTGTTCTTAATGATTATAAATGTATCCAATTTATTTAAGTAAATATTGTAGTTAGTATTCCTATAAGTAAGTGTAATGCCATTTTGCAGGCATATTTAAATCACAGAAATTTTGTTTAATTAAGAAGAAAATGTTTCAAAAAATATTACTCGTGGTGTAAACCTTAAAAGAAAATGCTTACATGTGTAATGTAATTTCTTTTGCATAAATGTGAAGATACATTTTTATTTATTTCTTGTGGTATTTGAAAATGGAAGTATGCAATTTGAAGTTCCTGTTCTGGATAATTCTGAGTTGGAACTAATGCAACATTGCAAGTCATGGTGTGGTACCAGAAGCTGTTCCATATACATTCTAAACTTTCAAGGCATGATACACATACATGAAATTCATTCATGGAATTCCACTTTTTTTTCTTTTTTTTTCAATTATCGTTTTGACCGTTCTCAAGATCAATGTGAAACTGAAGATTGGGGGGGGGGTAACTTTCCTTCTGGGAATGGTAATTCCAGTTTCAAAAATGGAAGTTAAAGGCACTGAATTTTTTTTTCCTGTAATTGTAATTTTTTCTTGCAATTTGGCCTCTGTCCAGTATTGTAGTTAAATTCATTTTACTGCATAATTGTTTGTATTTCAGCTTGCCACTGTGGGCAACAATCTGCATTAAGCAGCACAAAAATTTCCCTGTAATCTTCAGGCATGCGTTCTTCCGTGAATTTGAGGAAATCCGTCTTTTCCGTTATAATTTTGGTTGTTCGTGAGATTAATACACAACCAAATAAAAATGTTTTGGGGGTTGGCGGTGACCGGGAGGGAGATAATCGGAGGTGGAATTCCGTCTTTACAAAACTTTGTAAGACAATGGAGTGGAGATTTTTTCTGTAATCGCATTTTTTTCTCGTGATGTTCCTTATGCCCAGTATTGCTATTAAATATAATTTTATTTCACGGAATATATGTATTTCAGCTTGAAAATGGAAGTCGAATGGAGCAAAGATTTCTCTTGCAATCGCAATTTTTTCCCCTCGCAATGTTCCCACTCTTCTGTGCTGTTGTTAAATGTTATCTTCCCCCCTCCCCAAGTGTTTGCATTTACACTTGATGAGGGAGTAAAAATTTTCTGAAATCGGAAGTGAAGAAGTTGGACTTTAATAACACATGATGTACAAAAATTACTCTTATTCTCAAAGTTGCAACATTTGTCTAAAATAGTTAAACTTTGATGTCATTCACTCGTGGTTCTCAGGCTGAAAGTTATTTCAGTATGATAGATGAAATTGTCATCAAAGGGCATAAAGAAAAGAAAAGTGCCAAAGAAATGGGGAGAGAAAAATATCAGCAGGAAGAAAAATTAAGCAATTGATGCTGCGCAGCTTCAGAGGCAACAAGTTAGTAAAATCATGCGTTGCATTGATTATGATACGCTTTCCAACATACCAGAAATCATTACTCAAGTTATGAGGATAATGGCTGTGGAATAAATCTCGGTCTTGTGCCCTGAACTTTGATCCCATTTCGATGATATTCTACAGAACCGGTTCAGTATACCTCCGAAATAACATGATAAAGTTTTGTCGGAATGGAAGCATTTTTACATAAGTTATGATGCATAAGGGCTATGGAATAGATTTCGCTCCTGTGTCCTAACCTTTGACCCCATTTCGCCCATTTAATAGGCAGACCCCTACAACATACTAACATTCATCCAAATCAAAGAATTTTTACGTAAGTTATGACCCATAATGGCGATGGAAGTGATTCCGCTCCTATGTCCTGACCTTTGACCCCATTTCGCCCATTTTCAATGGGGTTTGTCCCCAGGTGGTCCCTACCATATACTAAAATTTAATCGAAATCGAACCTTTTTTACGTTAGTTATGACGCATAAGAGCAGTGGAATAGATCCCGCTCCTATGTGTTAACCTTCGACCCCATTTCGTTCACGTTCAATAGGGTTCCTTCCCAGGTGATCCCCTTCCACATACTAAAGTTCATCGAAATCGAACGATTTCTATGCGAGTTATCGTGCGGACGAACATACACACACAAAGCGTGACGTAATGAGGCAGATGGGAATCGCGACCATCTCCTCGCAAGAGTGAGACGTAATAAAACTTTAATAGGATCCACACACAACGCGTGACGTAATGAGACAGATGGCGTCACAGCGCGCCAACATATCAAGCGCGATATTGTGACGTCATAAGATCGTCCCCTACCACATAATAAAATTTCATCGAAATCGAACCATTTTTACGCACGTTATGACGCATAAAGGCAATGGAATGCATCCCGCTCCTGTGTCCTGACCTTTGACCCCACTTCATCCGTTTTCAATAGGGTTCATTCCCAGTTGGTCCCCTACAATATACTAAAATTTCATCGACATCGAACCATATTTACACAAGTTATGACGCATAAGGGCAATGGAATGGATCCTGCTCCTATGCCATGACCTTTGACTCCACTTCACCCATTTTCAATAGGGGTAATTCCCAGGTGGTCCCTTACAATATGCTAAAATTTCATCGACATCGAACCATATTTACGCAAGTTATGACGCATAAGGGCAATGGAATGGATCTCGCTCCTATGCTGTGACCTTTGACCCCATTTCGTCCATTTTCAATAGGGTTTGTCCCCAGGTGGACCCCTACCAAATACTAAAATGCGAGTTATTGTGCCGACAGGCGGACGGACAAAGCTGGAGCATATACGCTTCTTCAACGTACGGTTGGAAAGCGTAAACAAAAGATATACGGAAAGTTGTCATCTGCATTCTTGCCACGCATTTTGATTTTTCAACCAGTTAAATAGTTCAGCTTTTTTTCAATTTGTCAGGCTTATGTATGAATATAGCAAAGATGGTCCTTTCCAATAAAATTTCTTCTGAGGAATGTGTTTTTAGTGACCACAGTTCATGTTCTCCTTGAGAACCCTAGAAAGTGTGTGAAGAAAGTTTAAACCAAAGTTAGTGCTTGATATTTTAATGACTCCCATGAGAAGTTGTAAATCACAAATTTCTTGTACAGTACTCTAGACAAAATTCCTGATAACTTGAAAAAAAAAAAAAAATCCTTGAACATAATGTTTTCTCATCTTTATTTTTTTCACATTCGCTTTTGTTTGAAATCAACTGTACTTTAAAAATGCTTCCTCTTGATACCATCACGTTTTCCCACTAAAAATTTATCATGAGGTATAAAGCTAGCTAGCATTTCCAATTTCATGAGGGAGTTGCAAAATTGAAAATAATTTGTATGAAGCATCCAGAATTTTAGATTTTACAATATGGAAAAGAAGCTTTTACACATGCAGACATGCCACAGGGTTCCCACGGTGCTTATAAATCCTTAAAAGTCCTTAAAAAGTGCTTATATTTATTTTTTGGGGGCTTAAAAGTCTATATTTTCCCAAGAAGAGCAAAAAGTACTTAAAAGTGCTTATTTTTTATTTTGTTCGGAGTGCTTAAAGGTGCTTATTTTTTTATTTTGTTCGGAGTGCTTAAAGGTGCTTATTTTTTATTTTGTTCGGACTTTTTTTTTTTTTTAAACATTTGTCCATAAACTCTGATCGGTCGTTTTCGTGGAGCACATGAGTTCATATGAAATGCTATATACCTAATTAATATTTGGAGCCTAGACACTAAGAAAAAAAAAGTTGGTGTCTTTATACACTGAGTGGCCACTTTATTATGACCACCCTCTCAGTACTTCGTTGGGCCACCTTTCGCCTTTAATACTGCGTCGATTCTTCGTGGCATGGACTCCACGAGATGTTGATAGGTGGTTAGTGGAATCTAAGACCATGCTTGATGAATAGCACTTTCCAGGAGTGTGAGATTGCAGGGTTGTGGATCCAGCTGTCTGATGGCTCGTTCAACTTCATCCCACAAATTCTCAATGGGGTTGAGATCTGGAGATTGCGGGGGCCACCTAAGCAAAGTAAACTCACCGGCATATTCATGAAACCAATCCTGTACAATACGAGCACTATGGCAGGACGCATTATCTTGGTAAAATTAGCCATCGCCATTGGGATAAACCATCCACATGACAGGATGCACTTGGTCTGCAACGATGTTTAGATATGATGTGCTAGTCAGATGTTGATCAACACGAATTAAAGGGCCCAAAGCATGCCAGGAAAACATTCCCGAAACCATAACATTGTCTCCACCAGCTTGAAGGGTTGTAGCAATGCATTTGGGGTCCATGCTTTCATGCTGTTTCCGCCAAATTCTCACTCGGCCATCGGCATGGTGCAACTTAAAACGTCATTCATCGGACCACATAATTTGTTTCCAGTTATCGACTGTCCAATCCTTGTGCTCCTGTGTGAACTGGAGATATTTTCTCTTGTTAACTGCAGACAGCAAAGGTGTTCGAACAGGGGTCATTTCATGCCAAATCAAACAAAAAAATTTCAATATTCAACCTGACCATCTCAGATTTCAATGAAACGTTCAGGGATCATTCTCCCTAATGATATAAATGAGAATATTTTTTTTTTATCTCATTTAGTTTTCGTGTAATTAATTTTTAAAATTTTGAAAAATCGTCGTTTTTTGGCTTGCATAAATTTTTTCAATCTTGAATTTCTCAAGTTTTATAAGGCCTAGAGAGTTGTTTGATCCCTCATTTTAAAGAGAATTTCATAAGTTTTAATTTGATATGCAACTTGACTGCGTGGTGAAAAAAATGAATTAACATTTTTTTATTAAGATAGTGTTTTTTAAAAATTTTGAAAAAAGTCTTGTAATATTATAAGCTTTAATTAAATCCTGAAACTTTTAAAGTGGGATCTCAATGGGATCGGGAGCTATGGCAGAAAACTTGGTTACTGTACAAGTATGTAATAATGGATTGATAACAGACACTGAGAGACACTGAGTTTTAAAATCTACATAATACATCATATTAATACATAGTCAAACATAAAACAAGGGAAAGACAGTCCCAACAGGCTAAAAGTTTTACCTGGTAAAATTAATAAAAAACATTTTTAGTTAGCACTTAGAGTTGTAGTTGCACCAAAATAGCGACCTCTTAGTTCTTTAATTTAACAAATAAGTTCTTGTTTGCCTTTTTGGTTTCTGTGTCTGTAAGTCGACAAACTCTTCCTGTAGCTGTTGTAGGATCAACTTTTGTTAAAACCTCACTTTTATGCACAACTAGTATGCCAGTAAGTTGTGGGTTATTTGAAAGATGGAAAAGGGCCATGTGGCTCCAAAAAACTTATTTTTACTTCATCTGCTTCTATTCCTAACACACAACCTAACCACCACTTGTCTGAGTATTGGCATGTAACAAAGCCAACAATGTCATTAATGTCCAGATCATCATCAGTGTCATCAGCTGAAACTATTTCTACACTTGATTCCTCTGAAAATGGGTAGCTTTTTACTAAAACTCAAGTCTCATTCACAGGACTGTAACTGTGAAATTGTTGAGTACCCTTTATTGTTGTTGCTGTTTCAAACCTACTCTTCAAGGTCTTTTCCTCTGCCACGTATTCATCTGTAGTGGAATGCAAAAAACTGATGTTGACAATATTGTATTTAGCCCTATCATAAAGTTGGCGAGGGGTCATAATTTGATTGTTGTAGACCATTTGTAGACTGACCAATGCCGCTAATCGTTTAACAGTTCCTCCGACACCGTCACATTCATTTTTTCCATGTGACAACACAAAGAAGTTTTATTCCGCCTTGATGCCAAAATCTTTCTCATGATGGCAGAGATTGAAAAAGTTTGATTTGTTTTTATACTGTGATGATGCTCCATCTGAATAATAATTCAGCTTTTCGGGGCGGATTCTGTTTAAGAAAGTCAATCGTGAGGCGTTGAAACAAATGAACAGCAACTGTATCGTGCACCATACAATCGGAAAGAATAACTAAGCTCAGGTGCGCCAACTTTTTGGTTTCCTCGTCAACGTAGTATATAACAAACAGATGTATTGTTGCTTGAGCATTGTTCCAATGAAAGCTTTGTGCAAAATCTTGAAGCACAAATGCATAATTTTCAGCAAAATCCAGGGTGCCCACGTGTCCTTGAAAACCTGGAAAGTCCTTGAATTTCAAAAACAAAATTCAAGGCCTGGAATGTCCTTGAATTTCTTTAATTAGCCTGAAAAGTCCTTGAATTTTAAAATCCCACATCCGAAAAATTTCGATCAAAATTTCCGATCTTTTTCCTTTTGTTATTTTTCACTTTTTTTCTGCAATCCCCCATTGACATCGGATGTCAAAAAGACTAAACTTCAAAGCAGCTGCGTCACTGGGAGAAAGGGTGCACTGTGGTCTAACTGGGAGTTGACCTCTTCCCCCCCCCCATCTACTGCGAGAGAAGTTGAGTGTTTGCTTCCCCAGAGCACTTGCTCTGCGACGGGAAAAACTATTGTATCGTTTCTTTCATTTTCCTTACGGCAAGGCGGGGATTTCCCGTTCTTGTTTCTACTTTATCTGCATGAAAGTGGGTTCATTTGATGCTGTTGATAGGTGCATTTCACCAGCTGCCCCCTTCCCCCACCAACCTTGGTCAAGCAGTTTTAGAAAGGGGTAACCTTGAACAGCACGTTCAAACCGCTCGGAGGGTTAATAAAAAAATGCGTAATTTAAAAACTTTGTTATGTTGGATCCAAGTGAAATTTGCAGGGGTAACCTTATAAGACCAAGTTATGGTATCTGTCAAAAATTCAGCTCTGTTTAATGAAAATTTGGAAAAATATTTTTCTTTTTTTGCATTTTTATCGTTAGTTAGAGAAAGGGGGCAGTTCAACAGGTGGCCCGCGGGACTGCGAATGAAATGGTAGACGTGATTGACAAATTGTGCATGCCAACAGGTCCTGCTTGCTGCTGCTGTTCCATGAGAACAAAAAGTTGAAATTATTTGTTTGTGTTGGTTCATTTTCCGTATTTTGGTTGCACTTTCTTTCTGGCCACAGAGTATTATATTACTCTTATGTGTCTGGCAATAGCATAGGATTACACACAATGCTCATGGCATTACTGAGTAGGAATTCCTTACATTGCTTTTCCGGAAACTTCTTTGCGATGTGTGTATAGCGACTGGAAAAAAAAAAAATTTGATTTTTGTTGGCTTAGTGTTTTGCTTTGAGATGTCTCTAGTTTTCATCTAATTGTTCGATATTGGAATTTTCTTGTTTTTGTGTTTAATAAATATGAGTCGTAAGTGCAATTTCAGTGATCTTTGGTTGCACAATCCCAAGTATTCCACGTAGGTTGGTAAGGATTGCGGCAATAATCATGTTGCGAGATGTTTGTTATGCTTAAAGAACATCGATATTTCGTTCATGGGAAAGTCTGCATTGCAAAGACTTGTGAAAAGCAAACAGCATGTGACTCGTTCTGAAAACAAAAGTCGAAATTCCACCTTTGATGGACTGTTTGAAAAAGTACCGACACTAGCATCACAAACACCATCATCACCAGAGCCATCTTCTTCATCAGCAGCAGGTTGTTTACCCAGAAAAGATCCTACAAAAGCCGAAATATTATGGGCTTTAAAAGTGGTAGAAAGCCATTATTCGTACAGATCATGGGCTGGAATTGACAAGTTGTTTCGATTGATGTTTCCAGACAGTGAAACGGCTCTCAACTTTTCTTGTGGGCAAACAAAATGTTCATATATTTGCTGCTTTGGCTTGGCACCCCATTTTAAATCACTTTTGTTGCAACAGATTAATGAAAGCAACGATTTTGTTGTTTTGTTTAATGAGAGTTTAAATAAATACTCTCAACAAAAACAAATGGACATCCATTTTGGGACAAGAACAGAGTAGCATCATAGTATCTGACTTCTGTGTTTTTAGGCCACGCAAGTGCAGAAATTTTATTAGATAAACTTCAGCAATCTTTGAAGGATTTGCCTTTAAAAAAATACAGTTCAGTTTTCTATGGATGGACTGAATGTAAATTTAAAGCTTTTTCTTTATTTCAAGATGATTTATCGGCCAATTCAAATTCATCTCTCTTAAACACAGATACCTGTGGATTGCACATAATGCATTGAGACATGCTACTACTGTGAGTGATTGGGAAATAGAAAAATTTCTCTCAAGCCTATACAGGTTATTTAAAGATTTACCGGCACGGTGTGAGGATTATTTAAATGTGGATAATGCTGTAAAAATGCCACTAAAATTCTGTTCGCACAGGTGGGTTAAAAATTCTCCTGTGTGTGAACGTGCTATAGAAATTTGGCCTTTTATTTTGAAGTATGAAACTTTGGTAGCCCAGAAAATTGTAAATAATCCTTGCACAGTTTCCTTTAATATTGTCCAAAAATGGGTGAAGGATCCATTGGCACTTGCCAAATTATATTTTTTTCATTTTATTGCAAAGCAACTGAGTCCCTTTTTTAAAAAAGTATCAGGCAGATAAGCCAATGTTGCCATTCATGGCTAAAGACTTAGAGAAAATGTTAAGGAATCTGATGAGTCGCTTTGTTAAAATGGATATATTAGACCAAACAAAGATCGTTACTGCACTTCTAAAAATTGATCCAACTGATAATAAAAATTGTTCCACTTATAGGATGATTGATATTGGATTCCAGGCCGAAAAGGAGGTGAAGACTTTGCTATCAAATGTAAGTGAAAAGCAGATAATGGAATTTTTTGTATGAAATGCAGATCAATTTTGCAAAACCTTGTCAAAAAAATTGCTCACTAAATGTCCACTGCAGTATGCTCTTGTGCGGCACATGAAGTGTTTAGATCCTAAATTAATGAGTGCTGAGAAGGAATCTTGCTTAAAAAGTTTCAAGATTATTCTAGATATTCTCGTGGATGCAAATCATCTGAAACCTGGTGTTGTTGACACTGTTATGCTGCAGTTAAAAGATTTTGTAAATAGTGTTGCTGCAGTAACTTCAGATTTTAAACTTTTTGATAACAATTATGAGGAATTGAGAATAGATGTGTTATTTTATGAACATTTATCCTCAAGTAAAAACTATGATTTGTTGTGGGAAGTAACTAAAAAGCTGCTGTTGCTTTCGCATGGACAGGCATCAGTGGAGAGAGGATTCTCCATTAACAAGGAACTAATAATTGACAATATGAAAGAAAACTCTATTGTTTCACAAAGAATAATATATGACCATCTAAGTAACATTGGTGGCATGGAAAAGGTTCGAGTTTTCAAAATTGCTTCTGAGTTATGTCAGATGTGCTAGGCAAAGATATGTAATAAATTTAGAAGAAAAAGCTTGGGACAAGGCTAATTCTGCTGTAGCCCAAAAGAGAGAAAAAAAAAACTGGATGAAATAGAAAGTATGAAAAAAAGAAAAACTTATAGAAAATGAAGTATTAGATTTATTAAAATCAGCTGATGACTTGGCAACAAAAGCAGAAGATACTCATAATTTTAACTGCATTGTTAAATCAAATAGCTTTAAAAAGACAGATCAAGACAATCAATCATTGATAAAAGAAATAGATTTTGAACTCAAGAAAAAAAAATGGATTTAGTGAATAATTGTAAATAAATTATTCATCCATTTGCTTAATAATTTTTAATATACTTGTTAATTATATTTTAACAATGATAAATTTAATGTTGTGGTAAAAGTACTGACATTTGAGTAGAAAAATTATAATTATTTAAAAATTGATTACAGTATTTTCATTTGTTAAATATTTTCACCTGAAAAAGCTTGTCATTCAGTAAAAAAAAATTTGCAAAATTTGGAGATGCATTGTTGCTAAGATTTTTTTTATAATTGGTTACCAATTACAAATACTGTTAATGAGTATCCTAATACAACAAACATAATTCTTGATATATAATATATTCATTGCGGTTTAGGACATTGAAAAATTTATCCTTGAATTTTTTCCTGAAGGTCCTTGAAAGTCCTTGAATTTTTTTCCCTGAAAAAGAGTGGGTACCCTGAAAATCACGAAGTACAATTGCATTGGTTTTGAGGTAGATTTTCTTTCAAGTGTCGCAAATAGAAAGACTGTTGAGTAGCAATGAAAGAGTGTGTTAAAAGTTTTGGCAAACTCTGAAACAAATAATCCAAAAATTTTTCTGTCGGTTTTATAATAGTTTCCAGGACACACTTGTTATCAATCTGCATCCGTTGTTTGAAACTCACATTTTCAATGCTATTAAGCTCAAAAGCTTCTTAAAACCGAGCCTTCAAATCATCGCTTCCTGGACAATTACCACAATTTGCAAAGTAACATTTAGATGTTGGTGTTTTGCAAATTATATTGGTTGTTACATCTTTGTATGTTTTAATCGGGAGTTCACCATTTGTCAATTTAGGTATTTTACACTGAGCCATCATTAATTTGGCATTCTGATGTATTGTGCAAACGCACACGGAATGTGTCCCACTGGACCCAGAAAGAACACAATGCTTGGGACGAAGCTCACAAATTTTAGAAATTCCAATTCTCTGATCAGAGTAACGCTCCTTAAATAGTACATATGATTCTTTTAATGTACTTAGAATTAAATACTTTTGAACATGCACACGTTTGCCATCTTTTTTGACTGAAACAGTCTTTTTTTACCAGGCATTTGACGACTAACGTCATCGTTTTGGTAGAATTCTTTGACTAGGGCTACCATTGCAGGGGTTAGTAAATCATTATCTGTAATAGACCCTAATGTAAATTGGTTACCTTATAGCCAAAGTATTATTATTTTTTCTTTTTTTCACCAAGCATAGTCAAGTTGCGTATTAAATTAAAACTTATGAAATTCTCTTTAAAATGAGGGGTCAAACAACTCTCTAGGCCTTATGAAACTTGAAAAATTAAAGATTAAAAAAGTTTATGAAAGCCAAAAAACGACAATTTTTCAAAATTTTAAAAATTAATTACATGAAAACCCAATGAGATAAAAGAAATTCAAAAATATATTCTCGTTTATATCTCTAGGGAGAATGATCTCTGAAGGTTTCATTGATATCTGAAATGGTCAATTTGAGTGACTGGTTGATTTGGCATGGAATCGCCCACAGGCCTTCGGCTGCCATATCCCATCCGATGCAGTGTACGGCGAACAGTGTGTGCAGAGGTAATTTAAGGGGATCCTTGATTAAGATGGTCTGTAATTTGCTGTACTGTTACCCTTCTGCTGTCTGTTACCAGTCTGCACACTCTCCGTTCCGTCCGAGCAGTCACTAGTCGATGAAGACCATACATTGCACGTAGAGACCCAGTTTCTTGGCTGACAGTCCAGTCTTTAAACACTTTAACAACAGCTGCTCTGGAACATTTCACGAATGCGTCGGTTTCGGTGATACTCGCTCCATGGCTCCGAGCTTCTACAATCATCCCACGTTGAAAGTTCGTCAAATCGCATTTTTTACCCATCTCTTCTCCCAAAAATCACTTCTGCTGTCGCAAGCACTCAGCTTTCCCTTTTTATACTAGCCTCGGCCTCTGGTGGCAACAGCGTGCAGCCATAGCTCATTTGTGCAGCCATAGCTCATCAGTTAATTGGATGCTTAGACAATCACATGTCTGGGATTTTTTTAATGATTTAAATTAGTTTGCAGTAAAAATGAAGTGATTAATTGTTAAACAGGCAGTTGCTGTCGCAGGTGTTTTCATATTATTTAAATTACATAATTTGCTTATCAGAATGTTAAAATATCTAATTTTTTTCTGATCAAAATTTCAATGTCAACATAATTACTTTTTGAATATATGCAGTGGAACCTTGGTTATTCATTTTCTAGAGGATAGCCTTAAAAAATATATAAACGAAATTTCAATGTTAAGCCATGATCACGATGCCATTTGGCGGCGGCACCTGGGCTAAGTATCGTATGACGCTGTTCGACGTCGCTTGGCAGTGAAAATGATAAAGGGGTATAAGATGTTCCTTAATGATTTAAAGTCAAATCGACAGTGAACAAAAAAAGAAAAAAACATTACAAGTAATAATATATTTTATCACATTGCAAAAATCATAAGCCGGCATAGTGGTCTAAGCGATGGGTTCTGATAATTTGTCCAAGATGGGTCCAGGTTCGAATCCCGGTGAGGCATGGATGTTTTGTTTGTCTTACAGTGCTGGCTCTCTCCCTTCCCTGGAACCAGTGGCTCTAAATTAGGGACGGGCGACTGCTTATAGCCCATTGAATTGCTCATGGTGGTCGTTAAACCTCCAAATAAAAAAAATCATAAAGCCTATAAAAATCAAACTTCTGTTGACAATTCTGTCTATAAAATTTTGATTCTACAGTAAGTGAAATTCTCACAACTTAGAATCTGAGACCAGTGCTTCAGTATGGAACTCATGAAATAACATATTTATTTATTTTTTTAATGTGGATTCTGAGTGCATCCATTTGAAACCAGAATGGTGAATATTGAAAATGCATTTAGAATTCTGCACCACTACACTATGTAATTGTGGAGCCACAAAGTTACATACCTTTCAGAGATTTATCAATTTTTAAATAGCACATATGTGTGAGAGTCATGAAATACGAAATCAATTTTTCATCCAAACTGAAAGTAAACAAACATCCCTTCTCTGGTGGGATTAAGGTTAGACTTTGCCTCCACCAAGAAGGAATACAGCAGCACTGTCTCTGCTCTCTCAAAGTTGTTGTGTACCAGGTTACAGGTAAAAGAAGCATGGATTTTTGATAACCTGAAATTCAGATTTTAACGTATAATCACAAAAAGTGTATAAATGAATCACATATAGTAGAGTTAAAAAAGCTTTAGACACTACAGTAGAAGTATATTCAATTGATGCATTATTCAAATTTGTCTTTCGGTGACAAATATGATTTTTTTGTGTGTGTGTGTGTGTGTGTGTGTGTGTGTGTGTGTGTGTGTTCGTTCGTTCGTTCGTTCGAGTGACTGCAGAGTAAGATAAATTGTATGAGAATGGACAATTTATTCTTATAAAACACTGCTGGTCATTTTGTCAAACTTCTAAAAGATGCCTCATTTGGTCAGACCGTTTAAGATAGTCCTTCTTAAATACAAGGGTAATCTTCTGTAGGCCTTCTTACATGCTTGGAGGTGGAACTGAAGTGAAATTCATTAATTAGGAGGGGTGAAGAATGTGACCCTAAAATGGTTGAGGGGATCACTGAGAAAGGAGAGAGGACAAGGACACATTCAAAATTGCTTATAAGGAGGAGAAAGAGCTTTTTTTTTTTTTTTTTTTTTTTTTTTATAATCTGCAGATGGTCACCCGCGTGAACGTCAAAATGTAAATACCTCTGTAGATAGAATTGTACCCAGAATTCAGTTACTGTTTACCATCTCACCTAGTATTTCCCCTAAGAGCCTGTTTCATTTATTCTACTGTAAAAGATAAACCGAACCGAAAATATTGGGCCTGCCAGGAGGAATCCCTGGAACACAGCCCACCACATCACAGGGACTAATGCAGAATTATGTGTGAAAGTGAAAAACATACAACTGATAAACACATAACTGAGGTTTCACTGTATTCACATTGATTTTCATAACTGTAATTGTGCCTGTGCAAAACTAAATTTGAATAATATAATCATCATCCTTTCTCATTCAACTGTGAGATGGTCTCCCTAAGTCTCTTTCACAATTCTGTCGACAAGCAGTTCTCTTCCATATCACTCCAGCATTCTTTCGAATTTCATCCTCCCTTTTCCCACATGGTCTTCCTTTGGGTCTTTTCCTATCTCTTGGTATCCAGTGTAATATTTCATTGATCCAGTAGTAGTCAGTTCTTCTAGCATTGTGTTCTGGCTATTGCCATGAGTCTTTACTTTGATCATGATGTCACCCACTCTTGCCATTTTCCTGTTCCATATTAACTTCTTGTTTACACCAAGTATAATTGTTTGAGTTGTCTGCATCTTCTGTTTACCTTTTTAGCACGTCTTTTATAAAAAAAGATCGTGCTTATGCTATCAGTTTGTCCATCTGTAGACACGACATCTCTGCTACTAATAGTCCAAATTAAAAAATTCCTTTTGCATTAGGAAACTTGAAATGTGTGAATGATGCCTCTTTATTTTTATTTTTTCTACGATGCACAATTTTGCAGCTAGAGGGCATAAATGCAGATGATATCAAATTCAAAAAAACATTTTATTCCATACATTTGCTTCTAAACATCCAATTCAAAAAAATTATTTTGCTTTTTGATTCTACTCATGGCGAAGATTATTTTAGGTATAGTCACTTTTTCAAGTTGCACATAGATTCTCCACTAGGGGGCGTAAAAGTAAACTGTGTTTCCCCCGATATCTCGGCATCTAAAACTCCGATTTAAAAAAATTATTTCTGCAGTGGATACAGCTCTGGATGAAAAAATCTTTTGCATATAATTTCTAATTTTTGGTATAAAACGGTTTGGCCACCAGGGGCGTAAGTGTTAAATTCTGCTTCTGATGTATTTGCAACAAAATCTAAGCTTCTAAAATCTCGATTGGAAAATTCTTTCGTGGACCGATACTACTCACGTCAACAAACCTTTTCGGAATATTTCCTACTTGAAATAATGCATTTTTTCTCCACCAGGGGCATAGATGTATATCTTATTTTTGTCAATATGTCTGCTTCTAATGGTCCAATTTGAAAAATTTATCCTTTGTTGGATAGAGTTTTCGGTGAAACATGTTTTTCATATAATTTCAGAATTTTCAAGTAATTCATTGACTTTCTGCTTGAGGGAGTCAAGGTAAATTGCACTTTCCCAGATATCTATGCTTCTAAAACTCCGATTTGAAAAATTCTTCCTACACCGGATACAGCTTCCGGTGGGAAATGTTTTGATTGTAATTTCTTTTTTCTTTTTCTTTTTTTTTTTTATAAAATATGGTTTGGTCACCAAGCGGCGTAAGCATTAATTTCGCTTCGTAGGTATTTCCATCAAAATCTGAGCTGCTAAAATCTTGATTGAGGAAATTCTTTTGTGGACCGTGTAAAGTGACAGAGTCGGGCCCCACTAATTATTTTATGTAGTAATATTTTCTGTAATTATTTCTCATTTCAAAGGCAATGTAATGTAAATTCAAACGCACGTGCCACCATTTCCTTGGTAAGCTGGAGTATGTAACCGAACGAAGCACGTGCTAGCAAGATCCATTGACCGTGACCGGGTCTGATGTATAGGTCAAAGGTCACCACTTCCAGTGAATGGCTAACTCCACACCATTAGAATTTCCACAGGCGGAACGGGTAGGGGGAGAAGATTAAGGATATAAACGGAAGCGACACGTTCGCTAAAGAGGCTTTTCGTGTTTCACTTTCCACGGAGTTGGGCGTCGTGTTTTAGAAGCAGAGATTGTTGGTTAGACCTCTCGGGGTTTTACATTTTCACTGACGGAAGAGTCAGGGTTTTTCGGCGATAAGAGATCGACCAGAGTTTTAGATGGAACTACTCAAGTCACGTGGCGAAGGGTCTTCTGGGATATCAGTGAGATAGTGAAGTGTTCGCTAGTTGGAAATCTGTTGGCACGTGGAGATAGCCAGTCGCACGGAACTTATTCTTTCAGCTATTAAATTGTTTCGTCTAACCAAGGACTTGTTATTAGCGTTAATCATTTTCGTGAACTGAAGTGATTACCAACTACACATTCCAGTTTTTTTAACGGCACTCAAAAGAACCTACGTCAGGCCTGTTTGAGAGATTCGGATTCTGTAAGGCCTAGTGGCAGATCGAACTCAGCGGGACCTGACAGACCGATACCACCAATGTCGATAAACATGAGAATATTTTCTTAAAATCATACATGGTTTCTCCGCCAGGGGCGTTAATGTATATCCTATTTCTGTCAATATCTCTGCTCCTAAAAGTTCGATTTGAAAAATTCCTTCTTTGTTAGATAGCAGTTCCGGTGTAAAATGCTCTCATATAATTTCAAAATTTTCAAGTAATATATAAACTTTCCACTAGGGGCGTTATGGTAAACTGTGTTTTCCCGATATCTCTACTTCTAAGATTCCAATTAGAAAACTTCTTTCTGCACCGAATGCAGCTGCTGATGGGAAATGGTTTAGCCGCCAGGGGGCAAAGAGTTAATTTATGCATCTGATGTATCTGTAGCAAAATCTGAGCTCCTGAAAACTCGATTAAAAAATTCTTTCGTTGACCGATACCGCTCACATCAAAAGGCCTTTTAGGAATACTTCCTTCTTTAAATAATGCATGGTTTTTCTGCCAGGGGACATAAAGGCATATCTTATTTTTGTCAATATCTCTGTTTCTAAGAGTTTGATTTGAAAATTTCTTTCCTTGTTGGAGAGCGTTTCCGTGGGGAAATATTTCTCATATAATTTCAATTTTTTGCACCGCATAAGTCTGCCACCAGAGGGTGTAGGTTCACGTTTCCGTTTACAGCAATATCTGCAGGACTAAAAACCCGATTGAAAAAGTCTTTCTTCGGTCAGATACTATTAACTATGCAAACTGTGTGTGTATTTTCTTTCCAAAATAGTGCACAATTTTGTTGCTAGGGGCGCATATGCTTATTCTTTTTTCTCAAAATTACTGCTTTTACACGTGCAATTTAAAAAATTCTTTCAACACCGAATGCCATTTACCTTGTAGAACACTTAAGGCTAGTATGTGAGGAATTTTGTAGTTCATAGTTCTTTTGGTAGGTGGTGGTGTTTGTGTACTTCAGTTTGCAGCTGTATCTCTGCTTCTAAAAACGCTATTGAGAAATGTCTTCTTCACTGTATGCCATTCGCTACAACAGAGATGTGTAGCATTATCCTCTTTAGGTAATGCAAATATTTCTCACTAGCTGCGTAAAGGTCCAATGCTTTTTCCATGAAGAATAATTTTCGCCTATTTTCAACTTTTCTGCTATGCAAAATTCTTCCGCTAGCAGATGCAAACGTATATCATGTTTCCTTTTTTATATTTCTTCTTTTAACTGTTAGATTTGAAAATCCCTTTGTCTCTGGTACCTTCCTTGTACTATGAGAAATTTTTTGTTCGCCATTTGTTATTTTCGTAACATGCTTTTTACCCGCTGGTGGAACTAAGTAGATGTTTCTATTTCCGGATGTTTTGTCAATTGTTGGAACCAGTTGATTATTTTCCAAACTGATTCCATTGATTTTGAATAGCTCTGATAAATTTAATTCGCGTTAGAACGGATTCAAACGATGTGCTTATTAAATCCGAAAATTCAGTGTCATCTTTCTTGTTAATTAAGATCTGATACATAAGTAAGAACGGGAAGGTTACATTAATTGACACATTTTTTGAAGACAATGGTAAATTGTCCTTGTACTGTTTCTTCCAAATGCAACTCCAGCAAAGTTTGTTATGCTTATTAAGTTATTTTTCAATGTGCCCCTCACTTAAGTCTTCCGTCCAATGTAGGCATAACTTACTACTGAATTTACCCCCGTCAGCTCCTATATCTTCAGTTCTTGTAAACATACTGTACTTCAATTTTGTTTTATGAAGTCCATCTTTGATCCCACTCCTTTACTCTTGTCAGTAAGTTTTTGTAATTTTTTTATCCATAAGCACCTTTTCCTAACTTTTTTGGTTGCGTGAAGCCTACATCTCTCAATCCTTCTTTGAGTTGTCTTCAGTCTCTGTTTGTCTTTTTTAGTTAAGGTCTGTACCCCTGATCCATAAGTAAAAACTGGACGCATGTATTGATTAAGTGCATTTAAGACATAATG
This sequence comes from Macrothele yani, assembly GCA_039090855.1. Lineage (NCBI taxonomy): Eukaryota > Metazoa > Arthropoda > Arachnida > Araneae > Macrothelidae > Macrothele > Macrothele yani. The sequence continues at coordinate 15,836,019 of CM077005.1, read as the reverse complement.
GCATATTGCTGTTGAAAATTGTCAGCTGAGTTTGACATGCCTATTAATTTTTTTTTCTTTGACGTTGCCCCTGCTTGATAGCTCTTTTTTTAAGTAGATGTAGGCATCAAAAAAAGAACAATTCTTTTACAAGAATCTTCAGTTCTTGTAAACTAATTGTTCTTTTTTTCTTCTGTAAACAAACTTTATCTTAATCCCATAATACATAAATTCATCTTGAATCCCACTTCTTTTGTCAGCAAGGTCTTGAATCTTTACTGTGCATCTTTGTGGAAGTATTTGCAAAAATGACTATGTCATCAGTAAAAGGAAGGTGTTACAGTTTCAATTAATCTGTATTCCCTTGTTTTCCCAGTTCAGTGATTTATTCTGTAATATATGGTGGCACCTATTCTTAGACCTTTTCCAATTTCTATGTGTGCTTTGTCAATAATTTAATATTAGACATATTCCATATCATACATTGTGCTTGAACAGTTCTTGAATTTTATTTGTTAAACTAGCGGCATTGCCCAGATTTAACAAAAAATACATGAATCATCAAACAGAAGTCATCGCTCTTTCCACGTTTATAAGTGAGTCACGGGGAAATTCTCATTGGCCGCTGAGAATTTTTCTGTGACTCACTTATAAACGTGGAAAGAGCGATGGCTTCTGTTTGATGTTCCTAGTCCATGTCAGATGTCTGTATTAATTATACATGAATCAGCTTCTGGGCCAACGTTTTCCGATCTTTAAATAAGATATATTGCACAGAAACGTTTAAATGAACTGTGTTCCGGTAAGAAAAAGAAAGAAAACATGAACAAAATCTTTACTTGTGCCAGCATGATTGGCTTAGACCAGCAGTCTTTATTGACTTTGAATATAGGACATTTGAAATATCTGAAACATCTAAATTTTTCTATCTTGTTGTGATCAGCATAATGTGCAGTTAATTCAAAGTGCAAGTAAGTAGGATTACCTTTGAAGAGCCTCTAGGTCAACAGTGTTGAGCATCCTTTTATTTGGAACTAAGATGAAGAGGTTTTTATTTTTACCAACGTGGGAGTTACCAGCATAAAAGCTGGCCATGGGAAAAGCACGAATTTTGCTGGTTAAATTCTACAACTTTTAACGATTGAACCTGTGCCTTGTTGATAATCATGGCAAAACTGAGAACAGGAATCCATAACTATTTAAACTAAATCAGATGGGACAATTGGAATGTGTGGAATAAATTCATGGTCTCCTGTAGCATGGCCAGTCATAATAGCTCCAGTGACATTTGACATTAGTTTCTTGATAGTCAGTCGTGTTCCATTGTAGAGCGCAGGGGGGGGGTCCAGGTTTCATCATGATAAAATAAATAAAATAAATAAAACCTTGAAATGATGTGAGAGAATGTGCGAACGTAGAACAGCAATATTAAGCTTTGAAAAATGAAACTTGAGAAAATTCACATTTTCCTCTTATACGCAAGGAACACTTAATCTGTTTATTTTGGTGGTGTAGATTTGTATAAAATTTGCCAAGCTTTCACACTTCACTGGGAGGCTTTCTCAAGGCAATGTAGACATAAAATGCAGGTAATTAGAACACGTAGGAAATAAAGATATTTTGAAAATAACACTGGTGACATCACGAGCAGTATTACCAGAGTTTTTTTTTTTTTTTTACACAATTGTGCGGTGTGCCGTGATGTGTTTCTGTCTTTTAACAATGCATGCCAAACCATTGGTAGTTCCATAGAGACCACGCCATTGCATGCCAGTTTGCTGGAAAGGATTTTGACTGTTTCCCTGCTGGCAGTTTCTTTTTTCGTGTATGGGGCAATTCTTCTAATACTATTCCGCACAGGAGCGGCCGAGCAATGCATGACTTCTCTGGCAAGGGGCTGTATTCTGCATGTCCTGGTTGACACTTGGGACATGTTCTTTAAATCTAGTAAACAAAGGGTCTCTCTGTCATTCTGATATATATCTTTTCCGTGTTGTCAGGATACACCGATGGTATAATGTACACACCCGCATTTTCTTTCTCACACTGTCTCTCCTTGCAGCTTGATATTATATGTGATAACGGGGTTTGTGATTTCATTGCTATTGAGATGTACTGACGCAATAAATTCCTCAACCAATGTGTAAATCGTGGGACATATGTGATGGATCCTGCATATCTCATTGTCTTACTAGTTGGTTTTGTCATTGCAGACATTATACAACTTCTTACAGTTTTATGTATTCTGTCTATGTCATCCTTCTTATATCCAGCCTTTTAGACCCTTGCTATAAATATTCTCAATTTCCTTATTATGTAGGTAGGCATACGTTATATGCTAATAGAACCTATTATGTAGGTAGGCACACGTTATATGCTCTATAGAACCATGCTCTAAATGCAGAAAGTTTGTACTCTTTTGGGCAGTGTGACTCAGGAGGGACAAGGTTTAGTACTGCAGTTGGTTTATAATAAACGCCAAAATCGAAGCTAAATGTTCCCTTTCTTTTGAGTGCGACATCAAGATAATTCAGCGGCCATTCATTTCAAGCTCCATGGTGAACTTTGTTGTATTGTGTAGGTTGTTTATCTTCTGCATGAAATTGTTTAATTCGTCTAGTCCATGTTCCCATATGAAGAATATATCGTCAGCATAACGGATCCATGTATTTAATTTACATTTCATTGAAATAAGAGTCCAATCAAAAAGTTCAGAGACTAGGCCGAAATACAACAAAGTACTTACGTTACTTAAGTCTGGCTATGGTCTCCCTCACAGTAGTCTCCTAGGGCAGCGGTACACCGCTGATAGTGTTTTTGGCACTGTTGGAACGCTCCCTGGAAGTCCTGTTCGTGAATCATGTCAAGCACTGTCTGTGATTCATGCTGGATCTCGTTCACGATTTCAAAACGGCGACCCTTTATCTTCAGCTTCATTTTCGGGAACAGAAAGAAGTCGCAGGTGCCCGAATCCGGCGGGTGAGAAGGGTAGTCATGTTGTTGCAGCTGCAAAACTGGTGTGTTGCTAACGCTCTGTGAGCTCCTGCATGGTCGTGATGGAGCAGGAAATCGCCCCTGTGCCACATTTCAGGTTGTTTGTGGCAAATATCCTCCCTAAAACGCTGCAGAACATCACGGTAAAAAGGGGCGGCGACAGTCTGGGCCTGGGGGACAAATTTGCGGTGCACAAGCCCACAGATGTCGAAGAACACAATGAGCCTGCTTTTGGTTGCGCTCTGGACCTGTCGGGCCTTCTTCGGTTATGGAGGTGACGGGCTTTTCCTCTGCGACAATGTTTGGTCGCCGGGTCGTAACCATGGACCCAAGTTTCGTCCCCAGTGATGACTCGTGACAGGAACGTTGGTTCACTCGCCACCTGCTGACAAAGATCTTGACAGAGTTCGACACGGAGCGCTTCTATTGTGGGGTTCAGAATCTTTGGCACAAAGTTTGCAGCAATGTGGTGCATGTTCAAAATCGACATCAGAATTTCTTGCACTGTTCTGTATGACACATTGACGATGGTAGCCATGTCTTGAATGGTTCTCTGACAATCCTCGTGCACCAGTTCCCTAATTTTGTCCACATTTTCAGGAGGTTTGCTCGTGGACGGTTGCCCTGACCTCTCGTCGTCTTCCAGTGCTGTTCTGCCACTCTTGAAGTGCGCATGCCGCTCAAAACACCTCGTATGACTCATTGCTTCATTGCCATAAGACTGCCGCAACATTTCATGTGTCTCTGTTCCCAATTTGCTGAGGTTGATGCAGAATTTGATGTTCGCCGCTGCTCTTGTTTGCAGTCCGTACCAAAATCGCAGTTGTGTTCTGCACGTGGTCACCAAAAATCGTGTAGCACGGCTCCCGATGTTCACAGAGCGACGCCACTCGGCACAGTGACTCATGAAGGTCACTGCCCTCAACTGCTGCTCACGCATCTGCATACTGCCATCTGTTGCCGTGCTACGTACCTAGTCTCGGAACTTTTTGATCGCACTACGTATAACATTTTAGAAGTCTTCACTCAATAAGTGGAAAGATAAAGTTATCGCATGTGTTATGTGAAACAATGGTTGAAGCAACCTACTCAAAATTTTCCTGAAAAAAAAAAAAGCAGCTTGAAATTTGGTATAGTTCATAGTTACACAATGGGAGCATTTTACACAATGGGAGCAGCTGTCTAAAGCATAATTAAACCTGCTGACCACTTCAACAGAAGAACACAGTAAACAGCAAGACCAAATTGTAAATTGCATGCATTATGTGAAAGTGAAACAAGGGTCGAAGGAAATTAGTCAAAATCTTCCCACAGAAATAGCATGGAATTTCTTCAGCATGTGGAAACAGATGGAGAACTGCTGTCTAAAATGTAAACAAACCAGCCTACAACTTCTGGGGGAATCATAAATTTCATGCAAAAAACCTTTGCAACCTATTAACATCATCACTTCATTTGTGCTGTAGGTGTTCTCCTTCATAGAATTGTTGTATTGGTCTGCCTCGATGAAGCCACCAGTAAATGTGCGAAATTTTGGCACTACAATAGAAAAAAAATGCATTGCTACGCCAATAAAAAAAGTGCATTTTTTGTAATGGCCTTTATTACATTTATAGGTTCTCGTAATGTATGCAGATTGCAGGTAGGTATGTTTATGTGAAATGTGATGAAATGTTTGGCGTAGTAAAATATAATATATGTTTGGCGTAGCATAAAATGTGTAGTAAAATAATTTTTTTCCGTAGCATGAAATGTGTAGTAAAATATATTTTTTCCGTAGCAATGAAATTAAGTATTTTTGTGTCACTTCATGAGACGACAGCATGCTTCTCAGATTTCAACAATGTTTAACTGCTTTAAAAAATAACTACATTCAAATAAAAGGGGGGGGCTCCGAGGGGCATCACGTCCTCTTAACCGTTGTGTGCATACCGAATTTCATGTCTCTACATTCAGTAGTTGCCTCTGTAGGCGACAGATGTACATGATAATTTTATTTATACACTGAGTGGCCACTTTATTATGACCACCTGACAGTTTTAAGTAAATGAGCTATGGCTGCATGCTGTTTACGCCAGAGGGCAAGGCTAGTATAAAAAGGGAAAGCTTAGTGCTTGCGACAGTAGTAGAAGTGATTTTTGGGTGATGAGATGGGTAAAAAATGCGATTTGACGAACTTTCAACATGGGATGATTGTAGGAGCTCGGAGCCATGGAGCGAGTATCACAGAAACCGCCGCATTCGTGAAACGTTCAAGAGCAGCTGTTGTTAAAGTGTTTAAAGACTGGACTGTCAGCCAAAAAACTGGGTCTCTACGTGCAACGTGTAGTCCTCATCGACTAGTGACTGCTCGGGTGGAACGGAGATTGTTCAGACTGGTAACAGGCAACAGAAGGGCAACAGTGCAGCAAATTATAGACCATCTTAATCAAGGATCCCCTCAAATGATCTCTGCACACACTGTTCGCCGTACACTGCATCGGATGGGATATGGCAGCCATAGGCCTGTTCGAACACCTTTGCTGTCTGTAGTTAACAAGAGAAAACTTCTCCAGATTGCACAGGAGCACAAGGATTGGACAGTCAATAATTGGAAACAAATTATGTGGTCCGATGAATCACGTTTTCAGTTGCATCGTGTCCATGGCTGAGTGAGAATTTGGCGGAAACAGCACGAAAGCATGGACCCCAAATGCATTGCTACAACCCTTCAAGCTGGTGGAGGCAATGTTATGGTTTGGGGAATGTTTTCCTGGCATGCTTTGGGCCCTTTAATTCGTGTTGATCAGCGTCTGACTGGCACATCATATCTAAACATCGTTGCGGACCAAGTGCATCCTGTCATGTGGATGGTTTATCCCAATGGCGATGGCTACTTTCAACGAGATAATGCGTCCTGCCATAGTGCTTGTATTGTACAGGATTGGTTTCATGAACATGCCGGTGAGTTTACTTTGCTTAGGTGGCCCCCACAATCTCCAGATCTCAACCCCATTGAGAATTTGTGGGATGAAGTTGAATGAGCCATCAGACAGCTGGATCCACAACCCTGCAATCTCACACTCCTGGAAAGTGCTATTTATCAAGCATGGTATCAGATTCCACAAACCATCTATCAACATCTTGTGGAGTCCATGCCACGAAGAATCGACACAGTATTAAAGGCAAAAGGTGGCCCAACGAAGTACTGAGGCGGTGGTCATAATAAAGTGGTCACTGAGTGTATAGCTTATATACGAGCCCTAGTGATGAATCAGATTTATTGTTAGATGTTTTAACAACCCATATTTTAGCCAAGTAATTATTTTCCAAGTTTTCATATAGTCTACGCAGTGGCAGGTTTAAGAAATTTTGGAATTTTTGTAAATATTCTATGCCACTGGGGATCAACCATAGGCCAATGATTGGTAAAACATGCTTTACTAATTATTTTTGCATGACACTGAAAAATGAAAATGGTGCATGTTATTTTTTTTTTTTATTCTAGATTTGCATGTGGGCAAATGATGAATATGAACAGTAATACCCGTAAACATTAAAGCTATTTTCTTCAAAGTAGATATGATGAAGAGACTATCGTGCTGATTGATACACAAATAAAGAAGATAGCTGTCTAAGCACGAACACTTTAGCTCAAAGAACACTTTGCCAATATGTTTTGAGCTAAAGTGTTCGTGCTTAGACAGCTATCTTCTTTATTTGTGTATTTTCTTCATCTGTACCAGGCATCTCACTGGAGGACAATATATGGAAAATAAGATTCTTTAGCCAAACATATGCTGCACCAGAACATGTGACAAATCTAATAGACTTTGTATTGTTTTAAGTAAAAAGATTTGTAGAGGTGTTGGCCTCGCCAGTATTTGAACCCAGACCCATTGTGGACGAATGGGCATAAGCCAGCGCTTAGACCTCTGGGCTACCTGGGCAGCCGTCTTTTCTTTCAAAATGATTGTTTGAAAAATGTGCTAGAACATCAAATTTTTTGGCAAGCATGGGAATTCAGATGTGAAAAATGTAATATTTTTCTGTTTAAAGAAGTTGGGAAAACTTTGTTTACAAAATTCACTTTGGAGAAGGAAGCTTTTCATGGCAGTAACTGCTTTATAAAGTAAAAGATAAGTGTACTTGTTTGAATCTTACTGCAGTATTTTTTTTTAATGTAGTCATACTCATATTAATCAGGTTTTTTTTTATGTTTTCAAAAAACTTAGCATGTTCATCAAGTTTTTAATTATGATGTATTTGTTGTTTTCCATTGTCAATGTCTTGCAATTATAATAACTAGCTTCCTTTTCAGGACAGAAATGAAGTTTCTATTTTCAACGCATTTATGAAACCCAGTTCTCTCAGAGAAGGAGATCCATTTCAAGTTTGTGTCACTCAACTTGTAGAACCAAACTTAGTCTTCTTTCAACAACTGAAAATTGATGATCCTGTGTCAGACCATGACAAGATGAGGAATGTTGAGTATGATAAATTTTTGGTGCTCATGGGAGAATTAGCTGAAGTAGCCGAAAGTTTGCCTACTGTTGAACAGCCAGAATTAGGTTTGTTGTATCTTGTTTAACAAATTCTCAGTTAATGCATTTTTTATTTAAGTTTCTGGTTATTTGTTTGCAGGACAATAAAGCATTTGAATGCAGGGATCGCATTCCTCCTAAAATTCCTAATATTTTGTGACCCTCCTTAAATTCCTAAAATTATACCTAAAATTTGCTATTCATCCTAAAATTTTCGTAAGCTTATTTATTAAAAACACAACCGTTATTAACGCCAATAAATTTACCATTACGCAGGGTGCGCACGCGTGCTTGAAAACCTGGAAAGTCCTGGAAAATCATGATTACGTTTTCAAGGCCTGGAATATCCTGGAAAAACGGTGTTTTTTTAATGCCGTCTTGAAAAGCCTTGAAATTTGAAATTAGTGCTTAAAAAATGCCCTTTTAGGAAATCGTGTTACTGTTATCCCTTCATTTTTTAAAGTTCCTTTTCTCTGTTCTCAAAGAAACCACCGGCAGCGGTTTCCGATGTGCACCAAATCCTAATTTGGCTGGGGGAAAAAAAGAAAAAAAGAAAAAAAAAGGCACTACTTCCAGTGCAATAAAATTGGATGATTACTAGTAGGTCGAAGGGGAGCTTGATGTCCGTCCGACAATTGAGAACAGAAGGGGAAAGAAGAGGCATTTAGCATTTGCAGGTTGTCGCGTATGTACCAAGTCAGCTGGCATCCACCAGTGAGGAGTATGCCTGAACAACACATTCATCTTCTTCTTGTTTATGTGCATGCCACCCTCCCTCCCCTCAAGAGACTTCCACTACTTATGATAAAAAATAAGAAAACTATCTTTGCGAATTTTTCACGAAAGTGGCTGAAATTTTTACATTCACTGTAATTGGATTACAGAAGCTCACTTCCAAAATTCCAGTTGAATCGGTTTAAAACTTTAAAAGTTAGCATTGGTAATTTTTATTATGGACAAGTATGTGTGCCTCTTTGGACAGAGTGAGCCTCCAGCAGAAAGGGTGTTACCATAGCAACGGTTGATTGACAGCTGGGAGCGCTGATCTGAAGCCCTTGGTTGGGAAGAAAGCAAACACCTGTTTATCACTTCCACAGCACAAAAGGACTAGGAGAATATTTTCAGAAATCCATTTTTCTGAATTTTGAAAATAACACAGTAAAATTTTTTCAGTAGTTAAGATACATCACAATAAAGTTCTAGCGCAAATTTCGCCAAATTCCGTTAGGAACTTTAGCAGATGCAAAAAAAAAAAAAAAAAAAAAAAACGTTGCATAATCGGATTGAAAAAAAGAAACAGTAATTATAAATTACGGGAAAAGCAAGTGAATTATTTTTTTTAGATGCCATGGTTTATTTAAACAGAGTGATCCTTAAATTTTTTTTCTGTGATGATATGGACTCTATTTGAATTACAAACACGTTTTTATTCAGACGTCTGAGTTACTGTTTTAATAAAAAAATCATCTATAATTAAAAAAGTTTTCAATGGATTTAAGCAATATTCAGCAGATAAACAAACGTATTTTAGTAAATTGCAACATCATGACGTAAATTTGGTAATTTAATTTTGTCGAAAATTGGGGAGCATTTTTTTTTTTACAGTTTCTATTATAGTTAAAGTGAAGGAGGAAGGGTGCAACTTGACAGTTCAGTGAGCTGCAGGTGGTGATTTATGGCGATGTGCCAAATGAAAAGAAGCCATTCCATCAGGTAATTCCAAAGGTTGTGTTGTGTGGACGCGTCCTCCTGCTGTTTGATCTTAATTGGAATGTTTTTGTGCATGGGGGGGGTTCGAGAGAAATATCCGTTTCAGCTTTACAGCTTTCACGGCTCTTTTTTTTTTTTTTTTTTCTTGGTAATAAATAAAAATCATAGTTGCTGCATTCACCATTGATCCATGTTTGCATTTCTTGAATATAAACAGCAGACAATCAGAAACATAGTGTTGGGCGGGTCTTGATGATCTTCATTTTGCATATGCTGAATTCAGTTCTGTGGGAATAAGGAATGACTTATACTGTGAATATATACAAAACTACATATTTTTGAGCTGAAAAAATAGGTCTACTTGTACACAGTAGCTAAAGTGTGAACTCAGATGAAGACAATCAGACATACGGACGTCTGATTCCATAAAAAAAAAAATCAACATAGTTTTTTTATTTACACTACAGGTAAAAAAGCAAAAACATGTTTTTAAACGTTACAAAGGAAAACGGATTTTTGAAACGCATGACTTGATGATCTTAATTTCTGAAAGTTTCTTTTTTCCACATCCTTTTTTTTTTCAATTACAATACACTGTAACAGGGATACTGTGTGGTATATCACTTAGAGATATGGCAGATTTTCGGTTGCTGATATCCGCGATCGTAAGCGGTAGTTGCATTGCGATTGTTGATGATGACAAGATAAATACTGGAGTGATGTAAAATGCTGCATAAACTAAAAAAATAAAGCCCCCCCCCCAACCCCGAACTTTTATGCGGTCATCATAGCTGATCAACCATTTCATTCCATGAACATCAGCACATTTCAATCATTTGAACATTGGGGGTATCTGAAGGAATTCAGCCGTGCTTAAGCGCCCTAGTGCAACGAAAACATGCTAATTTTGGACAGTTCTATTCCCTTCCCCTCTACCATCCCTAATAATTGAGAGTGCATACATTGAGAGTGTTTCAAATATTCTATTTATGAGCTAGTTTTCGCGCTGTTTGTTATGCTTTTATTTTCGAAGAAAGAGAGGGAAAATAAGGAAAAGCAGCTAGAGAAAAAAAGAAAAGCTGAGTTTGATGACAAAATAAAAGAAAATGATGCAGAAATAAATAGGCTTAAAAAAGATAAAGAAGCCTCCCTAGCAGTAATTCAAGAGGGAACAGAAAGAATGAGAAAAGCTGTAGAAAAACAAAATACTGTTGAAATAGCAGTTGCCTCTAACTTGATCATACAAGGTTCAGCTGAAATAAAGAAAACTGAAAGTAAATTAGTTGTGGTGGAAGCAGAAAAAGATAGGCTTATCAGGAAAAGGTTAAAACAATAATATGAAAAAAGTAATTCAGTGAACAATTGTACATAGTTCTTGGTTTCCAATTACCATTTTAGGATATTATAGTTTAATGTGAAACCTGAAAACTTTACTGTGAAAATCGTGAATTGCTTCTGGTTCAACAGCATATTAATGTTCAAAGTGAAACTTGAATGTGGTAAATATACTTGAATATGATAATAACACGTGAAAAGATAAGAACTGAACATTAGAAGTAAATCATACGTAGACATTAGACGTTATGCAAAAAATTTGGGTGTTAACTTCGACCATATATACTAATGGACTGCGCATTGGCAATAGCTGCATCAAAGCCGCCATGGCTCAAACATTGGGCACGTCATCATCAGACTCCAAATTTCGTGTACAAATGCTGTTATGATTACTAATTTACGCTGCAGAACTTCAGTGTTTTCGGTGTATTATGTGAATGCACCTCATATATAATGAAAACTCTTCAGGTAAGTTTACTTATGAGCTATATACATGCATGATTGTGTTGTTTACATTTTGTGATTTATAATGTGATGAACATTTGTGAAGAATTTGGAACATGCATTCCATTTTTTTTTTCTTAAGTTACTATATTTTTATATCAATAGCTGCAAGTTTCTGGTTAAGTAATTGAACTTTATTGACTTAGGTATTTAATTCGTTTCTTACCCATGAAAAATTATAGAACTTTCTTTACTATATTGGTCAGAGCAACCATAAGCACAGCAGATGTAACCCATCTTTTTGACTGTTGTCATGTGATTTTATGTTGGAGCCAGAAATTTTGATGTCATGCGCAGTCTATCAGTATATATGGTTGAAGGGTGTGAAGCAAACTCTTTACAATGTAAACAAAGTTGTTTTACTAGATGTATACAAATATACATCTAGTTTTTATTGAAATACACTCCTAAAATTTTCCTAAAAATTCCTAAAATTCTTACCTAAAATTTTCCAGAAGTATGCTATGATCCCTGTGAATGTTATTTCTGTTAATTTGATGTATAGCATGAAATTCATTTCTGGAAAGCTAAACTGCAAATTTAGGCATTGGTTTTTTGTAGGAAATACAGTGAAACCTTGCTTATACATTTTTCAAGGGACCAAGTAAAATGGGCTAATAATTAAAAAAAATGTATAAACAAAACAGGGAAAGTTAACATTATTAAGGGCAATTCAGAACTTTTGGATCAGCAACATTTTGCACATAAATGTGAAAAACATAAATGGGGTTCTACTGTATCTTGCAAGCTTTTGATTTGTTGCAGGATGGTAAGAATTCTCAGTCCATAAATTTCAGGTTTACTATATTTGTTCAGCGTGCATTTTAATGCTGCTTTTGGAGTGTTGTAGGATAATTTCAGACTGTTTTTCGAGGCAGTAGAAATACAAAATTATGATGCCCAGGTTCATCTGTTTGTGCTTCAGCTTTACCTCAAAATTTTCTTTAGTATGAAGAAGTGCCCAATGTTGGAAAACGGAAAGTATGGTGATGTAAATAGAGTTCAATGCACTGATGAAGCTTGCCAATACGTTAACTATAATTTTATTTACTCTGTTCAGCAGCAGACTGTACATTAAATTAAGCTTGGGTACTGATATTGAATAATAAAGTATAATATGAAAATAAATAAGTGCAAATGCATCAAAGGGTATTTCTGTGAATAAATGAGAAAATGTACAAAATGAAAATTAAAAGAAAAATGGTGTTGCTTATGGAAATCATAGAATAAACACAAAGTTGATACATTTGCACAATATGTTGTGCTTTGTCCATGCCTGAATCCTGCCTATTCTCTATGTTGAGATGTATAATTCTGTTTTTGAGAGATGTTCCATAACAACCGAGAGTTTGTAAAGAGCTAAGTAGAGGTTAGTAGGTCTGTAGTTCTTTAGCTATTATTGTGATTTTACCTTGTAGTGGTAATGCTAGTTATACCAACATTAACAGTAAGTACACTAACTCACAGTGTGAGAACCATAAAGTAATGTTTGTGCAATGTTGTTAGGTGTTGTTTGCTAGTTAGCTATATGCAGTGAGTTAGCCTATTTCTGCTGACCTTTGAAAGCTCGTGAATAGGTTCTTTATGCTGTGAGGAACAAAAAGAATGCATTTTGGTGTGGAATGTGTGCAACAGCTTAAGGCCGACATAGTAGAGGAACGTTAAAGATATTAAAAAAATTGCCACCCATCCCCTAAAAAGAGAAGAAGAAAAACTTGATAAACTTGCTCAAAACACCAGACACCTCAGAATAGCAGAGTCTGTAATGATTGAAAAAAATAGGACAAAAGTTTGCAACCACAATGACCCTAATAATTTGAGAAACAGCTGGAAAAATTTAATTAAAATTGAGCAAAAAAATGAAAAAGTTCGAAAAGTGAGATCACTGACCAACAAGAGATGGCGCCACAACGCCCAAGAAGAAGCGATAGCCGACGACAGAAGCAGCCCGCGAGAACCACCGAATTGCCCAGCTGACACGGTCCGTGCTAGTCGGAGCAAAACGTCCCTCGAAGACGGTAAAGGAATTTTACTGAAAGTACTCGGGTATGAATAAATATTGAAGTAAGTGAGGATGCAGCAAAGGAAAAACTCATTTGGTGATGAGACAAAATAAATTCCAATGGGAAAAAAAAAAGAAGCGGACCCGTGGCCAAATGAAAAACCCCCGTGCGGCATCCACATAACGGAAATAGGAATTGAAAGCCAAGCCCCACGTGCGGTAAGTGTTCATCGAACTTAACCAACTAAAAGTGAAGTTCAAAAATGCAAAAACACCAGACATTCACTTAACTGGGCTTCATAAAAATTATTTCCACCAATTGATTTTTGTGAAATTGACAGATGAGGGGGCCACAATAAATGACCAAAGTGGCTCATTAACGAATTCTTTAGTAGATAATAGTGGGGCAGATAAGTGATGAAATCGTTCACATGTGGATACAAGCACTGAAATTGGTGTGATTATCAGTCGTGGTCCAACAATTTGAGAAGTCACGTTAGCCACTTGAATTTCCAAGATGGCTGCCATTCCCAATATTTCTGCCACAGAATAAAACCCACTGGACATGTTTAAACTACTTTTATTGACCCCTTTTGTCACATAAATCGGAAAGTTAAAATTACAACTACGTATGAAACATCTTAAGCTTCTTTCTTAATTTTTTAGCAATACACTAATTTTATCAATGCACAAACTAATATAATTATGCTAAGCATGATGAAACAGAATACGATTGGATAAGTCGAATGCAAATCTAGTGACATTTAAACTTATGCTGTATGCAGCACCTAGTCCTCGCAGTGGCAGCTGCATAGGGATGTGTACATAAGACCGAAGCTGAAGCATTTGCATCTTCCACAGCATTCAAACTTGCATCTGCAGTTAGTAAGCTGCTGGGAACTATCTGTAATCAAGCTCACTCCACATGATCGGCCAGAAATTGCCATTTTTGGTCCATTCCCATTCAACAGGGCTCTGTACATCTGGATGACATAATGCTGACTGACCCCATATCCAGCTAGCCTAGTAGTTGCAATAAGAGGTACCTGGCCTGGGTTCAAGAATGAAACTATGCCCTTGATCTTGTCCTTGACATGTCTGACTGTAGCAACTGAGTGTGCCTGGTCTCAAAGCAGAGGTAAAGGTGAGGTAGTGTTGATCTCAAATGCAGGACTTCTCTTTTTTGATGCATTGTGGGCTGACCAAGTAACATCCACTGGGCCATCAGTCACACTTACCTTCTCCAGCCACTGATATTCCAGTGCCAGTTGTGATCTCAACAGACGTGCTCCAGTATCAGTCACAGTCTTGTCTATCTCTGTAGTATCTGTGACATTTGTCTTTGGAGGTGAAATATACTTCTTGGTGAAGAAGGCAGAGCAGATATTTGTGAAAGAGTCAAGAGTTCAGGAACGTTCCTCACTTTCTTCTCGCTGAATTTGAGCTTCCCACGATGTTCGTCTTTGCTGTTTTCGGTTATGTGCTGAAAAATAGAGATACTGGTACCATGGAAAGGGGTGGTTTCTGTTATTGCAGTAGGGTTATGGTCGATGTTGTTCATGGCTGCTGTGGTGAACAACTGTCTTCGCAAAATTGTTGGGCATACCAGCCCATCTTCCACTAATTTTCTAACTGCTGCATCACCTAGCTGTTTCTAAAACTCTGTCACAGAAAATGCTGCGACCATGCTCATGAAGCTGATCCACCAACAATCTCTTCCTTGTCTTAGCATGGACGAGCATCCCCATGTAAACAGGGAATGGTGTTTAATAGTTTATCAAGTGTCTATGAGTAGATGCTCCTTCCTTCATCCTTGTGTAGCAGTTGTACTGCTACAGCTGGACTAATGCCAGGTCGTTTTTTGTGGAACCAAATGTAAGCTGAGATTTGATATCAGTCCCATGTTCAACCATGACAACAAACTGAAGAAGAGTAGGAGGGATAGTCTCATCAATACAACCATCATGGACGACCCCACCAAATGTAGACTAGTAGTCAAGCATGTGCCTTCGCAAAATTTTTGCAGCCTTACCCAGGATGATGGCTTTTCTGTCGTCTGAAACTTGTGATAAGGCGAAACCAGCATCTTCTGTAAAAGCCAGAAGGACATCTCTTCCCTGCTTGTGATCTGCCAGCTCATGCATTGCTTTCAGCAACTTCTCCTCCAGTCTAGTGGAATTTACATGAGGTGGCGTAACAGCAAGCTGCTCTAGCCGCTGCTGGTAAAGATGAACCATGTCTGCAAGACGGAAGACTACAGGACCCCCAGTGCTGGATTCTGTCTCCACTATGTAGATCATTAGTTCAGAAAATGCAAGTGGGTAAGCTTCATGTTTTAGTGTCTGGTCCTTTTCCTGTCTTCTGATGTGTCTGAGGTGTGTTCTCTTTCTGTTGTACAAGTCAGCCAAAAATACAATGTGGTACTTCAACTCATGTGCGATGGCATCTTCACCAATCACTTTTGAGAGAAGTTTCCATCATTAAGACTGTGGGCACATTCTCTCTGCCTTTGATTGAGATGCATTGTGTCATGGCTTGTCTCAGTTTGTATGTTGGAACTTCTTTTTCACATAGGAAGCACTGAGATTCTTGTCATTCATGGCTACGTCTTGGGAGCTTGCTGCTTTGTCCTTAGTACTGATCTCTGCATGTATTTTTCTCTTTTCTTGCTCGATCAAGTTTGGTGTTGTTGAACAGAAGACGGCAGCTCTGGTGGTACTGGGCTTCGTTCCTTTTCAGTGTTTCTTCTATACCACCACCTTCATCCAGTCTTCCAGGATCCAGAACAATGGATAAATCATGTATGGCATGATAGAGAGGAACATTGGTCGCAATCATGTTGTATCCATCATTTTCACAGTTATAAACGTGTTGGTGGTGATTTCAGTTGTTTGTTCTTGTCTTTTTGGCACAAACAGCATTTGGTCCAGTCAGTTCACCATGTTGGAGGTAATGGTGAAGAATTCGCCATGTTTTTGAATTGTACGTTTTTCACTGGCGAGGATTTGTTCTTTCACTACCTGGAACAGAAGATCATACACATAATTGAAGTTTCTAACATTATAAAGAAGAAAATGATAAAAACATTTATTGTAATGTTCAAACATTAAACATGGAGTACTATCCTCGTAAAGGTGTCTGCCATATTGGAAAAGGTCGCCATCTTGAATTTTTGATTGTCTAATGGCCTACACGAAAAGTGTGATTTTCAATTATAAAGTTTATTACTTGCATAAATATTAGATTGATTTCTTTGAAATATTCAATTATCATGTGTCAACCATCTTGAAAATAGCTGCTATTTTGAATTTTCGGGTGGCTAACGTTTTATATAAAAAGTAAGATTTTCAATGAGTATGTTTGCCAACTTTGGTACTTGTATCCACATCTGAACAATTCATTTGAAAATATGCACCTATCTGCTCCACTGTAATGAAAGAACATTTTTTAACCAGTCTTTTTTCAAGAGTAGAAGCCAGAAGAAATGTGTTTTCAACCAAGAGTATGATTAAGGTAGCCTTCTTTATGAAGCTTGACTTGCAAGAAAAGGCATGGAATGTGGTAATAAAATGGAGGAGAAAAATCCTCGGAAGAAGTTCAAGGTATCTTTTTTATTTAATCTGTCTGTGGATAGTGTTAGATTCAGTAGGATTTGATTTCAGAAGTATACATTTTATGGAGTGAAGAAATTCAGTCACTTTTAAATCCATGGTAACACTTCTTCAAAATAACATAAATCAAATCCTTCTGAATCTCTCAAGAAATCCATTGACAGATTAAATAGTAAAGATGCCTTAAGCTCCTTCCTTGGCGATTTTGCTCTTCCATTTTATTACTGCATTTCAAGCCTTTTCTTGCAAGTCAAGTTTCATAAAGAAGGTTGAAAACATGTTTTCCCTAGCTTCAACTCTTAAAAAAGTGTTCCTTCATTACTGACAACCACCAGATTTCTTAGCACCTCGTGAACATGTGTGCACTCTGGATGTTGTTCATCTGTTTCCTTCTGTACTACTGCTTCATTCTCGTGTGCTTCTAGTTCAAGCTCAAGGACCTGTATGATTGCTTCCACACTTTAAGGGATAGTTGTCATTTCCAGCTGCAATAGTAAATTTTGTTACCAACAACAAGGAGTCGCAATAGGATCCCCAACTATCAGCCCTTCTCACAAAAATCTTGCAACATATTAAAAATTTCGTCATTGCTAAGTACCGTCTTGAACCCACTGTCTAGCTTCGACATTTTGATGACATATTTGTTGTCTGGAGTCATTCTTTTCAGGGTTTACTTGAGCTAACCTCAAAAGTCAATGTTTTCCTTCCTTCAAGTGTACTGTCCATGTAGAAGTATTGTTTTAATAGTGACATTTGTTGTGCTATGTACTGTGCTTTAGTTCTTGTTCTGAACTCTTGAAATGTATTGCAGGTGTGCCTTATTGTGCAAAGTACAGCTATGACAACAGTTGGTACAGGTGTGAAGTGACAAATGTCTGTGAAGAAGGTGTTCGTGTATTATATGTTGACTATGGGAACTCTGAAGTTATATCTGTAAATAAGTAAGTTTGTGTATGTTCCAGATGTTTTTATTAGTTGCTGATTTTTGTCCTACAGTAGCACTAGCAGAATTACTCCATTCGTATGCGTGCACATAATTTGTGGCCCATCCAGTTAGAAAAATATGGGCTTGGTTAATGGTTTTAAAGCATCCATATTGGGAAGGATGTGTGTTCAATTGCTCGTTGCAGAAGCATAGATTGATAACAGTAAAACATTATGTAGCCTATTTTTTTGTTGTAGATCATTATGCACACATCATCATCGTCAACCATTATCAATCCACTGCTGGACGAAGGTCTCTCCAAGCCTCTTCCACAACGGCCAGTCTCCTCCATGTTACTCCCGCATACTGTCTAATTTCATCCACCCATCTCCCATGTGGTCTTCTTCTGGGTCTTTTCCTTTCTGTCCCTTGGAATCCAATCTAAAATTTCGGCTGTCCATTGATGGTCTATCCTTCTGGCAGTATGTCCAGCCCATTGCCATTTCAGGGATTATACTCTGATCATGATGTCTTCCACTTTTGTCATTTTTCTGATATCTCCTGGTTACACCAAGCATGCACCCCTCCATGCTGCTTTGAGTTGTCTGCAGCCTTTGTATGTCTCTTTTAGTTAAGGTCCACGTCTCTGCACCATACGTAAGCACTGGAAGGATGCATTGATCAAACACTTTTCTTTTAAGACATAATGGCATATATTATTGCTCTTGAAAATTATGCTGCTTCTTCCAAAAGCTCTCCAGGCAAGTTTTATATGCCAATTAATTTCTTCATCAATGTGACCCTCACTTGATATCTGCTGTCCAAGATAAACGTATGCATCTGTTATCTCCAGCTTTTCTCCATTAATCGATAAATCTTCATTTCTTGTAAAAGCATTGAACATCACTTTTGTCATATTATTGCTCTTGAAAATTATGCTGCTTCTTCCAAAAGCTCTCCAGGCAAGTTTTATATGCCAATTAATTTCTTCATCAATGTGACCCTCACTTGATATCTGCTGTCCAAGATAAACGTATGCATCTGTTATCTCCAGCTTTTCTCCATTAATCGATAAATCTTCATTTCTTGTAAAAGCGTTGAACATCACTTTTGTCTTCTGAAAGTTCATTTTTAATCCCACTTCTTTACTCTTGTCAGCAAGTTCCTGGATCATACTCTGCAGCTCTGATGGGGTAGTTGCAAAAATGACTATGTCATCAGCAAAACGAAGGTGGGGACAAATTAGGAAATTATCAACATTTCAAATCTGTCAATGAGTAAGTTGATAATATTAACATTGGATGACCCAAATATGAATAAAAAAAAAAAAGTTTGGAACCTTATAAGCAATTCACTAATTGAAGAAAGAGGCCATGGATTGTTAGACATTGGTACATGCAATTTGCATGTAGTCAATAATGCCTTTTTAAAAGGTTTTGCCGAATTTTGTGATGTTGCATGTGAATTGGTTACTGATATTTTTTACTTTTTTAAGAAGTTTCCCTCTAGATGGGAAGATTATGAACAATTCAGATTAAAAAGAATGTGCCAAGGGCACGGTTTCTGAAACATGTATCGAGCAGATGGCTAACTGCAGGACCTGAATGTGAAAGACTGTTAGAGCAATGGCCAGCAGTTGAAGATTATTTTTTTGATTTTATTCTTCAAAATCAAAACAAATAATGCAAACCACAAAATATAAGCAAATTATCAAGTGCCTAAAATATGTGGACATAAAAGTAGTTACTTTTTGTGATAGAAAGTGCACAGCTATTTGCATCATTTCCCACTTTTTTTCTTCAGCATTCAGAGCCTTTAATCCGTGTTCTTCACAGTGAACTCACTGACATTCTTCAGAAACTTACAGGAAGAATATGTAAGCCTGACACAAATGCCAATGACATCATAACCACAGAACATCTTTTACAAGCTTCTTAAGTAGATTGCAGTGATAAGACAGCACCTGCTATCAAGTCTTTGAGTAAAAAGAATAGTCTTAGTGCTTTGCACAAACTCCAAAGGCATCATATTACTGCACATAATTACCTCATTAAAAAAAATGAGTTGAAAAGGTATAACCTCCTTTTATTTTGCAAGTGTCTTCAACCAGCAGAGATAGCAGCAAGTAAAAGTTTAAAACTTGTTGGGGAGCTAGCAAAAGCTTTATCTGTGATTGAAGTGAATCCTTTAGAAGTCAAAGATGAATGGTACATACTCAATCATAGGTTTCCATTCCTAACTGTCATGTAAGAGTCTTGTCATTTTTGGAGAGAGGCTCTTGACAAGAAAACTGCTTTAAGAGAACAGAAGTATCCTTTGTTAAAGTTAGCTTGTGTTTGTCACATGGAAATGGTGATGTGGAACGATGACCTCGAAATGTCCATCACACATTATGACAAGTCAGCCGGAAATATATGTGTGGTAAGTGTTGCAAAAGGAACAACAACCTTTTAGGTGAGTTTCCATTAATGAAATTTGTAGATGGTTGATACATCTTTTAAATTTAAAAGATGGGGTCATAAAAATGCCAGCTCTGCTACTCCTCAGCAACTTTCTTGGATTTAAGATTACATGATGCATCTAAAAGTGTGTTAAAAAATAGAATACTCGGTGGTTAAATTAACATAGAGGGTGCAAAAGCAACAGCAAAAACTAAGAGAAAAGAAAAAGATTGTGGCCTGTGCCCAGACAACGTTGTGGGAAACAGAAAAATGCAGGCATGTCAGGTCTAGTGGTTAGGGCTAATTAGTCTCCTGGTTAATTGGTGATGTTTACTCTGTGGGGTTGCATCTCAGCACCCACTGGCTTAAAATTATTGACAGGGGTCTCTTTGTTACTTGAAGTGTTTAAGGGAGGGGGGCACAGTCTACCATGTACAATGCCTAAAATCAAGTGGAGTCACTTGCAAAGTTAGATTACTTAAGTGCAAGTCTTGAGTTAAGAGTGCAATATTTAGTTGATTCTTTCAAGTATCTAAACCTAGCCAGAAATAAATACACCAGATTGTAATACGTGGTTCAGCTTTTCATTAAAAGTTACTACTCTTAATACTTTGGTATTCATTCTCCCCATAAAACTAGCAAAAGGTCTAATTTTCATTTATTTTTTAATTTACCACATCATCTTAAGGATAGCATAGAAAGCCCTAAATGTGAAGTACAGTGAACAAGGCTTCCTTAGGGAAATAATTTTAAAATTTTAAGTGGCTGTTTCAACGATGTCTGAATTGCTCATTTAGAATTGCAATCTTCATTAAGATTTTAAATTTTCTTTTAGGTTACGCTGCCTGTCTGGTCAGTTTGTAGATTTTCCTGTACAGTCTCATTTTTGTAAACTCCGTGGTGTTATGCCTATAGAAGAAAACGATGACTGGACCCCAGACGCAGTTGCAGCAATGACAGACGCCCTTTTGAACTGTGATTCTTCTATGTATGCAACGGTGGTCGTAAGTAAAAGTTCTGTATTATAAGTTTTGTTTGTAGTAATTAATGACTTCATGGCTTTGTTTAATTACTGTCAGTAATGACAAAACTTAACGGGAATTATAGAGAATAAATTATTTTAGGTACTCCACAATTTTCGATCTATGCAAAAGCTTTTTCAAGAACTATAAATATTGGATAGTTGATAGCATGCGGACAATAATTTACCCCCTATCTACACGCAGTAGCTCCCTGCTATTTCTGTTTAGCGATGTACATATTGCAGCGCATTATGGCACAATAATATTAGCATTTATTTGAGTAACATACAATTGTGGCACCGCCCGATCATTTTGGATATCGGGCCATCCGAAGTACTTCACATGGAACCGAATGGTCAAAGAAAATCGTACAGTTACACTGTAAATATAGATAGAGGTCCCTTCCCCACTCTCCATTTGTGAAATACATTGGTTAATTGCAGGAGGAGAGAGTGGAAGTGTGGAAAAGGAGAGGCTTTTTATTAATGGTTGAACATGTTAGCCAGTTTTAGGGCTCATCCGGGCTCTATCTTGCAATATAAAATTTGGGCTCAGATAGGTTTGGGCTGATACACGATGAGCTCAGGCTCCGAAAATTGAGCCTGAACTCAGCTCTAGTTGGGGGTAACAGGTAGGTCATTGAAGGTATGCCTGTCTTAGGTAAGTTTATGGTTTGAACTTACTAATTGGGTTGTCGGAAAAGTCATGACATATTTTAGCCATGTTTTGCAAAGGTCATTTATTGATAGAAAAAACAAAGATCAATCAATGATATAATGCCCGTTTTGTTCGATAACCTTTTGCCATCTTTCAGTGAGCTGTAGAATGCCTCGTTCATAGAAGGACCTGTCTTTCGTGGTGAAAAACTGTACAAGGTGCTGATTTACAGCCTCATCTGCATTGAACATTATACCACGCAAGGACTGTTGAAGAGAGCAAAACAAATAGAAGTCTGACGGCGCAAGGTGAGGCGAGTATGCTGGGTGTGGCAACACATCCCACCCAAGCTCCAATAATTTTTGCCGGGTGATCAAACTTGTGTGTGGTCCCGTGTTGTCGTGATGAAACACAACACCTTTACGATGAACATGCTCTGGACGTTTCTGGATGGTGGATTCGCTCAAACTGTCCAATTGCCGACAGTACACATTCGAATTGATTGTTTGGTTCCGTGGTAGGAGCTCGAAAAACTCGACACCTTTAAAATTCCACCACACTGAGACCAGAACCTTCCGCTGATGAATGTCTGCTTTGGATGTCGTTTGAGGCGAAGCAGCACGTCGGGACCAAGACCTTTTGCGCAGCACATTGTTGTACACCATCCACTTTTCGTCACCAGTTATCAGTCGCTTCAAAAAGAATCGTTTTCCTCACGTTTAATGAGCATTTTGCAGATATTTATACGCGCCGTCAATCGAGCTTCTTTGAGTTCATGAGGAACCCACACATCGAGCTTGCTTACGTATCCCAGCTTCTTCAGGTGGTCGTGAACGCTTGAATGATGGATGTGCAATGTGTCTGCAATCTCTTATGTTGTGTAACGTGGGTTTGACTCGATCAACGCCTTGATTTGGCCGTCATCGGCCTTAGTGGGCCTCCCCGACCGAGGAGCATCGTTAATTTCAAAATCACCAGCACAGAATTTTGCAAACCACCGCTGGCACTGAGGTCCTTGTAGAGCATTATCACCATACACTTTACGCAACTTTTCGCAAGCTTGATGCGCGTTCTTCCCTTTACGGAAGTAAGACAGTAAAATATGGCGAAAATGCACAGTTTGGTCTTCCATCTTCAGCTTGATGTCAAATCTCCGCAAATCAACCAAATTGCTCACTATTCCTTTTATAGACTGCAGCTAGAACTGGCACCTGTCGAATGTCATAGCAATAACAGAGCTGCGCATGCCTCTAGCACTTCCAAAACCGCCCAACCGCCATCAGGTGCCAAAATACATCATGACTTTTCCGATAACCCAATAAAATGTCTACCTGCTGACTTACCGACAGCACACACATATATTATGAAATTTGGTTTTAGAGTGCTTGAATTTATTTTGCTTAGAAGAATATGAACCTCGCTTTAAAATTTTAACTTGTCCTGGAGGTAAGCATTAGAATTTATAATAATTACTTGTAGGATCTTCAACTGCCAAAATTCTGTTCAAAAAATTTAGCAATTAAGAATCAATAAATTCCTCTTGCGCTCAAAAATGACTCATACTTCAGGACTGGTACGAGATAAGAGGCATTTAATTAATTAACATAAAATAGAAAAGTGATAAAGATGTTGATTTAGGATACACAGAAATAAAGAGAGGCATCAAGTGACCTCTTTTAAATTAGTTCCTAGGCTGAATATATCATTACCTTTCAGCAAACTCGCAGGATTACATTTTTAGCCGATACTGTTCCCTGCAGGCTGACTGAATGAAGCCAACCTAATCAAATAATGCTGACATGCATAAAAATGTAGTAGACTGCTTGCTGTGAGCCTGCTTGTGTGTGTGTGTGTGTTAATCCAAATGCCCTATCGTTAACTGCTTTCATGATGATACTAGCAGAGATACCCGGCGTTGCCCGGGATAGACATAAAGTTAATATAAATCAAATACATGGAGACAATGTAAATGGACGATGTCATCGCCCTATCCACGCTATGTTATAAACAACGCATAGCGACTGAAAAATTGTGTTCCGACACCGCTGAGATCGAACCCCAGATCTCTCGATAACTAGTCGAGTGCGTTCGCATTTACGCTACGGCGTCAACAATTCTCAGTGCCTTGCGTGGTTTATCAGTCAGCATCTGACTTCACGAATCCATATTGATGGTCTCAGCAACTGAGATGTCGCAAACGGTGGCATTCAACGCAACAGACATTTAATTCCAGCTGATAAACTCAAAGGGTGATAGAAATGGTTAATATAAATCAAATACGTGGAGACAATGTAAATGGACGATGTCATCGCTCTATCCACGTTATGTTTATAAACAACGCATAGTGACTGAAAAATCTATACGTATTCGTGTAGTCAGATGCTGACTGATAAACCACGCAGGGCGCTGAGAATTGTTGACACCGTAGCGTAAATGCGAACGCACTCGACTAGTTATCGAGAGATCTGGGGTTCGATCCCAGAGGTGTCGGAACACAATTTTTTACTCGCTATGCGTTGTTTATAACATAACGTGGATAGGGCGATGACATCGTCCATTTACATTGTCTCCACGTATTTGATTTATATTAACCATTTCTAAAGCCCTTTTGAGTTTATCAGCTGGAATTAAGTGTGTTGCGTTGAATGCCACCGGGTGGCGACATCTCAGTTGCTGAGACCATTAATACGGATTCGTGTAGTCAGATGCTGACTGATAAACCACGCATGGCGCTGAGAATTGTTGACGCCGTAGCGTAAATGCGAACGCACTCGACTAGTTATTGAGAGATCTGGGGTTCGATCCCAGCGGTGTCGGAACACAATTTTTCAGTCGCTATGTGTTGTTTATAACATAAAGTGGATAGAGCGATGACATCGTCCATTTAGACATAAAGTTTGTTTTCAAGTAACAATGTAAATCACACTAAAGAAACAACCCCTACCATGATGTACAACGCTCAAGTCGGGCCTCACGCTGTTCCAAAGTCTCTGCCGCCCTAGATGCACTGGCTCTTTTCCGCTGATCTATAAGTCTTCGATCACATTGTTCGGTTGTCTCACTCTCTCGAAATAATTTTACTTTCTTTGCTTTCGGCTAAACTTGTCCAATGGGTTTGCATTTTTTTTTTTTTTTTTTTTTTTTTTTTTTTAGGCTTTTCACCACGCTTGATAAAAATTTTATTATAAAAATCACAATTTAAAATGGCTGTTCTGAGCCCTAAAAACTCAGAATAACAAACATGCACAATAATGCACTTCCTGCACTTTTCATTCAGCTTTCTAGAGTGTAGATATACAATCTGATCACACCCAATGTGAAAGAAAGTAGTTCACGATAATATACGGAATTTTTTTACTTATTTCGAAAACTAAGCCAATTCGGATAATTCTTTCACAGTTGGGAAGCTTTCCAGAGGACATATGCTATTTCATTTATTTATGATTATTTTTCAATTATTTTTTGTTGTACTATCGAATAGCATCGCTTTCAAGTAGTTTTCGATTTCCCATGTATTGTTCCGCTTTGTTTACATACAACCTGATCACGCCCAACGTGAAAGAAAGTAGTTCATGATAATATTCAATTTTTTTTTTACTAATCTCGGAAACTAAACCCATTCAGATAATTCTTTCTCCTTTGGGAAGCTTACTTTTTTCCAGTGGACATAGGCTATTTCTTTTATCTATACTAATACCAATACTAATCTTGTATTTAAATTTTATATATAAAGAAGACCGTCTGTTTTAACTTCAACTTAACCTTGATGCTATTTGAGAGGACCACGCCTCTCAAATAGCATCAAGGTGTGCCAATTGTTGGGAGTCGAAATGAAACCTAATCCTTACAAAGAAAATGTCATGGTAACATAAACAAAAAAATACTTATGACAATATGTTCCGCAGGTGCGTTGTGTTTTCAAAAATCAGACTCTTCCCTGTATGCCTGAACCGCGGAAGCTTACAAGGAGTGCATACCTGCCAACTACTACGGATTCAGTCGCCTGACTACGTAAACCTTGCTGAAACTACGGACGAGTCTACGAATTTTCCTTTTGTTTTTCAAAATTAGTGTTTCTGCTAATATTTCAGGATATATATAAATGCTCTTTGTCATAAACTGGAATTGGTGTAACAGTATGATCATGTGGTAAGGGGAGGTTAGCGCAATGCGTGTTCACGTGCTGTAGTTCGCTCTGGTCAAGCGTTGGGGGACTCCGAACGCATCACATTGATTGCTACTAATGGTAGTTTTGAACTGAAGTCTTACAACGTTACCTGTTCTGCTTGCATTGTCTCAGGACGTTAGGCCCGCGTCAGTGAATTGACTTCGAGTTCACGTGCTAAATTCGCTTCATTAGTGTGTACGGTTGTTGTATTGCGCGTTTCTTTTTCACAAAGATGGATCATTTTCTGAAAAAGCGTCAGAATGAAGCAGCAGCTTCAGGGCCACCAAAAAAATTGAAGAATTGCCAGAAATTTAAAGAGGAATATTCCAAACAGTGGCCCTGTATTGTTTCATCATCAGAGAAAGACGGATATACCTATTGTACGGTATGTACTTCGAATTTTTCTGTGGTTCACGGGGGACGTGATGATTGTTGGCACCATGTTGCAAGCAAAAAACATGGGCAATTTTTGAAAAGTAAAGTCACAAATCACAGCGTTTCATTGATTTGTACTAAAGATGATGATTTTAGTACTGTGCGATCCGAAAGTAATTTCTAATCGAACATAATACACTGGTGGAAAGTGAAAAAAGAACACCAAGAAGGAGATGCCTGATACCAACTCAATTTATACAGCATAATAACGGAATACAGAGGATAACGTGATCAAAACATTATGGAAAAATACAGCTGTATTTGCTGGTAAACTGAAAAATAACATTCCCATGTAACATGGTTAGTACGAGGTTGAACCGCCATGAACTGCGTCACACTGTGCAATTCTGGCATGGAGTCTGTCGTACAGATGTTGGATGTAAGTTTGGGGTATTGAGTTCCAAGCATCCTCAACCTGGACGCGTAAATCGGGGATGGTCGTGGCTTGCCGTGGAGACCAGATAAGTCGTTGTCCCATAAAATCCCACACGTACTCAATGGGGGACAAATCCAGTGAACGTGCAGGCCATGGAAGTTGTTTCACACCCTGAAGTGCATGTTTCATTGCACGTGCCTTGTGTGGGCGTGCATTATTGCTGGAAAACACCACGATGGACCGACCTTACAAATGGCACAACAACGGGCTGAATGATGTTGTTGATGTAGGAGGTGCTGTTTAACATACCCGGTACAAACACTAGTTGTCTACGGGAGTGATAGCTGATCGTTCCCCACACCAGGAGACCAGGTGTAGGCCTTGTGTGTCACTGGCGGATGCAAGAAGGGTGGAGATGCTCCCCTGTGCGTCTGCGAACACGCACACGGCCATCGGAGGCTCCCAAACAGAATCTGCTTTCATTGATGAACACGACAGATCGCTATTGCATTCTCCAGTACAGGCGCTGGAGTCAAAGGCACACGTGCACGTAGTCCTGCATCCAGTAGACGGTTGCGGTGCAACGGCAGCTCGGATTTGCGTCGCAGTGGATGTTCTGCTTGACAACGCTGCTCTTCTTATGCGTCGATCGGTCCGCTCATCAGTCCGTCTGTAACTCCCGATTCCACGTCTTCTCGTGTGGGAATGTTCCTCGGACTATCTACGTCACCATCGTACCACCGCCGATACTTTCCGTCCACTCGCTCCGCAATACGACGATACAACCACCCGGCCTCGCGGAGTCAGACTAGACGACCTCGCTCAAAGTCCGATAACTGCTGAAATCGTACATGTCTTCCATGTCCAGGCATTGCAGCTTCTTCAGGGTCTTTGCACGTGTTCGTACGCCGACGACTGATTACATTCACTTCGCCATACTCCTTAAATACCACCGACGATAATTTGCATATTATGCCGTGCTGTGGCATAAGCGCTCACCGGTTGGTCTCGAAATTAACATCACACCTACGTAAACTCGACCCCATTAGCATATGTAAATTTCATGATCGTCCGCCAATTCCTTCTTGGTGTTCTTTTTTCACTTTCCGCCAGTGTATTCCGATTTTGGTTGCAGATCGTGCAGGCCCATTGTTCACAAAAATGTTTCCGGACTCTCTTATTGCTAAGAAATACAGCAGTGGGCACACAAAAACAGGTGCCATCATTCGCACAATGGTGGATTCCAGCAAATCTAAGATTTGGGATATAATTAAAAATAATTCATTTGCATTAGCGACTGATGGCAGCAATGACATCGAGGCCAAAAAGCTATATCCCCTAGTTGTTAGCTATTATGCCCATGAAAAGGGCCAAATCATAACCACTTTGCTTTCATTATTAGATTCTTCTAATAATACTGGAGAAGGAAAATTTAAATTAATTGATTCTGAATTAACGAGACTGGGCATAGGGTGGAATAATTGTGTATCCTTTTTTGTGATAATGTGAGCACCATGACTCCGTTTCAAAGGTGTAGCACCTTATATTAAAACAGGGTTCCCACGCCACCTGGAAAACCGGGAAAACCGGGAATTCTCAGGGAATTTGAAAATTGTTCCAAAATCAGGGAAAACTCAGGGAAAATCGTGTTTTTTCGTAAAAATCAGGGAATTTCTTATCAGGAAACTGAAAAGTCAGGGAATTTTTTATTTTGCCAAAAAAATATTTTCTTTCAGACTTTTGTAGAATATATTTCTGTATTGCTAAGTTTTAAAATAATTCCGAGTTGTTTTATCCTTCGAGGCAACCCACCCACCGATTAAAGTGCAGCTGTGCTGGGGAGTGCGTCTCTTCGCGGTTTCCCCCATCTCCAGATGCTCTAAACTTCAACCGAACAAACGGACACGCCAAAGCGTGAGAGAAAGCCATTAATCACACCCCCACTTCGCAGGCTCTTATCTGCTGCGTTCGCGCAGAGGCAGTCACTTGTTCCTAAGTAGGTGCCCTGGTTCTCTGTGTAGACTGGGAAAAAAATTATGAAAAAGCTATTCCCTCAATTTTTTAAATAACCGACTGAAATTTTTACAGTGGGCAAGATATATGAAAATAACGTTCCATTTTAAATTTCGCCGAAATTCATCGGAAATTTTAGAAGTTGCGCTTTCCCCCCCCCCTTTCTTTTTGCATGTTTCACTTGTCTTTTATCAAACCGCACAAAAACATTTTATTTTGCCGGATGTTGGTCATCCTAATAAATTCGCCCCCCCCCTTCAAGAGCAGTGTGGATGAATGTTGCAAATTGAGGGCACAATTTATTTTGATAAAAGTTCGTATCACAAGAACTAAAGCTTCACTTTCATAATTCTGTAGCAGAGTTGGTATAGTTGGAAAAGTATGTACCTTCAAATGTTTGAACAGGGAAGATATGAAATAGGAAGATTCTTCAAAGAGGGGGAAAGATTAATTTTTTCATAGTACTTAGGAGTATTTTGTATGAAAAATACCATGCAATGAAGCCGGTACTATTGCATACCTACCAAATTTCCCAGATTTCACGGCCGTTTTCTAGATTCGTTGTTTTACGGCCGGAAAGAGATTTTTCTTGATTCTGTCTTATTTCTATTTCATAATGCATGAAGAAATTAATTTATAGCTATTTTGGCGATATTCCGATTACTGCAAGAGCTGGCTGGTTGCGAAAATAGGGTAGTCCGACGCCCGGAACCATAGATTTTCACATCTGGGTCATTCCACGCAAAATCGTCAGATATTGAAATAATTTTCCACCAACACATCTCCGATTCTTACGGGTAGCTGCCTCCAAGTTATAAAAAAACCCCTAAAAGTTTCAACTTTTTTTGTTTCTGATAGATTAGAAGATTATTTTTTGAATTTCTGTGCATAGTGGAACCGTTTTCCGTAAAAACGCAAATATCTCCGTTATTTAGAATAAGAAATATAAAATTCATCATTCTCTCGTAATTTTTCCTAAGGTTTCAGCTTATACATAGGGAAAAAAATTTGCGAGAACAAAAGTTAGACGGGGTAGACATTTTCTTGTAATCGTAAATTCTTTTTCATGCGTTGCTGCACCTCACAAGAGTTGCATAATTTTTTCATTTCACATCTTTACCCTCACATTGCCGAAAAAAATATAAAAAATCTACCTAGTTACTACTGATTTAAATCTTTGCCGTGCGTGCTCTATTGGTTTCAGGTTTGTCAGTGCAGGCGCGAAAGCTTCGTCTCCGTTTTGGATGACGTTATTTGTGGGGAGTTACTGCAAATGACCTGAGTGGGCTCCAGACCTTTCTCGCACTTTGCCTGATCAACATCGCACAAAAATGTATTGCCCTTCGTAAAGATATTGTTAAGTATAAACATGCCACTCGCCACAGGATGAAAAATTATGTTGAAAAAAAAGTGTTAGGAGGATTTTATGAACACACATGCACACAAAACTTCCTCTAATTGTTTCCCGTACAAGTAATTTGACGTAGCGTGGAAATGAACTGTGACCTGCGAGAAAAGTTCAGTACTAATGTTTGTGTCACAAACGTAGCCAATCAATTTTAAGACTTCCGGATTTTGGAAGTACTTGTCATGAATTGTAGCCTCTCAGGCAAAATGGTATTCCGTATTAACTGTTAGTTTTCTCCACTTGTTGCTTCCATTATTTTTTATCTTTATCCAGGGTTTAATTTTTTTTTTTTTTTTTTTTTGCCGTTATGGCATTAGGATCTCTGTGTGCCAGCTTATTGGTTATGAAATTTAACTGCACAATGTTTAAATATTCTATGCTGCGTTATTTTAGAAGCAAATAGCAGAGGTGCCAACTATTACGAATTGTCCGTAATTATTACGGTTTCGACTGTCAGATTACGGAATTAGGGGCAGGTTGGAAGAATTACGGATTTCAGTGTGTTTTGGAGAATCTCAATTTTGTATCCTTTTTCGTTAAACCCTTTTAGTGCGACGCTGCCGATTTGTCGGCCTTCGATTTTGATCCGCATATTTTCCGAATCAGACTGCAGATGGTTTAAGCGATGGCCTTTGATCATTCGTCTGTAAGGGGTCCGGGTTCGAATCCCGTTGAGGCATGGATGTTGTGTTTGTCTTAAGGCACTGGCTCTCTCCCTTCCCTGGAACCAGTGACCCTAAATTAGGGACGGGCGACTGCTTATAGCCCATTGAGTTGCTCACGGTGGTCGTTAAACCTCCAATCAAAAAAAAAAAAAAAATGGAATGTCCATGAATCATATCATCGAACAGCGATATTATCGGAAGAATGGTACCGTAATTTTCTTCGTATAATCCGCGGATTATCTGTTAAAAAAGTTAAAATTATAGGTTTTGCGGATTATACACCGATGCGGTTAATACGCCGATTTAAAAAAAAAAAATTACAACCTTCCGATTTTTAAAAATCTGCAGCGTGATTGTGCAGGGAAGGGTGTAATAATTGGAAAAGGAACTCCCTCGGAAGAATTTTCCTCAGTTCAGGAGTTTGTACGGAGCGGGGAGGAGGGGCAGGAATGTCGTAACGAAAAATCGGGAAAGTTGTGGGGAGGGATGACTGGGGTCATTTTGATATCGTTGAGGAGAGCTCTGACTGTCGTGCCGGCTCTGTTTTTTGGCAAAAAGCCAAAGAAGTACGCACAGCACTTGCTGCACGAACCTATGCGTTTCTCCTTTCGGATTTCATGTGCGCGACCTTGTGTCTAGTTTGCTTTCGTTGTTTTGGCGAACGTCGTTGCTGCTGCTGTTTTCCTTCATTGCTAATCATGATGTCTCTGAAAAGGAAACGTTTCAGTTACACTGCCGAATTTAAACTTGAAGTGGTGGACAGAATTGAGGATATGATCATGTCACTGCGCGATAGTTTTGAGGTCAGAACACAATCGTGCAGCAACATACGGAAAGCCTCTGTGTCGCGATCTAAAACGTAAACAAATCCGTCGGTTTATTCCGCGGGAGAATTCACAGGTTTTTTATTGGCCCACGTATAAGACGATCTCTCAACTCTGAAAGCAGGAATTTCCTCCAAAACTTTCGACTTATACGCGAGTACATACGGTATTTCTACGACTTGTTCTGTATCAGCCTTTCGTCATTGGCAAGGTGTAATGCAATACTCTGGAGCTGCATCGGCGTGATCTATGGATGCCACACCCTTTATCTGTCCGGAGATAAAAAATATAAAACAGTTACCTTTAAAAATGAATTTCTTCATTTAATAAAATCGGTTTTTTTTTTTCTCTTACTTCTTCGGACTCATTATGTGTTTCTGGATCGTGGAAAGAGCGATGTATTTATTTATTTTCTGACGCCACGTATTTGGAGGATTTTCACTTTGGATCTCGCCTTTGGATTTAACTGCTATAATATATATAGCCAGTGCCGTTAATACCCACCAGATGGAGACGTCTCAGTAGCTGAGCCCATCTTACGGATTTATGATGTCAGAAGCTGACTTAAAAATACACATAGCACCGTGGATTGTTGGCCACCATGGTGTAAAGCTAACGCGCTAGGCGGAGAGATCCGTGGATTTAATTCCCCGGCGGCGGCTGAAAACAATTTTTCGGTTGCTATAAGAGCGATGTATTTATTTATTTATGTGACGGACTTTTCTGTCGGAAATTCCACTTCTGGTTCAACATCTATGATGTGCGGATTATACGGCGATTTTTATTTCCTGAGTGTCACAGTCTGCGGATTATACGAAGGATTTTTTTTTTTTTTTAATATGAATTTCGTGGTCTGCGGATAATACGACTAGAATTACAGGTAATATGCCGTAAGTGTCATCGTAACAGAGTTTGAGCTTGCTATCGGTTCCCACGCACTTTTCCGTGTGACGATAGAAAGGTTACATTAGCCAAAACTTTTCCTGCTGCAGTTGAGGCAGTGCTGTTCACTTTGCATTGTTGGTGAATTATAAGACGTCGTACTGTCGGAAATCACTTTTTCGAGCCCCGTTCGAAGTGCAGTAACGATCAACTCGTCGCAACGCGGGGTCCCGTGATGACGGATGTTTATATTTCTTGCGGACTTTCGCCGCGCGGGAGAACGAAGTGCGGTGTTTTATTACTAGAAGCTCTTCACATTCATTATTCATTTCTTTTTCCCAAACAAACAGACACAATCGCAAAACTCCGTGAATTACGAATCCCCATCTTTTTCCAAACTCGTGTTAGCAGAGGATGATTTTATTGACAGCTTGTTCCTCAGACTAGAGACGTGCTTTTTCCCACTGCGTGAAATTGTTTTCTAAGGTTATTTGAAGTGGCTTGTGTGAGAGTGAAAGTTTGCCAAGTGATGGTGATGATTTTGAATCATCTGAGAGTGATATTGGCCTAGCAACATCAAGCCAAAAACTAGCCACCGTGCCACGCACACCATATCTTCTTCAGAAGGTGAAGATCTTCATAGTGAATCTTCAGATCATGAAAGTTCTGAAAGTGAATGGGAGGATGTTAATAGAGAGAAGTGATGGACAACCTCAGCATCTTTTTTTATTAACATGAAATGCAGGGGCCCAAACATGCTCCGGCAACTGATGTGGCACCTATTGCATATTTTTTACTTGTTTTTTACCAATTTCATCCTTGGAATTATCGTTTCTGAAATAAATAAACATGCAAAGAGGTTTCTCCAGGAACATCTAAATCTTTCTCCCAAATCTTGAGCAAGGAAATGGAAAATGTTACAAATGCTGAAATAAAGGTTTCCTTGCATGCCTTCTAATATGAGAGTAATCAGTAGCCCATGTAGGACGACATGATTGCCGAAGGCATATCCAGTCAAAACAAACACCAGGATTGTGTAAAATTAAAGACTCGATCAAAGCCTTTGGATAATTTTTTTGCAAAAAGAATGAAAATAGCGTGATAAACGCTGAATTGCTGTTTACTACAATCGTTGTGGAGCATAACCTACCTATAGTAAGCTGTGATCATGCTGGTCGCTTCTTTCATGCTATGTTCCCAGACTGATATTGATGAAGCTGGATATCCTTGAGCATATGTGGCATGGGATGAAATATCTAAGACAAAGGATTCATCTGGCCTTCCCAAGTATTCCACATTGCCTAAACTAATGTTGGTAATATTGACTATCCCTCACAGCAATTCCTCTACGTATAGAATATTTAGTATAGTAAGGAAATACCTCACATACTTTTGCCCAACAATGAGCACCAAAACATTTAGTGCCCTTCTTGTACAGAAAAGTAAAGCATTTTCCTCAGGTGAGCTGTGTTATAAAACGTTTTCTGAAAAAGAATATACCACTGCAAAACAAGCAACAAGGGAGTTTTTATGTCAGCAATGACATGAGGTAAGTACAATATTGATAATTTAATTTCATATTTTTTTTGTGAGGATAGTGTAAACATGCAAAGTTATTACATATTTCATGCATTAATTTCTCATGAAATACCCATTCCACGCGTTAATGACCTAAGGTGATTACCGATAGGCACCTCATACAAGTATTACAAGTTACACAGTAATACTATAATATTGTCCTTAACTTTTTTAAAAAAATGGTGTGTTACATTACTGAAAGTTTGTGTTACATTATTGAAACATTACTGAAAATTCCCCTATTGATTACTGATATGTTCTGTTAGAGGTTGGCACCTCTGAAATAGCATAGATTCGATGTTCTCATTGCCAAGTGCAAGAACTAACTTTAGCTAAAATAATTACAATTTTGATTTTTAAATGTCAGCAGTATTTTCCCTGATTGCTAGAATTGTTGGGATGGTACTGGCACACGTTTTTCCTCAGACACAGAAATGCTGTCATGATTTCCGTTCTCTCTCTTTCTTTTTTTATTTTTTAATAGCTGTTTTAGTTTGCTTTGTCTTTAAAGATTCTAAGTGAATTCCAATAGAAAATACAAATTGTTAGATCAATTTGATAGAACCGCTCTAACAAAATGTTAAGAGACTCTGTCAGACACTCTCCATTTTATCATTCCCATTAGACTTCAATTTCAGCAAAAGTTTCTGTGTTCTTTAATATTTATGTAAAATAAGCACTTAAAGGATTTAAAGCTTCAGCATTGTATCATTTAACGGCAATTTATTCTCTTCAGTCACATTCTCCCAGCTTGCATTTTTAAACCTAACTGGAACTCTAAATGTTGTGAGTCGTTTAAAATGTTATTTATATACTTGTGTGCACTTAAAATACAGATAAATCAGTTATATAATTTCACCTAATCGATTGAAATATTTCATTATATGTAGAATTTAAATTAAGTCTTTGTTCAAATATTCTTTAAAACATGTAAATACATGGTTTGCCACCTCGGTGGTGCAGTGGTTTAAGCTCTGGCTTCTGACTATTCGTCCAAGTGAGCCTGGATTCAAGTCCCAGATGAGGTATGGGTGGTGTGTTTATCTTACGGCACTGGCTCTCCTTCGTGAAGCCAATGGTCCTAAATTAGGGATGGACGGATATAGCCCAACAAGTTGCTTATGGTGGTCGTTAAACCTGAAACAAAAAATAAGACATGATTTTGTTAAATATTATGTAAAATTTATGTTAAATACACTAATTTTTGTAACTATAAAGTAATTAGAAAAAATGAAAGTTATTTATCCTTTATATTCCATATTTTCTGTTTATCTTTATGGACTGTATAATCGGGACGTTCATTATGTGGCGTCTTTTTAATTCTCCCTCATATGTGAGATGAACATAACATTATCAGTATTAATTTCAGGTAAGCAATTATTTGCAATTACAGCCTGTCTAGAATTTGATAAATCTTGCTTTCAATACATTACATTATTCCTTAGTTCTCTAAAAAATTGTCAAAACTGAATTTAAAAAATAGCCTGTAGACATTACGGTTTTATTCTATTTCTGCAGATAGTTTGCTTCATATTTTGTAACATGGAACAATTAGGCACAGTGGCCTGGTACACTCTTGCTTGGAGAAACACATCACAAGAGAACCACTTAAACAATGGATCAAAGCCCTTTGTTGGTTGATTCTCTTTCGACATTTCTCTGAGCAGGAGCCCATTTGGTCATTAAGTTTATCTACACTGTGCTATAGAAGAAAGGAAAACAAACTATTCAACATACAGATTTTTTCTTACATATGAACTGTTTCTACGGGAATGTATTAACAAATTGTACATGGGCAGTATACCACTTAGGTTCAGAAAAGATCATGGAATTATAATACCAAAAATAATATACCTCATGCATTTAATTGTTATTCATAAAAAGCAGGTAATTGTATAAAGAACAGTTATTTAAAGAATTAACAAATGTATGCTTTCGTAAGGAACGCAAGAATGTAAGGAAATGCAACAATTTGTCGCAATGTTATTTGATTTGCCGCTCTGGAAAAACTCTCAGAACCACCTGGAAAACCTGGAAAAGTCAGGGAATTTTTTTCTACTTTTGAGTGGGAACCCTGTAAAAGCAAACAGCCAGATATTAAAGTTGTTGGTTGTCCATGCCACTTGATACATCTTGCTGCTCAGAAAGCAGTAAAAGTGCTACCAGTTGATGTAGAAATGTCAGTAGTCCAAATATATTATTACTTGGAAAAAAGTAGCAAAAGAAAAAATGAATTAAAAGTATGCCAAAGTCTGTGTGGTGAAAAAGCTCACAAGATATTGAAGCATGTGTCTACTCGTTGGCTTTTTCTTGAAAGTGTTCTGAATAGAATTGTGGAACAATGGGAACCTTTGCAGGGTTTTTTTTTACTTGTGATATGGAAGTTTTAGAAAAGAAAAGTCATCAGTTTTGCACAATTAAAAAGTTACTTGAATCACCTGAGACAAAACTGTACTGTCGTTTTGTGAAGACTGTCATAACATTTACCAAAGTGAATGTTACCCTTCAAAAAGAACAGCCTTGTATTCATATTTTAAAGGAGGAATTGTCTAAACTGTTTTTTGAACTACTTGTTCAATTCAATAACACCTTCAGCCATTTCGAAGTCTGAATCTGTGTTTAATGTTGATTTTATGAAGCTTAAAAACCAAAAAAGACGATGATGAACTTGTTATTGGAGCATCGACAAGAGCATTTATAAAAGATGCAAATTTTTCAAGCAATGAAATAAGAGTTTTTTTCATCTGTTTGATTTTTTTTTTTTTTTTTTTTTTTTTTTTTTTTTGTGCAGCATGCAACTATGTTCTGAAAAAAAAAATGCCTCTACAGGATAAGTTTTATAACGATGCAGCTGTGGCAAATGTAAATTCACGTCATTCTGCAAACTACCAGTCTGCTAAGTATAAGTATTTTGCGGATCTGTTTCAGTGTTGTCAATATAGTGATGAGTTGAAACTTGAATTTGCACGTTACCAGAGTGATCAATTTCCTACAGATATAACAGAATGTGAAAGGATGGACGTTGCCTGACATAAAATTAGTGAACTCAGAAATGGAGATGGGACTTACAAATACTCCCTTTTACCTAAATTAATGCTGTCTGTGCTTGTGGTGCCACACAGTAATGCTCCAATAGAAAGAGTATTTAGCATTGTGCGGAAAAATCAAACAGAATTTAGATCAAGTTTGGGTACTAAAACTTTGGAATCACTGTTAATTGAGAAATTAAACATGGACTGTTGCTACAATAAAAATTTTACTCTTGATGAACTGTAAAAAGCAAAAAGTGCATGTTATAAGGATCTTAGCTCAAGGTGCTGAACTTCATTGTATTTTTTTTTTTTTTTTTTTAATCTTACTTTAGATGCAATGTGCCTTAGTCTAGCTCATAGCCACATATTTGAATTTCAGAAACAATGATACTTAAGGTAGCATTAATGTATATTATAACTGAGGGAATAAAGTTGTCAAGAAGTGTTGTTTTTTTTATGCTGGTATTTATTATTGCTAAAGGGAAGCAATTTTTTTTGGAAGTGCTGGTATTAATTCAACAAATATAGCAAAATAATGTATCTTTACCTGTTGGATATTCTGATAGTTTCCAATTGAATACAAAGCCATAAAAAATGAGTGAAATGGAAATGTTAAGAAATGTTCAGAAATTGGTATGACTGAACAGCACAGTGCATTTTTTACATCAACGCTGTATGACAAACATCCATATTGCTTTGGTTTCAAAAAAGGAAACTTATTTTGGCAGAGTAAAACAGAAAAAAATAAGGTAAGCTCCTTTAATTTTATTTTATGCATTGAAGTTTGCTATTTTCGTTGTTTCAAATAACTCAGTAGTTCACTAGATAAAAAGTTGCATTGAGCCATTTGAGCATTGTACTATACCTGTATAATGAACCATTATAAATTCCATGACATATAAACCCCTCACCCAGCTGAGAAAGCAGCAGTAAATTAAATTATAACTCAAAAGCAATAGTAAATTAGTTATATTAAAAAAAAACTGAAATTAAGCCATTTAGAAGCATTTAAGAAATTACTTCATCACGGTCAAAAGTAGCTGTTACGTACGCTGCACAACAGTACGAGTACTACTGACAGTGCCCTGGTCAATGTTGGCAGGTATGGGAGTGAGGCGTGACCTGACGACCGTTGCTCTGACATGCGAAGTAATACCACAGCAGCCGACTTGCACCCAGTCTATAGAGGGGCTCCGTAAAAACACATTTGACCCCCTTAGGGAAGGAATTTCTAAAAATCATCCCACCTGTATTTTAATCTGGGTGGTGAAGAGTATGTATGCCAATTTTGGTACAAATCCATCAAACCATTTAGGAATGTATGTAGAACAAACATACAAACTTTCACTTTTATATATATAGATATTATTATTTTTGGCTGTAATACCGAATAACATCACTTTCAAGTAGTTTCCAATTTCCCATGTATCCTTCCGCTTTGTTTACATACAACCTGATGGCACCCAACATGAAAGAAAGTAGTTCACGATAATATATGGAATATTTTTTACTAATCTCGAAAACTAAACCCATTCGGATAATTCTTTCAGTGTTGGGAAGCTTACTTCTTTCCGGTGGACATAGGCTATTTTTTTTTTTTAATCTGTACTAATACCAGTAGTAATCTTGTATTTAAATTTTATGTATGAAGAAGACCGTCTGTTTTAACTTCAACTTAACCTTGATGCTATTTGAGAGGACCACGCACGCCTATTGGTGGGAATCTGTAGCTCCACCCCTGTTTGAGACTCCGCCAATTGTTGGGAGTCTTATGAAACCTAATCCTTACCAAGAAAATGCCATGGTAACATAAACAAAAAAATACTTGTGACAATCTGTTTCGCAGGTGCGTTGTGTTTTCAAAAATCGGACTTCCCCGTATGCCTGAACCGCAAAAGCTGCGAGAAGTGAGGCGTCACCTGATGACCGTTACTCTGACACTTGGAGTAATACCGCAGCATCCGACTTTCACCCAGTCTGTAAAGGGCCCCGTAAAAACACATTTTATCTCCTTAGGGATGGAATTTCTAAAAATCGTCCTGCCTGTGTTTTAATCTAAGTGATGAAGTGTATGACTGTTACTGTTATGTGATAATAGGTGGTTTATGCCAATTTTGGTGCAAATCCAGCAAACCATTTAGGAACGTATGCGGAACAAACATAGAAACTTTCACTTTTATATATATAGAGATTAAGTTCACCTGTATGAAGGCACACACATCCCACACAGCACAGAATATTTCGTATATGTTACAGGTACGTAACAATTAAACATTGAGACTTTTCGGATATGTTGCGCAATGTAACAGTAATGTTTCAGAAACCTTACGGTTACGTCAAAATGTCCGCAAACTTAACATAACTGATAGGTTACAGTGAAAGGTCTTTGTAACTTCATTGCATTACTGTTACGTGATAATAGGTGGTTTCTGTAAAAAGGAACCCGTCCACGTGCTGCCTCAAGGACGCATGTGGTCGATTCCTGATCAATCATGATGTCAGTCGCAGCCATTGTTTTTCCACATGATCTTCCCGGCCATCTTTTGTCCGCCATTTTCTCTTTGTGTTCAACCATAACATTTTGTGTGCCACGTGGTCCTACCGAACATGTTTTGCTCGCCAATTTTTTTTTTACCTCCCCACATGGTCTCGGCGATATCTTATATGTACGCCTTTTTGTTTTTCCCCCATCAGGAAATTTTACGGTGTGACGTCACGACGCTAGGGAAATTTTCTTTCCAAGGAAATACAAATTCTCTAAGTCACACCAGCTTCGAACCCCTGTCCAGCGGGTTTCTAGGCAGATGCATTATCCCACTCAACCATGGGACGCCTCGCAATTACAGCGTTCTGTAGGAACTAACGAGGAGGCCAGTGCTTTGCGAATACGTTGTTTAATAGAAATTCATTATTTTTTCCATAGATTATTTTATTTTTCTGTAGGATGACTTAAATTTCTTCATGATTAATCAACGAAATATACCTTTTAATGTATATTTTAATCTATTTTTTCTAAATGCTTTGCGAATACGTTATTTAATAGAAATACATTTTTTTCCATTGTCATTTTATTTTTCTGTAGGATGGCTTAAATTTCTTCATGATTAATTAACGAAATGTACCTTTTAATGTATATGTTACTCTTTTTCTTTTTAAAACTTACGTAGTCGTTAAACTTCTCAATATATCAACCTTATTTTTTTTTTCTACCTTTAAAAACTGACCGCTTTTATTGAAACATTTTTTTCTGATTCAAAACCAACAAACATACTTAGATATAATTATATCTCATGTGATTCTATCATATAGTTCACATACAATTACGTGACCACAAGGTTCTTCAGGAAGACGCTTTAACGTCTGTAAATTCTGTTTTACACGTTCTGTAAAGTGGATACAGTCTGTGGTGGTGCATTAACTTATTCAATTATAACATAAATCAGTTAGAAGTCCTAAAGATGTTACTTACGGAATTGCGTGTTCAGTCCAGCGTCAGTAGTTAAAGTTTCTTTGTCCAAAGTTGAATCTTGCTTCAATATGGTCAGTTGTTAGTGTTAGTTCGAGAGCCATTTCGTTATAAGTTGTACCCTACTTCGGATATGTTCAGATGTTAGGGTTAGCTCCGTTCTGGCTATGTCAACATCATATTGAATGGGTAAAGGTTTCCAGATAATAATTTAAAATTCTTGAGTTAAGAGTTAATATTTACATACAACTTGAAGTTCCACGTCGTACTTGGCCTTTAGGGCTATCTCATCAATGCTGCACTCTCTTGGAAATGCTGAGGAAGTCTTCAAAGTTTGGTCAGGTTCATAAAAAATTCAAAAGCTTTAAAAGGTTCCAGTTAAAATCGTTACATACTCCACCTCATACCGTCCACAGTCTCATGATAAAACTTACCACCATTATTCTTTCTTAGCTGTTAGCTTGCATGGCAGACTTTTCTTATTCAGGGGAGCTTTAGGAAACTGCATCATCTCTGTTTTTGCCATTTCTACTGTTTGGCAGACTTTTCTTATTCAGGGGAGCTTTAGGAAACTGCATCATCTCTTTGTTTTTGCCATTTCTACTGTTTGCTGGGGCTCTGTGTACTATTATTCATCATTTTAAAATTAGAAAGCTAGTGGAAACATTGGCTGATAGTGCCACACACTTTGTTTAGAATCCTGCAGTAACTCTTAGTGATTTAATGTTAAATATAAATTAGCACATGCATATAAAATCCAAAGACACCGTTTTTGAGCAAGGAACTGTTAGTAGTAAATGTGAGATCAGCCTAAATGGAACAGAGATAGACCAGGTGATTGAATTTTTATATTTAGGAAGCATGTTTGACAGAGAAAACAGATGGTGAAATTAGCTGCCAAAGGGGGGGGCACATATATATCACTCATATTTTAAATCATATCAGAAAACCTTGTTGTTGTTGTTGTTGTTTAATGAATTTTATATTATAGTTGCCATATCTGAAAATGTACTGAAAATTTTTAATTTACTCTAAATTATGTTCTTCTGAACTTAAATTGTTTGCTGTTTAAAATTTTAGGGTACTGGAGATGTATGTGAAGTAGAACTCCTTGTCAAAAGTGATGATGCTGAAAGTAACTGGGAATTAGTGTACCAAAGGTTAGCTGATGAAAAATTCATCAAACTGATCAGGTAGTGGCTGATGAAAAACTCATCAAACTGATCAGGTAGTGGTGCTAAAAGTCGTCTACTTGCATACATTAAAATGATTTAGAACTTTCTTTTTTTATGATTCTTTGCCATTCAAGTCAGTGATAAAGTGACGGTTTTAGAAACATGAAAATTAATGTATGTTTCAGCAGCTTTCTTTTAGTTATTTCATCTGTAACTTCACATGAGCCTTAATGCTGTGTATATATATTCTGCTTTCTATTGTCAAACATTCCGTAAGATGCTGTGCCTTTAAGACTGGCCCTGTAAATTTGAATAAAAGTTGTACAAAAAAAAAATGTTGTTTTCCTTTTGTCAAAAAGTAAGTTTAATACCAATCATTTACAAATCCAGTTCCCCAATCACTTAAGTTTTGGTTGAGGAGCAAATAGTTGTTTTGATTTCCTAATTAAAATGCAGACAATATGAAACTATGCATACAATATCAAAAATTTTAATCAAATTCCTAGGAGCTCAAAAATAACTCCCACATTGAGTTAGAAATTATAGCTGTGAATAATGCACAAAGCAAACGTGTGTGTATGAGTGTTGTTTTTAAATTCGCATTCCAGTTTAATAAAACTTACTTTCTTTGTGAGCATAATTTCTTTTCATATTTCTGGCTATCTTCCTTTTACCTGTGAAAAATCAAATTAATTATGTTCTTGTTCTATAAACTTCGTACATCCGGGACAACATGCTCTGCAACTCACTTTTGTTCTCTGCCAAAGGGCCCACCACCACCAGCGTACAGCAATCTGCACAGAGATATAGAGGGTGATCCATTTAAACCAGTACCATGTGATTTACTTATAACTTTTTTATAGATGATAACAAAATCATGCAGTAAGTTGAAAATTATACTTGTGGTATTGGAGAATCATTTTATCGAAGCAAATGTTGGAATTGTCCTCCATTTTCTTGTAAACACTGTTGAACATGCCGCACCATATTCAGTGATGTCTGGTGTAGAGTACGAGCAGTAACATTGCCAATTTCAGTTGTGATTGTTTCACGCAATGCATCCAATGTTTTTGAATGGGTTTTGTAAACTCTATCCTTTAAGTAGCCCCCATAGAAAAAAAGTCAGGGGAAGTTAAGTCCGGAGATCGGGGAGGCCATATGTTTTTTGAAATTAATCTGTCGTCAAAGAAGCTGGTTATGAGTTCCATTAAGACTTTCGATGTGTGACACGTAGTGCCATCCTGCTGAAAGTAGCCCACTGTCAATTCAATGTCATCAAGTTGTTCCACAAATTCATTGAATATGTGACAATAAACGTTAGTGTTGACAGTCTGAGAAAATAATGGGGCCAATAATTTTCGTAGACGAAACCGCACACCATATACCAACCTTTTGTGAATGCATTGGTGTTTCACACATAACGTGCGGGTTTTCGGCAGCCCAGTATCTGCCGTTTTGCGAATTGACGTAGCCTGACAGATGAAACCAGGCTTCATCCGTAAACCATGTGATGGAGAGAATATCAGATCGCAAATTAAGAAAATTTTGAAACCATTTGCAGTAACTTACTCTCTTTCCCTTGTCCAGTTCCTGCAGCTGATGGATTACGTGCACTTTCGAATATTCGCTTTTTTGCTGCCCTTTGACAAGTTCCATATGAATATCCTGTCTGTTGGCTTAATCTGCGCAACGATTTCGTCGGAGATTGAAGTAAACATTGCCGAACATCGTCCACACGCGTTTGGGGCATCGGAGGGTGGTGGCTACGGCTGTGAAGAGAACCGGTTTGCTCCAGTTTTTTTGCCATCGACAGAATTGTTGACTTGCTTGCCACTTTTTGAACCCCAAACCCAAACTCTCTTCGAAATGCTCGTTGCGTTTTGATGACAGAATTGGTTACCCAATACGATTTCACTAAAAAAAACACGCTCTGGAACAGAGTACTGCACGTTTCCGTATGCACGCAAGTGAATGACAACGCAACAACAAACAAATCACGAGCTGAGTTACAGTTACGATTAACAATCTTCTTCACCGTCTATTGAAAAAAAAAAAAAAAAAAAGTTCCTTGCGTGATCCCTTGCAAAAATGTAAGTTTTTTTCAGGGTACTGGTTTAAATGGATCACCCTGTATTATCAATATATTACCAGTATTGTCTGTTTTAGCATTGTGCTTGCATTTATGAATTCATGCATATGTGATGTCAAAATAGATAATACTGATTTATGTCTTAATAATATCCATGTGTGGAGATTACTGTATGCTGACAACACAGTCCCGTTAGTCGAGAACAAAAGTGAATAGCAGAATATGTTGTTCTGCATGTACAAAGTTTGTGTGAAATTTAAACTGAGTACATATTCCGCAAAATGTTATTAAATATTTGAATACATGTCAACTAGTCATTAAGATTTCAGGTTTAACGTAACGTGAGCAACAGTA
Organism: Macrothele yani; assembly: GCA_039090855.1. NCBI lineage: Eukaryota > Metazoa > Arthropoda > Arachnida > Araneae > Macrothelidae > Macrothele > Macrothele yani. The sequence goes on along the minus strand of CM077005.1, from coordinate 15,791,851 downwards.
TTTTACAGCAGAATGTCATTCTGCGGAATATGTATGAAGTAATCACCATGTAAAAAGGGGTTCAAATACAACGTATGAATAGAACTTGAGATGAAATTAAACTCAGTATAAATAGAAGAAAATTGTGGTTTGACCACGTTGACAAAAATGAGTGGCGAGATACTGAGAGAATTTATTCAGCCCAAGTGGCAGGAATGAAAGTTAAAGGAAGGCCAAGGATATCATGGGAGGGCCAGATTCAAGAATGTCTTGATGAGAGAAAGTTAGTATGAAGTAAAAAAAAGTGTTGTGTGAGGTGTTTGATGCATGTCAGTGAAGCTGTAATTGTGTGTCGAGATCACTGTAAATGGAAACATTTGATGCATCAAACAGTGAGTATATTAAGTCTAACACCAATCAATTTGTCATGGCTGTTCGTTCTTTGAAGATGCACTGACGGGAAAAAAATCCCAACACCACGAAAAAATAGTTTTAGAGGAATGAAATGACGGCAATGCATTTGTATAGGTAACATATTAAATCGATTAAGGTTTCAAGATCACAGCTTAATGTAAGCGCGAAAAGAGCCATTTTAAATGTGAAATGCTGGTACATTAATAACCGGTGTAACCGCCAGAATGTTGAATGCAAGCACGCAAACGTTCATGCATTGTGTCGTACAGGTGCTGGATGTCAGTTTGTGGGATGGAGTTCCATGCCTGTTGCACTTGGTTGGTCAATACAGGGACGGTTAATGCTGGTTGGGGGTGACGCTGGAGTTGTCGTCCAATGATGTCCCATACGTGCTCTATTGGTGAAAGATCTGGTGATCTAGCAGACCACAGCAACATGTCGCCACTGTAGAGCATGTTGGGTTATAACAGCGGTATGCGGGCGAGCGTTATCCTGTTGGAAAACACCCCCTGGAATGCTGTTCATGAATGGCAGCACAACAGGTTGAATCGCCAGACCGACGTACAACTGTGCCGTCAGGGTGCGTGGGATAACCACGAGAGTGCTCCTGCTGTCATAGGAAATTGCTCCCCAGACCATAACTCCAGGTGTAGGTCCAGTGTGTCTCGGCCGCAGACAGTTTGGTTGCAGGCACTCACCTGGCCTCCTTCTAACCAACACACGGCCATCAATGGCACCCAGGCAGAACCGGCTTTCATCAGAAAACACAACAGATCTCTACTCCGTCCTCCAATGAGCTCTAGCTTGACACCACTGACGTCGCAAACGGCAGTGGTTTGGAGTAAGTGGAATGCACGTTACAGGGCGTCTGGCTCGGAGCTGTCCTTCAAGTAACCTATTTGTAACAGTTCGTTGTGTCACTGTGGTGGCAACTGCAGCTCGAATTGCAGACGTGGTACGATGCGCCACGGCGGTCTTCCCTCTCAGTAGTGCCACGTGGCCAGCCGGAACCCGGTCTTCTTGAGGCAGTACCTTCCCTTGACTACCGCTGCCAACAATCGTGCACAGTGGCTACATTCCTGCCAAGTCGTTCTGTAATATTGCGGAAAGAAAGCCCACCTTCTCGTAGCCCTATTACACGACCTCGTTCAAACTCCGTGAGCTGTTGATAATGGCTTCTTCGTCTTCTTAAAGGCATTCTTGACTAACATCAACACACTACGTCGAATCTCAACGATAACTAACGATCACGAACGTTACAGCGCATATTTACAGCAAACCTGCTTTGCATGTTCCGGGGGCGCTACTAGTGCCACACGTATGCGCCGAGCGCGAAATTTGCATAGACGTCATCTTACAGATGTACTCTCACCGCCTACCAACTGTCGTTTATCTAACACAACCCCTTCTTGGTGTTGAGATTTTTATTTCCGTCAGTGTATAACATCTGAATTTCGGAGAACAGCTAAATGGCTTCCTTGTCAAGGAAAAGCAAGAGATGCTGCATTGCAGTGACAGACATTTGCATTTCATTTGTCCTATGTGTACTATGAATGACTGTTTGGTCCACCAGCATTGTTTTGTAATAGATATTTTACTTTCTGTCCCCTACACATTTGCTGATTATACAATGACAGCTAGAACAGTTGGATTGCGCTCATTGTCATAAAAATCTGCTCGCCAAGGAGGTGGTGTTGGATTGAAATGTGCTTTTAGTAGTGAGATGGTACATACCAGTAACAGAAGTGTTTACAATATCACAGCAGCAGGACGATTTCCTGCGGTCATATTGTAACATCACAGACACTCGATCACAACACAAAACATTTATTACTTTACACAAAAACATAAACTGGAATACACTCCGCGATACAAACTGAACTTGTTGTCTTAGCCAAAGCTCGGCATCTCCCTCCTTCAACATCTCTCTCGCAACTCTCTGCATCACTCACCACACGCTCAAGTCATTAAATGTCAATGTATCCTTCCGCACTTTTGTGCGTGGAAGTCGTACTTTACAACCCCTCCTCACTCCAGAGGAACTTTTTCCAGTGGTAAAAAGTTCTTGTCATTTTACAATACAATAGTCATAGTTCACATAATGAGTCATAATCCATTTACAAAGAAAAATATACGAGTTAATTTAACAATCATCTTTATGTGTTTTCCAACAATTTCTATGTATTATATACCACAACCCAAAAAAAAAAAATTGTTTTCACTAGCAGACACATAGCATGATCAAGGTGGATCATCTAAAGTTGGAACTCTGCTCAGTCCATCTGCATTTTTGTGCATAGTTCCCGATCGATGAATTATAACAAAATCATATGCTTGTAAAGCAAGGGCCCATCTCATCAGATGAGCATTTGAACTTGCGTTGGTGCGTAACCAAACGAGAGGGTTATGATCAGTTTGTATGAGGAAATTTTGACCATCCAGGTAGCATTTCCAGGGATCGCATTCCTCCTAAAATTCCTAATATTTTGTGACCCTCCTTAAATTCCTAAAATTATACCTAAAATTTGCTATTCATCCTAAAATTTTCGTAAGCTTATTTTTATTAAAAACACAACTGTTATTAACGCCAATAAATTTACCATTACGGTAAGGTAAAAAGACCTGTTATTGTAGAAACACAGCCTATATGCTGTGCTGCTGAAGGGAGGGGAAAATGACGCCATCGAGATGCACTTGCTTCGGGGCAGGCGCTCCACTTTTTGCCTTCAGACAGTTTTCGAGAGTAACAAGAGATCTAAGGGAAAAGGGGAGGGGTCATTTTCACCCCTGGTTTGCGCTTTGCAGACGAACTCCGTGGCACGCAGAAGATCGTACTTTATTTTTGTACATGCCTTGTGGAACCTCCTCTTTCTGCTGATGTTTTGTTATTGTAAACCGCAGGTGGGTGGAAGCAAAAAGGAAACAAGTGGTCTCCTTCCGTAACCTCCGGTAATGACTATGGGATGGTAGCTGAGTGTTATCGTGGCAGGCAGTAGAGCACGTGATCATTGACCTTCGATCATGCGTCGGCTACAACGACCTTCGATGCGCAATATATCTCGGCTCCGACTCGCTTTGACTGAACTTGCGTGAGATGCGTATGATAGTTTCTGGTTTTGCGTCTTTTATGGTGTGCTGTGTGCAGGTTCAGTTCTCTAGTGGTGACTTGCTTTTTTTTTTTTTTTTTTCTTCTTCTTCTTTCTCATATCTTCTGACATCCTCGCAGCCAAATTTCGGGAAGTTGTCTGGTTTTGCAATATTGGAACGTGTTTTTGTACTTCCCTTTCATTTTCTGGTTAGTAATACAAGTGTTTAAGATGCCTAAATCCAAAATGAAATTTCAAGATGCGTGGCTCGCCAAAGAATTGGACGGAGTGAAGTTGAAAGAATGGTGTTCTGCAACTGAAACAATATTTTCTGCTAAGTGTATATTGTGTTCAGAAATTTTCAACATTTCTAATAGTGGCTTTTCACAAGTAAAAGCGCATCATAAAGGAAAAAAACATTTGCAGAAATTTCAAAGTAAATTTCAAAATAAGTCCATCCTGAAAGCCTTTGGAGGACGGGATCTTCAGCCCAAAACAAATATTAGTGAAGTACTGAGTCATGATTTACAGTTGGCTAAAGCCGAAGCATTATGGGCCATGAAAGTTGCTAAGGACAATATGTCTTTTGTTTCATGCACTGAAACAGTTGAACTTTTCAAAGAAATGTTTCCTGATTCTGCTATTGCAGCCAAAATGCAACTTAAAGAAAAAAAAAGTTGCTTATGTGATATCACATGGATTGTCAAAATATTTTGAAGAGGATTTGAAAAAAGACATTGCATCTAGTAGCCCAGGAAAGGTTACTATAGCATTTGATGAAACTACAAATACACAAGTGAAACGGCAGTTGGATGTGTATCTCCGGTACTGGTCTTCAGAAATAAATTCAGTTTCTTGCCGATACCTAACAAGCATTTTTCTGGGTCATATAACAGCAGATATTTTGCTAAAAGAAATTCTTGATGTGTTATCATCCTTCAATATTTCGTTGAACAGAATTATTTGTGTATCCATGGACAGCCCAAATGTAAATAAGTGCTTTTTACGCAAATTCAATGAAGTTGTAAAACAAGAAACAGGCCAGAAATCTTTGGAACTAGGTTTTTGCAACCTGCATGTTGTTAGTAATGCATTTAAATTTTTTTGACAAGCTTAAATATAGATTTTGACGAATTTGCTACTGATATGCATTACTTTTTAAAGAGTAGTGCTGCAAGATGAGAGGATTATAAATCTGTCCAGGATATAACATTGGTCACAGCCAAATTTCTTTTGCGTCATGTCAGCAACAGATGGTTAACCGTTGGTTCTGTAGCCCAGAGGCTCTTGGATCAATGGCTAAATATTACAGAATATTTTTTAAACTTCTTGCCATCTCAAAAAATTTTTGAAAAACAACTACGCAATTCGGCAAGGTATAAAAGAATTCACTGTTTCCTGAAAAATGAGCTAACTCCTTGCTATTTAGCATTAATTTCATTTTCACACCAAAATTTTGAAAAGTTTTCATTATGTTATCAGAGTGAAGAACCAAAAATACACCAGTTATATTCTGATTTAAATACTTTAATGAGGAATGTTATGGCTCAGTTTATCCAAGATGATGTTATTGCAGGAAAATTTGGAGAAGACCTAAAGAATGTAGATTTTGAAAACAAAAATTCATGGAAAAAACTAGGGGAGTTAGAAGTTGGTATGAAGACAAAAATCTCCTCAGGAATGTTCAGGAGACCAGGCAGAAATTATTTCTCTTAGATGTAAGATCATCACTAATTGCAACCACAAAATATTTAAAGTCAAATTTGCCATTCTGCAATCAAAAGCTAAGAGGCATAGAAGTTTTAAAGGTAAAAGAACCAAAGAAAGAGTCCACTCAACTTTCAGTCACTGAAGGACTTTCGGAAATAACCAGAATTTCAAGTGTTTTGCATCTTTCTGAGGAACAAATTGATAGAGTAAGAGAAGAGTGGAAACTTTTAAATTGCAATAAGCCAACTCTAGATGAACTAGTGAAATTTTCAGAGGAAGGGCATATTCCCGTGTGGAATTGAGCATTACTGGCGTAATATATTTAGTATTAAAGACTCTAGCGGAAAAGAAAAATACTTGAATCTTGCTAAACTCATCAAGTCAATATTAGTTTTACCTCATGGTAATGCTGATGCAGAAAGGGGATTTTCGGTTAACACTACTCTGTTAAGGAAGGACAAGGCTAACTTAAAAGACTCATTTATAACATCATTAAGAATAGTTAAAGGGGCCATTAAACACTATGGATGTGTAAGTAAAGTTCCCATAACAAGAAATTTGTTAAATAGTGTTCGTGATTCACATAAATTTTATAAAGAGTATGTTGATAAGCTGAAGGAAGAAGAATCAAAAAGGTAAAAGAAAGGAAGCAGAAAGAGAGGGAAAATAAGGAAAAGCAGCTAGAGAAAAAGAAAAGCTGAGTTTGATGACAAAATAAAAGAAAATGATGCAGATATAAATAGGCTTAAAAAGATAAAGAAACCTCCCTGGCAGTAATTCAAGAGGGAACAGAAAGAATGAGAAAAGCTGTAGAAAAACAAAATACTGTTGAAATAGCAGTTGCCTCTAACTTGATCACACAAGGTTCAGCTGAAATAAAGAAAACTGAAAGTAAATTAGTTGTGGTGGAAGCAGAAAAAGATAGGCTAATCAGGAAAAGGTTAAAACAATAATATGAAAAAAGTAATTCAGTGAACAATTGTACATAGTTCTTGGTTTTCAATTACCTTTTTAGGATATTATAATTTAATGTGAAACCTGAAAACTTTACTGTGAAAATCGTGAATTGCTTCTGGTTCAACAGCATATTAATGTTCAAAGTGAAACTTGAATGTGGTAAATATACTTGAATATGATAATAACACGTGAAAAGATAAGAACTGAACATTAGAAGTAAATCATACTTAAACTTTAGACATTAGAGGTTATGCAAAAAATTTGGGTGTGAACTTCCACCATATATACTAATGGACTGCGCATTGGCAATAGCTGCATCAAAGCCGCCCTGGCTCAAACATTGGGCACGTCATCATCAGACTCCAAATTTCGTGTAAAAATGCTGTTATGATTACTAATTTACACTGCAGAACTTCAGTGTTTTCGGTGTATTATGTGAATGCACCTCATATATAATGAAAACTCTTCAGGTAAGTTTACTTATGAGCTATATACATGCATGATTGGGTTGTTTACATTTTGTGATTTATAATGTGATGAACATTTGCGAAGAATTTGGAACATGCATTCCATTTTTTTTTCTTAAGTTACTATATTTTTATATCAATAGTTGCAAGTTTCTGGTTAAGTAATTGAACTTTATTGACTTAGGTATTTAATTCGTTTCTTACCCATGAAAAATCATAGAACTTTCTTTACTATATCGCTCAGAGCAACCATAAGCACAGCATGTGTAACCCATCTTTTTGACTGTTGTCATGTGATTTTATGTTGGAGCCAGAAATTTTGATGTCATGCGCAGTCTATCAGTATATATGGTTGAAGGGTGTGAAGCAAACTCTTTACAATGTATACAAAGTTGTTTTACTAGATGTATACAAATATATATCTAGTTTTTATTGAAATACACTCCTAAAATTTTTCTGAAAAGTCCTAAAATTCCTACCTAAAATTTTCCAGAAGTATGCTATGATCCCTGCATTTCAGTTTCTGTACCGCAAATATAATGGTGGCACATTCTTTTTCACTGGTACTGTATGTCTTCTCTGCTGTCGAAAGTTTTCTGCTTAGATAGAGTACAGGATGCTCAGCGCCATCTTCTTGTTCTTGCGAGAGGACGACTCCCATTCCTTGATCTGAAGCATCAGTTTGTAGAATAAATCTACGTTCATAGTCAGGGGCATACAGAACAGGAAAACTAGATAAAGATTTTTTAGTTCTACAAAAGCTTTCTCACATTGTTCTGACCATATAATTTCCTCTTTACGATTTTTACCCTTCAGGATGTCTGTCAAGGGAGCTGCTATCGAAGAAAACATTGAAATATATCTGCTGTAATATCCCGCCAGGCCTAAGAAAGATCTTACTTGCGTCTTGTTCTTTGGCGTAGGAAAATTTTGTATGGCCTGAACCTTTCGTTCCGCTGGTTTTCGATAACCCTGTCCAACAATATGACCCAAATACAAGACGTGATCTTGAGCAAACTTACATTTGGAAGGTTTTATGGTCAAGGAAGCCCTCTGCAACCTCTGTAGCACTTCTTCAAGATGTATCAAATGATCCCCCAGTTTTCGGAAAAATGGCAACATCATCTAGATATGGTACAGCAAACTCTTCGCAGCCTCTCAAAAGTTCCGACATCATTTTGCTAAAGAAATAAGGTGCGTTCTTAAGGCCAAATGGCATCTTTAAGGGCCGATACGTTCCAAAAGTAGTCACAAACGCTGCCAATCGTTGAGCTCTACCACTTAATAGAATTTGCCAGTACCCTTTTGTTAAATCTAATACTGTAATATACTTCGCTCCAGAAACCTTTTCGACTCTTTCTTCTATGTTGGGCAATGGATAGAACTGGGTCCTTGTCACTTCATTCAATCGCCTGTAGTCAATACATGGGCGTGGATCTCTTCCGGGTACTTCTACCAAAATCATGGGTGATGTATAGTCTGATTCACCAACTTCTATAATCTTGTACTGCAGCATTTTATCTATCTCGGCTTTAAGAATATTTATCTGCCTGGGCGACATTCTATAAGGCTTAACTCTTACAATAGCATTACTAGCTAGCTCGATATCATGTTCGACCAAATGAGTCTTCCCTGGAATATTAGAAAACATTTTCAAGTAATGGCATAATAGTATTTTCAGATCCTGAATTTGTTGGCCACTTAGGCGCTCTCGAAGTTTACTGTTCTCCTCGATATCAGAGAAGTTAAATATATTGGGATTTTTTTCAACTTGCGGAAATTTAATCTCTAAATCCATTTCACCATTTTCACAACCGGGCAATAAGTTCACAAATTCTGGTCGTTTATGGTATGGTTTCAGCATGTTAATGTGATATACTTGATGCTTTACATTTTTACCTTCAAAGCTTACTACATAATTAGTCTCAGAAATTTTTTTCTCAATTTTTCCTGGTCCTTTCCACTGTTCCGCTAACTTATTTGGCCTGCAGGTAACAAAAACCAATACTAAATCTCCTTCTTGAAATTCACGTTTTACCGCATTTCTGTCATACCAATATTTTCTTTTCAATTGAGCCACTTCCATGTTTTTAATGGCAAGTTCTTGACATCTTTTCATCCTATTTATTAACTCAAATACATATTCAGTGACATAGTTTTCTTCTTCAGGATGACCCATCCATTTTTCATACAATATTGTCGTTGGCGTCCTCAAATTTTTTCCATGCACCAATTCAGCAGGCTTAAATCCTGTGCTTTCATGTGTCACAGTTCTCAAAGCAAACAGCGCCGCCGGTAACTGTTTCTCCCAATCCGGAGCAGACTCGAGACATAAAACTCTTAACATCCTTTTAATAGTTCGATGGAATCGTTCTACCGGATTACTTTGGGGATGATATACAGAACTATGAGTAACTTTTATTCCAAACCGCTCCAGAAATTCTAGTGTCAAAATGCTTACAAAACTGGCTCCTTGATCAGTTTGAATTTCTTTCGGAAATCCCATGCGGCTAAAAATGTGTAACAAAGCGTCAACTACCGACTTGGATCCTATGTCTGGTACTGGTACTGCATCTGGATATTTGGACGACAAACACATAGCTGTAATTATGTATCTATTTCCGCTTGAAGTCTCGGGCAAAGGCCCACAGGCATCAACGTTGATTTTTGTAAAAATTTCAGGAATAATTGGAACTATTTTTAAAGGTGCTTTCTTTTTGTCCCCAGCTTTTCCAGCACGTTGGCATGAATCACAAGATTTTACAAATTCTTCAATGTCTTTATAACAGTTAGGCCAATAAAAATACTTCGCTAGTCTGTCTTTGGTTTTTGTCACTCCTAAATGCCTCGAAGTTCCCTCATGACACATGTTTTTTTATTTGTTCTCTATATTGTTCTGGAACAACAATAAGATCTCCCTCTTTCGCCAATCTTGTTGATCTTCTTCTTCACCAACATCCCATTTCTTAGTACAGCATAACCATTTGCCTTATTACAATCTGTTTTCTCTATTTCTTTGAGAATTTTTTTCAATTCCAAACTTTGCCGTTGATCTTCCATGAAACTTTTTGAATCCATTTTTACCAACTCTAACATGGCTTTATCTTCATCATGCCTCAATGGCATAATTTCTTCTTCTAATTCATCTGATTCTTCGGAACCCACAGCCTCTCCTTCAAGGGCTTGTTTTTCTTTCTTCCCTGAATCATTTTTTACTGAATTTCTCTCTTCGTTGTTTCGTTTCTGTTTTTCTTGATACCTAGTAACCACAACATTTACTTGTTCCGAATTAAGTGGCCACTTCATATCAATTTTTTTTTAACAAAGCGGCAGTCTTATTTCCAAGTAAATATCTACCTTGATCTAGCGACTTTCTAATCACTGCAGCCTTAGTTACAATATGACCTAATTCACATTCTAGTTCAACTTCTGCCAACGGTAAACAAACCTTTTGTTCATCCAGAAGATGCTGTACCCACACATGTTCTCCAGTAAACTCACCTGGCGACACATACTCTTGACAAATGATATCAACTGATGAACCTGTATCCCGGAGAATAGGCATGGTAACTCCATTTATTTTTCCTTCAAAGGTATAGGGTGCCAAGAGATCCCCTTCAGTTTCCTCTCTGATTCTATTTACGCTTCCCGAGTTCTGTGATTTTAGCTTAGGACACTGAGGTCGAATGTGATCATAAGATGCACACTCGTAACATTGAATCTTCCGTCTGCGATCATACTTTTCTTCATTCCGATTTGAACCCCCTTTCCTACATCTGACTTAACATAATTTTTGTTATAAAATCCATTTTTCATAAAATTTCCCCGATCATAGTTATCTCTAGTTTTTTTCTCACTGCCTTGCATTTTCTTTGAAGCACAAAATTCATTCGACAAATTTTTCTTGATTCCTCCTCTTACACTTTCATAATTGTCCACCATATCAGCCAAATCTGAAGGTGAGACAATATTTGACCATTTATCAATAAAATGCTCCCTTATTTCTATAGGCACTCTCCGCTTCAATTGATCTGTGATCATTAATTTTTTAGCCCTTCAAAATCGCCTATTTTAAGTCCTGAAATCCATTCATTAAAATAATTTTCTAACTCGAAGGCGAAATCTCTCCAGGTCTTCTCTGATGTATGCATGTGTTGTACAAATTTCAATCTAAATTTCTCTGGACTTAACTTATATCTTTTAAGAAGTAACCTTTTAACATATTCATAGTTTTTAGCATCTTCCACATTTTCTCTGGCAATCAATTGTGATATTTCGTAGGGCAAAAGTCCTATCAAATTCGTGACCCAATCTTCCCTTTTTATTTCTGCTTGTTGTGCTTGCCTTTCAAATAAAACTAAGTAATACTTATATCACTGTCTTTTTGGTCAAATGTTTTCATCAAATGATGAAGTTCTAATCTCGGTTTTTGAGAATTTCCATTTTGCTCCAAACTACCTCCCAGCGGCTGACGTCCAGCTTCTATTTTGAGTTTTTCAAGCTCAAATTCCATTTGTCTTTCTGTTTCTCTACGCTCTTTTATACCTGCCAAAAGTTCTTTCACGAAATCCTCTTCATAACCTTCAAAGTTGACAATTTTATTTTTTAATTCCAGAATTTTGAGATTTGGCATAACTTCTATACCCAATTCTTCCGCCAACTGCAGAAGTTCTTCTTTTCGAGCTCTTCCTAAGAAAGCCATTTCAACAAGCTCTACGTGTACCCAATGTTTATTTATTATCGTATATGTGTATACGTTCACAGAAATTGTTTACAACAATATTCTACATTTACCTATAATCTAGGCTCAAACAGTTGATCTGAATGTACTATTTCTTGACAGAAATTATTTCCTTCTATTATCGTATATGTGTATACGTTCACAGAAATTGTTTACAACAATATTCTACATTTACCTATAATCTAGGCTCAAACAGTTGATCTGAATGTACTATTTCTTGACAGAAATTATTTCCTTCTATTTAATTCCGTGCCCGGAAACTTCTAAAAAACTTGCTTTGATATTTCATTCCTTTGGATAATTCTCTAAGAACAACAACAAAACAGTACTTACATAAACATCTAATGTGGTGTAAATCCGATACGGAACAACTAATTTCGTAAAAACAAACTACAGTCACCATCCTTTGTTCTTCCCAACACAAAGAGAAAAAAATATATCCCTGTCACGTTGGTTCTTTCGCACGCTTGAAGAACGTTCAACTCATCGATTCCCACTGTCATAAAAAACGCCGCTGAAGTAGCTCAATCCCGTCTCACCGGCGCCTTCACTTCCTGTCTTTCGTAGTTCGAATCTCACCGGTGCCTCCAATTCTATCTTTCGTCTGTAACATCACAGACACTCTATCACAACACAAAACATTTATTACTTTACACAAAAACATAAACTGGAATACACTCCGCGATAGAAACTGAACTTGTTGTCTTAGCCAAAGCTCGGCATCTCCCTCCTTCAACATCTCTCTCGCAACTCTCTTCATCACTCACCACACGCTCAAGTCATTAAATGTCAATGTATCCTTCCGCACTTTTGTGCGTGGAAGTCGTACTTTACAATACGGTACACATTCTGGTCACCGTTGGCACTGCATCGGACTGTCTCGTTCTTGGATACATGCAGTGATACGGTCTGGCATGGAGTCAAATAGACGCCATATGTTAGCCTGGGACAGATTGGCCCACATTTCTTGCAACTGACGCTCTAAATCATGAACACTGCGACATGGAGAAAGCTGGCGTGCCATCTGGTTCCACACGTGCTCGATGGGTGAGAGATCAGGCGATCTGGCAGGCCACAGAAGCGTCAAAGCATGACGTAGACAGTCCTGGGAAGCCAGAGCTGTGTGCGGATGGGCGTTATCTTGTTGGAAAATGGCTCCAGGCCGACCCGCCAGGAAAGGCAGCACACGAAACCGCAGGATCTCCTGTATGTAGCACTGGGCTGTCCGCGTCCCTCGGATCAGTGCAAGGAAGTCCGGCTGTCATACGCGATGGCTCCCCAGACCATCACGCCTGCCATTTGGGACATGTGCCACTGTACAGTGAGGTTGGGATTGTATCGCTCACCTGCATTCCTCCACACTGACACGGTCATTCGTTGCTGAACAGTATACGCCACAAGTCCGTAGCGTTGCTCGCTGCTGACACCACCGCAATCGACGTTGACGATGGTCAGCTGTTAATGGGAGAAACCACAAGGGCTGTCGAGAGTGCAGATTCACCTCTGCCAGGTGTCTGGAAACGGTTCTGACGAACACTGGAGTCCCTTGTACAGACGTCACATGTCTGGATATTGGACAAGGGCGTTTGTGCGTGCCACTCTCACGATCGCACCGTACTGTCCGACTGGCCCAAAATGGTGGCCGATTTGGCGTGCCGGCCACCCTGCCTCTCTCATCCCGACAATACGGCCTCGGTCAAACTCTTGTCAGTTGCCCGTACGCACATCTACAGCGACTCCTCGTCATGCCTATCGCTCGGGGATCTCACCTGAATCTTACCGTGCTCTTCGACACGAATGTGGAGTCCCCCTATGTGGCGCCTTATATTTCTCAAGGATTGTGCTTGCAGCGCCGGTATTGGACGTGTGATCATGCAGTCGCCCAAAATTTTAATCATTTGCATGTCTGCCCTCGCCGTAGCTATCCGCTGAGTTCCGTGTTATAATTGCATGCTTGTTGTCTTGGTGCGCATATTTTTATGACAATGAAAGTATTTTTCATTGAACTGTAGCAGTGTTTAATTTAAAACCATCCATGTGCTATATACCTGACTACTTCTTGTAACTTATAAAATGGACTAACTCAACCCACGTGGTATGTTGTGGGAGGGAGGCTTTATATCTTGCCACATATGCAGGGTATCCTTAGATCTACAGGAGGAACTTGGCCCCCACATGGTACAGCATTTTATTGTTCTGGCAATTCTTTATTGAACTCACTTGTTCAGAACTTTTCTGATTCCTACGCATGTTTACGTATTTGCTTTATCTTCTGCTTGTTTTGTTCTAATTTTGAAGTGGAGAGTGTTGAAGTTTTGTATTCTTGTTCTCAAAAATTTTTTTAAGCTGAAAAGTAAAATTCTCTGGTGTCGAATAAATATTTTATGGATTTTTCACAACCACAGTCAAGTTTAAGGAAACAAATTGTACAGCAGCATGATCTTAGTCAACCTGGCAAGCACCCTGACCTATTTTTAAAACATGTCATTCTGGATAACGTTAATTTACAACTTTTTAAAACATATTCTGAAAAATGTAAATTTTTGACCAAGAGGGAATTTCAGTGGCTAGTATATGATGCTGATACTAAGCATTCTGTGTACTTTCAGTTTTAAACAATGTGTGACACAAATTTTAAAGTTTAAATGGTTTACAGAGCCATTTAAGCATATAGCATTTTAAATTGCATTATTCAAAACCAGGAAACACAACTTTTGGATGATGTACTTTAAAAAATGAATGCGAGCATGTTTTAGTGTCTTAAAATATTATGGGTATGCAAAAGTTTCTGCCGCCCCCTGCTAGCGGGTGCTTATAGGGGTCTAACTGGCTGGTTATCCATGCTGTCAGTTTCAGGAACCAAGCATGGCGGTTGACAAAGTTCATTTGCGGCACTGTTTTTTATTTATGTTTAATTTAGGGAAAAGTGCGAGTGAAACATACGGTTCAATATGTCAGGCGTATGTCGAAACAGTTGTGTGTGAGTGGACGTGTTGAGAATGGTTTACCAAGGTTTAAGATATGTGATCTAAGCTTGGAAGACAAGCCACGTGCAGGATCTTGCAGATGAGGAGCTGGAATCGCTGTTGAAGAGGATGCCACACGATCTACCACGCAACTGGCAAAACATTTAAAAGTGTCTCAATCGACAGCGGTATGCCATCTACAGGCCTTGGGGAAGATCCAGAAGATTGGTATGTGGGTTCCGCATACTTTAACGGAGCGTAATATTGGGCATCTGCATGTCGTTGCTGAAGAGGTTTCAAGAGAAGAATTTCTTGTGAAAGGTTGTCACCAGGGATGAAAAGTGAGTCAATTGTGACAACCCTATACCTAAGCGATCCTGGGTTTACCCAGCCGAGCCATCGACCTCCTCTGCCAAACAGGATAGTCATAGGAAAAAGGTGTTATGTGTGGTGGGATATGCATGGAGTGCTGTACTTCGAACTGTTGAAACCGGGGGAAACAATCGCTGCACAACGATATAGCGATTAGTTGATGAAACTGAATGCCGCAAAAGTGCCCATAGACAGGTAAAGGACGCCGCCCAGTCATCCTGTTTCACGATAGACCACATGTCGGTGCCACCACGAAATCAACTCTTGAACAATTACACTGGGAGGTTTTACCACACCCGACTTACTCCCCGGACATTGCACCCTCAGACTTTCATCTGTTTCGCTCTATGCAAGATTCCTTAACCCAACGGAAGTTCACCACAGTTCCAAACCCAAGTCCTTCTATCACAGAAGCATTCATTTGTTGCCTTAAAAATGGCAAAAGGTCATTGATGCTAATGGCCAATATTTCATTGAATAAATGTGTACTGGTTTCCTGATTTTTCCTTTCTCCTTATAATGGCAAAAACTTTTGCATACTCCTAATAATATTTACTGCTGCACAGAGTTGTATAAAAGTATCTGCGTACACAACCATTGAAACAGAAAATTTGCCGTGAACCACGATAGCAATAGAATAAGATAATTTAAAGAAAAATTAATAAAACAATAAATAGTTATTAGAACATCACAGATTCCGATGAGAACAAAATAAGCACATTATAATTGAATGTGCAGCAATGTGTTTGAAACGGACTTTTATGACAAAATATATGGAACCTATGGACCTTTATAAAAACAAGAAACTAAAGTTTTTATATCCAGAAAAACAATTCCTTCGATGAACCTTAAAAAATTATGAATTACATTTTCAACAGCTTAATTCAAAAATACTGAACTTATACACAAAATACATAAGGGAATTATTTTAATTTAATAACTGGCAACTGCAAAAGGAACCTAGCAATAAAAATGATTTATGTGTAAATGAAACTTTTGATACAGTTCCTATACATTGAGAACAAGCCTTGATAAAATCTAGAGGCCAGAAATGTTTGTAAAAACAAAAGAACTCTGAAGATGTGAAAACTAATTGAAAGTTAAAGTTAAAATAGAATTAAGTATATTAATCTGAGTAAAATCTCGTGTAAGTGTTTTAATTATGGTAAATAACATTTTTATTTTTTGAATGTCAAGCAAAAACTTCAAATAATTTGGAAACTATCAACGTACGCGCATACGTCTACATTCTGCTACTCTGGTGCTGCATATCATATTGCAGTGAAAGAGAAACCTTTCACAGACACAAAAAGCCTTCAGGTGTTTTCAAAAAAAAAAAAAAAAAAGTTAAAGGTTGATGTGGCACAACAATATAAAAATACCAATCTGCAATGCTGAGAGTTTAATGGCCTCACAGCACTATGCTTAAGAACTGATATAATGAAAAAAAGTATTTGAATCATTTGGAAATCTTATATGTAAAGGGTCAACTGATAGATACACAACTGAAGAAATTGTGCTAAATATATTGAAAATAATTAGATTTATAAATCATTTGGGGGGGGGAGATCATTCTTCTGAGAAGCACCACAGTTATGGGCTATCCTGCAGCTGTTATCAAATACTTCAGTAAAGGCAGTTGATTGGAGAAATCAAAAGTGGTTTTTAGACATTATCAAATGTGATTGGAAAGGTAAATGATTTTTCTGCAAAAATGACAGATCATGTTGATTACTTAATCATTACTCATTGTAAATTCATGTTAAAACATCTATAGCAGTAGCCACAGTTGTTCTTAAATTTATGTGCATACAATTATAATAATTGCAAGGTTGCTTACCTATTTTCACATTTCACTGCACGTTTCATTCTTTCTGCCGTCATGCTTGGTTCAAGTCTCCGGTGCGGTGTTCTATTTTTGGTCTTCGGGTTCTTTCAAATGTTCCAGGAACGCTCAAGTCCATGAAGTGCCTTGCTGTCCAGGTTGCAAAATTGTATCCTCCCTCCTCCCCACCCTTCACACCAGCGTGTAAAACCTAACCTTCGTTACTAAAAACCCCAATTCTTGAACACAAGAGATTGTGTCAAAGTGGCACAATAACAATCGGCGTTATCGGTATGGCCACGCTCCAGATACTCGATAAGGATAACATTGCATGCATCCCAGAATATGGTTGCCATAACTTTACTGGCAGAGGGTGTAACCTTAAACTTCTTTTCATTGGTGATCCAGCGTGTTTCCACTCCATATTGGCTCTTTTTGTTGTGGGGACGAAGTGATGAAGCCAAGTTTCGTCCCCAGTAACGATGTGATCAATGAACTGCTGGCCGTCGGCATGGTAACGCTGCAGAAACTTGAGACTGTACATCATTCGTGTGGCTTTCTGCTCCTCGGATAACGCATGTGGTACCCAGCGGGCACAAACCTTGGAATATCCTAAAACATCAGAAACCATACGCTAAACAGTACCATAGCTGAGTCCCAGCTCTGGCACCATTGCACGCACAGTTACTCGTCGATCATTTTGAATCGTTTCGTCAACTCGTGCCGTGTTGCCGCTCGCTACCCTGTTGAGGTTTTCCACATCCTCTCTGCCCGATTGAAAAGAGTGACACCATTACGCTACATGTTGTTGGCTGATTGCTTCTTCACCATAAACTTCCACTATTTGACTGTGAATTGCAGATGCGGACACATTCTTTGCCCATAAGAACCGAATTACGGCTCGCACCTCCAAGCGGGACCACTTTTCTAAACGTCTTGCCATTTCAATCGCTCTCACGCGTCTGTGAATGTGCACTAACTTTCCAAACAACCGCTGTCAGACAACTAGCACCATCTGTCTCCACTCTGGGCAACAAATATACCCTCCACACTAATTACTTTTCCAATGCTGCTGTTTGTAACCTTTTTTTTTTTTTTTTTTTTTGATCTATCCTCGTATCGTATTTATATCATCATCATTGTCAACCATTATCAATCCACTGCTGGATGAAGATCTCCCCTAGTTTCTTCCACAACAGTCTGTCTTGTGCCAGTCTCCTCCAGGTTACTCTCGCATACTTTCAAATTTCATCCACCCATCTCCCTTGTGGTCATCTGGGTCTTTTCCTGTCTCTTGGAATTCAGTCTAAAATTTTGGTTGCCCATCAATGGTCTTCCCTTCTGACAATATGTCCAGCCCATTACCATTTCAGGGATTTTACTTTGATCATGATGGCTTCTACTCTTGTCATTTTTCTGATCCACGAGTTCCTCTTCTTATCTCTCCTGGTTACACCAAGTATGCACCTCTCCATGCTGCTTTGAGTTGTCTGCAGCCTTTGTATGCCTCTTTTAGTTAAGTCTACATCTCAGCACCATACGTAAGCACTGGAAGGATGCATTGAGCAAACACTTTTCTTTTAAAACATAATGGCATATTGCTCTTGAAAATTATGCTGTTTCTTCCAAAAGCTCTCCAGGCAAGTTTTATGTGCCGATTAATTTCTTCATCAATGTGACCCTCACTTGATATCTGCTGTCCAAGATAAATGTAGGTATTGGTTATCTCCAGCTTTTCCCCATCAATTGATAAATCTTCATTTCTTGTAAAAGCATTGTACATCACTTTTGTCTTCTGAAAGTTCATTTTTAGTCCCACATCTTTACTCTTGTCAGCAAGTTCCTGGATCATACTCTGCAGCTATGATAGGGTAGTTGCAAAAATGATTGTCATCAGCAAAACGAAGGTGAGTTAGATAATCTCCATTAATCTTTATCCCTTTGTTTTCCCAGTTCAGTGATTGAAAGACATTTTTCAATGTGGAATTAAAGAGCTTGGAAAATATGGTGGCACCTTGTCTCACCCCTTTCCAACTTTTATGTGTGCTGTATTCTCAAACAGCTGAATCTTTGCACTTGCATTTTCATAGATGTTATTAATAATATTAATGTATGCATCTTCAATACCGCAGGTTTTCAGAGCCATTGTAACTGCTGATGATTTCACCGAATCAAAGGCTTTTTCATAATCGATAAAAGCCATGCACAATGGAAGTTCATATTCCCTCGCTCTTTCAATTAGTTCTCTCAGCAGATGGATATGATCTATTGTGCTGTAGCCACTCCTGAATCCAGCTTGTTCTCTCGGTTGAGCCATGTCCAGTGTTACTTTCAAGCAGTGTGAAAGAACTGAGATCCTCAATGTCACCTTTTTTATGTAGCAGGATCCTTGTGGCGTTGTTCCAGTCCTCGGGAATCTTCCCTTCATTAAGGCATCGAGTGAAAATTTGGGTGAGTACTGTTTCGATTTCTCCACTTGCTTCTTGTATGATGTCTACAGTAATTCCATCTTCTAGAGCTTTTCCCCACTTCATGTTCTTGATTGCATGTGCAACTTCTGCTGGGAGGACTGGAAGAACTCTGGTACTTGTACCTTTCATGATGTCTGGAGTACATGTATCATCCCTTTCATATAATTTGGAGTAGAAATCTTTCACTCATGTCAAAATTTTGCCTCTATTTGTTGTAACAGAACCATCTTCTTTTCTCAGTGCCATAATATGTTTTCTTCCCTTACTGAAATGTCCCTTTGCTATCTCTAGGCTTTGGTTGTTTTCAATTGCTTTCCTCACTAGTTCACAGTTGAATTTCCTTAAGTCTTCAGTGATACTTTTTCATACTGTCTTGCATAGCTCTATATATTCCACTTTGGAAGTCACATCTTCTTTAGTTGTCCTCATCTCTCTTCTTTTTTGCATCAGCATTTTGGTTTTTCCTGATAATTTGTTCACATGCAACTTGTTCTTAGACCCAACTAATTTTGTTGCTGTTTCCATAAGAGCTTTGGTTATTTTTCTGTTAACTTTAGAGATGTCCACTTCTTCTGATGTTAGACCTTCTAGAATAGAGAATCTGTTCCTCAGTTCTAATTTTAAGGTATTGTGATGCTTTTTAAGGTTGGTCACGTCAATACACTTTGTTGGTTTTATGAGCTTGCCATGCTCTAGTTAAGCATTGAGGTGCATCTTACCATTCTCTGTGCTGAACTTGTTCAGCACACTGCAGTCTTCCATGACAAATTTCTTGTTACACATAATAAAATCAATTTCACTTGTCCATCCATTGGGATGCCTCCATGTCCATCTCCTTTGCAGCTTTTTCTTGAAAAAGGAGTTCATGATGAAAAACCCTTTTGCCTCTGCAAACTCTACGAGAGTGTTTTCACGCTGGTTTCTGTTGCCATTGCCCTATTTTTGCATTGAAATCTCCCATAATTATCTTCAAGTGCTGCTTGCCTTTATTATTGAGATGACAAATTTCCTCATAAAATTCTTCAATTTCTTCTTCAGGATGACTTGTGGTGGGTGCATAAGTTTGAATAATCTGTTCCTGGTATCTTTTTGAGAGTTGGATAACAAGTCATGCAGCTCTGTCAGAGGAACTTTAAACTTCTACAACTTTATCCTTGTTTCTTGTTTATTATAAATCCAACACCACTAGTTCTGCCAGTATCTGCCCCACAATAGTAGAAGAGATGTCCCCCTTGATCCTTTGTAGTTCCTCTTCCAATTCAAGAAGCCTTGAATCAGAAGATAGGGAGCGTCCATTGTAAGTAGCCAAGGTCAGCATCAAATGGCAGCCTAGTCCGTTCCTCCGGGGATTCTTAGCACCCTCTGCCTTCATGTCGCACTGGCTGCTGCCTTTGCCAGGTACATTCCAGCTGCCGGAGACTGAGGGCCAAGATTTAAGTTGTGGAGTCATTTTGGTGGGGTTTGGCCATAACTCACCATGCTGGCCAAGCGGGTTGGTGAGTGTGGGATAGCATTTCCTCCAATCCCGATGGTATAGTTATTCCGCTATTGTCTGTCGTCGGAGCCCCTTTAGTGGGAACAATGCGCCACGAGAAGGCAGAGTTGACATTTGTCAAGGAGAGGCTGTGATGTTGCGCATCACCTGGCCTTACATCCCGATGTTATATATATATATACACGTATGTGTGTGTGTATATATTTTTAAATTTGATCACTTAAACACCAGAATTAACTTTACAAAACAGCAATTGTTGTGGCGCAAAATATTGAAAGAATTATAAGTTTAGTGAGTTGCAAGTAAAGTGTAATGTGGGAAAGCAGCTCAACTGACTGTACTTGCTTGATAGCATACTTGGGAAAACATTGCTTTGAGTGATAATAGCCCCTGGTAGCAATATTATGTTGGACCAGCCATGGGCTTTCAACGGTCGGCCCAAGCGACAAGGCGACTCGACGGCCAACAATTGGATATTTGTTGGTTCAACAGTTGGACCCACATTGGAAAACTGTTGCAAACAGTTTTCCAATGTGATCATGTGTTGTTGGACAACCGTTAAGTGGTCATTTTTTGATAAATGGTTGGTTATGTGTGGTTGGAAAAACCATTGGCCAATCTTCGATAAACGCAACCTTCACCCAACGCTGCCGACACAAAAATATCATTGGGCCAACCGTTGGCCAATGTCAGTGTGCTACTTGGGGCATTAAGTCAAGTAAAGCAAATATGGGTTACTATAGTAGCCAAAAATATTTTGGGTTGTTGCTTTTCGGCATTTTTCGTAAGTTAACAGTGTTTAATAACTTGTGTCCTCCGTCCTCCACAAAAAAGAAAGAAAAGTAAACTTACTGCTTAGTCTTGTTGTTTAGGTAGTTTACCTCTTTTCAAGCAAGCAATAAATGGCATGCAAAATTTATGGCATATAAGAATGATTTGATATGAAATGTACAATGTGGCTACCCCACAGAGTAAATGATGCAATCTCGATGTTTGTGTTAGTTAAAGTGTGGGACTCGAGGAAGCGGCATGTGTCCTTGTTACTCCTGCAGTGTGTAGTGTTGTGGATTGACAAGGGTTAGAAATGGCTCATACAAACACCTCAGGTACTGTGACGTGAAGATCAATGGTCGTACATCAAGATTGAAACTTCATGTGGGAAAAAATCTGCAGCGACATTCACAGTGCTTTGCTTGAGATTTCTGGTGATGAAACAGTAGACTTGGGTTCAGTTTCTCGCTGGGCTACTCACTTTCGTGAAGGATATTTTAAGTATAAACAACCCGAAGTCAGGGAGGCTGAAAACGGCACTGGATGTCTGTTGAGCAACGTGCGAGGAATTTGCAGAAAAGAAAAACATGACTGCCACACAGAAACATTCTTGTGGACAATGCAACATTGATAAAGCAAAAATTTGTCACTGAAGGCAACGACTTCCTGTTACATTGTTGCTATTGATGAAACGTGGGTTAGGGACTTGGAACCTGAGCTGAAATCACAGTGGAGTGCAGCTCCCAAGACCCGAAAATTTCCGATGGGCACAATCGAAGATCAAGCAAATGATGATCGCATATGATCATCTTGGTGTCATCATGACAGAGTAACGTGAGAAACAAGTATCACAACAACCTATTACCATAACTGCTTGCAAAACTTGCGCAGAAAAATGGACAGCAAATGACCTGACTTGCTCAGAGATGGGCCTCTCATTTTGCATGACGATGCAAGACCACACACGGGGAAGGTGGTGACAGCTTTTTTTTTCATTATTATTATTATTATTATTATTATTATTATTATTATTACTATTATTGGAGGTTTAATGACCACCGTGAGCAACTGAATAGGCTATAAGCTGTCACCCGTCCCTAATTTAGGGTCACTGGTTCTAAGGAAGGGAGAGAGAGCCAGTGCCGTAAGACAAACACAATATCCATGCCTCACCGGTCAGGATTCGAGCCCGAACCCCTATCGGGCGAATGATCAGAAGCCATCGCGTAGACCACTGCGCCACCTGGGCGGCGGTGACAGCTTTACTTTAGAAGTACAGGTGGGAAGATAATACCTCGCGCACCCTATAGCTCAGACACGAGTTCAACAGACTTTGAGTTGTTCCCCAAACTTAAAACAACCCATGCATGGACAGTGGTGTTTTCATCTCTGGAAGACGTTTCTGCACCAGTTACACAGAGTGTCCAACAGCTGAAGAAAAGAGGCGACCTTTCTGGAATTGTGGACATTCCAAAATGTTGGGACACCGTCATTTGGAAGCAGAGAGACTACATAAAAAGATTGTAGAGGTACATCACGTAAGACACTTCTGGTATGTATGAAAAAAATTGTGTGTTACATATGAAATGACCTATGTATTACTGGAGAGATGTAAAATGTATTTATAAAGGCCATATCAAATGAAAGTATTATCAAAAACATTCAGCTCTTTGAATTTGAAAAAAGTAAAAGGGATTTTGAAGCTGACAAACAGAAATTGATCACTTAGATCATATCTAATATAAAATGCATATTTTCATGTCAGCCTCTACAAGTGATGTTGCAGATCCTACTTCTTTAAGATTCTCTCACTTTTAGCTTTCCTATTTGGCAGCCCCAGAAATGTTTTTATCCTGAAATTAGTGTTTTCTGCCTTAGCAATTTGGACTTAAATGGCATAAACCATCAAGACCACCCTGCATTTCATGTTTCCTCCTCTCCCAATCACAGGGCAAAGGAGAACAGCACCTTGCAAAGTGGTGACATTAGGATGGGTTGTTTGGCAACTTTCTTAGTGCCACTGGCTTTATTTTCCACACCTGCTCCAGGCATGTAACATACATACAAGTGTAGGGATTCTCTAAAGAATAAGAACATTTAGTCAGCTTTCAATGTGAGGATTTGTTTGGACATGTCAGTCAGTGATATCTGAATTGTTAGTGAAAGTGTCCGTAAAACGGCGTAAGATTTATCGAGAAATGAAAGATGTAATTCAAGTGAGCAGAAATAAAAATGCTACATATGTTAAACTTGTTCGAGTAATAACCTGTAATGAAAAGTAATCCAATTGTTGCCATTACATGGCATTTTAAATCAACGTTAAACTAAAAAAAAAACTGAATTTCCCTGGATTTAATATTTATTTTTAATGTTCCCTCAGAAAACATTAGGTTGTGATTTGACTGCGAGCGAAATCAAGTTTTAAAGTTCTTTTTGTTATACACACATTTGACTCTTTCTGGGATCAGTATAATTTGATTAAAAATAAATTATGGTTTCTGCTAACAAGATCACTACAATTTTCACATTTAAATGCAAGTTTGTAAGAGTCGGTTAATACTCATACAAATGAAGAATGAAAGGAAAGTGGCGCAGTGGTCTAAGCAATGGTTTCTGATCATTCATCCGAGATGGGTCCGGGTTCAAATCCCAGTGAGGCATGGAAGTTGTGTTTGTCTTACGGTGCTGCCTCTCTCCCTTCCCTGGAACCAGTGGCCCTAAATTAGGGACGAGTGACTGCTTATAGCCCACTGAGTTGCTCACAGTGGTCGTTAAACCACTAAAAAAAAAGTATCTGTGCTAGTGATACAACTTTTTATATATTGTTTTATAACCACATTGATTTTGCTTTTTGTGGTACGTTTTGTGAAAAATGACCCGACATTTTAGAGTTCACCGCAACGGGGATCTTAAGCTCTGGTGCCCTCTTTTTTTTTTTTTTTTTTTTTAATGGGCCCTGTTTGAGTCACAGACGTGGCATGTTTGCTGTGGTTGTCTTAAGGCACTGGCTCTTTTGCCTTCCATGGAACAAGTTGTCTGAAAGGGTGATCTGTCATTTGTACTCAAAAATGTGGGAAAAGGGCCACTCGTAGGAAGGGGTGTATCATCATCATCGTCAACCATTATCAATCCACTGCTGGACGAAGGTCTCCCCAAGTTTCTTCCACAACGGTCTGTCTTGTGCCAGTCTCCTCCATGTTACTCCCGCATACTTTTGAATTTCATCCACCCATCTCCCATGTGCTCTTCTGATATATATATATATATATATACTTAAGGGCAGAGCCGAAAACATAAGAAAAACACTCAAGAATTTAAAACGAAAGTTGCAAAAAAACCCGAAGATCAAAAAGCGCAACGCAGCAGTTATGAAAATTCAGAATTCACATTCTATTAAGAAGAGACTGAAGCAAAAAAAAAATTTTGACTCGCACCAAGTACAACATAGAAAAGGTTATATATATATTGACTGGTGTGAGTAAAAAGAGAAAAAAATAATAGAAAAACAGAATGTAGAAAGTGTCGAGAATACTGAGCCTTGGCTTTATCAAGGACCAGCAAAACCCTGCATTTTCTCACTTCCACAAAGACCTATTTGGAAATGGGTTTCTGCAAAGCCATAGATGCAAGTAATAAGCCTACCAAAAAATTTAAAATATATATATATATATGTCATAACCTCCACAGAGTTGTATGACGAAGCTTTAGTTAACAATTTAGCATGCATCTCTAACTTTCCTGGCCCAACCCATGCTCTTCATCTGTTACTAATAAACAGAAAGAAGATAATTATAGAAAACTCAAGTTGTAAGAGTGACTTAATGAATCAGAATTAATGTTCAACAATAACACATTGCCAAGTTACCTAGTCGCCTAAGAGAGAATTTAAACCTGAATAGCAATACTAAAGTGCTACAAATTCTTAAACTTTGCAATAAAAAAGGAAATATTAATTTTTTTCTAAAGCACAGATTCCTGAAAGAAAACTGGATTACAAAACCCCCTACTCCACAACTTCTGACAACTCAAAAACGAGAATAAAATGAAGACAATAATAAACTAAAGAAATGTTTTGTGAAGGTTATACGACATAAACAGTTAGTTGCAATATGTACAAAGTATTTCAGCAGTGCTTTAAGTGCATAATTAAGTAGTTATTAGGATCTTAACGACATTGAAAACACATCGTTGACTACAAGAACAAAAAAACGGCCAGCTGATTAGCCTAAGAGCCCTAAAAAACGTGCAAAGTTACCAAGAAAAGAGAGAGTTAAAATCTGCAAAAAAGTTAATATACTTGCTAGTGCCTAAATGCTTAAAGCAAAAATTAGAAAAAATGTTTAAAAAGTTCAAACATTGAACTTGGAAAACCCAAAACATAAAGACAAAGAAGAGAGCTTACCTCTTATGCAACTTTACTTCTTCCACTCTTGAAGAAACATGGATGACCTTTTACCACCCCAAACTTTCATTCACCCCTGCCACTCCCTAGTCGCTGGGGGGCAGTGTGGGTGGGGCTGAAGGCCACCACACACTGAAAAAAATCCTACTTGCAGAGATTTTAACTAGAGAAAAATGTAATTAAGAATGTGGACCTGTTTGATCAGAAAGAGCAGAATTAACTCTCCAGAATACATGAGAAATATTATGAAATACACAAGTAGTGTATTTAATAACCTTTGCATGTATTTAATCACTTTGGTGAGCTTCTATAGACTATTCAGAATCTTATTAATTTTAATGTTAGTTTTACTATTTTTAGTATAGCTATTCTAGTGAGTGAATAACTAGTTTTCTTTTATATTTATTTTTATTTTCTTTTATAAACAAATTTTTAAGTTTTTTGTGATTTTGTCTATATTATTTAATTTTTTATTTTTAATAGAACCTTCTTATCCATAGCACTAAGGTTCCTTTTTGTAGTTAATATGCATCCTCTAGACCAACTTCCAAAAAGGCTTTCATTGGTCAGAATCATATTATTAACTGTGTAGAAAATTAAAGCAGATCTGCCAACCTTACTCTATTATTCAGAATAATTTGCAGCAACAATTTGGACTTCAATTACCACATTAATATACTATTAGACAGTTTTCTAGAAAACAAAATTCCTACTTCTTTCATCAAAAGAACTTTAAGAAAAATTATTCTGAGTAATAGAGTAAGGTTGGCAGATCTGCTTTAATTTTCTACACAGTTAATAATATGATTCTGACCAATGAAAGCCTTTTTTGAAAGTTGGTCTAGAGGATGCATATTAACTACAAAAAGGAACCTTAGTGCTATGGATAAGAAGGTCCTATTAAAAATAAAAAATTAAATAATATAGACAAAATCACAAAAAAACTTAAAAATCTGTTAGTAAAAGAAAATAAAAATAAATATAAAAGAAAACTAGTTATTCACTCACTAGAATAGCTATACTAAAAATAGTAAAACTAACATTAAAATTAAATAGGATTCTGAATAGTCTATAGAAGCTCACCAAGGTGATTAAATACACTACTTGTGTATTTCATAATATTTCTCATGTATTCTGGAGAGTTAATTCTGCTCTTTCTGATCAAACAGGTGCACATTCTTAATGATATTTTTCTCTAGTTAAAATCTCTGCTAGTAGGATTTTTTCAGTGTGTGGTGGCCTTCAGCCCCACCCACACTGCCCCCCAGCGAATAGGGAGTGGCAGGGGTGAATGAAAGTTTGGGGTAAAAGGTCGGTCATGTTTCTTCAAGAGTGGAAGAAGTAAAGTTGCATAAGAGGTAAGCTCTCTTCTTTGTCTTTATGTTTTGGGTTTTCCAAGTTCAATGTTTGAACTTTTTAAACATTTTTTCTAATTTTTGCTTTAAGCATTTAGGCACTAGCAAGTATATTAACTTTTTTTGCGGATTTTAACTCTCTCTTTTTTTGCTAACTTTGCGCGTTTTTTAGGGCTGTCTTAGGCTAAGCAGCTGGCCGTTTTTTGTTCTTGTAGTCAACGATGTGTTTTCAATGTCGTTAAGATCCTAATAACTACTTAATTATGCACTTAAAGCACTGCTGAAATACTTTGTACATATTGCAACTAACTGTTTATGTCGTATAACCTTCACAAAACATTTCTTTAGTTTATTATTGTCTTCATTTTATTCTCGTTTTTGAGTTGTCAGAAGTTGTGGAGTAGGGGGTTTTGTAATCCAGTTTTCTTTCAGGAATCTGTGCTTTAGAAAAAATTAATATTTCCTTTTTTTATTGCAAAGTTTAAGAATTTGCAGCACTTTAGTATTGCTATTCAGGTTTAAATTCTCTCTTAGGCGACTAGGTAACTTGGCAATGTGTTATTGTTGAACATTAATTCTGATTCATTAAGTCACTCTTACAACTTGAGTTTTCTATAATTATCTTCTTTCTGTTTATTAGTAACAGATGAAGAGCATGGGTTGGGCCAGGAAAGTTAGAGATGCATGCTAAATTGTTAACTAAAGCTTCGTCATAAACTCTGTGGAGGTTATGACATATATATATATATATATTTTAAATTTTTTGGTAGGCTTATTACTTGCATCTATGGCTTTGCAGAAACCCATTTCCAAATAGGTCTTTGTGGAAGTGAGAAAATGCAGAGTTTTGCTGGTCCTTGATAAAGCCAAGGCTCGGTATTCTCGACACTTTCTACATTCTGTTTTTCTATTATTTTTTCTCTTTTTACTCACACCGATCAATATATAACCTTTTCTATGTTGTACTTGGTGTGACGGAAAAAAATCCCAACACCAAGAATGGATTGTGTTAGATAAACGACAGTTGGTAGGCGGTGAGAGTATATCTGTAAGATGACGTCTATGCAAATTTCGCGCTCGGCGCATACGTGTGGCGCTAGTAGCGCCCCTCGGAACATGCAAGGCATGTTTGCTGTAAGTACGCGCTGTAACGTTCGTGAGCGTTAGTTATCGTTGAGTTTCGACGTAGTGTGTTGATGTTAGTCAAGAATGCCTTTAAGAAGACGAAGAAGCCATTACCAACAGCTCACGGAGTTTGAACGAGGTCGTGTAATAGGGCTATGAGAAGGTGGAGTTTCTTTCCGCAATATTGGAGAACGACTTGGCAGGAATGTAGCCACTGTGCATGATTGTTGGCAGCGGTGGTCAAGGTAAGGTACTGCCTCAAGAAGACCGGGTTCCGGCCGGCCACGGCATTTCACTTACTCCAAACCACTGCCTTTTGCGACGTCAGTGGTGTCAAGCTAGAGCTCATTGAAGGATGGAGTGGAGATCTGTTGTGTTTTCTGATGAAAGCCGGTTCTGCCTGGGTGCCAGTGAAGACCGTGTGTTGGTTAGAAGGAGGCCAGGTGAGCGCCTGCAACCAACCTGTCTGGGGAGCAATTTCCTATGACAGCAGGAGCACTCTCGTGTTTATCCCACGCACCTTGACGGCACAGTTGTACGTCGATCTGGTGATTCAACCTGTTGTGCTGCCATTCATGAACAGCATTCCATTTTATATTGTGACGCTACTTGGGCCTCCGACATTTAACCTGGATGTGATTTGCGCCGCCGTTGCCAAGCGGTCGGTCGGTTGGTCTGTACGAGCCTGGAGAGTCTACCTCGGTCGTCAATGGCGTGTTGTTGTCCACCTCTTGCTGTGTGGGCGCTTATACGTCCGTCAATGGCATACTCGCGGCACATTCTTGATACAGTTGCCCTCGGGAACCCTATGGTTCTTAATCTTACCACTTAGACGTCATAATGGCCCATCTGCCTTGCGGCGACAGTGCGTCCACGATCAAAGTCGCTCAGATCACTACGTTTACCCATGTTCGTCGATTGCGATACACTGTTGGGAAGCCCTGCTTTCCGCCTATTTATTACCTGCGTTCGGTTTGGGTCCGTTCCACCCTGCGCAGCGGATGCCCATGTCAGCCGCCCATCATCCCTATCTCTAAATGTTTTGTCTGTTGAGTGCATATGCATATTTCAATATGGTGGTATTTTAACCCCAAAACGGGTTTGGCGAGGGCTTTCATCGATCCTGAGCTATTCGCTATAAGCGGGTTCTACTGTATCTTTTATGAATCAGTGCCGGGGACGACTCAAGGAGAACCAAAACCGCATAACATCTAACAAATGGCCGATTAAAGGCAAAAGTATACAATAGAAAATCAAATTTATCTGACAATGGTTTGAGGCGCTGGCATCTGACAATTCGTCAGGGTTAGGACCGTGTTCGAGTTGCGAACCTTATCGGCGCCGTCATAGATAGGCTCCCGGTGGGCAACTCCGGCACACTCGTCGTTTTCACCCACTGCTTCAAAACGGAGCCTTTCTGCTACAAAAGACGAAACCCGCCCCGGTGGTCTATGCGATGGCTTCTGATCATTTGCCCGAGATGGGTCTGGGTTCGAATCCTGTGAGGCATGGATGTTGTGTTTGTCTTACGGCACTGGCTCTCTCCTTTCCCTGGAACCAGTGGCCCTAAATTAGAGACGGAGGAGGTTTAACTACCACCATGAGCTATAAGCAGTCGCCCGTTCTTAATTTAGGACCACTGGTTCGAGGAAAGGAGAGAGCCAGTGCTGTAAAACAAACACAACCCTGCCTCATCGGGATTCGAACTCTGACTCCTTTCGGGCGAATGCTCAGAGGCCATCGCTTAAGACTACTCCGCCACCGGGGCGGCAAATTAGAGGCGGACGACTGCTTATAGCCAAATGAGTTGCTTATGGTGGTCGTTAAACCCCCAATCAGAAAAAAAAATGTGTTTCCTGCTTCAAAATATGTACTTTCTAATACTGCTGAAAGCAACTGACAGTGGTTTTACGTTATAAAACAAATCTCCTTAAAAAACAAGAATGATTCCGATTTCGTTCCTATCAATCGATTACAAATGAACTTACCCACTGCTTCCCCGGTGGCGCAGTGGTCTAAGCGATGACCTCTGATCATTCGTCCGTAAGGGGTCCGGGTTCGAATCCCGCGAGGCATGGATGTTGTGTTTGTCTTACGGCACTGGCTCTCCCCCTTCCCTGGAACCAGTGACCCTAAATTAGGGACGGGCGACTGCTCATAGCCCATTGAGTTGCTCACGGTGGTCGTTAAACCTCCAATCCAAAAAAAAAAAAAAAATCCCTTCATGGATATGAGATGTTCACACCTCATAGTGTATGTTACTCGTACCCTAGTTAACTGTATGAGACTAAAGTCTTAAAAAAGAAAGTACTGATGAGTGTGACTTTCGTTTTTCATACGATTTCTATTTTTTTACATCTCCCATATCATTAATTTACGCTCCTGAAAGGGCAACCGCCCTCCGTGCTCCTCCGGTGGTTACGGCCCTGTCTAGCACCATTTGTAATTGTGAGCAGGGAAAGACTTCGAAGTGTGTATGTGATAGAGCAAAATACGTACCCCGATTGGGCCGTAAACAAAAACTAGCGACAAATTTCCAAGCAGGAAATTTTTCTGTTAAATTAATGAAGAGAAGGGATCAAACTTTATTTTGAAAGATTTTATCTAAACGTGAGATTTAAGAATCATCAAGTTGGTTTCCTCGAAAAGCGGGTAATTGAGCACCCCGAAAATAATGCTTCTTTGTTAGTGTGTTTAACGTCCACTGTGAGCAACTCTGTGGTTTACAAGCAGTCGCCCATCCCTAATTTAAGATCACTGGTTCAAGGGAAGAGAGAGAGAGAGAGAGCCAGTGCCGTAAGATAAACACAACATCTATACCTCATCGGGATTGGAACCCAGACCCATCTCGGACAAATGATCTGAAGCCAGAGTTTAGACGATTGTACCACCGAAAGGGTGGGAGGGGCTGTTCTCGTTCGCAGTATGCGATTTTAAAATTTAGGACAATTTTTTTTAATAGAAAATTTTAAGCCGCCCCCGAGAGAGTTTTAGCCCAGTGCGGGAGCGACATCTGTCGTTTTCTAGAACTGCGAACGGTGGCGCAGTGGTCTAAGCGCTGGCTTATGATCGTATAGTGCCTTGAAATAGCATACTGTCACTATTTCAAAGCACTATCTGGCTTATGCCCTAAGAAGAGGGGAATCTTTAACAATAGGGATTTGATGGGGGGGACAACTTAGCTTCTTAATACCTTAATGTTTTATTTGTCTTAACAAACTGTCTATTGAATGTAACACTAAGTATCTATCTTAGTTAACATGTTGTGTTTTAGATCTGTTACTCTCTCGTCGACCTTGCTGCCGCTATTATAAGTGAATGCTCTTGGCTTGACTTATACCTAGGGAGATTTTTTTTTTTTTTTTTATTGGAGGTTTAACGGCCACCGTGAGCAACTCAATGGGCTATAAGCAGTCGCGGTCTCTAATTTAGGGTCACTGGCTCCAGGGAAGGGAGAGAGCCAGTGCCGTAAGACAAACACAACATCCATGCCTCACCGGGATTGGAGCCCGGACCCCGTTCGTGCGAATGATCAGAAGCCATCGCTTAGACCACTGCGGCACCGGGATGGCCCTAGGGAGATCGAGGCTAAGTCAGGTCTCGGAGTGGCGTTTTCCTTTATCTTTCCTACTGTTGTTATTTTTATATATATATATATATATGCAACTGTTTTGACTTATTACTTTATTATGTAACAGCAAGATCAATAAAATAATTGAATTGAATTCGTTCGAGCAGGGTCCGATTTCGAATGCCGGCGAGGCATGGATGTTGCGTTTGTCTTACGGCACTGACTCTCTCCCTTCCCTGGAGTCAGTGGCCCTAAATTAGGGCGGGCGACTGCTTGTAGCCCATTGAGTTGCTCACGGTGGTCGTTAAACCTCAAAAAAAAAAAAAAAAAAATTATAAAGCCTTCCGATGCCAGGAAGGGGAAGCCCTGCAAAGTTTATAGTGAGTGTGTGAGTGAGAGCCCTCCACAAAGTCTCCTTTTTATAGACCGAAGCAACTGCCCCTTTCCCCCTTAAGATGAGCTGCTACTGCCCACTCGTTGCCTCCCCTTACCTTTAAAGAAATATGTAAGTCTTCCTTCGTTTGAAGGAAATCAGCTTTGCCTGGTTCTCAGTTTCGGCCAAAAATGACGATCTCGGCAGGAGGAGGTCCTTTTAATTCAAACCCATCTCTCCCTCCGTTGCCCATTAAAAAAAAAAAAAAAACGTTTATTGTCGTCGACAACAGCATATAATTTTTCAGACTTCCTTGAGAGGCGCAAACCTCTGTCTAATTTGCTTCTGAGCAGCACGTGGAGTCGCGTGCAGGACATCGTGCACCTCGCTTTTAAGAACTTCCTCCCCACATCGGGCCATCCGTCTCGTTTATTTCCTCTTCCTCCCCATCCCCCCTTTATTTTTCTTCCGTTGTACAAGGAACCCGCAACTGTGGTGGCACGAGATTTCTTCGGTTTCACTTTCATCTACTTCACGGTGGCCCCCACATCACCTTTTTAGGCCTCTCCATCATTTAGAAATAGAACGCTTCTTTCTTTGTTATGATTTTTTCTTCTTACAGCGGCGGGATAAGTGGAAGTGATCTTCCCTGTTGTTAAAGTATAATAAAAAGCGCGCAGGTGGCATAGATAGATTCAATGTGTTTGGGGAAAAATTATTTTTTATTTTACTCAGTATCTGTTAGACCGTTTAAAGTTGAAACACGGCTATTATAAAAAATCCCTTACAACTCATTATTGTGTTACATGTCTAAAATGAAAAAAAAAAAAGAAAATTACTAGGATGCTCGTTGCAGCGGAATTTCCTTTCAATATCTCTTTAAAAAAATAAGTCAGCACTTTAAAAGCATAATTTTAAAAGCAAAACGGTTCTTTTAGCAGATTTTACTTAACGGTAATAACCGAAATAAGTTGCACACTTTTCATCCCCTCTATTGTTTTTTCAGTGCTGAGTAAAATCTTCTCCACTTGTTCGATAGCATTTCTTTTTTTTTATTTCCTCTCACATCCAACTTTTTTTCTCTCTCTACGGTTCTACACTGTAAAAAAAAAAGAATCTGAAATTCATAAGCCACTCTCCTTTACTCCTTTCGTGAATTAACGGGACATGTTTCTGACGCAACCGTTTCCGTGGAATGACTGGAAAAACCCTAAATTTCACAGATTTTTCGTTCGTCAGGAAAATCTGAGTTCGAGGAAACTTTGCCACGACTCTTTTCGTTTATTAACGGAAAAATTTTTTCACGTTTTCCGCATCTATATAACGGAAAATTTCCGCTAGTGGGAGCGATTCTCTGGAATATAATTGAGTTTTGATTAACAATTAACGTTCAATCATCTGTCGGGATTTAAATGTCCTGTATTGAGGTGGGATATTGTGGATAAGCATATCGCATAAAATTTTTATTATTGCGGCACCGGATATTCCTTCTCCTCTCCCCCATTTTGTGCACCAGCTATTGTATAGTGTTATTGTAAGATACCGGGTACTCAAATTGTTGTACAGGTGATTGTACGATGCCTATATATCAGTCTGTGGATTCCTTAAGACAGAATCTGTTACTGTTATTAACAGAAAATTTTATATTTAGTTTTGCGAAGTAATACTATGAAGCACTGTAGATTAAGATAATACAACGTAGTTGTCACAAATGTTTCTTTTTTAAAGCCGACCATGGTGTTTCGCTGGGTATTGAGCTAGCTTCATCTGGACGAATGGCACGTAAATATTCAAATTGTACATGACATCATAAATGGTGTTTACAGTCACGTGGTTTGGTTAGATGCTTCCACGCGTTTGATAGAAATGGCGTGGATGCCATGTCATTAACAAGTTGCGAAGACTTCTGATATACACTGGCGTGCAAAAATTAAGGACGAGACGGTTTTTGGAATGTAACGTCGTGCAGATCAAATCATACCATAAGATCCTCAAGATGTAAGAATATGGGACAAGTGAGCAAAACCGTCCAAACAAGGAATCCAAAGGATACAAAGGCACTTTATTGAAAAGGTAGCTTCCAGCACAACTGGACAGAAACGTCCATGTGATAGGCGGCTGCCAAGAAAAATCCAGTTTTTAATAGGGGATATGATCACCCCTGACTGCGTTGCATTATTTACAACGTCTGTCCATGCTGAGGACGAGGTTGTCAAGGAGCTGTTGAGGCATCGCGGCCCATTTCTCTTGTAGCGCCAATCGCACAATTGCAGCTGCGGAATTGTTGCTGGCGGCTGGTGACGTGCTGCCAAGCGTCTCCCGAGAAGGTTCCACACGTGTTCGATTGGATTTAGGTGCGGGGACCTTGCGGGCCAATCCATGCGTTGAATATCTTCACTCTGCAACAGCTCTGCGACAGCCACTGTACAATGAGGTGTAGCGTTTTCGTCCATGAAGAGAAACTCAGGACCCACAGCACCTCTAAACAGACGCACGTGAGGCAGGAGAACCTCGGTACAATAGCGGACACCAGTGACTGAACCTCCTTGGAAGACTTGGAGGTCAGTAAGGCTATCAAGCATGATACCGCCCCAAACGAGAACTCCGCCACCTCCAAACCGGTCCCTTTCGATGATGTTGGAGGTGTGATTGCGTGTTCCCTGCTCTCTCCAGATGTGTATACGTCCAGAATCGCTCGTCAGACTAAATCGCCTCTCGTCCGTAAAGAGAACTCGACCCCATTGCTTATGTGTCCAGTTATTTTGTTCCAGGCACTACAGAAACCGCTGTCTCCGATGAGCAAGCGTTAATGGCACACACCGTACTGGTCGTCGTGCAAATAGACCACCTTTGTGTAGCCTTCTGGCCACGGTAAAACGCGATAACGGACGTCCAGTTGTCTGTTGCATGTGCCTTGCGATTTCTCCCGCTGTCTGCCGTCTGTCTCTTCTCGCCTGCAGGACAATATACCGGTCGTCCGCCGCCGTGGTTGCTCGTGGACGACCACTGCTAAACTCTCGGACAGCTGTTCCTGTCGTTTGAAATGCTCTCCAAGCTCGTGAAACGATGCTGTGAGCGACCACGAACTCCTCGGCGACACTAGTCTCACTTTGACCTTCTTCCAACTTCCCAATGACGCGACCTCGAGTAAAGTCATCCAGATGTCGTCTACTGGATTGCCTGTTGGCCATATCACAAGGTGGCAGCAACTCGACGTTGTTCAAACCGATGTTCACCGTGCAATAGCTTTCACCGAATTGCTGAGCGTACACCGCCCGTGTGCTTTATACGCTTCCGATACCCCCCCCCCCCTACGTCATGCTGCGTATATGTGCATGCCCTACCGTACCGGACCCTAGTCTATCTCCTGAGTGGTCTTTCGGTCCGTTCTGCCTGCTCGTTCCGCTGTTATGCTAATTTCTCCTCTTCGTCCTTAATTTTTGCACACCAGTGTATATGGAAAGCTTCCAAAATATCAAGTTTGGTGGTTAAATCTGGCATGTCAATAAGTTTTGCTTCTTCAAAGAGAAATTTGTGGTCCTTTTCGTAACAGTGTTTAGCCATCGATGACTTCTTTAGGTCACAATTCCGAATGTAGGTCTCTTGCTCCTTCAATCGAAAACGCAAAGCTCTACGGGTCTGTCCTATGTACGAAGCGCCACATTCACATGGAATTTGATAAATTCCCAACGAGTTTTTGTCTTCAACGTAGTCCTTTGATCCTAAAAATCTCATTTTGTTTATGGGTTTAAAACTCACCTTAAAATTAAAGGTTTTGAGAATTTTTGTAATTTTGAAGGCAATTTCACGGGAAAATGGAATAATGGCAAAATTCTCTCGCAATGGGCGCATCACAGGAGTTAATGTGGAGATGGGCTTCGGTTTCCGGAATTTTGTTAGAGTTTTGTCTATAATGGAAGGGTTGTATCCTCGCTGTACTGCAACACGTTTAAGGAAATAAAGTTCTTATTCCAAACTGTCCTTATCTGAACATATATGTATCGCGCGATATACGCAACTGTAAAAGGCACTGAGTTTTTGTTGATAAGGGTGATTAGACTTGGCATGTGGTGGTGAAAAAATAGCGAAAGGCTTCCGATAAATTGTGGTTGCGAGAGATTGATTTAAGCGAGTTACCAGGACATCAAGGAATGGTAGGCATCAGTTATTTTCAGTTTCCTAGCTGAATTGAATATGAGGATCAATGGAATTTATAAGTTTGACTGATTCCGGAATTTCAGAATGTTTTCCCCTCCATAGAACGAAAGTATAGTCTACATATCGTATCCATAAGTCAAATTTCACGAGTTTGAAAAGTTTTTCTTCAAATTGACGCATGTAGATTTCACATAATATAGGTGACAGTGTGCTGCCTACGGCTAGACCTTCCGTCTGTTCATAAAACGTTCCACGGAAAGTAAATCTGTTCTGTTTTATGGAAATGTCCACTAGTTTTGTTATTTCCTCAACTTCAGGTTGGCTGTAATGACGCTGTACAAGACTTGATTTTACAGATTCCAGAGCTCTTTTTACTGGAACATTGGGGAACATCGATACCACATCAAAGGATAGCATTAGTTGATTTACGTAGGAGTGTAGTTGGAGTCGATTGGTAAACTAGATGGAATTTTCACAGATGTTTCGTTTGGAGTGGCCAAGGTAGATAATTTTGAAGATAAGAACTTCGATAACTTGTATGCTGCTGTGCCGATATTACTTACTATAGGCCGGAAAGGAATTCCAGATTTATGTATTTTAGGGAGAGCATAGAATCTCGCACAACGGGTGTTTGAAGGTTTAAGTTTTTTTTTTTAATGTTTTGACTCTGAGTTTTTGATCAATTTCTGTATTTCTTTCAATTGTTTATCTGAAGGATCATTCTTTGTAAGGTCCATCCGAAATAAGATTTTTAGCTTTGTTATCATGATTTTTGTCTAACACAACCACCTGACCTCCTTTGTCAGCTCTCGTAATGATTAAATTTGAATTTGAGCGCAATTCTTTAAGCGCATTAATTTTTTTGGTGGTTAAATTTGGTCTAGGTAATGTAGCGTGATTTGCGGTTAACACTTGGCTGATACAATGTCTAACTACACTATCTACCAACAAGTAATTGGACACCAGTGATAGCAAAGGAAAACGAAGTTTATTCACCTTCAATAGTTGGTGGAGCCTCCACGAGCGGCGATTACAGCTGCGACCCTCCGGGGCATACTCTCAACCAGGCGTTGTACGAGGGCTAGCGGTATTTTCTTCCACTCGGCTTGGAGAAGACAGGTCAGTTCCTTCACCGATTTCGGACGGTGGGAGCACCCCTTAAGTCGACGCTCCAACTCGTGCCGGAGGTGCTCGATAGGGTTAAGGTCCGGGCTCTGCGCAGGTCAGTCCATTCGATTAACCCCATTGTCACCATACCAAGCCATGGTGGACCTCGCATCATGACAGGTGGCATTGTCATCCTGAAAGTAACATGGGTCCACCCCGTAAAACTGCCACAACGTAGGAAGCGCATGGTCATCCAAAATGGTGCAGTAGGTCTCCGCGTTGAGTCTACCAGGAATTGCGACCAAGGGTCCCGTGCCATACCAGGAGAAACACCCCCTTAGCATAATTCCACCGCCGCCGAACTTCACAGTTGGCACAATACATTCCGGCAGGAGGCGTTCTCCAGGCAGACGCCAAACCCAGACCCTGCCATCTCAACGGTAGAGGGTGAATCTTGATTCGTCGCTCCAGGGAACCTGTTTCCACTGTTCAACGGTCCATTGTCGACGTTCTGTGCACCACGTTAGCCGAGCAGTGCTGTTAGACTTGGTGATCAAAGGCTTGTGGGCGGCAGCACGTCCATGATAACCGAGCATATGGGCTTCCTTACGGATGGTATTCATCGAAAGAACACTCTCGGATGCCTGTTGAAACTCCTCGCGGATATGGCCCATCGTTTTTGTGCGGTTCTTCCGAATTTCTCTGGCCAGCACCCGTCGGTCTCTAACTCCCAGTTTTGTGGGTCTGTCGGGTCGGGGCACATTCCGACAGTCACCTCTCATCTTCCACTTGCCAATCACGTAGGCCACTGTCGATTTTGAGTACTTGAACTCGTTGGATATGTCGCGTATGGATCGGCCATTTCTGTGATACCCAACGATTACACCTTTCTCGAAATGAGAGAGCTCCGAACGGCGTGGCATCTTGCATGCGACTGGTTGCGTTGTTGTTTCCCACACGATATTTAACAGCGGCGGCCGTGACGTGTATCAGGACCGCAGATATCGTCGATTGCAGGGGTGTCCAATTACTTGTTGGTAGATAGTGTATTTCTCTTTCTTCAAAGTTGAGACTGATTTGTATTAGAGATTCCTCAACTGAAGCAACTATGTCTGATACCGGTATCTTTCTTGAGATAGCAAAATTAGAATTATATCGTCAAGTCCTCTTCTCAATTTCAGTGAGACTATGACCGGACAAGTTGACAAACACTTCATTATCTGGATCCACTATTCCGTTATTATTACTATTGGTATGAGCCTGCTTATTCTTATTACCTGCTATTAAATTTTGGAATTTTCTTTGGAGGGAAATTCTGTGATTCGATGACATGTTGATACTACGAACTGAAGTGTTTTTGTCTAAAGTATCAAAACCTGCTAATTTGTTAGCTAACCAAAGATGTAGATCATTAAGTTCATGATCCACCTTCGCAGTGTCCTTCCGAGTGTCCTTAATAACAGCTCTAAGAATCGCAAAAGAAGCATTGCTCACTGCTCTTGTTACGTTCTGAGTAGCTATTAGGTTACATTTCAAGGATGTAAAGTTCGGTAAGATGCGATGTCTTTTGCATCGTTGTAAGAAATTCAAATGGTTCAGTAATCTGAACTTTTTTATTCTCAGTTTTGAAAAACGATTGATCGTACTTTTCAAAGTGGTCATATCTTCTCAGGAACATTAGATGTACAACGTTCCTATTGAATTTGATAACGTTCCTATTCACTTCACGTTGAAAGTTGAATTTGAAGTAGCCAATAGGATGTTAAAATGGCTTCCGTTTACGATGCACAGACCTATACTTACGCACCGGTGTAGTCTGGAAGTCCGTTAAACTGAAGATTCTTTATCTCAAAGACTACAGTCTTGTGACGATTATATGTAGATTAAGATAATGCAGCGTAGTTGTCACAAATGTTTCTTTTTCAAGCCGACCATGGTTTCGCTGGGTATTGACCTAGCTTCATCAGGACGAATGGCACGTAAATATTCAAATTGTATATGGTATCATAAATGGTGTTTACAGTCACGTGTTTTGGTTAGATGCTTCCACGCGTTTGATAGAAATAGCGTGGATGTCATATCATTAACAAGTTGCGAAGACTTCTGATATATATATATATGGAAAGCTTCCGAAATATCAAGTTTGGTGGTTGAATCTGGCTTGTCAATAAGTTTTGCTTCCTCAAAGAGAAATTTGTGGTTCTTTTCGTAACAGTGTTTAGCCATCGATGACTTCTTTAGGTCCCTTCTTCTTCATTGCAGGTAAATAATGGATTGCAAGCAGAAGCAACGTGCCGTCATTGAGTTCTTGACAAAGGAAGGGTGCAAGCTGTCCGATATCCACAGAAGGCTATAGAATGTTTACGGAGAGGACACCATTGACAAGAGCAATGTCCACAGATGGATGAAGAAGTTTAAATAAAGTAAAACCAGCATTGAAGACAAACCACGCAGTGGGAGACCATCATCTGCGTCTACTGACACGAATCGTCAGCGAGTAAATGAATTGATTCGTGCGGAGTTACAGTCCGTGAGCTTCTTGCACAACTAGACTTTGGTCACAATGCCATACAGAAGATGTTGGAAGACTTAGGGTATCGGAAAGTGTGTGCAAAGTGGGTACCTCGGAAGTTGACATCCGATTTGAAGGAGATAAGGGTGGAAGTCTGCTCTGATCTGCTGGAAGCATTTGAAGACATGTTTTTTCCGATCTGGTGACAGGGGATGAAATGTGGGCGTATCTATACGATTCGGAAACGAAGAATCAATCCATGGAATGGCGTCACACCTCTTCACTAAGGCCTAAGAAGTTCAAGAGCCGTCATTCAGCATAGAAAGTCGTGGTGACTGTTTTTTGGGGTGATAGGGGTGTCATTCTCTTTGATTTTCTGGAACGTGGCGTACCGTAACCAGCGAGCGGTACATTGAGACACTCAAGGAGCTTAGAGAAGCCATAAGGAGGAAGAGACAACAAGAATCTGAAAAGGGTCCACATTTACCATGACAATGCGAGACCACACACATCTTTGGCAACAAATCAGTCGATCAGTAAATTAGGCTGTACGGTGGTCCCCCATCCACCGTACAGCCCAGATCTGGCGCCCTCCGTCTTCCACCTGTTCGTTCCAATGAAGGACAGTCTGAGGGGACAAGGATTTAATGGTGACGAGCTAAAAGTGGCTGTGAAAAAATGGGTACAACAATCCACACCTGAATTTTTTCAAAAGAGGATTCGAGAGTTTGGTTCAACGATGGCGCAGATGCATCGCTTGTGATGGAGACTATGTTGAGTAGCATCTTTGTATAGAGGAAGAGTTACTCTAGCAACGTGTGCAATTTGAACGACCTCTGTCAGTTAATAAAAAAATTATGGCGACATTTGCATTACTTTCGGTACAACTCTCGTATTTATTACTATTATTTCGAAGATATAAGTGTTCAAAGTGTGACATGTTGCATCTGTGTTTCCGATGTTACCCCCTACCCTGCTCGGAGAAAAACGTAGTTCTACGTCAAAAATAAATTCATCATTGAGGGATTAATGTTCAACCTGTTACGCGACGGTGCTTTAAGTTGATTTCTTCCTCAACAGATGACACGCACTGCTGCAGTTAAAGCCGAAGCCGAACCAGGCTGGTTGGATCCCCACCTGGTACAAACGGAATAGATCCGGATATGTCCAAACTGGAGGTTTTGCGAAATTTCTGTATAAATACCGAAAGCGACTTTTCTGAAATAAACGGAATTACTGACTACGGAAAATCTGCTAAAATATGGAAGTTAGAAGAAACAGGAAATTTTGAAAACTAAAATTTCGTAAAAATTTCGTCCTACAAAATTTTAGTTTAACATTACTTTTCCGAGGAACAAATATTAATGATCTCTTTAAGCAGACTATAAGTCCAGTCAACGAAAGATGAAAATGAGCAAATATAAGAAATAAATATGAAAGATTTGAAACTTGGCACATTTGTTTTATAGGTATCTATAGTGAAGATTATATTAAAAGTCCTGACGAATCAGAGGTGAGATCTAGCCGCCATCTTTAAAAATAAGTACGTTTTTTCGGGTTTTCGTGAATATCTCGAAAACGGTTGGTCGTAACCCAAAAGTACTACACTGCTGGCCACCCAAAATGCAACACCAAGAAGGAAGCATCCGATTGGCCTGAAATGCGTAGCATGCGTCGCCCGCGAGAGGACATGCAAACGATTAGCATTGCAGGGCATATGCAAATCATGAGCGCCCGGCACGCCACCAAAAAGCACTATAAGAAGGGTGCACCGAAGGCGGGGTGTAAGTAGTGGAAGTGTGTTGTGCTGCCGGACCTGTGCGTGGGAAGCTTCCTGATGCCTCGTCGTCAGAATACGGCAGGCATTCCAGCACGTTTCGGAGTTCGACAGAGGACGAATAGTGGCTTATCGCGACAGCGGTTTATCGTACCGAGACATCGGTGCCCGTGTGGGACGACATCCAGCCACAGTAAGGCGAGTATGGATTCGGTGGGTGCAGGAGGGACGGACGGGCCGACGTGAGCGATTGCCGCAGACGTGGCACAACACCGAACGAGAGGACCGGCATGTTGTGCGGTAGGCATTGACGGCTCGCACCGCCGGCTCGCACCGCCGCATCACGAACGTTAGCGCAGGAATTAGGGTGTGTTGCGCAACAACCTGTGTCGGCACGTACCGTTCGAAGTCGTCTGCAGGAGCGGGGACTTGTCGCACGGCGCCCATTGCTCCGATTACCATTGACGTTACACCACCGGCGAGTGCGCCCGCTTCTGCCTGCAACACCACGATGGTCGGATCAGCGTGTGGCGGCACCGCGGCGAGAGACTGTATGACGCCTGCATTATGCATCGCCATACCGGTCCATCGCCTGGCGTTATGGTTTGGGGCGCAATTGGATATGACACCCGCACCCCTCTGGTACGCATCGCCGGTACACTCAACAGTCACCGCTACATCTCCGACGTTTTTGAGCCTGTAGTCCTTCCTTACCTGCAGGACCTGCCAGCGGCCACGTTTCAACAGGACAATCCGCGCCCGCACGTGGCACGCATCGTGCAAAAATTCTTCACGGCCCACCAGGTGTCACTGCTGCCGTGGCCCGCCTGTTTTCCCGATATGTCGCCAATCGAACACGTGTGGTCGCTGATCGGCAACCGAGTGGCCCGGCAAGCACCACCCGCGGCTACGTCTGATGAACTGTGGCAACGTGTGGAAGCAGCCTTGACCGACATACCCCAAGCCCACATCCAAAGCCTCCTTCGTTCGATGCCTCGGCGTGTAGCGGCCGTTATTGCCAGCCACGGGGGCCACACGAACTATTGATGTCTGCGTGTTCCGCAAGTCGTACGGGCCTGTAAGCTCAATCGTTTCATCTTTGTATCTGTTGTTATGTGTCCAGTAAATCTGGCTTTGCTATCTCGTGTCCTTCTTGGTGTTACATTTTGGGTGGCCAGCAGTGTATTTTCCTATCTCGTTTCCTACTCTTTCCTTATCCAGTACTAGGTTCTCACGCTCTAGTAACTTCACTAGGAACTAGTGGCGTGCGGCCACTGTATGCAACGCATGCATTGCATGCCCTAATTACGTACAAAAATTTACTTTCTGAGAAAAAAAAAAAGAATTATACGAAGAAAAGCTTTGTGCTGCAGTTTTTTTACGGGAAAATTTTAACTAAGAGTCAGTTTTAGAAGAGTTTCATTTAAAATCAAATTCACATATTTGTGTGCATTTTAGCCGGAAATGAATGCGAAAATGCGAACCTAACTTCCTATGCCCGTACTCATGTGAGATTGTGCCATCCTTGGCAGGTAAGTATGAACGGCCACGAAGAAATCCACTGCATCCGAAATTTCTGTTGCATTCAGGGCTTGGGCAGTCAACAGAACTGGGGACCGTTCGCTCTGTCCCTAGTGTTTTATTCCCACTTGGGTTGGGGCCTTCATTATTTGCCTGGTCGAAATGCGAAACAGTGAGTTGAATCCAATCAATGGAAAACTGGTATATAAATTATGACTACAAAACTTGTGATGTTGCGATAGAATTAAAATAGCAACGTTTCTCACAATTAGATGTTTATATTATACACTCGTTTTGATTTCGTTTAGTTAAAAATTGAAGTGTGTTTTAATAATTTTTGGATTAAGCACTAAAGCAATCTACAAATTTTTCAAAACTTCGCATGAACTTAGTTTGGACAAATGCCTGAGGGAAATAATAGTAGTACCTTGTGTCATTAAATTGTGCGAAAATAAAACCGATTCACGCAATATACACGCAAGGGCAAGATATATTTTCTAAAAAATTTTCAATGACAATTGAAAAAGTTCTGCTGAAGATTTTGATGTTAAAGTAACAGAAGAATTAAAAACAGTCGCAGATAATTGACGTACGTTTTTTTTTTTTTTTTTCGTGCCTACATATAACGTTCACGGCACGCCACTGTTAGGCACACATGCGTCTGCCTTTAATTTAGAAAAGTTTGCAGATTCACTTTAACGAAATGACAAGAAAATACAGGTTCCAAAATGTTCTCTCCAACTTTGACCCTCAATAAAACAGAAACGGAATAAGAGAACAAAAAATTCGGGGTTGGTAGTGTCGGGGTCACTACCGCTCAGGTTTTTGGCGGAAAAGTCTTACCCAGGCGGTGTTGTCAGGGCGGTGGGTGTTTGTAGGTTTAGTAAGAAAGAAATGAGC
Source organism: Macrothele yani (assembly GCA_039090855.1). Classification (NCBI taxonomy): domain Eukaryota; kingdom Metazoa; phylum Arthropoda; class Arachnida; order Araneae; family Macrothelidae; genus Macrothele; species Macrothele yani. The sequence goes on along the minus strand of CM077005.1, from coordinate 15,747,796 downwards.
GCAACGTGCTTGCATGTCTCTTATTTCATTTCTCACAATGCTGACTAATTCGTAAAATTTTGTAGAAGACAGGACAATGGTACGAGTAGTATGCTATGTAAGACTTACATGCTACACTTATATCTCTAGAGAACGTTAAGTCTATCGTGGTATTCTTAAAAGTTGTGAAGTCAGTTGGATCCGTGGCCAACACTAATCTGAACTTGTCGTTCAGAATCGTTTGACGCCTCAGTGTTCAACTCCCCGGTGAACAGAAGCGGTATGTTGGGATCGCAGGGTCAGTCGCTAACTATTTTTCTGACATGGTCTTTGTAGTAAAGCATTAGTTGAATGAGAAACATCTCGATGTAGTTGAGTAGTGTCTGTGGATGAATATACAGTAGACTGACACTAGAACGAATTTGAATTGGTTGGGTATCTCAACTTCCACTAATATGCCTTCGCCAACATGAATAACCTGTAGACAATTGAATTCAGAATACTTGAGTATTGGCCATCGTGGAACGGATCTAGCGATATGAGCCCTGTGCGTTTTCTGATTCTTGAAGACTGCCGTGCCACCGTAGAGTCCACTATGCTTTTTGCCAGTGCCACGACTCGTACTGGGCTGTTGGTCGTCGTCATCGCCGTTTCTGTCGCACTCTTTAATGTATTTGAAGCCGGGTATGTCGACGGTTTTGTCTTAATCCATCCAAGTCTCCGTGAGTGCCAAGTAGTCGGAGCGTGATACGTGAAGCCGTCACTCTTACTCGACGTTGGCACCTTTTCTTGCTTTACTGATGTCCAGCAGTTTGAGCACAACATAAACTGTTGAACGTCTTCATCTGTGAAATCCTGTTATAAGAATTGCAACATTCTTATAACGTTTTAAATCATTTTGGAACCATATGCGATCACAAACTCCACAAGCAAAACCCAACTTGTTACCATAGAACGACTTTTCAAAGTGCTTCGTCGCCAGACGCCAATGGGTTATAAACGCTAAGTATCGATTCTCAAACGTCTCATCTGCTTGTATTTCGTCGCATTCCATCGGTTCTATCTCACTGTTGACATCCATTGCCTGTGAACTGGCGTTAGGCGTCTGCGCGATTGGTACTCTCCTCAACTTGTCGACGCTGCCTCATCCTCCGCATTCGTTCTGCTGCTGTCATAGGAGCCTTTTTGGATTCCTCATTTATTCTTCTTTTTCCACTTTGTGAGCGTTTACGATAGGCATTTACCTTCTTGTTTTGAAGATATTTCGACATTTTTGAAATTTTAACGAAAATTTGTCCGAGTTTAACACTTTGTCACTGTATACTTTTTCAAGTTCTTTCACTATTGTCACTATGAGTATTTAATTTTATAGTACTCGTCTAGCTCTGTTAAACGACACCTCACATAGCGTCCTACGCGTACGCGTTCCCTAGCTTAGCTAATCTTGCCGCGCGGCGAACCGGTAATTTTCCACTCCAACTTGTCAACCATCTTGTGGCGGCGTGTGACGTCACACGCTCAAGGCTAATGCCGCGTGACATTCTTTCATCCTTGATCTTTTAAACCGTGTATTGCTTAATAAAAATACGTATAAGCAAAATATTGAAATAAAGAATCAGGTATGATATTTCACCGTGGTATACATTCATGTCACTTAGAAGTAACAGTCGTGGATGGTGTGACTATTGAAATAATAGTTACGTGTAATAATTGTGCTTCGAAAATACTGCACAAGATATAATTTAACTCTTTAAGTGGTCGAAGTACCTGAACGAAATGGTGCGTAAAATTTTCTTTGCTCCCCAAACAGAAATGTTCACATAGCAAAAGGGTTTTACAAAAGCTACATCAAAATTTCGACACTCTTCGCTACAGTAACGAACATAAACATGTCAGAGGTGATAAGTGCTTCCTTCTAGTCCCTCATTATCTGCTGGACGGCAATCTTTTATCTCCCCAAGCCATGATGCGGGAAGTCCCCCTGACACGGATATCATGCATGCCACCAGGTAGAAATGACAAACATTTCCGTCCTGAGATAAAAGATTGCCGTCCAATGCACGATTAAAATAACTATAAAAGTTAAAAAGAACTGATGTTTCTAATACACACCAAAAGTGGTAAAAAATAATCTAAACAACATAAGATCTTTCGTTCCCTCTTGGGATCATCCTCAGATGTGCTCATGAATTGGTGTTTCCGACCTTTAAATAGCAGAAAAGCAGAGCGTCAGGATTCAGTTTGTGCGGTCACTGCGCTTACCTGAGATAATTCACGGGAGGATCCGGGTCGCCGAGTGGGTGGCTATGTCATCTGGTGTTAATGTATTCAAGGTGTTGTCATTCTGAGTATTATTTGATTCCTTTGGCAGGATATTTTTCCAAGGATTGGGGAATGTTCATTGGTAGATAGTCGTTGCAACACTGATTACCCTTGATGAATATCATCAAACTCTCAGCAAAAAGCAACGAGGTTTTGTTCCATGGTGGTGTAACGATGGAAGCTTCCTGCCAAGCTGGATAATAAGAATCTTTGTTGGTAAGACGTGATAATGCAGTTTTATTGTTTCGAGTCTTGGTGTCACATATATGTTCTTTCACTCTAATATCTAACGTCCTCTGGGTAGATTCTATGTAAGTGAGAGGTGGGTCATCTGGTTCAGTACTGTAAAGAGGTATGCTATATACTCCATGACGGGATCCCTGTTTGATTTGGTCACAATCGGCGACCCAGGTCCCCCATTGTGAATAACCCAGGTATGCGCAGTGAACGCACAAACTGAATCCTGACGCTCTGCCCTTCTGTTATTTTAGAGATTGGTAACACCAATTCATGAGCACATCTGAGGATGATCCCAAGAGGGATCGAAAGATGTTAATGTGTTTAGATTATTTTTTGCCACTTTTGGTGTGTATTAAGAACATCAGTTCCTTTTAACTTTTATGGTTATTTTAATCGTGCATTGGACGGCAATCTTTTATCTCGTGGCTAACTAAGCACGCACTTTCATCTATTTTAATTTCTGTCGTGTTTTAAATTCGTCGCCGTTGTGCCCTAAGTGGAAAAACAAATCTCCGGACACCTCCTTCCGCAACAAAAATGAAACATTCCGATAGATTACGTAAGCTAGATTTCCTTTAAAACTGCGGATAAGTTCCTCAGACATCGTCATATCGTCTACTTGTGAGACATGGCCACGTGTGTTGAGCTTACTGACTTCCAATGAGGTGTTGTTATAGGGTACCATAGCAGCAAACTGTCCGTGTGTGCAATTACAGAACAATTGCAACACCCACGGTCAACTGTTCAAGATGTTATTAGTAAATGGAAACGCGAGGGACTTACGACTGCCAAGAAACGTTCTGAAAGGTCAAGTAAATTGACGGAAAGGGACAAGAGAACTCTGAAATATGGCGTCCGTGGGTACCGTCATTCCTCTGCTCAAATCATCACCAAAAAATTTCAGGATTCAACATGGGTCAGTATGTGTACTAAGTTCTTAAGGAACTGTACAAGTTAAATCTTCATGGCCGAGCTGCTGCATACAAGCCGTTAATAATTCGTAAGAATGCGAGTAAGCCATTTGCTTGGGGCGAAGCACATCGTCTATGGACCGTGGACCAATGGAAACGAGTGTTATGGAAGAACCAATCACGCTACACCGTTTTTAGATCCGATGGTCGTTACCAGGTGAACAGTATCTGCCAGAATGCGCCATCCCAACTGTTAAATTTGCTGGTGGCAGTGCCATGGTCTGGGGATGTTTCTTTGTTGGTGGCAGTGCCATGGTTGGGGATGTTTCTAGTGGCATGGACTCTGACCGTAGGTGGTTGTGGATAGAAACATGAATACCACGAAGTACCGGAACATTCTAGACTACGCCGCATTGCCTACACCTTACCAGTTTTACGGAGACGGGCCATTCTTGTTTCAGCAAGACCACGCGCTGTGCCGTAAAGGACGCTGCATTTCGGCTTAGTTGGAGGATATGGGTGTACAGAATTTGGAGTGGCCGGCTCAAAGCCCCGACCTCAATCCTATAGAGGCCATTTGGGATGAACTTGAACGTCGGATTTGGGCTCGAACGGCACGTCCTACTTCTGTGTCTGATAAATACACAGTTGACGTGGATTAGGAATATAAAATAGAAGTCATCGCTCTTTCCACGTTTATAAGTGACCCACGGAAAAATTCTCATCGGCCGCCACTGGGTCTGGTAGCCGCCACCAGAAATCAGGTTCGATTCCCGGTGGCGGCCGATGAGAATTTTTCCGTGGCTCACTTATAAACGTGGAAAGAGCGGTGACTTCTATTTTATATTCCTAATCCACGTCTATTGCTGTGTATTTATTATTCTTTCGCATTCTAGTTATTTGTTCAGTTGCTGCTGTTCATCTTTGGTGAATCCCCAGCATTGTGCTGGGCTCCAAAGAAGCTTTCTGCCAGATGGTTTGGCAGTTTGTCATATGTGAGTCTGGAGAATTTCGAGGCCGCTGTGGTGCAGTGGATGTATGCCCGGCGCGTAACTGGAAGACCCTATGTTCGATTCCTGATGGCGGCTGATGGGAATTTTTCCGTGACTCACTTATAAACGTGGAAGGGGCTATGACTTCTATTTGATGTTCTGTGTCTGAACTGACCACTGCTTCGCAGGAGGAATGGAACAATATACCTGCTGCTACTTACCAGGATCTCATTCAAAGTGTGTCAAGGAGAGTGCACAATGTAATTGTGGCCAAAGGTGGACCAACTCCTTATTGATTTTGCCATTAATGCAGTGTTGTGTAAAAAGTACTGGTGTCCAGATACTATTTTTCCACATAGTACACTGCTGGACAATTGCTAAGGACTGATCATAAACGGCTATATAGCGCATAAAAAAGTAAGTGTGGTTGGATGCCAAGTGAAATAAAATAATGTCAGAATGCCAGGACATTACAAGAAAGACAATTTATTGTGCTCTGAAATCCAGAAGGCTTTGGAACGTGTTCAAGGGACAAACAGGCCATTTTGAGCAGAATACGTAAACGTGAAAAAAAAATGCAATTACCGTCCGCAGCCGGTCCGGCGTAAGATGTCAATACGGGATATGGCCACCATGGAGGGCGATGCAAGATTCCACACGTCGTGTCATGCTTTGCACAACATTATCAAGCAGCTGTTGGGGTAATTTATCCCATTCCTCTGTCAGTGCACGGAATGAGGGTGTCCTTGTTTATTGGAGGGCATTGGCGACCAGCAAGACTCCTCCCTAAAGCATCCCACACATTTTCAATGGGATTCAGATCTGGAGAACGTGCTGGCCATACGAGGCGTTGAATATCCTCGCTCTCAAGACACTCCTGGACAGCGACTGTTCGGTGACATGTTGCGTTGTCGTCCATGAAAATGAATCTATCACCGACAGCACCACGGAACATGCGAACATGAGGTAGCAGAACATCATTAATGCATCGTTGGCCAGTCATAGTCCCAGTTGGAAGCACATAGAGGGACGTACGGCCATTGATCATGATGCCAGCCCATACCATGACATTACATGTCGGATATCGGTCCCTTTCCTGTATGTTTGCTGGATAATATGCAGTACCACTATCACGCCAGATCAGTTGTCGTCGACAATCAGACGATAGACTGTATCTACTCTGTTCTGAGAAGAGGACAGCAGACCAGTCGTTATCAGTCCAATTGCGATGTTGATGGCACCATTGCAAACGGGCGGTACGGTGACGTCTGGACAATGGGATGCACACAACAGGACGGCGGGCGTATAGTCCTCCTTCATGCAAACGTCTGGCGACAGTTTTTCGGGAGATCCGCTTGCCAGTAGCAGCCATAAACTGATTTGCTACCTCACTAGCTGTGCTGCGCCGGTGTCTTTTTGTTGATAGCACTATGTACCGATCTTCTGCAGGTGTCGTACTGCGAGCACGACCTCACCCGTGATGTTTGCTACACTCTCCATTTGTTTGAAATGATTTCCAAAGCCTTGAAACCACACTGTGGCTGACGTCGAACTCCCTGGCAACATCTGTTATTTTTCGCCCTTCTTCAATCTTGCCAATAATACGGCCACGCGTAAAAGTCATCTAGGTGATGTCAGGAAGACATACTGAAAATTGCAAGTTCGTCAATTGATTCTTTCCCTTTCAACTTTGGTTTAAACAACAACGGTCAATACGCGTCAAATCCTTTATATCTGTTATCAGCGCTATGACGTCACGAACAAGTTCGGCAATCCAAAATCTGCATACGTACAACACGTCTTACTGTATCCCGCACTTATGCTAATTTCCACATTTTCCTGCCTTCCATTTTATGGTTGCTATCGTTGCTATTGTCATCCGTCCTTAGCAATTGTCCGGCAGTGTATAATAACCCATGTTAGCAGGTAATCAGTAAGGCAGAATTAGTGTCAATCTTCCTCCTAAATGACTACTTTGAATAACAAAGCTAAGGAGGAAAGCAACGCTTTGGGAAGCACAGGTTCATTCGGCCAGCCACTTCTCAAACAACGCATATACGTCGAGGAGCCATTACATTATGACCACCCCCAGCCTAGAGAAATGAGCGCGCCAGGAGACCGAACGGTAGTGCAGGTGAAGTTCATAGAGTAGTATATATATATACAACCCGAGGACCGGCTTTCGGTTAGTAGAGTGTTCGGAGTCAGAATGGGAAAAGCTGCCGATTTATCGGAGTTTGATGAAGGACAAATTGTGATGGCACGGAGCCTCCGAACTACGATCTTGGAAACGGCGCGGCTTGTTCGCGTACCGCTGTAGTGAGTACGTATCAAAAGTGGTGCACAGATGGCCAAACGACGAACCGTGAACCAGAGGGGAGCGGAGACTGCTGCGCATTGTTCACAACGACCGCAGCTACAACAATGGTGATCAGGGCAGTGTGTCACAGCACACAGTTCATCGCAACCTTCTGCGCATGGGCCTGCGTAGCCGAAGACCCAGCCGGGTCCCAATGCTCACTGAACGTCATCGCCAACAATGCGTGAAATGGGCCCAAGATCATCGAGATTGGAAGAAAGTGACCTGGTCTGACGAATCAAGATTCCTGGGGCATCACGTAGACGGCCGAGCGTGGATACGCCGATTACTAAGGGAGGCTGTGGCACCTGGATGCACCGTTGGGTGGAAACAGGCCGGCGGCGGCGGTGTTATGATGTGGGCGATGTTTTCTTGTTACACTTTAGGCCTCATTATCCCAATAGCACAATCCCTGACCGCTGTCAGGTATCTAAACATCGTTGCGGACCAAGGTCACCTATTCATGACAACTGTGTTCCCTGCTGGTGGTGGCCATTACCAACAGAATGATGCGCCATGCCAGAATCGCCCAAGGAGTGGTTCGAAGAACATGCTGGTGACCTTCTGTTAATTCCCTGTCCTCCAAATTCACCTGATATGAACTCAGTCGAACATTTGTGGTTCGACATGGAAAAGCGAATTCAGTTCGCGCTAAATCACCACCACCCCGAAATGTACGGGAACTGGAGGACCTGCTGCGGACATTATGGTACCAGATACCCCAGGATACCTATCGCCACCTTATCGAATCAATGCCTCGCCGAGTGACCGCTGTTTTGCGGGCTAAAGGAGCTCCAACAGCCTATTAGTTGGGTGGTCATAATGTAAGGGCGCATCGGTGTATTCGTTCGAGCCTGTTAAAGGGCAAATTCGCTTTTATCAAAAGATGTGTTTATTTAGCATCAAAGAGCTTCTGCATTTTTGGCTAATGTAAGTTAAACAATGCAAAAAAGTAACATCACGACACAAAGCTGTATTTGTATATGAATTTTAATCATGGATATGAATTAAATAGCACATTTTTAATGTCTGTACAAATGAAGTTCATCACGAACACAAAATTCAAACATAGAAAAATGTCTGATTCATTTAGGACATGCTATGTACATACACACAGTGTTACTACATATCATCTGTCGAAGTCAAAAATAAAATCAACAATAATTTAAACACTGTCTCTAAGTTGACTAAAAGTCCAGATTTAATTCAAACTCTCTTCACACTTTTAAACAAAGTGAAGTTATCCACATTATACCGCATTGGTATGTATACGTATGTATGCCTATGGACATGAAAATTCCTTACGCGTTTCACAAAGGTCTTATAATCTTTAGTTTATACACACACACACATAAAGGGATTAGATAGACAACAAACAGAAAAACTAACACTTCTGCTTTAGCCAATTTGAGATGTGATAATTTTGTACTTGAATCAGTTCTGTACTTACTCAACGCCATCGTCTGTAAAACCTTTTGCGTATGGTTGAATTAAGCATCATTTGGCTGTAAGCACTGTTACGATTATTGTACTGTTAGTGATAGGTACTGGAAAGAAAAAAACTACGGGAGATCACAAAAAAAAAAAAAAAAAAAATTGATCGACTGGCTTGCTCCCGATCTGAACTGGATGTATGAAAAACAATACAAAGTTTTCTTATTCTTGGGATAAAAATATAATGAAAGCAGTAGCGAGTTAACTTATGTCGGTCTGCTGTGGTAAATTAATTATTAACCCCTTCTCAGCCAGGCACTTCTTAAGTTATTACGGTCGTTTCCGAAGTTCTATGGGGGAGTGTGGGGTGAAATTTGTATGTAAAACTTGCGTACAAGAGTGAGTCATTGCGACGTGTGTGTGGCGGTGGCCCGCTGATGCTGCTTGCGTTAGCGTGCTAACCACTAAGCCGTTTGTTAATCTCCGATGCTGAAGAAAATTTAGTATACGTCTGCGGTTCGGGGAGAAGGGGGGGGGATAAACAACTGCGATGAACAGCTCATAGGGCTATAAGCAGTCGCCTGTCCCTATTTTAGGAACGCTGGTTCCAAGGAGGGGACTGGTCTCAGCCAATCAGATAAACACGACTCGTGCCTCATCAGGTGCGCGAGCCAATACCTTCTTTAATAGAAAGCCTCAGAACTGCTCTGTGACGTCAGAGTTAGCAGGACGAGCTCCGCCTTTGAACCCCGATCGAGTAATGCATTGGTTCGGTGAGAAATACATCGCGAGTCAGATACTGTATATGATTCGCTTAAATTATGAAAATTTAACCGGTTTTTTTTTCTTTTTTTGCCCTGAGATTATGTAAACGAATGGTGTCCTTAGTTTTATTCTTTTGCTTGATTTACTGCAGTATTCAATATTGAAGAAACTATTGTACACTGCTGGCCACCCAAAATGCAACACCAAGAAGGAAGCATCCGATTGGCCTGAAATTAGCAGCATGCGTCGCCCGCGAGAGGACATGCAAACGATTAGCATTGCAGGGCATATGCAAATCATGTGCGCCACCAAAAAGTACTATAAGAAGGGTTCATAGAAGGCGGTGTGTAAGTAGTGAAAATGTGTTGTGCTGCCGGACTTGTGCGTGGGAAGCTTCCTGATGCCTCGTCGCAGAATACGGCAGTCATTCCAGCACGTTTCGGAGTTCGACAGAGGACGAATAGTGGCTTATCGCGACAGCGGTTTATCGTACCGAGACATCGGCGCTCGTGTGGGACGACATCCAGCCACAGTGAGGCGAGTATGGATTCGGTGGGTGCAGGACGGACGAACCGACTGCCGCAGACGTGGCACACCACCGAACGAGAGGGCCGGCATGTTGTGCGGCGGGCATTGACGGCTCGCACCGCCACATCACGAACGTTAGCGCAGGAATTAGGGTGTGGTGCGCAACAACCTGTGTCAGCACGTACCGGTCAATGTCGTCTGCAGGAGCGGGGACTTGTCGCACGGCGCCCATTGCTCCGATTACCATTGACGTTACACCATCGGCGATTGCGGCGGCAGTGGGCCGTTGAACGTCGCACCATGGACTACGGAATGGCACTACATTGTCTTCTTCGACGAATCCCGCTTCTGCCTGCAACACCACGATGGTCGGATCCGCGTGTGGCGGCACCGCGGCGAGAGACTGTATGACGCCTGCATTATGCATCGCCATACCAGTCCGTCGCTTGGCGTTATGGGTTGGGGCTCAATTGGATATGACACCCGCACCCCTTTGGTACGCATCGCCGGTACATTCAACAGCGACATTTTCATTCGTTTTGGAGCCTGTAGTCCTTCCTTACCTGCAGGACCTGCCAGCGGCCACGTTTCAACAGGACAATGTGCGCCCGCACGTGGCACGCATCGCGCAACAACTCTTCACGGCCCACCAGGTATCACTGCTGCCTGTGGCCCGTCAAGCACCACCCGCGGCTACGCCTGATGAACTGTGGCAACGTGTGGAAGCAGCCTGGACCGACATACCCCAAGCCCACATCCAAAGCCTTTTTCGTTCGATGCCGCGGCAGTTATTGCCAGCCATAGGGGGCCACACGAACTATTGATGTCTGTGTGTTCCGCAAGTCGCACGGGCCTGTAAGCTCAGTCGTTTCATCTTTGTATCTGTTATGTGTCCAGTAAATCTGGCTTTGCTATCTCGTGTCCTATTTTGGGTGGCCAGCAGTGTATTTACAATGTTTCTTTACGCGTCACATAAGAAGCCTAGCATTTTATCTACTGAGAGGTTTTTTTTTTTTAACATTTCACTTTTCAATATTCGAAAATATTTTCACGATCGTTGTGTAATTAAAAAAAACTATCTGATTACATAAATTCTGAAGTAAATATTCGGATTTAGTGATGCATTTTCAGAAAGGTAAGGTGCTCTGAAATTTTCTAAATTAAAAATCTTGCCATTATTTCTAAAAAGGAAAAAAAAATTATACGCTAAAATCACATAGGAAAAACTTTGTCCAATAAACATGGAAGGAACTAATTGGAATGTCTTCTAATTTACACATGGTATTGAAAATTTTATGCTGGGAATTCTGAACGTCGTACCCTTTTTTTTTTTTGTTCAACTATGTGAAAACGTTTTACAAAGGGTATTTATTTTCTCCAGCAGCATACTGAAGAGCGTTCTTTTTCTACTGCCATTACACTGGTCGGGAATAACAAGTCATTAGCGGAAAAAACAGAACTACCAAAGAGTGTGACTCTTTGTCCTCACACGATATGCATCTTGCAAAGTGAAACGTGTATTTCTGAAGAAAACTCCCATATCTTTTGCAATTCCGCCATTTAATTTCATTTGCAACTACGCTGTCGTTGGCTTGAAATCTTTCCGAGGTAAGGCTTTTAATTGATTTAAGCTTGAGGCCTTCATTTTACGGGAAAGCTGAACGCTTTACGATTTTCCGCATAATTTGATTTATGCATGGGAACACATTTCCACGGCATTTTCTCGTTTATCAAAAATTGTGCACAAGCAATAATATGTGAAACACTGGACACAATGACAAAAGTATATTTAATACTGTATAATATAACTGTATTAGTTATCTGAATTTCTTGGCGTAGGAAAGAAATCAAAGCTTCCGGAAAGGCTTGCGCACATCAACCAAATAGCTTTTTCAAAGAACATAACGCCCCAAGACATTAGGATTACTAGTATACTATTCTAATTATAGTTGGTGTACAGTTCCTTGTTATTAATTAGACAAAAGTATAGTTAGCACTCACACTCAAAATGGCCGCTCTGAGTGAACGAGCTAGAAGACGGCCTCTTGCGCGTGACGTCACAAGTTTTCTCCCTAGCAGTTCTAAGGCTTTCTACTTGGAACGGATTTGCTCGTGCCCGAACCCATCTCAGACTTACTGCCATCAACCGCCGACTCAGGAGACTCTCCACCCACCGAAGCAGACAGTTTGATTTCTTTATGATTAAATGAAATATCTTCACCCATAGAAGTGAAGACGGCAGTCAAATCTGATTTTGTGTGTGTGTGTGGATTGGAGGTTTAACGACCACCGTGAGCAACTCAATGGGCTACAAGCAGTCGCCCACCCTAATTTAGGGCCACTGACTCTAGGGAAGGGAGAGAGTCAGTGCCGTGAGACAAACACAACATCCATGCTTCACCGGGATTCGAACCCGGACCCATCTTGGACGAATGGTCACAAGCATTCGCTTAGACCAGTGCGCCACCAATCTGATTTCAGGCCCAGAGAAGTGGAAACCTTCTCTTTTTGTCTCGTGGAGAATCTAAAACTGACAATGTTAAGTAACTACTGCATATCGACTAGGAGGCGAACCGGTTTCAACAAGTATGCCTCAGAAGACGGGAAATATTTGAGTTATTTTCTGAACTTCGAGAATGGGAGAAAAACTGGTCGAAAACATGGCCGTGAAAGCTCGTCTATTATTTGTAGAAATTAATAAACTTTGAAGTTGTAAGGTAGAACGACAAAGATCTTAAAAGACCTTCCTAGCGATTTTCATTTGTTGGATAAAAAATATGCAGAATGAAAGTTTAAGTGAAGCTTTACGTCTGATATGAACGACTGAAACACGTCCAGTGGCCCTGAATGACGATCATTTAATAGGTCTAAGCTTCACTTAAACGTTCACTCTCCATGTTTTCTATCGGATTACTCATCTTGTGTTTTCAACATTTTCGTCTTGGGTGTCAGTGGTTATTTTCTCAGCAAGCTGTGTTGACCTCAGTAAAAAACGAAGCTAAATACAATTACCTATGGGGTGTTATGAAAACGTCAACAAAATGCGGACGAATAGACAAGAAAACCAATAAATCGATATCTTCTTATTACACAACTTCATGCCCCTCAGCTTTATTTTTGTTTTCAGAAAATGTGTGGTTAAACGCTTCCCATTTTACCGAGTAGGTTTTTTCTATTAAAATCTTTATAACTCGGAATTTAAATATCGCAGTTCCCTCGGTTCATACACAAAGAATGAGGTAAAGGTAAAAAGCATGTTAAGCGGTACAAAATTTTAGTGATATACATAAAATCGAAATTCACAAAAACATAAATTTAACATTCGACATCGCAAAGTTTCTTTTATTTCGATTTCGAATTTTGTGATTAGGTGTGTTTATGTGCAGGATATACACACGTGAATCAGCTTGTAAAAAGTAATACCCAAGGAACACTTTTTTTTTAAGTGACATCAATTACGATCAAAACGAAGGAAAAGACCTTTCAAACAGAGAAAATCTTTCTGAATGTTATTTTAGATACACCAGATCGTGAATACTCAAGAAATCCTTTTATTTTTGTGGTGTAATAAGCACAAAGATTCTCCAAGCTTTCGCACTCCACTGGGATGCTTTTTCAAGACAGTGGTAGACATAAAAATGCAGGGAATTAGAAGACGAAATTACAATTCTTACGTGTTCTAATTCTCTGCATTTTTGTCTACCATTGACTTGAAAAAGCCTCCAGTGGAGAGCAAACGCTTGGAGAATCTTTGTGCTTATTACACCACAAAAATAAAAGGATTTAATACGCTATAAGCGTTTCTTGAGTATCGTTCTGAAGAGAATCGTTCTGCTCATCTTCAAGTCAAGTGATAATTTCATTAATTATAAATATAATGATCCGATTTATTGGTGTCTAAAGTAAGAAATCACACAAATTTCACTCCGCTATATATAATTGAAATTATATATATATATCATCATCATTGTCAACCATTATCAATCCACTGCTGGACGAAGGTCTCCCCAAGTTTCCTCCACAACGGTCTGTCTTGTGCCAGTCTCCTCCATATATATATATATAATTTCATGAAAAACAATGAAATTATATATAGATAATTTCATTGTTTTTCATGAAAGAAACCCTCCAGAATCGCTAAACATGAATGCCGGTTGCTTCGACTAGCAAATCCTGTGATGGTTATATTCAAATTAATCGGAACTTGAGACTTGGTCGTTCTGGGTGGTGTAGTGGTTAGCATACCCGGGGGTTATCTGGGAGACGCGGTTTCGAGTCCAGTTCCAGGACGATGACATTTTCAAGTTATCGGATTTTATCTGACTTACCCGTCCTTGTCACATTTACACCAAAAATCGGGTTGTCGTCTTCAAAATTTCATTGTTTATGTAAAACTCAAAGAAGCGTGGAGCGACGAATACTTAATGTAACCAGGAAAGACAGAAGGAAGAATTCGTGGGTCCGGTCGAGAAAATAGGAGGGCAGTACATCATGATCAAAGTAAAGACCTTTAAGTGTCAGTGGCTGGACATTTTGATACGGAGGGTGAGTCGAAAGTTGTGCAATATTTGCATAAAGGCATGCGCTGCGGCGTGTGTGTCACGTGTTTAATCTTGTTCAAGTCGCGCATTGCAGTCAGTCGAAAGGGCTATAAAGTGATAGTTTTTCCTGTGAACAACAGCAATGCACGTCGTCGTTCTGTATGTGGTTGGAACGCCTAAAAGGTAAAGACCCACAACGGACTAATTAGGGAACATTTGCTTTACGAGTTTGAACTCTGCCATAACGCTGCTCAAGCAACACGAAACGGGAAGGTTTCGTTGACCACAGCACTGCAACCAGATGGTTCAAGAAATTTCGCTCAGGTGACAGAAACCTTGATGATCAGCGAAGATCAGGCAGTCCGCAAAATGTGGATTCGGAGGCTGTGCGCCAGGCACTCGGAGATTATCAGGCGAGCTGGGCATATCACAGACTATCGTGGATCGTCACCTTCAGGAGCTCGACAAGGTCTACAGGAGCTGCCGCATTGTCCTTCACGAACTGACGCCAGCTGAAGCAAACTGCCAAGTGGAAGTGTGTACGAAATTCCTAGAAATCCCGCGCGATGGACGTTTCATCAAGAGAATTGTTACGTTCGATGAAAAGTGGGTCTATTTCCGTAATCCCAACTCACAACGGCAGTGGTTGATCCCTGACCAGCTTCCAAAACCTGTTGCCAAACGTGGGCGCTTCGAGCACAAGGTGATGCTCTGCGTCTGGTGAAATTTCGAGGGGATAATCCATCAGGAATTTGTTCCACACTGTCGGACCATCAACGCCAACCTCTACTCTGAACAGCTGGAGCGGATGTATGCCATTTTGGAGGAGAAGTAGCAGGCACTGGTGAACAGAAAGTGCACTCTCGTACAGCAGGATAACGCTCGGCCTCATACCGCCAGAACGACCTGGGCAAAATTTCAGGAACTTGAAGGCTTTGATTCCACACCCAGCATATAGTCCGGACCTTGCCCCGGCGGATTTTTAACTGTTCGGGTCCATGGCCCACTTCCTTCGCGGGCGGCACTTCAACAACCAGGAGGAGGTGGCATCTGGGATTAAGGCGTTCTTCGCCTCGAAGGACAAGAACTGGCAGACTGATGGCTAAAGACGGTGCAACACGATGGCCTATACTTTGAATGCTAGTCAGCTTTCGTCGTAAAGGTACGTATGAAGACATAAAGTGATCCAAATATTGCAAAACTCTCGACTCACCCTCTGTAGAACTGACCACCGTTGGACAACCGAAATGGTAGAGTGCATACCAAGAGACAGGAAAAAGACTCAAATTAAGACCAAGTGAGAGACTACTGAATGATTCTAGAGCATGCGGGAGTGACATTGAAGAGAACTTCATCCAGCAGTAGATTGAGAGTGTTGATGATGATGGCTAATGTACGCTAATGTACAATTTAGTTCCTACCATTTCTAGATACGATGCTCCGATTCTAAACTTCTAAATACATTTCCAGAATTTAAGCGGCAACTTCGGCAAACTTATGCGTGAATGCAACTTGTGACGTTCCACTGAGGAGCGCAAGAGTCAAAACGGCATATATATATATATATATATCCAAAGGCAGAGTTAAGACAAAATTAAAAAAAACACATTTTTTTTAACTAACATTCTGAAGATCATGACGCGCAGCGCAGCAGTGACGAAAAATCAGAACAAACTACAAAGCAGAGACTGGAAAAATATATATCGGACGATCGCAACTTCGCGACCCATGGGTCTATTTTGAAATTAAAAATGCTAATGTAATAATATAAATAAGTGTAGCAATTATTCATTATTATCACAGTGTAAAAAAAAATTTTTGTTTTTTTAAATTAGTCAAATCAGCGGCGCAGGGGAAGGTTAGCGTTATCTATATAGTGGGAAGGTATTGATAATAACATTGTGAGACAAGTAATATGAATTATTGTAAATCAAAACCTTTTATAAAACATATTTCAATTTCTCCATTTTTTTAAATAACCGAATAGAATTTTTACAGTAACCAAGACACGTCGAAATAAACTCCTATTTGAAATTTCTTCAAAATCCGATTAAAACTTTAGAAGTTAGGCATTTTTTTTATTATTATTTATTAATGGATGAAAGCGTCCATACTCTCTGCCGTCTCCCATAGTCCGTAATTTCTCTCTCTGCCGTCGCCCGTAGTCCATATTTTCTCTCTCTCGTCTCGCATAGTCCATACTTTCTCTTTGCAGTCTCCCATAGTCCATACTTTCTCTCTCTCTCTGCCGTCTCCCATAGTCCATACTCTCTCTCTCTCTCTGCCGTCTCCCATAGTCCATACTCTCTCTCTCTGCCGTCTCCCATAGTCCATACTCTCTCTCTCTGCCATCTCCCAATGTCGATATTTTTCTCTCTCTCTCTCACAGCAGTCTCCCATAGTCCATATTTTCTTTCTCTCTGCCGTCTCCCATAGTCCGTAATTTCTCTCTCTGCCGTCGCCCGTAGTCCATATTTTCTCTCTCTCGTCTCGCATAGTCCATACTTTCTCTTTGCAGTCTCCCATAGTCCATACTTTCTCTCTCTCTCTCTGCCGTCTCCCATAGTCCATACTTTCTCTCTCTCTCTCTGCCGTCTCCCATAGTCCATACTCTCTCTCTCTCTGCCGTCTCCCATAGTCCATACTCTCTCTCTCTGCCATCTCCCAATGTCGATATTTTCTCTCTCTCTCTCTCTCTCTCACAGCAGTCTCCCATAGTCCATATTTTCTTTCTCTCTGCCGTCTCCCATAGTCCATACTCTCTCTCTGCCGTCTCCCATAGTCAATACTTTATCTCTCTATGCTGTCTCCCATAATCTCTCATCTCCCTTCCGTGTCGTATTTGTTGTTCGTTTGTCAGAGGATTCTGGGGGCAGGCCAGTGTTGCCAAGTTGTGGGTTTTCTCGTTAAATTTAAAGGGAAATTTTGCAATGCTGTGACGTCCTAAAAATTCCCACGATCCCATTGACCGGAAGAAGCAACGCTGGTGGTCCCAGTGATGTCATCTCCAGAAATTCCGGGTCTTCTACTCGTGTAAAACACGAAGGTTTAAAGTTTAAAATTTAAAAAAAAATTAACACTTTATTAATATTATTTTTTTTTGAGAAGCTACGGCGACCCATAAGTTAAGAACACCTGTTGTAGAATAATGTGTGATGCTTCTTCACATATCACCTCTAGAATTATTACTGATAAAAAAAAATCCTTCTACAGAGAGCACTCCTTCAAGCATTGTTTGCGGGGGATCTGAAACTTGCGATTTTGTGCCCCCCCCCTTTTTCTCCGAGGGGGAGTTGAGATTTGACGTGCCACTGAGGTGACGAAAGTGTCAAAACGGCAAGTTCTCAAATGCAGAGGATGAACACCATGATTTTAGGGGTTAATATTATTCGTCTAGACTACACTGTAAAAACAACAACATTGGGATTATCTATTGTGTATCTTTTCTTTCTATATATTCCCTACAATTTGTATGTTGAAGTAGTACAAGTTGTACTCAGCAGTGTTCGTACGAGTGGTCGGTGAAATATGTGACCTGCCAGACTTTCCAAAGAGGACAAATCGTGAGAGTCCGTTTAGCAGGAGCGTCTTTGACCATAACAGATAAATTTTTTTGGTGTTTCAAGAGTAACAGTCTGCATAGTTATGAATGTACACACAATGCGTGGCAAGACTTCATCGGCGAAGAAGAGTAGTGGGTGAAAACCGAGATAAAATAAGAGTGACCGTCGAACGCTAACACGGATTTTATCCAAACAACGCAGAACTACTGCACCAAAAGTGACAGCAGAAATCAGTATCCACCTGGAGGACCCCGTTTCCATAAAAACAGTCAGCAGAGAACTTCACAAAGCCAACATCAATGGAAAAGCTGCAATTACTAAACCTTTAATGACAGAAAGCAACGCTACAATGCGAAAAAGATGGTGTTGTGAGCATTAAACCTGGTCAGCTGATGACTAGAAAAGTGTGATATGGTCAGATGAGTCATTTTCATTATTCCTAACAGTAGGTTGGGTTTATACACCCTGATTCATAAAGAAGTATACAGTTTCCAGAGGCTGTAAAACAGTAACAGTTGAAGACACGAACAACAACTGCGAACCGTTAGGTAGATGTACTCGTAAAGTTTGTGTCCCGCTACGGAGGGAAGTGACTTAGGTGATAGCGCGCGTGTCACGTGACTAATCAGTCTGCAGTGGAGAAGGCGTTTTGTGTTTTTGAATTGAGCAAAACGGAATCTGTAACTGTTGTGCAAAGGCATTTTCGATCACGATTCGAAAAAGAACCTCCAACCAGAAAATCTGTCTACGATTGGCATAAAAAATTTGAAACTACGAGGTGTTTGCGCAAACTTAAAAGTCCTGGACGACCGCGTGTATCGGAAGAAGTCGTCGATAGTGTTTGCACCGCCATTCAACGAAGCCTGGGAAAATCAACGCGGAGGGTGAGTCGTGAAGTGCAGATTTCACAGCCCACTGTCTGGAGAATTTTGAGAAAGAAGATGAAAATGATTCCATACAAAGTACAAATGCTACAAAATCTCACTGACCTTGACAAGACAAAGCGCTTTGAACTGACCCAATGGCCACCCAGAAGTCCTGACTTAACACCTTGTGACTTTTACCTGTGGGGGTACGTAAAGGACAAGGTATTCGCCCCTCCCCTTCCTGTTGATCTAGCGGAGCTGAAACAGCGTATCACAGCCACTATCACTGCACTTTATTCAGATATCTTACCTCGCGTTTGGGCGGAAATGGATTACCGGCTCGATGTGTGTCGTGTGACTAAGAACATCTGTGACTGTCTCTAAAAAACTTGAAACATTCCCCTACAATTCTGTTACAGGTAACATAAAATATCTTACATTGTTCTTGTTTAATAGTGCGTTGAAACTGTATACTTCTTTATGAATCATCCTGTATATCGAGAACCCTGAGGAATGTGTGGTTCCAGCTATCAAACATGAGGGTAGATCTGTGATGATTTTGTTGGCTATATCTTGGTATGCGGCTGGCCTCATCATTAACCCTACATGGACGAGTTACTTCCAGCGTGTACTTGGACATTCCACGTGATGAGGTGCATCCCATGGTCCAAATGTTGTTTCCCTACAGTGATGCTGTTTTTCAAGATGATAATGAGCCCTACACACACAGCCAGAACGGTCCAGTCTTGGTTTGAGGAGCACAGAGATGAACTTCAATTGCCAGCTCAATAATGCCCTGGCCAGCTCAATCACCTGACTTGAATATCAAACTACTGTAGGCAGCTCTGGAGAGCAGAATGAGAAGCATATTGCCTCCTCCAACATCTCTGAAACAATTGGCTGATGTTCTGATGGGCGAATGGTACAACATTCCACTGGAGACAATTCCTGTATGAATCTATTCCGAGAAAGTTGGAGCTGCATTAAAGGTGGTCCAATACCTTATTAATAAAAACATATCACCTGTTTCCTAGGTATTCACATTATTTTGTCCAACCGCTGTGTAACATTAAAAAAGAAAATTATAATCACGGGAAGCAAGTCTTCATGAAATGACAGTTTTGTCCAACCGATAATTTGATATCAATCCGATAACGTACAAGGCTCAGATGACTTAATCCGAAGAAACTGGCGTGCAACACACAGATAGATAGTTATCTTTAGAACTTGGAATCTGCGAGAGAAACGTGAACTGGATAATTCGTTATATTTATTTCACAGTCCGATATCATTGGACTGTAAGATAAATTCAGGGGGAAATAATTATTTGTCAGTTGTGGTCCTGATATGACGAAGACTAAGATTATGGCAGATAATGGAAAACATATATATTCACTCTTACAACCATTACGCTAAGTTATGTAATGGCATCACGAAAAGGTTCAGAATCGTCTGTCGGAAAGGTGATGAAAATTGTCCTCTGTGACACAAAAGGGAAGTGTCTCTGGTGAACATAGGATTTTGCATCGGTTCTCATCCTTACCACCACCAGACGAAACCATCGAATGTTGAAATTTCAACCAGAATCGAAAAATAGATGTCCTGACGTATGGCGGCACTAAGACAGCAGAAGAGTTTGTAAACAATGGAGGTCATCGGCAAACTGAGCTTGACTGTGTTGAAAAATCCGCCACGTAGCCTGCATCAATTCTAGTCAGACTTTCATATCTTTTTTTCACTAAATAGCGCCATCCTTAGATAATAGCGTGATGGTAATGAGATACTTTGGATGTGCAAAGAATTTTCAGAATATTCATATCTTTGGGGATTGTTGCAGTCATTTCCTGCAGCCGAAATCATCTACACTTCTTTCCGTGTGAAGTATAATCATAAGAAGAATCACTTGTTTCCAGGTGACACAAAATTATACACGATTTCCTTATTTCCAGGTGATGCAAAATTATGCAGAAGAATAGTTCTTTTCAGATGAAAATCATGCAAAAGGATTCTGTTCTTACCAGATGGTGCAAAACAATACAGAATTCCCTCGCTTCCAGACGGTGCAAAATTTTCTTGTTTCTAGTGCTGGGGAATTTATACCTTGTTTCCAGGTGATGTAATATCATGCACGAGGATTCCCTATTTTTAGGTGATACATCACACAGATGGATTCCCTTTTTTCTAGATGGTGTAAAATAACCATTGGGTTTCCTTGTTTCTAGTAGCGTGCGCTTATGCAGATTAATTCCCTTGTTTCATGGAAGATTCCCTTATTTCCAGCTGGGGTAAAATTATAAAGGATTCCGTTTTTCCCAGGTGATGTAAAATCATAAAGGATTCTCTTGTTTCCAGGCGATATGAAATCGTAAAGGATTCTCTTGTTTCCAGGCGATATGAAATCATAAAGGATTCTCTTGTTTCCAGGCGATGTAAAATCGTAAAGGATTCTCTTGTGTGTAGGTGATGTAAAAACGTAAAGGATTATCTTGTTTCCAGGTGACGTAAAATCATAAAGGATTCTCTTGTTGCCAGGTGATGTAAAATCATAAAGGATGCTCTTGTTTCCAGGTGACGTAAAATCATAAATGATTCTCTTGTTGCCATGTGATGTAAAATTATAAAGGATTCCATTATTTACAGGTGGTTTAAAATTCTAGAGATTCCCTTGTTTCCAGATTGTATAAAATCAGTGGGTTCTATTGCTTAGGTGATACAAAATCAAGCAGAATGATGCAGTTGGTTTCAGATTAGGTAAAATCATTTAGAATGATTTCTTTGTTTCCAGACGGTGCAAAATAACAGGTGGATTCCCTTGTTTCCAATACTGTGAACCCTGGTGGTTTAAAAATTACACAACAGGATTCCCTTGTTTCCAGGCGATTCAGAATCACTCAGAAGAGTTCTCCTGTGTTTCCAGATAGTGTAAATTGTACAGAAGGATCATTTACTTCAGGTGATGCAAGTTAATACAGAAGGATTCTCTCTTTTTTTCCAGATGGTGTAAAATAATAGAGACAGAACAATTCCTTTTTTTCTTGAGGTGTAAATTCATACGGAAGGATTCTTTTGTTTCCAGATGATGTAAGATCATATAGAAAGATTCCCTTGTTTACAAGGGGTGAAAAATCATGCAGAAAAATAATCTTATTTGCTTCCGGGTGGTGTGAAATCACATAAAAGAATTTCCAAATGATATAAACCGTACAGGAGAATTCGTTGTTTCTAGATGGTGTCAAATGATATGAAATGGTTTCCAGGTGATGTGCGATATCGCACAGAAGGATTGCCTAGGTTTCAGATGGGGTAAAATAGTATAGGAAGACAAAAATTAATTTAAAATTTAGTATCTGTAAATACTTTAAAATACCAAACTACCTGTGGGCCAAATTTTGAGTTATTTTTGGTTATTTTCTGCCAGGAGAGAAAGAATGTGAGAAAAACAATTCGAAGTTCTGAGCCAGCCAGCGTCATGTATTTTGTACGCGCGAAATTTATTTCACTCTCGCATGTGGTTTGCATAGTGGTCATTATGAGAAAAAAATAAAAATAAATTAAACCAAACAGAAAGAGGATAACGGAAAACTAAAAGACTTTCCAGTAATGAACTCGCTACAAATGTCGACTGACTTGTACAACACACGAATTCATTTCTCTAAAAACTACGAACAAGGAATCCAAGATGCGACGGACTGAACTGCCTAACGATCTATTGATATCTGGATGAATTATGGAACATTCCTTTCTAATAGCAGTCGTTTATAAAATGTGGATTTTGTGAAACAAATCAAACTTGGTGATGGTTTGTGAAAGTTATAAAAGTGTAACCATTGTAAAACGCTGACTGCTTGTATTGCGTTTAGGAACTACATAGAAACGTTCATGGCTATACGATGATGAAAACACAATGAAACTAAAACACGTCAGTTCATCTACAGTAGTGGTGTTTCGATGGGCTAATGATCATGCATTTTTCCGTTTTGGTGTACCACTAGTCATGCAGTCCTTTGTTTTGGTGGACCAATAGGCGTGCATTTTCCCGTTTTTTGGTGTACTCGCGAAGTGCTTGCTTCTGCTTCTACATTTCGTGTGTATGTTTGCGACTCAGAGTGAACTTAAAGGATACGAGAATCTCATTTTTAATTTGATATGTGCTGGCAGATTCAGAAGAATGCGCACATGAGTACTGTTAGAGCTGAGAAGCTGGGAAATAAATGACTCATCTAAGAAGGCCACCCTAGCCTTGCGGGGTGACCTTGAAGAAGTCTACTCCACGCACTCATGAATCAATACGAGAGACATTGAATATACACACACACGCACACATAAAAACACTTGAGGTTCCAACCTCTGAAGCCTGTCTCAGCAGTTTTTAGGACCCACCTCTGCCAATGTCCGCCGGCGAAAAAACACGAAGAGGGAATGAAGACGCGTACACCTTTTTTTTTTTTTTTTTTTTTTGGATAGCGGTCATGATGATGATGAATTAAGACAAGGGGCGTTTCGAAGGTGGACAGAGTTCCAGAGCAACAGAAATACTGCTGCCAGGAGGGAGAGACTAGAAGGTCGGGCATCTTGCAGGCTAGTCCTTGCCGTTCTCGCTGTCGGCAACTTTTGGGTCGTCATCCTCTTCCCCGTCTTCCAGGGAGGAGGAGGTCGACTCTTGACAGTCTTTGTGGTTAGCTGTGTTATTGTCCTCGAAGCTGTGAGGTTCATCACCGTTCTTCGTCTTCTTCTCCTCACGCAGAGGACACTCGGCAATCAGGTGGTCTGCCGACTTGCAGTTGTGACACCTTTTCGGCTGGGGTCCCAGATTGCACTTGGCTGCAATGTGATTGGCAAACTCCCCGCAGTTGTAACACCTGGAGAAAGAGAAAGTAGCGCATGTTATCCATTGTATGAAACAGAAGATACACTGTTCTGTGGATACACTATTCTGACCCAACTGAGGAAAGTTTGCCAATCACATTGCATAGGAGGACAATGTGATTGGCAAATTTTCTCCAATTGTAGTGTCTATATAGGTAAAAAGAAAGTCACGTGCAGCAACGACTATATAAAACAAACTTTCTACGCATTGCATGGATACACGATTCTGAGTCAATTGCCGAAAGTTGGCCAATCACGTTGCCTGAAAGTTCAATGTGATTGGCAAACTTCTGGCAATGATAACACCTGAATAACATAACAGTAGTACATATCATTGATTGTATGAAACAGAAGCTAAAGTCACCATCCCGTAGCTACATGACTGAGACCACTGAGGAAATTTTCCCAATTACATTGCATTGCAGTGCAATGTGATTGGCAAACTCCCAGCAATTGTAACGCTTGAATAAAAAGAAAGTAGTGCGTATTATCGATTGCATGAAACAGAAGATACGCTTTTTCACAGTTTTGTACATACACGACTGAGCCAGCTGAGGAAAGTTTGCCAAACGTTGCATAGTAAGTGCAATGTGATTGGCAAACTCCCCGCAATTGTAACACCTGGATAAAAAGAAAGTAGTGTATATAATCGATTGCATGAAACAGAAGATACTCTTTTTCACAGTTCCGTAGATACACGACTGGGCCAATTGAGGAATGTTTGCCAAACGTTGCATAGTAGTGCAAAGTGATTGGCAAAGTCCCCGCAATTGGAACACCTGAATAAAAAGAAAGTGCGTATTATCGTTTGCATGAAACAGAAGATACGCCTTTTCACAGTTCTGTAGATACACGACTGGGCGAATTGAGTAAAGTTTGCCAATCACGATGCATATCAGTACAACATGATTGGCAAACTCCCCGCAGTTGTAAGACCTGGATAAAAAGAAAGTAATGCGTATTATCGATTGCATGAAACAGAAGATACACTTTTTCACAGTTTCGTAGATATACTACTCTGACCCAATTGAGGAAAGTTTGCCAATCACATTGTATAGAAGGGCAATGCGATTGGAAAACTTTCCGCAGTTATTATATCTAGGTATAAAGAAAGTCACACACAGCAACGATTGCATGAAGTAGAATATAAAAGTAACTTGATCTTCTTTGATTAGTTCAAATGAAATCAGAAACAACAACGACTCTTATGAACGGAACACACACCCAAATAAAGCTTCGTTGTGAGCTTGGCCCAGGTGACGACGAAAAATGAGAAGAGTATCAAGAAGGACCGTGCTGAAAATTAAAATCGGTTTCATTCTTGTGCCAAAAGCAGTTCTCGGAGAAAGAATTAGATCTCGTGAACAGAAAGTACCTCACATTTGCATAATTGCAGCAAATGTAATCGCTCACCTATACTGTTCCGAAAAAGTTAAACTTTGCGGAACACCTTGTCACATGTACTGAACAAAATGTCTTTTTCAGTGCTATCCTTTCAAGCCAAAGATCAAGTTTCGATTCAAAAATACACTGCTGTTAATAGAAATTGCAACACCAAGAAAGAAACAAGCAATCACAATGAAATTTATGGGAGTGATTAGTAATGGTACAAGCTGAAAACGGTCACAATTACATACCGGTTCGTGATGAGGAAGGCCAAAAAATTAGTAATAAGTAAATCCACCATAGACGGTCATAACCGACTCTACACGCCGTATGATCGAATGAAACAGAGTTTGGATGATCGTCTGCGATATTGTATTCCATTCTGGTTCGACACGCATCCACAATTCGTTGTTTGTGACAGACGGCGGAGCCATGCGAGCCAGTCGTTGCGCGATGACACCCCAGACGTTCTCTATAGGCAACAAATCTAGCGAGCTAGCAGGCCAGGAAAGACGAGCGACTTGATGTGCACAGAGCACGTCTTGGACAGTACAAGCAACATGGGGGTGGGGCATTGTCTTGTTGGAAGACTGCTCCCGTGATCTTCTGAAGAAAGTGTAGAAGTTCAGCTTCCAACACTTCCGTGATGTAGCGTTGGCTGTTTAATGTGCCTGTGATGCGTAGTAGGAGAGTGCGTAAATGAAACGCAGTAGCGCCCCAGACCATCACGCTCGGCATGGGACCGGTATGACGCTGCACAATGCAGCCTTCCAGATGCCCTTCACCACGGTATCTGCGGACAAAGATTCGCCCGTCGTGATGCATTACATTGAATCTGGACTCGTCCGAAAACACAGTATGCTCCCATTCAGCACTCTAGTTTCGACGTTCGCTGCACCACTACAATCGCTGGTGCCTATGGTTCCGAGTCAAGGAAAGTCGCAGCAATGGATGGCGAGTTCAATGGATGACGAGGCCTCTCTGCAGCAATCGGTGGCGAAGAACGAGGCCTCTCTGCAGCAATCGGTGACGAACGACGAGGTCTCTCTGAAGCAATCGGTGACGAACAGCGAGGTCTCTCTGCAGCAATCGGTGACGAACAGTGCTTGCAGACACCGGACGATGTGTGACCACCCTCCATTGATGCGCAAGTGTTGTGCGAGACGAAAAATCGAACCATTTTTACATCGAACATTTTAGAAATCGAACCATTTTTACGCGAGTTATCGTGCGGAGAGACAGACGGACAAAGCTGGAGCATTGCATCGTGCGGACAGACAGACGACTTCCACAATGGAATATATAGAGCTATCCAAGACAGTACGAAAAAGTATCACGGAAGACGTAAGGAAATTCAACTGTAAACTAGTGAGGAAAGCAATTGAAAACAACCAAAGCCTAAAGATAGCAAAGGGACATCTCAGTAAGGGAAGAAAACAGATTATTGCACTGAGAAAAGAAGATGGTTCTGTAACAAGAAATAAAGGCGAAATTTTGACAAGAGTGAAAGATTTCTACTCCAAATTATATGAAAGGGATGATACATGTACTCCAGACATCATGAAAGGTACCAGTACCAGAGTTCTTCCAGTCCTCCCAGCAGAAGTTGCACATGCAATCAAGAACATGAAGCAGGGAAAAGCTCCAGGAGAAGATGGAATTACTGTAGACATCATACAAGAAGCAAGTGGAGAAATCGAAACAGTACTCGCCCAAATTTTCACTCGATGCCTTAATGAAGGGAAGATTCCTGAGGATTGGGACAACGCTACAATGATCTTGCTACATAAAAAAGGTGATATTGAGGATCTCAGGAACTACAGACCTATCAGCCTCCTATCAGTGGTTTATAAAATCTTCACTAAAGTTCTTTCACACCGCTTGAAGGTAACACTGGACATGGCTCAACCGAGAGAACAAGCTGGATTCAGGAGTGGCTACAGCACAAGAGATCATATCCACGTACTGAGAGAACTAATTGAAAGAGCGAGGGAATATGAACTTCCACTGTGCATGGCTTTTATTGATTATGAAAAAGCCTTTGATTCGGTGAAACCATCAGCAGTTGCAATGGCTCTGAAATCCTGCGGTATTGAAGATGCCTACATTAATATTATTAATAACATCTATGAAAATGCAAGTGCAAAGATTCGGCTGTTTGAAAACACAACACACATAAAAACTGGAAAAGGAGTGAGACAAGGTGACACCATATCTCCGAAGCTCTTTAATGCCTCATTGGAAAATGTCTTTCAATCACTGAACTGGGAAAACAAAGGGATAAAGATTAATGGAGATTATCTAACCCACCTTCGATTTGCTGATGACGTAGTCATTTTTGCAACTATCCCATCAGAGCTGCAGAGTATGATCCAGGAACTTGCTGACAAGAGTAAAGAAGTGGGATTAAAAATGAACTTTCAGAAGACAAAAGTGATGTTTAATGCTTTTGTGATGTTTAATGCTTTTGTGATGTTTAATGCTAATGAAGATTTATCGATTGATGGAGAAAAGCTGGAGATAACAGACACGTACGTTTATCTTGGACAGCAGATATCAAGTGAGGGTCACATTGATGAAGAAATTATTCGGCGTACAAAACTTGCCTGGAGAGCTTTTGGAAGAAACAGCATAATTTTAAAGAGCAATATGCCATTATGTCTTAAAAGAAAAGTGTTTGATCAGTGCATCCTTCCAGTGCTTACGTATGGTGCAGAGACGTGGACCTTAACTAAAAGAGACATACAAAGGCTGCAGACAACCCAAAGAGGCATGGAGAGGTGCATTCTTGGTGTAACCAGGAGAGATAAGAAGAGGAACTCGTGGATCCGAAAAATGACAAGAGTGGAAGACATCATGATCAGAGTTAAATCCCTGAAATGGCAATGGGCTGGACATACTGCCAGAAGGACAGACCATCGATGGACAACCGAAATTTTAGATTGGATTCCAAGGCACAGGAAAAGACCCAGAAGAAGACCACATGGAAGATGGGTGGATGAAATTCGAAAGTATGCTGGAGTGACATGGAGGAGACTGGCACAAGACAGACCGTTGTGGAGGAAACTTGGGGAGACCTTCGTCCAGCAGTGGATTGATAATGGTTGACAATGATGATGAACTATTAAATTAGCAATATGTATAAAACCGAAAGACAGATGGGGAAGGGGGCGCACAATAACTTATAGGTCGCCAAGGGAGCAGAAATGTTTAGTTACGCCTCCGCACATGTCTCTAATCATATACTACAGGGGAGCCGCTATACAAAGAGCATTAGGGGTGGAACAGAGCTTAATTCCCCCTACTTCGTACTCACCACTCTTCGGCAATAAAAAACAAGAAAGATGGCACCGAATTTTCGGGTGTAATAAGTACGTCTTTTGAATCCGTTCTGACGCAAATTAAATTTATCAAAGCTATTCAAAGTCAATGGAACCGGTGTGGAAAACAATAGTATCTGACGGAAGAAAGAAGTTTTTCAATCGGGTCTTTTAATCCCTCAGATATTGCTATAAAAGGAATCGTGAGCTTACGAACTCTTAGAAACAGAGTTATCGACAAAAATAAGATGTGACTTTACGTAACTTGGTGGGAAAACCATGCATTATTTTAGGAAGAAAGTATTCACAAAAGGTTCATCCATATGAGCGGTATCGGTCCAAGAAAAAAAAATTTAGTCGAGTTTTCAGGAGCCCAGATTTTGCTACAAATACATCAGAAGTAGAAATTAACACTTATGACCCCTGGTGGCCAAAGCATTCTTTACCAAACATTAGAAATTACGTGAAAAATATTTTCCGTCAAGTCTTGTATGCGATGCAGGAAGAATTTTTCAAATCGGAGTTTTAGGAGCAGAAAACGCAATTTACCATTGTGAGCCCTAGCGGAAAGTCTATGATTTACTTGAAAATTTTGAATTTATAGGGAAAATATTTCGCATCGGAAACACTGTCCAACAAAGAAGGAATTTTTCAAATCGGACTTTTAGAAGTAGAGATATTGACAAAAATAAGATATACATTTACACCCCTGGCGTAGAAACCATGCATTATTTCAAGAAGAAAATGTTCCTAAAATGTTTGTCGACATGAGTAGTATCGGTCCACAAAAGACTTTTTTCAATCGAGATTTTAGAAGCTCATATTTTTCTGCAAATACATCAGAAGCGGAAATTAAGACTTAACCGCCACCTGGTGGCCAAGCAATTTTTTACAAAAACTTGAAATTACGTGCAAACGATTTCCCATCAGGAGCTGTATCCGGTGCAGAAAGAATTTTTCAGATCGGAGATTTAGAAGCAGAGAGATATAGGGGAAAACGCAATTTACCTTTACGCCCCCTAGCAAAAAGTCTATAAATTACTTGAAAATTTTGAATTTATAGGAAAAACATGTCACACTAGAAACACTATCCAACAAAGAAGGAATTTTTTAAATCGGACTCTTAGAAGTAGAGATATTGACAAAAATAAGATATACATCTACGCCCCCTGGCGTAGAAACCGTGCACTATTTTAAGAAGAAAATGTTTCTAAAAGGTTTGTCAACATGAGTAGTATCGGTTTACAAACGATGTTATTTTCAATCGAGAATTTAGAAGCTCATATTTTGCTGCAAATACATCAGAAGCGGAAATTAAGGTTTACGCCCCCTGGTGGCCAAACCATTTTTTTACAAAAATTAGAAATTACGTGCAAACGATTTTCCATCAGGAGCTGTATCCGGTGCAGGAAGAATTTTTCAGATCGGAGATTTAGAAGCAGAGATATAGGGGAAACGCAATTTACCTTTACGCCCCTAGCGGAAAGTCTGTGAATTACTTGAAAGTTTTGAAATTATATGAAAAACATGTCACACGGAAAAGACTATCCAACAAAGAAGAAATTTTTCAAATCGGACTCCTAGAAGTCGAGATATTTACAATAATAAGATATACATCTACGCCCCCTGGCGGAGAAACTGTGGAATATTATAGGAAGAAAATATTCCGAAAAGGTTTATCGATGTGAGTGGCATCAGTCCACGAAATAATTTTTTCAATCGATATTTTAGAAGCTCGGATTTTATGGCAAATACATCAGAAGCAAAAATTAACACTTACGCCCCCTGGTGGCCAAAGTATTCTTTACCAAAAATTCGAAATTATATGCAAAAGATTGTGCATCAGGAGATGTATCCGCTGAAAAAAAAAATTCAAATCGGAGTTTTAGAAGAAGAGTTATCGGAAAAAATGCAATTTACTTTTACGCCCCCTGGCGAAAAATCTATGCGTAATTTGAAAAAGAAACTATATCCAAAATACTCTTCGACATAAATGGAATCGAAAGATAAAAGATTTTTTTCAATCGGATGTTTAGAAGCAAATATGTGGAATGAAACGTATTTTTGAATTCGATATCTGCATTTACGCCCTCTAGCGGCAAAATTGTACATCGTAAAAAAAAAAAAATAGGAAATGAAGGATCATCATTCGCATATTTCAAGCTTTCGAAAGCAAAAAGAATCGGACTAATAGTTGCAGAGATACCGTGGGTACAGACGGACGGACGGACAAACCGAGAACATAAGCACGATCTTTTTTTTCAAAAGACGTGCTAAAAATGCAGCAGAATTTTAAAATTAATAGCTGCCAGTTTTTATTTAATTCCGTTTTAAATTTAAGATAATTACATTAATTTAATTTCACTTACAACTAATGCAACCATGAGCTCTTCAGTTTTAGTGCAATAATTTTCGTGCAGCATTAATTAATATTATTTAAATGTTGATCCCTTCCCCATCATCGGTGGGTTTTCAGGAATATTTAGATGACCCCCAGTTGCTTTGCTGCGCTGAGGAGTATTAAGCATACAAAGCTACCACAGACTATAAATTATAGTCCTGTATATATTAGCGTGCTGCGTATACTTACTGAATCAACATTATCGATAAATAATGCTGTTCTGAACCTCTATGCACGTTTTGCTGCAGGAGTTCACCCTTTGGAGGTCACTGTGTCTCGATTTGATATTACGCTATGCCTTAGCTCAACAGACGCCATGTTCAGTCTTCGCTTCCGTGCCGGGAAACAGATCGACCGGATATTATTGTATAAATGTCAAAGCACTCAATAAACCATTCCATAACTACTGAATTACATAAAACTTTAAAATCATTTAAAAGCCCTTAAAATATCCAACACGTAACACTGGTTGTATCCATAGATTCACACACTATATTTTATATTAAATGGAGTATAGTACTTCACGTGCATGAATGGCCATTATCAGTGTTAGTACCACAAAAATGGAGAGATAAGGTCTCTCTGGAGCTGAAGGGATAGTGTCCAATATCAAGTCGGAGAACAAACCGTTAACACACAGTTCGAAAATTAATTTAGATAGTAATAAACAAAGGAACAGTCACTAACGATTAATACTATAGTGTGCATTGAATCCAATGGTATTTGAGCTCTGAAGCACTGCACAGTTTCATGGATAAGTTCGCCTGGTTATAATTAGTTAAAGTAGGCTGTAGTTGTTGGCGGTTAGATTGAAGGCTGTCTTCACACTTTGGTCATATTTTGAATGCACGAGAAACGACACGTGGACACTAACTGCTGTGAGCTTGTTCGGAATTTAAACGGACACAACATAACCTCGCACTCGTGCATGGACTCCAAACGAACCAAGTTATACTTCCTGGTTAAACTTGTGGTTTGTCTTCGCTATGGATTTCAGTACAGCGTGTACCATCTTTAGGCCAGAATTGTCGCTTACTGTCACACGTGTAACAAGCCGCGATGCTTCTCCGGGTAATGGGCTGGCATGTTGTCCACAAATCTCTCAACCTCTTTGGTTATGGTCATTCCGCAACTAAAATCAACATAGATTTCGGAGTCTCCTATACCAGCTACAGAGAAATTATACCAAACAACCGAGAGCCAAAGAACATTCGAAATAGTTGTGGCATATACAAAATTCCGTTAAAAACTGAGAATAGCCTAACCACCAAGAAGAAATACTATGTAGGAAACACTAGAAACAGCTTGAAACACCGAATCAGACAACATAGAAACAATTGGAGCAGAAAATAAAATAAAACTGCATTGATAGAATATTGCCTTAATAATCAAGTAGACCTAGACTTTGAAAACATAAAGATAAGTAATAGACAACGGACAGAAACAGCTTTAAGATATGCTGAAGCAGTTCTCATTGAGAAGACAAACAACCTTAATTGCAACAAAAGCAACTGCATCGACCTTGCACTACCTTGGAAATTGCTAATAAATAACGAAAAAGAAAAACAAAACAAAACAAAACGAAAAATAGTGTTAGAGATTTTATACTAGGTTTTAGGATTTCATACAAAATATCAAAATGCAACTTTTATTCCATCTCGTGCTCCCCTTCCTTTGTTTCCCCAAAGCGTGAGAGAAATTTCACAATGTCAGTTCCCCATTAAACACAGGAAGCATGGTTCATTTTGTACACCAGATTGTAGGAGTTTAGTATTTGCACATTGTATGTTGAAAGCAGATATATGTTGAAAGCAGATATCGCGTCTCTTTTGATGCTTTACAGGTTTCCATTTCAATGCAGCCGACTAATGGACCCAGCTAGCCCCCTCACATTTTACTATGAGGCTTGAGATTAACCGAGGGCGGTGTGTTTGTTTCCCACGGGGAACTTTCGGATATGCTTAAGGGCATTTTTGAAGACATGGGGAGGTGGAGGCGAGAAGACAGTTGTCTCTAGGTTCCGAAAGCGAGCGGTCGCAAAAGAGGACGACGAGGAAACTGCCCCAGGCGAGACTGGGAGGTCTTAGGCGGACCGGTAGAAAAATTAATAGAGCAAACGGACAACCTTTTCAGGGGATTAAATGAAGAGAAGAATAAAGATTTCTTAGACTTATTAACGAATCGCAAGAATTATTTGCTTGTAAGTGTGACATGGATGGTAAGTCAGATAATATCCAAAAACTTGAAAATTTCATCATCCTGGAGCGGGACCCGAACCCGCGTCTCCCATATAGCGCCCGGGTATGCTAACCACTACACCATCCAGAACAACCAAGTCGCAAGTTTCCGATTAATTTGAATATAACCATCACAGGATTCGCTATAGTCGAAGCAACCGGCATTCATGTTTAGCGAATCTGGAGGTTAAGAATCCTATCCCGTGATTGCCCGGAGGAGCAGATAAATCATGAAAGAAATACGGGATTACATCATATAATACAAATTTTGAAGATGACAATCCGATATTTGGTGTAAATGTGACAAGGATGGTAAGTCAGATAATATCCGAACACTTGAAAATTTCATCGTCCTGGAGCGAGACCCGAACCCGCGTCTCCCAGATAGCGCCCGGGTATGTAATTCAAAATTTGTATTATATGGTGTAATCCTGTATTTCTTTCATGATTATTTGCTTATTACCTATTACTTAGAATTATTATCACTCTCACTACTATTATTTTATCATCTTCAACTACGCGAGGTTCACGAGGTAATAAGACGAGCCTCGTAACAATTACAAGTTCACAACAGGCTACAAAGATAGCAACGAACTTGTTAACAATAGCGAGGAGGTTAGATATCGGTGACGATAGCATAGTTGCGCAATGACAATAACCAAAGGAGTAACAAGTGTGGCACTAACACTGATAATGATAAGTGTGGTACTAACACTGATATTGGTCGTACACGCATCACCGAGATATAGGAGACGTTGAGAGATTTGTGGACAACATGCCAGCCCATTACCCGGAGACCCACCGCGGCTTGTCACAAGTGTGACAGTAAGCGACAAGACTAGCCTAAAGATGGTACACGTTGTACTGAAATGCATAGCGAAGACAAACCACAAGTTTGACCAGGAAGTAAAACTTGGTTCGTTTGGAATCCACGAGTGCGAGGTTATGTATGTTGTGTCCGTTTAAATTCCGAACAAGCTCAAAGCAGTTAGTGTGCACGTGTCGTTTCCCGTGCATTCAGAATATGACTAAAGTGTGAAGACAGCCACCAATCCAGGCGAACTTATCCATGAAATTGTGCAGTGCTTCAGAGTTCAAGTTCCATTGGATTTAGTGCACACATTAGTATTAATCGTGAGTAGCAACTATTAGTTTGTTTCTGCTATATCTAAAAGAATTTTCGAACTTTGTGTTAACGGTTTGTTACTCCGACTTGATATTGGACACTATCCCTTCAGCTCCAGAGAGACCTTATTTCCCCATTTTTGTGGTACTAACACGGATAATGGTCATACACGTGAAGTACTAGATCCCATTTAATAGAAAACTTACTGTGTTGACCTATGGATACAACCAGTATTACGAGTTGAACATTTTAAATGATTTTAAAATTTTATGGAATTCAGTTGTTATGGAATGGTTTATTGAGTGCTTTGACATTCATACCATAATATCTGGTCGATCTGATTCCCGGCACGGAGGCAAAGACTGAACATGGCGTCTGTTGAGCTAAGGCATAGCATAATATCAAATCGAGACACAGTGACCTCCAAAGGGTGACCTCCTGCAGCAAAACGTGCAAAGAGGTGCAGAACAGCATGGTTTATCGATAATGTTCATTCAGTGAGTATTAAGCAGTGTGCTGCACTGGGCTCGCCTTTGTTTTTTGTTTTTTTTCTATTTATGAAGATTTTTATTTGTAACCTTCGTTAGGGCGAGCAACAGATTTCGTATGCAGAGAGTATGGTTGCCAAACTTTTAGATTTATAGCTCCCGCATTTAAACAAGAGACAGAAAGAATATACATATTCTTTCAAGGGATAGAAAGAATATGTTGATGTGTTCTCTGTGTGCTGGCTAGTTGATGTGGTTTATTGTGGTGGCGATCACACAGCGTTCTAGGCTTCAAAGACAATTAAGGGCAATTAAGAGCAACAAAGAGAGAGAGACACACACACGCCGTAGGGCAAGAAATCTAGCCAGAACCGGCTGAAGCCGGTAAAAAAAAAAAAGAAAAAAAGACAAGCAAAGCATTGGGGGTGCCTTCTCTAGTGAGGCGCCCAGTGTTGCCAGAAACTTTTACCTGAAATCAGTAGACCAGAGTTCAAAAAATCAGTAGAAATCACTAGATCAATTTTTTTGCTTGAAATATTCACCATCTCACAAATGTAACGCAGTATTGGATGTAATCTCATTATAAATGAATACTTAAATCTACTGGTATATCAAATATTACCTGTACTACACAAACTACTAATAAACAGCGGAATGAAAATTCAAACCAGTACAATCCTCAGTAGCTATTTTTTATGAGATATCACTGGTGATCAGCTATATAAAACAATGCTTAGCATTAAAACTACTGTTGGTGTAAATAATCATGGCATTTGCCTTTTAATCAAACATACAGCTGGATCCGTCCCACGTGTCTTCCTAAAAACAAAGCGTTATGTACATACTTACACTTGTTACTCAACGATACGTAGATGTTCCCAAAGTACGTGAAATAAGTGCTATACACAAAAAAGTACCATTAATGCAGATGTCGTACAATAGACGTTTTCCTGATATTCTGCGTTTTAACAAAACTAGGGAACATCTTTGTATAACAGACTAATTATCTAGAATAAAAAATATTTCATAAGAACCAGTATGAATTTAAATAAATAATAGGTAGCAGGTGTTGAATAATTTTAGTTTTGGTCAGCCTTTTCTCTTCAGACCAGTTCTGAGGTGAATCTTGTCCATAGGATCAAGATGGTGAGCCCTGAAAGAATGCAGACATTCTTAGACAGCAAGTCTCTGAGTGTGTAGGTGGTTTTAAAAAAGAGAAAAAGTAAGTAAATTACAAAATCTATCAGTAGAAAGGAGTCAAAATCAGTAGATCTGCTGATAAATTAGTAGAATGGCAACACTGGGAGCCTTTGACAACGCAACTCAGTTTTAAATGTTAAATTGCCTGTGTGGGAAAAATAAAATATTTCTGATGCTTCTACAGCTTTATTTCTTTTTAGAACCAGGAGTGCTTTTTGCTCTAAAGCAGTACTGACCAAATCCTGCCTTCCTCTTTGCCCACAGACTATCGCGCTTTGTCGCATCAGGTAATGCATCTTCTTTCGCTTTCAGTTCTTCCTTTTTCTGAGGAATTGAAACACATAGTTTTGGAGCACCCCTCCCCCTCCATCCCGGAGTGCCTTACATCTCTTTAAAGAAAGGTAGCAGCTTCTTGGAGTGATAGTTAACGATGGGTCGGAATTTCGCTCTCTAAAAATTTCACGAAGCGCTTTTTTTCTTCACGTGAATAAAATGCGAAGGACATTAAGAAATTAAAGTGAAATCTCCATTAACGGACACCTCTGAACAACGGTAACATCCGAGTAACGGCAAGTTTTGGTTGGTACCGAACAGCTTGCGTAGGATTAACATCAACGATAACTTCCGAATAACGAAACCTCTTAACAGCGGTTAACGCACACCCCTATCAGCCCGAAGGAGATCTAACAGATGCCCTTCCCCCTTTGATTACGTAGTTCCTTCGGTATCGGTAAGAGGAATAAAATAGTGGTAAAGAATATTTATTGCTAACGGCATAATAATTTGGATAAGTCTGGTATGATTAAGTGGAAAGAAAGGAGACAGAAGTCAAGTTCTATACGTGAGGCGAACTACAACTTCCATGATGTATGTTTCAATCGCCCCCGAGGGTTGAGGGGGTGGTTCATGGGACCTAGGATTTTCCCCGTTGGGGGCGATGTTTCTTGGTTTTGCTCCTGTGGGCTCTGGTTCCTGCTTTACGGTGCGCTGCAAGCTAACTGTGCAATCACGTTTATCTAACATTTTCTTTTTTTCTTTTTTCCTTTCCTATAGCATACCCTAAGCCCTAATCTGCCGCCCCGGTGGGGCAGTGGTCTAAGCGATGGCCTCTGGTCATTCGTCCGAAAGGGGTACGGGTTCGAATCCCGGTAAGGCATGGATGATGTGTTTTTGCCTTACGGCACTGGCTCTCTCCCTACGTCACACGCCATGTACTGCAAAAACGGTGCACATGAAAAATAAAAAAAAATACGAACCTTTGTTTACAGGAAAAAATTTGACTGGAAAATCGAAAACCGTGCGGGGTATCTTGCTCACGTTAACCAAGTCTATTTCTAGGGAAACGTTGACATGATATCTCCTTGTTTCCTTTGGGAATTGTGTTTTCATGCCCTAACTGCGAAGTTACGTTAAGTGTATATTTACATTTGTCACATTATTTTTTGCTTTAGATGTTGGTGCAGACTTTTTTTTTTTTTTTTTATCAGACACCAGCATTCATGAGCAAGAAACTGCACCTTACTCCGTCATACACAAGAGTTGTGTTCCATAGGACAGACAGAGATAGCGATTAACGTAAAATGGTTAGTTAAGCATGCAATAATATAGGTTCTGTTTATTTTTCGAGGTTTGCATGCATTCCATTTGTCATTTTCTTGTAGGACTTCCGTCCACAGTGAGTAGAGTTTAGGTCCCATCCACCTACAGCGAGATTGCCTTTTGGGCAGGACACAGAAACGGAAGGAATGAGAGCAAGTCTAGCGACTTTGACAGAACAGTTTGTAGTGAGATTAGAGTGCAGTGGATGGCGCCACCGTACAAGTACGATGTTGCACACAGAGGGGTGAGAGAATTTCAGGGTGGGGGGCATAGGAAAGGATATCCATTTAACCAATGGGTCCAGCCTGGGGGCGGTCACTTAACGTGCTCGTCAGATGCACGACGGATATTCAGCGATTAGCACACCATCTCTGAAAGATCAGCCCAGGCTCGAACCTGAGGACCTTGCATCGATAGTCTGACTCGCTAACCACTAGGCCATCCGCGGCTGTTATTCTTTGAGGTTATTTAAAGCATGCATTTATAGAGGTTCTGTTTCTTTCTCGGGGTTATTTAAGCATGCAATAATAGAGGTTGTTTCTTTTTCGGGATTATTTAAGCATGGAGTAATAGAGGCTCTGTTTCTTTTTCGGGATTAGTTTTTAAGCATGCAAAAATAAAGGTTCTTTTTCTTTTAAGAGATTATTTGAGCATGCAATGATTGAGGTTCCGTTTCTCTTTGTGGGTTATTTAAGCGTGCAGTGATGCAGGTTATTTTTCGAGATTTTTTCTTTTTTTTTTTTTTTGGTTGGAGTTTTAACGACCACCGTGAGCAACTCAGTGGGCTGTAAGCAGTCGCCCGTCCCTAATTTAGGGTCACTGCTTCCAGGGAAGGGATAGAGCCACTTTAACATGCAATAATAGAGATCTTGTTTATATATCCAGGTTATTTAAGCATGCAATAATAGAGATCTTGTTTATATATCCAGGTTATTTAAGCATGCAATAATGGAGGTTCTGTTTCTTTCTTTTCTAATATTTTGCAGTTAAAAATAAAGTTTTAATGCAGCTATTATTATTCCTACAGCTAAGTGATAGCAAAATATTTCAAAATAATAATAATCGTGATTTTATGGAATTAAGATTTTTATGTTACACAATTCAGACATTTCTTTATTAAAAAAACTACAAAAATTACAAGAATTCTTATATTTTCAAATATGTTTCAAATCTGCCTTCGCTTTGTCTTGAATGACAGCTTGAGAGAAATGCATGCTCTGCTGGTTATGGTGTTCGATCCAAGTAGCCAGCATTATATTTCAAGATTCGTAGGGAACTGAGCGCTTTTATGAACTCATTTAGCATTAATGGCTCGCACTATCGAATCACGTAGTCTCATTCATGTCCCGCTGGAAGCCAACGCAATTCAGCTTTATCAAACCAGTTTAAAAACTAATGCTTTACTTCTAATGAATGTGATTTTCTCGCCTTCTTCCCCACTTTATCGCTGTTGGCACTCAAATTCTTTTTTACGTTTTCCTGCCATGTTCAATCATTATCTATCAAGAAAAAAACGGCACGCAACAAAACATAAGCGCTTAGACAAAATGGCAATACATTTTGACACTGAGCCCTGGAAAGGCGAATGAACGTTGAAGAATGCAAGGAGTGCTGACGTATATGCGTGCACATGGTACGCCGGCGCAGAAACTTCTCGGTTTGTAGCAAACCGAAATTTTAGACCGGATTTCAAGAGGCAGGAAAAGACCCAGAAAAGATCACATGGGAGATGGGTGGATGAAATTCGAAAGCATGCGGGAGTGACATGGAGGAGACTGGCACAAGATAGACCGTTGTGGAAGAAAATTGGGGAGACCTTCATCCAGCAGTGAATTGATAGTGGTAGTTGTTGATGATGATATTAATTTAATTTAAATATATATATTTTTAATTAAACTTAAATTACATAATCCCGACTCCTCTCCCCGAAATGAAGTTCTACGTCACTGCTAGTGAGTTATTCGTATTTGTTGTTTTTGCGTATTAACCGTGATTTGAATAACTCGTTCTTCTCCTTGAGTGTGTAGAAGAAGTCAAAGGGAGTTTAATAGATTTTTCATGCTTGTCGCAAAACGGTGATTCATTGTCATTTATCGTTGAAGACAATTTTTTTATTAATGTTTTAATCTCCTTAGATAAACTTAGAAAAGTGGTTAGTATTTTTACCTGATTTTCCGGAACCTTTTCTTGGACATAGGCCTCCTATGGGAGCCTTTACATTCTTGTCCTTCTGGCCCGGTTACTAATGTTGCTTCTAGACCCTTGTCAGAGATTTTGCACTCAAATTCTACTTCTTCTTCGTCACCCAGGCTGCGGAATCCGGGCATTTGAATCACAGACTAGAAAAGAGAAGAAAAGAATGCCTTAGAATTAGAAATACAGAAAAATAACACTTTGGAATTAGAAATTTTTCCAGTCAAGAACTTACGTAGGGGTTGAAGGTTGACTTGAACCTGTTTTTTTGTTTGTTTTTTCTAAACAAAATAAACCAACAGAAATACACTATGCGTCTTTTTCCATGTACCCTCCCTTAACCATAACACACCAATTTGAACTCCGTAGAACACTCTGTATTCCAGCCATGCAGAAGGATTTGAGTTGCTGTCGTAGACACTGCACGGCACAGCTTTGTAGTTGTTTATCTCTAGTGAAGTTATGTTCTTCTAAATGTTCCTTAAGTAGGCCGAACAGGTCAAAATCATTTGGAGCTAAGTCCGAGTTGTAAGGGGGATGAAAGTATTTCCCACCCCATTAATGACAAAGTTATCACTGTCATATGAGCCGTATGTGGCCTAGCATTGCCATGCAACAAGGTGACTGACCTGTTTCGACAATTTTCCTGGCGATTTGCGGATAGTGGGCCCGAGCTTCTCTTTTACGAGGGCAGCGTAATAATACTGTGCATCCATTTTTGCTCCTCCTGCAAGAATATCACCAAACAGTAACCTATTTTCCTCCCAGAATGCAGTACCAATTAACTTTTCTGCAGACGTCACTTCCTTGAATTAAAGTAGCCATTAGCTTTTCTGCAGATGCCACTGCCTTGATTGAAGCAACCATGCATCCAGTAGTTGTCCTGCAGACGCCACTGCCTTGAATTAAAGTACCCTTGTAGCCATTAACTTCTCTGCAGACGCCACTGTCTTGAATTAAAGTTGCCATGCAGCCATTAGCTTTTCTGCAGACGCAACTGCCTTGAATTAAAGTAGCCTTGTAGCCATTAGCATTTCCGCTGACGCTGCTGCATTGAATTAAAGTTGTCATGTAGCCATTAACTTCGCTGCAGACGCCACTACCTTGAATTAAAGTACTGTAGCTTTGTAGCCATTAACTTCCCTGCAGACGCCACTGCCTTGAATTAAAATAGCCATGTAGCCGTTAGATTTTCTGCAGACATAACTGCCTTGAATTAAAGTAGCCATGTACCTATTAGCTTTTCTTCAGGCGCCACTACCTTGAATTAAAGTTACCATTTAGCCATTACATTTTCTGCAGACGCCACTGCCTTGAATTAAAGTTGCCATGTAGCCATTAACTTCCGTGCAGACGCCACTGTTTTGAATTAAAGTACCCTTGTACCCATTAACTGCCCTGCAGACGCCACTGCCTTGAATTAAAATAGCCATGTAGCCGTTAGCTTTCCTGCAGACATCACTGCCTTGAATTAAAGTAACCATGTATCCATTAGCTTTTCTGCAGGCGCCACTACCTTGAATTAAAGTTGTCATGTAGCCATTAACTTCCCGTGCAGACGCCACTGCTTTGAATTAAAGTACCCTTGTAGCCATTAACTTCTCTGCAGACGCCACTGCCTTGAATTAAAGTAGCCATGTAGCCGTTAGTTTTTCTGCAGACATCACTGCCTTGAATTAAAATAGCCATGTAGCCATTAGCTTTTCTGCAGGCGCCACTACCTTGAATTAAAGTTGCCATGTAACCATTAACTTCCCTGCAGACGCCACTGTTTTGAATTAAAGTACCCTTGTAGCCATTAACCTCCCTGCAAACGCCACTGTCTTGAATTAAAGTAGCCATATAGCCGTTAGTTTTTCTGCAGACATCACTGCCTTGAATTAAAGTAGCCATGTAGTCATTAGCTTTTCTGCAGGCGCCAACACTACCTTGAATTAAAGTTGCCATATAGCCATTATCTTCCCTGCAGGCGCCACTGCCTTAAATTATCTGCCGTGGGGAACTCTTGTAGGGCCATTCACAGCTAGTTCATTTGGTTTCTGGGTTAAAATAGTAAACCAAAGTCTCGTCACTGGTCACGATATGCTACAGAAATGCATATCCCTCAGACTTAAAGTGATATAAAAACTCTGTGCATATGGCATCACTAAACGACGTCTGATCGAATGTCAACGCCATCGATATCCGACGTGTACACACTTTTCTGAAAAGCAGGTGCTCATGGACGATTTTTTCCACATTACCTACCAAGACTGATGTTGACTATTGCAGCTTTATCATGTACCTTTACCCACGTGTTGCCCAGAAGAACATGTTGCACACGATCGATGCTCATATCGGTCACAGAAGTTGCCAGCCATGTCCATTCGTTACTCGTTGTCGGACCTCGAAAGACCTGTTCTAGCAATCCTAGACACATGCCTATGACAGTCTCCCCATAACTGTTCTTGCAATAATCGCGAAATTTCAGCAGGTCTTATATTTTCCTTCAGAAGAAATTTAATAATACAACGCTGTCCCATACCCAGTGGTACGTCTTAGCAATCAATAACTCAAAGCCGCTCCGTTATCTTACGGCACTGGCTCTCTCCCTTCCCTGGAACCAGTGGCCTTTAATTAGGCCGGGCGACTGCTTATGGCTCATCGAGTTGCTCACGGTGGTCGTTAAACACCCAATCAAAAGGGAAAGAAAAGCTGACTCACGCTAAAATGCACCTCGCAAGCACCGCGTGCACGAAACCACTACTGGCGTGAGGGGATTCTGGATTCTGTTGCAATCTGTGCAGAACATGGAGCGGTACAATAAAAAATTCCAGTT
Organism: Macrothele yani; assembly: GCA_039090855.1. Classification (NCBI taxonomy): domain Eukaryota; kingdom Metazoa; phylum Arthropoda; class Arachnida; order Araneae; family Macrothelidae; genus Macrothele; species Macrothele yani. The sequence goes on along the minus strand of CM077005.1, from coordinate 15,705,662 downwards.
CAACGTTGAACCACTGTGGTAAAATGACGTCATCGAAGCTTTACACTGGATAATTTCAGATATGCGAACTAGTCATTCTTCTTATTGCAGAAGGAGCTAAGCATTCCCACTCATGAACAATAAAGAACAAAGTCCTTAAAAGTATGAAGCCTGGCCCGGCATTAGTTTTCCGACTTTAAAACATAAAATCTACTACTCAAAATCTTTCTTTGGTACTTAAAAAACACACTGACTACCCATACTGCCTCTTTTAAGTTCATAGATGCGCTGGTTATGCAGTTACTAATTCTCAGGCTATTCATTTTTCAAAACGACTTGTCAGATTCCCGGTTTGTATATATACACTTCATGCGATACAGCATACGATATGATTATTGTTCAGTGAGAGTTTAAAAGGAAGGAGAAAGTTGTACCTCTGTTTTCAAATGGTATGGGCAACTTAAAGACAAGTATTTTAAAGAAAACGACATGCAAAAACGCAGAAGAGCTAGTACGAGTTCAGCAGTTATTAAGCGCATTCAGAATGAAGTTTCCTCTGGGTTGATTTTCCTCCTGTCTCCTTTCTAACACTCGTTGAAACAGCTTACAGATTTAGTGATATGCCATTGTATTAACAATGTCATCACGATTATCTTGATTCAGAACTACTTCATTTCAGCCAATGAGTGGAGTTTTCAACCCGTGGTGTCTTGTTATATGTAAATATGTAAAATATAATTAAATAGTGACTTTGGTTATTCTGTGCGCGAACAGCAGCTAGAAATTCGCCTTCATTTAAAAAGGTGCTTAACAGATTCCCTCGAAAAGAGCCATTTCTTTGTTGACCGGGACCACCCACGAAAAAAAGGATCCCACCCCTCTTTTATCTACCTGTCGTTGGAGGACACACTTTCCAGGAGAAAGCCTGCCAGTGACAATTCGCCGGCAAGCAATTAGGAGCAATCGAGGGACAGAGAGAGAGAAAGGAAAAATACAGAGTGGTCATAAAGAGGGATTCTGGCAGGCTTGTTTGGGAATGGGGACAGACAAGGAGGATTTTTGCTCAGGCGCCAGGCAGGGAGGAACGATTTTGCGCAGGGATGAATGAGACGAAATTTTCGCTGGAAATACATAGAGAAAGCTACCCAAAATATCCATCTCCCGCTGCAAGTATATACTAATTTATTTTGACTGACCGATATTTCCCTCCCCTACCTGAAGAATAAAGACTGTGCGGACGAAATCACCTGTCGTTACATTCAATTTGTCGAGCTACTTATTTATTTGCTTCCCTGCTCCAAATAACAGGAACCTGCAAACAGCGATTCTTCTGATAAGTTGGCGCCCACTTCAATACTTAACAATAACCACGCCAATAGTCTTGTAGCGTTTCGAAAAAAAACGGGTGGATTTTAGAGTTTTTTGGATTTCAGAATTTGAAGTAAGGAAGGCTCAGTATGTACTATCCAAGGTCCCCCTCTCCAAAGCTGACTATGTGCTTTAGCAACAGTTCTGGACATTTCACAGGAAGTATTCACGCGAATGAATAGGAGAGTTCCAACTCTGTATGGCCTTTATTGATTATGAAAGGCTTTTGATTCCGTGAAAACATCACAAATTATAATGTCTTTCACATCCTACGGTATTGAAGACGCATATCTTAATGCCTTTAATAACATCTGTGAAAATACAAGTGCAAAGGTTGGATTGTTCGAGGACACAAAACACATACAAACTGGAAAGCGAATGAGTTATATCTCCCAATCAACGCTATTCTGAAGAAAGCCTTTGAGCATTTGAAGTGGAAAAACAAAGATATAAAGATTAATGGAGACTCTATAACTCGCCTTCATTTTGTTGACGTCTTAGTAATTTTTCCAAATACCTCCTCAGAGCTGCTGTGTGCACTGTAAGTGGTGTGAACATACGGAAAATTCACGAAAATAGCGTGCTGCAAAATTGCCAGTGTTTTAACGAAATTTTCGTTTTTAAAAGAGTTCCCCCCTTTTTTTTTTTTAAACTTCTGTGTTTTCACAGATTTTCCGTAGTCAGTAACCCTATTTATTTCACAAAAGCTCATTTCAGGGTTTTCCGTATTTATGCAGAAATTTTGCAAAATCGAAAAACCTGAATTTTTCAGCCCTTACACCAAAGAATCCTTTCGCACCGGTTGGATTCGATCCGAGGTCGTTTGGGTAGGCTCAACAGAAACCGCGCGTCTTAACCACTGAGCCAGAAATACTCAGTAGTCACTGTCACGTTCAAGGTAAACCTCTAATTGCGTGATAATAATAATAATAATTTTTTTTTGTCATTAATGCGAGTGAATTGGTCATTTTATTTTCTGTTTGAGCTTATTTTTCCAAAAAGGTTTCTAATAATTTTATTTCTTCTGCAGGAGGACTTATCACAAATTAAGTATTTTTTTTTCATTGTGAAATTTAGAAGTAACAGAATGTTAGATCTTTTTAAATTGACAATTACTTCTTCATGAAAACGTGAAATGTAGTTCTTTATAGTTTTTATTATTTCACAAAACTCCTAAATGTAAAATTTACTCTTGATAGCTATAATAGTAAGTGCAGATATATGTCGTACAAGATCTTTCGAAATTACAGAGCATTTCATCATCAGGTACATCTTACACCAAGGAGAAAATTACTGGAATAGGAACAAAACACTATGACGAACAAGTTTGTTCGCGCCGGAATAAGTCACTCTTCCTCAATGCAAGAAAGGTTTCTGAAAATTCAGAATTTTTCTGGCATATGAAAAATCCGTAAATTTCAGGTTTGTTTCCGTCATTTCACGGAAAAGGTTGTATTAGAAATATGTTTCGTTAACTCACGAAAGGAATCACGGAAAGTGGCTCGTGAATTTCAGAATTTATTTTACAATCCAGGAATTTGCTCACAAGAGTGAAGAAGTGAGATCAAAAATTAAAGTGACGTAAAACGCGCTTACTGTATCTAAGAATTTATAGCTTGACGGTAAATTTAGGAATAACTGATGTCTACATCTGCTTAGACAACAGGTATGAAGCTAGAACCAGATAAGAAGAAATTAACAGGCATACAAAACTTAGCTGGAGTGCTTTTTTTGTTTTTTGTTTTGGAGGTTTAACGACCACCGTGAGCAACTCATCGGGCTATAAGCAATCGCCCGTCCCTAATTTAAGGCCACTGGTTCCAGGGAAGGGAGAGAACCAGTGCCGTAACACAAACACAACATCCATGCCTCACTGGGATTCGAACGCGGACCCTTCTCGGACGAATGGTCGTAAGCCAGCGCTTAGACCACTGCGCCACCGGAACGTCGGAGTGCTTTTGGAAAACAGTACAGTTTTCAAGAGAAATATACCATTATATTTCAAAAGAAAAGTGTTTAATCAAGACATTCTTCCAGTTCTTATAAATCAGAGACATGGACCTTTAATTTTACAATGTATGCAGAGACTGAAAACAATTCAAAGAAGCATGCGGAGACGCGTGCTTAGTGAAACTAAGAAGGACAGGAGAAAAGGAACGTGGATCATGTGACGAATATTGTATTTTAACTTTCATTTTTAGTTCTTTTTCCTATGTAAACTTGAGTTTGTTCTCTTTCACACTTTCCAAACGTAAGGTTTCCGCTTTGCTGTTCACGATCATATCAAGTGAACATGGCAGGGTCTATGGGACCAACAGGTGGAAAATAAACTGCATCGTATTAAACCTATACTTGAAATCTGGAAATCCTCATTTCGTCGGAACGGTAGGGAGGAAGTTGTGCTTGCGCGTCTCCGCATTGGGCATTGTCGTTTCCCTCACCGCTTTTTGCTGTGTGGCGACAAGGTTAGTAGACCTTGGTGTGACGACACTGCGCCGATGTGTGAACCACTCTCTGTCACTCATCTTCTGTGTAGCTCTCTCTGTCACTCATCTTCTGTGTAGCTGTGTTCGTTTTCGTGATGTGCGTTTTCACCTCATTCATTCTCATTTGTTGACCGAGGACGCCACTACTCTACAGCGGCTCGTATAGATGACCACTGCCATACTGTCGCTGTCTTTTCATTTTTAAAACAAATTGACTTTTTTAAACGTATCTAGATTTTAGCCTTTCCACCAATCTCATTTTTCACTTTTACTGAATCAGCCAGATTTTAAGCATTCTACCACGTTTTTAATACTGTTTGTTTGATTGTCTTGTGACTGGCGCTCTTTGGCCAAACCCATATGGCCCTTGCGCCATAAAATCAAACAACCAAGCAAACTTAACGTGATATCTTCTTTCTCACATGAATGAGTTTGGCAACACTGTTGACGTGTGAATGTGATAAGAACGACAGATAAAAAGGAAGATACAGCAGTTGCTTAGTGTGTGTGCGTGTGTGTGTGGAGATGTTCGATCTCTGTTAAAATAGATTATACGATAGATAAGGTATCATGCGAAATTTAATACTAGCATTGCTATATTGTGGATTTTCTCAATCGTTGCTAGACTATCGTAAGGCTCGTAAGTTTGTCTTCTGTATATGTTTCGTCTGGCCGTAAAACCTTAATTAAGAACTATTGCATCGTATTCTCATTTAGTTTAACATTTCCTTAGTCATGGTTTTAGACATAGCGTAACACCAATCTCGCACACGAAAAAGGGTTACGTTATAATCAGAAGAAAGACAAGAGTCCATGGCATGATGATTCAAAGTAAAGACTCTTAACTGGCAATAGGCTGAAGATGGTGTCGTGACGTTTGAGGACGGCTAGAAAATTGTGGCATTAGCGGTCGGTACGGTTATGCCATGAGTAAGAAACACCCACCCCTTAAAAACAAATAAATCTAATGAATTTTGGCAACGTAGCTTAAGGCTGTCATGCATTTTTCCAGTCCATTTGAGCACTCTAACTCCGTAATGATATTTCGATTCGTCTGTCCAGCTGAGTATTTTTTCTTTCCTTTTTTTTTTTTCTCCTACGTGTCCCAATTCTTTAGCTTTCAAACTGTGAAACACTCGTTGCTTCTTGCTCTAAAATGTTCACTATAGCAACTGCACATTTGGTTGTTTTGGCTTACAATTTTATTTAATTTCTAATTCCAACCCTCTACGCCGTCCTGTGTGTCTGTCTATAAACATTCCACATTTTGATGGATATATTTGTGTTGTCCAGACCAGACACTGCTCAACGAAATAGTCAATAAATTGGGACATGTGAACGGTGAGAAGGGAAAGCAATTCTGGGAAGCGGTGGGTGTTTCTTACTCATCTCATAACCGTTCGCTAATTCCACGAATTCATACCTGTCAGCAAACGGCACATCCGCCAACGCCACAGAACGCTGGAGGTATTTCTAGATGAACTGACAACCGTTGGACAGCCGAAATATTGGACAATATACCAAAAGTTTCAGAAGACCACGTGGGAGCAGTGGCGTAACTAGAAAAGTGGGCGTCCCTCCCGCAAGTTTTACTTTGGCGCCCCTAGCACAGTAATTTTAATTTCCCCAGGATTTCGAACAAGAGGGAGGATATATCTTTTCGGGGTGGGGTGGGGGTAATGGATGGGCAGAAGGAAGTCAAAGAGAATGTCTGGAAAAGTGGGATAGCGGTCCTAGAGCCCTGTATTTTTAACTTTTTAAGTAATTTTTGGAACACATAAAATGCTAGGTTATCAATCAGCCAAGCAGGATTAACACGGATGCGTGGACCTATGCATGAACATAAATATACATTTCATCGCAAGAAATGAATTCGGAAAAACATATTTCAATGGTTAAGGTTAATAAGAATTTAGTGATCTTTACTGGCCATGGTTTCATACGAACAGATAACTCAGTGTTCTACACTGTAAGAATGCAATATGGACTGCCGAAACTTCGAGTATTTATTTGCATACAAGGCAAAACTTCAACAGTGCAGACCAGGAAAAAGTGGTGGGTGTGGAAATACAGTGTGCATATACACTAAAGAGCAATTGAATTAGAGATACCTGTCTAGTAACGTGTAGCACCACCTTTCGCCCTGATGACGGCGGCGATTCGTCTCGGCATGGACTCGACAAGACACCGGAAGCCATACGGATCCACGACCCCTGAACAAGCTATCACAGTTCACGAATATTTGATGGAGGGGGGTCAGAGCCTCGAACATCTCTCTCGATGGGATTGAGGTCAGGTGACCTAGCTGGCCAAGGAAGCGAGGTCACGTCGGTGGAGTGTTCATCCAACCATTCGGATACAATTCGGGAGCGATGGCACGGAGCATTGTCTTGTTGCAGGATGAGGTCTCCAGTGGGATGTTGAAGACGCACAAACGGGAGTAAATGGTTGTCCAGGATATCCCGGTAACGTTGACCTGTGAGGGACGATGTCACACGTACCAGGGGTCCCATTTCACTCCACGTAAACAGTACCCCGACGAGAATGCCACCCACACCAGCTTGAAGAGTACCCTGCTGGCAAGAAGGATCCATCGCTTCATGTGGTTTGCGCCGTACTCGTATCCTGCCATCCGCATGTACCAACATGAATCTCGACTCATCAGTCCAGGCAACATTTCCCCACATGTCTAGGGTCCAGTGGCGATGTTCCCGCGCCCATGCTAATCTTTGCACCCTGTGATGTGCGGTCAGCAGCGGTACCCTCGTGGGACGATGGCTTCTGTACCCCATAGCGAGGAGATGGTTCTGGATGGTGTGGCTGCTTACACGTTTTTGTGCACCAGCGTTAAATTGCAGAGTGATTTCTTGCACTGTGGCCCGTCTATCCGCTGTTACATGCGAGATAGCCGACGATGACCCCATTCATCCACACGCTGTTGTCCACGGAGTTGGCCCTTGCGGGGATGGTTTTACCGGATTCGATGTACTCACGGTGCACCCGTGACACAGTGGCTCGCGAAAATCCCAGTGCGTGCACGACATCCGAGATGGAGTGACCCATTCGTCGGGCCCCGACAATTTTCCCTCGATCAAAGGCGCGTAGATCCTTTGTCTTACTCATACTGCGGCCGACTCTTCCTGATTCCCGTCGCATCACTCTTTATATTGTCGGATCGCTGCATACGTCATATCGTTTCCGTTTACAGGGCCGCCCAGAGCACCACATTTGCATAACACCAGCCGTCTCTAATTGAATTGGTCTTCAGTGTATGTGATGTGTACAAATATACTATACGATATAATTAACTATAAGCTATATAATTACATGATTATAATACAAATAGAAGAGAATATTCAATCACTTAAAGAAATCACCCTTTTTAACAGACTCCAGACTGCTGTGAATAAATGTTGGTGCCTGTCGTCGTGTCGTGTACATAATCTTAAGTCACTCATTGGTTTCCCAGATCCTTGACCTTGACGGGGAAACCCCGTGTAGCCCCGCACTTTTCTTCAGCAGCGTACAGTGAGAACGAGTGTTAAGCGATCGTATTATTTACAATCCGTTGCAGAGCGATCGTATTACAATAAGTTGCAGAGCGATCGTATTACAATAAGTTGCAGAGCGATCGTATTACAATAAGTTGCAGAGCTATCGTATTACAATAAGTTGCAGAGCGATCGTGTTACAATAAGTTGCAGAGCGATCGTATTACAATAAGTTGCAGAGCGATCGTATTACAATAAGTTGCAGAGCTATCGTATTACAATAAGTTACAGAGCCATCGTATTACAATAAGTTACAGAGCGATCGCATTGCAATCCATTGCAGAGGGATTCTATTACGACCCGACGACAGAGGGCCGATAGTTTGAATCTGTAGGACATCCAGTGATTTAAAAGTAAAACTTCAAATTTTTTTTTTTTAGGCAAAGCTAAATATATTTAAAAGAAAAACATAAATCTTTGAGTTAATGATTTGTTTGATTGTTATTGTGCGTCTTCGGATTTTTTCATAAAAACACAACTGCAGGACGCCCCTTTGTTGCCTGCCCCCCCCCCCCAATCTGCAGGGGTGGTAGTTACGCCACTGCATGGGATATGGGTGGATGACATTCGGAAGTATGTCGGAGTGGCATGGAAGATAAGAGTGAATAAGTGAGTTTAAAAATGAAAGTGATGTACCGTGAGTTGTAGACAGGGCCGGTTTTGGGGCGGTGCAAGCGATGTCACCGCTCTGGGCGCCAAGTTAGGGGAAGGGGGGGGGGGGAGCAAGCTGAATTTTTCTTTGTGCGTGTATAAAATGGCAGACCACCAAACAGAAGCCATCGCTCTTTCCACGTTAATAAGCGAGTCACGGGAAAATTCTCATCAGCCGCCACCGGGAATCGAACCCAAGGTCTTCCAGCTACGACCCGACATGCTTCTGTTTGGTGTTCCTGATCCACGTCGAGTGTATGAATTTAATTATTCAATCGCCTCCTAGTTATTTGTTCAGTTGCTGCTTTCCATCTTTGGTGAATCCCCAGCACTGTGCGGGGCTCCGTGAAGCAACCTCCCATGTGGTTTGGCAGTAAGTCGAATATGAGTCAGGAGAATTCGAGGCCGGTTTGGTGCAGTGGTAGCATGTCCGGTACGTAACTGGAAAACCCTGGGTTCGATTCTCGGTGGCGGCCGATGAGAATTCTTCCGTGACTCACTTATCAACGTGGAAAGAGCGATGACTTTTGTTTGGTGTTCCTGATCCACGTCGAGTGTATGAATCAATTGAAATGACAGATTATGCAAAAAAAAAACAAAGAAAGAAAAAATACCTTAGGAGTACTACACTGGCGTGCAAAAATTAAGGACGAGACGGTTTTTCGAATGTAACGTCGTGCAGAAGTGCTCCACATCGACTCAAATCATACCATAAGATCCCCAAGATGTAAGAATATTGGACAAGTGAGCAAAACCGTCCAAACAAGGAATCCAAAGGATACAAAGGCACTTTATTGAGAAGGTAGCTTCGAGCACAACTGGACAGAAGACAGAAACGTCCATGTGACAGGCGGCTGCCAAGAAAAATACAGTCTTTAGTAGGGGATATGATCACCTCTGACTGCGTTGCAGGATTCTGTCCATGCTGAAGACGAGGTTGTCAAGGAGCTGTTGAGGCATCGCTGCCCATTCCTCTTGTAGCGCCAATCGCAGCTGCGGAATCGTTGCTGGTGGCGTGCTACCAATCGTCTCCCGAGAAGGTCCCACATGTGTTCGATTGGATTTAGGTCCGGGGACCTTGCGGGCCAATCCATACGTTGAATATTTTCACTCTCCAACAGCTCTGTGACAGCCACTGTACGATGAGGTGTAGCGTTGTCGTCCATGAAGAGGAACTCAGGACCCAGATCACCTCTAAACAGACGCACGTGAGGCAGGAGAACCTCGGTACAATAGCGGACACCAATGACTGAACCTCCTTGGAAGATGTGGAGGTCAGTACGGCTACCAAGCATGATATCGCATCAAAAGAGAACTCCGCCACCTACAAACCAGTCCCTTTCGATGATGTTGGAGGTGTGATTGCGTGTTTCCTGCTTTTTCCAGATGTGTATACGTCCAGAATCTCTCCTCAGACTAAATCGGCTCTCATCCGTAAAGAGAACTCGACCCCATTGCTGATGTGCCCAGTTCTTGTGTTCCTGGTACCACAGAAACCGCCGTATCCAATGAGCAGGCGTTAATGGCATACACCATACTGGTCGTCGTGCAAACAGACCACCTTTGTGCAGCCTCCTGGCCACGGTAAAACGCAATAACGGACGTCCAGTTGTCTGTTGCATGTGCCTTGCGATTTCTCCCGCTGTCTGCCGTCTGTCTCTTCTCGCCTGTAGGACAATATACCAGTCGTCCGCCGCAGTGGTTGCTCGTGGACGACCACTGCTAAACTGCAAGACAGCTGTTCCTGTCGTTTGAAATGCTCTCCAAGCTCGTGAAACGATGCTGTTAGCGATTCCAAACTCCTCGGCCACACTAGTCCACTTCGACCTTCTTCCAACTTCCCAATAACGCGACCTCGGGTAAAGTCATTCAGATGTCGTCTACTGGATTGCCTGTTGGCCATATCACCCGGTGGCAGCAACTCGACGTCGTTCAAACCGATGTACACCGTGCAATAGCTTTCACCGAATTGCTGAACGTACACCGCTCGTGTGCTTTATACCCTTCCGATACCCCCTCCCCCTCCCCCCACGTCATGCTGCATATATGCGCATGCCCTACCGTACCGGACCCTAGTCTATCTCCTGAGTGGTCTTTTGGTCCGTTCTGCCTGCTCGTTCCGCTGTTGTGCTAATTTCTCCTCTTCGTCCTTAATTTTTGCACACCAGTGTATAATTCAAAACGAAAGGTTTTAAGGTCTTCCTTCCAAATCATCACAATAAAGTATTGTTGCAATTAAGCCAAAGAAAAAAAAAAAAAAAAAAGGAAGCGTTTTTGTTATCAACTTTGGGATCAACGCACACTATATCTTTCATATGTGGCTGAAAAACCATGCAATCGAGCACGCGCGCACACACACACACACACAAAGCTAGTGGGGAGCGTAAACAAATATTGTCGCACCGGGCGCCACGAACACTAAAGCTGCCACTGGATACAGGAGAGCCTTGGGGAGACCTTCATCCAGCAGTGCAGTAAGAATAGTTAATGATGATCAATTACGATGCGCAAGATCTCTGATGCATTTAGAATGTAGCTTAGAAAAAAACAGATGCTCATGTAAGTCACGGCTAATTGAAGAAAAAAAAATGATCCGTAAAAGGCATCTAACTAAAAAAATGCTTAGATAGGAAAACATTGGACGTCCTCCTCAAATGTGTTTACTTTCTACAATTTACACCCCTCGCCGCCTTTCACTTCCGTAAAATTGGTTCTTGTTCTTCAGTTCGCAGATAGACGCCTCCTGTCAAACCGCTCTAGGAAGCCATACGTCATGTTTCAACAAGGCAGCTGCCATCGCCTTTTTTTTTTTTTTTAAGGATGGGAAGGCGTAGGGCTAAGATGTTTCTTTCTTCCTTTTTTTAATCCACAAGCAGATGCAGCACGAGTCGTGACGCGTGCAGCTGCCTTCTTCTCTGAGGATGAAGCATCTATTCTTCAGGGGTGGCCGCCCTGGCACACGCGCCGTCCCACGGTAGCCTCCGCCCCCTGCGCCCTGTGGTTGGGAGTCTATGATTCTTTTATGCCTCTTCTCTTATCTCCCTGCCACCCCCATGGACCCCCGTGTTTGTCTACAGGTACGTGGTTGTTGAAAAAAAGAGAGAGCAACTTAACTGTTTTTAATTCCTCAGGAAGAATAGGAACCACGTGATCTTCAAGTTCTCACTTTACATACTGCTTAAGAGGATGTGTTTCCAAAATTACCGGGGGTGGGGGAATTCCCTTTAGAAAATGAGACAAATTTTCGGCTGTTATTACGCATTCATGAAACAGGTGCGTCTGTGGGTTGCAGCCATTAGTAGCGGCTACCATTTAAACTTGTTACTGACTGTCAATATGTCGTTTATCAGAATTCATAAACACGTGACTGGCTATATTTTCTATGTTGAGACAATGGAGAAGTTCAAATAGCAAACGTTTCTTTTTTTTTTTTTCACCAAGTCTTACATAGATGCCTAAAATAGCTTCAGTTGTAAGATGTTGGTAAAACTATGTGTCATTGTCTCTGTAGCTTCTGTTGGCTTGGTTATTTTTAAGTGTTGAAGTGGACGCCAACTTATCAGAAGAATCGTTGTTGTTTGTAGGTTCCTGTCATTGGTGCAGGGAAGCCGATGAATAAATAGTTCAACAAATTGAATGTAATGACAGATGATTTCCTCCGCACATGTCTTTATTCTTCAGACTGGGGGAAAAGGGGAAATATTGCCTAATCAAAATAAATAGTATATACTTCCAGCGGGTGATGGATATTTCGGGTGAGTTTCTCTATGTAATTCCCGCCAAAATGTCCTTCTATTTCATCCAGTCCAAAAGCGTTCCTCCCTGCTTTGTGTCCGAGCAAAGCTCTTCGTCGTTCTCCCCTGAAATCTCCAACAAGACTTCTCGTTTATGACTACCCCGTCCAATTCCCTTTCACTGTCTGTCCCCCAAGGAGGATGCTCTTGACGTAAGAAGTTGATTGTTAATTGCTTACTCGGATTGTCCCTGGTGGGCTCTCTATCTGAGGGAGAGTGTTCTTCAACAACGGGGGGGGGGGGGGGGTGTCCTTTTGTTTGTGGGAGGTCCCACAGTCCGTGAGAGAAGGCTTTTCAGAATCTGTTGAGTGCCTTATTTTAACTGAGGGTGAATTTCTCTAGCTGCCGTTCGCACACAATATAACCAAAGTTACTATTTAATTATAGTTTAAATATTTCCATGTAACACTTCATACTTTAGTTAGCCGTACTTTAGTTATACTTTAGTTAGCCTTCATACTTTAGTTAGCCTTCATACTTTAGTTAGTTACAGGGCTGTTCACTGAGTTTGTGTCCCAGTGCCAAGGGTTTGTTAGACTGTCGAAGTTCGAGGGTTATATCTGTAGTTTTACCCGATGATAAAACAAGTAAATAAAAAATCTGCTAAAATTATAAGTCGTTCTTTTGCCGTGAAGAAGAGGTTTAGTCAGTTAATTACAAGGATTGGTCTTCAAAGCTTTGTCCCTGTGACCAAGGATATCCTAGTGGTCAACGTTTGTGATTGCTACGGAAAAGTCTGAGGACAGATTCCAGCAGGTACGAACGCTCGAACCGCTAAATATACGCAGTTCGCCGGATGGGCACATCAAGCCGTCGGACCCCGGCTTGATGTGCCCATAATGGCGTTCCACCTTGCTTCCGTGTGATTTTTCTGTCTGGCACTTTAGCCCAAATCTCCTAGCGTCCTACTTCCAAGGGATGTTTAAAACCTGGGGTCAGATACACTCTTCCTAAAATCCTCTACATAAATCTCAAATCTTTGTCCTGCTTTCTAACTTACCATAACTTGCATTATTAACTTATAATCCGTTTCCGCTTGTTATTCTATCGGGCTTTTTATTCAGTTATCTCGATGCAAATTTACTTTACCACCCACTTAGGTTTTCATTTTGCTTTTACGACAGCGGACATTCCTTCTCCCACCATCATCTTCACGACCTAGAGAGAAAAAATCTTCCAAACCGCTCTCAGAAGTCTTTGTGCTTTGTTTTGTTCGCTCGAACAACTCCGTGAACAGAACCGTTACACTCCTGTCTCAACGCTTTACTTTCTGCGCATCTTCTGCCGCTGACCTCCTGACCTATGAACTGTTTTTCGGCCCACCAAGAAAACTGCCTCCATTAAACTCAAGATATGAGAATTTCTTGATACCTCACTACAAAGATCATTGTTCACTCATCCCCTAGCATAGCAATAAAGTAACAAAAGCGAACTCTGCGATTTCCACGAATCGGACAGTAACAGCGTTAAGAAACGAGAGTGCCGTGCCTTATTAACGCAGCTGGCTCATATCTGGTGTAAAAGGGAACCATCTCCAAATAAGCACTAATGGTAATAGAGGGATGAAAGGTTTCACGGTTTCTCTAATGGGTTGAAGCAGTGGCGTACTGGAAAAACATGCCCCCCCCCCGTAAAGAATATCTTCGAGGCCCTTTTGGGAAAATATTTTTGCTTTCCATTACTGATATTTTCAAATTCCATGTTATTAAAACTAGTTTTTATGGGCCTTTTAATAATTGAAAGTCTTTGGAACCTACACGTATTTTTCGTAAAAGCATAACTATTGCCTTCTTTATTGCCTGCAGCACAAATGTGCACGCTGGAATTAAAATATTGGATTGCCACAGTTTTATACCATTAGAAAGTACCACAAAACACTTACGCCAAAGTTAAACATATCATGCAAGTTTTATTATTTTAGAAAACTAAGGCCAGCCTGAAGCCTCTTTGAAATGCCTCACGATCACGATGACACACACACACACACACACACACACACACACACCATGTAATTGCCGTATGACAATGTTTAATGACCATTTGCGATTTATACGAAAATACGAAATATAAATAAGCAGCAATTATATCAAAATATACATGTAATATTTTAAAATTAACTGGCGCCTTCATGCATTAAACATAAATTATCACAAAGTGTCAAAGGGATGAAATGGGGAAGGTGTGAACGCAGGGAGAAGGTGCGAGGGGTCCAAATTTTATCGTAGCCTATATTTTCCGCAGGGTCCTATAGAGTAACTATGCAAAATTTGGTCCAGATTAATAAAAGGATTTAGGCACAAAGTGTCATGGTGGTGAAATCAGGAGGAGAGAGTGGAGTGTGCAGGCTTTGTGGTAGCCTATATTTCCCGCATGGTCCTAGAGAGCAACTGTGAAACATTTCTTCCAGATCGGTCAAAGGATTTAGGTACAAAGTGTCCAAGGGATGAAATCAGGGGAAAGAAGTGGGGTGTCCAGGTGTCTCGTGATTGCCTATATTTTCTGCAGGGTCCTAGTGAGTAGCATGCAAAATTTGGTCCAGATCGGTCCAGGGTTTAGGCACAAATTTTCACGGGGATGAAATCAAGGGGAGGGAGTTGAGTGTCCAGGCTCATGGTACACTATATTTTCCGGAGGAGTTGAGTATCCTGGCTCATGGTAGACTATATTTTCCGAAGGGAGTTGAGTGTCCAGGCTCATGGTAGCCTTTTCCGCAAGGTCCTAGTGAGTAGCATGCAAAATTTGGTCTAGATCGGTCCAGGGTTTAGGCACAGATTTTCAAGGGGATGAAATCAGGGGAGGGAGTTCAGTGTCCAGGCTCATGGTAGACTATATTTTCCGGAGGGAGTTGAGTGTCCAGGCTCATGGTAGCCTGGTAACCTTTTCCGCAGGGTTCTAGTGAGTAGCATGCAAAATTTGGTCCAGGGTTTAGGCACAGATTTTCAAGGAGATGAAATCAGGGGAGGGAGCTGAGTGTCCAGGCTCATGGTAGACTATATCTTCCCCAGAGTCCTAGTGAGTAACTATGCAAAATTTAGTCCAGATCAGTTAAAGGGTTTAGGAGTTCATGGGGAACATACAGACAAACGTTCTATTTTATATATATAGATTAATTTCTTCTGCGATCTGGCCTTTACTTGATACCTGTTGTCCAAGGTAAATGTAGGCATTGGTTACTTCTAGAGTTAGTTGTTCTTTCCCTCTCAATCACCAAATCTTCATTTCTTATAAAAGCAGTGTACATCAATTTTGTTTTCTGTTAAGTTCATTTTTAATTTACTCTTGCTAGTGAGTTCCTGAAGCTCATCAGCTCTAAGGGGGTACTTTCAAAATTGACTGTCATCAGCCAAGGTAGTTAGATTAAACAGTTACATACATAGAGAGCATAAAAAAACGAAATCTAGGGGTTTCAGGAAATGGTTCTGACAAGGTAACCATTCACTTCAGTAAAAATTGTAATATACAGATATCATCTGAAATGTTTTACCGGGTAGCTAGTAAATGTTATACCAGGTATTCAGCTAATATAAAATAAAGTACAATAAAGATTATTTGATATTATGTTTAAGAATTTTTACTGTCCTAGAAAGAATTTAGATATTTCACAGTTCAGATGTACAGGATTTATGAGAAACTTTGCCAGTCCGCAGTGAAGTTTGATTAGAGAAAAGATGCTGTAAGAAGCATCAAGCAGGAGTTATTCTTAGAGAATAAAGAGAAAGAATAGCGAGATATTTTATGTGAAGATAATATAGTGCTTACTTCGGTTGCTGAGAGACGCTGAAGACAGGGTGTGTGTGCTGTGTTTGCTTCCCGCGTGGGAGACTGCAAGTGGGGCACAGAACACGGAAGCATCAATCAATATGCTGATTACAGGGGAGGGAAGGGCTGGGGTGGAGTTTAATGGCTCCTCCCTTATACGTCACCATGGAAACGAAACAGTGGCGCCATCAAGAATATCTGCACAACGACAGCAAGAGCGATTTAGATGTGTTATGATTTCGAATATATTATGCAAGCAACGCATACGCGGGAGCACATGGCGTGGCAAATTTGAATTCAAGTCACGTGATTCTAAGAGGTTTTTTTTTTTTTTTTTGATGATTAAAAAATATCTTATTTAAAAGTCATTAAACGGTGCCGGAAGGGCTACATTTACGACAAAAAGGCAGTCATAAAACAATTGAAAACGTTCTTTTTTTTTCTTTTCTTTTCTTTTAAGGTACAGTCGTTATTCACCATATTTGCCCTCCTTAAATCGACAACTCTCTTGAAGCAATTTAGAAAAGTTTTTAATTACTATATTTACTCAGTCCTAAACAAATGCTCATACAATATAGGTGAAAGTTTCTTAAACGATTAGCGATGCAATCATTTTCAGAAAAGAGATTTTTGATTGAAAGACTTCAGTTATCGGTTAATCAATTGAAATAACTTTTGATAGAGCGGCAACTGCCCATATTCTGGTTTGTGAATATGTTTAGCATACAGTAAATTTTATCAGGTATTCTAACACAGTGATATAAGAATTTTGGAGATTTTAAAGCATTTTAATATTAACTTGTTTTCACATAAGGTCAGCCGGCTTTGAGGTGTTCGAAGGCGAAAGCTAGGGCGGGAACGGTGATTAGAGGATGTGAAAATGTGTTTCTCAGAGAATCGCTCTTTGCATGGAAGAGTCATTTTAGAAGACCGTAAAGTGCCTAAATCGTTTTATTGGCCTACGCTGCAATAATTGCGTATTGTCATCAGCAGAGCATTCGGGAAGGGCGTGATTGCTTTATTGCATCAGAGGGGTCCGGCGCTTTCCCCTTGGAGAAAGGACGGACACACAGGATATCAGAGAGAGAAAGAAAGAGGTCTAGGAAGGAACAAGGCTGGGAGGAGGTGATTCTGAGGAGAAGTACCAGAGTCTGGTCTCCCCTACGAGGAGATGAGGTAATATGAACGGCTTTTTACGTAAAACTTGTAAGAAAGAGCGTAGGAAACAAAAATAGGTATGGAATTGAGAGATTCAAGTGGTGCATTTTATAATATAATTCCGCAGGACAACCCGAATACTGAAATTAGATAGTAATAAAGAACTGATTTGATATCATAAATGATCTTGATAGTTTTCGGGAAGTTACAATTCTTTCGTAGCGTCTGCAGTGAGTTGCAATTAGGCATACATACTGAACCTTATGGGCGTACTGAGAGCCCTCGCAACCCCCGCAAGTTGCGGGGCCTCACGGCTAAAAGGGCTCTTGCCTCAGCAGATAGATTTTACAAAAACATTTGTTGAAACTTCACATGAAACTGGTTAAAGAAATAGCCAGGAATTTTTGACGGCAGCTTTGAATAAAGTATTAAAAAGAAAAATATATATATATTTTTTTCCAGTAAATAAGTAATTTCTTCAAGAAAACATTTTCGCTTTAGTTTATAAAAACTGGGTGACAGGAAAAGAGCTATTCCAGAGGACTTGAGGCCCCCTTTTCATAGCCACAGCAACAGTTCCTATATTGGCATGAATATTAACAAGAGCATGCTAAAGAAGCATCAGATGGATAAATGAAATAATGAAATTTTTATATCAGTGAAGATATGTCATTGTCTGTTATACTGTAGTTGTTTGCACATAACTACGCATTCTTCAGAATATAATGAGCTAAAAGTGTTCTTAGTGGGAACAAAAAAAAAAAACAAAAAAAAACAGGGACCTGTTCGTTTTTGTTTTTGTTTTATGACAAAGTCAAAAGAAAAGATTTCTGCTTCTGAAAATCAAAGATTTTTACTGAAAAACAAAAAGATTTTTACTCATTAAGATTTTTAGGTGTGCAAAACATTGCGACATTATGTATGTTTTCTATATTCAAGAGTAAATACTTTAACTAATTTTACTATTTTTTGTGTCATAATTCTTATGTTATTTTTTTTATTTGCTTATTTTTGTTCTGTATATTTGCACAAATCAGAAAAATTCATTAGACACTGTCACACGGCAGTCACATTTTAAATTCTCAAAAGAATAAAATTTGTAGATTATGATATCATAACTTTGGCGTAAGTGTTTTGTAGTACTCTGTATTTGTATAAAACTAGGGCAATCATTTAATTACAATGTTCGCATTTGTGTTAAACACAATAAAGTGTAATAAATGAAGTGTAACATTTTGTTAAACGCAATAAAGAGCGATGACATCGTCCATTTATAAAAGTGTAACAATTTTGGTTTTACGAAAAACACTTATAGGTTCCTAGGAATTTGAATTATTAAAATGACCGGAAAACCTAGCTAATATTATGGAATTTAAAAATGCCAATAATTGAAAGTTAATAGAGTTCCGCAAAAGGGGCCTCGAAGATATTTTTTTTACGGAGGGCCACCCGAGTCGTTCCAGTACACCACTGGGCATACTGGCTCACTTGCTAAAAGTGAGCATTATCTGGACTAGTGTTATATGGAAATATTTAAAATATTATTAAATAATAACTTTGGTCATTTTGTGTGCGAACGGCAGCTAGAGAAATTCACCCTCAGTTAAAAGGCGCTTAGCACAGATCCCTATTCGGGAAAGTCTTTCTTTCGTTGACGTCGGACATCCCACGAACAAAAGGACGCCCCCTTATGTATACCCTGGTCGTTGGAGGACACTCTCCCTCAGAAAGTGCCCGCCAGGGACAATTTGAGCTTAGCGATTAACAACAGTCAACTTCTTACGTCAGGAGCATCTTCCTTGAAGACAGATAGTGAAAGGGAATTAGACGGAACAGTCATAAAGGAGGAGTCTGGTTGGAGATAGAGAACGACGTAAGATTTTGCATTAGCATGCAGGCACGTAGGGATAAGAACAGATTTGGCGGTTAAAACTTAGAGAAAGCCGTCCGTAATATGCATTTCCCGCTGGAAGTATGTACCATTTATTTCGAGTAGCCAATATTTTCCCTTTTCCCCCAATCCGAATATTATGGACTTGTGCGAGCGAAGCAAGTCTTTATTCTTCGGATTGGGGGGGGGGAATTCCGAATACCTTCACTCTGGTCTTCAAAGATCTTGAACTTAAACCGATGTACTCTTGGTCAACCATACAAGGGGTCAGTCGCTTTGAGTGGGATGCTAAGAGCAATTGAATTAGAGATAGCTGGCGTTATGCAAATATGGCGCTGTGGGCGGCCCTGTAAACGGAAACGACATGACGTATGCAGCGATCCGACAATATAAGGAGTGATGCGACGGGAATCAGTAAGAGTCAGACGCAGTATGGGTAAGACGAAGGATCTAAGCTCATTTGATCGTGAGCAAATCGTCGGGGCCCAACGAATGGGTCACTCCATCTCGGAAGTCGTGCAGGCACTGGGATTTTCACGAGCCACTGTGTCACGGGTGCACCGTGAGTACATCGAACCCGGTAAAACCATCCCTGCAAGGGCCAACTGCCGTGGACAATAGCGTGTGGATGACCGGGGTCATCGTCGGCTAGCTCGCATTGTAACAGCGGTTAGACGGGCCACAGTGCAAGAAATCACTCTGCAATTTAATGCTGGTGCACAAAAACGTGTAAGCAGCCACACCATCCAAAACCATCTTCTCGCTTTGGGGTACAGAAGCCATCGTACCACGAGGGTACCGCTGCTGACCGCACATAACAGGGTGCAAAGCTTAGCATGGGCGCGGGAACATCGGCACTGGACCCTAGACATGTGGAAAAATGTTGCCTGGACTGATGAGTCGAGATTCCCGTTGGTACGTGCGGATGGCAGGATACGAGTACGGCGCAAACCACATGAAGCGATGGATCCTTCTTGCCAGCAGGGTACTCTTCAAGCTAGTGGCATTCTCGTCTGGGGACCGTTTACGTGAACTGAAATGGGACCTCTGGTACGTGTGACATCGTCCTTCACAGGTCAACGTTACCAAGATATCCTGGACGACCATTTGCTCCCGTTTGTGCCTGCGTCTTCAACATCCCACTGAGGACCTCATCCTGCAACAAGACAATGCACCGTGCCATCGCTCCCGAATTATATCCGAATGGTTGCATGAACACTCCACCGACATGACCTCGCTTCCTTGGTCAGCTAGGTCACCTGACCTCAATCCCATTGAGAGAGATGTTCAAGGCTCTGACCCTCTCCATCAAATCTTCGTGAACTTTGGGAGCTTGTTCAGGGGTCGTGGATTCGTATGGCTTCCCAACGCTTCCGGTGTCTTGTCGAGTCCATGCCGAGACGAATCGCCGTCGTCATCAGAGCAAAAGGTGGTACTACACGTTACTAGACAGGTATCTCTAATTCAATTGCTCTTCAGTGTACACTAAATCTATTGTTGTTATGCACTGGGTCTCGATCTTTCCTAATGCCTTGAAAAATGTTTCTTGTTTTGAATCCAAAGCCGACTCCATGCGGTTTATACACACATTATTTAAAATGTTTACCAAACACGGTACAAAATCAATTGATCCCACATACTTACTTCTTGTGGGCTCTCTTGATAAGGTGATGTCACGTGTATGCAATACTTGACGAAAAATGCTATGTATTAATACAAGGGAGTCAACATATAGCCATAAGTCCTAGCTATCTCACGAACCCAAAAAGTTCCAATTTTCCGATTTTGGTATTTGATGAGTGAGTAATGGCCCTACGCAAATCAAGACACCCTGAAGGTCACAAATGACGGATCCCCATCTAGAGGATCAGCTAGAAGTGCGGACCGCCATGTTGCAACCAAATATTCAAATGCTTTCCAACAAAAAGCAGTCACAACAAAGTCATTAAAAGGTTAGTTAACTTTAGAACTGTTTTTTTCTTCATTTTTGAAGTTAGTTAGTACATAGTAAGATTTTTACAAAATACTGTACATTTTTGAAGTATATCTAATCGAAGTTCCTTGAATGCGGCCTTGCCAGATTACAGCTAACTTAATGTGGCCTTCCAACATGAAAAGGTTCGCCACCTCTGGTTTATGATGTTGTTTCGGTGGTTCACCATGGTTCAGGCACTGTCCAGATCGCTTACGGCTGTCGTATAGCACCCACTTTTCATCCCAGGTTACAATGCGATCGAGTAGGGGCTCCTCTTCGTAGTGAAGCAAAATGTTACTGCACATCTCAAACCTTTGTTGTTTCTTATGCTCTGTTAAATCGTGTGGGACCCACGTATCGAGCTTCTTGACCTTATCAACTTGGTGGAGATGTTCGAAAATGGTTGACACCGGCACATTGTACTGTTTCGCGAGTTCTCTGACTGTGAACGCTCCTCATTTGCCTACAGAGCGTCGAGTTGGCTCCACATTTACCTACAACAGAGCGTCGATTTGCCTCCACATTTGCCTACAGGGCGTCGATTTGCCTCCACATTTGCCTACAGAGCGTCAATTGGCCTTCACATTCACCTACAGAGCGTCGATTTGCCTCCACATTTGCCTACAGAACGTCGATTTGCCACCTCATTTGCCTACAGAACGTCGATTTGCCTCCACATTTGCCTACAGACCGTCGATTTGCCTCCACATTTGCCTACAGACCGTCATTATCAATGACCGAATATGCGGTCATAGGCCCGTATCACTGGAACGAAACTTTTCAAACCACCAGCGAACAGTACGTTTAGATGTTGCTTCTTCGCCCCATGCCTCGACCACATTACGACCATAACATATGACCAGACCATATTACGACCTCGACCATATTTGTTTGTGCCGCATTACCATCAAATTTGAACTCTTGAAGCAGAATCACGAGCAACTCACTCCTTCCTACCGTGTTGTACAGACCACTCTCACACAAGTAACAATGACTGCATCTCAACGGATTATGGCGTGTATGTGGCGTGTGAGTCGTCCTTCAACTAATACAAATAGTGCTGCGAATGGGTTGGTTTTGCAAGCATTGGAGCGAGTCGAATGTGGCGCCTCAGAAAACTCGGCCATTATTTTCCGAACCGGCCTGATATTTTGAATTTGTAATAAAAATAAAAAATCGGCAGGACCTGATTATGTCATGCTCTTGGTCGGAGATGGCATTGAATCAGAGTTGGAAACCGGTCAAAAATTTTAAACCCGGACATAGGCGCCGACTTTTCGGGGGCAAGGTGAATCTGGCCCCCTCCAATAATTTTACTGGGGGGCAGTGCCCACCCAATATTTTTCGTCCTGGGGGGCAGACTACATTAATGAATATTTCCAGACTCCAGATATTACAGAATAAATTTGTCAGATGATTAGAATTAAAAAATAATTTTACACGTATAAATGTAGCACAATTTTGTTTTCGATATTTTGCCAGAGTACAACCCTGCGAAATATGTTTTTTTTAACTATTAGCCACTTATATGCCTTTAATTTAGGTAAGATAATGCATAAAAGGATTAAAAATAATATTAATAATGAATTTATGCTAATTTCTAAATCTGTTCACAGCTGCAATACCAAGAATAAAGATTTACTGAAACCAGTCTTTACCAAAACTGATTATATAATGCAAAGTATAAACTACATGGGGCCACAATTTTGGAACTCACTACCACATGAGATTACTGATTTGAATAACTTTAATATTTTAAAGAGGAAATTAAAACTTCATCTGTTACATAAAAATTAGAAATGAGAGGGAGGTGGTGGGGGGGGGTAATATGAGTAGGTATGGAAAATGGTAGCGATATAGTGAACATAATGGGTGATTAGGAGAGAAAGATATTTGCATTTACATTTCCCTCTTTTTTTTATTTTCTTTTTTTTCCCTAATTATTATCTCTTTTTCTTTCCTTTTGAATAAATTCACATGTTTTACTAACTTACACTAATAATTCGGATTGATGTCTCTGTGGTGCTTGACTGGATATGTGTATGTAGGGAGACTGGGGCTATGTAAGGTCTCTGTTTGGCTTTTTCACCTCTCTTCCTAGCTATTTTGTATTAATAAACATAATAATGTCAATTATTTTACATGCATTTGTATTAAAACAACTGAAATACAAATAAAAAAAATAAAAAAATAATCGCTTTAGCCTCATAAGGTGGACCAAGCTCCACCTTGAGGCCAGAGCGATTAATTTCCAAAAAAATAATAAATAACAAAATAAATAAAAACTTTTTTCCCATTTTTAGCATTGCCCATTTGATAAGAAACTGGATTGGCAGCCCCTTGTTAAAAGTGTTTGACATGAACTCATGATATGTGGTAAACGCTGAAAGCAATTATCAAAAGTAGAATAAATAAAATACAGAAACGTATAATTTCTAGTGCCTTTATTTATCTATTTATTTTTTGCGCTGTTCTTTGTTTGAGTAACCCAGCTAATTTCTCATATTTTTTGCTAAATTTTGGAAATAACATCTCTTTGGATATTTTTATAAAATCACTGGCTGAATATTCTTTTTTAAAATATTAGTATTCAGCAAAAGAATATTTGTTTCCTTGTTCATTTGCTGATTAAAATTACAATTGCATTTTAAAATATACGTCGAATCTCGTAGTTAATCTTTCTGCCCCCCCCCCTTTTTTTCCCTCCAGACAATGGATGAGACATGCCCCTCCACCGTCTGATCTCTTCACGCCTGCCCCCCCCCCAATACTTTGGAGAAGTCGGCGTCCCTGGACCCGGACGTCCCATAATTGGACCAGACCCAGACAAATCTGCTTTGAACTATAAATTCGAAACTGAATTTATAAATATACACAATCACACACATACACACACACACACACACACATATAGGGCGTTCAAATAATCTTTTTGCAGTGGGTATCGTGGGTTATATAGAAATCATACAAATGTATTACGGGAACGTATAATTTACTCACTTCTTACGGAAAGTGTAGAAACTGTCTTCCTTCACATAACTGTTTTACATATGCTTTCAAACACATCTGCGAGAGTCAAAAAGTTCCTCCGCAATGATGTTAAGGCTGTTCCATTTAATTTTGATGGTGCTACAGTCAACATTTTTGAATTAAGGAACTTATTGTATATATGTTTCATTTTGTTTTCTTGATAACATATCAAGCTTCAGGATATGTTTCCAGAAACACCGATTTTCATCAGTTTCTAATTAGTTGAAAGTTTCCAAAATGTGGCTGTTGATTTCATCATTGCCCCTCAGAAGGAAGGAACACTAATGGAATCAACATTCACATTTTGGAAACTTCCAACTCAACACAAGCTTGTGAAAATTGGTGTTGCTGTGAAGCATATTCTGGTTTCTTAATGAGACGAAACAACTCCAGCATTCATTCTTCTCTTTTTAGTTTTCAACAAGCACGTATTTGTTTGCCTCAACGCCTTTTTCAATCTCCTTAATATTAAATTCATCCATATTAACAAATAAGGAATTAATTCCGTAACGACATGCAATGGAACGGGATGTTAGAACATCAAAGGAAAACTTCTGAATGCTCAATACAAAAGATGCGATGTTATAAGTAACTCTCAGTCTTACAATGTGACACGAGGGGTGTGAGAGAGTGAATCATCAGAGAAGCAGGCGACAGGCGCTTGCCCGTGTCTTGCTTCGGATAGTCTCACTGAAAACAAACGCAAAGGAAGTATGGCTTTACTATATGGTATGGGCGAGTCCAGCGTCTGCGCCGTATCGTCGGTCGATGGAAATCTTCACTTTAAGAAAGAGACGGCAATATTTTTGTACATGACCAATCATTTTTCACTCTGCTGGCACCAGTATCGAGCACAAAATTACACAGTACGCATTTTTCTTTGAAGTATTTTTTATTCTTTTCGAAAAATAAAACGGAAATAAAACCAGCTTGAAATCGGGTCAGGAGCAGCTTGACCCGACCCATCTGACCCGCAAAAAATGGTTAACCCGTTTTCATCTCTGCATTGAATTGCGGCTCTTTCAGTAAACATTTCTTATTTCTATAAGTTATTTTGAAATCAATAATTTTTAGTGAAACATTAGAAGGTTATCTTTGTTGGTGAGGAGGGTGGCGGTGATGTTATCAAAAAGAAATCATTGTATCGCTATTCTTATTGCTATAAAATCATAGTCATTTTTATTATTGTTATTAGCGCACAGTCTGCTTTACCTAACTAACAGCTTGTATACTAATTGTATTTTTATTTGTTTTTCAGTTTTAGCTGCACTACCCAAATCAATTACTTTTAACTAAAAATATTTTTAAAGACTAAAATTATATTCAGGAGTATATTTAGAATGCATTTATACATGTAATAGTATTCACACATATAATTATATTCAGATTACATTTCATTTCAGAAAAATGTTTTCGTTGGTATGATGTAAACAAAGCTTATAATATGAAGTATTCATATTAATATTTACCTTTGAGTGGCAGAATGCTGAAGATATAATAGCATTTTAAATACAATTTTTTACAAAATTTACCTTTAAAGATATCGATGGATGACTCCAACTTAGTGGGGCCCTGGCCTTCAGCTCCCAAGACCCCCCCTCCCTTTAATCCGGCCATGCAGATCGTAAATATATTTAAAGTTACAGATTGTTTTCTTAGGTGCAATAGCATAGCATCAACAACTGGGAATAAGTACGGTGCCAGAAGAAGAAATACAAGCAGCAGTTCAAAAAGAAAAATCCGTAGGCGAATTGGCAAGCAAAGAAGAAAGCAGAATAAAAAAGTTATTCGATGAAAGGGCCTGCTACAGTATTCTTATCAGATTTGCTGATTCTCACGAGAAATTTCGAGGAACATTTTTACTCTCTTCGTGAGAGAAAGACTTTATGGAATGGCAAATATTCAGCTTTGCTTAGCTACATATTTCACGTTTTTAAAACAGGACAAAATGACCGGGAAGAGAACTGTTTAAATTCGCGTATATTAACTTCCGAAAATTCGAATTTAAAAAATTGCATTTTTTATGCTTTACTTTATTTGAGTTTTTTGCTTCTCGTTTTTCATGTATACAAAATATCGAAATAGAAATATACTCATTGTCGTGCAAATTCTATTCCGCAACTTTATTTAAAGAGTAAAAAAACAAATAAACGCTGTGGCTGTATGAATTCTGTGAGTATGTGAAAGTATGGGAACTTTTAAGCTAATTTTTCTCTATCCAATCTCTATCCTGCGGAAATTGATGTGAAAAGTAAATTTAATAGCTATATTTCGGTGAGTTAGACGGAATATACCCAATTCAGGTAGTTTTGAAGTGCTTTTTCCTCCCGAAAATTATATTTA
The DNA here is from genome assembly GCA_039090855.1 of Macrothele yani. NCBI lineage: Eukaryota > Metazoa > Arthropoda > Arachnida > Araneae > Macrothelidae > Macrothele > Macrothele yani. The sequence continues at coordinate 15,679,677 of CM077005.1, read as the reverse complement.
AAGTGTTACACTTACCATAAGTTTAGCTTTCCGTATATATAATGTATTAGGTCTTTTTTAATGAGTCTTAATAAATATGGCTGTTATTTTTCGTAGTATGAAGTTCTTTTTAGTAAAGTGTTCAGGCAGCGTATGTGGAAATACATTTTCTTATACTTTTTTTATTTGTTTCTTTCGGGTTTGACGACCCCCATGAACAACTGCAAGGGACATATTCAATCGCCCTTTCCTAATTTAGGGCCACTGGTAACAGGGAAGGAAGAGATCCACTGCAGTAAGTAATACACTCCAACCCTGCTTTATTGGAGAACCCAGGCTCAGCTCCGTCGACTAGCCAGAAAACTACGCTTCTAACCACTAAACCACCGGGGTGGCCGTTATACCCGAGTCCTAACAAAATCTACGTGCTGGACGAATGCTGCTGGATTGGAAATAAGTTTGATTTTATTGACAAAAGGTGGTTTGCAAATGAGGAGTTACCTCCTCTGGATCAATCAACCTTTTACCTTGTTAATGTGGTGTACAATTTCCACTGCAGTTTTTCTATTACCTATAGGCGCCGACTTTTCGCGAATCTAATGGTTTACGAGTTTTGGCATGAAGTCCAACAAGTTCTCGAGTCTATAGGTTCCCGAGTTGTGTCTAACAAGTTCTTGAGCTTTGAACAGAGCCGACAGTGGACTTCTCTGAATGAGAAGTCCACTGACTACTCTAGCTCTGGAAAAGCTCTTTTAGTACTGAAGCCAAGGACACGAAGTCCAATAGGCGCCTGAGTTTTGGAGATGAAGACTATAACAGGTTCTCGAACTTTGGAGATGAAGACTAACAGATTCTCGAGCTTTGGACGTGAAGTATAACAGGTGCTCGAGCTTTGGACGTGAAGTATAACAGGTGCTCGAGCTTTGGACATGAAGTTCAATGAGGTCTCTAGTTCTCTACGAGAAGTCCACTGACTGCTCGATCGCTGGATAAGCCTTTTTAGTACTGGAGCCAAGTACATGAACTTCAGGGTGTGCCCAAGTTTTGGACATGAAGTCCAGTGGGTGCTCGAATTTCAGACGTAAAGTCGAAGAAGTCCACTGACTGCTGGAGCTATGGATACGCCCTTTTGGTACTGGAGACAAGAACATGAAGTCCAAAGAGCTCTAGATAAGTCCTTTGGTACTAAAGCTTAAGACGGTGCGTCCAATGGATGAACGCGCACACACATGCATGTATATGCAGTGGAAAATAGATTGTACGCCAATTAGGGCTTACGATTTAATCGATGATAGTTTTTAATATTGAAACGGATATGCAATTAATACGCTCGTAATTTTTCTTACAAACGTTTCACATTTATACGTGTTTTAAGTTAGGTATACACTGAATGGCAATTGAATTATAGATACCTGTCTAATAACGTGTAGCACCACCTTTCGCCCTGATGACGGCGGCGATTCGTCTCGGCATCGACTCGACAAGACACCGGAAGCGTTGGGAAGCCATACGGATCCACAACCCTTGGACAAGCTCCCACAGTTCACGAAAATTTGATGGAGGGGTCAGAGCCTAGAACATCTATCTCAATGGCATCCCAGACGTGCTCGATGGGATTGAGGTCAGGTGACCTAGCTGGCCAAGGAAGCGAGGTCACGTCGGTGGAGTGTTCATCCAACCATTCGGATACAATTCGGGAGCGATGGAACGGTGCATTGTCTTGTTGCAGGCTGAGGTATCCTGTGGGATGTTGAAGACGTACAAAAGGGAGCAAATGGTCGTCCAGGATATCCCGGTAACGTTGGCCTGTGAGGAACGATGTCACACGTACCAGGGGTTCCATTTCAGTCCACGTAAACAGTCCTCAGACAAGAATGCCACCCCCACCAGCTTGATGAGTACCCTGCTGGCAAGAAGGATCCATCGCTTCATGTGGTTTGCGCCGTACTCGTGTCCTGCCATCCGCATGTACCAATGTGAATCTCGACTCATCAGTCCAGGCAACATTTTCCCACATGTCTAGGGTCCAGTGGCGATATTTCCCGCGCCCATACTAATCTTTGCACCCTGTGATGTGCGGTCAGCAGCGGTACCCGCGTGGGACGATGGCTTATGTACCCCATGGCGAGGAGATGGTTCTGGATGGTGTGGCTGCTTACACGTTTTTGTGCACCAGCGTTAAATTGCAGAGTGATTTCTTGCACTGTGGCCCGTCTATCCGCTGTTATAATGCTAGCTAGCCGACAATGACCCCGGTCATCCACACGGCAGTTGGCCCTTGCAGGGATGGTTTTACCGGATTCGATGTACTCACGGTGCACCCGTGACACAGTGGCTCGTGAAAATCCCAGTGCCTGCACGACTTCCAAGATGGAGGGACCCATTCGTCGGGCCCCAACAATTTGCCCACGATCAAATGCTCTTAGATCCTTCGTCTTACCCATACTGCGTCTGACTCTAACTGATTCCCGTCGCATCACTCCTTATATTGTCGGATCGCTGCATACGTCGTGTCGTTTCCGCTTACAGGGCCGCCCACAGTGCCACATTTGTATAACGCCAGCTATCTCTAATTCAATCAGTGTATATAGATATGTTTATATATAGTTCTTCTCTCTCCTGGTTACACCAAGCATGCACCTCTCCATGCTTCTTTGAGTTAGGAACACGTGGATCCGAAAAATGACAAGAGTGGAAGACATCATGATCAGAGTTAAATCCCTGAAATGGCAATGGGCTGGACATACTGCCAGAAGAACAGACCATCGATGGACAGCCGAAATTTTAGACTGGATTCCAAGGGACAGGAAAAGACCCAGAAGAAGACCACATGGAAGATGGGTGGATGAAATTCGAAAGTATGCGGGAGTGACATGGAGGAGACTGGCACAAGACAGACCGTTGTGGAGGAAACTTGGGGAGACCTTCGTCCAGCAGTGGATTGATAATGGTTGACAATGATGATGATGATGATGATATATAGTTCGTTAGTTTCTGAAAAGTATAGTTCTTGATCAAGTTATTATCATCTCTTCGCTGATTACTCTGAATTTATGATCCTGGAACTGAATTTTGGAGATGTTTCATGAGTTACCAGTAGTATATGTTTTTTTCACGGTCGGTTATATTCTCGTTATTGCGTGAATTATATAACCTTTCAAACCCACCAAATGTACACCAAGAGTCAAATATAAGCCTTGTTCACAACATATCCTCGGGTTTTAATAAATCACATTATGTACTGAAGTACTTAAATTACGAAATTAGTGTTTGCCAACGAAAATTGAAAAAACGGCCAATCTCTAAGCTTTTTATAGACGATATGGGAATCCCTTATTTTTATTATTGACTTAATGTGCTTCTGGGCACGAACTGGCTTCACCAGCTTCACATGTGTGATAGACAATCACTTTGATTTGGTGCCAAACGTATGTAGATTTTTCCACAACAAAATATGGAATCTGAGTGCTCCACAACAAAATATGGAATCTGAGGCTATAGCAACCATGGTCGCTGCCCCCACACCTCACAACTTAGCAGCACGGCCAAGTACTCAGTACTTCAACCGTTCTAATAGATCCTCATGCTGATTAAAAAAATGTTTAGGTTGTAACAAAAGGAATGTAAGTCACTGATTACTCATCTTTACAAAAATCTCTGACTCTTTTCTTTACACAAACACATACACACACATTGTTAAGTTAATATTTACATGTAAGATAGAAAGATACAGATGGGGCGCAGTACTTTGTGGTTTGTCCCGGGCGCAAAAATGCCTAGTTACGCCTCTGGATAATCATCAGCAGCCAAGATCGACTGCTGGATAAAAAGTCAACAGTGCAGGATGAACTTGATCAGCAACTATGCTGAGAGAGTTCCCCGACCTTTCAACAATATCAATGGGCCCCTTCCGTACCAACAGAATGTACCCCACACCACGACACCACATCCAGAATCGAATCTTGAGTTGTGTTTACAAAGGAAGCTGGGTTCGTTGTTTGAAGGGGATCCCGCTAAACTCTCTGAACGTGCACAAGACTGTGTAGTTAAGTCCGGAAACCTGTTTTAGTTTTGAAGAAAATGGTGATGGTCTCGTTTTTATCAAATTTTCGCTGTTTGAGTTGCGAAACGACTTCAAAAACATACCGTCGCAATTATCTCCGGAACTAATAGAAATAGGAAAACAATACTGGGCCACTTTGTGTAGTTTGTAAACATGCACAAGACTGCGTAGTTAAATCCGGAATACCTGTTTTAGTTTTGGAGAAAATGGAGATGGTCTCGTTTTTAGCAAATTTTCGCTGTTTGAGTTGCAAAACGACTTCAAAAACATACCGTCGCAATTATCTCCGGAACTAATAGGAATAGGAAAACGATACTGGGTCACTTTGTGTAGTTTGTAAGCATGCACAAAACTGCGTAGTTAAATCCGGAATACCTGTTTTAGTTTTGGAGAAAATGGCGATGGTCTTGTTTTTAGCAAAACAGCACAAAGTGTACCGCGACTCATCAGACCACGTGACTTTTTTTTTTACCAGTCTTCCAGTGTCCAATCAAAGTGTTTCTGACAGCACTATAGACCGACATTTCGGTTCTTCGCAGAAATCATTGGTTTCCGTATAGGCATGCGACTACTAAGCCAGTACTCTTCGATTCCCTGCGGATATTTCTCTGAGATACGGTTAGGGAACAGCCTTCTGAATGCTTCGGTCAATTACTGCACACAGAAAGTCCTGCCTCTCCCTACAAGCCTTCTCAGACGACGGCGATCGCGTTCCTGATAGACTATCGTCGCTCCACAGTTAGGCCTCTTAGACAAGCAATGTGACTTATTTTTCCACTGAGTCTCACTGGGATATCTCACTTTTGAGGAACCAGTCGGCTTTCGAAATCGTCGCTCCAGCCAGACGGGTAGTCACGGTAAGCCTTTTATCGAACTCCGAAATATCCTTTGTTTTTCTCATTGTGATCAACACTACTGACGAGCAGCCAGACTGGCACCCACAATAAGCTCTTTATCGAACACCGAATTGTTTCTCCCATTGTGATCAACACTACTGGCGATTACCGACAAGCAGTAGTTATAAATAGTTGTCTAGACCACGTGATGTCGCACGTATTTTGCATATACGCTGCGTAAGTGGCTCTTACGTACATCAGGTCTCAAATTCATTGGCCGGTGTGTGTAGAAATTAATAATGGACATGAATAAAATCAACATTTACTTAAGCTGGAAACTCGTCATTTATTTTCCACAGAGTGATAACATGCTGAAAGTTTGTCACCAATACACTTCAGCTTGATAATCACCAAGTCGTAATTCATAACAGCAAGCTAAATCGTACATAGTAGTACTTAACACCAAGCTCTATCGTGCATAGTAGTTGCAACACGTTATTCTACAGCACTCTTCCACCACTTTTGTATTTGACATGGATTTTTTTATTTATTTTTAACTTAGGGTCAGGTTTGTCAAAACGTACAAGAAGTAACATGCCGTTCAGTAAGAAAATCTTTAACCTACACTGTACACAATTTTTCTTGATATTCACGAGTCATTTTCTATGGCTTCTTTCGTAAATTTACAACGCATATTTCTGACACTACCTTTTCCCTGAATGACGGAAAAACCCCAGAATTTCACGAATTGTCCATACGGCATGAATATTCCAAATTTTCAGAAACATTTCTGTAATTTCTTTCGCATATTATCGGCAAATTGCTGTTTCTAAGAGGCGTCTACGGAAAATTTTCAATTGACAGAGACCTTTCCACAATTTCTTTTATTTTCGATATTAGGAGCAGTTAGCACGAATACTTAAGGTTTGATTCATTATTAAATTTCAATAATATGTCGGAGAACCTGATTTTGAAGTTCTGTTGCGAGATCAGATATTGTGGATAGCATGCCACATGAAATTTTGGTTATTGTGGCACCGGATAATTCTTCCCCTCTCCCCAATTTTGTGCACCAGCTATTGTATATTGTGCTACTATAAGAAACCGGGTACTTAAATTATTGTACAGGCGATTGCTCGATGTCTACTGTATGTATTATTCCCTTAAGATAAAAGCTATTATAGTTATCAAGAGAAAATTTTATATTTACGAATTTTGTTAAAAACATATTATACATACTTATCATTAAGCTGTTCTCTGAGATTCCGAGATTAGCTCCTGCACAAAGAAATACAAACTACCAGACAAATTCTTAACTGATTATTTACTTACTATTGCCGTATCAAATTTCTCCATTACAGCGATCTTGACACACAACTCGGGCTTCACTGACATCCATCACACGACGTACAAGACCTTCTATACTTCATACTCACAATCTTTTTCTCATGCTGATCCTCCCATGACTTCCTTGGCCTCTATCTGCCTTTCCTTCCTGCCACTTGGGCTAAAAAAAATTCTTAGTAACCATCTCATCACTCATTCTTTCAACATGGCCAAACCACTGAAGAATATTAATCTCCATCTTGCTACCAACATTTTCTTTCCCATTACACAACTGTAACACACCTTCATTTATCACACGATCAGAACGTGTCTTGCCACAAGCCCCCCCCCCGTAAGTAACGCATTTCTCCAGCACACAAACGACTCCTATGTTTCTTCTGTGGTACCCAGGTTTCACTGCCATACATCAGAGTAGGAACAATTACACTTTCATACACAGCCATGCAGAACTCTCTTGAAAATTATTCGTTCCTGTGAAAACCTCCCGAAGCAGCCATGACTTTCAATGAAGAATTAGCTAGCTTACTAATTTCACCATCCAATTTGTTCTTTCAGTCAAACATGCTTCCTAATACACCAACTCATTCACCTGGTGAATCACTGTGCCATTTAGACATATTACATTCAGTGCTAACAGTTTCTCGCTCAAAAACCATAACTTTGGTTTCTCCCTTATTGATACACAGTTTGAATTTCATGCAAACTTCGTACATCCGTGACAACATACTCTGTAACTCATTCTTGCTCTTTGCCAACAGGACAGTGTCATCAGCATACAGCAATCTGCACACACGGATATTACCAAGACATATACCAGTATTGTCCATCTTGTCATCACGCATGCACGCATCCATAAATATATTAAACAGCCATGGTGACGTTACACAACCTTGTCTGACTCCTGCACCAATAGGAAACCATTTTGATAACGCACCAATCATTCGTACACAAGCTATACTGCCAGCATGCATGGCTTTTACATTATTAAGTAGATTCCCAGTAACACCATATTTATTTCATACTTTCCACAAAAGAATCCTATTTACTCGGTCGTAAGCTTTTTCTAAATCTACGAAGGCAACAAAAACTTTCTTACCAACAGCCAGATACTTCTCAATAATCATTGCGTAATGCAAAAATTTGGTAAGTGCACCCTTTACCAGGCATAAAACCACTCTGAACATCCCACACTTTTTCTGATGTAAGACGCCGTACTTTTTCAATAATTACCTTACCAAACACTTTCCCTGTCACACTCAGTAGGCTGATACCACGATAGTTCTTTCATTCAGTCCGATCACCTTTACAAGCGAACAATGAGAGCATCTTCCCAATCCCGAAGGAACATTCTTAACTCCCAGCACAACTGGCAAATTTCAGTTAACCAGTCAATTACAGAGTCACCACCATATTTCAACATCTCAGTAGTTAAGTCATCAACTCCCGGAGCCTTACCATTCTGAAGAGATTTTAGAGATTTACACACCTCTTCTCTAGAGATCCCTCCTGTGCTTCCATCTTTCACTGTGACATTATCTGCTTCTGCCTCAGTATCACCTTTGCTTACTAGATCTAATAACTCACAGAAGTATTCACCCCATCTTTCACTTAACTCGTTGGGCTCCCATATCATTTCCCCGATCATGTTCTTCACACAACTTATAACTTTGTTCCCTCTATTTTTTCTGTCTCATATACTTCCAGACAGTTTTTCTACCTTTCCAAAAACCAATTCATGCCTTTCCACCTTCCCTTTCCTATCTTTTGCTTTACTCTGGCGAACCAGTTTAGGTGCTTCACGCTTCTTACAGAGATATTCATCCACAGAAACTCTACCTTGCAACATCCCCAAATAGGCTTCCTTCTTTCTCTTTACAGCCTCTTCAATCTTACTACTCCGCCAAGCATCACCGCCATTGTTATCTAATATTGTGGTACCCCAGACCTCTTCAGCAGTAGTGACAACAGATTTCTTAAAACATTCCCACTTCTTTTCTACATCGCTCTCACAAGAATTCAGCTCCATCAGTCTTTATCTGAGTACATTAGAGTAACGCTGATGATCTTCAGGGAGCCTTCAACCTTCATTCTTTACATCCTAGGCCTCTTCCTATCCCGTAACGTCCAACCAATGTTCAGTTTCACTCGTGACACTACCAAGTAATGATCAGAACCAACATCCGCACCTCTCATCACACGAGTGTCAACAACTAAGTGTTTCAGACGCTGATCGTAGACAACAAAATCTATCACACTCTTTTTTCAAGAGTGCGATTTCCCCAAGTATATATGTGGATATACTTGTGGTTGAAAAACGTATCAGATACATACAAACCATTCTCAATGCAGAGTTTAATTAATCTTCCACCATTATCATTCATCATTAAACTTACCCAGAACATTATCAGAGATCGCATTCTGCACACCTACTCTAGCATTGAAATCCCCTGCTATTATAACTCTCTTTAGCACCAAACTGGCTCAAAACAGCTTTTAGCACATTCCAGAAATCTTCCTTCCTACGAAAAGGTTCCGAGTCACAAGGAGCATACATTACAGCAATTACTATTCTCTCAAGTTTCACTTTCAAGCAAATCTAAAGAATTCCCTCACTTATGCAGATATAGTGAATCAAGTTGTTCTTCATCTTTTCACTTAAAATCACACCTACACCAGCCTGTCCTCTCATATTATCCAATACTCCAGACCACACACTTACCGTGCCATTCACTTCTTCTATCGAAATGTCCTTCTTTTTTGTTTTACTTACAAACAGCACATCCAATCTATACTTATTCATTTCCTCAATCACCTCATTCATTTTTACATTTATACCTCTAGTATTCCATACACCAATCTTACAGTCACTCAGTCGAGATCTCTTTCTCTTATGCTTTTTTCCCATTTCCGTATTGTTTCCGTGGTGGACCATCTTCTCTAGTGTGGTAGGTCCACCACATCCCACACTAGAATCCGGAGCATAACTTCTTTGTGTTTTTTTAATCAGGTAAGTACATCATTGTGAGGGATTAGCCCCCACAGCTTTGTTAAATAATGTTATAAAACAGTACTTTGCTCTTTTTCTTAAAGATAATTGAAAGTCATGGTCAATTTAAAGAACTCAAATTTGAAAATCCTTCTGGTGCTTCAAAAAATCACGATAAAACAAACTACGTAATTTGAACTAAGCCCTATAGGACGAAATTAAATTCTTACGAACCTAATCAGAAAAATAATAAGTTCCAAAATAAAATATAGTTACTAATCCACCTGCATTAATAACAAAACAAAATTCATCATTGCACGATTACAGTTCAATCTGATACTTAACACTGCTATATACGTGACCTTCTGACTCAACGGTTAGCACGTGGGTCTTTATTTGAAGACGAAGTTGGCACGATTCTCACCAGTCTTCATTAGAAGACGAAGTTGGCTCAATTCTCACCAGGCTTCAGTTGAAGACGAAGTAGATTAGATCGTCACCAGACTTTAGTTGAAGACAAAGTTAGTTCGATCGTCACCACGCTTAAGTTTAAGACGAAGTTGGGTTGATCGTCACCAGGCTTCAGTTGAAGACAAAGATGGTTCGATATTCACCAGGCTTCAGTTGAAGACGAAGTGGGTTCGATCCTTACCAGGCTTCACCTGAAGACGAAGTTGGTTCGATCCTCACCAGGCGCCGACGGAAAGGTTCTCAAAATGTCTAAATTGTAGAGTTCGCGAAATTGCTGTATAAATACGGAAAATCCCGAAACGGGCTTTCCGAAATAAATGGAATTTATGACTACGGAAAATCTGTGAAAATACGGAAGTTAGGAAAAACGGGTACTTTTAAAAACTGAAATTTCGTTAAAAGGCGGACACCTACGGGCAACTTTGCTGCATGTTATTTTCAGGAATTTTCCGTGAATTCACACCACTTCTATTTTACAGTGTAGAAGTGACGAAATTTACATCAGAAACTCAAAAGTTAAATTTACGCCTTTCTCCGTTACTCTAGATAAAAAGCTCTTTTCCATTATTTTTGATAAAAAGTTAAAACTTTTCTTTAATGCTGCAGACATTCTGCTCTTCATTTGAATTTCTATTTTATTCCTTTAAGGAGATTTCCTCCTGTAAATATAGCGAATGTAGAACTTAGTTTTCTTTCACTTTCATATTAATCAGAGCGTGGAAGAAATTAATTTCTAGGCCCCGTGGAGTCAATGCGCTAACATTTTCTTTTCCTGTCTACATCGAGGGTACACTGAAAACATTTTACCTCTTATTGTTGTTACAAAGTTCGATGTCACAAACCACAGGTCATCACGCACCCCATAATCTGAAGAACGGAAATAGGTAGCGACATTTCCGCGTGTGTGTTTTCAGCTTGTTAGTCCGCTCCTAACGGTCGACATTAAAATAAAATATTGCGGTTTTAGTGTGGAAACGACTGCCTGTAGTGTGAATGCAATGACGCCTAAAAGCATCGGTTGGGCTCATTTTAAGCGCATGATGGAGAGTAACCATGATAAACTGTTTCCCACGTGATTGCTTAATCGCTAGAATCATTTTTATAGTATATTAGCTCGTTGAATGGGAGCATGCGCGGTTGGCTGCACAGAAAAACCCATGGGGATGTCTCACCAGCAGCACAGTTTCTGCACATTTGGTTTTTCAATAGATGTCGCAGTTTTCTAACTGGACAGGAATTAAGTATCGTTGTGTCTAGTCAATTATGTCTGTTGATGAAATATAACAGGTAGGCAGAAGACGCCGCTCAGATTACGGGAAGGGCGTATCGGAGTCACTGAGGCAGAGTTGCTTTGCTGCCGATTCACTAAATTATTTCGAAATGAGCTCCAAGATAAATATTGGCCACCTGGCAGCTCATTATGTCCTTCATTCAAGTGATTCCAAAATGATGCGATTGGTCGTTGTCTTGTTCAGTGGGCGGAGTCATATCCAGAATAATGGCACGAAGTCACTGAGTCATGTCAATCCACAATGGCAGTTTTCCAGAGGATACAAAAAGCATATAAATGAACTGGCGCGGTTTTTTTGATTGATATCAGGGGAGGCGTTGCACACTGTCACGTTCGGATGCGTTTCTTCGTCGAACGCAACACACGCAACATATCCTCAAACATTTTGAGGGATGTGTTCCATAGCCCTATCTATTTGAAAGAAAAAAAAAGTCAATAAATAAAAGCGTTTCTAAATCATTTTGGTATGAGTCATCCAATAAATTGTATTTCACCCATATGACCTCAGTTTTACCTCATACATATACCATCATCAATTCAATGTTGGTTGAAGTCCTCCCCAAAGTTTCTTCCACTGCCTGTCTTGAGCGTAACGTTCCTCAGAACTGATGCACATGTCAAAACGGAGAATAGCAGTGATAAGCCCTTGTCGGTGTAGCCTACTTGGGAAAGCATTTGGCTCCGGGATAGAAGGATGCTGATTCAAGTCCTGTCACCGGCAAATTTGTGTTTTCACACTGGCGTCCGAAACTAAAAACGGATCTTCTGGCCGTTGGGTTCATCGAAGAATGTGTGATGTTCCTTCCACACATCGTCTGGAATTAATGAGAATTCCTTCTTCTACAGAGAGTTACTTCAAGTATGGTTGTTAAGCTATATTGGCTCCCGAACGTAAAAATGGATCTACTGGCCGTTGGGTTCATCGAAAAATGTGTGATGTTCCGTCCACACATTGTCTGGAATTAATGAGAATTCCTTCTTCTACAGAGAGTTACTTCAAGTATGGTTGTTAAGCTATATTGGCTCCGGAACGTAAAAATGGATCTACTGGCCGTTGGGTTCATCGAAAAATGTGTGATGTTCCTTCCACACATCGTCTGGAATTAATGAGAATTCCTCCTTCTACAGAGAGTTACTTCAAGTATGGTTGTTAAGCTATATTGGCTCCCGAACGTAAAAATGGATCTACTGGCCGTTGGGTTCATCGAAAAATGTGTGATGTTCCGTCCACACGTTGTCTGGAATTAATGAGAATTCCTTCTTCTACAGAGAGTTACTTCAAGTATGGTTGTTAAGCTATATTGGCTCCGGAACGTAAAAATGGATCTACTGGCCGTTGGGTTCATCGAAAACTGTGTGATGTTCCTTCCACACATCGTCTGGAATTAATGAGAATTCCTTCTTCTACAGAGAGTTACTTCAAGTATGGTTGTTACGCTATATTGGCTCCGGAACGTAAAAATGGATCTACTGGCCGTTGGGTTCATCGAAAAATGTGTGATGTTCCTTCCACACATCGTCTGCAATTAATGAGAATTCCTTCTTCTACAGAGAGTTACTTCAAGTATGGTTGTTAAGCTATATTGGCTCCGGAACGTAAAAATGGATCTACTGGCCGTTGGGTTCATCGAAAAATGTGTGATGTTCCTTCCACACATCGTCTGGAATTAATGAGAATTCCTTCTTCTACAGAGAGTTACTTCAAGTATGGTTGTTAAGCTATATTGGCTCCGGAACGTAAAAATGGATCTACTGGCCGTTGGGTTCATCGAAAAATGTGTGATGTTCCTTCCACACATCGTCTGGAATTAATGAGAATTCCTTCTTCTACAGAGAGTTACTTCAAGTATGGTTGTTAAGCTATATTGGCTCCGGAACGTAAAAATGGATCTACTGGCCGTTGGGTTCATTGAAAAATGTGTGATGTTCCGTCCACACATCGTCTGGAATTAATGAGAATTCCTTCTTCTACAGAGAGTTACTTCAAGTATGGTTGTTAAGCTATATTGACTCCGGAACGTAAAAATGGATCTACTGGCCGTTGGGTTCATTGAAAAATGTGTGATGTTCCGTCCACACATCGTCTGGAATTAATGAGAATTCCTTCTTCTACAGAGAGTTACTTCAAGTATGGTTGTTACGCTATATTGGCTCCCGAACGTAAAAATGGATCTACTGGCCGTTGGGTTCATCGAAAAATGTGTGATGTTCTGTCCACACATCGTCTGGAATTAATGAGAATTCCTTCTTCGCTTCGAAAAATGTGTGATGCTTCTCCCACACCTTCTTCTACAGTGAGTTCCTTCAAGCATGACTTCCCGGCTGATCCGGAACCCTTGGTTTTCGTTCCCTTGCTTTTCTGAAGGATCCGGAACCCTTGGTTTTCGTTCCCTTGCTTTTCTGAAGGGGTGACATCTATGACGTACGCAGAGCTAGCTGCATAATTTGCGGGGCCCAGTGCAAAACAAAAATGCGGGGCTCTTTTCCCATCGAGTTCTACACTAAATGGGCTTGGACATTGGAACGTTTTTGAAAGAAGGGCGGGGTCAGGGAGAGAAACCACATTTTTCATTTTCTCATGAAGCTTAGTAAAGCATGGTGGTACTAAGGAACATTATTATTTATTCATGAGTTATAATAAGCTGTTATTATTATTCACTGAAGAATAAAAAGAGACATTTTAAAATTACTCTATATTAATTTACATTGTCAGATCAAATAGAAGTTGATTGAATTGAAGCGACAAAATATAATTCCCGCACCTCGTCGAAATGCGTGCTGATGACAAAAATTAATGTAATTTATCCAAAATAAAAAATAAATAAATAAATAAATAAATAAATACATAGCTCTTTCCACGTTTCAGAAACACACAGCAACCGAAAAATTGTTTTTCAGTCGCCGCTGTGGAATTGAAACACAGAACTCTCGATAACTAGCCGAGTGCGTTATATTTACACCACGGTGGCCAACAATCCACGGTGCTATGTGTATTTTTAAGTATTTGGAAGATTTTCACCTTGGATCTCGCCCTTTGGATTTAACTGCTATAATATATATATAGCCATAATGCCCACCAGATGGAGACGTCTCAGTAGCTGAGCCCATCTTACGGATTTATGATGTCAGAAGCTGTCTTAAAAATACACATAGCACCGTGGATTGTTGGCCACCGTGGTGTAAATATAACTCACTCGGCTAGTTATCGAGAGTTCTGTGGTTCAATTCCACAGCGGCGGCTGAAAAACAATTTTTCGGTTGCTGTGTGTTTCTGGAACGTGGAAAGAGCGATGTATTTATTTATTTACTGTCGCCACGTATTTGGAGGATTTTCAAAAAAAAAAAAAAAAAAAATAGCTATCGTTTAAACAAATAAGATAGGATCATAGGGAATGTCATTTTCCGATTTCGAATCCCGGTGAGGCATGGATGTTGTGTTTGTCTTACGGCACTGGCTCTCTCCCTTCCCTGGAACCAGTGACCCTAAATTAGGGACGGGCGACTGCTTATACCCCATTGAGTTGCTCACGGTGGTCGTTAAACCTCCAAACAAAAAAAAAAAAAAAAAAAGATTCTTTTGCTGGCCACGTTCTACAGTTCATTGTAATTTGTTTTAGTGGGTAGTGGGAGCTTTCAGCTTTGTAGCTCAAATGAGGTGAGTGCCATAGCAGTCTAGGGCAGTGTTTCCCAAACACCACCGGTCCCGTCACGAGATTTCTGCTGGTCCGCGGAAACGGAGGAAAACTTGAGAAATGGTAGAGATTCCCGAATTTGACCACTAAAAACAGGTCTGCACAAACATCCTTGTACATAAAAGCAACTTCGTGCCAGTCGATCCGCGAAGTAATTTGTGAAATTTTACTGGTCCGCGGCTTGCTGCTTGTGAGAGTCTCCGGGAACCTATGGCAGTGGTCTAGTGTCCTGATAATCCCGAATCGGCGTTAAGTTGCAATTTATCAATTCGCCGTCACTCGTCTTCGTCAGGTACAATCGATCGGTCAGTTATAAATAAAATTTCAGACAGTTTCATAAACGATTCGCAAAGATACGTTTTTCACTTTTTTTTATTGATAACTATCTGCCAGAGATTCGCCACCCACGCACGCGAAAAACCAAGCTGACCGCGTGTGATTGCGGCAGAATGCAGACGTTGCTGTGACGTCAGCGCTTCAGAGAGATCTAGGTGATTATATACAGTGTATGATGTCATTAATGCAAATTCTCTCCCATTGATATGGTGAATCATCCCGATGAACCCAAAATACTTGAATTCCGTTCACTAAGGCAATGAAGTGCAATGATATAAAAAAATTTAAAAATGACATTTTTACATCGTTAAGTGTCATTTATTTTTAATACAAGAAAAAAAAATTACGAAAAATTCAAACACATCATACAAACACGGGCGCGGGGCCCTGTGCGACTGCACAGGTCGCACACCCATGAAGTTGGCCCTGGACGTACGCCACACGTGACGTACACGTCCAGACGGCAGATAGCAGTGATAAGCCTTTGTCGGTGTAGCCTAATTGGGAAAGCATTCTGCTCCGGAGTAGAAGGATGCTGTGACGTACTACAGAGTTGACGCACATGTCAACACGGCAAGTAGCAGTGATAAGCCCTTGCCGGCGTAACTTAATTGGGAAGGCATTCGGCTCTGGAATAAAAGGATTTGGGTTCGAGTCCCGCCATCGGCAATTTTTGGGTTTTACACAGATGCTTTTACTGAATAGTTAATTAACCTTCTCAAACCTATAGCTCAGATACGTTTTAACAGGTTTACATTTTCGAATGTACATTTTTTTCTCCATGTCACTCCAGCATGCTTTCGAATCTCATCCGCCTATCTTCCACGTGGTCTTCTGTCAGAGTCAATTTGCTATCCAGTCAAATATTTCAGTTGTCCATCGATGGTCAGTTCTTCTAGCTATACTTCTAGCCCATTGCCAATTCAGATACTTCGTGATGTCTTCCACTCTTGTCATTTTTCTGATTCACGAGTTTGTCTTCTTATCTCTCCTGGTTACACCCAGCATGCATCTCTCCAATATTTTCCAGTTGTCTGAAGCCTCTGTATGTCTTTTTTGGCTAAGGTCCATGTCTCCGATCCATACGAAAGAACTGAAAGGATGCATTGATTAAGCATTTTTCTTTCATGAAATAATAGTAAATTGTTCTTGATATTTTTACTGTTTCTTCCAAATGAAGTTTAACATGTATTTCTTCGTCGATGTGACCCTCGTTTGATATCTTTTGACTAAGGTAAATCAATGCATCTGTTACTTCTTAAATTTCCCCCGTGAATCGATAAATCTTCAGTTCTTGTACAGCACTGCACATCAATTTTTTTTTCCAGTAAGCTCATTTTTAAGCCACTTCTCTACTCTTGTCAGTAAGTTCTTAGATTATACTCCACAGCTCTGAGGGGGTACTTGCAAAAATTGCTATACCGTCAACAAAATGAAGGTGCGTTAAATAATATCCATTGATACAAATTTAGAAGATGAAGAATCCGTTGTTTTTTTTTTTTTTTTTTTGGTGTAACTATGATAAGTTCGATAATATCCGAAAACTTGAACATTTCGTCGTCCTGAAGCGAGAACCGAACCCGTGTCTCCCAGATAGCGCCCGAGTATGCTAACCACTACACTACCCAGAACGACCAAGTCACAAGTTTCCGATTAATTTGAATATAACCATCATATTGAAGATGACCGGACTGCATGCCACAGATCCCTCTGTAATTGTCCTGCAGCTCTGTTTTTGCCATCATGTGTATCATTCATCTGTATCATTACGTCCATAAAATCGCAGTTTAATCTGATGCTTCCTTCTTGGTGCGCAAATTTAATTGTCCGTGAGTGTATAACTTTCGGGAGTTCTTTGTCAGAAGCAAGATTACTGATCAAAACAAATTTCTTAAGTAAAAGTGCTTTTGTTACCGAAAACATGCACAGAGGGAACATTTTGCTACCACTGTCTAAGAACTCAACAACAAAATGTAAGATTCGTGACGTTATTTTCCCAGTATCGTATGAAAATATGAATCTAAATGGAACGGACTGTGTAAATCCAGTCAAACCCCTATTTAACGGACTGCGATTTAACGAATTCCACGATTTTACATACATATTTTATGGTCCGGACGGAACCACATTGAAATTAATGCTTGCTGTTCCCCGATTTAACGAACGTATCTCCTCAATTTAGCGAACATTTTTTTTTTTTTTTTGAACCACCAAACTATTATAACCAGTATTTTCACGTTAAAAGTTAGTTAGAAAGAGAGCTTCGCGTAACAGGAAACTTTTACGAATGCGCAGACAACCAGCATTTCAAAGAACATCTGCGACACAGCTTGACGGAATTATAAATCAGTTCGCCTTTCCTCCGACTATGAAGCGTAACTTACGCTTCGTAAGCTTCTAACAGGCAAATGACCTACAAGTTCCAAAGGAGCGCAATGTTTTCTTGCATGGGTGGGAAACAGGAAAAAGAAAGGCAGTGTGGGGGAGAAAATCTAAAGTACCATGGGTATTTTTGTTTTCAGAACAATGGCTTTCTGTGAAGTCAGGGGACACACATTGTACGTACCCATTCCTGAACCTCTGGAATTCTTTCCCAAATTGTGCTTCTTTTCTTCTCAGTGTTAAATCTACAGGACAAATTAAACAACACAGCTCGTTTACGAATAAAGTTTTGATGAACATAGATAAACACTAGAAAAGTTAGAAGTGAAATTCACTGATCACTGTAGTTTGCATAAGTGCATTTTGTGAGAGCATTTAAAAAAAAATGAATGATTGCAGCAAAAAAAAAAATCGCAAAATTTTCAATCAGTCGAAAAATGGACATTTTGTCACAACTTGATGCGAACTCAAGATCACAAATTGCTGTAGCAGAGAAACTCGGAATTCGCAAGTCAACAATTTATACAGACACCCGACGTGGACTAGGAACATCAAACAGAAGTCATCGCTCTTTCCGCTTTTATAAGGGAGTCACGGAAAAATTCTCATTGGAAGCCACCGGGAATCGAACCCAGGGTCTTCCAGTTACGCGCCGGATATGCTTCCACTGCACCACAGCGGCCTTGAATTCCTCCAGACTCACATACACTAACTCCCAAGCCAATTGGCAGATTGCTTCTTGGAGCCCCGCACAATGCTGGGGATTCACCAAAGATGGTAAGCAGCAACTGAACAAATAATTAGAAGGCGAATGAATAATTAATACAGACACCTGACGTGAACTAGGAACATCAAACAGAAGTCATCGCTCTTTCCACGTGTATGTATGTGAGTTTGGAGGAATTCGAGACTACTGTGGTGCAGTGGAAGCATAATCGGCGCGTAACTGGAAGACCCTGGGTTCGATTCCTGGTGGCGGCCAATGATAATTTTTCCGTGACTCACTTATAAACGTGGAAAGAGCGATGACTTCTGTTGGATGTCTCAAGTCAACGTTGTGTACCATAGTGAAAAACAGAAAGGAAACTGAAAGCCGTGCATCAACGTGTGAGCAATTTTCGAGTCAGAGGAAATATAGGAAAGCATTGTCCCTGAGTGAGTTGGAAAACGCTCTTGTCACGTGGTTCTAAAAACACGGGCTAGTTCGAGTAATTTACCTATTAGTGAACACTTTTGAAGGAAAAAGAAGTTCATCTTTCCCGGCTACTTCATATAAAGGAATTAACCGCATCAAATGGATGGATTGATCGCTTTAAGCATAGAAATAACATAGTGTATAGAACTCTATCCGGCGAAAGCATGTGTTGATCCTGTGACGGCACAAACGTGAAAAAATGAACAGCTGCCACAAATTTTTGAAGGGTTACATGCGGTGTGACATCTTTAAAGCTGATGAAACTGGACTGTTTTATAACCTGCAGTCAGATAAAACACTGTGTTTTCGAACTGACACCTGCCATGGAAGAAAGAAATCAAAAGACAGAATCACTGTTTTTCTAGCTGCCAATGCAGCCGGGTCAAAAAAATTGCAGTCATTAGTCATAGGCAAATCTGCTAAACCATGCTGCTTCAAAAATGTGAAATCTTTGCCCTCAAAATATGAAGCAAATAAAAAAGTCGTGTGTTACCACAGCTTTACTCCGAAATTATGTAGAAGCGTTGGATTCTCAGATGTAAGAAAAAAGAGAAAAGTCCTCTTATTCATTGATCAGTGTGCTGCGCATCCTTAGGTAAACTCTGAAAAGTACTCAAGTCATTTTTTCCCAGCAAATTGTTCTAGTGAATTACAACCGCTGGGTCTGGGTGTCAATTAGGTCTTTTAAAAGCTCATTATCGAAATCTTCTCATACGAGAAGCACTTTCTGTTATCGGTGCAAAGGATGATGCATCTTAATATGAAATTAACATTCTCGGTGCAATGCATTTCGTGCAACAATCGTGGAATGCAGTTTCGAGAGATGCCATTAAAAACTGCTTTAACAAAGCAGGCTTCAGGTTGTGAACAACAAAAAGTGAGTCCAATACCGAAAATCCTGCTGATAATTTTGCGGATGAAGATCTACAGAATGGAGTGAAATCGCCTCATCAGGTATTGTGCTTTCCGATTATGCTGATTGTGACGTAAATGTGCGTACCTGGCAAATGTAATCCCTTGATGATATTTTGAATGAACAGATCGGAATAAATGCGTGATATTCTGATGAAGAAGATGAAGCAAAACTGAAAGTTAGCTGCTTTAGTGATGCTGCTAACGGTATAGAATATGCTAAAAACTACTTGATGTGCTTCGATATTAATGATGACGTTTTCCATGCATTTCATAAAACTGAAGTTGCAATTCATAAAGCTAAACGTTCATGAAAAAATAAGCAATCTTCTCTAAAGCATTTCTTTTCTAAAGTGTAAAAGGTAATCAACACATATTCTGTTTTTAGAAGTTAATTAATACTAATTGGTGTTCTGTTTCATGCAGTTCATAACACTGAAATCGTTATTTAAGAAGATAAATACTCAGAAAAAAATCCACTATCATATTTTTTCTCGCAGTTTTAAAGTACGCTTCAATTTTGATGCTAGATATTGGTCTAATATCTACGAATTATGTGTTTAATATTCAAAGTAAGTGTGTATGTTTTATATCAGTTTTGATAATAAATTTCGTAATTAAAAATGCTATACATAATTTAAATTTCACTGAAAGAGAACTTAGCTGCTTACCTATTCTGTTATAAACACTAGCTTAAATTAAATGTTTCATTCGAAAGGCTTCCTCGATTTAGCGAATTCCGCGATTTTGCGTGCGAGACTGTTGGTCCCTTGGTTTGTTCTTCTTCTTCTTCATTGGATTTTTAACGACCACCGTGAGCAACTCAATGGGCTATAAGCAGTCGCCCGTCCCTAATTTAGGGTCACTGGTTCCAGGGAAGGGAGAGAACCAGTGCCGTAAGACAAACACAACATCCATGCCTCACCGGGATTCGAACCCGGACCCCGTTCGGACGAATGATCAGAGGCCATCGCTTAGACCACTGCGCCACCGGGGCGGCCTCCCTTGGTTTGACTGTATAAGGAGAGAAAATCTCCTCCAGTCAGAAAAGTAGAATAACCTAAAAACTCCCCAAAACTGAATTTAAATAAATGAAATTTAAAAATAAGTAGGATTCTGAGGGGAGCTAACACACAACTTTCTACACGTTGAACAGGAAAAAATGGGATTGTAGCCACAAAATAACCCTACCCTCCAAAAAAAAAAAAAAAAAAAAAAAAAAAAAAAGGAATAGTCTCGCAAGGAAAGGGCGACAGCAGAGGCTGCTATAGATCAAGTGAGAATGCTGCAAAGTAGCGTGTTTGGGGCTGCGAGTGGCTTAATGGTTAGAGCAACCGCCTTCGACCAGAGAGTCACGTGATTGACCCCGATAGGTTGAGTTGCCATGAACCTCGGAGTGCCCGCCGTACATCGGATGGGCAAGTTAAACAGTCGGCCCCTTGTGTTATGGATTCCCCATTACAAATAACAAAGTAATCTGTTCCTTGCTCTCTAGCCGTGGAAATGTTTGCTGGGACGTCATAGTCTAGCACTCCCAACTATGTCGACTTGTACTTTCAACCTTGCACTCCTACTTCTCTGACCTGTATATCCCCTTTTCTTATGAGTCTCTAAGTTCAATGTAAGGTAAATTCCTTTCTGGTACGCAGCACTAAAATACCTACGGAACATAGGAAGTTGGGTCTAAACCTTTCCTGTGAGTGTAAACCCTACGAGATATTACTTGAGGCCTGACGCTATGCCTCAAATATGTATTAGAAGATATTTTTAGAAATTGAAACTGGGAAGGAAATGGATTAAGCATAAATAGAAGGTATATAAATCACTAAGATTTGCTGAAGGCATAGTCATCATTACAACTAGCAATATGGAAATTGTGACGTGTCTGCGCCGCAGGACGCACATGAGATAAAGGTAGAGAGCAGTGAGAGCACATGCCAGTGTAGTATAGTGGATAGCACTCGGAGCTCCGGAGCCGAGAGTTGTGGGGTCGAATCCCGCCCCTGGCATAAAAATGATGGAGAAATTTACTTCGTCATATTGGCGCCCGAACTTTAAGGATGACCTGGCTGTTAGGTTTCTCGCAATGGTGTGATGTTCTTTCCACACCGCGACATAGGAAAAAAGAGAATCCCTTCTTTAGTGCTTCTAAAAAACAAATCAGTGTGATGTTACGTTCCACACACCAAATCTTCTGGGATTTTTCAAGTGCACGTTTTTCATCGTATGACTGCCTACACAGCAACACATGGACCTGGCTGACCCGTGGGCCATGCCCCGGCCCTCTTTCGGGGGGGGGGATGTGACGTGCCTGCCTTGCAAGACACACATGAGATAAAGGCAGATAGCAGTGAGAGCACATGCCAGTGTAGTTTAGTGGATAGCCCTCGGAGCTTGTGACGTGCCTGCGCTGCACACATGAGATAAAAGCAGATAGTAGTGTAGTATAGTGGACAGCACTCGGAGCTGTGGAGCCGAGAGTTGGGGATTCGAATTCCTCCCCTGGAATAAAATTGGAGAAATTTACTTCGTCGCAAAATGTGATAAAGGATTTATGGATGGAAAGCCTTAAATAAGGTCTGATAATAAACACAGCAAAAACTAAATATATATGAACGATACAAAAAAGATTTTGATAGAAGGAAACGAAATTGAAAAGTAGACAAATACATGTATTTAGGTCAAGTAATCAGTTTTTAAGAAAGAGAAATCAATAGAAGAATTATCCAAGGCAATAGAGCCTTCCGGGTGCTTAAAGACTATTTAACTGGTGATCTTCCATTGTGTTTAAAAAGAAAAATCTTCAATGCATGTATTATTCCCGTGTTTACTTCCCTTTTACCGCCCTTTCACTTATCCAAGTGAAGCGTGGAGTATCACAGAACGGCAGTGTAAAAAAAATAAGAGTATCGGTAAGAAAGAAGAATGTTAGGAATAACAAGAAGAGACAGAGTTAGAAATGAACTTATAAGAACAGGAATAGTAGATATTATAAAAATAATAGAGTGGAGATGGGCTGGACATGTTGGAAAACTGAAAGATGGACACGATTAATAACAGAATGGCAACCGACAGATGGAAAAAGACGAAGGGGGCGCCAGAGAACAAGATGGAGCGATGACCTTCAGAAATTTAGAGGTGCTAAATGGTGGACTGAGGCTGAGGATCCAGGAAGTTGGAAGAGACTGGGGAGGCCTATGCCCTGCAGCGGGTGGCAGCAGGCTAATAAGAAGAAACGTCCCTCTTCTAAGTATATGATAAAAATATTTTTTTTGTATTTTAGCATCAATACAACAAATATTTATAAACAAACTGTTTCCTTTTTCCGAATGTATACATTTTTAAATTTTATGGATGAATTAACCGCCCTTTCACTTATCTACACGAGGGTCCAATTCCATCAAAGCCGGATAAGAGGGAAACTGTTGTATATACGAGTTTGGCCAATTTACTTTTACAAGATCCACATATTTTTACTTATGTGTATTTTTTTTTTTTTTTTTTTGAAAATTTAAACCGTTTGATTTCTTTTTCCTGGTAAGCTCCCATTTACTTTTCTTGCAACATTTTACACATTGTGATTCATTTAATCTGTTTTTCTTGTACCGTCGCACTTATTTTCACGGGGAATCCCCATTCAGAAACAATATCCTTTATATGCATGTTTGTAGGCCTTTTATCCTGTTTATCTACCGTGCAATAGTTGAATCAGCTATA
Source organism: Macrothele yani (assembly GCA_039090855.1). Classification (NCBI taxonomy): domain Eukaryota; kingdom Metazoa; phylum Arthropoda; class Arachnida; order Araneae; family Macrothelidae; genus Macrothele; species Macrothele yani. The sequence goes on along the minus strand of CM077005.1, from coordinate 15,656,470 downwards.
CGTAGCCTTGTAGCTATTGTTTCCCATTCCGTTATGAAGGTTACAAAACCGCGAACACCAAAACCTCGTTGTTCAGGCTCAGAGTGATAACAAGTAACGCATGACCTTCAGTCACGGAGTTTTCCGATCCTGTTAATAGCGGAAATCGCATGCGCAGTAACGCTTGTATACAAATCGGGTATAGATTCCAAATTTTCAAAACCGTTCATCAGCTCACAGCGATAAAGGGAAGTACACACTGGCTTCGATTTACGACGTCGATGCGATCCTGAAGGGCGCATGCGCCGTACATCGAACAACCATTCAAAATATAGTTAAGCCCTCACATACGGAGATAGACGACTTTCTAAAAACCAGCATTTTTTGTGTGAAAACGCATAAAGGAACCAAATGTTTTCACCCCCTTAGAAATAGAAGAAAACGCATGGTAATTTCACACTGTTATTTTACCTTCACCCCAGCGCCCACCCCAGCCCTCAAGTAACATACACTATATTGACAAAACTCACCGTACACCCCTTCAAAAGCAAATGAACGGATACGCTGCGTTGTTAAGATGCGCGATACAGCTGGAAATGGTATAAAAACAAGCCTGCAGCTGATCGCGATCATATCGGACTGTGAGGTTGAGTAAAAATGTCGCGGCTAGAGACAACTGATTTTGAAAAAAGAAAGATTATTGGGTGTTATATTAGTGGGCTGCCCATAAGAGAAACCGAGAGGTGTTTAAACATACCCAAGTTAACTGTTTTGAATGTACTGAATAAGAGGAAGACACATGGCGTGCCTGAAGCAGCAAAACGTACCGGCAGACCAAAGAAAATCAGTGATAGAAGACGTCGAAGCTTCAGAAGAGTCGTTACGGTTAATCGACGGAGTACTGCACAATATTTCAGAGTACAGGTGAATAAAAATGCTGGACCCTCGGTATGTACACGTACCATTCGCAGAGAACTTCATTCCACGGGTCACCGTGGTCGTGCGGCTGCTCATAAGCCTTTCATCTCCACTCTGAATGCTACTCGTCGTTTAGCATGGTGTAAAGAACATTTATCGTGGACCGTAGATCAATGGAAATTGGTCCTATGGACTGATGAATCCAGATACACGATCCACCAAACTGATGGTAGTGTGTTGGTATGGCGGCAGCCGGGGTAATGCTATTTACCACAGTGTACTGTTCCTACGGTCAAGTTTGAATCTGGCAGTGTACTCCTGTGGGTGTATTTTTCGTGGTATGGTCCCGGACCATTGGTTATCGTGGACAAACCTGCTAACCAGCACATCTACCTCTACATTCTTGACAATAATGCTCTACCAAATCTGTGGCAATGCTGTGGAACCGAGCCTTGTTAGTACCAGCAGGATAATGTTCCGAGCCATAAAGCAAGGACTGTTACGGCGTGATTGGGCGATAATTCCTTCTCGTGTGTGGACTGGCCAGCACAGAGCTCTGATCTTAATCCCATAGAGCACCTATGGGATGAATTAGAGCGCCGCATAAGAAGTTTGGAACCAAGGCCTACTACTAAGCAACAGTTAGCTGCAGCATTATATACTGAATAGAAGCACATACCTATCGCTGTGCTCGAAAACCTTGTGGAAAGCATGCCACGAAGGATCAGTGCATGCATTAAGGACAAAGGAAGGACCGACACCGTACTAATATATGTCAATAAATGCTGTGTTGTGTTTCTCTTCTAGATGTTCAGTGACTTTTGTCTATATAATGTATGTGTTTGCATATACAGGGTGTCCGAAAAATAACTTTACTGAAAGTAACACTTACCACACCTACAGAAGGTGTTGGAAATGGGTCCCACGGACGTCCAGGCATGTCTGCACTCGCTTCTGCATGTTGTTGAAGACCTATCTCAGGCTATGTGGTGTGACTTGTTGGATGTAGGTCATTATTGCAGCCCATAGATTCTTGAAATGGCCTCGTGGTCTGTTTCTTTCAGCTCATGCATGACACACTCCTTGTTCGGGTGGAAACGCAACTTCCTTTTCAGAATATCGTGTACTGTTTGGCACATTAGATTGTTGTGACAGCCACCTCACAGACTTGTGTGGACCCCTCTGTATCGTGTCCGGAATATCCTGTACGGTCTTGTCTGCCGTGGATGGCCTCCCGGGTCGGGGGGGGGCATCCAGAACATTGCCAGTTTCCCAAAGCTAACATATCGCATTGCGTTGGGGGAAGTGTGCATCACGAAATTTCCTAGCGAACTGTTTTTGCACTTCGTCCGTGTACTTGTCAACATGGCGAAATACATGTTCCACGAAAAACTCATCTTTATACCTTCATTGCATGTGGGAAGTTTCAGTATGGTCGGACCCTTGCTTCGGGATGCATCAATTTTTTGTCACAAAGTGTATAAACACGTCTTGCCAAGTAAAGCTCCAATTGTGTATTTGTAATAAAAGCACTTATGTTTAATAACTTTAAATGTCGTTGACTAATGGGTAAAAATTTTAATTTGATAAATTTTTATGTTGTTAGAAACCTTCAGTTAACAGATTCTTAAAACCTTGCATTTTAATAATATATCGAAAGTCCAAAATATGTGAGCACGTTTTTTAGAGAGCATACATTTCTTTGTCTCAATAGGCGTCTCCCTAATTAGTCATGGTGGCGGCCTTTTGTGAGTCATATTTCAGGATACGGGGGGGGGGGCAAAGTTTATGGCATAAAATTGTTTCTTATGGCCGTTGTCTGCGTTCGAAGTAGAAGTAGTTTCAACAGGCAACAGCTTATTGCTAGGAAAGGTATTTTGGTTACTGAGAGACAAAAACGTTGACTTTCGCTCGGACAACGGTCAGCGCTCCGAGTGGGAGAAATAGAAAGGGAATAGCAGATGAGTTCGGAGAACGAGAGAGAGAGAAAGTTGGGTCTTAGGACCGTCGTGTAGGTGATGTAGAGTGTCTCGCGATGAAGTAAAAGGAGAAATATTGCGGTTAACGGGGAACAGATTGCTTCCAACCGTTAATTAGCTCTTATCTTCTGTGGTTAGGCATTAAATAAAAGAGAAACACATTGGAATGAGATTCTATCAGACACAAAATCGTCTTCTGTAACTTATTTTATAATGACTTTTCTGCACGAACCTACAAAAAATTGATTGTGATAATTTACTAAAAATTTAACTAAATAAAGAAAACAAGCAGTACGGTTTGTGGCATACCTCTAATTTAACCTTCCTCTTGAGTTTGTGTTCTTACGTAAATTTGGTTTCTTCTCGCTAAACTTTTTCTGACTTAACGATGCATTATTCCTCCCGAGAAGTTTTCAAGTTGGCAACTTGGTAGTGAGTCAAAGTTCAAGAAAATGTTAATAAAACGAGAGTGCTTAGTGTGCTGTGAGCGGAGTACGATATACTGTGTATTTGATGAAGCATGATAAGGGATTGTAAGAGTGGTAGCAATTGTACGATTCGATCTACATGCATTACATTTTGTTAGGCGAGATATAGCTGACAATCGTGCCTTGTTGAAAAATAGCAAGCTAAAGATTGACGCATTTGATTTATGTCTCCACCCTGTTGTTGCTAAAAGTTAATTATTATCTATATTCTGCATACCTGACGTGCTTGGAAATTGAATAAACTGGACTTTCAACTAGTAAGTACAGAACTCTGCGGATTATTGAACTCTGAACTAGAGGTGGGATTAACAGTGATTTTCCTACCACAGTGACAACGGTGACAGTTCCACAGGAATAACGGTGACTTTGAACTGTGACAAAGTCACCGTGACTCTCCAGTGGCGCACTGGTGTCTAGGCACTGGCTTTTAACTCGTTCGTCCGAATTGGGTCCTGGTTCGAATCATGGTGAGGCATAAATGTTGAGTTTGTCTTACGGCAGTGGCTCTCTCCGTTCTCTGGCATCAGTTTCCTAAATTGGAGACGAGCGACTGCTTATAGCCCATCGAGTTGCTCACGGTGGTCGTTAAACCTTCAAACAAACAAAAAAAAATCACCTTTAATTTGTCACGTGCCTGACCAGCAGGACGCACACGATATAAACGCAGATAGCAGCGATAACGAACGTCCGCGTAGCTCAATTGGTAGAGCGACTTATTCCGGAATGAGGGGACCAGAGTTAGAGCCCCGGCGTGGACAAAAACTGACGGAGAAATTTACTTCGTTGTAATGGCGCCCGAACTTTCCCGATGACCCGGCCGTTCAAAATCTCGCAATGGTGTGATGTTCTTTCCACACCGCGAGATAGGAAAAATCAGAGAATCCCTTCTCCAGCGCTTCCAAAAAGAAATGTGTGTGACGTTGCATTCCACACACCAGATTGACTGGGAGTTCTCAAGTGCACGTTCTACAGCGGATGGCTGCTTGCGACGATTCATGGTCACGGCTGACCCGTGGGCCATGCCCCGACCCTCTTTCGGGGGGGGGTGACGTGCCTGCCCCGCAGGACGCACACGACATAAAGGCAGATAGCAGCGATACGAACGTCCGCGTAGCTCAATTGGTAGATCGACTTATTCCGGAATGAGGGGACCCGGGTTCGAGTCCCGGTGTGGACAAAAATGACGGAGAAATTTACTTCGTTATAAACTTTAAACTGTGACAAAGTCACCGTGCCGCCCCAGTGGCGTCTAAACGCTGGCTTTAGACTTATTCGTCCGATACGAGTTTGGGTTCAAACCTCGATGAGGCATGAATGTTGAGTTTGTCTTACGGCACTGGCTCTCTCCCTTCTCTGGAACCAATGTCTCTAAATTAGAAACGGGCGATTGCTTATAGCACATCGAGTTTGCTCTCTCAAAATTCACCGTTCACGACAGCAGTGATGGAGCTGTAAGGAATTCGGAAATACGGATCACCGTATCGCTTGTAGCAGTGATAAAATTATCATTTTTTTTTTTTTGATTGGAGGTTTAACGACCACCGTGAGCAACTCAATGGGCTATAAGCAGTCGCCCGTCTCTAATTTAGGATCACTGGTTCCAGGGAAGGGAGAGAGCCAGTGCCGTAAGACAAACACAACATCCACGCCTCACCGGGATTCGAACCTGAACCCCTTTCGGACGAACGGTCAGAGGGCATCCCTTAGACCACTGCGCCACCGGGGCGGCAAAATTATCATTTCAATCGGCTCGCTTTCAGTTCTGTGTTTTCAGGTGAACGCACAGCGAAAGCCACTACAAAAACTGTCTTAAGCGTGAGAAAAAGGGGAGAATGAAAGAAAGCTCACATCTTTAGCGACCTCTATGATGTTTCAACAGAAAAGGAGACATTTTTTAGATATGGTAAAATGGGAATCGAAACTGTGACGTAAACGTGGTTTTGGAACCCAGACATTGTTGGGACACGGCTAACGGTGATATTCTTATCAGTGAGTTTGGAACTGTTATTTTTCGTCCCTGGTGATAACAGCAATTTTTCAGTAACGCTGACAAAGTTACCGTTATATGATTTCGCGCCCATCTCTATCCTGAATTGCATTGACATTAAAGGGGGATAATGTTTAAGTTTACGATAGAATGAAAATAACAACGTTTACCACAATAAAAGGTTTATTGTACATCGACTGTAGTTTCGCAGAGCCAAACGCTCTGCGAAACTATAGTCGATGTATCATCATCATTGTCAACCATTATCAATCCACTGCTGGACGAAGGTCTCTCCAAGTCTCTTCCACAATGGTCTGACTTGTGCCAGTCTCCTCCATGTTACTCCCGCATACTTTCGAATTTCATATACCCCATCTTCCATGTGGTCTTCTTCTGGGTCTTTTCCTGTCCCTTGGAATCCAATCTAAAATTTCAACTGTCCATCGATGTCCTTCTGGCAGTATGCCCAGCTCATTGCCATTTTAGGGATTTTACTCTGATCATGATGTTTTCCACTCTTGTCATTTTTCTGATCTCCGAGTTCCTCTTTTCTCTCCTGGTTATACCAAGCATGCACCTTTCCATGCTACTTTGAGTTGTCTGCAGACTTTGTATGTCTCTTTTAGTCAAGGTCCACGTCTCTGCACCATACGTAAGCACTGGAAGGATGTATAATAAACTTTTTATTGTGGTAAACGTTGGTATTTTCATTCTATTTCAACACCACAAGTTCCGTAGTCACAAATTATGTATGTATAAGTTTACGATATCAACTTCTACAGCAACGATACGATTTAAAGGGTTCAGAGAATTAAATCTCAGGAAATAGACTTAAGCCAACACGGTATTTCTACAGTTTAAAACCCTTATTTGTTTTACAGATTGCATATTTAATAAATTATTTCACTTGTAAGAGATTCAAAGCGACGAATCTTGTGAGATTACAGGATTTATTTTTGGTATGAAAATCCACTATTTTTTTTAAAACGAACACGTTTTTTTTTAAAGTTAACGTCTTAGTCTTATTTTTAGAAGGAAATGAATAAAATATGAATTTTGTTTTTCAATGTTTTTTCCAGCTGCATTCTTAAGACAATGTACCTGCCTGGCTTTTCATGGTTTTGAAAGTAGCAAGACGCGAGACTTATTTGAGAAGCAAACCCATGGGCCATCAGACAATGTATTCCGAAGATCGTAAAGAGAGCGACCAACTTCCTGAAGTTCACTTTCTCTGCAGACTACCCCCGTTGACTCCTCTTGTGCTTTTTCTTGAACGGCAGCTTTTGAAGTCCCTAGTGGGAGCAGGTGGAGCACGTGGCTCTCGAAGGGGTATGCAGGCCTGTGGCTCCCAATGGGCCCCCATCTCGATTACCAACCTCGCGCTCAGACCGAAGAGCGGGAGCTTGTCTCGAAGGATGGAGCTTTTCTCTCCTCCAGGTACAGCAGAAGAAAGAGAGGGAGAGGGGGGAGGGGAAGAAGAGAGTTATGCAACGGTGACATCCATGCAGCCGCCGTGGTCTGTCTCTTTGGAAGGAGGATATAAGAAAAGCGTTGAAGCGTCAGCATTCACCATTGTGTTGCACGCGAAGGGGAGGTATTTCGAAGACGGAACCCCCGGACATACAGAGAAAAGCATCGGAATATAACCAAAGTTTGAAGCGCTTGATACTACACTGGCTTCCTATACATAGCTCTTTGAAATTTCCTGAAATATGGCAAAAGTTTAAAAGATAGGGGGGAATCGGAGTTTGAACAAGTGCATTTTAAAGGCATTTCTAAGTTCCATTTTAAAAGGTTTTTACTTCTTCAGTGCAAAAAATACGCGATGTGAATTCACGGAAAATTCTTGAAAATAACGTACAGCAAAGTTGCCAGTAGGTGTCCGTGTTTTACAGAAATTTCCGTTTTTAAAACTGCCCGTTTATTTAAACTTCCGTATTTTCCGTAGTCAGAAATTCCGTTTATTTCAGAAAAACTCCATTTCAAGTTTTCCGTATTTAAACTGAAATTTCGCAAAATCGACGACCTTGTATTTTTCAGCCCTTTCCCCAGATAATCCTTCCGCTGCAGTGTGGATCAGTCACTTGGGTTGGTTTAATAGGTAACGCACGCCTTTAACCATTGACTCACAAACGCTCAAAAAACCCGACCCACGTACATCGTAAAACAAACTGCGCGACGATGATTTTTTTTATTTGTCATTAATGGGAGTTATTTAATCATTTTCTGTTGGAGCTTATTATTTTTCTGAATAGGTTTGTAATTTTTTTTTTTTTTTTTTTTGTAGGAGGACTATTCACAATTTAAGCATTTTTCATCGTGATTTTTCGAAGCAAAAAAAGCTTTGCAACTTGATTTTTTTAAACTGACAATGACTTTCGGTTATCTTTAAAAGAGGTGAAATGTACTTTTTTATATTATTATTTCACAAAAAACCCTCCTAAATATAAAATCTATATATTAATTCTATAAGTTTTTTAACTGTGAGTCTTATTTTGAGAAAACGGCTGCACGTAAAGCGTAAAGATATGGTTGAGGTATCAAAATAAAGGTCTTACCATGTAGATGTGCCAGTCGAAGAGAAAAATGAGATTGGGACAACGGTTCGGGCGTTGTGGAGCGGCAAAGTTCCCATGTAAAGTCTATAGGAGAAGCGGGCGGTTGACTCGCGCGCTGTTGAAGGCGGAAGCATGGAGGGACTGAGATAGTCCTAAGCCGAAGTCTTCTCTTTTCTGAGCGAACCGTTGCGCAAAGCAACGCTATCAGGCATTCGTATCAAAGTTCTTCTCATCGGAACAGCGAACACTCTCGAAGACCTGCTTGCGTCATGCCGTTGGACTGTGTGATGTATATATATACAATTTAATATTCATTCGATTCAGTTTATTCACGTAGGTAAGGCGTTTCGCATTATGTAAAGATGTAAATAAACATTCTGTTGACCATTGTTAGTGAAAATATTTAGAATGTACATATTGAGTTGCGGCATCTACACTGACGGGAAAAAAATCCCAACACCAAGAAGAGGTTGTGTTAGATAAACGACAGTTGGTAGGCGGTGAGAGTATATCTGTAAGATGACGTCTATGCAAATTTCGCGCTCGGCGCATACGTGTAGCGCTAGTAGCGCCCCTCGGAACATGCAAATCAGGTTTGCTGTAAATACGCGCTGTAATGTTCGTGAGCGTTAGTTATCGTTGAGATTCGACGTAGTGTGTTGATGTTAGTCAAGAATGCCTTTAAGAAGACGAAGAAGCCATTATCAACAGCTCACGGAGTTTGAACGAGGTCGTGTAATAGGGCTACGAGAAGGTGGATTTTCTTTCCGCAATATTGCAGAACGACTTGGCAGGAATGTAGCCACTGTGCATGATTGTTGGCAGCGGTGGTCAAGGGAAGGTACTGCCTCAAGAAGACCGGGTTCCGGCCGGCCACGTGGCACTTTTGAGAGGGAAGACCGCCGTGTACGGCGTATGGCAGTGGCGCATCGTACCGCGTCTGCGGCAGCAATTCGAGCTGCAGTTGCCACCACAGTGACACAACGAACTGTTACAAACCGGTTACTTGAAGGACAGCTCCGAGCCAGACCATCACCCCCTAATAGCTTAGAAGGCCCGCGCACAGAACGCCGGAAGCTGCGTGACGTAGGGAAGAGTAGGCTGATGTCCGTGGTGGGTGGTCGAGCATGCATGAGCTTGCTCACTCTGTGTAAGCGTGACTACGGATGTGCGTGGTTGTTGTTGTCAAATTGTCAACTAAATTTATTTTCATAGAGGAATATTAAAAGTATTCAAATTCCCTACTAATGGGGAGGTTATCAGAAAATGGCATACAGCAATAAAGCGTGAAAATTTTCAACTCTAAGGTACGTGGAAACCTTTTGTTAACCTTATTTTAAACTACTCGTAAAATAAAAATTTTGAACTAGAAAATTTAAATTTGGCCAATTTTATAATCTAATGCATCTCAATGCATCAGCACTGAAAAGATTTTTGAAAAATGAAATTTATGTTTGTAATGGAAAGAATAGATTACTTGTGTTGTTATAGTTACCCATAACATGTTTTTGCCAATGTATCAAACAAGTTCAAAGTAAATATGTATATTTAGGAAAGGATTTTAAACTTTATTATGGACACAGAATAATAAGGGTTGCATGTTTTTGATCCCAAGAGTAATATGTTGATACATTCGTACTTAGTTATTTAAGTGTTTAGGCAGCGCCAGATTAACTTTTTTGGGGTCCCTATTTCTGGGCACAAATGCTTGTAAAATGCTTATATCCTATACGAAATATATGTATGTCATGTACACATCTAACATGCCTATGTCCTTTATATAAATGCTAAGGCCTTGTTGCCATGTGAAATACATCTTTTGTGTTTGCAGACATAGAGAATTGCATTGAATTATTTTTAATATTTATTACTAAAGGAACACAAACACTGAATCAAGTATAGACAGCAAAAATTAGATATGAATGCACAAAAACAGAAGTTCACACATAGTTCAGGAGTAAGTTTGCCTTTAAAATGTCCGTTTAAAGATTTTGAAGCATTTTTCTACAAACCAACACATTGAAGAACTCTCGTGTGAGCAGTGTGTATGCTCTATCTGTGGTAGGATGGGAATTTATCAAAACCATTCAATTTCTTAAAAATTAGGTGAAATATATCAGTACTACCTGGGCAAGAAATTATTTACTTGCCCAGGTAGTAAAAGCTGGATGCGCAGGAAAATGTATCTTTTAAGATAACAAACCAGAACCCTATTTTTTTTTAAGTTAAAAATATGAACTGTTTTAACATGTTTGCACTTCCATTTTAAGGGTCTGTATTGCAAATGTTCAATGCACAAACGTGTGTATATCAATTTTTAAGATGCTGATGCTAAAATTGGTATGAAATGGTACGATGATGAAACTGGTGTTTCGGAAATTTAGTGATTCTGCCATGTTCCTTTTGTTAAAGTTTTCTCCCTTTGTCACTAAACATGAGAGGTCAGTTACATCAGAGGCATGCATACTGTTGTTGATTATAAACAAAATTTGGAGCAAAACTAGGTTTCCGATTTCCGGGCGTAGAGCATAACATAATTAAAGATGTGATATTACTCTTTCCTTGGTACTTCGTAACAATAATACAACTTCCATTAATTAACAATGACATGAAGCACGACATGTGATGACTGTCTTTTTTTCTTGTGTAGTAGGAAATTTTATTACAAACTTTTTTATTTTGAAATTTAGTTTCCATGCACAGGCAATTAGATGTTTTATTTACCTGCCCAGACGAATGATTTACATGCTCTGGGCACCTCGGGCATGGTATTTTTTAAGCCTTGGATATTGTTATTTTTAAGAGAAAGAAAAGTACGTGGATCTACATGAATCCACATATTGTAGAAACTATGTTCTAAACAAACAAGATTTTTAAAATACAAGTAGAAATATATACTCGCTTTTTTTTTTTTTTGAAAACATTTGCTTAAAATGAGAGATCAACTTTTTATTCATTTATCTAGACTTATCTGTTTCCAGACTTCCTGCACTGTGTCTTCACAAGCTACAGCAATAATAACTGGAACTAATATATCTCATATTATCCGATAACTACTGGAAAGTGTGCTTCCAAACGTGAGGGTGGGTGTCAATTTTTGTATGGGGAAAAACTTCTTCAATCCTTCATAGAATTTATTTTGAAACCAAGATCATAAAAAAAGGAAAAAACAATCTTTTTCAATAGCTTTAGCAATGACAAAACATGTGTGCAAAATTTTATACCATTGCTTTTTATAGTTTCTGAGAAAATGGTACATCAAGTTAGTCAATTTATAATGAAACATGTACATCTTTTAAAATACATCCTATAGTACCAAAACAATCGCTTAGATTTATTCAGTACAATAACTGCATGTGCATTTGTCAGGTTCTCAAAAAATATAATAATTATCTGAAAAAAATACTTTAAGAAATTATTGGAACAAATTTCAGATTTTCTTAGAAACGTGTCTTTGAAATTCTTCAAGGAACAGCTAACGGACACATAATCAAATTGTGCTTGTGATACACAAAGAACTACACAACCATAATTATATGTACATTGGCAGTTTTGCTGAATACTTCTTGAAAATCAAATTTCAGGAAATTTCTGCCAATAAGTTACTTGTATTTTTCCAGATAAAAAGAAATGCTTATATTGTGGATCCAAATAGTTTTGCTTAATGCTACTAATAAATATACTTAATACATTGACAAGGTAACTTTTTTGAAATAGTGCTCTGGAAGACAAAAATTATAAACTTTATATTTGCTTATCAAAATGAAGTTGTCCAAACACGTAACTAGATGGTACTAAAATTAGGAAAACTTGTTATGTCATTATTGTACGTTTAATAATGTAGCAATGGCATAATTTTCTTGAAATCTTAATTTATTTGATGCAATCAGTGGATCAAGCAGCAATTCACTGTATGTATGTTAAAACGTGTTTTATTGAGCCTTTGGTAATAATTAAAAAACACAGAAAAAAATTCAGTTTTTCTTGACCTTTTTTTATATATTAGTGATCACGGATTGCATATAAAAATACATTTTCACTAAAGGAATTATTTCATTACTAAAATTTTCATAGTCATAAGTTTGCAATGAATGAAAAATCTGATTCCTTAAATATGTCAATCGACATCTTTTGAAACGACGGCGACGTAATGGACCCTCAAACTGATCTTTCAAGTACAAGAACGATTTGTTCACAAGTACAGGAATCGTTCGGCTAACTATAAAGACACTATAACTTCAAGTGAAACTACGACAACAGTTTATAATTTCGATTATAGGAATGGTTTATCACTTCCAGTGAAATGACAGGGATGCTTTCATTAAGTTGACGAATCTGTGTTGCTTACCCTTTCCAGTCGAAATTATTGCTACGCTAAATTTTACGCTGTAATTTCTTTTTCTTCTGTATTTTAAAAGATTATTAAACAAACTTGTTAACTCTGCAGTTATTTGAAAACTAACACACAAGTTCTTATTTAAATGCAGTGAAACTCTAAAAGAACGCACGATATGGTTAGTTGGTGTACGTAAAGACGCGTTCGCTCGCACATCGCCGTAATGCTCCTCTCCGCGACTACGGACTACTCTAGTGACGTCACAAATCGGTGCGCGGGCCTGCTAAGCTATTAGGGGGTGATGGCCAGACGCCCTGTAGCGTGCATTCCACTTACTCCAAACCACTGCCGTTTGCAACGTCAGTGGTGCCAAGCTAGAGCTCAGTGGAGGACGGAGTGGAGATCTGTTGTGTTTTTTGATGAAAGCCGGTTCTGCCTGGGTGCCAGTGATGGCCGTGTGCTGGTTAGAAGGAGGCCAGGTGAGCGCCTGCAACCAACCTGTCTGCGGCAGACACACACTGGACCTACACCTGGAGTTATGGTCTGGGGAGCAATTTCCTATGACAGCAGGAGCACTCTCGTGGTTATCCCACGCACCCTGACGGCTCAGTTGTACGTCGGTCTGGTGATTCAACCTGTTGTGCTGCCATTCACGAACAGCATTCCAGGGGGTGTTTTCCAACAGGAAAACGCTCGCCCGCATACCGCTGTTGTAACCCAACATGCTCTACAGAGTGTCGACATGTTGCCGTGGCCTGCTAGATCACCAGATCTTTCACCAATCGAGCACGTATGGGACATCATTGGACGACAACTCCAGCGTCACCCCCAACAAGCATTAACCGTCCCTGTATTGACCGACCAAGTGAAACAGCCATGGAACTCCATCCCACAAACTGACATCCAGCACCTGTACGACACAATGCATGAACGTTTGCGTGCTTGCATTCAACATTCTGGCGGTTACACCGGTTATTAATGTACCAGCATTTCACATTTAAAATGGCTCTTCTCGCGCTTACATTAAGCTGTGATCTTGAAACCTTAATCGATTAAATATGTTACCTATACAAATGTATTGTCGCCATTTCCTTCCTCTACAACTATTTTTCTTGGTGTTGGGATTTTTTTTTTTTTTTTTCGTCAGTGTATATCTTCATTCTATAAGGGTTTTTTTACTGTGAGACCTATTTTGAGAGAACAGCTGAACTTAAAAATATGGTTCGGGTATCAAAATAAAAGTCTTCCCATGTAGTGTCGAAGAGAAAACTGAGATTGGAGCAACGGTTCGGGCGTGGCGGGGCGGCAAAGTTCTCATGTAGAGAGAAGCGTACGGCATTTATCTATATCACGCGCTCAGTTCAGTGTCAGACTTAATGTGTACATGGTGTTCTATGATCAGTCCTAAAGTAACTAATTACTTTATAAGTACTTAATAAAGTAATTACTTAATTTAGGACTGTTATTATTTAATAAAGTAAAGTAATTACTTTATTGCGTACTTACCCTTAACAAAATGACTCTCCCGCAGAAAGAAAAAAAAACAAAAAACATAAGAGCCTTGTTGGAAGGCATGAGCGATCAATGGGTCGCAACTATATGTCTCAGACAAGAGAGAATGAAGAGTATTCGAAACGCGAATCTCATTACAACAACATTTACAAACACAGTTGTGTCTGAAGATGAGAATGAAAGAGTGCGCTAGCCAGTTGAATATTTGCACACGATCGATATGAGTGGACTTCCGCCTCCCATTTACGACTGAAAAAGGGTTCAGTCCTGATGCTCATCACGAACTTGGCCGCCCCGGAGGAAGCAGTGGCCTAAGCGCTGGCTTATGATCATTCGTTCGTGAAAGGTCCGGGTTCGAATCCCGGTGAGGCATGGATGTTATGTTTATCTTACGGCACTGGATCTCTCCCTTCCCTGGAACCAGTGACCCTAAATTAGGGACGGGCTACTGCTTATAGCCCATTGAGTTGCTTACCGTAGTCGTTAAACCTTCAGACAAAAAAAAATCAAAAAAAATCACGAATCTTGACTATTGTCTTTACTGAAGTGGTTGAATAAATCTGTCAATCAAATAAAGTTTACATTTGTTCTTTCATATGAGTTTATTATTTTCATAAATAAAAAAATAAAATAAACTAACCGTCGATTCCGACGCGGGTTCTGTCCAGTTTTCTCTTGATAGCTATAATAGCTTTTGTCTTAAGTTGTCCAAAGACTGATACATGAACATCGTATAATCATCTGTAGAATAAGTTAAGTATGCGTTTTTTTTTTTTTTTTTTTTTTTTTTTTTAATTGGAGGTTTAACGACTACTGCGAGCAACTCAATAAGCTATAAGCAGTCGCCCGTCCCTACTTTAGGGTCACTGGTTCCAGGGAAGGGAGAGAGCCAGCGCCGTAAGACAAACACAATATCCATGCCTCACCGGAATTCGAACCCGGACCCCCTTTCGGACGAATGATCAGAGGCCATCGCTTAAACCACTGCGCCACCGGGGCGAGGCGGCTGCGGTTTCTTCCAGTTACACTATATAGGGCCTATAATAAATAGCTGGTGCACAAAATAGGGGAGAGGAGAAGAAATACCCTTTGTCACAATGAACATAATTCCTGTGGATGATTAATTCATTCTATTCACAATACACGATCTCGCTACGGAACTTCAAAATTCGAAAGACGATTGAAATTTAAAAGTTAATCAAACCTCAAGTATTCTCACCAATCGCTCCTATTACCGGTAATTTCGTGTCATACGGATACGGAAAAAGTGAGAACGGATTTTTTCCGTTAATATACGAAAGGAATTGCGGAAAGGTTTCCGAAAGTTCAGAATTTTCCGTTAACACATCTCTAAAACGGTAACTTACCGTCAATATAAGTAAGAAACTGCGGAAAGGTTTCTGAAAAATCAGAATTTTCCCGTGGTACGAAAAATCCGTGAAATTCAAAGTTTATTTCTGTCATTTCACGGAAAAGGTTGTATCAGAAATATACTTCGTTAATTCACGAAATAAACGACGGAAAGTGGCTCGTGAATTTTGGAATTTTTTTTTACAGTGGAGTCAGTAATTCCGTTGTTTCAGAAATGTCCGTTTCAAGGTTTTCCGTATTTATACAGAAATTTCTCAAGACTGAATTTTTCAGCCCTTGCACTAGAGATTCCTTTCCCTTTTGTTGTGGTGGGATACGAACCGTTGTCGTTTGGGTTGGCTCAACAGTTGTCTCGTGTCTTACCGCTGAACCAGAAAGACACAGAAATCACAGTTACGTTCAAAGTAGAGCTTTAATGCACAGTAATGAAATGCTTTTTTGTCATTAATCCGGATGAATTAGTCGTTTTATTTTTTGTTGGAACTTATTTCCTTTTTGAGTAAGTTTGGAATTTTATTTTTTTCTGCAGGAGGACTTATCACAAATTAAGTATTTTTTTTTCATCCTGATTTTTTCGAAGTAAAAGAATGCTTTGGAACTTGAGATGTTTTTAAACTGACCATGACTTTAAATTATCTTTAAGAAAAGGTGCTATATATTGCTTTATAGCATTATTTGACGGAACTAAACATAAAATTTACTTTTGATAGCTATAATAGCCTTTGTCTTCAAGATTCCACAGACTGATACATAGACATTGTACAAATCACCTGTATAATAATTTAACTGCCCGGTTTCTTAAGGTGGACGTCAAGTAATTTTGCTTCCTATACTTCCAATGGGAAAACTTTTGTACACATTTCCTTCACAATTAGTGTGTTCCCAATAATGAAAATTTGAACATCGATTAAAATAACTTCATATTATAACTTGGAATACTTAATATTTTCTGAAACATAACCATAATTATATTAAAAATCAATAACTTTTCCTTTGGTGGTGTTGAAACCAGAAAAAAGATGGCGCGACCTGTACTTTGATGACGTCAGTAGACAAACAAATGTTGGATTACATAATTATGGTTATGCTTTAGAAAATATTAAGTATTCCAAGTTATAAAATGAAGCTATTTTAATCGATGTTCAAATTTTCATCCTTAGGAAGGCATTAATTGTCCAGAAAAAAAGATGGCGCGACCTGTACTTTGATGACGTCAGTAGACAAACAAATATTGGATTTCATAATTATGGTTATGTTTCAGAAAACATTAAGTATTCCAAGTTATAAAATGAAGCTATTTTAATCGATGTTCAAATTTTCATCCTTGGGAACGCATTAATTGTCCAGAAAAAAGATGGCGCGTCCTGTACTTTGATGACGTCAGTAGACAAACAAATGTTGGATTGCATAATTATGGTTATGTTTTAGAAAATATTAAGTATTCCAAATTATAAAATGAAGCTATTTTAACCGATGTTCAAATTTTCATCCTTGGGAACGGATTAATTGGGAAGAAAATGAGTACAGAAGTTTTCCCATTGAAAGTATAGGAAGCAAAATTACTTGACGTCCACCTTAAGGTGGACGTCAAGTAATTTTGCTTCCTATACTTCAAATGGGAAAACTTTTGTACACATTTTCTTCACAATTAGCGTGTTCCCATGGATGAAAATTTGAACAACGATTAAAATAACTTCATATTATAACTTGGAATACTTAATATTTTCTGAAACATAACCATAATTATATTAAAAATCAATAACTTTTCCTTTGGTGGTGTTGAAACCAGAAAAAAGATGGCGCGACCTGTACTTTGATGACGTCAGTAGACAAACAAATGTTGGATTACATAATTATGGTTATGCTTTAGAAAATATTAAGTATTCCAAGTTATAAAATGAAGCTATTTTAATCGATGTTCAAATTTTCATCCTTAGGAAGGCATTAATTGTCCAGAAAAAAGATGGCGCGACCTGTACTTTGATGACGTCAGTAGACAAACAAATATTGGATTTCATAATTATGGTTATGTTTCAGAAAACATTAAGTATTCCAAGTTATAAAATGAAGCTATTTTAATCGATGTTCAAATTTTCATCCTTGGGAACCGCATTAATTGTCCAGAAAAAAGATGGCGCGTCCTGTACTTTGATGACGTCAGTAGACAAACAAATGTTGGATTGCATAATTATGGTTATGTTTTAGAAAATATTAAGTATTCCAAATTATAAAATGAAGCTATTTTAACCGATGTTCAAATTTTCATCCTTGGGAGCGCATTAATTGTGAAGAAAATGTGTACAGAAGTTTTTCCATTGGAAGTATAGGAAGCAAATTTACTTGACGTCCACCTTAAGGTAACACGACATACAATAGCTGGAGCAGTATGTGGGGTTGAGCGAGAGAAAAGAATATCTGGGGCCACAATTACCACAATTTCATGCGATCAGCTACCCACAACATCCGATCTCGCGACAGAACTTCAAACAGTGGCGTGAATCTATTAGAGTGGCGGAAAATCTATTAACTTTCAGTTATTGAAATTTTAAAGATAAATTCCGTATTATTAACTAAGTTTTATGTGTATTCTAATAATTCAAATTCT
Organism: Macrothele yani; assembly: GCA_039090855.1. Classification (NCBI taxonomy): domain Eukaryota; kingdom Metazoa; phylum Arthropoda; class Arachnida; order Araneae; family Macrothelidae; genus Macrothele; species Macrothele yani. The sequence goes on along the minus strand of CM077005.1, from coordinate 15,638,737 downwards.
GCGGAACCTGCAGGTATTTTTCGTAAAACCAAAATTATTGCACTTTATTGCGTGAAACACAAATGTGCACGTTGTAATTAAAACCATTGCCCTAGTTTTATACCATTACAAAGTACTACAAAATGTACTTGTAATGATATAAAAATGGACCAGAGTTAGTCATATAATGCAAATTTTATTCTTTTAGAGAACTAAGGCCAACCGCGTGAAATGTCTCACGATCACACACACAAAACACTTAACTGCGGCGTGACACTGTCCAGTGACTTTTTCCAATTTATACGAAAATCTTATATATAAAACACAAAACGTCTGTTTGTCTGAAGCAGCAAAAACTCTCGAACGCCGAACTGTGGCATCGTAAAATTTGCATTGCTTATTAATACTGGAATTTCTAGGTCAACGCAACTATTTTTAGATCTCTACGTTGTTCCGTTCGCGAGTTATGAATTGATCAATAAGCTAATCAATAAAGTCAGCGTCGTTTGCTACGTCATCGTTATCTGAAAGCAGGTGACTGCAATAATCACCGCGGCACATCCACAGGTGTTTCTATTCTTTGAGAACTGCACATAAAAAAAATGCAAAAACGAACTCTGCGAAATCTTAACGAAACAGGCTAAAATTTTTATCAACACCATGAATTGGTAATAAGAGGAGTCCCCTCAAAATTTTCAGCGGAATCCGGTCAAAACTTTTTAAAATAGGCATGGAATTTTTTAATTCATCGGTAAACAGAAATATGTACGCAGAAACGGTTAATAAAATTTTGACGGCTAATTTAAAAAGTTATTTACCGATTCAGGCGAAATTTGGAGGAGATCATGTTCCTATTAACGATTTATGGTGTTCATTAAAATTTCGGCCAGTTTCATAAAATATTCGCCAAGATACGTTTTTAACTTTTTTTTTATCCTGGAGATTCGCCCATCAAAGACGTCTGAAACTGAAATCACGTGATACCTCTCACATGGGCACCTGTCTGTCTGTATGTTGGAATGTTAAGAGCAAAGAATCCAACAAAATTATATATTGTCGCCGATGAAGGAGAAATAAAAAATGTTCTGTACGGCCAAGTGCTGAAATAATTACACTATGAATAAATAATTTGTAATGACCGACGAATTTGTGAAATCAGCTTTTTTCTTTCTTGCAAGCATCAATTTTTTCCCCGATTTTTTCAGTCACAGAAAAGGGAATATGAAATTAATAAGCCTAAATCCCGGGCAAAAAAAATACATCAAATTATTTACTTTTGAATGTACAAATAACACACTTAACCTAATGACACAATGTTTTGCGCATAGTACATTTTTTCTTGACTTTGTTGTAAAAAAAATGGCACAGGTCTCCGTTCCCCCCCCTCTCCCCGAAGAACACCTTTTACTTCATTGTATTCTGAATGATGCATAGCTGTGTGCAAACAACTGTAATACATGACATGTTATCCTCATTAGTATAAAACTTACATTCATCGAATTGATATTTCTTTCACATTCTTCTGTTAATATGCATGCATATGAACTGTTTGTCGTTTTGGCTGTGAAAAGGGGCCTCCAGTTGTTTAGAATATCTGCTTTCCCGTCATCCAGGTTTTAAAAATTAAAATCGCGAAAATGATTTTCAAATGTTTTACTTCTTTAATGAAAAAATACCGGAATTTCCTTTTCTTTTCAATACTTCATTCGAAGCTGCCATAAAAAATTCCTGGTTATTTCTTTAACCACCAGCTTCATATGCAGTTCCCGAAAAAATAAAAAAAATAAAAAAGTTTACCCAGAGGTTTGAGGCCCTCTTAGCTTGGAGGCCCCCGCAATGCGGGGTTCCGGAGACTATCAGGGCGCCTCTGACTTCAAAATCAGATTCTCCAACAGACGATTGAAATTTAATGGTTAATCAAATCTCAAGTATTCCCGCGACTAGCTACGTATTACCGGAAATATTCCGTCACATAGATATAAAAAAAATGCGAACAGAGATTTTCCGTTAATATACGAAAGGAATTGCGGAAGGAAAAATTCAGAACTTTCTGTTAACACATCTTATAAACGGTTGTTTACTGTTAATATAAGAAAGGAACTGCGGAAAAGTTTCTGAAAATTCAGAATTTTCTGTTAATACATCTTAAAAACTGTTATTTACCGTCTGTATAGGAAAGGAATTGCGGAAAGGTTTCTGAAAATTCAGAATTTTCCGTTAACACCTCTTGAAAACGGTAATTTACCGTCAATATAAGAAAGGAATTGCAGAAAGGTTTCTGAAAATTCCGAAGTTTCCGTTAACACCTCTTGAAAACGGTAATTTACCGTCAATGTAAGAAAGGAATTGCAGAAAGGTTTCTGAAAAGTCAGAATTTTCCGTTAACACCTCTTGAAAACGGTAATTTACCGTCAATATAAGAAAGGAATTGCAGAAAGGTTTCTGAAAATTCAGAAGTTTCCGTTAAAACCTCTTGAAAACGGTAATTTACCGTCAATGTAAGAAAGGAATTGCAGAAAGGTTTCTGAAAAGTCGGAATTTTCCGTTAACACCTCTTGAAAACGGTAATTTACCGTCAATATAAGAAAGGAATTGCAGAAAGGTTTCTGAAAATTCAGAATTTTCCGTTAACACCTCTTGAAAACGGTAATTTACCGTCAATATAAGAAAGGAATTGCAGAAAGGTTTCTGAAAATTCAGAATTTTCTGGCGGTACGAAAAATCAGTGAAATTCAGGTTTGTTTCTGTCATTTCACGGGAAAATTCGGATACTCATAAACACCTGCTTCGAAGGAGAGAGGTGGTTTTTCACTATTACTGTTTATCATAGTATATAAAGATGCAGGAGACCTTATACCGACGCCGTAGTTCATCTTCAGTATCATTTTTTCTTACAGTATCCAGACGGCTCTAAACGATACTACATTGGAATGACCAAGCGTTCGTTTGGAATCAGAGTCAACGAACATAAAAGGGACACAAAATACGGTAAAGTAGCCACGGCACTATCCAGAGAAGTCAAATTCAAGTCCGCTACTCCTATGTGGGATGATATAAAGAAATTAGCTACCTACTCTTACCCCTAAATGTACAGCCGTTCGGGAAACCTTGGAGATCATTACCAACAGCCATACTTGCAATGATAGCGTCTCACTGGAGTCGCCACGAATTTGGAACCTAATCTTCAAGTAACGCCTTCTGCCTACCAGGATACAGCGCGCGCAACCAAAGTGATGCCTCATATCTGTAAATGAATACGTATAACGTCGTATCTATTTATTGTCAAGTCAAGTTCCCGCTTTCAAATTGTTAATGCGTTCTATGTATTATTCAGTTTGCAGTTTCTGTCTAACTTCCTTGAAACCGCCATCGGGTTGATGTGCGAAAGCTTGGAAACGCTTATGTGTCTATTTCCTACGCCAATAAATCGGATCACTAGTATAGTGTTGTTATTTACTACTCAATTGGTGTACTGTTCTTCGTTATTAATTTGTATCAAGGATGCGCAGTGAGTGTGCACAAACGACAAAACAAGCACTCAGAGGTATTCCTCAGGCCTGAAATGACTGTTCGATGTTGGAGTGCAACGGCAGTTGGAGAGGATTGTAGGAGGAAATAAACGAGATCCATGGCTTCAAGTGTCCACGCAGTACAACAGCGATATCAAGAGAATTTCGGCAAGCACATACCATCGCACATTGGCTATAGCAGCAGAAGTCTTCGTGTATCTCTCGTCTCTGCCAGAAACGGACAAATTCGTCTAGGAACTGGAGCACAAACCGTGGGTCCATGGGAAATGGTCGCCTAGATCGATGCATCACGTCATCATTTCATCACGTCTTCATACCTAAATACGAGCCATAATGTAGAGTCAACAACACGAATCGATGTATCTCAGTTGGCTAGCTTTAACTGTACAGGCTGGTGGAGGAGGTGTACTAGTCTAGGGCCAGTTGCGGATTTAGAGCTACAGGGGCCCTGCGCAGAGGGTCGGTTTGGGGCGCCCCTCACTTTGCCGTGCATCATTAAAATATAACCTGCGCATTTTTACTCTCTTCCACTGACGTATAAAAAAAGTAGCGTAATCGCAAAAACTAATTGACTTCCAGATTTCAATAGAATTACCCATTTTGGCCGCCCCCCCCCCTCAAACATGATTTGACTATTTTCATGGTGGTGTCTCTATATACACTATATTGACAAAATTCACCGGACACCTAGAAGAGAAACACAAAATAGCATTTATTGACATACATTATTAGTACAGTGTCGGTCCACCTTTGGCCTTAATGCATGCACCGACCCCTCGAGACATGCTTTCGCCAAGGATTTGGAACACACTGATAGGTATGCGCTTCCATTCAGTGCACAATGCTGCCACTAACTGTTGCTTAGTAGTAGGCCTTGGTTCCAAACTTCTTATGCGGCGCTCTAATTCATCCCATAGGTGCTCTATGGAATTCAAATCAGGGCTCTGTGCTGACCAGTCCACACACGATACGGAATTATCGTCAAACCACGCCGTAACAGTCCTTGCTTTATCGCTTGGTGCATTATCCTGCTGGTACCAACAAGGCTCGGTTCCATAGTATTGCCACAGAGTTGCTAGGGCAAAATTGTCTAGAATATCGAGTTAGACGTGCTGGTTAACAGGTTTGTCCACGATAACCAATGGGCCGGGACCATACCACTGAAAACACCCCCACACGAGTACACTGCCAGCTCCAAACTTGGCCATACAGGAGCAGTGCACTGTGGTGAATAGCGCTTTCTCGGCTGCCGCCATACCCACACACTACCATCAGATTGATGGATCGTGTATCTGGATTCATCAGTCAATAGGACCCGTTTCCATTGATCTATACGGTCTACGACAAATGTTCTTTACACCATGCTAAACAAGGAGTAGCATTCTCAGTGGAGATGAAAGGCTTATGAGCAGCCACACGAATACTGTAACAAATGGAATGAAGTTATCAGCGAATGGTACGTGTACATACCGAAGTTCCAGCATTTTTACTCACCTGTACACTGAGGTCTTGTGTCGTACTCCATCGATTAGCTGCAACGACTCTCCCGAAGCTTCGACGTCCTCTATTACTGATTTTCTTTGGTCTGCCAGAACGTCTTGCTCCTTCAGGCACGCCACGTGTCTTCCACTTATTCAGTACATCCAAAACAGTTGACTTGGGTATGTTTAAAAGCCTCTCGGTTTGGTTATCGTGGACAAACCTGTTAACCAGCACGTCTACCTCAATATTCTGGACAATTATGCACTACCAGTTTTGTGGCAATACTATGGAACCCAGCCTTGTTGGTTCCAGCAGGATAATGCATCGAGCCATAAAGCAAGGACTACTACGGCGTGGTTTGAAGATAATTCCGTATCGTGTGTGGACTGGCCTGCAGAGAGCCCTGATCTTAATCCCATAGAGCACCTATGTGATGAATTACAGAACCGCATAAGGAGTTTGGAACCAAGACCTACTATTAAGCAACAGTTAGCGGCAGCATTATGTACTGAATGGAAGCGCATAAATATCACTGTGTTCGAAAACCGTGTCAAAAGCATGTCTCGAAGGGTGAATGCATGCATTAAGGCCAAAGGTGGACCGACACCGTACTAATGTATGTCAATAAATGTTATGTTGTGTTTCTTCTCTAGGTGTCCGGTGAGTTTTGTCAATATATAGTGTATGTGTTTATGTATAAACGCTTATGTTTGTATATTTCCTACGCCAATAAATCGGATCACTAGTATAGTGTTACTATTTTCTACATAATTGGTGTACTGTTCCTCGTTATCAAATTATCTTACAAGTAAATGGCCCCGGCAGACGTGCCATGAAACGCAAGATCTCTTGAACGTGTCACTGTACCGTTAACGTCACTGTTACCAAGTTGCGTCCGGATATCGTAGGAAATGACTCCCATAATACCACTAAATATGGCTGCGCGCCACTCTACCACTGAGCCCGGATAACGCAGCCAGTGTGTTCAAAACTAGCGGCGTCTGACAGCCCCTATCAAGGCCACTGGGTGCTAGATTCTAATGCGTTTTGGGAACGACCTGACGTTTATTCTGTGAAACTTCAGCTAAGCGGTACTTTGAAACTGAATTTCTCGGTTCGCAGATGATTTTATCGGGCGCGTCGATTTTTTTTTAAATCTTAGAGTGTATATGATAGTGCTGATAATGCTTATCCATTGAAATGTTTGATAGGTCCTTAGAAAGCTTATAGCTCAAAGCATATGGTAAAGCAAAAGGAAAACTTATCGATTGCAATATTTCACCTGGTGGACGAAGACATCTGGGCCGCCATCATTTGGAGTGATGAAACCCCAGCCTTTGGCCACATTAAACCACTTGCACTTTCCTCTCCTTCTAGCCTCCGTCTCTTCTGAGCCTCCTACATTGAGAAAAGAAAAAAATCGTGTCATATGTGCCTGTAAATACAATAAAATTAATGTAAATACGACGGCCATTTCAAAAATTTTGCACACTGTATGTTATCACTTATAAAACGAATTTATTTCACAACATACCTTTATAGACCTTCGAAGTAATCTCAATGTTTCTTTATGACAGCGGTCCAACGTTTGGGCAAGTCTTGTATTCCAGTCAGGACACCTCCATTGTTGAGGCGTTAGATTACTCGGATCACCTCATTAGAAACATCCTGAATCGTTTCCTGTGGAGTGGCTTCTTCAGTTTTGGGAACAAGTCATAGTCTGGTGGGCTCATGTCAGGACTGTATTGCTCGTGGGGGGAACAATTCCAATCCATACTTTTCGAGAATGTCTCTTACTGTACGGGCAACATACCGCCTCGCGTTGTCGTGCAAAATGATGACACCAGCTTCGAGCATGCCGGAGCCTTCTTTTGGCAAATCTTTGGGCGCAAAACATTTTGCAAAAACCTTCTGTAGTATTCCGTTGTTGCAGTGGTCTTCTCGGGCATTTTGTCTGTTGCTATCACTTCAACCTTGTCATAGGCCATAATCATCAGTTTAACTTTCGCTTGTTGGCTGCGGAATTTTTTCTGGGGAGGTGATTCTGGATGTTTCCACTGAGCAGACTAAAATTTCGGTTCTAGTTCTAAATCTGGTATCCAGGCCATCTGTATCGTACCGCTGAAGCAATTCTCCTGCAATCTCTTTGCCAACTGCTTGCTGCTCTTCACTCAGATTATGCGAACCCATTTGGCAGCTACTTTTCTCTTCTGTAATTTTTCAGTTAAGATTCTGAAAACCGAAGCGGTAGACATGTTTGCTTCATATACAATCTCTTCACGTGTTTTCCGTCGATCTTCTTCCAAAATGCAGTTGACGATAACCACAGAAGTCTCGTCCGTTGCATCTGATGACCGGCCGCTTCTTGGGTCGCCTTCAATGCTTTCCTCACCTTGGCGGAAACGAGAAGCCCACCTTGACACTGTGCTACGATCCACTACACTAAGCCCACCGTGCTACGATCCACTACACTAAGCCCACCGTGCTACGATCCACTACATTAAGTCCACCGTGATACTGTGCTACAATCCACTAAGTCCACCGTGACACTGTGCTACGATCTACTAAGTCCACCGTGACACTGTGCTACGATCCACTAAGTCCACCGTGACACTGTGCTACGATCCACTACACTGAGCCCACCGTGACACTGTGCTACGATCCACTACACTAAGTCCACCGTGACATTGTACTACGATCCACTACACTAAGTCCATCGTGACACTGTACTACGATCCACTAACTCCACCGTGACACTGTGCTACGATCCACTAAGTCCACCGTGACACTGTGCTACGATCCACTAAGTCCACCGTGACACTGTGCTACGATCCACTACACAAAGTCCACCATGACACTGTGCTACGATCCACTAAGTCCACCGTGACACTGTGCTACGATCCACTACACTAAGCCCACCGTGACACTGTGCTACGATCCACTAACTCCACCGTGACACTGTGCTACGATCCACTAAGTCCACCGTGACACTGTGCTACGATCCACTAAGCCCACCGTGACACTGTGCTACGATCCACTACACAAAGTCCACCGTGACACTGTGCTACGATCCACTAAGTCCACCGTGACACTGTGCTGCGATCCACTACACTAAGCCCACCGTGACACTGTGCTACGATCCACTACACTAAGTCCACCGTGACATTGTGCTACGATCCACTACACTAAGCCCACCGTGACACTGTACTACGATCCACTACACTAACTCCACAAACTTCACATAAAACTTTATGAATTTCGTTAGGGAATTTTCCTCGTAAAGTTTCAATTTTAATGTAGGATCACCGGTCATTACGCGAGATCTGACCTGACTCACATTTTCCTGCATTTCTAGGCAGAATTTATCGGAACAGGAACAAATTAGCCAGAAAACGTAGGCACAATACTGAAGTCTGACTCACAACTGGCGCAACGATTGGAGCTATTGCATCATCCTACAGGCAGCGCCTGCGCAGTGCGCAAAACTTTTGAAATGACCTAAGTAATTGCACTATAGCACTTATTTTGCTCTTACACGATACATTTAGGCGTTTGCATTTCAGAATTTTTTTAAGCTTTCTTGAGAAACATCTCTGGAGAAATTAGGCTCCTTTTACAAAAGACGCCGTGATTAGTACATAAAATGCATCTCTGATTTAACGAAATGTGTTGAGACTCAGCACTTTCAGTTATAATAACTTTCCTGGAAAACCGACATATACAGTGCAGCAATTAAGTCATGAGACTGAATTTTTATTTAAAAAATGGAAAATCAGGAAAACTTACGTGACTATATTTTATTCGAAGTACATTCCTCCTGCGTTAATACAAGAAGTGGCACGATTAGTCAATGAAAGGAAGGACTTGCAGAGATCATCTTTTGGTGTGGAGTATTCACACCATACAAAAGTTTTTCAACTAATAAAATGTATTTAAATAAATTTACTGTTGTAATCTTTTTAATACACTCTTTAAAAATATTTTTATTTAAAAGCGATTGCTTTGGGTAGTCCAACTACGTGCCCACTGCGGATCATCTTGTGTGCCAAACAGCTTCCTGCTGTCGAGCGATTCCAAACTTCTGCAACCAGTCTGGAATATTTTTAATCACACCTCCCATAACACATATAAAGCAGTGAAATATGACCCCTTTTTATTTTTCAAATTATAAGATGGAATCCCAAAAATTTCTAGTCAACTTTTTCGGAATAAGATTTCCGTGACTTTTTTCAGGTAGAAGCGGGAAAGGGATGCATTCCTTTCATACAGATAAGAACTACCAATCTTTCCCCATCACATTTAGATACAGAATCTGTGAAATAGGAAACGCATTCATATATTTAAGATTTCTTCTAATTGAAGTGAAGTAATATATGCAATGATATAAAAGGTGTATAACGTTTTAAATAATAAAATATTTTAATAATAAATACAGACATTTGACGTGGACCAGGAACATCTAACAGAAGTCATCGCTCTTTCCACGTTTATAAGTGAGTCACGGAAAAATTCTCATTGGCCGCCACCGGGAATCGAACCCGGGGTCTTCCAGTTATACGCGCCGGATATGCTTCCACTGCACCCTCGAATTCCTCCAGACTCACATACACTAACTACCAAGCTACTTGGGGATTCACCGAAGATGGTAAGCAGCAACTGAACAAATAATTGGAAGGGGGATAAATAATAAATACAGACATTTGACGTGGACCAGGAACATCAAACAGAAGTCATCGTTCTTTCCACCTTTATAAGTGAGTCACGGAAAAATTCTCAGCGTTGTGCGGGGCTCCAGAAGCAACCTGTCAAGTAGCTTGGTAGTTGTGTATGTGAGTCTTGAAGAATTCGAGGCCGCTGTGGCGCAGTGGAAGCATATCCGGCGCGTAACTGGAAGACCTGGGTTCGATTCCCGGTGGTGGCCAATGAAAATTTTTCCGTGACTCACTTATAAACGTGGAAAGAGCGATGACTTCTGTTTGATATTCGAATAATATTTTTAATAATGTGTGATGATAAAAGGGACATTAAATGGGAAAATAAAAGTTGTTTAATATACTATACTGCAGGTTGTAGAAACTATTGAACGTGAACGAAATGAGGTCAAAGGTTAACATATAGGAGCGTGATCCATTCCACTGCTCTTATGCGTCATAACTAACGTAAAAAAGGTCCGATTTCGATTAAATTTTAGTATGTGGTAGGAGAACACCTGGGGACAAATCCTATTGAAAATGGGCGAAATGGGGTCAAAGGTCAGGACATAGGAGCGGAGTAACTTCCATCGCCATTATGCGTCATAACTTACCTAAACATTTTTCGATCTGGATGAAATGTTAGTATGTTGTAGGGTCCTGCCTATTAAATGGGCGAAATGGGGTCAACGAATCCTATTGAAAATGGGCGAAATGGGGTCAAAGGTTAGGACACTGGAGCGGAATCTATTCCATAGCCCTTATGCATCATAACTTACGTAAAAATGCTTCCATTCCGACAAAACTTTATCATGTTATTTCGGAGGTATACTGAACCGCTTCTGTAGAATATCATCGAAATGGGATCAAAGTTCAGGGCACAAGACCGAGATTTATTCCACAGCCATTATCCTCATAACTTGAGTAATGATTTCTGGTATGTTGGAAAGCGTATCATAGTCAATACATTGCATGATTTTACTAACTTGTTTTCAATAGCACAATTAGATTGTAACTGATGAAAGTATTTATAATAAATGCAGTGATTTTCGTAAAAGGTTTTATAAGTAACGATTAAATATTCTGTGAATTTTGAAATCAGATGTTCTAGTTTCAGAGGCAGCAAGAACAGAACCCCCCCCCCTAATAGACTTTCAGAAACAGAGGAAGCTGAGAGCGGAAGGGAAAAGGGATTTTGACCGATCATGAAAAGCAGTGGGTGTGCTTTGTTTAATGTAATATTTCCACAAACTTACGAGAGAAAATCGCCAATAAGACTATGAATGACTCCAGGAATGACGCCATGAAGTGAAATAAGGAGAAGTTATTTTTCAAAAAACCGGGAATCATGTACTGCCGATGCCGAAGAGAGCAATTACCTGTCATATCGCTCAGAATGATTGGATGATTCAAGTTCAAAGTCATATTATATTAAGCCTCCCAAGTAAAAGGGTTAAAATTTGTTTTAAAAGCTTCTACCCAGACTTGGTATTTAAAAAGTACGTAGCTCGTTTCCTCGCAAAGCAAGTAACTCCATGGAAATAACGTTGACTTTTTCTGGTTTTTTTTCCATTTTGTGATTTAAAAACTTTGCAAAATTGTTTTTATGGACAAGTTTTAAAAAGCCGTGTGATGCCAGGGAGGGGTCGCTTTGCCAGTGTGTGTGTGTGTGTGTGTGAGAGAGAGAGAGAGAGAGAGAGAGAGATTCACCTTTTCTTTAGACCATGCAGAGATGAGGGAGAGAGTTATTTGCCTTTTCTTTAGACCAGAGATGAGAGAGAGGGGGGGAGTTCACCTTTTCTTTAGACCAGAGATAGAGAGGTTCACCTTTTCTTTAGACCAGAGATGTGTGAGAAAGAGAGAGAGAGATTCATCTTTTCTTTAGACCAGAGATGTGAGTGAGAGAGAGAGAGAGAGAGAGAGAGAGAGAGAGAGAGAGAGAGAGAGAGAGAGAGAGAGAGATTCACCTTTTCTTTAGACCAGAGATGAGAGAGAGAGAGGTTCACCTTCTCTTTAGAAAATGCAGAGATGAGAGAGAGAGAGAGAGAGAGAGAGAGATTCGCCTTTTCTTTAGACCAGAGATGAGAGAGAGAGAGAGGTTCACCTTTTCTTTAGACCAGAGATGAGAGAGAGAGAGAGAGAGAGAGAGAGAGAGAGAGAGAGATTCACCTTTTCTTTAGACCAGAAATGAGAGGAGAGAGAGAGAGAGGGGGGGTTCACCTTTTCTTTAGACCAGAGATGAGAGAGAGAGAGAGAGAGAGAGAGAGAGAGAGAGAGAGAGAGAGAGAGAGAGAGAGAGAGAGATAGCTTCACCTTTTCTTTAGACCAAAGATGAGAGAGAGAAATTCACCTTTTCTTTAGACCAGAGATGTGTGAGAGAGAGAGATTCACCCTTTCTTTAGACCAGAGATGTGTGTGTGTGTGTGAGAGAGAGAGATTCACCTTTTCTTTAGACCAGAGATGAGAGAGAGATTCACCTTTTCTTTAGACCAGAGAGAGAGAGAGAGAGAGAGAGAGAGAGATAGCTTCACATTTTCTTTAGACCAAAGATGAGAGAGAGAGAGAGAGAGAGAGAGAGAGAGAGAGAGAGAGAGATTCACCTTTTCTTTAGACCAGAGATGTGAGAGATTCACCTTTGCTTTAGACCAGAGATGTGTGCGAGAGAGAGAGAGAGAGAGAGAGAGAGAGAGAGAGAGAGAGAGAGAGAGAGAGAGAGAGAGAGAGAGAGAGAGAGAGAGGTTCACCTTTTCTTTAACCCAGAGCAACCGCCCCCTTAAGGTAAGCTTCCAGATCCAAACGTGGATCAGATCACATCGCATACTGTAAAATGGAGTTTCAGACCCCATTGCATACTCTAAAATGGAGTTTCAGACCCCATTGCATACAATGGGGTCTCCGATCCCCTTGAATACAGTGGTCTCCGATCCCATTGTATAGAATGGGGTCTCCGAACCCATTGCATACAGTGGAGTTTCCGATCCCATTACATACAATGGAGTCTCCGATCCCATTGCATACAGTGGAGTCTCCGATCCCATTGCATACAGTGGAGTCTCCGATCCCATTGCATACAGTGGAGTCTCCGATCCCATTGCATACAGTGGAGTCTCCGATCCCATTGCATACAGTGGAGTCTCCGATCCCATTGCATACAGTGGAGTGTTATATGGAAATATTTAAAATATAACTAAATAATGACTTTGGTTACTCTGTGCGCGAACAGCAGCTGAAAATTAGCCTTCAGTTAAAAAGGCGCTTAACAGATCTTTAGGGATAGCCATTCCTTCGTTGACATGGACCACCCACGAACAAAAGAACACCCCCTCCTTCACATCCCCGTCGGTGAAGGAGCTCGCAGAAACCCCTCAAGTGACAATTCCAGCTTAGCAATTAACAGCAGTCAGCTTCTTACGTCAGGAGCACCTTCCTTTGAGCGGCAGAGAGCGAAAGGAAATATTACGAAGTAGTCGTAAATAGGGAGTTTTGTACGAGATCTGAAGGGGAAGAATTTTGCTCAGGCACTAGACAGGGAGGAACGTCTTTACACAAGCATGAATAAGAACAGATTTGGCGGGAAATACATGGAGAAAATCACCCAAAAATATCCGTCATCCGCTGGAAGTATATACTATTTATTTTGACTAACTGATATTTTCCCTATTCACCGCATTTTGAAGAATAAACACTTCAAAATGCGGTGAATAAGGAAAATATCAGTAAACAGCGATTCTTCTGATAAGTTGGCGTTCAACCTTATACTTGGCCAAGTGTTAATGGTCTTTCTAGGTCAGTCGCTAGCGCACTTCGATAACATCGAAGATGTACCCAGTTCGAGCTTCTACCAAGGGCAAAGGGGAAAAATTCTTTCAGTGTATACATAAGGGAAAATATCTGCTATTCGGTATAAAAACGGGAAAACCAGAACTTACTTTTCTGAAATAATGTTTTTATACGCAGATCTGATGACAGTGAATCTGTCAAGATACGGAAGTTGGAAACGAAAACTTTTAAGAAAGGAAATTTCTTTATAAGACGGAGTTCTACCGACAACTTTGCTGCTTGTTATTTTGAGGAATTTTCTGTGAAATCACACCACTTATTTTTTACAATGTACCAGATGGTAGAAAAACCACTTACTCTATTTCCGGAAAAAGAAGTGTGGGGCGCAAAAATAGTCGTTCCCGGTTAGTTTTTCAAATCTAAATGCTCACCCACTAATTTCACCATCAAATCTGTTTTCTTCGTGAAACATGCTGCTCCAATTAGTCGGTTCAAACAGGTTGCTCTGTCCTGATCATAAATTTTATTTTTCCGGTGAAAAAGAATTTTTTTTTCTTAAACTGAAGGTACGTCTACTTAAGAAACACTGCCCAACCTCACCCTCCAAATGAGTAAGACATGAAAAACTTAAAGAGATAGAGAAAATGACTTCATACCTAGAGGTGATCGGAAGCTATTCCGTATAGAATGGCACAACAAAAGAGACACTCTGCCACAACTCACTGGTAATTTGAATGCTGGTGATGGGAATAATATGCCACGACATAAAGTACATCAAATCCTGCTGAGAATGGGTCTGCCTAGCAGCTTGCCACTTCGAGTGCCCATACTAACCTCGGTAAGCCGTCGAAAGCGCCTATAACAGGCGCACGAGCATCAAAACCGGACCAGGAATGATTGAAAGAACGAGGTCTGGTCCGATGAATCTTGTTTCCTGTTGCACCATGTGGGCGGCCGGGTACATGTGCGTCGTTTACATGGGGAATTATCTGCATCAGGATGCCCTGTAGGACAAAACCAACACATGGAGGAAGTGTAATGCTTTAGGCGATGTTATGCTGGGAAATCTTGGGTCCAGTCATTCTTGTACAGGAAACCACCGATCTAAACATCATTGCAGACAAGGTACCAGTGGCGTAGCCAGAAGGGGAGGGGTCGGGTTTGACCCCCTCCCCTTGAGGGGAGACTGAGCACGAATTTTCGAATTTAAAGCGATATACACTATATGTGAACCGACACCGTACAAATGTATGTCAATAAATGCTATGGTGTGTTTCTCTTCTAGGTTTCCGACGACTTTTGCCAATATAGTGTATGAAGAGCGCTGCATGCTCCAAAGAAATCTAATTCATTAATGTTTCATTCATTTGGGCATTGCCTTTACGTTTTCTTGTGTTATAGACACTGAGTGTTCATTCAGCGTAAGGTTAAGACAGAGATTCCCTCTCCATATGTTAAACCTTATAAATTGCATTGTATATGTACTATACACCTAACACCCAAAACATTATGATCACCTGCTTAATATGATGTTTATCCTTCACATGACGCCAAAACAGCTCTTACCCGGCGAGGCATAGACGCTACAAAATTTCTAAGGGTGCATTTTGTGGTATCTGGTATGAACAAGTTACCAGCCGATCCCTTTGACTTTTGTGAGTTACGTGGTTGAGCCGCAGCAGATCGGATTTGCTCTTCCAACACAAACCACAGAAGTTCGATCAGTTTGATGCCTGAGGAATTTGAGGTCATGTGGAAGACCTTGAAGTCTTTCTCATGTTCCTCGAGCCATTCTCGAATGATTTTGGCGGTGTGGCATGGCGCATTATTCTGCTGAAAGACGGCGTTACTAGAAGAGAAGACCGTTACCATGAAAAGATGTACCTTGCAGTGGCGTAGCCAGAAATTTCTTAGGGGGTGGGGGGATTCCATGGGTTTCGTTCATTGGTGAAAGCCTTGTATACACATATACACTATATTGACAAAAGTCACCGGACACCTAGAAGAGAAACACAACATAGCATTTATTGACATACATTAGTACGGTGTCAGTCCATTTTTAGCTTTAATGCATGCACTGACCCTTCTAGACATACTTTCGACAAGGTTTTGGAACACAGCGATAGGTATGCGCTTCTATTCAGTACATAATGCTGCCGCTAACTGTTGCTTAGTAGTAGGCCTTGGTTCCAAACTTCTTATGCCGAGCTCTAATTCATCCTATAGGTGCTCTACGGGATTAAGATCAGGGCTCTGCGCTGACCACTCCACACACGATACGGAATTATCGTCAAACCACGCCGTAACAGTCCTTGCTTTGTGGCTCGGTGCATTATTCTGGTGGTACCAACAAGGCTCGGTTCCAGAGTATTGCCACAGAGTTGGTAGGGCATAATTGCCCAGAATATCGAGATAGACGTGCTAATTAACAGGTTTGTCCACGATAACCAATGGGCAGGCACCACACCACGAAAAACACCTCCACACGAGTACACTGCCAGCTCCAAACTTAACCGTAGGAATAGTACACTGTTGTAAATAGCGCTCCCCCGGCTGCCGCTATACCCATACACGGCCATCAAACGGATGGATCGTGTATCTGGATTCATCAGTCCACAGAACCCATTTCCATTGATCTACGGTCGATAAATGTTCTTTTCACCATGCTAAACGACGAGTAACATTCCGAGTGGAGATGAAAGGCTTATAAGCAGCAGCATGACCACGGTAATCCATGGAATTAAGTTATCTGCGAATGGTACGTGTACATACCGAGGTTCCAGCATTTTTACTCACCTGTACACTGAGGTCTTGTGCCGTACTCCGTCGATTAGCTGTAACGACTTTCCTGAGGCTTCGACGTCCTCTAGCTCTGATTTTCTTTGGTCTGTCGGTACGTTTTGCTACTTCAGGCACACCACGTGTCTTCCACTTGTTCAGTAGATTCAAAACAGTTGACTTGGGTATGTTTAAACGCCTCTCGGTTTTTCTTATGGACAACCCACTAATATAGCACCCAACAATCTTTCCTTTCTCCAAGTCATTTCTCTTCCGCCGCGACATTTTCACTCAACCTTACAACGCGATATGATCGTGGTCAGCTTCAGGCTTGTTTTTATACCGTTTCCAGCTGTTAACAACGCAGAGGATTCGTTCATTTGCTTTTGAAGGCGTGTCCGGTGACTTTTATCAATACAGTGTATATTCACATTGAAGACACAACGGATTAACTATACTGAACTGGTTAGTCGAATATTATTTCCATAATAACAAAACAGGAAACAAATACAAACAATAATAGTAAATGGTAGTACAATTCAAACCATAGCTCCCAAGGCTCATTAATTTCGCGAATTTTACAATAACCAAACAGGGCCGTAAGTTAGCAGGGGGCTAGAGGGGCTCGACTGCCCCCTGCTACGCTGGTACCACCCATGGAAAATGGGCGCTTTTGCAAATTCTCTAAAATTTATTTTTTTGTAGTTCATGAAAGATCACTCTTGTATTTCTTTATTGACAAATACTTTACCCTGTTTTTCGTGCACTGCACTTTAAAAAAAAAAAAGAAAAAAAGCAAAAGCAAAGGGTAAATGATACACCGCCGCCCGATAGCGCAGTTGTCTAAGCGCTGGCTTATGACCATTCGTCCGAGATGGGTCCGGGTTCAAATCCCGTGAGGCATGGATGTTGTGTTTGCCTTACGGCACTGACTCTCTCCCATCGTTGGAACCAGTGGCCCTAAATTAGGGACAGGCGGCTGCTTATAGCAAATTGAGTTGCTCACGGTGGTTGTAAAACCTTCAATCAAAAAAAAAAAAAAAAAAAAAAAAAGAAGATGTGACACAGCACGAACGATGGATAACTTGAAAGAATTTACTTCTCGAAGTGAATCAGTAAGAAAAACTGCACCAGTGATTCTGTGCAACATGACCGCAGGGCATTTGGTTGCTAAGGGTAAACAATACTCAAAATTTGGAAGAACATCACCCCATCCCGCTCCGAAAAAAAGTTAGGTGGAGGCGTGGTTTCATAGAATACGAAAATACATTTCTTTACTTTCTAAATGACTACAGGATGCTAAGCTGCTGCTAAAATTTTCCTAAATGTATTCAAGGAGTTTGAAATTAATGCTAAAGGGAAATCCTTGTGCGACAGAGAGAGGGAGAGAGAGCTTTCAACTTCTTCCTGTTTATCACCTTACGGCCAGTAGAAAGTTTTAGAATGCTTGTGTGGGGAAAAAGGGGGTTTGTTGGCTTGTCGAATTACCGAGGAAAAGAAATTTTATAATTGCTCGGCCACGGTCGTTACATTGATGGTCCTCGGTCGGACCACGGTTACAACAATGGTGGTCCGCGGTGGGATCGCGACCACCGTCGCAACAATATTCTAGCTTTATGAAATCAAACTATGTAACATTGTCACAGAATTATATGGAAACGACAAAAAAACAAAAAACCAGAAGCATATTTAAATGTCAAACGCAATTAATAAAAACTGACTTTCCTCCACGCGCAATAAGCTGAAATATGCGTTCTGGCATACTGTATGTTAAATTATGCATAATTGTACCGTCAATATTATACTAAGAGTTCACGATTTCTGTTTTCAGATTTTTAACGCTTGCAAATTGCCGGTAATTGGCCTAAACACTTAGAACCAAAATTCCTTAAAGATTTTCAATTGGGTTGAGATCCGGGCTGCGAGCTGGCCACGGCAGTAATTTGACATTGTTCGATCTCAGCCAGGCCATCGTAGAGGTTGTTCTGTGAATGCTCGCGTTGTCCTGCCGGAAAATCCAATCAGGACCACCTATTTCAGCCGCAGCTGGGAGCAAACTGTTTTTTAAAAATTCCTGGTATGTTACAGCATTTTGATATCCTGACAAAACGCAGATATTACCATGCTCATTAAATCCAAAAAAGGTTCTACCATCACGAAACCTCCTCCGTATTGTCGGCTGAATATTTGGCGTTTTCCCCTTCTCATATCATGTCAATAATATTTTGCATCGTTGGGCCATCTTTAATTAAATTTCTTTTACTAAATAATACTTGAAGCCATTCGTCCTTCCATGACATACAGTCTTTGGCCCAGTTTAATCGAGCTTGTGTGTGCTGCTCAGTTAAAGGCGGTTTCTTTAACAGTCTTGCATATTTCACGAGAGGTGTCTGCTTCAATACTCTGTGAGCCGTACTTTTCGACATTTTCACGTTTCCATGTTGACTTATATTCCGTACAGACAGATTATCATGCATAGCGAGATTCCGGATATGTCGTTTCATTCGAGGAGAAACAGCACTGTGCCGTACAGTTCGTTCCTAAGCTGGATATTTTTTGCTACCACTTAAAACCTTATAAATAGAAGATTTGGATAGTTTTAATTTGTTTGAAATCGCACTTGCATTCATTCCTTGATCGTGCAACTCCCAAACGCCAATTATCTCCTCCGCTGACAGCTCTTTCCCACGTGGCATTTTTCAAACTGAATCAGCCTCATCATGTTTACTGACTATTTATCCTGCTCTGACGTCACGCTAATTTACATAGCAATGCGTGTTAGTGTTCGCACGATTCCGTGAAATTCCATATAATTGTGGGACGGTTTCAGTACACTACATGTTTAAAACGTTCAATACATATCCGAAATTATTATGTTCTCATCCGCATAATATGTCTGCAAAGACTATGTGGTTTATTTTCACCACTGTGTTGATGGGTTGCATACATTTTCACTAATCGTATTTACTCTGTTTTTACACCTTTCCATATAATTGTGGGACGGACTGTACATGTATATTAACAAGAGAATGTGAATAAAATATCAGTTGAATATATGAAATTTTTATATCAGTGAGGATAAGGCGTTATATATTACACCTGTTTGCACCTAACTATGTATCATTTAAAAGATTACAGTGAGCTAAAAGGTGTTCTTCGCGGCAATGAGAAAACAGAGACTTGCGTCATTTTTGTGTGTGTGTGTGATAGTCAAACAAAAAGACTATGAGCAAAAGCATTGTGACATTATGTTAAGTGTGTTTTTAATATTCAAGAGTAAATAGTTTAAGTAATTTTCCTCTTTTTTGTGCCACAATTCTTAAATGTCACTTTTATATTTGCTTACTTATGGTCTTAGTTCTCTAAAAGAATAAAATTTGCATGATATGATTAATTATGGCGTAAGTATTTTGCAATACTTTGTATTGGTATATTACACCTATTTGCACGTAACTATGTATCATTTAAAAGATTACAATGAGATAAAAGGTGTTCTTCGCGGCAATGAGACTAGGGCAATCATTTTAATTACGTGTACATTGTTACAGGCAATAAAAATGTAACAATTTTGGTTTAGCAGCTATATAGGTTCCAAAGAATTTGAATGATTAAAATGCCCCTATAAACTAGTTAATAACGTGGAATTTAAAAATTTCTCTAATTAAAAGCAAATACTCTTAGATTTTTGCAAAAGCCTCAAAGATATTTTTTCCGGGGGAGGGGGGAGGGGCTGGTGAGTTTCTCAGGTACGCCAGGGGCAACAATCCACCAAAATTTGAACTCTTGTTGCAGTCGCTTTTATCACTTACGTATCGCGACCTTTCACCTGGTTTATCAGCATTGCCAAAATTGGAAGTTTGGAACGTATCGTCAAAAAACGAAGAGCGTAACCAAGAAATAACCCAGCTTTAACAGGAAAGAACAGCAAAAAGGGAAAGTTAGAACTAGAATTATACGTCAGAAACTAGCAACCAATAAAAATAAAATAAGAGTATTAATATTAAATAATCGTTTTGTAATCCAGCAGCACTTTCTAATCAGTTTCTCATTGGAAACCTGTCTCCAGAGCGCCGAAATAAATGCTTACCTGATAGACATCTGGGACTAAAGGTCTGCAAGCAAATTAAACAAACTCACAGAAGAAAGAGAAAATTGTTATTCTTTACTTACATAAGAACTATTTAAAAGCAGTTCTCTGAGTTAAGCTAAAATAAGTTCTTTTAACGAGGTACTACTCCTCCTCTGGAAAGCTTAACGGCACTGAGTAACAACAAAAAAATCATCATTTTCTTAGCCGAAAAAGTACCTCTTCCACAAGCGGGTGTCAAATTTCGTGCAGAAGAGGAAGAGAAAAGAAAAAAATAGAATTGAGCTTAAATCATATTTATAAAAGCACAATTTCTGACAATTACGTTACCAAGAAATGCCCGTTCCACCCTTTTTTTTAATGTTAAGCGTTTCCGCTGTAATCAGTAAAAACGTGCGTATAAAAGGGGGAATGGATGGAAAGAAACAAAAACATTGCTAACTGAAGGGGAGTGTAAGTTCTTTTTTTTTTTTTTTTTTTTTTTTTGTTCCTATGAAAACAGACTCAGCCCTTTCCCTCTTTTTCTTTTGACCTGAAGGTATTTCTATATTAAGCCCAATTACGCGAAACAATGACGAATACCAGATACCTATTTCATTTTTTTAACACTTCATTTTTCTTCTTCTTTTCCCCTTTCTAATTTTTTTTATTGTTCTTTGTAAAAACTGAAATTGAAATGTTTATCAACGCTTAAGTAACAGCGCTTCATCACCGCTGAAATTCTGAAGTCGTTATTTTTACGCTGTTTATCGCTGATTGCAAAGGCACATATTTGTGGAACATATTTCTTTTGTGTAAACCAAAGACAAGGACTATATTTCAAGTGCAGATAAGAACTTTCTTTCCTTCTGACGCGTTTAAGGTTTATTGTAGAAAAAAAATATGTATCGGATTCCTATCAGCATGTTTTGACTTCTATCTGATTTTGAAGAGTTTTATTTCGTGAGGGTGGGGGGGGGAGGTGGAACCCGGTTACAGTACTTCCTTCCATTATTTGGAGCTCCGTATGTCCATCGATCGGAATGCCTTCCCATACGAGAACACCGCGGCTGCTATGTCTATCGTTTTCATTGAGGGTTTCAGGGAGATACCGAGTGCTAACCTCACAGCAAATTTGCTGACGTCCAGAATCACTACATCTTTCATCAGTAATGAGTACCGTACCCCACTGTTCTGCTGCTGTCTAGTTCGTACATTAGCTTGCACATCACTCTTTCACGTATGAAATATGTTCTTTATCACTCCCAACCACCTTACCACGCATGGAATATATTCCTCATCATTCTAAAACACCTTACCACGCGTTGAATATGTTCCTCATCACTCTCAAACGCCTTATCACGCATGGAATATGTTCCTCATCACTCTCAAACACCTTACCACGCATTCAATATCTTCCTCATCACTCTCAAACACCTTACCACACATTGAATATGTTCCTCATCATTCCGAAACACCTTACCACACGTTGAATATGTTCCTCATAACTCTCAAACGCCTTATCACGCATGGAATATGTTCCTCATCACTCTCAAACACCTTACCACGCATTCAATATCTTCCTCATCACTCTCAAACACCTTACCCCGCATGATATATGTTCCTCATCACTCTCAAACACCTTACCCCGCATGGAATATGTTCATCACTCTCAAACACCTTACCACGCATGATATATGTTACTCATCACTCTCAAACACCTTACAACGCATATAATATGTTCCTCATCACTCTCAAACACCTTACCACGCATGGAATATGTTCATCACTCTCAAACTCTTTACCACGCATTGAATATCTTCCTCATCACCCTCAAACACCTTACTACAAATGGTATATGTTCCTTATCACTCCCAAACACCTTACCACACACGGAATATGTTCCTCATCACTTTCAAACACCTTACCACGCATTGGATATGCTGCTCATCACTCTCAAACACCTTACCACGCATTGGATATGTTGCTCATCACTCTCAAACACCTTACCACGCATGGAATATGTTCCTCATCACTTTCAAACACCTTACCAAGCATGGAATATATGCCCCATAACTTTCAAGCACCTTACCATGAATGGTATATGTTTCTTATCACTCCCAAACACCTAACCACGCATTGATTATGTTCCTCATCACTCTCAAACACCTTACCAAGCATGGAATATGTGCCTCATCATTCTGAAACACCTTACCACGCGTTGAATATGTTCCTCATCACTCTCAAACACCTTACCACGCGTTGAATATGTTCCTCATCACTCTCAAACACCTTACCACGCATTGAGTATCTTCATCACTCTCAAACACCTTACCACCCACGGAATATGTTCTTCATCACTCTCAAACACCTTACCATGCACTGAATATGTTCCTCATCACTCTCAAACACCTTACCACGCATGGAATATGTTCCTCATCACTCTCAAACACCTTACCAAACATGGAATATGTGCCTCATCACTTTCAAACGCCTTATCACGAATGGTATATGTTCCTTATCACTCCCAAACACCTTACCACGCACGGAATATGTTCCTCATCACTCTCAAACACCTTACCAAGCATGAAATATGTGTCTCATTACTCTCAAACACTTTACCACGCATGGGATATGTTCTTTATCACTCTCAAACACCTTACCACGCATGGAATATGTTCCTCACTCTCAAATGGAATATGTTCCTCATCACTGTCAAACACCTTACCACGCATTGAATATGTTCTTCATCACTCTCAAACACTTTACCACGCATGGAATATGTTCCTTATCACTCTGAAGCACCTTACCACGCATGGAATATGTTCCTTATCACTGTTAAACACTTTACCATGAAGGAATGCTTTCAGTCTAGCAAATAAAAAGAAACCGGAAGGGGCGAAACTGGGGGTGGATTAGGTAGTATTCTACATCCCCAGCTTTTCAATCTACCCCAGTAACAATCATGCTGTGTGCAGCCTCGCGATATCCATGTAAGACTTCATGCCCTTCCGACTGAGTTCTGACTTTTTAGTTTTCAGAGCATTGACTGAACTTTTCCAGAGAAGTGGTCGTTGTTTCGCTTTGTAAGGCATTAATACAAAATGATTCCATTTGATTCCAAAAGAAACTGGCCATGAGTTTGTTTGAAGATTTAAATAGTTTTCACTTTTTCTTTGTAGATGTCAGATGTGTAATGTTTTTCGGTTACATATATGTAATTACTTAAACATTACCTTCGTACCATTAATTGTATCACTGGAACTTCGTATTATTAAGCCTCGAATAGCTAGTTCACCAACAAATATCAATTACTCACTGAACTAAATTAGGCGACTTAACGGCCAGAAGAGAAGTCTTTGAAACTACTTACAATACAATGAAACGGTCTGTATTATTGTAACTTCACGGCACTTTCAGGAATCCAACGTATCACTAATGATCATATCAACATAATTCAGAATACTGAACCTCTATCAAATTAAGTTTGACGTGTTTTCATCTAATTTACCAATTACAACAAATAGCTACAGTAATCCATCAACAGCATGCCACATGACACCACATTTTGTTCGCAAGCTCCAGACATTATACCTCGTTCTTCGCTTGTCAAACAAATACGCGTGATTCACCCTTGACCTCAAGACTGCTGCCAACAAAACATTCAGTGAATTAGAGAAAATAACGCTAAGGTCGAAACGCTAAAAGAGAACGAACTCAAAATTTACATCGAGAAAGACAACCAAAATTTAAAGTTAATTTTGAGTATATGTGATAGATGTTTCCATTCCGAGGATTTACGTTTGGTCTGTGAGCCATAACGGAAATGCCACGTTTCATCGGACGTCATGACCCCGTTACAAAACTGGCAGCCCCAAACGTCTTCCGTAGATCACTGATCGCTTTCCTCGTTGGCAATATCTCTTGTGTGAGCAGCTTAGGTACCCACCTAAAATAGATTTTTCTGTACTCTAGTCCATCATCCGTTTCTGGATGATGGACAAAACACTACCCTTTGATGTTCGCGTAGTGTCCATCTGTTGTTTTTTGGATATGCACATGTCCTTCCCGAATAAGCAGATCATATTCTTCATGTTCACTGCTTACGAAATATGTTGGTCTTCCGGCTATTGGTTTGTCCTTCGTGATAATCATAAATTTTAAGCAACCGGCAGTGATTGAATTTTAATAGAAAGGAGAACCTAAGCAAATTTCCATGCAGATTATTCGTCATTCATCTCTGAAAACGCGAACGCAATTCAGAAACGATAAAGAACGCCAGGAAGACAGAAGTGCAGTTTGCGCAACATGATAGAGAGTTTCATTGACAAAAACTAGCACGGCTGGAACAAATACTGTATGAGCTAAATGCGGTGAATTTACAGAGAACTACGTCTGATACATACACCGGTCACTGAAATAGAAACCTTCATGCAAATATACGTAAACGTCACTCGCAAAATACATGGTCACGTGTGTTGCCACGTGATCTAGGCAACTATTTAAGATTTCTGCCCGTCAGTAGTGTTGATCACGGTAAAGAAAACAAGGGATCTTTTAGAGTTCAATAAAAAGCTGTCAAATACCTACCTCAGAGGTGACGTACACGTTAAAACGTCAAGTTGCAGCGATAAACGTTATCGATGTAGTTCAATCGGTAGAACAGTCGACTCCGGAGAAGGAAAATGTGGGTTCGAATCCCAACACAGGCAAATTTGGGCTTTTATGCTATAGGGCTTATAATAAGCGCTAGTCAGGACTTGGTACAAAACAGTGGCGTATCTAGAGTCCTAGAACTGGGCTATCTCACCCGTCCCCTCAGTACTGTTTTTTTTTTAATTGCGAAGTTTAATTTTTAATTGTTAAGTAATAGAAGTAACTTTTTTACCTAAATTTCAGGTACATGCTATTGCTAACATGATGCCAAATAATTATGAGGATTAGGATTTGAACACTTATTTGTACATGAACTCCATTCTTCTTCTTAATACTTTATTTGTACATGAACTCCATTCTTCTTCTGAACACTTTATTTGTACATGAACTCCATTCTTCTTTCCTTTTGTGTGAACTTACGTTTTCATAAAATGTTTCTTCCGAGTACTTTTTCAAGTTTAAAAAGAATGTTTTTCTCTATTGACAAATTAGCCAAGTTTTTCGAATGTGCTTGTCCTTGTGTGGCTCTAAGATATATCTTGATTCTTTTTAATAAGGAAAAACTTCTTTCTGCAGTTGCAGTTGTTGATGGAAAGTTTAATATGAGGCCTCCTAATTTGTACACCTCACTAAACACCAAGTCCAATTTATTCAACTTTATGTAACACGTAATGTCTCTTACTGATTTGTTTTTCTATTCATCAAGGGAATAAAACACCTTCAGTTCATTTTTTTGACCAAAAGCTTTATCAAAATTTTAAGCATAGAGTTCTTTAAGTTCTGACAGTAGATGTTCAGGGAAGCTTTCACAAAATTTATCAAAACCGTTCGAATCAACAAAGCCACGAATTTAAGATTTAATATCTCTGATTTTAATTCATTGACGCTTCAAAAAAACTGAAACAACTCTTGCGAAATACTCTTATGGGCGGGAGTATGCGTGTGACTGAGATGGTCCAAGTCTTCTTTTTTTGAGCGAACCGTTGCCCAAAGCAATGGCCGATTCTCCTCTACCAGCTGATTCATGTTGTCATGGAAACGCTAGCAGGCGAGCGTACGGAAGGTTTTCGAAGCCTCTGGAAGAAGCTAGCTACGAAGCCCAGAACCATCCAGGGTAATACGAAAGATGGCTTTTCAGTTCCATACTTTATCTTACACAAATAAATAGCGTAAGCAAATAGTGTGCACTTATTTTCAGTTCCATCTTGAATGCCTTCGTGCAGAGGAGGGAAGGGGATAACAAACTCGAGTGTAGTATGTAATTATGATCCTAGCGAGGAAAGAAGTTTGTTGCTATTCAACATAATTTGTGAACTCATTTATATAAAAGAATCATCTATTGGGAACTACGATTATCTCACCTTCGGCTGAGGCAAACTCAAAACAGATCGAATAAGGAATCATTCACAGTTTAAAAAGTAAAAAAAGGATAGAAAAAAAGCACCCGAAGGGCAGAATAGGCCAAGGTTATTATATCTACTGCCACCTAGAAACTCTTGCATCCATTTTCTCCCCTTCTCGCTTTCTTCTGACTTTCCCCGTTCTTTCCCCCGGAACTGGCCTTGGTTCCCCCACGAGTTCTTTCCGAATACCTTACCTGCCCTCATGACCTGCTGATTCTTGTAACTGAGAGGAAAATGGCAGAAGCAGTGGAAACGTAATCTTCAGAAGGCAGTGACCCCATTAGACGGCACTCCCTGTCTCTTAGGGGGAAAAAAATCTTAAAAAACTGAAGGGTGCACTAATGAATATAAGGGCACATACAAGAAAAAACGTGGCCTTCTTGTATTCGTGACCTTGAACTTCAGTTTTTTTTTTTAAGTCATGGAATTTAAGTCCATTATTCTTGTTCCTTCCTTTCCCTCGCTGAACCCAAGCCATGCATTTTTTTTTTATGATGCCAACAGTTTCAGGGTAAAAAGTGGAAGTGAGAACCGCAATCACTTCGTGAAATTCATTTTTAGTTTTCCTCAGTTTTCTTTTTTTAATTTCCATAAATGCAGTTTCGTTGAGATTAAAAAAAAAGCAAAACAATTAATATTTAAACAGAAATGACAGGTCAACATTTCCTCTGAGGTTGAACAAATAATTCCTTGAAGTTTTTTATTTGCTGGCTGCGTTTTTGCCACCTTCGAGCCAGGGTCGCTGACTTCACCAAATTATTAGAGAGGGGAGGGGGGGGGCACGTTTCTTCCATTGCAGGAGGTAAATAAAAAAAGGGGGGCAAAAAAATAAACTACGAGATTCGACATGTAATTTGAAACGCAATTGTAATTGTTCATCAGCGAGTGAACAAGAAAACCGAAATAGAGTATTAATATTTTCAAAAATAAAATTTGGCCTGTGATTTTACAAAAATATCGACAGAGATTTTATTTCCTAACATTTGTAAAAGAAATATGAGAAACTAGCTTGGTTACTCAAGCGAAGAACAAGAAGCGCAAAAAATAAATACACGTAGATAAATAAAGGCGCTAGAGATTATACGTTTCTGTATTTTTATTTATTTTATTTTTGATAATTGTTTTAAATATTTACCACATATCACGAGAACATATTAAACACAACACGGGGCTGGCAACCCAGTTTTTTATCCAATGAGCAATGCTAAGTATGGGGGAAAAGTTTTTATTAATTTTGTTATTTCTTCATTTTTTGAAAATAAATCGCTTTGGCATCATAAGATGGAGCTTTGTCCACCTTATGAAGCTAAAGCGATTATTTAATTAAACAGGAAGAAAAATATTGGGTACGCAATCCCTCCC
This sequence comes from Macrothele yani, assembly GCA_039090855.1. Taxonomy (NCBI): domain Eukaryota; kingdom Metazoa; phylum Arthropoda; class Arachnida; order Araneae; family Macrothelidae; genus Macrothele; species Macrothele yani. Next base: position 15,611,010 of record CM077005.1, on the reverse strand, counting down.
CCAGTAAAATTATTGGAGGGGCAAAATTCACCTTGCTCCCTATAGTCGGCGCCTATGCTTCGAGCTAGCTTAAGATCACCCAACGGTTCCTTCTATTAAAATGTATTTCGTTTTCTAAGTCTGATGAGGACGCTTTTGCTTACAGCACAGCTTTCTGTTTTCAGAAGAGATTTTTGCCAAAGCGGCGGATGCTGATGGTTTCACGGAAATCAAAAGCGTTTTCATAATCAATAAAAGCATGCAAAGTGGGAGCTCATAATTATTTACATATTTATTTTTAAGCACATCTCTACAGATGGTATATCTAGTTACATGAATTGCTATAGTCATATTTACAGTGACATTTACAGTCTTGCAAAACATGCTTTATGAAAAAGATTATTACTTACATTAAAAATATCCGGACATTCTTCAAGCGAGTTGTGAAGCCTATACATTTTGCATAACGGAGAATCTTTTTTTAGCATCAGTTCTGCAAAATAGCACTGCAAATAGTTCACATTTTGTCCTCGGTAAACGTGGAACACAGAAACTTAATTGGTTTACAATTTGAGTATCATCAATCTCTCCATTGATGATACCGTACAGGAACTTGAGTTGAAGAGCCTTCCTTCTAGGTTGTAGAGAGGTCTTGAAGAATGTCAAAAGTTCAACCGTCGGGATGTCCGCTTTATAAACACCAGTCGATTTGTAAAAAAGGTGTCTAAGAATTTTTTTTCTAACTTTCTCTATTTCATTTACTAGAGTTACAAGGCAAGAGCTCCAAATGATCGCCGCATACTTCAGTGAGGATCTTACCATAGTCTCAAAAATGTGAATAAGCGTCTGAGTATTCAAGAAATACTTGGAATGTCGCATGATTAATCCAAGATTTCTGTATGCTGTACGTACAATTCTTTTAATATGATTTTTAAAGTCCAAGTTCGAATCAAACGTGACTCCCAAGTCCTGGACATCGTTCGTCCGGCTAAGAGTATAGTCGCCAGCTATGTAGTCATAATTTCCGCGAAAATGAAATGACATGATACTTGGAGATACTGAGATGGTTTAATGTACACCACTGAAGCAGGTTATTGACGTCAATTTGAAGAACAAGACAGTCATCAGGAGTCTGTATGCGATAAAGTTTGAGATCATCAACAAACAAGAGACAATCAGTGCGAAAAGGAAGGTCATTAGTGTATGTATATGGAAAACAGAAGTGGCCCTAAATTATACCCTTTGGGTATTCCAGAGGTGGCAAAATATGGATCAGAAACATGGTTGTTATAAGTAACAGACTGGGATCGGTTGAAAAGATAGGACTTAAACAAGGACATCAGATTATCACTCAGGCCAAGACAGTTCAGTTTCTTGACTAAAATGCCATGATGAGCTTTGCCAAAAGCTTTAGCAAAGTCAGTGTAAATAACATCAACTTCTGATCCTCTGTCAATAGATGACGAAATATCCTCTGTGATGTAGAATAGGTTGGCAACATTTATTCTTTCAATTAGTTCTCTTAGTACGTGAACCTGATCTGTATTCACTCCTGAATCCAAAATTTTGTCTTGCTTGAATCTCTTCCTTTCCTTTCGGGACTCTGTTGCTCCCATTCCTTCTTTTTCCACTGCCTCTATCTATGCGATCCTTCGTGCGCCCCGCACTTCTCCGCATGGTCTTCCTGATGCTTCTCCTTCTCTTCTGCTGCCTATCTGGTCTGCCTCTTTCTCTCCCCTTTCTACCCCGTTAGAGCGAAACATCCACTGGCGGTTTCTTCACCGCCGCCTTCCTGTTCCTTCTTCTCTCTTTCACATGTCTATTTCTTCTACTTCTCTCTGCTGCTTTTGTGGTGTTGAAGGTGATGTTCCTCATGTCTACTGTCACTGTCCCGTTCTCCTTCCACTTCTCAATACTGCCTTTCGTCTTGTAGGTACCATTTGCTCCAGAGACATCCCTTTTCAAGCGTACGAGTGGCTATTGCTTACCAAACATCCCCCGGCTATTTTGCCGGATGCCTGTGCCTATCTCTTCGTACTTGTGAAACATGTCGTTTTTCTTTATCATCAATCTCTCCGCTCTCCTGCTACCACACCTAATATCCTCTCTGCTGGCGCGGCCTTACGGTCGATTTTTAGGAATCGCATCGTGTCTCGACTACGCCTGGAGAACTTCGCTGCTTCCACCCCTCAATCTCAAGCCTCTTTCCGGTCTACCTGGGCGCAGGGGACCGGTTGGTTCGAAATCACTGAATCTTCCATTCATCTTTCTTTCTGATTTTTTGTTTTTTTCCAGCTTCGAAGATCTGAATGCATCAGTCGAGATTTTGTGTTCTCTCTTCCTGGTGCTTCGTCACAGCGTCTACTAAGTGTTTGTCATGTAACTGCTTATGATTTGCATTGTAGGGGTTTTCTGCAATTTTTGTGTTATTCGTGTGCATGTACCGTGTTGTATTTGTTTCTTCGTTGCACTTGTCCTTAATACTTATTCTTCACTCATGTGTCTGCTTTTGCTGCCTGTACCTTCATTGAGTTGCGCACCGTGTATTTGTTCTCTAGGAGCAATACGAGAGGTATGCGATACTTTGTTCTTTCTGTTTTTTCTTGCTGCATTGTGTTGTATCTTTTAATTTATACCTTATTTCTGTCTTGCATTTTCACATTCTTTGACGTCATGTATTTTTTGCTCGTCCCATGTCATTGTTTTTTGGACCGATGCAATACTGCACGGCTTGCTGTTTGTATTTTGTGTATCCTTGTGTTTCACTTGGGGAGTTCGCCCAAATTTCCACTATGTTCTGTAATACTTATCATGTTTTTGTCACATATCGTGTGGTTTCCTGGATTGTGGGAACTTCTGTACCTTTATCGTAGTATATGCTTTTGTTGTGTTTTACATGTTCCCTTCTTTTTGTGCACTGCGTTGTACAGCCATGTTCTTGTAAATATATTTACCTGTTGTTTTGTGCTCTGCTTTCACTCTGCACGTCATCACATGCTTTATTAATTAATCATTACTTTTGCTTGTGCATCATCTTCCTCAAGCATATACTGTTCCTTATTAACGATTTTAACATTTTGTCATCCTTAGTTGACTGTCGTATCACAGTCACCTGTAATATTTCATCAGTATCGCTCATTGTTTTGTTGTTTATTTTGCCATATGTGGTACGCCTGTATTCCCTATGTTTTTGCCAATAAAGTATATTTTTTGAAATGAACCACGTCCAGTGTTTCTTCCAAGCGATGTGATAGTACCTTGAAGAAGATTTTGTTAACAACTGATAGAAGGCTGATGCAGGGACGCCGCGTAGGTGATGCGAGAATGGGCTGCAGCCCACCCAGTTCAAGATGGGCTACTTTTTTAATATGTTTTAACTTTAAAATGTGATCTGGACTTTACCAAGTAGTAATGAGTCTCGTGTTTTTCGTCGGTTAGCCTTACGTATTTTCTCCTAGGGGTGCGTTGTTTACTTTTCCATTATACTATAGGTTATCAAAATAGCATCCACAGAACCATGGGAATTCAGTTGGTCTCCACTCTTCCAAATCCTTAGTTTAAGTAAGCCTTTATTCATGTTAGTATGGCCAAGGGCGAATGAGGAAGGTGGATAGTGTTATATGGAAATATTCAAACTTTATTTAAATTGTAACTTTTGTTATTTTGTGTGGCAACGACAGTGAGAAATTTTCTCCGCGCTCAGCACAGATTCATTTCGGAGAAAGATCATTCTCTCGTCGATCGTGGGACCCCTCCTACGAACAAAAGGACACCCCCTTTCCCCCAGCCGTCGCCGGACTCTCTCTCTCTCTCTCAGAGCCCGACGGGTACAATAGGAGCAAGCAATTAAAGAGTACAACTTCTTACGTCAGGGGAACAGACAGACAGAGAGTGAAAAGGATTCGGACGTGGCGGTCATAAAGGGAGTCCAGTTGGAGATCTTCCGTGGGAAGGAGGAAAGTTTTCATGCGGGCAGGCAGCCACGTAAAGATAGGATTTGGCGGGGAAAACGCAGAAAAAGCCGTCCATAACATCCATCTTCCTCTGGAAGTATATACCCTTTATTTTGACTAACCAATATTCCCCTTTTCTTTCCCAATCTGAAGAATAAAGATAAATGCAGTCGATATCATTTGCCATTACATTCAGTTTGTTTAACTACTTATTTATTTGCTTCCCTGCTCCAATGACAGGAACCTGCAACCGATTCTTCTGATAAGTTGGCGTCCCCCACAATACATGAAAATAAACCAAGCCAACAATAGGAATTAAATGAGGAAGACCATTACTGATTGTTCTGCTGTTCGTTTGTGCTATTAAGTAGGAGAGTCCAACACCGAAAGGGGAGTCAAAAGCCGTAGCAGCGCTTTGAGTCTACCCTGGGAAAGTGGGAGCAGGACGTGGCTGGAAGTGGCTTTGAAATAAAGGAGTGCAAAGCAAAGTTGCTGGCTTGGAGGAAGGGAGTTGAGGGGGGGGGGTATTGCGTCTGCGCGCCCTTATTTCCCTTCAACTCTAATCGACGAATACATTTGCTTTCAGATCTTTCTCCTAAGCATGAAATTTTCTTTTAATCAGTGACTGATACTGGTGACAGCGTATTATGTTTGTTATACGGGTATGTAAATCTCAGGTTTTATTAATTTTATTAAAAATTGATGAAGAATTAACAGAAAAAGACCCCAAACTTTGGATTCTTTTGTATCCAAAGAGTGCAGAAACTCCGACACGGTTCCAAAAGTAATGAGTATGCATCAAAGGAGGTGGAGATTGTACAAACTCCTTTGCATCCGGTAGTAAAAAAGCATTAAAAAATTTTTCTCTCAATATTTGGTAAATAGAGTTGCTTTCAAACTTGACCCAGCAGAAAAATTACTTGCCCGCTCATCCTTATTTCGAAGTCTAGCGACGTCCCTATAGGCTGATGGTTCTGTAGTTTGTGATGTCTACAGGATTCCCTTTTTTTATGCAGCAGGATTTCAGAAATTTTATTATTATAGATTAACGAAAACATTTACGATAAAAAATTTCAGTGTGAAGATTACATTTAAAACATATTGAATATTAAACGTTATGAGTTCTGAAAAGGCCCCATTATGGCCATGAAAACATCTTGCATTCCTATTAGATAAACATTCAAGGTTTTCCATCCACAGCTCATGTACAACTTTTGATTTTGCTTCACATGAGCACAATCTCCTGCTGCTCCAGATCAGGGATGTTTGAGCATGCGCAGTAAAGCACTCTGCTGATCGCTATCCGGCGCTTGATACAAAACCATGGGAGCACACTTCCACCATGCCCATTCTTTATCTGTTACAGAGGGGAAATCGCAATCGCTATCTGCTCTGGCTTGCGTGGATTATTTTAGTGCCATTCTTCTGTTTCATCGGTGGATAGTGTCAGTGATAGCTTAATATCCTTTAATAAATAATGAAATGTGAAAAGACAAATGTTTGTCTTCTTAAGGTGGTTTAAAATCTCTGCCTTATGTTTCCAATGGTAAAATTTCTTTACATATTTTCTTCGCAATTAATGTATTCCCAAGGATGAAAATTTGCACATGGATAAAAATAAGTTTAAGTTATAGCATGGGATACTTAATACTTGCTAAAACATAACCATAATTATATTAAAAATCAATCATTTTATTTTGTGTAATGTTCAGACCTGTCAATAGATGGCGCGAGCTGTACATTGATGACCTTAGTAGACAAACAAATGTTGGATTGATTACTTATGGTTATGTTTTAGAAAGTATTAAGTATCCCATGCTATCTTAAAGTTAGTTTTATCGATGTGCAAATTTTCATCCTTGGGAATACGTTAATTGCGAAGAAAATATGTAAAGAAGTTTCACCACTGGAAACATCAGGCATAGATTTTAGGTGGAACCACCTTTAGGACACATGAGTATTTGTTCAAACATTCACTCTTCTTGCATTCGTTGAAGCAGAAATTGGGAATTATAATATCCATACGCCAGATCTGAAATTACAGCAATAATTCGAAGATAAAAAGTACTGAGCTAATCAGGAAGTTTAGTTCCGAACATTGTAATAGGAATGAATGAATATGTGGCTATGACATATAAATGTTGTGCTTTGCTTCCCATGTTTATGACATTTAGCCGACAAAATTCAGAGGCATGTGTCCTCTGCACATAATAATAATGTACGGATCTAAGCTGTAATTGGTAGAGCAAAAATAAGATCGCAATTAGATTTTAGTTATAGAAGGCAAAAGTTAAAGACCTCGTCTTATATTGTCTCATCTTATAAACTGCATTCGTTTTTATGGCGCATTTTAACTTAATCTCTCTGCGACAATATGATGCTTGAATCGGACTCTACGTCCAATATTATTTTTATATTTTGTTTCTTGATGCACTTTTAACACCATTGTATATTAAAAGTTAAAAACAATGAGCCGCCACTGCGCTGTACTTGTAATAATTACACAAGACTGCGATGGTAAATTTTTCTAAAAAATGTTCACACTTTTCATAGATCTTTGGGTGGCTGATTTCAGGAAGTAAGAGTAAAAAAATTCGATCATATACCTTTCACCAACAAAATAAAAATATATACTTTCGCTACCTGTCAAATACGTATGTTCATGCGTATAAAGCATTTTAATTTTAACTCCTGTGTTTACTGAATTTACTATCATTTGACAAATTTAACGTAAAAGCATTATGTTGATAACAAAAAAGAATACGTTAGGATCGGTAAAACCTCGTTCACACTACAAAAAGTTCATTAGTTTGATCAAAGAATGTTATGAAAATGTAGCCTTAGTTTCTCACGAAGTTAAACTGCAAGGATTACAGATGGACGAAATGTGGTGATCTTAAAGTACTGTTCATGCTCCTTGGACAACAAGAAGGATTCACAAAATACCCACGCTTTTTGTGCAAACAGGACACCCAAGTAAACAGCCGACACAGGATCAAAAACCAATGGCCAAGCAGAGCTGCTTTGAAACCAAAGAAACAAAAATGTTATCCGAAAAAGTTTGGTTGCTCCCAAAAAAGTCCTCTTACCATTCATAAACTCTGACTTATGAAGGAGTTTGTAAAAGCTTTACCAAGAGAAGGAGAGTGTTGTGACGTGCCTGCCCAGCAGGACGCACACGACATAAAGGCAGATAGCAGCGATAACGAACGTCCGCGTAGCTCAATTGGTAGAGTGACTTATTCCGGAATGAGGGGACCTGGGTTCGAGCCCCGGCGTGGACAAAAATGACAGAGAAATTTACTTCTTTATAATGGCGCCCGAACTTTCCGGATGTCCCGACCGTTCAAGATCTCGCAATGGTGTGATATTCTTTCCACACCGCGAGATAGGAAAAATCAGAGAATCCCAGCGCTTCGAAAAATAAATGTGTGTGACGTTGCATTCCACACACCAGATTGACTGGGAGTTCTCAAGCGCACGTTCTTCAGCGGATGCTGCCTGCAACGATTCATGGTCACGGCTGACCCGTGGGCCGTGCCCCCGGCCCTCTTGGGGGGGAGATGTGACGTGCCTGCCTAGCAGGACGCACACGACATAAAGATAGCAGTGATAACGAACGTCCACGTAGCACAATTGGTAGAGCGACTTATTCCGGAATGAAGGGACCTGGGTTCGAGCCCCGGCGTGGACAAAAATGACGGAGAAATTTACTTCGTTATAGTGTTTTAAGTATCTGAGTAAAAAGTTTCCAGGATTGTCAGATGCCAAATTGAAAGAAGGCGTTTTTGTCAGACCAGATATTCAAAAACTCCTAAAAAACAGTGAGTTTGAAAAAAAATAGAAACTCAATGAATGAAATATGAGATTACACATTGTACAATACAAATTTGGAAGATGTGAATCTGTTTATTGGTGTAAATATGACATGGATGTTAAGTCTTATATCCTAAAACTTGAAAATTTCGTCATCCTGTAGCGGCAATCGAATCCGCGTCTCCCGGATTGCGTCATAGTAGGCTAACCCCTATACACCACCCAGAACGACCAAGTCGCAAGTTTCTGATTAATTTGAATATAACCATTATAGGATTCGCTTGTTGAAACAACCGTCATTCATATAAGGCGAATCAGGAGGCTAAGAATTCATTCCCGTGATTGCCCGCAGGCGCAGTATGTCAGTGAATATTCAAATTAATCGGAAACTTGAAACTTGGTCGTTCTGGGTGGTATAGGGGTTAGCTTACTCGGGAACTGTGCGGGAGACGCAGGGTCGATTCCCGTTACAGGACGACGTCAGATGTTATCTGACTTAACATCCATGTCATATTTACACCAATAAATGGATTCACATCTTCCAAATAGAAACTGTTGAAAGAGAAGCTTGGGATGCTTTTAAGGAAGTTGAAAAGAAGTTCTTGGTGAGCTACAAGGATTTCAACCACAGGGAAATAGTAGAAAACATGCTAGAAAAATTCAGTGCGTAACGTTGTTCAATGAGCTTGAAGATGCACTTTCTGAACGCTCACTTGGACTTTTTCCTGAAAGTTTTGGATCCGTTAGTGAGGAACAAGGTGAAAGATTCCACCAAGGGATAAATGAGATGGAATGATGATACCAGGAAAGATGAAACGCCAACATGATGGCAGACTACTATTGGATGCTGCATAGAGAAGACCGGCAAGCTGTGTATTAGGAAAAAAAGTAGAAAGCAAAGCTTTAAAGACAAAAGAAAAAGACGATATAAGAACTTGTAAATGTAAATAATATTTTAAAATGGTTCTCTAATATTTTTTGTACAAAAAATATTTAACTTTTTGTAATAAACTTTTCATCAGAATTCATGTGAAGAGGTTATTTTCCCATTTCTTAATATCCATTTTGTGAAAAATCCTTACTTCTTAGAGAAAACGTTAGTCATTTTTGAAATCAGCACACCAAATACCTTTACAATCAGCCAAAAACTTGCAGACGATTTCCAGTGACTCAAATTTTGTAGGCCTGTGTTTATCATACCTTGACTAACTCAGCCCGGAGAAAAACTCACGGAAGAAGACAAGACGTAGCAAATTAAGGGAAACAAAACGAGAAACAACCAAAATGTACATATGTGAAAAGTTAACAAAACCGGGAAGTTAGAAAGAGTGTACGTAGCACTTGATTTTGAGGAATATTACTTGTACAACACTTTCCTCCATGAAACTGCTCCGTGCTTTAATCATTTGTCCTTATTTGGGGAAAATAGCTCGTCATTAGAGCACCTCGTTTCTATGAAAACGTAGAAAGATTTTTTTTTTTTTTTCGATTGGACGTTTAACGACCTCCGTGAGCAACTCAGTGGCCTGTAAGCAGTCGTCCGTCCCTAATTTAGGGTCACTGGTTCCACGGAAGGGAGAGAGCCAGTGCCGTAAGACAAACACAACATCCATGCCTCACCAGGATTCGAACCCGGAGGACCCCTTTCGGACGAATGATCAGAAGCCATCGCTTAGACGACTGCGCGGGGCGGCTTCCAAAAAAATTTATAATGAATGTCCGCCGCAGGAACACGGGCCGTATTACCACGTACGGTTCACGTCAGAAGAAAAAACAAAACAAACTTCCGTGCAGAAAACGGAAAGAGAGAAAGTGAGAGTTTCATTGTATTTGCATTGTTTTTTGAACTTACTGTAACAGAAATAACCACGGTCATATTAGGGGAGGGTGGGATTCTATAGGGGCTATATATAGCCTTAGAGTTCATCATTATTAAGGGCGGGGCCGCGGGTGGCCTAGTGGTCAACGTTCGTGACTGCCACGGAGAAGACCTCGGGTTCAATCCCAGGCAGGTGCGAACGCTCGAACCACTAAATATCCGCCGCGCGTCGAATGGGCACGTTAAGCTGTCGGGCCCCGGGTACTGGCCCTCCGGTAATAAATAAGGGTGTCTTCCTCCCCCTTTCTACCTCGGTTCCGTGTCACTTTCCTATCGGGCACTCTAGCCCAAATCTCCTAGCTTCCTATTTCTAAGGGTTGTTTAAGACCTACGGTCAGACACTCCCTTCCTAAAATCCTCTACGTATGATCTGATCTGATTACCAAGGGCCCAGAAAGCACGCCTGGGCAAATGATAGAGAGAGAGAGAGAGAGAAGTTTATAAAATAGTTTACTTTTGTCTAGTATGGTTTTCACTTGGTCAGAAACAGAGGCCGGAAGACGAACAAATTTCAAGGCAGTGACTTAACAAGGTTTCATGTCCCTGTGTACAGCGGGGTGGCGAGACAGTTTGAGCTTTCTTTTTTCACTACCATCCAACAACACCTCCCAATTTGCACAGGCTCCGACTGGGGATAGGGGGGGGGAGATTTTGCCCCTCCAATAATTTTACTGGAGGGCAGTGTCCACCCAATATTTTCCGTCCTGTATAATTAAATAAACGCTTCATATTCTTAAAAAAAATATTTCTGTTTCCTTGTTCATTTGCTGATGAGCAATTACAATTGAGTTTTAAAATATACGCCGAATCCAGTAATTTATTCCCCCCCCCCTCATTTTTTAATTTTTCTCCTTACAATGGAAAAGAAGTCCCCTCTCACGCCTGATATCTTCAGCCCCCCCCCTGCTTGGAACCGTTAATGGTCGAAGTCCTGTATCTTCACGTTGTATAACAAAAAAGGCGGGCCAATAAAAGTATATAATGCTAAAATCATTAGAAAATCGAAGACAAAATCTAGGAAACTTAAGCTTTTAACTGATGTTCTTATGAGAACAATGAAAAAATACAGTGGCTTATTATGAAAACTCTGCAGATGTTTTATTAGTTTGAAGAACGCAGTAGGTATTAATATTCACAAGCATATTGCTACACTTTCGTGTTTTAACGGACTTCATTCGCCATTATAAGTTCTTAGGGGCCCCACTTGGATGTCTTAGCCTAGGGCCCCACGAAGGCCTTAATCCGGCCTTGGAAATAACACAAGTCAACAAAATGTTTGTTACGTACACCTCAAATTTAACCTTTCTTTTGAGTTTGTGACTCTGCTTTTTTTTCATTAAACTTTTTCTGACTTCACGACATATAATTACTTCCGACGAGTTTGCAAAGTTGGCAATATCAGTTTATGTTCAGAAATGGTTCAGCGAGTATGACAGCTACTTCCACCATCTTCCCTGGCCACCACAAAGACCGGGTTTTAACTCCATTGAGAATGTATGAGACAGGTTAGAAAAGTAGATTCGGTTAGAAAAGTCAAATCTGAGCCAGTTAAAGGACTGCCTGGTATGCTGTAGACGTAGATGCACTCCAGCATCTTGTGAAATTAATTCCAAACTGCATATGTAATTCGGTTTAAAGGAGGCCCAATTCGGTATTGCATTAAAGTTTCTAATTTGTGACGTACTACAGAGTGACGCACATGTCCTGACGGCAAAGTAGCGGCGATAAGCCCTTGTCGGCGTAGCTTAATTGGGAAAGAATTCGGCCCCGGAGCGGAAGGATGTGGGTTCGAGTTGGGCCACCAGTAAATTTGGGTTTCACATTGGCGCTCGAACGTAAAAATGGATCTAGTGGCCCTGGGTTCGTCGAAAAATGTGTGATACTTTTTTCACACATCCTCTGGAATTTGTCAGAATTCCTTCTTCTACAGTGAGCTTCTTCAAGTGTGGTTTGCCAGCTGACCCGGAAACCTAAGATTCCGTTCCAGTCCTCTCTCAAGTGGGAAGAGGATATATGTGGCGTTCTACAAAAGTGACGCACATGTCAAGACGGCAAGTAGCAGCCTTCGCCGGCGTAGATTGATTGGGAAAGCATTCGGCTCTAAAGTAGAAGGATGTGGTTTGTATCGGGCACTGGAAAATTTGGGTTCCACAAATTCAGTGGCCGGTATGTGTATATGTCGATTACGTTTTGTTATAAGTCTGATAATATTGCCTTGTGAAAGTATCTAAGTAATAGTTTGGAGTTCATCACTTCTTCATCTAGTTATTAAGTGACTTCAAACTTTATTCATCCTTCACGTGCCTCTTTAATGAACAAACTTAGACACTGAATTAGTAAGTACTCGATTCTGTTGATCATTTATTCTGGACCATTTACTTTAGAGTGTTTAATTAGATACATACTTAAGCCATGTCAATCCTGGAGCTGTTGTAATATTCGAGGTAGTTCTGCCAAATCAATCTTAAAAATATAAAATTAATGGATTTTCTTTGAGAACCCTGCACACGTTGATCCTCTACATTCGCTTATCCTCGAAGTAGAAGTGGGAGCTGTGTGTATCTTTTTCAGTTACTATCATAAAAACAAATTGAACATTTACGCCTCCTAGTGGAGAAATTTTGCATTATTTTGGGCAGGAAATGAAAACAATGCTTTCGTAGTTAGTAGTATCTGACCAGAAAAGCATTTTTTCAATTCTGTTTTAAAACGCTCAGATGTTGTTGTAAACGGAAACACGAACCTATTCCCTCTAGTGGCAAAAGTGTGTGTTAAGAGAAATTTAAAATTACGTGCAAAACATTCCGCATCAGAAACGCTCCCCTGAAAAGAAACTTTTTCAAATCCGACTGTTAGCACAGATATTGACAAAATAAGATAGACATCTACGACCCCTGGAGGAAAAACTATGCATTATTTATACACAAAATATTTCAAAAGGTTTTTCGTGGGGAGCTGTATCTGAAAAAAAAAAGAGTTTTTTCAAACAAGTTTTCAGAAGAGCAGATATTTCTGCAAGTACATCAGAAAACTGGAAATATACATTATATATAAATAGTGTATATTTCCAGTTTTTTCGCCAGGGTGGCGTAGATGTATATCTTATTTTTCTCAATATCTGTGCTAACAGTTTGATTTTGCCACTAGGTGGCGTAAGTGTATGTTCATATAAATGGAATATACACTTACGCCACCTAGTGGCAAAACAGTTCTTTGAAAAAAAATAGAAATTATATGCACAACATTTTCCACTAGGAGTTCTATCTAATGCAAAAATAATTTTTCAAATCGGTTTTTCAGAAGCAGAGATATCGGGAAAATAGCAATTTTCCTTTACGCTCCCTAGCGGAAAAACTATGCATTACTTGTAAAAGCAACTGGGCCCAAACTAGTTTTGGTTATAAAGGGTATCGAAAGGAAGAATGATTTTTTTCAGTCGGATATGTAGAAGCAATGATATGAAATAAAATGTGTTTTGGATTCGATAGAATCTGCATCACGCCCTCTAGCGGTGAAGTCATGCATCGGGAAAAACCGGAGAGCAAGGATAATCTTTCTTACATTTCGGGCTTCTCAATGTAAAATAAAAAAAAATTCAAATCGACTAATTGTTGTAGAAATATGTTGTTCACAGACTAACGGGACGGACAAAGAGATACCATAAGCACTAACTTTTTAAGCAAAAAACATGCTAAAAATCGCAAACAAGGTGAATAAAATCACTGATTGGGAAAACGTTTTTTGAAATGATACCGAAAGATTTTTTTACGTTTTGAAATAAAAAAAGGAAAAAGAGAGACGCACAGACATACGGAAAGCAATTGACACACAGCATCTGACATTAAGGAAAGAATCGTTCAGTCATGATACTATGACCAGTGTCAGATCTTAAGGTCGATAGCTGTTGCATCTTAAGTTATGAAAATATTGAACAAGAATGAATAGAAAACTATTCCTTCTTAAAAAAAAAACTGTGAGAAAATAGGAAGAAAATATTTATCTGTGTGGAAAAATATAAAAAAAATCAAATCAAAAAACGCTTAATTGAAAGAAATTACAGTTCAGCTAATGGCATCCTCAATCAGGGCCGGAGTGCGGCTTTAGTGGGCTCCTAGGCAAAGACATTTGAATGGGCCCCAAGGCTAAGACATCTGAGTGGGCCCCAAATAACTTATGATGGGGAATCTTTATAAAGTCCGTTAAAACAAGGGACTGAGCAATATGCTTATGGTAAATAATTAATACGTAGGGCATTTTTCAAACTAATAAGTTTTTGGAGTTTTCCTAAGAAGTTACTGTATTTTTCATTATTTTCATAAGAACATGAGTTAAAAGCTTAAGATTCCTAGATTTTGTCATGGATTTTCTAATGTTTTAGCATTGCATACTTTTCTTAGTGCATCTTATTTTGTTATGCAATGTGAAGCCCTACGGGGGACTTCGACCATTAACGATTCCAAGAGTAAATTAGTAGGTGCAAGTGGATGGTAATGAAAAAGCTCAAACTGTCTCGCTTACCCCGCTGTACACAGCGATATGGAACCTTTTACCGTTGGTGAAGTCTGTTCCTCTTAAAGCCTTTGTTTCTGATCTAGTGGGAATACGAGACAAAAGTGAAACTATTTTATAGACCTCTCTCTCTGCCTGTCTATCTATTATTTGCCAACGCATGCCTCATGGGCCCTTGGTCATGGTGGGTCCCAAGGCTATAGCCCCTGTAGACCCCCCCCCTTAATCCGGCCCTGTCATCAATATATTCAGGGAAGACGCATCATTATGCCCGTGTCATCAAAAGGTATAAGAATCTAGAACATGAATTGTTCCTTGTCCAAAAAATGTTTTTCAGGCGATAACAAGGAAAAATATCTGCAAAAAAAAGTGCTTCATTTAGTGAATACGGTTTAGCCAATAGGAAAGCCTCAAAGTTCAAGGGATACAGCACAGTTGTGTCATAAATTATAAGAATCTAGAAAAAGAACTGTCCGTGGTTAAAGGATTGTTTAAACTATAAAAAGAAGAAAATTATATTATATTCCGAAAAAAAAAAAAAAGAGAGAAAGAAAAAAGAACTGGGTCTCAATAAAGTTAAACTCAATACTCAATGACATCAATTTTATTCTCAGAGATCAACATTAAGGTACAGCTGCTGATCTCGATCATTGAAACTCCAGCGGCGTTAACAGTTCATCGCCTAGCTGCGACAATCAAATGCGAATAAAAGTTTTAACAAACCTTTGGTTTTTTATTTTATGTGCAGACAAAAAAATCTTAAGCTTACCGGTGTAGCTTTCTCTTTAAGTTAAGTAAAGTAAGAAAAAAAAATAGGTGTACAAAAAAAGCAGTTTTCTTCCTGAATAACAAAAACACCTAGCTTCACTTTTTTTTTTTTTGAAAAATGTCTTCCTTTCGCTTTTTTTCCCTTCCATTTTTTTTTTTTTTTTTTTTTTTTTTTTATGTAACACGGTTTGGGTGGTTTGGGGCTTAAGTATGCCAGGACAGAGTCATAGATTTAGGACGGTTCCCATTGTTCCACCCCCACCCACTACGTATGTGACTAGTGGTGTCGTGTGCGATGCACATGTTCGGTGTGAATGACCTCTCAATAGGCCCCTCGAAACGAGCGAGGGCGGCCCCCCACAAAGTGTAAGCCAAGTTCACGCAGGTCATATGCTGTCTGGGCCATTCACTGGAAAAGAAAAAAAAAGGAAAGATTGTTCCCGTTCGACGAGACCGTCGATTCTGCTGAGGTTTTTCTAACATCAGCAAAATGTTTCCAACATTTTTGATCAGATAATATACACAGAAATCTGAGACATGGAACTCAGCATAACAAATATCGATAAAAGAAATATATTTTGAAAAAATGCATAAATTAGATTACTTTTTTAAAAGCAAAATCTAAGCGTTTCGGCTCGTCCCTAAACCTATTAAATCATGCAGACAATGTAGCAATATCAAAAGTAAAGTTTGGGGGAAGTTATCCTGTGCTATTTCGAGATAATTTAGAAATAATTTTCACTTTCAGGATTTACTATTATTATAAAAACCGGTAGCTAAAGAGAAGAAAGCAGATATACATTTTTATGAAATAATGATCGACAGGGGGCGCTCCCTCTGCGTATGTTTCATTGATTATATGAGGACAAAACTTTTTTCCAGTCCTAAGTAGAATCGGCATAAATGATAACAGTATCCAGCTTATCAAAATTTTTTATGAAAATCAGGAAGCACTGATTTCATTTAAAGAGGGAATGACAGATCCAGTTCCAATAAATAAAGGTGTTAGGCAGGGACGTTTGGTGCCACCTGGTCTTTATGGTATTTATGCCGAAATAATGATGGAACAGGCCTTGCGGAGCGCAAATGAAAGAGTTTAAGGTTAATGGAGAGAGAATTAAGGCCATCAAGACTACTGACGACCAGGCAATAGTATCAGGATCAGCCAAATCATTACAGCACATGATGTCAAAAAAACACAAAAATGCGATTATCTACGGAATAACGATAAATAAAAATAAGACAAAACTAATAGTAACAGGAAAGGATGCAGAATACGCTTTCCTTAAAATTGAGGGACAATTCATCGAACAAGTTAAATCATTTCGTTATTTGGGTCAAATTATTACTAAAGATGCGAGATGTGAAAAGGGAATTAGAATGAGACTGGGGATGGAAAAAACGTCCTTTAGAGAGAATCAAAGACTACTACTGACCGTCAGAAATATAGATCTAAAATTGAGAAAGGGAATTTTAAAAGCATATGTTTGGCCAGTAGCTCTCTAAGGCTCTGAGACATGGACACTGACCAAGAGGGAAGTGAAAAGGCTGGAGGCATTTGAAATGTGAAGTTATAGAACAATGGAAATAATAAATACATCGCTCTTTCCACGTTCCAGAAACACACAGCAACCGAAAAATTGTTATCAGCCGCCGCCGTGGAATCGAACCACGGATCTCTCGATATCTAGCCGAGCGCGTTACATTTACACCACGGGGGCCAACGATCCACGGTGCTATGTGTATTTTTAAGTCAGCTTCTGACATCATAAATCCGTAAGATGGGCTCAGCTACTGAGACGTCTCCATCTGGTGGGCATTAACAACGGCACTGGCTATATATATTATAGCAATTAAATCCAAAGGGCGAGATCCAAGATGAAAATTCTCCAAATACATGGCGTCGTAAATAAATAAATACATCGCTCTTTCCACGTTCCAGAAACACACATCAACCGAAAGAGAATAAGTTGGCTCGACAGAAAGATTAATTGAGGAGGTCCTGGAGAAAGTGGGAGAATCCAGGAATATAACCAACATGTTAAAGAGAACAAGAATCTTATAGATGGGACACACATTGTGTCATGGAGGTCGGATTCTGAAAATTTTGGAAGGAAAAATTCAAGGCAAGAGAGGAAGAGGGCGGCCAAGGAATAGTTTTGTGGCACAGCTACTCCAAGAGACTAATATCAGGACATACTATGACTTGAAGAGAGCGGCGGAGAATAGAGAGGAATGGAGAGACAGAGTACATCTACTGAACAACCAGTCCTTGGACTGAGTAACCAAGAAGAAAAGAAAATACATTTTTACTTAAATGTGAAGCCTACCAAAGATTTACAAGTTACCATATACTTCTAATAAAATTTGTGTACCATAAAGGGAACAGCGAATTTCTACAAAAAAATTTGTATAAATCAATGAATTTAAAAATTTTAGTAATGCTTCCTTCAAGCATTAAGATATGTTTGGTGCTTCATCATATTCATCTGTCAAAAGTAAGGTTTCGTTGAAGTTACCCTGTGCTATTTCGAGATAAATTAGAAATCATTATCGCACACTTCCATGATTTATTATTAATATAAAAAAGCCAGGGAACTAAAGAGAAGAAAACAAGTACAGTAAATCATCGATTATGCGTTTTTCCAGGTACCAAAATAAAATATATTCCATGTATACCGACATGCTTTCGAATTCTCCCATTCATGGCCTTCTCATTCTTTTCCTGTCCCATAGTAACCAATCTAGTACAGTAAAGCATCGATTATGCGTTTTTCCAGGGACCAAAATAAAATATATTTTCCATGTCATTCCGTCATGCTTTCGAATTCTCCTATTCATGGTCTTCTCATACTTTTCCTGTTCCATAGTATCCAATATATTACAGTAAAGCATGGATTATGCGTTTTTCCAGTGACCAAAACAAAATATATTTTCCATGTCATTCCGGCATGCTTTCGAAATTCTCCTATTCATGGTCTTCTCATACTTTTCCTGTTCCATAGTATCCAATATATTACAGTAAAGCATGGATTATACGTTTTTCCAGTGACCAAAACAAAATATATTTTCCATGTCATTCCGGCATGCTTTCGAATTCTCCTATTCATGGTCTTCTCATACTTTTCCTGTTCCATAGTATCCAATATATTACTGTAAAGCATGGATTATACGTTTTTCCAGTGACCAAAACAAAACATATTTTCCATGTCATTCTGGCATGCTTTCGAATTCTCCTATTCATGGTCTTCTCATACTTTTCCTGTTCCATAGTATCCAATATATTACAGTAAAGCATGGATTATACGTTTTTCCAGTGACCAAAACAAAATATATTTTCCATGTCATTCCGGCATGCTTTCGAATTCTCCTATTCATGGTCTTCTCATACTTTTCCTGTTCCATAGTATCCAATATATTACTGTAAAGCATGGATTATACGTTTTTCCAGTGACCAAAACAAAACATATTTTCCATGTCATTCTGGCATGCTTTCGAATTCTCCTATTCATGGTCTTCTCATACTTTTCCTGTTCCATAGTATCCAATATATTACAGTAAAGCATGGATTATACGTTTTTCCAGTGACCAAAACAAAATATATTTTCCATGTCATTCCGGCATGCTTTCGAATTCTCCTATTCATGGTCTTCTCATACTTTTCCTGTTGCATAGTATCCAATATATTACAGTAAAGCATGGATTATACGTTTTTCCAGTGACCAAAACAAAATATATTTTCCATGTCATTCCGGCATGCTTTCGAATTCTCCTATTCATGGTCTTCTCATACTTTTCCTGTTCCATAGTATCCAATCATCATCATCATCATCATCATCATCATTGTCAACCATTATCAATCCACTGCTGGACGAAGGTCTCCCCAAGTTTCCTCCACAACGGTCTGTCTTGTGCCAGTCTCCTCCATGTCACCCCTGCATTAGTATCCAATATATTACTGTAAAGCATGGATTATACGTTTTTCCAGTGACCAAAACAAAACATATTTTCCATGTCATTCCGGCATGCTTTCGAATTCTCCTATATTCATGGTCTTCTCATACTTTTCCTGTTCCATAGTATCCAATATATTACTGTAAAGCATGGATTATACGTTTTTCCAGTGACCAAAACAAAACATATTTTCCATGTCATTCTGGCATGCTTTCGAATTCTCCTATTCATGGTCTTCTCATACTTTTCCTGTTCCATAGTATTCAATCTAGTACAGTAAAGCATCGATTATACGTTTTTCCTCCCAGGGACCAAAATAAAATATATTTTCCATGTCATTCCGGCATGCTTTCGAATTCTCCTATTCATGGTCTTCTCATACTTTTCCTGTTCCATAGTATCCAATCATCATCATCATCATCATCATCATTGTCAACCATTATCAATCCACTGCTGGACGAAGGTCTCCCAAGTTTCCTCCACAACGGTCTGTCTTGTGCCAGTCTCCTCCATGTCACCCCTGCATTAGTATCCAATATATTACTGTAAAGCATGGATTATACGTTTTTCCAGTGACCAAAACAAAACATATTTTCCATGTCATTCCGGCATGCTTTCGAATTCTCCTATTCATGGTCTTGTCATACTTTTCCTGTTCCATAGTATCCAATATATTACAGTAAAGCATGGATTATACGTTTTTCCAGTGACCAAAACAAAATATATTTTCCATGTCATTCCGGCATGCTTTCGAATTCTCCTATTCATGGTCTTCTCATACTTTTCCTGTTCCATAGTATCCAATATATTACTGTAAAGCATGGATTATACGTTTTTCCAGTGACCAAAACAAAACATATTTTCCATGTCATTCTGGCATGCTTTCGAATTCTCCTATTCATGGTCTTCTCATACTTTTCCTGTTCCATAGTATCCAATATATTACAGTAAAGCATGGATTATACGTTTTTCCAGTGACCAAAACAAAATATATTTTCCATGTCATTCCGGCATGCTTTCGAATTCTCCTATTCATGGTCTTCTCATACTTTTCCTGTTCCATAGTATCCAATATATTACTGTAAAGCATGGATTATACGTTTTTCCAGTTACCAAAACAAAACATATTTTCCATGTCATTCTGGCATGCTTTCGAATTCTCCTATTCATGGTCTTCTCATACTTTTCCTGTTCCATAGTATCCAATATATTACAGTAAAGCATGGATTATACGTTTTTCCAGTGACCAAAACAAAATATATTTTCCATGTCATTCCGGCATGCTTTCGAATTCTCCTATTCATGGTCTTCTCATACTTTTCCTGTTGCATAGTATCCAATATATTACAGTAAAGCATGGATTATACGTTTTTCCAGTGACCAAAACAAAATATATTTTCCATGTCATTCCGGCATGCTTTCGAATTCTCCTATTCATGGTCTTCTCATACTTTTCCTGTTCCATAGTATCCAATATATTACAGTAAAGCATGGATTATACGTTTTTCCAGTGACCAAAACAAAATATATTTTCCATGTCATTCCGGCATGCTTTCGAATTCTCCTATTCATGGTCTTCTCATACTTTTCCTGTTCCATAGTATCCAATCATCATCATCATCATCATCATCATTGTCAACCATTATCAATCCACTGCTGGACGAAGGTCTCCCCAAGTTTCCTCCACAACGGTCTGTCTTGTGCCAGTCTCCTCCATGTCACCCCTGCATTAGTATCCAATATATTACTGTAAAGCATGGATTATACGTTTTTCCAGTGACCAAAACAAAACATATTTTCCATGTCATTCTGGCATGCTTTCGAATTCTCCTATTCATGGTCTTCTCATACTTTTCCTGTTCCATAGTATTCAATCTAGTACAGTAAAGCATCGATTATACGTTTTTCCTCCCAGGGACCAAAATAAAATATATTTTCCATGTCATTCCGGCATGCTTTCGAATTCTCCTATTCATGGTCTTCTCATACTTTTCCTGTTCCATAGTATCCAATCATCATCATCATCATCATCATCATTGTCAACCATTATCAATCCACTGCTGGACGAAGGTCTCCCCAAGTTTCCTCCACAACAGTCTGTCTTGTGCCAGTCTCCTCCATGTCACCCCTGCATTAGTATCCAATATATTACTGTAAAGCATGGATTATACGTTTTTCCAGTGACCAAAACAAAACATATTTTCCATGTCATTCCGGCATGCTTTCGAATTCTCCTATTCATGGTCTTCTCATACTTTTCCTGTTCCATAGTATCCAATATATTACAGTAAAGCATGGATTATACGTTTTTCCAGTGACCAAAACAAAATATATTTTCCATGTCATTCCGGCATGCTTTCGAATTCTCCTATTCATGGTCTTCTCATACTTTTCCTGTTCCATAGTATCCAATATATTACTGTAAAGCATGGATTATACGTTTTTCCAGTGACCAAAACAAAACATATTTTCCATGTCATTCTGGCATGCTTTCGAATTCTCCTATTCATGGTCTTCTCATACTTTTCCTGTTCCATAGTATCCAATATATTACAGTAAAGCATGGATTATACGTTTTTCCAGTGACCAAAACAAAATATATTTTCCATGTCATTCCGGCATGCTTTCGAATTCTCCTATTCATGGTCTTCTCATACTTTTCCTGTTCCATAGTATCCAATATATTACTGTAAAGCATGGATTATACGTTTTTCCAGTTACCAAAACAAAACATATTTTCCATGTCATTCTGGCATGCTTTCGAATTCTCCTATTCATGGTCTTCTCATACTTTTCCTGTTCCATAGTATCCAATATATTACAGTAAAGCATGGATTATACGTTTTTCCAGTGACCAAAACAAAATATATTTTCCATGTCATTCCGGCATGCTTTCGAATTCTCCTATTCATGGTCTTCTCATACTTTTCCTGTTGCATAGTATCCAATATATTACAGTAAAGCATGGATTATACGTTTTTCCAGTGACCAAAACAAAATATATTTTCCATGTCATTCCGGCATGCTTTCGAATTCTCCTATTCATGGTCTTCTCATACTTTTCCTGTTCCATAGTATCCAATATATTACTGTAAAGCATGGATTATACGTTTTTCCTCCCAGTGACCAAAACAAAACATATTTTCCATGTCATTCCGGCATGCTTTCGAATTCTCCTATATTCATGGTCTTCTCATACTTTTCCTGTTCCATAGTATCCAATATATTACAGTAAAGCATGGATTATACGTTTTTCCAGTGACCAAAATAAAATATATTTTCCATGTCATTCCGGCATGCTTTCGAATTCTCCTATTCATGGTCTTCTCATACTTTTCCTGTTCCATAGTATCCAATATATTACTGTAAAGCATGGATTATACGTTTTTCCAGTGACCAAAACAAAACATATTTTCCATGTCATTCCGGCATGCTTTCGAATTCTCCTATATTCATGGTCTTCTCATACTTTTCCTGTTCCATAGTATCCAATATATTACTGTAAAGCATGGATTATACGTTTTTCCAGTGACCAAAACAAAACATATTTTCCATGTCATTCCGGCATGCTTTCGAATTCTCCTATTCATGGTCTTCTCATACTTTTCCTGTTCCATAGTATCCAATATATTACTGTAAAGCATGGATTATACGTTTTTCCAGTGACCAAAACAAAACATATTTTCCATGTCATTCCGGCATGCTTTCGAATTCTCCTATATTCATGGTCTTCTCATACTTTTCCTGTTCTATAGTATCCAATATATTACTGTAAAGCATGGATTATACGTTTTTCCAGTGACCAAAACAAAATATATTTTCCATGTCATTCCGGCATGCTTTCGAGTTCTCCTATTCATGGTCTTCTCATACTTTTCCTGTTCCATAGTATCCAATATATTACAGTAAAGCATGGATTATACGTTTTTCCAGTGACCGAAACAAAATATATTTTCCATGTCATTCCGGCATGCTTTCGAATTCTCCTATATTCATGGTCTTCTCATACTTTTCCTGTTCCATAGTATCCAATATATTACTGTAAAGCATGGATTATACGTTTTTCCAGTGACCAAAACAAAATATATTTTCCATGTCATTCCGGCATGCTTTCGAATTCTGCTATTCATGGTCTTCTCATACTTTTCCTGTTCCATAGTATCCAATATATTACTGTAAAGCATGGATTATACGTTTTTCCAGTGACCAAAACAAAATATATTTTCCATGTCATTCCGGCATGCTTTCGAATTCTCCTATTCATGGTCTTCTCATACTTTTCCTGTTCCATAGTATCCAATATATTACTGTAAAGCATGGATTATACGTTTTTCCAGTGACCAAAACAAAACATGGTTTCCATGTCATTCCGGCATGCTTTCGAATTCTCCTATTCATGGTCTTCTCATACTTTTCCTGTTCCATAGTATTCAATCTAGTACAGTAAAGCATCGATTATACGTTTTTCCTCCCAGGCACCAAAATAAAATATATTTTCCATGTCATTCCGGCATGCTTTCGAATTCTCCCATTCATGATCTTCTCATTCTTTTCCTGTCGCATAGTATCTTATCTAGTACAGTAAAGCATCGATTATACGTTTTTCCTCCCAGGAACCAAAATAAAATATATTTTCCATGTCATTCCGACATGCTTTCGAATTCTCCCATTCATGGTCTTCTTCCTGTTTTCCTCAGTACAGCATCCAATCTAGTACAGTAAAGCACCGATTGTACGTTTTTCCAGGGACAAAAATAAAATATATTTTCCATGTCATTCCGGCATGCTTTCGGATTCCCCCATTTATGGTCTCTCACTCTTTTCCTCCCCATAGTATCCAATCTAGTACAGTAAAGTATCGATTATGTTTTTCCAGGAACCAAAATAAAAAGCGTATAACTGAAAATGTATAAGCGAAACTTCAAATTTTAACGTTATTACTGTAGAAAAAACGAATCTGACAGTATAGTAATAGAATATTTTACCTAGAAAGAAAATGGTTGATCTTGATGCACTAACCACTAATACGAGGTCCGATCAAAAAGTTCCGAGACTAGGTCGATATGCAACAAAGTATTTACATTACTTAAGTCTGACTATGATCTCCCTCAAAGTAGTCTCCTTGGCAAGCGATACACCACTGCCAGCGTTTTTGCCACGGCTGGAACGCCCCCTGGAAGTCCTGTTCGCGAATCGTGTAAAGCCTACCTCATTTTCAAGAAACCAGTCCTGCCCAAACCGTGCAGAGTGGCAGGGTGCTCGGTCGTGTTGAAAGAGGCATCCGCCATTACCATAACGCTGCCACATTGTTGGTGGGGCAGAATTATCCAGAACGTCGAAGTACTGTACTCTTCAGAATTCATGATTTGTGGTATAATAATCAACGGGCCGAGTCCCATTCACGAGAAACAACTCCATACCACGATGGAGCCTCCGCCGAATTTAACAGTTGGAAGAACACAGTCAGACGAAAATCGTTCGCCGGGTTGTCGCCAAATCCAAATATGCCTATCAGATTGGAAGAGTGCAAAACATGACTCATTACTTCAAAGTACAGCTTTCCATTGGTCCACAGTCCAAGAACTACGGGATACACATCCCTCTAAACGGCGCTTCGCATTTACGGTAGTGATGTGTGGCATATGTGCCGCTGCTCTACCATAATAACCCATACTACGCAAATCTCTGCGAGTAGTTGCCATCACCCTTATGCATCATAACCTAAATTGTCATGCATCATAACTTAAGTTGCTCAACATTCCTTCACCCTCATGCATCATAACTTAAGTTGCTAAACATTCCATCACCCTCATGCATCATAACTTAAGTTGCTCAACATTCCATCACCCTTATGCATCATAACTTAAGTTGCTCAATATTCCGTCACCCTTATGCATCATAACTTAAGTTGCTCAACATTCCACCACCCTTATACATCATAACTTAAGTTGCCATGTGTGGCATATGTGCCGCTGCTCTACCATAATAACCCATACTATGCAACTCTCTGCGGGTAGTTATGGTACTAACCGAGCCATTACAAACATTTCCTACGCAGCGATGGAAACAGCAGAGGAAGCACGGGATTTCAACATTTCTTACCATGGCTCTTCTGTCACGTTCAGTCAAGTTGTGCAAACTTCCAGAACTTTTTTCTTGCTGTAGTTGCAACCGTCCTGCTTCTATCTGTTTATGACATCACATACCGTCGATATTTAGTATGCACTGTAAAAAAAAACGTTACTCAAATGATATTATGAGCAGCCCACGCCGGAACTCCAGAAAGGCATATCCACTTCAAAGTTACTGAAAGCATGACGTACAATAATAGTCAGAGAGTTAGGCATTTTATGTAGGACTTCCGTCCACAGAGAGAGAAGGTTTAGGCCCAAACCACCTACAGCGGGTCCGCCTTTTGGGCAGGGCGCAGAAACGGAAGGAGTGAGAGCAAATCTAGCGACTTTGACAGAACAGTTTGTAAGTGAAACAGAGCACAGTAGATGGTGCCACCGTACAAGTACGATGATGCTCATAGAGGGGTGAGAGCAAGTCAGGGGCAGTAAGAATGGATACTCAACATAACCTGGCGGGGGGGGGGGGTCCAACTCGAAGGCCGTCATTTAACGTACTCGTCCGATGCACGGCAGATATTCAGTGTTTGTTAACAAATCACACTATCTCTGGAAGATCAGCCCAGGATTGAACCTGGGGACCCACCATTGTCAGTCTCACTCGCTAACCATGAGATATAGCTAAAGACCTTGCTCGCTAACCACTAAGCCATCCGTGGCTTCTGATAACATGATCAAATGATCATATGAAGAGGATTTTAAGAAGGGAGTGTCTGACCCCAGGTCTTAAAGAACCCTTAGAAATAGGAAGCTATAGGAGATTTGGGCTAGAGTGCCCGATAGGAAAGTGACACGGAAGCGAAATAGAAAGGGGAAGGAAGTCGCCCTTATTTATTACCGGGGGAGGGGCAGTACCCGGGGTCCGACGGCTTAACGTGCCCATCCACGCACGGCGGATATTTAGGGGACCGAGCGTTCGTACCTGCCTGGGATCGAACCTGAAGTCCTTTCCGTGGCAGTCACGAACCTTGACCACTAGGCCACCCGCGGCCCACTGATAACATGACAGAACATCTCAGCTTTATATACGTAGCTCCCCACTCGCAGCGCACCTTCTTGCGCAATTGTTCTTTGCTCTTATGCAATTATTTGGTACTACCCGAATACTTTTGATAATATAGCGTATGTGCTGTATCGTATTTTTCTCCATATATAGTCTAACTGGGGTTAACAGAAGGCCGATGGGCATTAATTACAGTTTTAAAATACTGTGAAAGTTGAGCCAGCGAAGAATCCTTTGAACGTAACACAAAAAATTCATGTTATACTGTAATGAGAGAATTTTGGATTTTTTCGTTTATATAATGAGAAAATGTTTTCATCACATTCATGGGCAGCCAACACTTGCGCAAAGTTTGGTGTTCGCAGAGTGATAACCCTTTCCTCGTCATCATTGTGTCACTGCTGTTCTCAACATCTTTCTTTTCAATCAGTTGTCAAAAGTGAGCACATTCTGAATCTCTCTCTCTCTCTCTCTCTCTCTCACACACACACACAGTTGACGTAGTCCTCAAAAGTTCCTGTGCTTAAGTTCGACCAAATTTCGACTAGTATTATCACTAGTTACGAATTTTCCAGTTATGAGGAACTTTCGTTTAAATGGAATTTATCATGGTTAAACAACATCTGCGTTAAAATCTTTTGAAAATCTTTTGCCAAGCCATGGCTACAAAGTTCATAGCTTTCAAAACGCCATTTTTCGTTTTTATTAATACCAATTTATCCTACGTATTAAGAGAGTACAACGTGGCTTGTCAAAAATACTTATTTTTCAAGTCGACCATGGTTTCACTGGGTATTGATGACTTAGTGTCATCAGGACGAATGACACGTAAATATTCGAATTGTATATGATATCATAAATGGTGTTTACAGTCACGTGTTTTGGTTAGTTGTTTCCACGCGCTTGATAGAAATGGCGTGGATGCCATGTCATTAACAAGTTGCGAAGACTTCGGATATATATGGAAAGCTTCCAAAATATCAAGTTTGGTGGTGGAATCTGGTTTGTTAATTAGTTTTGCTTCTTCAAAGAGAAATTTATGGTCCTTTTCGTAACAGTGTTTAGCCATGGATGACTTCTTTAGGTCACAGTTCCGAATGTAGGTCTTGTGCTCCTTCAATCGAAAACACAAGGTTCTCCGGGTCTGTCCTATATACGAAACGCCACATTCACATGGATTTTGATAAATTCCCCACGAGTTTTTGTCTTTAACATAGTCTTTTGATCCTAAAAAGTTCATTTTGTTTATGAGTTTAAAAATTACTTTAAAATGAAAGGTTTTGAGAAATTTTGAAAGCAATGTCACGGGAAAATGGAATAATGGCAAAATTCTCTCGCAATGGGCGCATCACAGGAGTTAATGTGGAGAAAGGCTTCGGTTTCCGGAATATTGTTATAGCCTTGTCTATAATGGAAGGGTTGTATTCTCGCTCTACTGCAACACGTTTAAGGAAATAAAGTTCTTTTTCCAAACTGTCTTTATCTGAACATATATGTATCGCGCGATATACGCAACTGTAAAAGGCGCTGAGTTTTTGTTGCCAAGGGTGATTGGACTTGGCATGCGGATTGCGTTTTAGATTGAAGGAGAGCAAGACCTACATTTGGAACTTTGACCCTAAAGAAGTGATCGATGGCTAAACACTGTTACGAAAAGGACCATAAATTTCTCTTTGAAGAAGCAAAACTAATTGAGAATAAATGATAAATACTAATTGACAAGCCAGATTCAATCACCAAACTTGATATTTTGGAAGCTTTTCATTTGTATCAGAAGTCTTCGCAACTTGTTAATGACATGGCATCCACAACATTTCTATCAAGCGCGTGGAAGCAACTAACCAAAACCTGTGACTGTAAACACCATTTATGATATCATATAAAATTTGAATAATTACGTGCCATTCGTTCTGATGAAGCAAGGTCAATACCCAGCAAAACCATGGTAGACTTGAAAAAAATAAAAAAATGAAAAATAAATATTTGTGACAAACCACGTTGTATTCTCTTAATAAGTATAATCGTCAAAACGTCACAAGACTGTATAGTCTTTGAAATCAAGAACCAATTTACTCGGTTTTCAAAGTATTCCATGACGTGCCTTCCTCACTAGAAGCTTGAAGCAGCAATTAACTGGAAAAAAGAAAGGGAAGTTCGCAGCCAAAAAAAAAAAAGGCAGGTGGCTCTCCTTGCTCTTCAAAGGCTCAAAAAAAGGATTTTTTTTTAAGCCAGAAAATGGAAACACGTGAGTTAAGTTTAAATCTAACAAATAATGTGTAACTGAAATTAATTAACGTCAGCTCATATCGGAATCTGCCGGGACTGCATGAATCCAACGTATAATATAAAGAAACGTACGAACGGTGTCTACTGTATAATTTTTTACTTAAACGTGAAGTCTACTAAAGATTTACAAGTTACCATACACTTCTGATAAAATTTGTGTACCACATACGTGCAGTAAATTTCTACTAAGCAGAATTCTTTTTGCATAAATGAATGAATTTTGAAATCATAGTAATCCTTTCTTCAAGCATGAAGATATATGTACAGCTTCATGAGCATCATAAACAACAATCCTTATTCCACTGCTGGATGAAGGTCCCTCAAAGTCTCTTCCACAGTTTTTTGTCTTGAATTCTCTTCCATGTCATTCCGGCATATTTTCGAATTTCATCAACTAATCTCTCACATGGTCTTCATCTGAGGGTATCCATTTTAGTATTTCATTTGTCCAGCGACAGTCAATTCTTCTAGCAATAATGTCCAGGCCATTGCCACTTGAGGGTCTTTACTTTGATAATGATGTCATCCACCCTTGTCCTTTTCCTGATCCATGAGTTCTTGTCCTTCCTGATTACAAAAAGCACACATCTTACCATGCCTCTTTGAGTAGATCGCAGCCTCTGTGTGTCTTCTTTAGTTAGGGTTCCTGTTTCCAATCCACAAGTAAAAAGCGGAAGGATGCACTAATTAAAAACTTTTCTTTTAAGACAAAGGAAGTTGCTCTTAATTCTTCTTCTCCTAAATGCACTCTAGCCAAGTTTTATTCGCCTCTAAATTTCTTCTTCGATAAGATATCTGTTGACCAAGGTAGATGTAGACATCAGTTACTTCTAAATTTCCTCCATCAATCAACAATTTTTCAGTTCTTGTGAAAGCTTTGAACATTATAGCGAAACTCAAATTTGCAGCTGGCGGAGCTCGAACATGCATCCTCTTACTCCGGAGCCGAATACTTTTCCAATTAAGCTACACAGACGAAGCTTGTCGATGCAACTTTGCCGTCTTAACATGCGCAAGACCTGTGAGGTATAGGTACGTCAAATATATCCCTCCCTTGAAAAAGGACTGGGACGAAATCGTAGGTTTATGGCAGAGTCGACATTTCATAATGGAGGTATGCATCAGCAAAGACCGTTGGGAGTGACTGTGACTGGATGAACTTTATCATCAACGATATTTAAATATGCTTGGGCATTCAGATGTGGATCCACTGGAATCAAGAGGCCTAAAGTCTTCCATGGAAAAATGGCCCCAACCACTTCTTTTCCGCCACCGCCAGCCTGGAGATTTGTGATAATGTTCTCATGGTGTTGTCCCCAAATTTTTCCTTTTCCATCGGAATGGTGCAGTTAAAAACGTAGCTCCCGAAACCATATCACCATTTTTTGAATCATTGAAGGTGCATACTGGAGACGTTTCACCTTGTTCGCTTCTCAGACTGCAATGGTGTGCCGACAAGGTTTCTGCTACAGTTCCACAGACGGGGTAGAATATGACGCATTTTATGCTGTGGTAGTTTCTAGTATTGTGTCTGATTCAAATCCTCTATTGTTTGACTCATTATTGTAAGACAGTTGAGTGGTACAAATCTGGCAACCTTTTACTAATTTCGGGCACAGATCACAAGTCACGTGACCACTACCGGTTTTTTGCTGTGTCACTCACCCTCTGTATACTCTTCATACTGTTTCTCTTCCTCACTTCACAAGTGCAGCAATTTTGCTATAACATGAAGTTCTCCTCTGATACCCGCTATCATTCCAAGGTATTTTATTTTTTTTATTGGAAGTTTAACGACCACCGTGAGCAACTCAATGGGCTATAAGCAGTCGTCCGTCCCTAATTTAGGGCCGTGTAAGACAAACACAACATCCATGCCTCACCGGGATTCGAACCCGGACCCTTCTCGAACGAATGGTCAGAAGCCAGTACTTAGACCACAGCGCCACTTCAAGTTCCATTCCAATGTCCGTTAGATCAACCACTGGCTGTGTAGTCTTCCTACGGCTGCTCGCCCACATTCAACAAGTGCAGTAATTTTGCCAATGTTCGCATCACTTCCCCGCAACACCCACTATCATCCCACACTCAAGGTGCGTTAGACCACGTTACGTTACACCTTCGGTAACGTACCGAGAACTACTACTGGGATTATTCTCGCATACTTGGTTATGTAGCCGTAGTGACTTGAAAAAAACGGATGAGAAATTAGCCTTTTTAGCATAAAACGCTATACTGGTCCTAATAAAATGGTCAGTCCGTATATGTACATGCAGTAAAAAATAAGTAGATTTCAACATAAAGCTATTTATGACGTCATATCTCAGTGTCGTTTTAACCAAGGCGACTCAAATCATCCCAATGGCATAAACGCTTAAAACAAAGGCTTACTTAGATTTGAATCCAAAATATTAATTGAACTGATAGAATTAAAAAATATATATACGCACATATACAATGCTCCACTACTAATATCCGAACATCAGTATATCTACAAATCATCTATATTTAATACAAATTTATATCGTTTGATGAAATCTTTGGCCCTTACAGCGGCCTCTAGTCTTCGTGGAGTACTCTCCACCAGTTTTTTCTAAATGTTTCCCGATCTGTTGGGCCATTTAGACTTCAAAGTAGTGACCAGCTCAACTTTGTTTGTTGGACGATTCCTTTTTCAAAGCACCCGGCAATTCAGCTCATCCCAGAAATTTTCTATAGGAATCAGGTCAGCAAATATAATTTTTCGATGCCAGGTCTAAAACAATCTGTAACAATGCGAGTAGTATGAAATTGTGTATTGTCTTCTTGATGAAGGTATGGTCTTCCCTAAAGTACTGTTATAAAGTTTGTGGTACATAATTGGTCACATCTAGGTAGAGCTCGACATTCATGGTTTCATTTTTGTCCTATTGATAGAGGTATTGTCCTTCCCTCAAGTACTGACACAAAGTTTGTAGTACATAATTATCCATGACATCTAGGTAGAGCTCGACATTCATGGTTTCATTTTTGTCCTATTGATAGAGGTATGGTCCTCCCCGTCCTTCCCTCAAGTACTGCCACAAAGTTGGCAGTACATAATTGTCCATGACATCTAGGTAGAACTCGACATTCGTGGTTTCATTTTTGCCCTATTGATAAAGGTATTGTCCTTCCCTCAAGTACTTCCACAAAGTTGGTAGTACATTATTATCCATGACATCTAGGTAGAGCTTGACATCCATGGTTTCATTTTTTGTCCTATTGATGGAGGTATTGTCCTTCCCTCAAGTACTGCCACAAAGTTTGTAGTACATAATTATCCATGACATCTAGGTAGAGCTCGACATTCATGGTTTCATTTGTGTCCTATTGATAGAGGTATTGTTCTTCCCTCAAGTACTGCCACAAAGTTGGTAGTACATAATTATCCATGACATCTAGGTAGAGCTCGACATTCATAGTTTAATTTTTGTCCTATTGAGAGAGGTATTGTCCTTCCCTCAAGTACTGCCACAAAGTTGGTAGTTCATAATTGTCCACGACATCTAGGTAGAGCTCGTTATTCATGGTTTCATTTTTGTCCTATTGATAGAGGTATGGTCCTTCCCTTAAGTACTGCCACAAAGTTTGTAGTACATAATTATCTATGACAGCTATAGGTAGAGCTCGACATTTATGGTTTCATTTTTTGTCCTATTGATTGAGATATTGTCCTTCCCTTAAGTACAGCCACAAAGTTGGTAGTACATAATTGTTCACGACATCTAGGTAGAGCTCGACATTCATGGTTTCATTTTTGTCCTATTGATAGAGGTATGGTCCTTCCCTCAAGTACTGCCACAAAGTTGGTAGTACATAATTATCCATGACATCTAGGTAGAGCTCGACATTCATGGTTTTAATTTTGTGCTATTGATAGAGGTATGGTTCTTTCCTGAAGTACTGCCACAATGTTGGTCGTATATAATTATCCAGGACATCTAGCTAGAGCTCAACATTCAGAGTTCCATACTATCACGCTGCCTCCACCAAACTTCATTTTCAGGCGACACAGTCCGAAAGGTACCTTTCTTCTTGCACACCCATTAACGACCATCAGACTGTGCAAAGTGATTCGTCAGTCCAAAGCAGTTTTCCTTTGGTCTGAAGTCTAAAATCGACGTTTCTTTCATCACGCTAATCAGAGTGTGGCATAAGTGGAAGAAAATAGTTGCTTGTGGATGACTGCTCGAAAGGTGTAACTCATATCGTGCATTGTCCAGCGAACTGTGCTGGAGTTAATATCAGTTATAACAAAGTGAATTTCTCCGTCATTTTTATCCGCGCCGGGGTTCGAACCCGGGTCCACTCATTCCGGAATAAGTTGCTCTACCAATTGAGCTACGCGGACATTTTATTCTGATTCCTATCTGCCTTTATGTCGTGTGCGTCCTGCTGGCAGGTACGTCACACAGTTACAACAGTCTTCCATAGGATTTGTGTGATACAATGTCGATTTGAGTTCTGACCAAACAGTCCTTTGTATAGCTCTCCTGTCACGTTCCGTTAACTTCGGAGGTTTACTGGGTCGTTTCTTGGCAGATTTTGCTCCAGTCCGCTTTCACTTACTTACCACATCACCAACCGTCGACCTAAGGATCTGAAACACCGCTAAAATGGGACATACGGATCGGTGACTTATGTGACATCAATCAGTGCTGTAAATCAGTTGACTCTGTCGATCCATGCCTCATGCATTCATAGTAGTGCTATTTTTCTCACCACAGCCTTACAAATATTTTTATAGTTGGATCTATGACGTGTTGTTTCCGTAAGATCTAAACCCCAATCAATAGAGCGGTACCAGGATATTTATTTATATATACACGTCCAATGTATACTATATATTGAATCACAATTTGAAAATTATATTATAGTGTATTGAGAGTTTTCTGCCAATAAACAGGAAATATGGCGGACTTACCTTGTAGTGCGTACCTATGATACCGAATGCCTCATTATTTATGCAAAGAAACGAATAATTATCATTTACTTTCCCATTTAAAACCATTATATGCCTTGAAATTTGTCTTCGACATCATCGATTTTTCAACTTTTTTTGACCATTTTCTTTTGTTTTGTTGAACCTCTGCACTATACAGGGTGATTGTCATCTTGTTTCTTCAACAAAACAAGAGAGGTAATAGTACACATCAAGACGAACAATATTTGCAATGGAACCTATAGGGCTGCATTCCTCTCCTAGTGCCAGGAAAGAATAAAGTTACATATCCACATTGAGCCTTCAACCGTAAAAACAAAGAGACATACCTAATTTATGAGTTGCACAATTCCAATCGCATCAGAGAAAAAGGATCTGCTCAAACTGGTATCCAAGGGCGTCGTTGCACTGCCCACACCGGCGAATGAAGGACTGTCGCACCCTCTCGTAGACTCCCGGTGTGGTGTTGATATTGTCCGCAGCAACAGCGATTCGCACGACAAGATCTTCCAGGGAGTTCACAGGTGTCTCGTACATCAATGTTTTCATGTGCCCCCAGAAGAAGAAGTCCAGTAGATTAAGGTCCGGTGAGCGTGGAGGCCAAGCCACAGGTCCACCGCGTCCAATCCACTACCCGGGATGTGTCGTATGTGTAGTGCTCCATGCCCTTCACGAATACGTCAATTCTCATGTGATGTTCGCACGGTAATATCGCTGAACGGGTTCGGCTGCGTTTTTAAATGTTTGCCCCTCATGGTCGACGCACGTGTTCAGCGCACCTGATTTGCATCTTGTGCTTCTCATGCACTGGTTGGAACTCCGTGTGCCTGCTGGACGTTTTTCGAACGTGCTCTTTTCTGGCACTAGGAGTGGAATGCGGCCCTCGGTTCCATTGCAAATATTGTTCGTCTTGATGTGTACTATCACTCCTCTTGTTCTGTTGAAGGAGTTTACAATTACCCTGTATTTACAGCTTTTTCAAGACAATTTTTGCGTTAGGGAGTTGAAGCTAAAAATTCTTCCACGTTTTCAGCTGTTTCTTCATTTTTGCTAGTAATGTTTCTTCAAAATTTGTCCGGTTACTGTTTTTTTTTTTTTTTTTTTACACTTATCCACAGGCTTTGATTAAAAAAAGATCCTAATATAGAAAAATGGAATCTTCCTTTTTCTTCGATGCATACTTTAATTTTTCCTTAACTTGCTTACTATATTTTAATTTTAAAAGCGTAGCGTGTAGTCTTTAAAGTAGGATTCCCAGGATTTACTTCAGAAATGATCACAATCCAAAATACATGAAACATCCAGCCAAGAAACATAACATACTCCGAGAGTCAATGAAACCAGCCAGTAAATGGAAATAAAAATATACAAGCAATGTAGCCAACGAAAGTCGTAAAATGACTAAATGACTACACAAATAAGAAATCCAACATAAAAAAAAATATATATATAATAAAAAAACATCAAGAGTACTCTTTAAAGATTACTTATGCTATGCATCTTTCGCATGCCAAGATCTTTGTGGGTGTGAAATAAATCGAGTGATTCGAGAGTATACATTCATTTACGTTATAACGTACAAGTTTGTCCGCACCGGCATCGAATACGGGTCCCCTCACACCGGAGTAGGTCGCTCTCCCAACTGAGCTACGGGGACATGTGCTCTCACTGCTACCTGCCTTCATGTGCGTCCTGCAGGGTAGGCGCGTCACAACGTACAACACATTGCATTTATTCGCGTCACTCATCACAGCGAGTCACAGTCCAGTATAAACTAAGTGAAATTAAATCGTTTATAACAACAAACAACAAGGTCTACTAATTCCTGATATTTGAGCGAAACTTAGGTAGGTGGATTAATGAATGTTATTGTCGTAAAATTAATGGAAGAAGATATGTGAGTCAGAAAAGTCAATGTTAACTAAACTATGGAGGCGGCAGTATAGTAAGTACTTCGACTGCTTAGTTTTTCAAAGACAATGTTTTTGTTATATATGTTATTCAGATTTAGACGAACGTAAGAAACGACCATATCCCCGATGAAACGTGATGCAGTTACGAAAGTCAATCTGCTCATGCGCAAGCTAAAATCTGACCTCAAGATAGAAAGAACAGCTGAATCGCAAGTGTGTTAGAGAGGGGTTTGGTCACTTTTTTGTCTAGGATATCTGCAAGTTAGACCTCATTCGTGTTATGCATCATTTTAAAGCTTTCGTCAATAGCAGATGAACCCGCTCGAGAGAAAGTTAAATTTCGCTATGACGTATTACACTACTAACTACTCTCGGGAAAGATGCATTTTTGTAATGGCTTTTATGATCATATTTAGCATCCAGTTCTCGACATTTATGCAGATTGCAATGAGATATTGTTACGTTTATTTAAAACGTGAATAACAATGAAATCAACTGTTCTTGAGTCACTTCCTGGGATAGCATGAGGCGTGATCAGATTTCAGCAATGGTTTTGACAATGATGCTCTGTTACCCATTTTCGTTAGATCGAATTTTTTTACTAGGGATTTTCTTTACTGCTGTCCGGAAAGATGCTGCATGGCATCAAAAATACATATTTAGGTTCCTTTTTTTGGTGTTTTACTTTCAAATTTATTCAATATTCTTTCTTCCTTAGCGGTGTTAAACATCAGTCGTTTTGAAATATTCTAGAAGAAGTGTTTGCATGCACATATGTTTCTACTTTTGCGATAACGACAAAAAGAGCTTTCATGAAACAATTATTGCACATCACGTAGTTAAGATCAAAATGAATAAAGTATTAGGGTGTCGACCAAAGCAGACAAGACATTAAAAAAAAAAAAAAAACAGTAAAAAATAAAAACAAACAAACACACAAAAAATAAGCCTCCTAATTACCAGCTTTTCAATTTCCTTCTATGTTTGTGTGTTGAAGGGGGTGGGAGGCGCTTAGGTCACCATCGGGTACACTGCAAAAAAAAATTGTGAAATTCACAAGCCACTTTCCGTCACTTCTTTCGTGAATTAACGAAGCATATTTCTGATACAACTTTTTCCGTGAAATGACAAAAAGAAACCTGAATTTCACGGATTTTTCGTATCACGGGAAAATTCTGAATAATTTTCAGAAACCTTTCCGCAGTTTCTTTCTCATATTGACGGTAAATTACCCTTTTAGAAATGTGTAAACGGAAAATTCTGAATTTTCAGAAACCTTTCCGCAATTCGTTTCGTATATTAACGTAAAAACTCCGTCCTCCCTTTTTCCGTATCCGTATGACGAGAAATTACCGATGATAGGAGCGATTGGTGAGAATACTTAAGGCTTGATTAATTTTTAAATTTCAATCAACTGTCGAATTTTGAAGTTCCATAGCGAGATCGAATATTGTGGAATGCATATCGCATGAATTTTGTTTATTGTGGCACAGGATATTTCTAATCCTCTCCCTTATTTTGTGCACTAGCTATTTATTATATTTTACGTTACTGTAGAGTAAAATTTATATTTAGGAGGATTTTTTTGTGAAATAATACTATAAAAAAAGGTGCATTTCACCTTCTTTAAAGATAACTAAAAGCCATTGTCAGTTTTTAAAAAACCAAGTTGCAAAACATTTTGTTGTTTCGAAAAACCACGATGAAAAATGCTCAATTTGTGCAAAGTCATTCTACAGAAAAAAAAAAATATTACAAACCTATTCAGAAAAATAATAAGCTTGAACAGAAAATAAAATGACTAAATCGCTTTCATTAATTACAAAAAAAAAATCATTGTCGCGTAATTTGTTTTATGATGTACGTGATTGGGATTTGCCAGCGTTTGTCGCTTAGTGGTTAAAAGCGTGCGTTACCTGTTGAACCAACCCAAACGACGGGGTTCGAACCTGACTGCAGCGGAAGGATTATCTGGGGTAGGGGCTGAAAAATGCAGGGTCGTGAATTTTGCGGAATTTCAGTTTAAATACGAAAAAACCTGAAATGGATTTTTTCTGAAATAAACGGAATTTCTGTGAAAGCACGGAAGTTAAAAAAAAAAAAAAAAAAAAAAACGGGCCCTTTTAAGAACGGAAATTTCTGAAAAAAGACGGGCACCTACCAGCAACTTTGCTGCACGTTATTTTCAGAAATTTTCCGTGAATTCACACCACTTATTTTTCACAGTGTATGTATTTCAGAGTCGTTAATAATTTTTTTTTAAATACTCATACAAAGTGTAGAACAACTCAGGGCCGGATGGACCTTTTGCGGGAGCCCGGGGCAAAATTTCATTGAGGGCCCTAGAAAATAAATCTCATAGTTTAATAAAATCGTTACGTGAAAAATGTTTTAGTGATTGAATGAAAACACACGAAATCTATCATAAAGAAAAATGATTATCTCATACTGTGAGTTTAAGAAAAAGACAATAATATGGATTGAAAGTTCAGAGAGAAAAAGAGGGAGAAAGAGAGGGAGAGAAAAAGAGCGAAAGAGAGAAAGGGAAGGAGAAAAAGAAAGAGAGAGAGGATGGGAGAAAAAGAAAGAGAGAGAGAGAGAGAGAGAGAGAGAGAGAGAGAGAGAGAGAGAGAGAGAAAGTGAAGAGTGCTAAAATCTACGATTTCCTTTCCAGATAGAAAGGAGTTTAAGTTGCATTGCAATTTTTACCAAACTTCCTCACAAAATGGTGTATCTCTCTGCATTTACCTCGATAACTTTAACTAATCTGAGTAGCGAATAATAAGAATCCCTCTTAAATAAATTCCTTTATATATATTTGTTTTTCGTGGCACATGTTTTAGTGCCTGATTTTTGATGCAAAGTGGAAAAACTGACAAATAAGTGACTTTTTGTACCATTTATACACGCTCATGTATTAAAATTGGTTTTTTTTTTTTTTTTTTTTTGTAATTTCTTTTACTTACTGTTTCTAAAGTCAGTGAACAAGTTTTCGATATATAGCCCCATAAAAACTTTAATATTGTTCTTATTTTTTTTTAATTTCAGTATCTGATTTACAGACAAACTGTTGAGCATATAAGTAGGGAGTCACAA
This sequence comes from Macrothele yani, assembly GCA_039090855.1. NCBI lineage: Eukaryota > Metazoa > Arthropoda > Arachnida > Araneae > Macrothelidae > Macrothele > Macrothele yani. Next base: position 15,572,760 of record CM077005.1, on the reverse strand, counting down.
AATGTGATGAAATTTAATTTGCTATTTCGCGAATGTGGAAAAGTTTAGGACTTGAAAAAGTCTGGGGGGAAGGGGGATTGTAAACTAAAATAAACATTATAAAAATATATTTTAAGGGCCTCGCTCCACAAAACTTAAAAAAAAAAATAGCAATAAATGCAGAGAATTCTAGCAAAAAGGATTTTGTTTTTATTTTCTAAACAGCGGGCCTGGGGCAACCGCCCTGGTTGTTGCCACTAAGGTCCAGCCTGCCCTGGAACAGCTGGTTCATATTTTAAACTTTTCTGCCATTTATGAAATTCGGATTGCACTCAGCAGAATATAACAATATTTACGTGTGGAATGTTCAGCGAAATTGTACACTATTTAATTGCAATTCAAACATAGCGTACGTTGCTTATTACAGATATAATACTTCAAGAAACTTTCTTCAAATCATAATAGTTCTTCATGGTTTGAACTGTCCTGAAAATTAAGATTTTTTGTTGTTGTTGTGGGGAGGGTCGATCTCATCCTTCCAGAATAATAGATTGCGAAAGAATGCGATTTAACAAATGGACGATATTAATTATACGAGGATCATAACAAAAGTTCTGCACACGCTAATCTAAAACGGCAGCGGATGATGCAATCGGGAAAATGATTGCGTCATTCAACATCAGACTCTCAGCAGCGCAGTGGTATCATAACAACGCGCTATCATGTACTGTGTGGACGTGGGAGGGTTTGGAAATGGAAGCGTGCAGCTCCTCAGGTCGAGTCACAGCGTTAGACCAGCGCTCGTACGAGAAAATAAAAACTCTGTAGGGAAAAACACCGACACAGATCCACACTGCCTTGCAAGAAGTTTGTGGGGAAGGAACTCTTGATCGAAGCACAATTTCTTTCTGAGGACAAAGTTGAAGCCGAAAATTCGTCAAAATCGCCCCAACTTGTTGGAAGCGGGAGCGATCTTGTAGCAGGACAACGCATCGTGTCATGGTGCAGCGTCGGTACGGATACTTTTGTCAAAACATGGCTGGGAAACTTTATCCCACCCACCATACAGCCCTTATCTCAGTCCACCCGACTTTGATCTTTTCCCAAAGTTAAAAAATCGGCTCAGTGGCATCCGCTACGAATCGCTGGACGAACTGTCATTCGTGACCAGAGTAATACGACAGCTGAACAAAGATAGCGTACTACGGGGCATCCAGGACCTACTTCACCGCTGGCAAGCTGTCATTAGACAGCGGAGGGAAGTACATTGAACGGCAATTAGGTAATTTTTCTTTGTTACTTCACACTTTTCTCAAAAATGGACAGTGTGCAGAACTTTTGTTAGGACCCCCGTAGTAATAATGATTTCTTCATTAAAATGTTATTGAAACACAGAGAAACTAAGGAGAAAATTGTGTTAAATGATAAACAGATTAAAAAATATTCCATTTAACTTTGCGGTGTGGTTTTGGAAAATACGAAACTTCATGTTTCTTCTCTTTTACGCTTGTCCAACCGTAGGTTGGACAAGCGTATATGCTCCAGCTTTGTCTGTCCGTCTGTCGGCACGATAACTCGCGTAAAAATGGTTCGATTTCGATGAAATTTTAGTATGTGGTAGGGGACCACCTGGGGTCGAACTCTATTGGAAATGGACGAAATGGGGTCAAAGGTCACGTCATAGGAGCGAGATCCATTCCATTGCCCTTATGCGTCCTAACTTGCGTAAATATGGTTCGACTTTACCCATTTTCAATAGGGGAATGACCCCTATTGAAAATGGGTAAAGTGGGGTCAAAGGTCAGGACATAGGAGCAGGATGCATTCCATTGCCTTTATGCATCATACCATGCGTAAAGATGGTTCGATTTCGATAAAATTTTATTATGTGGTAGGGGACCACCTGGGAACGAACTCTATTGGAAATGGACGAAATGGGGTCAAAGGTCACGTCATAGGAGCGAGATCCATTTCCCTTATGCGTCATAACTTGCGTAAATATGGTTCGATGTCGATGAAATTTTAGCATATCGTAGGGGACTATCTGGGGATGATACCTATTGAAAATGGGTAAAGTGGGGTCAAAGGTCAGGACATAGGAGCAGGATGCATTCCATTGCCTTTATGCGTCATACCATGCGTAAAGATGGTTCGATTTCGATAAAATTTTATTATGTGGTAGGGGACCACCTGGGAACGATCTTATGACGTCACAATCTTGCGCTTGATATGTTGGCGCGCGGTCATGCCATCTGTCTCATTACGTCACGCGTTGTGTGTGGATCCTATTTAAAGTTTTATGACGTCACACTCTTGCGAGCAGACGGTCACGATTCCCATCTGCCTCATTACGTCACGCTTTGTGTGTGTATGTTCGTCCGCACGATAACTCGCGTAAAAATCGTTCGATTTCGATGAACTTTTAGTATGTGGAAGGGGATCACCTGGGAAGGAACCCTATTGAACGTGAACAAAATGGGGTCAAAGATTAGCATATAGGAGCGGGATGCATTCCACTGCTCTTATGCGTCATAACTAACGTAAAAAAGGTTCGATTTCGATTAAATTTTAGTATATGGTAGGGGACCACCTGGGGACAAACCCTATTGAAAATGAGCGAAATGGGGCCAAAGTTCAGGACATAGGAGCGGAATAACTTCCATCGCCATTATGCGTCATAACTTACGTAAAAATTCTTCGATCTGGATGAAATGTTAATATGTTGTAGGGGCCTGCCTGTTAAACAGGCGAAATGGGGTCAACGAATCCTATTGAAAATGGGAGAAATGGGGTCAAATGTTAGGACACAGGAGCGGAATCTATTCCATATCCCTTATGCATCATAACTTACGTAAAAATGCTTCCATTCCGACAAAACTTTATCATGTTATTTCGGAGGTATACTGAACCGGTTCTGTAGGATATCATCGAAATGGGATCAAAGTTCAGGGCACAAGACCAAGATTTATTCCACAGCCATTATCCTCATAACTTGAGTAATGATTTCTGGTGTGTTGGAAAGCGTATCATAATAAATGCATTGCATGATTTTACAAACTTGTTAATTTACAGTCCAGGCGAAAAGTACTTTTAATTTGAATAAACGCTACAAGAATTCTCTTTCAGGGGCTCAGCCAAAAGATGGTTTCAAACGTTATAACTCCACTCCAGAGCCAGAGTTTTTTCTTTTTTTTTTTTTTTTTTGGGGGGGGGGGGGGGTAGGTATTCATTAGCAGTGGTATCTTTTTATCTCTTATTATTTTCAAGATTTAACTTAAGCTTAGAATTTTGTAATATAATTTTTTGAGGGTAGCCTTGTAATTTAATTTATGTTCCATTACTTTTAGTTTCAGAAGCTGATAATGCTAATGGCTTCACAAATAAGCGACATTGAAGGAATTGTTGGGTCTGACTTTTGGATAAAACTGAAAAACTCACCAGAAAAACTGCCACATCATAGAAAATTACTGCCTTTACCGTACACAAATCTTTATAAACAACACTTCCCCTGCTACGTTAGTTAAAAAGTTAACCAAACTTTATGACGGACTCGAGCATTGTTATTATAAGATGACCAGTAAGACATGAAAACGAGGAAGAGACATCTTTACTGCTATTTACTGTACTTCTGCTTGCCAAATTGGTTTATCTGTGTTAGTATCTTTTTTACGCTTTCCAACCGTAGGTTGAAGAAGCGTATATGCTCCAACTTTGTCCGTCCGTACGTCTGTCGGCACCATAACTCGCGTAAAAATGGTTCGATTTCGATGAAATTTTAGTATGTGGTAGGAAACCAACTGGGGACGAACCCGTTAAAAATGGACAAAATGGGGTCAAAGGTCACGGCATAGGAGCGAGATCCATTCCATTGCCCTTATGCGTCATAACGTGCGTAAAAATGGTTCGATTTCGATGAAATTTTAGTATGTGGTAGGGGACCACCTGGGGATTGAAAATGGACGAGATGGGGTCAAAGGTCAAGTAATAGGATCGGGATCCATTCCATCGCCCTTATCCCATACTATTAAAGGAGAAATTCTTGTATGTATGCAAATTTTATTTTGAAAACGGCTCTAAGGATTTTGATGAAAGTCGTTAACCTACCGTTTTCTGGTACTAGAAATCGATTAAGCTTGATCTCGACTTTAGGAAAATTCGTTTAGTGGGTTAAATAACCACCCCGAATTACCACGTTTTTAGTGTCATGGCATCGTACCATTAATATTGCCTATGCTTAGAAATCTTATGACGTCACAATCTCGCGATTGAGATGTTGGCTCGCCGTCACGCCATCTGTCTCATTACGTCACGCGTTGTGTGTGTATCCTATTAAAGTTTTATGACGTCACACTCTTTCGAGCAGATGGTCGCGATTCCCATCTGCCTCATTACGTCACGCGTTGTGTACGTATCTCCGTCCGCACGATAACTCGCGTAAAAATCGTTCGATTTCGATGAATTTTTAGTATGTGGAAGGTGATCACCTGGGAAGGAACCCTATTGAAAGTGAACTAAATGGGGTCAAAGGTCAGGACATAAAAGAGCTGGATTCATTCCACTGCTCTTATGGGTCATAACTAACGTAAAAAGATTCGATTTCGATGAAATTTTAGAATGTGGTAGGGGACCACCTGGGGACAAACCCTATTGAAAATAGGCGAAATGGGGTCAAAGGTCAGGACATAGGAGCGGAATCACTTGCATCGTCATTATGCGTCATAACTTACGTAAAAATGCTTCCATTGCGACAAAACTTTATCATGTTATTTCGGACGTATACTGAACCAGTCCTGTTGAATATCATCGAAATGGGATCAAAGGTCAGGGCACAGGACAGAAATTTATTCCACAGGCATTATCCTCATAACTTGAGTGATAACTTGAGTAATGATTTCTGGTATGTTGGAAAGCGTATTATAATCAATGCATTGCTTGATTTTTTACTTTCCAGCCGTATGTTTAAGAAGCGTATATGCTCCAGCTTTGTCTGTCTGTCCGTCCGTCCGTCTGTCGGCACGATAACTCGCGTAAAAATGGCTCGATTTCGATGAAATTTTATTATGTGCTGGGGGACCACCTGGGGACGAACCCTATTGGAAATGGCAGAAATGGGGTCAAAGGTCTCCGGCATCAATGAGGCATGGCTTTCCCACGCCTTTTTGAAGGCTCCAAGTGTCACCCCGTCTTGGACCATCTTTGATAGGTACTACACAGCGTAGGCAGTTTACCAGCATCGCTATTTTAGAGATGCTTTTACCAAGGTGTCTTGCCATAACGCGCGATCTGGCTTTTGTCGAAATCAGATAAATCGTTTGCTTTTCACATGTTGAGACGAAACGAAACATTGACTGAGAGAGCTTCGACCCAGGTATTATATATATATATATATCATTTGCATCCTTGGCACGTGACGCTGACTGGCTTCACGCGCGCTTATTTGCATAACACCGAGGCGGTTTTAGTATTTTGGCTGATCGGTGTACATTACTGCCCTTCAGTTCCGGTATTACACTGAGAAAAAAGTTTGTTTGAAACAACAAAATAATTTTGTTGAACTGTTTTGTTGATTTATTTTGTTGCTTTAAGCAAAACTCCATCGAAACTGTTTTGTTGGCAAAACAAAATTATTTCTTTGGGTATATTTTGTTAATTCAACTATATGGAGATGGCATCGACCTTACGCCAAGGCGCACGTGATTACTAGCTACTCCATACGGGCACTACCAGACTACCATTGACCAGAAGAATCTCGTTTGGCGCTTAAGATTTCGCTTTGAATTATGGCTGTCTACGAAGTGAGTGCATTGTTAGAAGACTGGGAACTGTCAACTCTGATAGAGACGTTCAGAGGTAAGAATTTCTAATATATCTTAATAATTCCGACGTATTTTTATGCTAGTGTTTATTGTGTCATTTTGGTTCGGTTCAGTGAATTTTAGTAACAATTTGGCCTCACTTTGTAGACTCAAAATTACAATGAACACGATAGAATCCGCATTTTATTAGATGCACAGGGGCACATATTAAATTTAAACCCAGATTTCTGATAAAGCAATGATACATTTCTTATGACGTCTTGCGGTTCCTGCTCGCAAAAAGAAAAAAATTCCACATGAGGCAATGATAAGAGTTGTAATTTATGTATAGAGCTTGATTTCATGTATAGGGTTATATATACAGTGTGTTTCAAAATTCGTGCGGCAACCTAAGATTGCATGGTGATAGTGCCCAGGAACATATAAGAACGTTAAAAGATAACGATTTTTTTTTTTGTCTAACCAAAAATGTCAATAAGTCGTTTCATCAAAAAACTAAGGAAAACATTTAAAAAGAAATCGGATTTAGAAACATGTTGCACACGCACCAAAATAGTGTCAATACATCGTTATGTAAAGTACAAATCGTTTTTGAACATTCCAGAAGGTAATAAACCCACCTTCAAATGCTGAATTCGCCGATTACAACACGAGTGGGTAGCACGCCTAGTTCCTAAACTAAAGGTCTCAGATTCGAATCCGCTCGGTGAGCGATTTTTCGCTGGCTCTGAAATTTTTTTCTCGAGACGTAACACCGTCGAAATTCATTTAAAAACGGCGAGGAAAATTAGAAAATGGCGGACACCCAGGGTCGAAGTGCACCGGCAAAGTGTTGCCATCGGGAAAAATTTAGGCACAAAGTGGCCCAGCTACATAACTGTAAATTTTGTTGGAGCAAGAAATTAGTGTGTCACGATAACAATATGTTTGGTTGCAGCAACAAAATGTTTTATCACGATAACAATACATATTGTTGGATCAAAGAAATTCCCCAAAATCGACAAAATTATTTTGTTAAATGAACAAAACGTTCTGTCATGATAACAATAAATTTTGTAGAATGAACAACAATTTTCATCAAAATAATTTTGTTAATTTAACAAACTTTGTTGACTGTATATCGACCGAATTTTTTTGTTGAATTAACAAAACGTTTTTCTCAGTGTACTTGTATAAGTGAATTTCCATTTTCCATCTTATCACCTTATTTTACTTGAAAATTAGTGTACCTCTGTTTTCCAGCTTATTTTCCTATATTGCAGCACTTGAATTTTCTAGCTTATTCAATCTGCAATATTATGTTTGTATTTTCTAATCTCTCCCCAAAAGCAGTGATTTCAGAGAGCAAAATAATGATGCTCACATGAAAAAAAAATCACGCATCTTTACGGAACACTTCGGAAATCTTGAAGAAAATAAAGAACGCGTGAGGTGTTGCGCAGAAATTCTGTATCAGTTACATTTAATACTGCATATAATAACAGGAGAAAATATTAGTTCCTTTAATAACAGAAGAAATTCTAATAACCCTGAAAAGCAGTGTTTTCTGGGCAAATGGTAAATTTTAACTGTTTTAAGAGGAAGATTATTAAAATCCCGGAACTCTTGATATCCTGTACTTCTTATGAAAACTGAAAACCTAGTTATGGAAACTGAAAACCTAGTTATGGAAACTGAAAACCTACTAATTCTATTTATGATGTTCTCCCTTAAGGCCACATGCGTCTTTCTGGTGAGAATCAGTGACGTTAATTCGTTTATAACTAAACTGTACCCTTCCAAAGTTACAACCAAATATACAGCACAGTTTTTGTGTATCCCAACGAAGAGTAATTCCACGTATTTTCATTAATACAAAATTGATTTCTTTTAAGCATTTGAAACGATATTTTCCATTTCTGGTGACCCTGTGAATCCACCTGATCGTCTTATTTTACAGCATCTAGTTTATTTTTCATGCACCTTCCAATTGGTCAACAATCAATACTTTTTTTTTTTTGATTAGAGGTTTAACGACCACCGTGAGCAACTCAATGGGCTATAAGCAGTCGCCCGTCCCTAATTTAGGGTCACTGGTTCCAGGGAAGGGAGAGAGCCAGTGCCGTAAGACAAACACGACATCCATGCCTGACCGGGATTCGAACCCGGACCCCTCACTGGCGAATGATCAGAGGCCAGCGCCTTAGACCACTGCGCCACCGGGGCGGCCAACTATCAATACTACAAAGCAAGGCAAGGAAAATGCTGCCCACTGTCTATCTCTCACTTTTAGTTTATTTTCTTATCTTCTTGGCATTCATACAGGATGTGTCTAGGTAGAAATTTTAGAAGCAAGTCTAGTAATTAGAAGAAATTTGCTATTTTAGAAGCGAGGCTAGTAACCAGTGCTTGAAAAAATTTACAAGTCGCACAGTGAATCACATTTCATAGGATCAATACTTTTCTTTTCACAACAGAAACTGATGAATCAATGTATTCTTACTTTTCGTTTCGTAATCTGTAATTTGGGAAGGGGGGAGGGGTTTAACTTAATGACCACCGTGAGCAACTTGATGCGCTATAAGCATAAGCAGTCGTCCATCCCTAATTTGGGGCACTGGTTCTAGGGAAGCAAAGAAAAGAGTCAGTCATAAGACTAACACAACATCCATGCCTCACCGAGATTCGTACCCAAACTCATCTCGGACGAGTGTTTAGAAGTCAGCGTTTAGATCACTGCGCTATCGTAGTCAAAGTGCAGGACAATGTGCATTCCGAAGGGTGAATATGTTTACAAAAGATTCGTTTAAATTTCATTAATTTTTCTAATTTCCAGATTTTACGATCCCGTGAGCGTCTAAGGGTATGAAGAGTCGCTTTCCCTAAATTAGGGAAAGGAAATGACAGAACCTGTACCGTGGAAAAAATACATCACTCATTCCAAGACTCGAATCCAGGCCCAACACCTAGAGGTCCACACCTCTGATATCACCCATTTTTCAAACAGGTGCGTCACGGTGCATGCATTTCGAGCAGCTTCACGGGTATAGTGAACGGGTATTTTTTTCCACAGGTGCATTTCGAGAGCTTCACGGGTATAGTGAACAAATCTTTAAACAATTGACATAGGTGACGGTGCATTTTGAGGGGCGTCAAAATTTAGGCAATACATGTAACAAAAGTCGTTTCATCTTATTAGGGAAACATAGAAAGCAAAACTTGCGATGAAATAGCATTTTGCATTTCCACAAATATTATAAAACTGAGTAGTAAAATAACAGTTAGGAATATAATTGCATTAACACTCTTTCAGTTTATTCATTTATTAAAAATATCAATTTATTTTGGAACAAGGATGGCTAGGATCATGGCTTAAGGTGAGTTCAGTAATCCAGCGAAGTTACTTCTTCCTAGCAATATCAAACTCAGAACTCAAAAGAGGGAGAAAGCGTGTGAGATGGGACATTTAAGAGCTGGATGACAGCCGGAGGTTCGTGGGACGCTTGTAGAATGGAGCAGATAGATCTTTCAAGACATTCTAATAAATTTGAGAGGGACAATGGGTAGCCTGATTTATTCCATGAAGCAGATTTCGATACGATCAAGGCCCACTGGATAGTATGGGTTACAGGAAAAGGGAGAACAATTCTGATAACACAATACATCTAAAAGATTCTGATATTTTCAAAGATTTTGGTCACTCAAGAAGAGCTTGGAAATTCGTACTGATTTAGACCAGGCAGTCCTGCTTTTCATGTAAAGCTAAAAATCATTCAACCCAGTGAGGTTGGGTGAAACCATATTCTGACGTCATTCGCTTTCCACCGCTGAAGCATCTCCGCTGACCAAAAACACACCATGGATTATAAGACAAGGTTTACGTCCCCACGTTTCAGCGATGTACCCCAACCCGTGACTGTGAGTAACAATAATGATAATGTGGTAGAAATACAGGGTGTCCGAAAAATAACTGTGCACTGAAAGTAAAGCTTACCATGTCGAACTGGTTACTATAGAAGGTGTTGGAAATGGGCTCCACCAACGCCCAGACATGTCTGCACATATAATAATATATATTAAGATAATACAACGTAGTTTGTCACAAATATTTATTTTTTCAAGTCGACCATGGCTTCGCTGGGTATTGACCTAGCTTCATCAGGACGAATGGCACGTAAATATTCAAATTGCATATGACATCATAAATGGTGTTTACAGTCACGTGTTTTGGTTAGATGCTTCCACGCGCTTGATAGAAATGGCGTGGATGCCATGTCATTAACAAGTTGCGAAGACTTCGGATATATATGGAAAGCTTCCAAAATATCAAGTTTGGTGGTGAAATCTGGTTTGTTAATTAGTTTTGCTTCTTCAAAGAGAAATTTATGGTCCTTTTCGTAACAGTGTTTAGCCATGGATGACTTCTTTAGGTCACAGTTCCGAATGTAGGTCTTGTGCTCCAATCGAAAAGGCAAGATTCTACGGGTCTGTCCTATATACGAAGCGTCACATTCACATGGAATTTGATAAATTCCCCACGAGTTTTTGTCTTCAATATAATCCTTTGATCCTAAAAAGTTCATTTTGTTTACGGGTTTAAGAATCACTTTAAAATTAAAGGTTTTGAGAATTTTTGAAATTGTGAAGACAATGTCACGGGAAAATGGAATAATGGCAAAATTCTCTCACAATGGGCGCATCACAGGAGTTAACTTGGAGATGGGTTTCGGTTTCCGGAATTTTTTTAGAGCCTTGTCTATAATGGAAGGGTTGTATCCCCGTTGTACTGCAACACGTTTAAGGAAATAAAGTTCGTTTTCTAAACTGTCTTTATCTGAACATATATGTATTGCGCGATATAAGCAACTGTAAAAGACACTCAGGTTTTATTGCCAAGGGTGATTGGACTTGGCATGTGGAAGAGAAAACTTCACCAACATGCTTCTGCATGTTGGTGAAGTTTTAGGGACTGGCGTCTTTTTTATATCCCTTACACCAGTGCCGTAACTAGGCAGGTGCACAAGCACAGGGGCAGGACGAAGGGGTCCGCGAAAGCACCGGATGAAGGAAGTAGCATGACACCCGAAGAACTATTTAAAATGCAAATTTACAGCGTTTTTGACAATCTATAGTACCAAATAGATTGACGTTAAAAGCAACTGAGAACTGTCTGTGACGATTTTGCTTTAAGTTTGAAGCCTTGACACTAATACAAAACATCAAAACTGCAACTCCGCATGATATTCTACAGCTCTTCATGACTTAGGATCAATTGAGTCACATCTGAATATTAGTGTTGCCCTCCGAATATTTCTCACTCTTTCCGTTTCTACTGCTTCGAGTGAGAGAAGCTTTAGCAAGTTAAAATATGATAAAAATTATTTCAGATCGACTATCGGACAAGAAGGAATATTTAATCTTTACATAATTTCTGTTGAATATAATATATTAATTATAATAACGTAATCAATGAATTTGTTGAAATGAAAGCCAGAAAAGTGCAATTAAAATAATTATTTTCATTTATAAATAAATGCATACGAATGATCTTGTATACCCTCCTATGTACACAAAAATTATTTATAAACAATTTTGATATCGTATTTGTTTTACTGTTATTTTTCTCAAAATAAATAAATTAATTAAAGGGCCCCAAAATGAAACCTTGCACATAGCACATGAAAAACTAGTTACGATACTGGTGAAGTCATTAATTTAATTTGATGATGAATCAACTGGCAGAAGTGAGACCGGATCATCAATTTCTTGTTGTTTTGAAGGCCCCCGACCAGCGGATTGACGATTTTCAGATCTGTTGAAGAAATATCCAAGAAAGAGCTCACAGAAGCACTTTTTCTCTCCCTATAGAGATCTTTGTAACAAGCCAAAGAACTTTGAATGGGTAGCAGCTTTGGCGTTCCTATCCTTGTTGGGATCATTCTCGTCCACAATACTTAATGTCAAAATGGGTGTCTTTAAAAAATCTGCTATTTGTTTCTTGAAAAGTGTTTAACAAATTCAATAAGAGAGGATTCATCATCATCTGTCTTTCTCCAGGTCGGGAGAATCTTCGATGATGAGATACCATGTTTGGGATCGAAGCCTTTCATTCACAATGATCACTTTGTCTTGAAACCCAACTGTTCTTGCAAAGACAGTTGGCTTTGAATTTCTGGATGAAAGTCAATGACACCAGCTCCATTCTTTTTCCAAGTTCCCTTTGAGCAAGACGTAAAACTTTTTTTTGCCCGTATATCCCCAAAGTTATCAATAGCTTAAATAACATAACTATACTAGTGATCCGAAATTTCTTGGCGTAGAAGAGAAATCAAAGTTTCCGAGCTTTCGCACATCAACCAGATGGCTCTTTCAAGGAAGGTAGACAGCAACTACCTTCCTTGAAAGAGTCATCTGGTTGATGTGCGAAAGCTCGGAAACTTTTATTTCTCTTCTACGCCAAGAAATTTCGGATCATTACTATAGTTATACTATTTAAGTACAGTTGGTGTATTGTTCCTTGTTATTAATTAGTTATCAATAGCGTTTTTGGTGTTAAGGTTCTTGCAAAAATCTCTTACAGAAAGCTGATATTCCCCATCGGTATTTTTACCCATCTGAATTAAGTCCTCTGGAGATAGTGACTTTTGAAAGTTACAACATCTTGATCGAAAGGCTGGAAAACGAATCACTTTTGAAAGCAACAATGACACATTTTTATGTCTACATTGCCTTAAGAAAGCCTCCCAGTGAAGTGTGAAAGCTTGGAGAATCTTTATACAAATTTACACCACGAAAAATAAACGGATTTACGACGCTATTAGCGTTCCTTACCTATTCACGACCTGGTGTATTTAAACTAAGAGTAATGACACATTGATTTACAGGTCGGATAAGGAATGTTGTATTTGGTGAAAGAACATAACAATTTTTCCATCAACATCAGTAACGTTTGGCGGCGTTTAGGCAGGTACATTAATCCGGAGGAGAAGAATTTTAAAGAGTTTTCCAGTCACATTAAGCCTTCAACTTACCAGGGAGTACATTGCAAAAGGGGTCATGTTATAATGCACTTTCTCTTCTTTCCTTTTTAAATCGTGTTACAGCGAAAACGCGTAAAGTGAGAACGCAAATAATATTTCGGACACCCGCACTCCCTTCAACCTTGATTGCTGAAACGCCCTTTTTGATTCCAGGGAGGAGGCAGAAGCCAGTGCCATAAGGCAAACATACCACTAAAGCCTTATACGAAACTCTAACCCGGAACCGCTCGGAAGAACGACCAGCACCATTGTATCAACACGGCTTCCAAGTCAAGAGGTTTGAGTATTCCAGTTTGAATTGCGTTCTGACGGATTTGCATGCCGGTTAATTTTTTTGAAAGGTCATTTACAAAACATTAACACAAGTCGAAAAAAACACCCGCGCATTTCTTTTAGCTAAAGAGTTCTATTCTGCGAAAGCATGAAAGTTTTGAAAAACTGTGCCAGGTGAAATTTTCTTCCTTTCCTTTCTTTTTGTGCACCTTGTGACGTATATTCTAAATTAACTTTCCTTTTTAGTTTATTTCCCTATGTAAATTTTGAGTTTGTTCTCCGTTATACTTCCAAACTTAACGTGACATCTTCTGTCGCACGAGAATACTGTTGGCAACACAACTGAGGTCAGAGTGAACGTGACGTATGAATGTATGAGATAAGAACGATAGATAAAAGGACGAGGTAACAGTTGCTGGTGTGGATATGTGGTGGATATGATAAACCTTGATTGTTAAGTAAAATGTGAAAGTGCCATGTGAGATGTTCTGTGACTAAGTGCTAGAATAAAAAGTATTCCCGTAAGTTGACTTCTGTTTTATGATTCGCCTGGCCGTAATAATTCAGTTACGAACTATTGTATCGTATTCTTATCTAGTGGTTTAAACATAACGTAAGAATGACAATATTTCAGCACGAAAAGAAACTACGTTACAACCTGCTCTGCTTATTGCCTATGCATTCAGCTGAACTATATTTTTGCTATGCCTATTAGATATTACGTGTATGCTCTTTTACATGTTATTTAGGTAATTAAAAAACACAAACGTTGCGAAAAATGCAACATTTCAGTAAAATAAAATCCAGTTACACAAAATCTTTCTTTCATTTATTTTCTGAATGTTTCTAATATATGCACAATTGTACATATCTTGAGTATATGATTACGGATAAATTTCATAAAAAAAAAAAGATTCTCTGTTTGCGAAACTAGATAAACAGAATAATATGAGCAAGCTATCGCTGATTCAAAGCGTTATATAACTAATTTTCGCAAACTAACTACAGTGCTATATCTTAGTTTCTATGTATTTAAGTGGTTCATGTTTCCAATGCTTCGTCAGATTTAACGAAGAAAACATTTTTCAATATACATATTTTAATAACTCCATCTTTTCCATACATTTTTTAAGACATGGAACAAATTTGTTTTTGAAAGATTACTTTTTAAACAAGTTTCGACGGCTGAATTAGGTGAGAATTGAAGGAACGAAAAGAGTAAGATTGCGCGAAGTTAGAAATTGCCTTCATACGCTTATTAAATTTGCGAATTCCGAAAACTCGAAAAATGTTTTTATTCTCCGAAAGGAAATGAAAAAGAATAACATTGTACGGCAATGCCAAACTACTTTTACTTGACTGGAAATTTTAGATTTCTTTAGAAAAAAAATCGATGCAGCTGGAAAGAAACGGTTCATTTCTAATTAAATTTGTATTTATTAATGTTTAACGCATTATTCAAAGTTTATTTTTAAAAGAAAAATCTATCTTCACGTTTCGTTTAATTTAATTCCTTATATTCAATTTTGTTTCGAGTACAATACTTGTGTGCGCCAGACGATTATGAATAAATTTGTTGTGTATTAAGTGCAGCTTGAAAATACATGGTTAGGATCTATAATTCTGACTGTCATTGATTCGAAATTTCCCTTATCTCTGTTAGCCACAAGCAGTGAGTTTTTACCTTAATTTTGTTTTCCTGAGATGACAAAATTTAAAAATGAGAGCAAGTACCAGAAGTTCAGTTAAAAACACTAGAATTCAGTCTTTCATTGGGAAATTAAAAATATCACCGTTACAGGAGTTTTAAACCCGAAACAATTGTATAAAATCAGTTTATTTTGTAATGAAACATTGCGGTGAAACCTGCCCATTGCTATCCCGAATATGTCATCTTTAGTTTTTAAAGTCAAATTTAATATCTGCTTTGGAGAAAAGTGCGTCTCAGTTGAAATTGTTTACAAGTACGGGAGAATGTTAAAGCTAATGCTTTCTTTAGGGGAATTCAAGATAAAAATCACCAAATTGGTTATCTTCAGGCCAGTTGAAACTTCAATATGATTTACAAATTTCTCGTGACTATATAGATAGTCACGAGAAATTTGTAAATAGTTCCTCGTGACGAGAACTATTAATAGTCAGAGAAACATAAAAAAATGGTAATAGTCACGAGAAACTAATTCTAATTGCTTTTCGTGACTATCTATATAGTCACGAGAAATTTGTACATCACATATAAAAAAATTTGAAATTATTTCTTAATTTCAAAAAATATATTTTTGAAATTAAGAAATAAAAATCTTACAACACAGCCACAGGCATATTTAGCCTCAAAAAAAAAGCCACGAATAGTGTTATTCATGCTAACAGAGTTATATGATTTTCAATAAAAATTTAATAAAAAGAAATGTGCTATCAAAATTCTTACAAACGTTAAAGTTCTCAGTAGCATCAGTATTAGAGAAATGGGCTCCTTTTAATCCCAGACGTTAAAAGCCCAGAATGGGCCCAGACTCGCTATATCATTATGTCTGGCCCGGGCGAGGTTTGAACATTTGCGCAAATTTTCCTCTTGTGAATACGAAAAAAAAATTAAGCATATGGTTCACTTCTATTCGTATTTTCATCATCAGATAAGAATGTTAGTGCTTCCCGTTAATGTCGACCTCTCCTCAAGAGAGAGAGAGAGAGAGAGAGAGAGAGAGAGACAGACAGACAGACAGAGAGAGAGAGAGAGAGAGAGAGAGAGAGAGAGAGAGAGAGAGAGAGACAGACAGACAGACAGAGAGAGAGAATGTTTGCAAAACATTCGTTTAAATTTTCTTATTTCTTGTTGACGATCCCTGAGCGACTAAGGATATGAAGAATCGCTTCCCCTAATTTAGGGCCAGAGAGAGAATTAAAACCGTGGGAAAAATACATCACTCATTCCAAGACTCGAATCCAGGCCCAACACTAGGAAGTCCGCACCTCTGATGTTATCCATTTTTGAGGGTGTGCATTCAAACAGGTACACTATGTAAAATACTTTTAAATGAAATATAGTCGAACTCATTTATAACGAACACAGTATAACGAGATCTCTGCTATTACGAGAAAACAGAGAACCGTTGTTTGAATATAATGTATTTTACGTGCAAAACATTTCACAGCTCAAGTGATCACGGTAGCCAACAGTTTCACGAGTATCATGAGCAACTCTTTGATCAATTGACACAGGAGAGGGTTTAGCCTTAGCCCAACCTCACCATGGATCAGGGCGCTGCATTTTGAGGGGCGTCAAAATTTTGGGAATACATGTAACAAAAGTCGTTTTGAAGTGGTTGAACTACAGGCATTGCATAATTATATTTCATTTAATTTAGAAAACAACGTTTATGAAATGCATTATTTATAACTTAAAGTCTACTATAGTTTCGCTGGAAACTAGTTTTCCAGCGAAACTATTAGTTTAGAAAACAACGTTTATGAATGCAATATTTATAACTTAAAGTCTATTATAGTTTCGCTGGGAACTAGTTTTGCAGCGGAACTATAGGAGACTAAGTTTTAATATTGCATTCATAAACGTTGTTTTCTAAATCAAAGGAAAAGTCGTTTTATCTTATTAGGGTAACATAGAAAGCAAAATTTGCGATGAAATCGCACTTTGCGTTTCGACAAATATTATAAACTGAGTAATAAAATAGCAGTTAGGATTATAATTGTATTAACACTCTTTCAGTTTATTCATGTTTTTCATTTATTAAAAATATCAATTTATTTATTTTGGAACAAGGATGGCAAGATGGCAAGAATCATGGGTTAAGTTGAGTTCAGTAAGCCAGTGAAGTTACTTCTTCCTGGCAAGATCAAACTCAGAACTATATGTTAGTGCCTCCCATTAATGTCGGCCTCACACACAGAGAGAGAGAGAGAGAGAGAGAGAGAGAGAGAGAGAGAGAGAGAGAGAGAGAGAGAGAGAGAGAGAGAGAGAGAGAGAGAGAGAGAGACAGATAGACAGACACAGAAAGAGAGAGAGAGAGAGAGTAAATATTTTTACACACATTCAGGTAGGAAAATGTCCTTCGTTTTGTTTCCCAAGTATATCAAGCTAATTCCTTTACCTCGGATCACATTCATTCTTTCACAGAAAAACCGAAAATCAACATTTTCATATTGAAGCTAGCAGAACTTTAAATTTTAGTCGCTAGAAAACTTAACACTTTCGGTTTTTATCGTATGGAGGGAAAAAATACATGGTTGTTACTTAAAACACTCAGGGACGTTTTCGAGTTACGAAATGCACGCGAAACAATAATTAAGAATTTTAGGCCAAGAACAAAAGAGAGACTTATATAACCTAACCATTCAGTTGTGCGTTAGTTAATTCGGTTAGTAATGTTTTAAATGAAATTAAAAAAGCGAAGGGAAAAATTAACTTAATCCAGGGCCCGTATAGATGTAGGTTTTAGTCACAGATTTGATATAAGAAAAAAAATAAAATATATTGCTTTACTCATATTTATATCTTCATCATCGGATAACAATGTTAGTGCTTCTCGTTTATGTCGGCCCCCTCCTTGCCCAGAGCGGGCCCGGATCCGTTTCCGGACTTTTTGTTACAGGCCGGATCCGTGCTTATCTCCAGTCAGTATAACACTAAGATATACGAATCTCAAACCTGAAATAATTATTTGTGTAATTATTGAAAACATTGCCTCTTGAAGGATTGATATGGATTCCAAGTACGCGTATCCACTTGCGTACGGTAGTACACACTACAGCTGAGCTCGGGTTCAATTTTCGGAACCCCCCTCCCTCTCTCCCCCGAGACCGAATTTTATATTGCAAGATTGAGACCGGGCCCGAACGAGCCCTAAAACTGGCTAACATGTTCAACCATTAATAAAAAGCATCTCCTTTTCCACACTTCCACTCTCTCCTCCTCCTCCTGCAATTAACCAATGTATTTCTCAACTGGGAAGTGGGGAAGGGACCTCTATATCTATTTTTATAGTGTATCTGTACGATTTCTTTGACCGTTCTTTTCTACCTGAAGTGCTTCGAGCGGCCTGCCATCCAAAATCAATCGGGCGGTGCTGCAATAGTATGTTGATCAAATAATGCTAATATCATCGTGTCTGCTGAAACAAACTAATGCCCGCCCTATGGCATTTTCTACCCCAGCTCGGAATAAATAGTCGTCTCGATTGCCCGTTCCCGAACCAGAACCAATTGCCGAAGAATTCCCTTTACCAACTATAAAGTGTTTCATTTGCTGTATAATATAAAATCACATTTATATATAAAATAATTCTGTCGCCCTCCCTCTCTCTCTCTAAGAGCCCGAGCCCACCCGAGCTTGAACCGCAGTAAATATTCTACAGCCCGAGTCAAATTCGGGCCCGGGCTCGGCCCGTCTCAGCTCTGGTACACACAGTGGGGTACGTACGACAAAGTACACTTACGTACATGCACGTAACTTAGGTACGCGTACCCCATTGTGTGTAGCTGAAACTACTCCTTGGGGTACGCGTATTAGTTAGCAACTACATTGAGTCGCATAATTTTATTAGATCTTTCTAACCATTCATGCAATTTCTGTAACATCAATATACGCATTTTTTGTAAATAAATATACAGTATATGTCTGTGCATCTGTATGTACAGGGTGTCCGAGAATTATTGGACACATTACAAAATTATATAAAACAAAACATTAAACAGATAGAAAGAAACTGACTACTACCTTACAACGTAACTACACAAGTTAATAAATTTCAATGTGAGATCCCTTGGTTGCTCGTAGTACGTCCAAGCAATACTCGATTTCATGCCATGTATTGGCAAGCATCTGAGGAGTTATGAAATTAATAGCAGCTGTGATACGCTGCTTCAGTTCCTGCAAATCAGTACAAGGCGTCTGATCTAACTCCATTGGATTATTTCATGTGGGGTTATGTGAAGGATCCTTCACATAACCCCACATGAAATAATCCAATGGAGTTAGATCTGGAGAGCGAGGAGGCCACGGAATGGGACCATCACGCCCAATCCATCTGTTAGGGAAATGCTCATTTAGGCACTTACGTACACATGTTGGCCAATGCGGAGGTGCGCCGTCTTGTTGGAAAACGACGTTGTCATAATGTCACCATTTATGGTTTATTCGCAGAAGAAGAAAGGGCCAATCACTTCTCTTTTTGATAGGACGCACCACACATTAACTTTTGGAGAATCGCGTTCCAGTCCAATAGCAGCATAAGGCAGTTCACTGCCCCATATCCTACAGTTTGACGATTCACAATACCTGATACATGAAATGTGGATTCATCACTAAAAATTACAGTACTGAGAAAGTTTTTGTCGTTTTGCACTCGATTCAGCATATCCACAGCGAAATCGTATCGCAGAGTGTGATCATTTACATGCATCTTTTGCACTATTTGAATTTTATAAGCATGAAACTTTAATTTCTTGTGCAAGATGTCGTGAACTGCCGATTTCGGAATGCACAGTTCTCCGCTTGCTTTACGAACGGATTTCCTGGGGCTTCGTCGGAAACTTTCATTAACTTGGTCAACCGTCTCACCGCTGACGCTAGGCCTACCGGCTCCTCCACGATGTTCCACATTGACAGTTTCTTTAAACTGTTTCATCCACCGCTTAATTGAATTCGTTGACGGTGGATTACAAACATACTCTAAACGGTATTGTCTTTTAACTTTAATGACAGACTTTAATTCCGCAAGCCATAACACACACATCGCCATCTGCTATACGGATAGCATGACTACTGATTGCGCATTTCTCATACATTCCTCATCAGGCTACACCTAGCGCCATCTTTCGGATTCTGAGAATAACAATCCTGCAAAACAAAAATATAGAAACGGTGTTAGTAATACTTGACATAGAAAAACAGACAATGCTCATAGTTTTTTTTGTACATAATTTCGTAATGTGTCCAATAATTCTCGGACACCCTTATATTGTATTTTTTATTTCACTCCTAACATCTAATAGACAAGGGGTACGCACTTTAGCTACATATTCCCAAGAGGTCCTTGAACAAAAGTTTGAGAACCACTGTTATAAACAATGCAGCGTTTTCAGATCGCACTTCCGTTGTGCTATCAATATGTACACTGGATGGCCACTTTGTTGCATACACCCCTTTTTTACCAACGGGAAGAAAATGCCCACAGGTGCTGCTGAGTTGTTGAAACAACAGATGCGTATAGCCAGATGAAACCTAGGTAAAACACTTAAATGCATTTTAACTTATTTATAACAATTTCAAAACATGGAAGTTAAAATATACTTAATCGATTTCCTGCCACACAGATTCTAACACTAAACTTAGATGGCTGAAAGACCGAAAAACCGTTATATGTGTAAATCCATCATATTTTCACATTTGTGCAGCCCAAAGTGTTTTCGCTGGTGACGCACAAAAAATATAAGAAGAGTAAACTGTAAAAATAAACATATAAAAACCAAATAAAAATGAATGCTGATTATTTACAAAACTTTCTCTACTTCTTTCAGCACATGTAATATTTCTTGCCCTTCACAAATGGCTGTCACTATTATGAGCGTTCTGTTTTACATTATTAATTCATCTAGTTCTTGGACTTCCTTTAGTCTCCACCAGGTACTTTAGAATTTAACACCGGTCTCGGAGATATTTACTCTTCCGTATGATACATCTGTATCATACGTATGCCTTCGTTAACTTTGTCTTTTAAATAAAAAGTACTAGACACAGATTTAATATCTGAATGACTACACCTTTCATAGCATTGAATCCGTGTATTTCGGACAGAGGCGTAACTAGGGCGGGGCAGACGGGGCGGTTGACCAGGGCGCAGCTCAAGAGAGGGCGCAAAAACCACTGCTTACAATTTGGTAAAAACTGGAATTGAAAATTTTTCGCCAGTTTCTGGTACATTTAAAATTCGAATTTCTTCCTCAAAATGTCCAGGGAGATGCTATATGCTCACATTCAGAAATGAAAGAAACATTCTATAGTTCATTCAATTAAAGAAAAACAGTGACTTTTGTTGACAACAATGGAGCCCACGATTTTTCCTTAATTCTATTGATAAGAATGTGATTTTTTGTTTTTAGTTCGATGAGAATACCAATGTTGAAGGTTCTCTGGTTGCTATTCTATCATTACTGTGACTTCTATAATTCACTGTGACTTCTATAATTTACTGTGACTTCTATAATTTACTGTGACTTCTATAATTTACTGTGACTTCTATAATTAACTGTGACTACTATAATTTACTGTGACTACTATAATTTACTGTGACTATTCAATCATTACTTGCGAGCCACGACTGGCAGCTGCATTCGGCCCGTTTGATGTGGTACCGAAGGTTCAAACTCCGAAGCAGCTATGAAAGGCAGTACAAACAGTTACAGTTTGATTGTGTCTTAGGCATAGAGATAACATTGGTTATGTCAAGCAGTGTATGCTTATACAAGCATACCGTACATATATATATATATATATGTGTGTGTGTGTGTGTGGTTTGTTCCGGGTGCAGAAATTACGCCTCTGGAAAATTTTGGCTTTACTGTTGCTATTGCCACTCTCGTATCCGCTACTTCCAACCACCTAATGGAACGTTTATTCGCACCAAATTATCATTACTATGAAAGAGCGTATGTCTAAATTCCCCAGTGTATCCCGCCAGATATCTGCTTTTCAGTGAAAACAGTCGTGATGATATCTGGCTTTAGAACAATTTCCTCAGATGGGTCAGAGTTCGAATCTACGTGAGACATGAATGGCGTGCTTGCCTTACCTCACCAGATCTCTCCCTTCCCTTGAACCAGTGGCTCTAACTTAAGGACTGGTTACTGCTCATTGAGTAGCTTATAACGGCCGCTATCCCCCCCCCCTTCGACACACCTCCATAAAGGTGATAGACATTTCCTGGTTTGTAAATTCCACTGCTTATTTCTTTTGCAAGCTTCTAACCGTATCAGTTTCTACAGCCAAACGGTAAGGTTAAAATCGGTTACCTATTTAATTATATTATACTGAGTTATACCATTAATAATGATCCCAACCGTTCTCAATTCACTGCTGAAAGAAGGCCTTCCTAAAGCTTTTCTGCAACTGTCTTGAGAAATTGTGTTCCATGTCACTGTGGATCGCTTTCGAATTTCATCCACCAATCTCCTAGATGATTTTCTAGGTCTTTTTCTGTTTCTTGATATTTTGTCTAGTATTTCAGTTGTCCAATGGTGGTCAGTTTTGGCAATTGTCCAGCCCATTGCCACTTGAAGGTCTTTACGCGAATCATGACGCCAATGACTCTCGTCATTTCCCACTATTCTTTTCTTGTTTGGTTACACCAAGCATGCATCACTCTGTGCTTTTCTGTGTTGTCCGTGGTCTCCGAGTTTTTTCAGTTAAGGTCCATATCTCTATTTCATAAGTATAAGAACTAGATGAATACACTGATTAAATGCCTTTCTTTTAAGACACAATGGTAAATTGCTCTTGAAAATCATAATGTTTCTTTCAAATGCACTCCAGCCAATACGCCTATTATTTTTTTTTTCGATGTAGTTGATGCTGGTAATTTGATGCTAAAGGTTGATGTGGAAGTCAGTTGCTCCAAAATTTGCCCCATCAGCAGACAAAACTTTTATTCAATTGATATCTTTATGTAAAAAATATACATATAACGTAGGGAAAAACATTTTTTAAAAGTTTTGCCAAAAATTAGAAAGGTAGGGACTTCAGCCTTCGTCAAACGGGGTCAAAACTTTGAGCAGTCACATCCTTGCATTTTAATAAACAACTAATTCAGCGTCTTGGTGCTTTATATAGGTTGTGATAAATTTAACTTGCAGTCTGCATCTTGTAAAAACTAATTCAAAACGTTCTTTCTGGGGACACAATATAAAAGTGTGCCTAATAAATTGGTCATCAGTGTACTGAAATTTTTGAAATTTCTTATGAACTTTCAGCAAAAAAAAAAAAAAAAAGAAAAAAAAAAGGTTTTCAGAATCAACTATGGTAGTAGCGGATCTAGAAACTTACCTGGGAGAGGGTTTCTCCAGCTTAAAAAAAAAAAGTATTCAGATTCAAATATGATAGTAGTGGATCTAGAAACTTATCGAGAGGGGGGGGTTGCACCGGTTTAAAAGAAAAGAGACTTTGCGGATGGCATACACGCAACTTGCGGCGCTGCCTTTTTGGCTTCGCAAGGCTTTTTAAAATTTTCCATTAAAAATTACTCTGATTTTTGAAATCACAAACTACGAACGAGAACTGAAAACTCAGCAATATTTTCATGGCGGCCAGCTTTTCAAAGAAAACCAACTTGATGCTTTTTAAATTTCACGTATGCATAAAATCTTTCAAAATAGAGTTTGATCCTTTCTATTCAGATGGGTTAATTTAATAGACAAATTTCCAGCTTGGAAATTTGTTTCTAGTTTTTGTTTACGTCCCAGTCGAGGTTCGTACTTCACTCACTCTGCCACCCATTCTGTCTCCCACATACTTCAAAGTCTACAACAAACGGTGACTTTCCCTGCTCTCAATTACTAATGATGGTGAAAAATACTAAAAAAGAAAAAAAGAAAAACAGAACAAAGCTCACCCACATTGCTTTTCATAATCAGTCAAACTATTTTCACTTCTGCTCTCGCCTTTCTCTCTTTCTGAGCCTCTAGCACTTTTTTTTTTTTTCTGCTGAAGCAAGAACCAAGCATTTTACCTCCTAATTTACAGGAAATTTTAGTTATAAAAACTTTTACGGAAACCTGTGGATTTATTACTATAATTTTACCAAGATAAATGCATTAATTATTTAGATATTGGTCCTTTAAAAAGGAAAAATCTGCGGGGGGGGGGATCTTTCCAAACGCTCCCCGCTGGATCCGCTGCTGAACTATGTTTCCCTCACTTGAGAAACTACTTAAGTCATTAAATATTCTAATGGCATACATGTTTTTCACTTAAATGCAAACACAGGTTTCTTAATGCAAACACAGATTTTGTGATTTCTTAACGCAAATAATTTTCAGATTTCTTAATGCAAACACATATTTTGTGTATATGGGACTTTGTCCCAACACACACAGATTTCTTAATGCTGGAACACAGAACCAGAATTGTGCAAACAGAGTTGCATCTCTTTTACGTAGTTACAATGATGAAATCCTTCAACCAAAAGTTTTTTCCCCCTTTAAAAGTTCTTACAAAATTTCATTATTATTAAAGAGTGACATGCTTTAAGATGTCTAAATAGAGGAAAATTTAATTATTATTAAAGAGTGACATGCTTTAAGATGTCCTACTATAAGAATGAGAAATGAAAAGTATTAGTCCATAATTTCAGTAACAAAATGCACATAGCACTAATCGTCAATTTTTATTTATATCTTACAAACGTTCAGAAATTATTGACAAGCATAAAACTTACATAACATCACTGACTTGCGACAGTTATCCGAATCACACATTTTAACTCCAGGGGCCGACACAGTATCAAAAAGCAAAGGTGTGCGCGTGTGTGTGTGTGTGTGTGAAACTCCGGTAATAAAATGCATCCAAATTGCCAAAATTATTTAAAAGTCTATCAGTTAATGATTACCATAAAGTTATGTTGTGCCTATATTTAGCATAATTTTCTTGGTGTAGGTTGTGACGTACTACAGAGGTGAAAACATGTGTCAAGACGAGAAATTTTCAGCGAGACATTCTGTCCGCGTAGCTCAGTTGGGAGAGCGACTTACTCCGGAGTGAGGGGACACGGTTTCGATGTCCGTCGCAGACAAACTTGTGTTTTCGCAGGGTATAATACATTACAAGGACTGACATTCTTGTCATTGAAATGCAGAAAGAAGTTTCCTACAAATTCTGCACTCAAGCCTTATGCTTAAAGACAATACTTACCTTTATAAAAAAATATACTGAACATGTTGTCAGGGACAATAATGAAGTATTGGCAGCTCGTAATAACTGTACTGCGGGATGCTCAGTCAGAAGAGAAAACAAACATAAAACACGAGACATTTATGTTATCGCTTATTTATCAAATAGGATAAAATTCGAGAGCATGCCGGAGTGACATCAACGAAAATTATCCAAGACATAGAATTTTTTAAGAGGCAGGGGGAGACCTTCGTCCAAGAGCCGATAGATAATTGCTAATGATAATTTATCATATTCCAATCATCATCATCATTGTTAACCATTATCAATTCACTGCTGGACGAAGGTCTCCCCAAGTTTCTTCCACAATGGTCTGTCTTGTGCCAGTCTCCTCCATATCACTCTCGCATACTTTCGAATTTCATCCACACATCTTCCATGTGATCTTCTTCTGGGTCTTTTCCTGTCCCTTGGAAACCAGCCTAAAATTTCAGCTGCCCATCAACGGTCTGTCCTTCTGGCATTATGTCCAGCCCATTGCCATTTCAGGGATTTTACTCTGATCATGATGTCTTCCACTCTTGTCATTTTTCTGATCCACGAGTTCCTCTTC
The DNA here is from genome assembly GCA_039090855.1 of Macrothele yani. Taxonomy (NCBI): domain Eukaryota; kingdom Metazoa; phylum Arthropoda; class Arachnida; order Araneae; family Macrothelidae; genus Macrothele; species Macrothele yani. Next base: position 15,547,164 of record CM077005.1, on the reverse strand, counting down.
TTATCTCTCCTGGTTACACCAAGCATGCATCTCTCCATGCTTCTTTGAGTTGTCTGCAGTCTTTGTATGTCTCTTTTAGTTTAGGTCCACGTCTCTGCACCATACGAAAGCACTGGAAGGATGCATTGATCAAACACTTTTCTTTTAAGACATAATGGCATATTGTTCTTGAAAATTATACTGTTTCTTCCAAAAGCTCTCCAGGCAAGTTTTATATGCCGATTAATTTTTTCATCAATGTGACCCTCACTTGATATCTGCTGTCCAAGATAAATGTAGGTATTGGTTATCTCCACTTTCCGGGTCCCCTTCCATCTTTTGTTAGGGGACAAAAACATTTATGTACTAGTTTTGCCTAGCTGAACAAGTTTGTAATTGACTTTATTGCCCTATCTTCAAAGGGGGCGCGATAGCCCCATCTTCCTCTCAAAAAGGGGGAGAGGGATCCCTCGTGGGGTTATTGTGTGCGCCATAGGGGGTTTCCTATACAACTGCATAAGAAGTAAATCGCTAAATGCTATTAGTTCGTTAGATATTGGCCTGATCAAGGATTTTCCTTGTAACCCTGTATCATCATTGTCAACCATTATCAATCCACTGCTGGACGAAGGTCTTTCCATGCCTCTTCCACAACGGTCTGTCTTGCGCCAGTCTCCTCCATGTTACTCCCGCATACTTTCGAATTTCATCCACTCATCTTCCATGTGGTCTTCTTCTGGGTCTCTTCCTGTCCCTTGGAATCCAATCTAAAATTTCGGCTGTCCATCGATGGTCTGTCTTTCTGGCAGTATGTCCAGCCCATTGCCATTTCAGGGTAACCCTGTATAATGCATATTAAATGAGTCTCACTGATTCGGTTTTAAATTTCCATTGAAACGGGGAGCAGACAATTAAGTTTACCCAAAATTATTGGTACATTTTTTATCCTAAAGGTACTGCTTCTAAAAGTTTGAAATCCCCCTCAAAATATTATTGGTAAATTTTTTTATCCAGAACGTGCTGATTTTAAAAGTTTGAAGTCGCCCCTAAGATATTCATGTAATATTCTGCAATTCATAAAAAAACAAGCAATATTTAGGGAATCATCCGAAGGTCAAATGGATTAGAATGCGTGAACTTTCAGTTCATCTTACCTTTAGGTCGAGGTTCGAATCCCAACAAAGCATGAATCGTACTAGCAGTCTCCCTTCCACGAAACCAGTACAAGGCCCTAAATTAGGGATGTGAGACTTCTCTTTAACAACGCTACACTGATAGTAAATGCTGCTTTTTTTAAGGACACAGCATCATGGTCGTTGTAATAAAATGGATAAATATTGTATAATCAACAACTCTTTGAAGCTTTAAATTCTTTAAGAGTTTCCCTAATGATCAAAGTTTAGGTAATAACATTGCAACACCTTCAGCTTGAAATGGCTATTTTCTTGCCCAGTGATCGAGAGTTCTATGCTCAAACTTTTGAGTTCTCTTGCAGTTAGCTGTGGTTTCGATTTTTGTGGCAAGACTGGGTGTTGCGTTCGCCATTTCAGAGCTGATTGTCTCCCTTCCTTGGAGCCAGTGACTCGAAATTTGGAATAGACAGCGCCTTAATGGAAGAGAATATTCATGAACCAACCAAGCTAAAAACAGGTGTCTGCTTCTTGTACTATTATTACTTCATAGAATATTTTTTCTTTTTCAGTGAAACAAAAGTAGGAACTTACATGAAAGCTCTTAAGAATGTTCGTTAACGACCAAAAGCGGTGGAAAAGTATGAATTGTCTAATTAGATCTTAAGATGGCTATTTCATAAATTCAGGAATTCCAAGTTTATAAACAAAATATAAACACAACCCACCCGATAATGATGAAATATAATTTTTACCTATACGCTAACAGAACTGTGCAGTAAAATAACACTCGTCAGGAACTGTTACAATCTTTGAAATTGCTTGAGAATTTCCGGTAAGGATTGGTACTGAACCATAAGTGTTTTTTTCACCACAAGAATGCATTATTCACAATGAAAATATGAATTTTTCATTAATATCAACAAGTTATCTCACTTGCAAAGAATTAAAATTAGTGTGATGATCGGACATGTTAATTGTAACATTACTACGCAATTATTAATACTTAAAAATGCGATTTGACTTATAGATAGGACAAAAAATTAAAAATTTAAACGCGAGGTTCAGTTTTCGCGCACTTACAAAATTACAATAAAACAGATTATCAAAAGTTGTTGCAATTCTTTAAAATAACTAAGGATTTGAAATAATCAGTAATATAATAACTGAATGTATATATCAACATTAAAAACAAATAATAATAAATGTATGTATCAACATTAAAACAATATAATAATTGAATGTATGTATCAACAGTAATAAAAAAATAGTTACTTAAAAAATATTTGTTACTTAAAAAATATTTCAAGGACTGACAAGCTTGAAATGAAATACAAACACGTGTTTCACATTGTGTTGCACTTTATAGACAGATAATTTCCCTGTTTTTGTATAATTATGGATAGGAAATGTAAAATATCTGCGGTTTTTTAGAATTTCATTATATCAATCAGTGTTCGAATTACCCAGTGGTCCACTGGCCATTGGCTAGTAAAAGTCCCATCGGACTACTGAAAAATTTGTTACTGACCAAGGTGGCCAATAAGTTGCTTTTTTTCTCAGTTTATTTTGGAGTTTTGTAAGTTTATAAAAAATTGAACCAGATTTAAAATCCAGGTTTCAGTATTGTTTCTGGTTCGAAATTCAGATATCTAGTACTCAGAAACTGAATATCGGAATTGCAAACCATATTTCAGTTTTATGAAATTTTGGTCCGGATCAAAATATTTGTAAGACAGCACCACTTTTTTTTTGCCCAAGTAGTGATCCTACAGTATGCGTCTTTTATAATGCTTTCCAACTGGAGGTTGAAGAACCATTTATACTCTGGCTTTGCCCATCTGTCAGTCCACATGAAAAAACCTCCTGCCTCCCACATTGAAGCAAGGTATTTCATGAAGATGTCTTTTGGTATGTTGCAAAGTGCTACACAATCTGTGAACTGTATGAATTGCACTGAAAGCGCATCATATAAGTGTACTTATAAATCAGTACAACACCCTGAATACTATATAGAACCATGTGCATACAAAATGTATTAGTATTTGTACATACATACATACATACTTCTACATGAATATCACTAAGCTGTTCTCTGGGATTCAGAGGTTAACTCCACAAAGAAAAAATAAACTACCAGATTATTTTTAACTGATTATTTACTTGCTGTTGCCGTATCAAACTTCTCCATTTACAACGATCTTGGGCCTCACTGACATCCATCACACGACACACACAAGATCTTTTATACTTCATACTCATGATCTTTTTCTCATGCAGACACTCCTGAATCTGATCCTCCCATGACTTCCTTGGCCTTCCTCTGCATTTCCTTCCTGCCACTTGGGCTAAAAAAATTCTTAGTAAGCATCTCATCACTCATTCTTTCAACACGCCCAAACCACCGAAGCATTAGTCTCCCACCTTGCTAACAACATTTTGCTTCACATTAAACAGCTGCAACACATCTTCACTCCTCACATGATCAGAACGTGTCTTGCTCCCCCACCCTCGTAAGTAACGCATTTCTTAACCACACAAACAGCTCTTACGCTTCTTCTGTACTACCCAGGTTACATTGCCATACGTCAGAGTAGGAACAGTTACACTCTCATACACAGCCATGCGGGAATCTCTTGAGAACCCATCATTCCTGTGAAAACCTCCCAAAGCAGCTGTGACTTTCAATGAAGAATTCACTTGCCTACCAATTTCACCATCCAATTTGTTCTTTCTGTCAAACATGCTTCCTAAATACACAAACTCATTCACCTGGTCAATCACTGTGCCATTTAGACTTATACTACATTCAGTACTACCAGTTCCTTTCTCAAAAACCATAACTTTGGTTTTTCCCTAATTTATATTCAGTTTAAATTTCATGCATACTCATCAACTTACTCTGCAACTCACTTTTGCTCTTTGCCAACAGGACAGTGCCTTTAGCATGCAGCAATGTGCACACCACGGATATCACCAAGACATAAACCAGTATTATCTATTTTGGCATCACGCATGCATGCATGCATCAAGAAATATATTAAACAGCCATGGTGACATTACACAATTTTGCCTGACTCCTGCACCAATAGAAAACCATTTTGATAAAACACCATTCACTCGTACACAAGCTCTACTGCCAGCATACACAGACAGCTTTTACACTATTAAAGTAACTGGGTTTTGTTCTAGAATCCTTAGGTTGAATGACCAACTGGAACAGTCAGCCGTGGGCTAATCCCCCACACTGTGGTGTACCTACCTGATTTTGTATAATTTCTGGAAAAGTAAAAATGAGTAACCACCAACTTTTGGTATACACTGGTTCTGCAAAGTGTTTTTCTTTTTGTTTTCAAATTTCTATCACTGCATAGCATGTTTTGTGCTTTATTTTTTTAGTATTATTTGTATGCGTACATGTGCACATTCTGTTCTAAATTTGCGATATACAACTTCGATGAAATTATACGTCATTTTCTACATACACCGATTTTTTTATTTTTTTTTTTCACGGACCAGAGATTTAGAAATTCGAGCGGTCCGCTGGGCCAGTAAAAAAAGATTTGTTCCTCATTCTAAGACTGAACAGTGATTTTGACTAATAAAGTACCAAAATTGAATAGTATGGTATTGCTCGTAATCAAAATAAAATCATCATAATCGATTCGAAAACTTGATTATTTGGAAGACTGACTTATTTTTTCATCAAAACGCAAGAACAATATTTTGTTGATCTCAAGTGGTGGAATTACCTACAGTGATCGCTTGTGGTAGTGTTCATTAAGTTTGAATTTCGGGTTAAAACATGGGAAGTTTTATTTTCTTACGGTGCTATTTCTCTCTCTCTCTCTCTTTTTTTTTCCTGAAGGTGACATGAATGACTCCCCTAATATAAGTTTTAAATGTTTGTAGAGGGTGGTTAAATTATGAAATAAATAAAAAGGTGAAAGATGTAAGGGTTATGTAATATTCATATTGCTGCTAAAATATAAAGCTGCTTTTGTTTCATACCAGTAATCAACCGAGATTTTTACTTAGGATTTTTTTTTCGATTGATGAGCGAGAGAGATGATGCCAATTATCTTTACCTTACAATTCTTTACCAGTTGTTTTAAGCGTATGGACTAACATAGCCCATTTTGAGGTATACTGCCTAGACATTTAATTAGGACCATATTTATATTATGTCTGGGGAAAGGTGCAACGACTGAAATAACAGTTACACGTAAGAATTACCATCGGGTAGTGTTGAAATGGGCAAAATCAACGTAAAACACTTAAAATTAAAGGGTGTTATTTATCATATTTTCTGAATACCGGAACTGGGATACATCAAATCAGTTTGTGTTTTTTTACACAGATTCAGTTATTAAGGTAGATTGAAATGGATAATTGTGGTGATGTTACTAAAGAAATTTAAAACACGTGCAGCTGTGGGTAATCAGCATTTATTCTATTAATTCAAAATTTTGAGAAAATCTCTGTACTGCAAGAGCTGGTTCCTAATTTTTAGTTCTCATACTTTTTTCCAGTTTTATAAATAACTTGTGTTTTCATACTTAACATGTACGACGCTACAACTAGGCTATACGCTACAGCCTATTACATTTTTTTAGCCCCCTCCCCCAAAAAATATGTTTAAGCAGTTAGAACACATGACAAGTGCAACAAACTAAGATTTTAGAGAACTTCGAAAAACGTATGTGAATGTTTCGAATTCAAAGAAATTTTGTTACATAAAGTGAATTTTTTGATACATTTAGTGTTGTATTATTCTGTGAAATGGAGGGAGTCCTTTGAGCCCATGAGTGGGAAAATAGCAAAACGACACAATTTTCGTAAGTATAGTTCAAAAAGTCAGCAGATATACCTTATTAGTTTACAAAATAAAATGCATATATAATCTTATGATAGCAAACACTAAAAGAAAAAACAATGACTTAAGTAAGCTATAGTGCTAAAGGTCATGGAGGTTCATATATATGTTCTCCAGTGCTACATACATTGAATAAATACAAATACAGTATGTACCTAAAAACTGTTGTTTTTTTTTTACTGGGAAAACATCCCGAACGTAGAATACATATATATGAAACTGATTTTTTTTTTTTTTTGTAAAATTTCGGCTATGCATTTTAAGATATCGCACCCCCCTACACACACACACACACACACACACACACACAGCCCCCCCCCTAATAGCCCCTATAAGATACTTTGCTCCCCTAATAAATAGCTTCCTCATAAGATACTTAACTCCCCTAACAGCCCCCATAAGATACTTAGCTTCCCTAATAGCCCCCATAAAGTACTTAGTACCCTGGTAGCTGCCCTAATAGCATCCCCCATAAGATACTTAGCTTCTGTAATAGCACCCCATAAGATGCTTGGCCATCACTAACAGCTCTCCATAAGATATTAGCTCCTTTGAGAGATCCATAAGATACATAGCTTCCCCCCCCCCAACAGACTCCATAAGAGCCCTCCTAAGATACTTAGTCGCCTTAATAGCCTCCATAAGATACTTAGTCGCCCTAATAGCCTCCATAAGATACTTGGCCTTCACTAACAGCTCTCCATAAGATATTAGCTCCTTTAAGAGATCCATAAGATACGTAGCTCCCCCCCCCCCAACAGACTACATAAGAGCCCCCTAATAGCCACCATGAGATACTTAGTCGCCTTAATAGCCTCCATAAGATACTTAGTCGACCTAATAGCCGCCATAAGATAAACACCCCTAATAGCCCCTCATAAAATATTTAACACCTTTGATAGCCTCATAAATTACTTAGCTCCCCTAATTGCTGCTATAAGATACTTAGCCGTAAGATATATACCTTCACAACTCTAAACTGTTAGCATCGCCGCTGATGGGTAAAATACGAGGGCAAATTAAATACGATGGCAAATACGAGTAGAAAATGTGAAATTCAGTCTGTGCAATTGTTTCTGCTATTATTTAAAATATTACAATCACTATAAATGTTCGGGTGTTTTTTTTTAGAATCGTGCTATCGGAGTGGTTCTAATAAGTGCTCACGAAACGCACTGTTTTGTGTACGTGGTTTTTTTTTTGGGGGGGTGGGGTGAAGTTTAATGAGCAAATATGATTGCCACAAACGGTTGCCCCGTCCCTAATTTAGGGTTACTAGTTCTAGGGAACGGGCTGAGCCCGTACCGTTACACATACATACCACCCATGCCTCACCACGGACTTAAACCCAGATCCAACTAGCCGGAGACAAGCGCCTCTGACAACTCACTCGGTTGCAATTTTTTTTGTAAAATTAGAGTAATAAAATGCACTACCAACGATCTTCGCAGTGATTGATTCTTCGAGAACTACTCGTTATGGTTATAATGCAGTACAAGTGAAATATAACTTGCTGATACCGCATTGTTTTCATAAAATTACACGTGGGAGCTTAAGTGTTGAAGGTTAAGTGGATATCCAATTAATAAAAAAATCTCAATGCATTGATTTAACAGAGAACACAGAAGACTGTCGTTCGAGTACTGCTTGTTTACATAAACAAACACCTTGTAAAGCTACTTGATTTATTTGCACTGTTAATTAATGTCTTTTTATCATGCGTTTATATTATAAGTAATTATATTTCATCACTGTATAATCGCTACCTTCACGAGCATGTGCTACTACACTAATCAACATAAACAACAAGGAACAACAACAAAACAAAACAAAACAGAATTAAAAAAAAAAAGAAGGATTGTGGGCGGTGCCGTACAGGAAGTAGGCCTACCTGGTTGAAGTGTCAAGACACATGCATGGGAAGTTGAATCGGCTGATTCTGTCGTAGGATTGTTTGGTTCTTCTTCAGCAGACACCACATTCGGATAGGGCAGCGCCGGCCGCTCCAGCGTGGCTTCTGAGCCCCCTGGTATCTCCGATCAGCACGCGGATTTCGTCACCGGACGGTATCGGACATTTTGTGGAAGCGACCGAGCACAGTCGGCGGTCGGAAACCATCATGGCTTCCCATGTTCTCCCTTGGATGTGTTGTATCGCCGTCCCGCTTCCATTTGCGTCTCACTGGAGCGCCGCCTCGCGTGCCGAGCATGAAGTTACAAATGGCCGCTGGCGAATGAGAAATCAGCCAATGGGCAGCAACCTTGGCTTATGCCATGGGTGTGAGCCGCCAACTCATCCACTTGCACTTATTATAATTGTCACATCGCTAATGACTGCACGTGCAAAGAGTCTCTGGAAGTCAGCGAACGGAAAGAATGTTAAAACCTCACTCATCTCAAATCACGGATTTCTTGTAACGAATGCATTTAATGAAATAATTAATATCCATGATAATTATCAAAGACACAATTACCGAAATGGATATCGTGGAAGGAATTTTAATGACTGACAATATTTTGACTTCTAAATCAATCTCATAAAGCATTCACACACACAAGAACATTTTAAAAATGCATTCTTATAAATTAAACCAACTTAAAATTAATGTGTCATAGCAAGATATAATGTTCTCAAGTCTGCACATATACATACATATAGCCAACACGGTGGCACAGTGATCTAATCGATGACTATTCTTCGAGAACGGTTCAGGTTCGAATCCCGGTGAGGCATGGATGTTTTGTCTGTGTTACGGCACTGGCTCTCTCCCTGCCCTGGAACCAGTGACCTTAATTTTTTTTTTTTTTTAATCAATATTTAACGACCACCGTGAGCACCTAATGGGCTGTAAGCAGTCGCCCATCCCGACCCCTGGTTCCAGGGAAGGGAGAGAGCCAGGGGCGTAAGACCAACACAAGATCCGTGCCTCACCGAGATTCGAACCCGGACACATCTCGGACGAATGATGAGAAACCATCGCTTCACCACTGCGCCACCGGGGCGGCGACCCTAACTTAGGAACGGGAGACTGCTTATAGCCCATTCATTTGCTCACAGTGGTATTTTAACCTTTAATCAAAAAATAAATAAATAAAAATGTACGCACACATATTCTCCTACATTCCACCCAGGTGGAGCAGGCTTTTAAATATTCGTCCGAGATGGGTCCGGGTTCGAATCCCGAAGAGGAATGGATGTTATGTTGGTCTTACGGCAGTAGCTGTCTCCCTTCCACGGAACCAGTGGCCCTAAATTAGGGACGGGAGACTGCTTATAATCCATTGTTGCGCACGGAGGTCGTTAACCCCCTCCATTCCCTAAAAGGTTGTTTACATTTCACCATCTTATATTGTATATATTTCTAAATTTATAATATTATCAACCATTATCAATGTCACTGCGACATGCTTTCTTAGTTCTCATCCACCCATTCTGCCTCTACCTAGGAAACCAGTATTTCAGTTATCAAACGGTAGTTAGATCTTCTAGCAATATGTCCAGCCCATTGTCATTTTAGAGATTTTTAACTTCATCATCACGTTACGTTTTGTTCTTATTGTGGGTAGGGTACGACCACCGTGACCACCTGGGTGATCTAAAAACAATCGCTCTGCTCTAATTTAGGGTCAGTTGGTTCCAAGGAAGGGAGAAAGCCATTGCCGTAAGACAAACACAGCAGCATCCATGCCTCACCGGGATTCGGACCCGGACCCATCTCGGACAAATGTTCAAACTCTTAGACCACTGCTCCACCGAGGCGGTCATCATGACGTCATCAGTCCTTTTTTTTTTTTTTAAATTGGAGGTTTAGCGACCACCGTGAGCAACTCAATGGGCTATAAGCAGTCGCCCGTCCCTAATTTAGGGTCACTGGTTCCAGGGAAGGGAGAGAGCCAGTGCCGTAAGACAAACACAACATCCATGCCTCACCGGGATTCGAATCCGGACCTCTTTCGGACGAATGATCATGGGTCATCGCTTAGACCACGACGCCACAGGGGCGGCCATCAGACGCCACAGGGGCGCCATCGACGCCACAGGGGCGGCCATCATATATATATATATATAACAAAATGTATTGACATAACCAACCTTAAAAAACACCATAATACCTTCAAATTGGAACTGAAGAACAGATTCTCTGCTTTAGAAGGCCTAACATCGGAAGAAGTGGATATTTCTGAAGTTAACAGAAAAGTAACCAAAGCTCTTATGGAAACAGCAACAAAATTAGCTGGGTCTAAGAACAAATTGCATGTGAACAAATTATCAGGAAAACCAAAATGTTGATGCAAAAAAGAAGAGTGATGAGGACAACTAAAGAAGATGTGACTTCCAAAGTGGAATATATAGAGCTATGCAAGACAGTACGAAAAAGTATCACTGAAGACGTAAGGAAATTCAACTGTGAACTAGTAAGGAAAGCAATTGAAAACAACCAAAGCCTAAAGATAGCAAAGGGACATCTCAGTAAGGGAAAAACAGATTATGGCACTGAGAAAAGAAGATGGTTCTGTAACAAGAAATAGAGGCGAAATTTTGACAAGAGTGAAAGATTTCTACTCCAAATTATATGAAAGGGATGATACATGTACTCCAGACATCATGAAAGGTACCAGTACCAGAGTTCTTCCAGTCCTTCCAGCAGAAGTTGCACATGCAATCAAGAACATGAAGCGGGGGAAAGCTCCAGGAGAAGATGGAATTACTGTAGACATCATACAAGAAGCAAGTGGAGAAATCGAAACAGTACTCGCCCAAATTTTCACTCGATGCCTTAATGAAGGGAAAATTCCTGAGGATTGGAACAACGCTACAATGATCTTGCTACATAAAAAAGGTGACATTGAGGATCTCAGGAACTACAGACCTATCAGCCTCCTATCAGTGGTTTATAAAATCTTCACTAAAGTTCTTTCACACCGCTTGAAGGGGACACTGGACATGGCTCAACCGAGAGAACAAGCTGGATTCAGGAGTGGCTACAGCACAATAGATCATATCCACGTACTGAGAGAACTAATTGAAAGAGCGAGGGAATATGAGCTTCCATTGTGCATGGCTTTTGTCGATTATGAAAAAGCCTTTGATTCGGTGAAACCATCAGCAGTTGCAATGGCTCTGAAATCCTGCGGTATTGAAGATGCATACATTAATATTATTAATAACATCTATGAAAATGCAAGTGCAAAGATTCGGCTGTTTGAAAATACAACACACATAAAAATTGGAAAAGGAGTGAGACAAGGTGACACCATATCTCCGAAGCTCTTTAATGCCACATTGGAAAATGTCTTTCAATCACTGAACTGGGAAAACAAAGGGATAAAGATTAATGGAGATTATCTAACCCACCTTCGTTTTGCTGATGACATAGTCATTTTTGCAACTACCCCATCAGAGCTACAGAGTATGATCCAGGAACTTGCTGACAAGAGTAAAGAAGTAGAATTAAAAATGAACTTTCAGAAGACAAAAGTGATGTACAATGCTTTTACAAGAAATGAAGATTTATCGATTGATGGAGAAAAGCTGGAGATAACAGACACGTACGTTTATCTTGGACAGCAGATATCAAGTGAGGGTCACATTGGTGAAGAAATTAATCGGCGTACAAAACTTGCCTGGAGAGCTTTTGTAAGAAACAGCATAATTTTCAAGAGCAATATGCCATTATGTCTTAAAAGAAAAGTGTTTGATCAATGCATCCTTCCAGTGCTTACGTATGGTGCAGAGACGTGGACCTTAGCTAAAAGAGACATACAAAGGCTGCAGACAACTCAAAAAAGCATGGAGAGGTGCATGCTTGGTGTAACCAGGAGAGATAAAGAAGAGGAACACGTGGATCCGAAAAATGACAAGAGTGGAAGACATCATGATCAGAGTTAAATCCCTGAAATGGCAATGGGCTGGACATACTGCCAGAAGGACAGACCATCGATGGACAGCCGAAATTTTAGATTGGATTCCAAGGGACAGGAAAAGACCCAGAAGAAGACCACATGGAAGATGGGTGGATGAAATTCGAAAGTATGCGGGAGTGACATGGAGGAGACTGGCACAAGACAGACCGTTGTGGAGGAAACTTGGGGAGACCTTCGTCCAGCAGTGGATTGATAATGGTTGACAATGATGATGATGATGATGATGATATATATATATATATCATCAATCCTCTCCCTTCCTCCATATATGTTCCATGTCACTGCTAGATTTACTCCCCAAATCTCTTCCACAACTCTTAACAGCCTGCTCTTAACCAGCTGACCACTTTTTTAAAATTATTTCTCTGGTGGTCCTGTGTCTGGCGCTCTTTGGCCGAACATGGCCATTGTGCCATAAAAATCAACCAACTAACCAATCTTCCACAACTCTATGTCTCGAGCAATTCTCTTTTATGTCACTCTGGGAAGCTTTCGAATTTCATCCATCCATTTTCCACACGGTCTTCTTCTGGCTCTTTTCTTGATCCAGTCTATTATTTCAGTTCTTCAACTGTGGTTAGTTCTCCTAGCAATATATCCAGCCCATTCTATCTAGAGGGACACTTCTACCATCAACTCTTGTCATTTTTCTGATCCATGCGTTTCTCTTCCTCCTCTTTCTTTCCTGGTTGCAGCAAAAACACATCTTTCCAAACATCTTTGAGTTGTAGACAGACTCAGTATTTATTTTTTAGGTTAAGGCCCATCTTTCTGATCCATAAGTAAGAAGTGGAGGAATGCCATGGCTTAAACGATTTTGTTTTACGGCATGTTACTATACTGCTCCTGAAAATTGCACAATTTCTTTCAAATACACTCCAACCAATTTTGATTCCTTCTTCAATATGGCCCTCGGATATAAATTGTCTAGTGTGCATGCGGCACGTATCTCAAATACTCCTAAATTCGCTCCACCAACCTGTAATTCTTCAGTTTTTGTAAAAGCGTTGTGCATCAATTTGTTCACCACTGTTTTCATCAAATTCCTTTTTTTTTCTAAGTTTATATTTTACCATATCATTTTCTAAGTTTTATCCCAAATGGCCTCCTTCTGGATCTGGTAGAGAGAGATGAATACATTTGACAGCTACAGGAAACAAGAAAGCCAACTCAAACGGTATTTTTTGGAATATACCTTTTAAAATATTACTTTTCAAGTACTATTTTCAAAGGGACACTGTGAGGAACTGAAAATACACGGCGGGAAATTTCATCGTACAAGTCTGTAGATCAATAAACTTAACAATTTGTAAAATATGAATATGTAATGTACAGGTGCGTTTTTAGAGGGAGACAAGGAGGTTTGCTCCTCTGAAAGTGTTCCATTTTTTAATGTTTTTTTTAAATGCGACTTATATTAGAAAAAAACTGCTTTATTTTTTATAACACTGCTTCAACTTATATTAAAAAAAAATGCTGTAATTTTTTCTTCTGTTTTTCATTAACTTTTATTTTGTCCTGGTGGATTTCAAAAACTTCCATTCTTTGTTACCCCCCTACCCCCCTCCAAAGAAAATTCTATTAGTATATACGCCCCTGGTAATATATTATTTCCTTGTACTTGCAAAACTGAGGATGTAGTCAGTAAACCAAAGGCAGGTTAAACTTTTCCGAATTCAATTATTGAAAGACATTTTGCAATGTGATATTGAAGAGCTACGTAGATAAGGTGTCATCTTGTCTCCTACTGTATATAGTGACCGGAAAGGACTCAGGAAAATACCACGCGAAATGGTTTGATTAAATCGGAAAGCATGCCGGAGTGTCATGGAAGAGAATAGCTCAAGACAAAGATTTGTGGAAGAGACTTAGTTGGGGGGGGGGGGGCTTCATGCACCCAGTGTACTGATAGTGGTTGTTAATTATGAAGATATACATCTGATAGAATAGTTATTCATTATACACTATCTACCAACAAGTAATTGGACACCTGTGATAGCAAAGGAAAACGAAGTTTATTCACCTTCAATAGTTGGTGGAGCCTCCACGAGCCGCGATTACAGCTGCGACCCTCTGGGACACACTCTCAACCAAGCGTTGAACGACGGCTAGCGGTATTTTCTTCCACTTGGCTTGGAGAAGACAGGTCAGTTCCTTCACCGATTTCGGACGGTGGGGGCACCCCTTAAGTCGACGCTCCAACTCGTCCCAGAGGTGCTCGATAGGGTTACGGTCCCATTGTCATCATACCAAGCCATGGTGGACCTCGCAACATAACAGGTGGTATTGTCATCCTGAAAGTAACATGGGTCCATCCCGTAAACTGCCACAACGTAGGAAGCGCATGGTCATCCAAAATGGTGCAGTAGGTCTCGACGTTGAGTCTACCAGGAATTGCGACCAAGGGTCCCGTGCCATACCAAGAGAAACACCCCCATAGCATAATTCCCCCGCCGCCGAACTTCACAGTTGGCACAATACATTCCGGCAGGAGGCGTTCTCCAGGCAGACGCCAAACCCAGACCCTCCCATCCGAATGGTAGAGGGTTAACCTTGATTCGTCGCTCCAGAGAACCTGTTTACACTGTTCAACGGTCCACTGTCGACGTTCTTTGCACCACGTTAGCCGAGCAGCGCTATTGAACTTGGTGATCAAAGGCTTGTGGGCGGCAGCACGCCCATGATAACCGAGCAGATGGGCTTCCTTACGGATGGTATTCATCGAAAGAACACTCCCGGATGCCTGTTGAAACTCCTCGCGGATGTGGTCCATCGATTTTGAGCGGTTCTTCCGAATTTCTCTGGCCAGCACCCGTCGGTCTCTAACTCCCAGTTTTGTGGGTCTGCCGAGTCGGAGCACATTCCGACAGTCACCTCTCATCTTCCACTTGCCAATCACGTAGGCCACTGTCGATTTTGGGTACTTCAACTCGCTGGATATGTCACGTATGGATCGGCCATTTCTGTGATACCCGACGATTACACCTTTCTCGAAATCAGAGAGCTCCTAATTGCGTGGCATCTTGCATGCGACTGGTTGCATTGTTGTTTCCGACACGATATTTATCGGCGGCGGCCGTGACGTGTATCAGGACCGCAGATATCGCCAATTGCAGGGGTGTCCAATTACTTGTTGGTAGATAGTGTACATCAGGTATACACTGATGTTCAAAATTAAGAGAATTTTCACATTTTGTCGAATTTCTGAAAAACTAATAGACACATTTTAATTAAATTTTGTATGGATACACAGTATCAGAGAAAACATTATACCATGCAACAGTCATGGTGCGCACTCATGATCGTCAGTAAGGCACATCAGCGCAGGAATGTCCAAAATCCACGTTGCAAGATCGAACATAAAATGACTCTAATATAGGGTATGGTCCCCTCTCACAGTCATGCAGCTCTCACAGCGTGACGTCATACTGGAAACGAGGCAGTTGATGAGTCCCTGTGGCAGTCGGTCCCACTCCTGCGGCAACGCAGTTTTCAGCTCCTGGATGGTTCTCGGAGGGGGGTGGCGAGCTGCAATTGTCCTCCCAAGTGCGTTCCAGACATGTTCGATTGGGTTTAGGTCTGGGGATCGGGCTCGCCAATCCATTGGCCGAATATCCTCACTTTCAAGATGATCGTCGACCAGGTGAGCCCTATGTGGACGAGCGTTAAAGTCCATAAAAAGGAACCGAGGGCCAACTGCGCCCCTGAAAAGTCGAACATAGGGTTGTAAGATCTCATATCTACACCTATCTCAGTCAGGGAGCTTCTGTCAAGCACATGGAGAGGGTGCGGCCGTCCAAAATGTTGCCTGCCCAGACCATGACACTTCCGCTGCCATAGCGGTCCCTTTCTCGGATGTTGGAGGCTAGGTATCGGGTCCCAGGTTCTCTTCAGATGAAGGTACGTCGAGAATCAGGGTCCAAGCTGAATCGCGACTCGTCTGTTAAAAGAACGTTGACCCACTGAAATCTGGTCCAATGCTGATGTTGTCTGCACCATGCTAAATGCGCTCTCTTGTGTGCTGAAGTGAGCGGGACGCAAACAGCGGGTCTTTTGGCGAAACGCCCTCTCTCTCATGAAGCCTTCGGGAAACAGTAACCCTTGAAACTCGGGTTCCAGTGTATAGCTCACGAGATAGCTGTGCAGCAGTAGCAGTCCTGTGATGTCTCCCTTAAAGTGCCAAATAAGGATCTTCATTGGCCGTCGTGGCTCTTGGACGACCTTGCCCAGTCCTTCTCGATATGGATCCGGTGTCCTTAAACAGTTTTCACAAATTGCAGACGATACTGTGCGTTACACCGAGCTCTGTAGCAACCTGCACTTGCGATTGCCCTGCCTACAATCTACCGACGATTCTCCACCTCATTCCGCCATCAATACGTTCGTGGCAACTCATTTTACCTGATTGCTTATGAAATTGAACCAACTCCTGCAAGAAACACACCGAATGTCGCCGAGGAGTACGCGCGATCTAATCGAGGAAGAAGCCACGTGTGCTTTATCATGCCCTCCGCTGTCACAGCTCCGCCCACACGCACGTGTACGCTTACGTATTCGACACTGCAAATTTGCATTCTTATTCGGCGGCTTAATTTGTACCTTTAGTTCCGCACTTTTTGTGAAAATCGACAAAATGTGCAAAGTCTCTTAAATTTGAACACCAGTGTACATATATAGATACACATCAGATATGCATCTGATATAATGGTTGTTAATTATGGAAATATACATCTGATGACATACCTTGAACCGCGATTATTCACTGATAGCTCTTCTGCGTTCTTGGGTTTTGAAAATTCTTCTAGGCAAATTTGTTTTAGATTGATTGAAGTATTTGAGTTCTTCTATATAGTATTTGTATTTTGTACGTAAACATCATCAACCATTCTCAGTTCTCTGATAGGTGAAGGTCTCCTCAAGGCTCTTCCGCATTTTCTTGTTTTGAACAAGTCCCTTCTATGTCACTCTGTCACAGGGTTTGCCTAGAAGAATTTTCGATACCCAAGAAAGCTACCGGGAGGACAGAGATAGTGGTTGTCCTCCCTGAATGGTCATTCCAGGAGAGTAAGGTCGTGCTCTGGGGGATGTAAAAAATAGAAATTGTAACTAAAAAAAAAGTTACACCCTGTATTTTCTTTTTAAAGGCTTTAATTAGTCTCATACAGTATTCTTCGCAGTTAACTAGGGTACATAGTAACATACACTACGAGATGTGAACATTTCATATCCGTGAAAGGAATTCCAAAACAGTGAATGGAGGCATGGAAAACAATATGGTGATATGCCTGACCTCCATGAGCTTTTTGAACATGTCGTTGGGATGAAGAGCTAATAAATCATTTGTGCTCTGTCGCAGAAAGCTCTCTGAGTGTTTAACCTTGAACGGAATTTTTCCAAACCCTACCCCCAAAGCTTCTTCCTGTTGTTACGTTCACTGTCCGATACTCATTCGTTCCGCATTTCTGTGGAGTGTTGTTTAGTTGACGTTCACTAACGCTTACGCTTTACTTGGTATTTACAATCTGTGGTTCTTGGATATTTACGTAGTTTTTACATTTTTAATAAAATTATTTCAAAAACCTGAAGTGCGATTTTTAAACGATCAAAGTAAAAACCATGTATTATTTAAGGAGAACTCGAAGGGGCGTAATTTCAAGTCTCGCCCTCCTAGATAAGAAAAGCTTGCTATGGTCCTGCTCCGGCATGCTTTCGAATTACATTTAACCATCTCCCAAGTGGCCTTCTTCTGCGCCTTTTCCTGTCTCTTGATATATCATCATCACAATTAACAGCCAGTATCAGTCTGCTTCTGAATGAAGGTTTCATCAAGTCTCCTCCACAATTTTCTGTCTTGAGCCAGTCTTTTCCAAATCACTCCAGCTCGATTTCAAATTTTTTCATGCACCCATTTTTTCACGTGGTTCTCTCTTTTTTTTTTTTTTTTTTAGTATCCAGGCTATATTTGAGTTATTTAACTTCTTGCAATAAGTTCAACCCATTCTCATTTCTGGGCTTTTACCTCCATCATGATATCACGAGCTTTTGTCATTTTCCTGATGAGTTCCTCTTCCTTTGTTTCCTGACTATATCATACGTAGACCTCTCTATGCTTCTTTCAGTAGTTTCCTGCTTATGGATATCTTTTTTTCGTTAAGGTCCATATCTCAGGTCCATAACTAAGAACTGGAAGGATGTACTGAATTTTTCTTTTAAGACATAATTGGTAAATAGTTCTTGAAAATTGCATTGTTTCTTCCAAATGCTATCCTATCAAGTTTTATGCGCATACTTATTTCTTATTCCATGTGGCCCCCGCTTGAAATCTGTTGTCCAAGGTAAAGATAAGCATCGGCTATTTTTAAATTTGCCCCATCAACTTCCAAATCTTCAGTTTTGGTAAAATCATGGTGCATCAGTTTTGTTTTGTGTAAGTTGTTTTTAAACCCACTTCTTCGCTCTTGTTACCAAGTTCCCGGATCATATCCCGTAGCTCTTAGTGGTACTTGCAAAAATGAGTCGTCACCAAAACGTAGGTCGGTTAAGCAATCTAAGTTAAATCTTTATTTCTATGTCATTCCATTTCGGTGATTGAAAGACATCCTGCAAAAGGGCATTGAAGAGTTTGGAAGATGTATTGTCACTTCGTCCCAGTTCCTTTCCAATTTTCATAAGTGCGATGTCCCCGAAAACAGCCGAACCTTTGTAGCAGCATTTTTATAGATGTTATTAATAATACAGACATATGTGTTTCCAATACTACAGGATTTTAAACATATTAAAACTGCTGATGGTTTCACTGAATCAAAAGCTTTTTCATAATCAATAAAAGTCATACACAGTGGGAGTTAATATTCATTCATTCTTTCAGTTAGTTCTCTAAGTACATGGATATGATCTATAGTGCTAAAACCTCTCCTGAATCCAACTTTCATTTTGGTTGAGCCAAATCTAGTGTTTCATTCAAGCAATGCGACAATACCTTAGTAAAAATTTGGCAAGCAAACGGCTGACAGGTTGGTAATTCTTAAATATGCACTGGCGGAAAGTGAAAAAAGAACACCAAGAAGGAATTGGCGGACGATCATGAAATTTACATATGTTAATTGGGTCGAGTTTACATAGGTGTGATGTTAATTTCGGGACCAACCGTTGAGCGCTTACGCCACAACACGACATAATATGCAAATTATCGTCGGTGGTATTTAAGGAGTACGGTGAAGTGAATGTAATCAGTCGTCGGCGTACGGACACGTGCGAAGACACTGAAGAAGCTGCAATGCCTGGAGATGAAAGACGTGTAAGATTTCAGCAGTTATCGGACTTTGAGCGAGGTCGTCTAGTCGGACTCCGCGAGGCCGGGTGGTCGTATCGTCGTATTACGCAGCGAAATGGACGGGAAGTATCGGTGGTGGTACGATGGTGGCGTAGATGGTCCGAGGAACATTCCCACACGAGAAGACGTGGAACCTGGAGTCATAGACGGACTGATGGGCGGACCGATCGACGCATAAGAATAGCAGCGTTGTCAAGCAGAACATCCACTGCGACGCAAATCCGAGCTGCTGTTGCACCTGAGGTGACTGTGCGAAGAATCCTCAACCGTTTACTGGATGCAGGAGTACGTGCACGTGTGCCTCTGGCATGTGTACCTCTGACTCCAGCCCACCGTCAGGAACGGCTGCAGTGGTGTCGCTAACGCCTGCGCTGGAGAACGCAATGGTGATCTGTCGTGTTCAGCGATGAAAGCAGATTCAGCTTGGAAGCCTCCGATGGCCGTATGCGTGTTCGCAGACGCACAGGGGAGCGTCTCCACCCTTCTTGCATCCGCCAGCGACGCACAGGACCTACACCTGGTCTCCTGGTGTGGGGAGCGATCAGCTATCACTCCCGTACACAACTAGTGTTTGTACCGGGTACGTTAAACAGCACCTCCTGCATCAACAACATCATTCAGCCCGTTGTTGTGCCATTTGTAAGGTCGGTCCATCGTGGTGTTTTCTAGCAAGATAACGCACGCCCACACATGGCACGTGCAACGCAACATGCACTTCAGGGTGTGAGACAACTTCCATGGCCTGCACGTTCACCGGATTTGTCCCCCATTGAGCACGTGTGAGATTTTATGGGACAACGACTTATCCGGTCTCAACGGCTAGCCACGACCATCCCCGATTTACGCGTCCAGGTTGAGGATGCTTGGAACTCAATACCCCAAACTTACATCCAACATCTGTACGACAGACTCCATGCCAGAATTGCACAATGTGACGCAGTTCATGGCGGTTCAACCTCGTACTAACCATGTTACATGGAAATGTTATTTTTCAGTTTACCAGCAAATACAGCTGTATTTTGCCATAATGTTTTGATCACGTTATCCTCTGTATTCCGTTGTTATGCTGTATAAATTTCATTGGTATCAGACGTCTCCTTCTTAGTGTTCTTTTTTCTCTTTCCGCCAGTGTATATGTTTGTATATGTACACAACATTTGTATGTATATATACACTATATTGACAAAACTCACCGGACACCTAGAAGAGAAACACAACATAGCATTTATTGACATACATTAGTGCGATGTCGGTCAACCTTTGAGAGACATGCTTCTACAAGGTTTTGGAACACAGCGATAGGTATGCGCTTCCATTCAGTATACAATTCTGCCGCTAACTGTTACTTAGTAGTAGGCCTTGGTTCCAAACTTCTTATGCGGCGCTCTAATTCCTCCCATAGGTGCTCTATGGGATTAAGATCAGGGCTCTGTGCTGGCCAGTCCACACACGATACGGAATTATCGTCAAATCACACCGTAACAGTCCTTGCTTTATGGCTCGACGCATTATCCTGCTGGTACCAACAAGGCTCGGCTCCATAGTATTGCCACAGAGTTGGTAGGGCATAATTGTCCAGAATATCGAGGTAGACATGCTGGTTAACAGGTTTGTCCACGATAACCAATGTGCCGGGACTATACAGTGAAAAACGCCCCCACACGAGCACACTGCCAGCTCTAAACTTGACCGTAAGAACAGTACACTAGGTGGCAAAGAGCGTTCACCTGGCTGCCGCCATGCCCACAGAAGGCCATCAGACTGATGGATCGTGTGTCTGGATTCATCAATCCATAGGCCCGTTTCCATTGATCTACGGTCCACGATAAACGTTCTTTACACCATGCTAAACAACGAGTAGCATTCCGAGTGAAGATGAAAGGCTTATGAGCAGCCGCACGATCACGGTAACCCATGGAATGAAGTTCTCTGCTGATGGTACGTGTACATACCGATGTTCCACCATTTTTGCTTTCTTGTACACTGAGGTCTTGGGCAGTACGTGGTCGACTAGCTGTAACGACTCTCCTGAGTCTTCGATGTCCTTTATCATTGATTCCCTTTGGTCTGCCGGTACGTTTTGCTACTTCAGGCACGCCATGTGTCTTCCACTTATTCAGTACATTCAAAACAGTTGACTTGGCTATGTTTAAATGCCTCTCGGTTTCTCTTATGGAGAATCCACTAATATAACACCCAACAATCTTTCCTTTCTCAAAGTCAATTCTCTCCTGCGGCGACAGTTTCACTCAATCTTACAGTGCGATATGATCGCGGTCAGCTGCAGGCTTGTTTTTATACCGTGTGCAGCTGTACCGCGCATCTTAACAATGCAGCAGATCGGTTCATGTGCTTTTGAAGGGGTGTCCGGTGTCTTTTGTCAATATAGTGTATATACAGGAACCGGTATGGAAATTATCTTGAAAACCAGTAGGAATAGCATATGAGTTAACAGTTTTTTCACTGATTTTTTTTTGTGTTTATTTGGGGGTTAAACAACCACCGTGAGCAACTCAATGGGAATGAGCAGTCGTCCGTTCCTAATTTAGGGTCACTGGTTCCAGGGAATGGAGAGAGCCAGTGCAGTAAGACAAACACAGCATCCATGCCTCACCGGGATTCGAACCCAGACCCCTCTCAGACGAATGGTCATAAGCCAGCGCTTAGACCACTGCGCCCTCGGGGCGGCCCCGGACTTTGCAAAATCACAAGATCTATGTGGACCACAGTTTCAGAAGCAGTACATTTGAGAATATGAAATCCCACGGGGTGTTATTTGTTTATTTTTATTGGGAAATTTGAGAACCACCGCCACACAACAACTCAGTAGGCCATAAGCAGTAGTCCATCCCTAATTTGGGGCCACTGTCTTCAGGAAGAGGAGAGAGCCAAAATGCCTCATCCGAAACTCGAACTCAGACTCAACTCGGATAGACAATCAGAAGCTAGCGCTTAGATCACTGTGCCACCGCTGGGCAGATGAATGTTTTCCTGGCTTGCTTGTTTGGAATATCTGTAGCCATTATTGCAAACTGTTTTAGTTCAAGCTCAGCCTTGCAGAAAAAGAAAGATTCCGCATGAAAGAGAAGACTTGGCAAAATCAACGTGGTAAAGAGTCCAAATCATTCTTGGAACTGCCATTTAATTCTTCGATGGACATATGACAAGAGATAACTCCCTTTCCCAAGCATTCACACTTTCAGTTTACATTAAAACTAAAAATATGCAACAGCCTTGGGAACATATTATTTTCATTGAAATTCAAAAAATACTAGGCAGCAAGTCTTTCTTTTTTTTTTTTTTTTTTTTTTTTTGATTGGGTCATTTAACGATTATCGTGAGCAACTCGATGGGCTATAAGCAACCGCTCGTCCCTAATTTAGGGCCAGTGGTCCCAGGGCAGGGAGAGAGCCAGTGCCGTTAGACCAAACCAAGCATCCAAGTCTCACCAGGTTTCGAACCCGGATCGTTCTCGGATGAATAGTCACAAGCCACTGCTTAAACAGTGCGCCACCGGAGCAGCGTAGAATTACCTGGGGTAAGCAAAACGGGCTGAAATCAATTATAAGAAACCAGAGTTGGAAACTGGTCAAAAATTTCGGACCCGGACGTGCCATAACTGGACCCGACCCGGACCCGATCCGACTTGATTCAGACCCGTGACTGACCTGGACAAATCTGCTTTGAACAATAAATTTGAAACTCAATTTATACTGTATATATGCACATATAAACGTAATATGTGCATTCATCCCAATAACTGCTTGATATTTAATAACTGAAATCCTTTTTTAATAATAAAATTTGGTTACTTGCTAAATATTAGTGTCATTTTTAGTGCCACTATTTTGCGTAATCCAGAAGTAATGGCTGACTATGACCGTCAGCATGGAGGAGGTATATTACAAATGGGAACCATTATTTACGATTACACAAATGTATTAAGATTTTTCACTCTTTCCACGCTTTGATGGAGGTGCTCATACTTTCACATGGCTCGCTAGATTTTTGGTTCCATAATCTTTTATTATGCACCGTCGACATCTTTCTCTGTAATTATACACTTTCCACATTTTGTACAACAAGCAAAACCAAACAACACAGAAATATTCATCGGTTTCTTAATGAGACGAAACAATTTCCAGTATTCACTCTTCCCCTTGTGGTTTTCAACAAGCACGTATTTGTTAGCCTCGGCGCCTTTCTCAACCTCCTTAATATTAAATCCATCCATATTAACAAATAAGGAGTTAATTTCGACATGACATGTCGTGAGAACGTGATGTTAGCACATCAATCGAAAACCTCTGAATGCTGAATGTAAAAGATGTGATGTGAAAAGTAACTCTTAGTCATACAGTGAACTTCGCACGGAGAGAGTGAATCAGCTGAGAAGCAGGCGAATGGCGTTTGCCTGTACCTTGACCTGGACAATCGCACTGTAAAAGAACGCAAAGGAAGTATCCTTTTACGATATGGTGTCGGTATGTCTGACGTCGGTCGGTGGAAATCTTCGTTGCTTTAAGAAAGGGACGACAATACTTTTGCATGGAAAATCATTATTCATCCGTGGGCACCAGTATGGACTACAGACTTCTATACAACGCGCATTTTTCTTTGGAATATATTTTTCGCTTTTCAAACATAAAACGGAAATAAAACCGGGTCAAAATCTGGTCTGGAACACCTTGACCCGACCCGCTGGACTCGCAAGAAATTGTCGACTCGTTGACCCGTGACCATCTCTGTAAGAAACACATTCGCTGTTTAAGAACTGAGCTGAATGCGGCTAAAACGAATGAACTTGCGCATCAGAAAGCGTTGCTTTCACTTTAGCTCTGCTAGACAAAGTGGTTACTTAAGATGATTGACACTAATCCTCTCTGACTGATTAAGGGCAACTAAAACAGCGGCGACGAACATAAGAGAAAAGATGTTTGAGACACTAGTTTCTACCTAGTGGCACGATGTCTGTGTCAGGGAATCAGTCCTTTCCTATCGTGCCTTGTGTCACGAAGCAGCGAATAAAAGGCTAGAAGCGAGCGCTTGTAATCATTGACAAGTTTACGTTCGGTACTGCTGAGGTGAGAGGGGAAAAGGAATTGTTTTGGCGTAGCTTTAGTAAACCCGGTCGCTATGTAAACATTTCTGTTTGGGGAGGGTAGAAAATTTATGGCACCATTTAGTTCAGGCACATCTGCCGCTTAAAGGCTAAATTCACGAAGGCTGACTCCTACACGTCTTAGATGTCGGTAAACTCTCTATCGAAACAAGAATATTGAGAGAAAGTACAGTGTGAGCCAAAAGTCTCTGTACACCTGACGTACTGTGTGGTGTGCGATATATCGAAGACGCATAATTGGGCCCATATTCTTCGGGAGGGTGGGGGGCATAAACGCGGCAAGGTATTGTGACAATATCCTGTACCCATTCATCCGGCACTTAACCGAGAAGGAAATTGTTAATGGCTACTTCCAGCAGGATTCCGCTACGTCTGCTTCTGAAACAGAATCATCTCGAAAGTCATATGGCCGCCACGTTCGCCAGATCTCACGCCTTCACGTTATTATCTGTAGGGTTTACTGAAAACCCTGTTTACAAGAACGATCCCCTTCCTCTGCCGGAACTACAGAAAGCCATCACGACAGTAATTAACAACATTTCTCCGTTGGACCTGTCACATGTCTTTGAGAACATGCTCAGACGCGTGGATGCATGCCTATTGCCTACACACAGGAGGTGGCCATTTCCAGCACTTATTGTAGCAGGTACGCTTTTAGTTGTTGTGGTTGTATTGCCTTGCCAGGTGCACAGTGACTTTTGGTTCACCTTGTATTACTTGGTAGGAAATTCCGAAGTTTCGATAAACAAAACTGAATTAGTTGGCAAAACTAAAAATTCATTGCTTATTTATTTTCACTTTACCGTCACTTATATGTCATCCTGGAGTTTCTTTTTATCTCACTACATACCGTGAACGGCATGTAGTGAGATAAAAAGAAACTCCAGGATGACATATAAGTGACGTCCACCCACATGTTACGTGCCACGTGTCAAACAGGTCGGATCGAAAACTTGTTGATTCCTACTTTTTAGCACGTCTTTTGTAAAAAAAGACCGTGCTTATGTTACCGGTTTGTCGTCCGTCCGTCCGTCTGTACCCACGATATCTCTGAAACTATTAGCCCGATTTGAAAATTCTTTTCGCTTTGGGAAGCTTGAAATATGCGAATGATGATCCTTCATTTCGTTTTTGTTTTTTTTACGATGTACAATTTCGCCGCTAGAGGGCGTAAATGCAGATGATGTCGAATTCAAAAATACGTTTTATTCCATATATTTGCTCCTAAACATCCGATTGAAAAAATTCTTTTATCTTTCGATTCCATTTATGTCGAAGAGTATTTTAGATATAGTTACTTTTTCAAATTACGTATAGATTTTCCGCTAGGGGGCGTAAAAGTAAATTACATTTTCCCCGATAACTCTTCTTCTAACACTCCGATTTGAAAAAAAAATTCTTCAGCGGATACACCTCGTGATGGAAAATCTTTTGCATATAATTTCAAATTTTTGGTAAAGAATACTTTGGCCACAGGGGGGGGGGGGTTAGTTTTTTGCTTCTGATGCATTTGCCATAAAATCTGAGCTTCTAAAACATCGATTGAAAAATTCTTTCGTGGACTGATGCCACTCACATCGATAAACCTTTTCGGAATATTTTCTTCTTAAAATATTCCCCAGTTTCTCCGCCAGAGGGCGTAGATGTATATCTTATTTTTGTCAATATCTCTACTTCTAGGAGTCCGATTTGAAAAATTCCTTGTTTGTTGGATAGTGTTTGAAATGTGACATGTTTTTCATAAATTTCAAAAAATGTCAAGTAATTCATAGACTTTCCGCTTGGGGGCGTAGAGGTAAATTGTGTTTCTTCCTATATCTCTGCTTCTAAATCTCCGATTTGAAAAATTATTTCTTCACCGGATACAGATCCAGATGTGAAATCGTTTGCATGTAATTTCTAATTTTTATAAAAAATGGCTTGGCCACCAGGCGGCGTAAGTCTTAATTTTCGCTTTTGTTGTATTTGCAGCAAAATATGAGCTTCTAAATTCTCGATTGCAAAAAAAGTCGTTTTTGACCGATACTATACTCATGTCGACAAACCTTTTAGATACATTTTCTTCTTGAAATAATGCATGGTTTCTACGCCAGGGGTCGTAGATGTATATCTTATTTTTGTCGATATCTCTACTTCTAAGGAGTCCGATTTGAAAAATTCGTTCTTTGTTGGATAGTGTTTCCGATGTGAAATGTTTTTCCTATGAATTCAAAATTTTCAAGTAGATCATTGACTTTCCGCTAGGAGGCACAAAAGTTAATTGCGTTTTCATAGTTATTTCTGCTTCTAAAACTCCGATCTGAAAAAGTCTTCCTGTATCGCATACAAGACCTGTTGGAAAATATTTTTCACATAATTTTTAATGTTTGGTAAAGAATGGTTTGGCCACCAGGGGGCATAAGAGTTAATTTCGCCTTCTGATGTATTTGTAGCAAATTCTGGGCTACTGAAAACTCGACTAATTTTTTTTTTTTTTCTTGGACCGATACCGCTCATATGGGAAAACCTTTTGAGAATACTTTCTTCCTAAAATAATGCATGGTTTTCCCCACCAGGGGACGTAAAATCACATCTTATTTTTGTCGATATCTCTGTTTCTAAGAGTCCGATTTGAAAAACTCTTTCGGTGTTGGAGAGCGTTTCCGGTACGAAATGTTTCTCATATAAATTCATGTTTTTCTTAACGCACAAGTGTGCAACCAGAGGGCGTAAGCTCACGATTCCGTTTACAGCAATATCTGAGAGATTAAAAATCCGATTGAAAACTTCTTTCTTCCGTCAGATACTATTGTTTTCCATACCGGTTCCTTTGACTTCGAATAGCTTTGAAAAATTTTATTTGGGTCAGAACGGATTCAAAAGACGTACTTATTACACCCGAAAATTCGGTGTCATCTTTCTTGTTTGTTTTTTTTTTTTTTTTTTTTTTGTCGATGAAATAGGTTTTTATTGGTAAAAACCAGCGCAAATCTCTTGCAAGATACTCTTCCTGGTAACCTCTTTAACATTTCCCTTGCGAACAGACTCAGCTACTGCTGTGTCTTCATTAACCATTACCAATCTAACAAAACGGTCCAATTTGTATCCGAAAAATATTAAATTATTTGTTCGTATTAGATTTGCAGATGACCAAGCAATTATCTAATACTGAAGATGAACTACAGTATCTAATGCAAAACTTTGAAAGTGTATGCAAAAAATATGGTGTGAAAATTAACACAAAGAAAACGAAAACGTTGAGTCTCCAGGAAACCAGAAAATGTTGAGGTGATGATGAATGGAGAAAATGTAGAGCAAGTGAGACTATACAAATACCTTGGTAGTATGATCATGGAAAATGTGATATGGAAATAAAAGAAAGAATTAGCAAAGGAAAATATGCATTCTATAACAAGAAAAACTTGTTTATTAATAAAACGAATAAAAATTTAAAGAAAGGGCTTATTAAGTGCTATATTTGGAGTACAACTTTATATGAGGCGGAAACGTGGATAATTGGGAAAAAGGAAGCTAAAATCTTGGAGGCATTTGAAATGCGGTTATGGAGAAGAATGGAAAAAATAGAGTGGATTGAGAAAATTACCAATGATGAAATATTGCAAAGAGTTGAAGGAGAAAGGAATTTACTAAAGACCATAAGAAGAAGAAAATATAACTGGATAGGACATGTGTTAAGAGCAGAAAGCCTATTGAAAAGAATGATAGAAGGGAAAATTGAAGGAAAGCGAACAAGAGGAAGGAGATGACTAATGATGTTTTGACGATATATTGGGCACAGGAGGCTATTAAGAAATGAAGGAGGAAGCAGAGGAAACTGGAGGAAGAGAACTTGTTGATATACAGTTGGACCTGTCAAGAGACAGAACACTAATGATGGTGATTTTGATAGTGATTGGAAAGCTGCTTTTTAAAAGTAGCTTGCTACTGCTACAACTACTTTCTTGAGAAAGTAGCTTCAACTACTTTTTCCGAAAAGTAGCTAGCTACCTTCTGTAAAAAATAGCTGCTTTCGTTGCTTTTTTATATTTAGTAAGTTAAAAGCACAAATTCTTAGGATCATCCCTATATTTACATCCTTTCATTGGTAGACACAACAAAATAGCAAAGCAAATAAGCAAATTACACAAACAATATATATTTGCGCTTACCTCTTAGTTCGGATCATTATTTGCAACATATTTTAACATATTAATCCCGAAACTGCACTTTCCGAATGTTAAGATATGTAAAAATATTGATACGAAAGTTATCTTTTGAACCTAACATGTTAATTTATCTATCATCTGGTTTGTGCAGTTTTTCTGTACATGCGCATGCATCCTTATCTGCAACACCGACCCTGTGGACAAGTGGTCTGAGGCGTGGACTTCTGATCAGTCGTTCCAGAAGTGTCCAGGCTCGAGTCTCGGATGAGGGGTGGCGTGTTTATTTGATGGCACTGGCTCTATCGCTGTCGTGGAGGAACCTGTAGGCCCGAATTAGAGACGGACCATTACTTATAACCCTTAAAATTACTCATGATGGGCGTTAACCACTCCCCCCCCCCCAAATTGTCCACTGAAAGAACGCTGCATTTTTTCAATTAATTTTTAAAAACATGTTGCACTTCAAAGTGCAATGTATTAGATACATATCTCTGAACAGAAGGGAAAAAGAGGAAAATAATAATTTCTTTCTCTCCGTGAAAACAGCCAAAAGTACAGAGGGTTTTCACACATTTTTAAAACGTTTTTCCAGAAATATAATTGATGTTTAAAATAAAATTATTTCTTTCTTAAATGCTCTATCTGATAGCCCTTTCTTTGGACTATGAACCAGCATCTAGATTTCCAAGATAGAAGGGCATTTCTTAAAACTGGTAGTTGTATTTTATTCCACTCCTCTTCCACTGCTTTCCATAGTCCAATCATTGTTTTAGCTCCGCCTTTAGAAAGCGCTATTTTTAGCAGTCGGAAGGACCATTGGTAACACATCAGGGGACTTTGAAGGAATATGAGCAAAAGGTATAGGCTTGATACGCGTCTATTTTTTTCTTTTTTTCAAGAAACAGACTGGTAGACTTGGATGTATGACTGATAGCCTTATCCTAGTGAGGTTCTACTCTTTGAAGTCTCAGTGGATAAAGAATGGTATTTCTTCTTTAAGGTGGACGTCAAGTAATTTTGCTTCCTATACTTCCAATGGAAAAACTTCTGTACACATTTTCTTCACAATTAATGCGTTCCCAAGGATGAAAATTTGAACATCGATTAAAATAGCTTCATTTTATAACTTGGAATACTTAATATTTAAAAAAAATAACCGTAATTATGCAATCCGACATTTGTTTGTCTACTGAGGTCATCAAAGTACAGGTCGCGCCATCTTTTTTCTGGTTTCAACACCACCAAAGGAAAAGTTATTGATTTTTAATATAATTATGGTTATGTTTTAGAAAATATTAAGTATTCCAAGTTATAATATGAAGTTATTTTAATCGATGCTCAAATTTACATCCTTGGGATCACACTAATTGTGAAGGAAATGTGTACAAAAGTTTTTCCATTCGAAGTATAGGAAGCACAATTACTTGTCATCCACATTAAATATAGGTGTTAAAACATTATTTTGGTAATATGTAAAATTCATTTTAACATTCTTTCCAACTTTTCTTAACTTTAATTTCCCATTCTACGAGAAACTGGCAATAATCGTTAACCCTTTACTGAAACTTTCTTTGGATTCTTGGAACCAAGTTTGGAAGCCTCTTTCTGCTCTTTTGCGATAGTAAATCGACCTTTTCTTGTAAAAGTCGTTTAGGTAGATCCATGTTTCATTAATAGTCACAATAAATTTCCATCTGTCTCCGACTAAGTGATTTTCATAAAGAAGTCAGTCTCGTGTTCTGCGCTTAGTCACGTGCCTGTGCAAAATGCGGTGAATGTTATGCTTTTTTTTTTTTTTTTTCTTGCTTTTTTCAAGATTGGAATCTTTGTTTATTACCTTATTTACAGTTGATACAGAGGGTTTTGACAACTTAGTGATTGCTCTTTGGGTCGGTGAATTTTCTTTTAAGACCAGAGACCTTACTTACTTTGGAAATAGTCGTAAAAGTACGTACCTTCTTTGGATATTCGTTTGGTGTTCTTTTTCTTGTTAAAAGCAATGCTTGACAATTTCCTTCTCTATTATTAAAAATATTGCTCTTTTTATATTTAGAAATGGTAATTCCATGATTTTAACAGCGTTTTTTATACGAACATTTCTCTTCGTAAAGAGCAAAATCATAACCTTTATCCTCAGCTTGTTTATTTTCTTAGCAGACCATATGTAATTGCAGCAGACGTTTGTTTCGTGTTCATCTAACACGCTGTTGCCAGTTTTAATTCTCTGAATTTCTTTTATTTTCCGTAATTTCTTATCAAAAACGTTCTAAAACTGTGCAGTAAAGCATCAGCACATACCGATGTTTTATTACACTGCTTGTAGGTATAGAAGAAAACATTGATCTTCACAATTCCACATAAAGTGATTCTAAGTATGATTTCACCACTTGCGTTATGTTATCTTTTTAAATAGTAAATACATTATATCTATCCAGCAGGCAAAATAGTGTACGTAAAGAAATAGTTAACAGTTCGGCTGGCTTTCAAAATGTGAGTCAGGTACGTGATTGTAAAAAGAGCACACTCTCTGTTTCAACCAATAACGCTTCAGGTAATATGGAAATGTCATATTATTTGCAGAGTTTTTTTCTTCAAAGTATAGCGCGATGTGATGCTTAATTTTCAACTACAGTTTACTTCATCAACTACTACATTTGCTAATTTGTAGGGATGCTATACATGCGACGCTACTGTAAAAGTAGCGTGTTACTTCCGGTTGCTGGATTTTGATATATCACTTACGTAATATGTAAATATAATTTAACATGGAACTCAATGATACCGCATTATTCTCCTGTTTACGTGAATAACTATAATGCTCTACTTCACAGTCTACATGAAAGTTATTTCATTAGTTTAACACCCATAGAAATTTTCGTTTACCTTAATGCCAGCGATGTAGCCATTATTTTATTATGAAAAGGGGATCGAGTTGTTCTCTCTGCCCTTTTTTCACTATGATATCTTGATATCTATATCAATGCCACATGGCAAAGTATCATTCAATCATTGAACTGGGAAAACAAGAGGACAAAGATTAATGGAGATTATTTAACTCATCTTCGTTTTGCTGATGACGTAATAATTTTTGCAACTACCCGTTCAGAACTACAGAGTATGATCCAGGAACTTGCTGACAAGAATAAAGAAGTGGAATTAAAAATTAAATTTCAGAAGACAAAACTGATGTTTCTTGGCTTTCGTATAAGGAAAGAAATTAAGATTTTGTGATTGATGGGGAAAAGCTGGATGTTACCGATGCCTACATTTACCTTGGACAACAGATATCAAGCAAAGGTCACACTGATGAGGAAATTAATCGGCGTATAAAACTTCGATGGAGAGCTTTTGGAAGAAACAGTACAATTTTCAAGAACAATAGGCCATTATGTCTTAAAAGGAAAGTGTTTAATCAATGCATCCTTCCAGTTCTTACATATGGAACAGAGATATGGACCTTAACTAAAAAGGCCATTCCAAAGGCTGCAGACAACTGAAAGTGGCATGGAGATATGCATGCTTGGTGTAACCAGGAGAGATAAGAACAGGAACTCGTGGATAAAGAAAATGACAGGAGTGGAAGAATGATCAGAGTAAAATCCCTAAATTGGCAATAGGCTGGGCATTTTGTCAGAAGAATGGACCATCGATGGACCACCGAAATTTCAGATTGGATACCAGGGGACAGAAAAAGACCGAGAAGACCACCACATGGAAGATGGTATGGATGAAATTTGAAAACATGTCGGAGTAACATATAAGAGTGTGGCTCAAGATAGATAGTTGTGGAGGAAACTTGGGGAGACTTTCATCCAGCAGTGGGTTGATAATGGTTGACAATGATGATGATAATATCTATTCTATCAATAAATGAAGCGCTTTAAATACATTTTGTTGGTTGATTTTTCACAATACTTCCTTTCATATATTTATTTACGGTCCATTATGTCTTATACAGAAGTCAGTAGTAAGATAGCTTACTAATCAGCCATCTTTGGCGAAAATATCAAACATACATATCCTGATCCAAAAGTAATAAGACTCACCTTGCTTTTTTTCACATAAACATGCTTCTAAGCTATTGTCACCTTGCTGTTCTTCGCATAAACATTTAATCAGCAATGTCTGCTGCATGTTCTTTATGTAATCATTATCACAATCAACAAGCATTATCAATTCACTGCTAGATGAAGGTCTCGACAAGTTTCTTCCACAACTTCCATCGTGAGCCAGTCTCCTCCATGTCATTCCGACATGTTTTCGAGTTTCATCCACGCATCTCCCACAGGGCCTTCCTCTGGGTTCTCCCTATCCCTTGGAATCCAGTTTAGCATTTCAGTTGTACAGCGGTAGCGAGTTCTAGTAACATGTCCAGCTCATTGCTATTTCAGTGGGTTTTTTTTTTTATTATTATTATGACGTCATGAACTCTTGCCATTTTTCCTAATCGATGAGTTCTCCTTACTTCCAAATCTGAAAAAGAACTTGAAAGGGCAGAAGTTTGGTAGCGACAATGTTGGGATGGATGCAATGAAGAAATTACTTGACCTAAATTAACTTAATTTTGCTATAAGTTAATTTACGTCAAGTAATTGAGTGTGTAATTGAGTGTGTTCTGAAAGGCAGTGGATCCTGCCTGTAGGTGTGTTGACTTAAAGGACACTGTTTCAAAAAATAAACGTGTTTTCAGAACATTCCAGAATTCCTTCTAAGAGAGGCTGGAAATTTTTTTCTCAACCCCTCCCTCATATAATATTTCTGTATCAAAGAGAAATCTTTACAGATACGGAAATAGTTCCGTCAATCCACATGAAAAAAAAAAAAATTCTTATTGCAGTGTCAAAAATAGTAGCTACTATCTAAAGCAGTGGTCTCAAACTCGCGGCCCGGCGCAAACTATTTTGCGGCCCGCATGAATGATTACGAAATAAAAACAAGAAAGATGACACCGAATTGTCGGGTGTAATAAGCACGTCTTTTGAAACCGTCCTGACGCAAATTAAATTTATCAAAGCTATTCAAAGTCAAGGGAACCGGTATAGAAAGGAATAGTATCTAACCGAAGAAAAGTTTTTCAATCGGGCTTTTAATTCCGCAGATATTGCTGTAAACAGAATCGTGAGCTTACGCCCTCTGGTTGCACACTTGTGCATTAAGAAACATATGAATTTATAAGAGAAACATTTCGCACCGGAAACGCTTTCCAACACAGAAAGAATTTTTCAAATCGGACTCTTAGAAACAGAGATATCGACAAAAATAAGATGTGATTTTACGTCCCCTGGTGGGAAAACCATGCATTATTTTTGGAAGAAAGTATTCTCAAAAGGTTTTTCGATATGAGCGGTATCGGTTCAAGAGGAAAACAAATTTTAGTCGAGTTTTCAGGAGCCCAGATTTTGCTGCAAATACATCAGAAGCAGAAATTTACACTTATGTCCCCTGGTGGCCAAACCACTCTTAACCAAACATTGGACATTTTATGAAAAATACTTTCCATCAGATGTTGTATGTGATACAAGAAGAATTTTTGAAATCGGAGTTTTAGAAGCAGAAATAACGCAGAAAACGCAATTTACCTTTGCGCCCCCGTAGCGGAAAGTCTATGATTTACTTGAAAGTTTTGAATTTATATGAAAACATTTCGCATCGGAAACACTATCCAACAAAGAAGACATTTTTTCAAATCGTACGCCTAGCAGTAGAGATATTGACAAAAATAATATATACATCTACGCCCCCTGGCGTAGAAACCATGCATTATTTTAAGAAGAAAATGTTCCTAAACGGTTTGTCGACATGAGTAGTATCGGTCCACCAACGACTTTTTTTTCAATAGAGAATTTAGAAGCTCATATTTTGCTGCAAATACATCAGATGCGGAAATTAAGACTTACGCCCCCTGGTGGCCAAACGGTTTTTTTACAAAAAAATAGAAATCATGTGCAAAGGATTTCTCATTAGAAGCTGTATCCGGTGCAGAAAGAATTATTCAAATCGGAGATTTAGGAGCAGAGATATAAGGGGAAACGTAATTTACCCTTACTAGCGGAAAGTCTATGAATTACTTGAAAATTTTTGATATTATTCGAAAAACATGTCACACCGGAAACTCCATCGAATAAAGAAAGAATTTTTCAAATCGGACCATTAGAAGCAGATATATTAACAAAAATAAGATATACATCTACGCCCCCTGGTGGAGAAACCATGAAATATTTTTAAAGAAAATGTTCGAAAAGGTTTATCGACGTGAGTGGCATCGGTCCAAGAAAAAAAATTTTCAATCGAGATTTTAGAAGCTCAGATTTTATGGCACATACATCAAAAGCAAGAATTAACGCTTACGTCCCCTGGTGGCCAAAGTATTTTTTACAAAAAAATTAGAAATAATATGCAAAAGATTTTTCATGAAGAGCTGTATCCGCTGAGGAAAACATTTTTCAAATCGGAGTTTTAGAAGAAAAGATATCGGGCAAAATGTAATTTACTTTCACGCCCCCTAGCGGGAAATATATGCGTAATTTGAAAACGTAACTGCCGCCCCGGTGGCGCAGTGGTCTAAGGCGTTGGCCTCTGATCATTCGTCCGAAAGGGGTCCGGGTTCGAATCCCGGTCAGGCATGGATGTTGTGTTTGTCTTACGGCACTGGCTCTCTCCCTTCCCTGGAACCAGTGACCCTAAATTAGGGACGGGCGACTGCTTATAGCCCATTGAGTTGCTCACGGTGGTCGTTAAACCTCCAATCAAAAAAAAAAAAAAAAAAAAAAAAAAACGTAACTACTCCTAAAATACTCTGCGACATAAATGGAATCGAAAGATGAAAGAATTTTATCAATCGGTTGTTTAGAAGCAAATATGTGGAATGAAATGTATATTTGAATTTGACACCATCTGCATTTACGCCCTCTAGCGGCGAAATTGTACATTGTAAAGAAAAACGGAATGAAAGATCATCATTGTTATATTTCAAGCTTTCGAATGCAAAAAGAATTTTTAAAATCGGGCTATTAGGTGACGGATGGACAAACCGATAACATAAGCACGATCTTTTTTACAAAAGACGTGCTAATAAATCACCCTGTTTTCAAGTATGTTACAATATATTATATTTAATGCAAACATAACAATGCTTAGCAAAGCCATCCTCTTTATAAGTACCAAGTTTATTTACGAAGAATATATCTGTATTAAGCATGCGTATTGTTACGTCGAAAAGAATGTGAAAACTGTGCAGATATCTTCACCCGACGTACTGTCTGCTAATCCAAGAGAGCTGGCCGCCGTGTATCTGTACGGAAGGGACGACGTCTGAAAAGGGAAAATTATTTACGCAGTATTGAGATCAAGCGCTGGCAACACTGATCTACTTTGGAAAGCTCCTTCCAGCTCAGCTGGTGGCCAGTCTCATCCGGCTGCATCGGTTGCTTACCACGCAACAAGATATCAACTTTGGTGAATTTTCTACAAAGATAGCTATGTTAACAGAGGATTTCAACAGGCAGTTTGAATGTTTCAAACACATGGAAAATATTTTATAAAAATATTCAAGTCTCCATTTTCCTATAATGGTGAAAACGCATCTGAAGAAATTCATCTTCAATTAATAGACTTTCAGTGTGATCCTTTCTAAAAGAAAAATTCAACAGCTGCAATCTAACAGAGTTTCACGAGTTAGTTTCAAAGGACAAGTTCTGTCTATGTTCGGAACAACATATTCATGTGAACAGTTGTTTCCAAGAAAGGACCAAGTAAAATGTCTTGAAATGAATAGGTTACATCAAACAGAGGCCATCGCTCTTTCCATGTTTATAAGTGAGTCACGGAAAAATTCTCATTGGCCGTCACCGGGAAACGAACCCAGGGTCTTCCGGTTCATTTATAAACGTGGAAAGAGCGATGACCTCTGCTTGATGTACCTAGTCCACGTCAAATGTCTGTATTAATTATTCATTCGCCTTCTAATTATTTGTTCAGTTGCTGCTTACCATCTTTGGTGAATCTCCAGCATTGTGCGGGGCTCCATGAAGCAACCTTCCAAATTGGCTTGGTAGTTAGTGCGTGTGTGAGTCTGGAGGAATTGGAGGACGCTGTGTTTCAGTGGAAGTATATCCGACGTGTAACTGGAAGACCCTGGGTTCGATTACCGTGGCGGCCAATGAGAATTTTTCCGTGACTCACTTATAAACGTGGAAAGAGCGATGACCTCTATTTGATGTACCTAGTCCACGTCAAATGTCTGTATGAATAGGTTAAGTGAAAGTCACTTATGCTCGCTTTTAAAAGTAGCGAACATTATTCCAAATTTCGATAAGTTAGTGACAGAAAAGCGAGCCCAAGTTTCTGGTCCGAACATTTAATATTTTCTGTACCGTGTACGGTGTTCAGCTGGTAAATGTGATTGTTTTCAAGATTTAAGGTGGACCTCAATTAATTTTGCTTCCTATACTTCCAATGGAAAAACTTCTGTACACATTTTCTTCACAATTAATGCGTTCCCAAGGATGAAAATTTGAACATCGACTAAAATAGCTTCATTTTTTAACTTGGAATACTTAATATTTTCTAAAACATAACCATAATTTTGCAATCCAACATTTGTTTGTCTACTAACGTCGTCAAAGAACAGGTCGCGCCATCTTTTTTCTGGACGATTAATGCGTTCCCAAGGATTAAAATTTGAACATCGATTAAAATAGCTTCATTTTTTTAACTTGGAATACTTAATATTTTCTAAAACATAACCATAATTTTGCAATCCAACATTTGTTTGTCTACTGACGTCATCAAAGTACAGGTCACGCCATCTTTTTTCTGGTTTCAACACCGCCAAAGGAAAAGTTATTGATTTTTAATATAATTATGGTTATGTTTTAGAAAATATTTAGTATTCCAAGTTATAATACACTGACGGAAAAAAATCCCAACACCACGAAAAAATAGTTGTAAAGGAATGAAATGGCGGCAATACATTTGTATAGGTAACATATTTAATCGATTAAGGTTTCAAGATCACAGCTTAATGTAAGCGCGAGAGGAGCCATTTTAAATGTGAAATGCTGGTACATTAATAACCGGGGTAACCGCCAGAAAGTTGAATGCAAGCACGCAAACGTTCATGCATTGTGTCGTACAGGTGCTGGATGTCAGTTTGTAGGATGGAGTTCCATACCTGTCGCACTGGGTCGGTCGATACAGGGACGGTTAATGCTGGTTGGGGGTGACGCTGGAGTTGTCGTCCAATGATGCCCCATACGTGCTCGATTGGTGAAAGATCTGGTGATCTAGCAGGCCACGGCAACATGTCGACACTCCGTAGAGCATGTTGGGTTACAACAGCGGTATGCAGGCGAGCGTTATCCTGTTGGAAAACACCCCTTGGAATGCTGTTCATGAATGGCAGTACAACAGGTTGAATCACCAGACCGACGTACAACTGTGCCGTCAGGGTGCGTGGGATAACCACGAGAGTGCTCCTGCTGTCATAGGAAATTGCTCCCCAGACCATAACTCCAGGTGTAGGTCCAGTGTGTCTCGGCCGCAGACAGGTTGGTTGCAGTCGCTCACCTGGCCTCCTTCTAACCAACACACGGCCATCACTGGCACACAGGCAGAACCGGCTTTCATCAGAAAACACAACAGATCTCCACTCCGTCCTCCAATGAGCTATAGCTTGACACCACTGACGTCGCAAACGGCAGTGGTTTGAAGTAAGTGGAATGCACGCTACAGGGCGTCTGGCTCGGAGCTGTCCTTCAAGTAACCGTTTTGTAACAGTTCGTTGAGTCACTGTGGTGGCAACTGCAGCTCGAATTGCTGCCGCAGACTCGGTGCGATGCGCTACGGCCATACGCCGTACACGACGGTCTTCCCTCTCAGTAGTGCCACGTGGCCGGCCGGAAGCCGGTCTTCTTTAGGCAGTACCTTCCCTTGACCACCGCTGCCAACAATCATGCACAGTGGCTACATTCCTGCCAAGTCGTTCTGCAATATTGCGGAACGAAAATCCACCTTCTCGTAGCCCTATTACAGGACCTCGTTCAAGCTCCGTGAACTGTTGATAATGGCATTCTTGACTAACATCAACACACTACGTCGAATCTCAACGATAACTAACGCTCACGAACGTTACAGCGCGTATTTACAGCAAACCTGATTTGCATGTTCCGAGGGGCGCTACTAGCGCCACACGAATGCGCCGAGCGCGAAATTTGCATAGACGTCATCTTACAGATGTACTCTCACCGCCTACCAACTGTCGTTTATCTAACACAACCCCTTCTTGGTGTTGGGATTTTTTTTTCCCCGTCAGTGTGTGAAGTTATTTTAATCGATGTTCAATTTTTCATCCTCGGGAACACATTAATCGTGAAGAAAATGCGTACAGAAGTTTTTGCATTGGAAGTATAGGAAGCAAAATTACTTGACGTCCACCTTAAGTGAAAATAATTGTTACGTAAAAATGATTATTTTCAGTGATTGATGAAGCTTTGTTTTGATTACTTACCAATAATTAGAAATAACATTCCACTCTAGTACCAAGCCATTGGTGTAGTTTTGTAAAGTTGATATTTATTCATAAGAAATTTATTAATATTCATGCGGCCCTCTAAGTTCCTTCAAAACTGGAATGTGGCCCTTCCAAGTGTCTGAGTTTGAGACCACTGATCTAATGCAATCGGATTACTTTAATGTGTAATTGTGATGTATAATTACTCCTTGGGAGTCCAGTCTCATAAAGCTGAACCCTGAAATAACATATTTTAAACTTTTAACCTGCTAGAACTAATTGATTCGGGGTAAGCAAGACAAGCGGAAATCAGTCCGATATAACTTGTATTTGCTGTCTAAGAAGTGGGCCGAACGAAACCTTGTCGAAAGCCTGTCTCGAAGGGTCAGTGAATGCATTAAGGCCAAAGGTGGACCGATACCGTACTAATGTAGGTCAATAAATGCTATGTTGTGTTTCTGTTCTAGGTGTCCGGTGATTTTTGTGAATATAGTGTATGTATGGGTGTGCATTGTCCGTAATGATGTTAAGATACCTTATGGCATCCAAATGCCCTTCCAGAGGTATTAAGGAACCAAATTTCGGCCATGTTAGCAGACCTAACACCAGCTTGTACCGTTAACACTAGGCAGGTAAAATCCATTGATTCGTGCTCTTAAGGCCATATTTTGTCCCATCCATCGGAGTGTATTAACTGGAAACGAGATTAATCGAACTAAGCTACTTTTTTCAGTCCTCAGTAATCCAGTTTTGGTGTTTCCGTAGACGAATTTGTCTGTTTTAAGCTGTAACGAGTGGCACATGAATGGGACGTACGCTGTTGTAGTCTATTTGAACCAATGTGCGGCGGACTGTGTTTGCTGAAATTCTCCTCATAAATACCGCTGATGTACTGAGCGGTTACTTGACTCAGTAGAGCTCGTCTGTTACCTCGTACAATCCCCTCTAACCGCCTTTTCTATCGAGTGTCAACCTATCCTTTCCTCCTATGTACAGAGAGACCGCTGACCGCTTGTTTTCTTGTTTGTACACTCTTACATGGAATACAGTGAAAATATACCAATATTAGCATTACAATGCTTACCATGTATTTATGAAGAATTATTTCTTTCGGGGAAATTTCGTTTCCCAATTGTACATGACATACTTTCATCACTGGAATTGGTGACCTACATCCGACCCTGGATGTGAAAAAATGTTGTGATCAGAGTTGGAAACAGGTCAAAAATTTCGGACCCGGACCCGATCCGGACCCGTAACTGACCCGGAAAAATCTGCTTTGAACTATAAATTCGAAACTCAATTTATACATATATACATATAAACGTAATATACCCAAGAGCAGAGTCATAGACTAAATTTTACCCCAAAGAATTTAAAACCAAATTTGCTAAACAAACAACAAGAAGATCATGACGCGCAACGCAGCAGTTATGGATATTCAGAACTCACACACTACAAAGTAGAGAGAGTAATAAAAAATTATTTAAAAGTACAAAAAACAACAAAGAAAACCTCAAGACCCAACAGGCATGAGTAAAAAAAAAAAAAATAGCGTATCTGAATGTAGAAAGTGTTGAGTAATACACTGACGGAAAAAAAATCCCAACACCACGAAAAAATAGTTGTAGAGGAATGAAATGGCGGCAATACATTTGTATAGGTAACATATATAATCGATTAAGGTTTCAAGATCACAGCTTAATGTAAGCGCGAGAAGAGCCATTTTAAATGTGAAATGCTGGTACATTAATAACCGGTGTAACCGCCAGAATGTTGAATGCAAGCACGCAAACGTTCATGCATTGTGTCGTACAGGTGCTGGTTGTCAGTTTGTGGGATGGAGTTCCATGCCTGTTGCACTTGGTCGGTCAATACAGGGACGGTTAATGCTGGTTGGGGGTGACGCTGGAGTTGTCGTCCAATGATGTCCATACGTGCTCGATTGATGAAAGATCTGGTGATCCAGCAGGCCACGGCAACATGTCGACACTCTGTAGAGCATGTTGGGTTACAACAGCGGTATGCGGGCGAGCGTTATCCTGTTGGAAAACACCCCCTGGAATGCTGTTCATGAATGGCAGCACAACAGGTTGAATCACCAGACCGACGTACAACTGTGCAGTCAGGGTGCGTGGGATAACCACGAGAGTGCTCCTTCTGTCATAGGAAATTGCTCCCCAGACCATAACTCCAGGTGTAGGTCCAGTGTGTCTCGGCCGCAGACAGGTTGGTTGCAGGCGCTCACCTGGCATCCTTCTAACCAACACACGGCCATCACTGGCACCCAGGCAGAACTGGCTTTCATCAGAAAACACAACAGATCTCCACTCCGTCCTCTAATGAGCTCTAGCTTGACACCATTGACGTCGCAAACGGCAGTGGTTTGGAGTAAGTGGAATGCACGCTACAGGGCGTCTGGCTCGGAGCTGTCTTTCAAGTAACCGATTTGTAACAGTTCGTTGTGTCACTGTGGTGGCAACTGCAGCTCGAATTGCTGCCGCAGACGCGGTACGATGCGCCACGGCCATACGCCGTACACGGCGGTCTTCCCTCTCAGTAGTGCCACGTGGCCGGCCGGAACCCGGTCTTCTTGAGGCAGTACCTTCCCTTGACCACCGCTGCCAACAATCATGCACAGTGGCTACATTCCTGCCAAGTCGTTCTGCAATATTGCGGAAAGAAAATCCACCTTCTCGTAGCCCTATTACACGACCTCATTCAAACTCCGTGAGCTGTTGATAATGGCTTCTTCGTCTTCTTAAAGGCATTCTTGACTAACATCAACACACTACGTCGAATCTCAACGATAACTAACGCTCACGAATGTTACAGCGCGTATTTACAGCAAACCTGCTTTGCATGTTCCGAGGGGCGCTACTAGCGCCACAGGTATGCGCCGAGCGCGAAATTTGCATAAACGTCATCTTACAGATGTACTCTCACCGCCTACCAACTGTCGTTTATCTAACACAACCCCTTCTTGGTGTTGGGATTTTTTTTTTCCCGTCAGTGTATATATATTCTTCCCAATAACTGCTTGATATTTAATAACTGAAATTCTTTTTTAATAGAATTTGGTTACTTGCTAAATTGTAGTGCCACTTTTAGTGCCACTATTTTGCGTAATCCAAAAGTAATGGCTGACTATGAACGTGACCATGGAGTATATTACAAATGGGAATCATTATTTACGATTACACAAATGCATTTTTTTAAATGTATTTAGATTGTTAACTCTTTCCACGGTTTGATGGAGGTGCAGATAATTTCATATGGTCCGTTAGATTTTTGGCTCCATAATCTTTTATTACACCGCCGACATCTTTCTTTGTAATTATACACTTTCCACATTTTGAACAACAAGCAAGACCAAACAACACAGAATTATTCACCGGTTCCCTAATGAGACGAAACATTCACCTTCCCCTTGTGGTTTTCGACAGGCACGTATTTGTTGGCCTCGACGCCTTTCTCAACCTCCTTAATATTAAGTCCATCCATATTAACAAATAAGGAGTTAATTTCGACATGACATGTCGTGAGAACGGGATGTTAGCACATTAATCGAAAACCTCTGAATGCTCAATGTAGAAGATGTGACGTGTAAAGTAACTCTTAGTCATACAGTGAACTTCGCTCGGAGAGAGTGAATCAGCTGAGAAGCAGGCGAATGGCGTTTGCCTGTAGCTTGCCCTGGACAATCGCACTGTAAAAGAGCGCAAAGGAAGTATCATTTTACGATATGGTGTCAGTATGTCTGACGTCGGTCAGTGGAAATCTTCGTTGCTTTACGAAAGAGACGACAATATTTTTGCATGACAAATCATTATTCATCCGTGGGCACCAGTATAAATTACAGAATTCCACAACGCGCAGTTTTCTTTGGAATATATTTTTCTCTTTTCAGAAATAAAACGGGAATAAAATTGGGTCAAAATCGGGTCAGGAACACTTTGACCCGACCCGTTGGACCCGAAAGAAATTGTCGACCCGTTGACCCGTGACCCGTTTCCATCTCTGGCTACGATGGGGCAGGAATAGCTTCCACTAGCCAAATCTCAAGGTTCTCAGATATCTATGCTCAGTTGCTTGGAATTTCTTTGTCCTGGGTAATGTAATGACTAGCACGCTCGACCGGAAACCCGGAGGTGCGGGTTCGATTTCCGCTCCAGGACGATGAAAATTTTCAAGTTTTCTGAAGGAAGTGGTTACTTTTTTTTTTTTTTTTTTTTTTTTTTTTTGATTGGAGGTTTAACGACCACCGTGAGCAACTCAATGGGCTATAAGCAGTCGCCCGTCCCTAATTTAGAGTCACTGGTTCCAGGGAAGGGAGAGAGCCAGTGCCGTAAGACAAACACAACATCCATGCCTGACCGGGATTCGAACCCGGACCCCGTTCGGACGAATAATCAGAGGCCATCGCTTAGACCACTGCGCCACCGGGGCGGCGGAAGTGGTTACATGGAATACAGTGAAAATATGCCAATAATAGCATTACAATGTCTGCCATGTATTTATGAAGAATTATTTCCTCGGGGAAATTCGTTTCCCAATTGTACACTCTTGACACAAGGGTTGATTGTTAAATAAGGTCTCCTACCGCGTGGCATCGCTAGTAGTTGGGGAAGAAAACCATTCGCGCATACGTTCGGAAGCTGACACTGTGTAGTTCAAACGAGCTTAGTTTCAAATTCTGAAGATGAGAATCCGATTTTTGGTGTAAATGTGACAAGGATGGTAAGTCAGATATTATCCGAAAACTTGAAAATTTCATTGTCATCTTCAGAATTTGTATTACGTATATGGTGAAATCCCGTATTTATTTCATGATTTATCTGCTCCTCCCGGCAATCACGGGATAGGATTCTTAACGTCCAGATTCGCTAAACATGAATGCCGGTTGCTTTGACTAGTGAATCCTGTGATGGTTATATTCAAATTAATCGGAAATTTGAGACTTGGTCGTTCTGGGTGGTGTAGTGGTTAGCGTACCCGGGCGCTATCTGGGAGACGCGGATTCGAGTCCCGCTTCAGGACGATGAAATTTTAAAGTTTTCGGATATGATCTGACTTACCATCCTTGTCACATTTGCACCAAAAATCGGAATGCCATCTTCAGAATTTGTATTATATGGTGATATCTCGTATTCATTTCATGAGCTTACTTTCATTTCACTAATGGTTTGACGTCCTTGAGTAACAGCGTTCGTTAGTCATGTGTGTTAACTCCGAGTTATGTATAAAGCAGCGATCACTAATAGAATTTTTGGCACTAGAAGGTTGCGCTCCAGTCGAAATTGTCACTGGAGACTCCTGGGTTCATCATTATGAACCAGAAAACAAAAGGCAGTCATTGGAATATCGTCATCCAGATTCTCCGGGCGTAAATAAATTCAAAAGAGTTCCTTCAGCGCAGAGAGTCATGCTAACCACTTTTTGGGACGCAGCCGGCGTGATTTACATGAA
This sequence comes from Macrothele yani, assembly GCA_039090855.1. Classification (NCBI taxonomy): domain Eukaryota; kingdom Metazoa; phylum Arthropoda; class Arachnida; order Araneae; family Macrothelidae; genus Macrothele; species Macrothele yani. The sequence goes on along the minus strand of CM077005.1, from coordinate 15,502,676 downwards.
ATTCCTGCCTAAGGGAACGACGTTTACTTCCGGAAGGTGTGAAACCTTACCAGCACTCAAGTAACGCACCCGCAGAATCAGGCCAGAAAGGAGGACTTTTGCCCAAACGATGGAACGATAGAAACAGTGACAAGCCTGAAATTCACACTTGTTCTACACCGTCTGAATTTTGGTTGTTCCCACATTTGAACAAGAAAGATGACACCGAATTTTCGGGTGTAATAAGCACGTCTTTTGAATCCGTTCTGACGCAAATTAAATTTATCAAAGCTATTCAAAGTCCATGGAACCCGTATGGAGAACAGTAGCATCGTACGGAAGAAAGAAGTTTTTCAATCGGGTTTTAATCACTCAGATATTGCTCTAAACCGAATTGTGAGCTTACGCCTTCTGGTTGCAGACTTCTGCGTTAAGAAAAATTTGAATTTGTATGAGAAACATTTCGCCGCGGAAACGCTCTCCAGCGAAGAAATAATTTTTCAAAGCAAACTATCTGAAGCAGATATATGGACAAATACAAGATATGCATCTACGCTCCCTGGCGGAAGAACCATGCATTATTTTAGAAAGAAACTATTCTCAAAAGATTTTTCGATGTGAGTGGTATAAGTCCAAGAAAAAAATTTTTTTTAGTCGAGCTTTCAGGAGCTCAGATTTTGCTGCAAATACATCAGAAGTAGAAATTAACACTTACGCCCCCTAGTTGCCAAATAATTATTTACCAAATATTAAAAATTATATGAAAAACATTTTCCATCAGGAGTTGCATCCGGTGCAGAAAGAATTTTTCAAATCGGAGTTTTAGAAGCACTGATATCGGGGGAAACGATATTTACCTCTACGCCCCCTAGCGGAAAGTCTATGAATAACTTGAAAATTTTGAAAGTATGTGAAAAACATGTCATACCGGAAACTCTATCCAATAAAGAAGGAATTTTTCAAATCGGACCATTAGAAGCAGATATATTGACAAAAATAAGATAAACTTCTACGCCCCTGGCGGAGAAACCATGCAATATTTTAAGAAGAAAATATTCCGAAAAGGTTTATCGACGTGACGGGCATCGGTTCGCGAAAGAATTTTACCAATCGAGATTTTTGAAGTTCAAATTTTATTGCAAAAACGTCAGAAATAAAAATTAACCCTTACGCCCCCTGGTGGCCAAAGTATTCTTTACCAAAAATTAGAAATTGCATGCAAAAAAATTTCCGTCAGGAGCTGTATCCGCTGAAGAATTTTTTTTTCAAATCGGAGTTTTAGAAGAAGAGATATTGGGGAAAACGTAATTTACTTTTACGCCCCCTAGCGGAAAATCTATGCATAATTTGAAAAAGTAATTATACCTAAAATACTCTTCGACATAAATGGAATCGAAAGATAAAAGAAATTTTTCAATCGGATGTTTAGAAGCAAATATATGGAACAAAATGCATTTTGAATTCGACATCATCTGCATTTACGCCCTTTAGCGGCGAAATTGTACATCGTAAAGAAAAACGAAATGAAGGTTCGTCATTCTCATATTTCAAGCTTCTTAATGCAAAACGAATTTTTCAAATCGGGCTAATAGTTGCAGAGATATGGTGTCTAGAGACGGACGGACAAACCGATAACATAAGCACGATCTTTTTTTACAAAAGACGTGCTAAAAAGATGGTGAAAGGTCAACATTTTTCATCCGTTGCCGAAGTTGCTGGGCGAAAATGGATCAAAAGCAAACCACGAACTTTCTTCATGGACGGAAGCAAAAAGTCGATAACGTGTTTGGAAAAAATGTGTAGCAGTAAATGGTGACTATATTGAAAAATAAGTTTGTAATGTTTAAGAGAAATAAATTTCCATCATTTTGATACCACTTTCATTATTGTATTTTGCTGGAAACTTTTTTATACGATTGGAGACCTTACTTATCAATCAACACTCGTTTATTTATTCTTACACAGCCGAGAAGGTTCACCGTTTCTGAGATGCTCCACATGCACTCTTAGAGAGCCCAATGTCATGCCACTTTCAAAGTCGCTTAAATCACGAGTCTTCCCATACAGCCACTGTTAATTTTAAACTCTATTTACCTAGATTTGCTCAGTTAGTCTCAAAATCTTTAGTTCTTGTAAATACATTAATTTTGTTTTCTCTAATTTAATTTTTAATCTCACTTCGGTAATCTTCTCAGAGAACTTCTGGATCATACTTTGCGCATTCTGCATAATACATTGCAAAAATGACTATATCTTCAGCAAAACGAAAGTGAGGTAAAATCTCCCTTAATCTTTATTCCTTTATATCCCCAGTTCAATAATGAGAAGGCATTCTGCAGTTCGGCCTTGAAGAGTTTGGGTTTCCACCCGAACTCTTCAATGGTATCATTTTGTCTCACTCCCTTTCCAATCCTTAAAAGTTCTATGTCCTTGAACAGACGAACCTTTGCACTTCCATTTTCAAGAGGGAAATGGTTGAAGCTATGTCTCTATCACGTCTAATTACTGAAAAGAGGTTTTGGGTTTTTACACCGAATCCACTGGAGTATTTTTTACAGGTGTTTTTTAATAAAGATACCACAGATTTTTGGTAGTCCATGCTCCCCACATATTTAATTGTGGGTACATTTCTAGTTAGGGTTGTAGAAGTTTTACGTTCATACTGTTGAGCAAGTCTTTGAACACAACCCGCCGGGTTTCCATGCATATCAGCAATCTCGGTTATTTTTTTCAGTTTCAAATCTCGGCTATCAGAAGTTGAAGAGTGTGAAAAGGCTCTGTGTACACAGAATCTGTGAGCCGAAAATTTGTAGGGAGTTGGAGTACATGAGTTGAATGGAATAATAACCGGAGTTGAGGTTGGTTTTCGGTAAACCGAAAAGTCGAAATGTGAGTGGTCAGAGGTGTGGGAAACCAGAAAGTCAAGATAAGGAAGTGACCCAGATTCCTCAATCTCAACAGTAAACTTTATACCGGGTATGATAGATTCGAAGCCAAATTGAATAATTCGTTGACAGAATGAGGCCTAACAAGAAAGACATCATCAGCATATCTAAGCTATAACGATGGTTGAACAGGGCAGGATTTTAGGTAGTTGTTCTCCAAATCTTGAAGCAGTATTTCAGCAAGGACAGGTGACAAAGGGGAACCTATAGGTGCCCCTCATTATGTTTGAAGATTGTCTGTTGAAATTTGAAAACACACCGGTCTCCAACAAGTGTCAAAGCCTGTAGGGTTGATTCAATTTCACGTGCCGTATATGAATTTTGAGTGTTCAAGATCTTTTGAATAAGGGTATAAACAACTGAGCGAGAAACATTGGAGAAGAGATTTACAACATCCAGTGAAGCAAGAATGGGAACTGACATGACTTAATTTTTGTAATAGTTGCAGAAGTACTACAAACAGAGTAAGTAGAGTTTGTAGTAAGAGGTTTTAAAAAAGCTGCCAAGGATTTTTCTAGGTTTCTAGTTGGGTTGGCATAGCCTGAAATCAGTAGTCGAACTGGGTGGTCTGGTTTATGGGTTTTAACTTTGCCAAAAGCTCCCAGAACTCTAGAACCTGGGGAGGAAACATGTTACGTGAAATACAATCAGGTAAAAAACCAGAGTTACGTAACTTTGACAGTTTTGTAATAGTATAAGCTGTTGGATCGGAATTAATTATGGAATGAGGAATATCTTGGATGGTGGCAAGCATTTTTGCAACATAGTCAGAGTGATCAAGAATTTCAATTTGATTGGTTTTAGCATTCTTGTAATTTCTGCATTGTATCCTGCCTATTTTCTTTCTAGCTTTTTTTTTCGTTGTTGTTGTTGTTGTTTTAAGTTGTCATACCTGCTGGGTTTTTTTGCCTACTCGACTTGATTATTCTTATCGGCTGCTTTTGCGCGCGATTAGATTTTCTTCATTTTGAAAGTTCTGTGGCGAACAAAACTTCACACTAGAGCTCAGCATTACACCCTAACCAAAGTCTCAATCAAAGGTAGTACAACTCAACAAAAGTCCGAAAAAACTTATGAGCAACACTTTTTGGCTTCAGTTAAGAAAGTTATTTCGTCCATTTTGACTAGATGTATTTTTCAACTTTGTATACATACACTATATTGACAAAAGTCACCAGACACCTAGAAGAGAAACACAACATAGCATTTATTGACATACATTAGTACGGTGTCGGTCCATCTTTGGCTTTAATGCATGCACTGACCCTTCGAGACAAGGTTTTGGAACGCAGCGATAGGTATATGCTTCCATTCAGTACACAATGCTGCCGCTAACTCTTGCTTAGCAGTAGGCCTTGGTTCCAAACTTCTTAAGGGGCGCTCTAATTAATCCATATGTGCTCTATGGGACTAAGATTAGGGCTCTATGCTGGCCAGTTCACACACGATACGGAATTATCGTCAAACCACGCCGTAACATTTCTTGCTTTATGGTTCGGTGCATTATCCTGCTGGCACCAACAAGGCTTGGCTCCATAGTATTGCCACAGAGTTGGTATGACACAATTGCCTAGAATATTGAGGTAGACGTGTTGGTTAACAGCTTTGTCCACGATAACCAATGGTCCGGGACCATATCACGAAAAACACCTCCACAAGAGTTTACTGCCAGCTCCAAGCTTGACCGTAGGAACATTACGCTGTGGTAAATAGCGTTCTCCCGGGTGCCACCATACCGACACATGGCCATCAAACGGATGGATCATGTATCTGGATTCATCAGTTTATAGTACTCGCTTCCATTGATCTACGGTCCGGGATAAATGTTATTTACACCATGCTAAATGGCGAGTAGCGTTCCGAGTGGAAATGAAAGGCTTATGAGCAGCCACACGACGACGGTAACCCATGGAATGAAGTATTCTGCGAATGGTACGAGTACATACCTAGGTTCCAGCATTTTTACTCACCTGTACACTGAGGTCTTGTGCAGTACTCCGTCGATTAGCTGTAACGTCTCTGCTGAAGTTTTGGCGTCCTCCATCACTGATTTTCTTTGGTCTGCTGGTACGTTTTGCTGCTTCAGGCACGCCATGTATCTTCCACTTATTCAGTACATCCAAAACAGTTGACGTGGGTATGTTTACACGCGTCTCTGTTTCTCTTATGGACAACCCACTAATATAACACCTAACAATCTTTCCTTTCTCAAAGTCAGTTCCCTCCCACCGCGACATTTTCACTCAACCTCACAGTGCGATATGATCGCGGTCAGCTGCAGGCTTGTTTTTATACGGCTTGCAGCTGTACCGCGCATCTTAACAACTCAGCGGATTCGTTCATTTGCTGTTGAAAGGGTGTTCGGTGACTTTTGTCAATATAGTGTACTTGGAAGTAACCTAGGGAATACACAGGCCACTTTTGTTTTTAACAATTTCTTGCCTGTTTCGAAAGGTTGCTAAAGGCTAGTATTCCCCTGAAGAGAATAGCCTCATTATGTGTTTTGGACTTTTGTTGAATTGTACCTACCTTTGATTGAGACTTTGGTTAGGATGTGCAGCTGAGCTACAGTGTAAAGTTTTGTGTCCTTTTTGAGCACTTTGATTCTTAACTGTTTCTACTTAATTGTTTCAATGATTCCAGAAGCAGATCTCCAGTGATGTATTTATTTCTGAGTGTATGTTTACCTTTTTACTCACCTTTCTAGGGTTTTTTTTTTTTTTTTGAATCACTTTACTTGCTGTTTTTTACCCTTTATTTGAATATTTGTCGCAAAGGAAGCATTTCGTGAATACATGTATTGATAGTACTATCAGGAAACGAAGAAGTAAAACATACTTCTAATGCAACCTTACTTTTGACAGAAACTCAAAAGGAAGGCTAACTGAAGTTATATACACGTCTGGAGCAGTTCTTTATCGAAAGCCAATACTTATTTTTCAACGATCTGCTTTGCATATCTACTCAGTTCTTATAAAAAGCCGGTTACGCGCAGTTCTTACCTAAAACCCAATTCCGAGCAGTTCTTGTTAAAAGCTAATTCTACATCCTTATTCTTCAATGATCTTTGCGCGTCTGCGCAGTTCTTATTAAAAGCCAATTCTGCAATTTTTTTTAATAAAAGCCAGTTCTGCGTAGTTTTTATTAAAATTCTGCATAGTTCTTATTAAATGTCAATTCTGTGCGCAGTTTTTGTTAGAGGTCAATTCTGCGCAATGCTTATTAAAAGACAATTCTCCGCAGTTTTTATTAGAACCCATCTCAGCGCAGTTCTCATTAAAAGCCAGTTCAGCACAGTATTTATTTAAAAGCCAGTTATCCGTAGTTCTTCTTATTAAAAGCCAATTCTGCACAGTTCTTTTTAAATGTCAATTCTGCGCAGCTTCTATTAGGGGCCAATTCTACGAAATTGCTATTAACAGTTAATTCTGTGTAGTTCTTATTGAAGGCCAATTCAGCGCAATTCTTATTAAAAACCAATTCTACACCCTTAAAGCTTTTTTTCAAAATTTTCCTTTGGCGTCTGGAACTGTTCTTTATCGAAAGCCCATTCTGCGTCCTTAAAATTTTTTCGAAAGCCTACTTTGCATATTTTAAACAACTACTTATCAGAAACAAAGTGTGTGTTCTTAAAATTTTTCCAAAGTTCTACTTATTCAATTGTAAACGATTGTTATTTGCGGCTAATCACTTTATGCTCTCACAAAGACATTTTCAACGTTCTTCATTGCTTAAAGGTTTGTTTATGAGAAACCTTAAAATACTTTAAACATTTTACATTTCGGAATTCAAATGACTGCGAAATAAATACATTAATAAAACGTCTTTCAACGTTTGCTTCGCGTTCTTTAAAGGAACATAACGTTTTAGAATTTATCAGTTTTTAAGAACTGTTCTAGGCAAGCGCTTTGGAGAAACAGTCAAATTTTTAATACATAAGAAAGCGGTGGTTCATCATAATAATGAAAACGGCGTTGACGGCAACTTGTAAATGAAGCACCAAAGGCGAAGCATAAAAATATACGATTCTGTTTGCTTTGCCACCAAATGAAGAGAAATGGTTCGGGACTTTTGGAGGTGGGTGGTATTGTGCCTCCTTCATCCCACACAGGGATGCAAGAAGAGGGAAAAAAAAGCAGAGTTCAATGACCCAGCCATCCCATGGCGTACAGGGTGCATGATGTCATCTGGAGATGTGTGTGGGCACGGGTCGTGGGAGGTTGGGATGGGAAGGTCCCTACCCCAAATAATCCTGGGGATGTGTGGTCAAGTGAGTAGTGCACCAGGGGGATGTCCCCACACGAGATGGAAAAACTACTTTCTCTGCGATTTTCCCCCCTCTTTTTTTTTTTTTTTTTAATCCCAGGTCTTTCACTTTTTGTTCTTTTCACTCATAATTTTTCTACTTTACTCAGTTTGCTGGAACTTGTCGCTTTTATCATTTGCATCGACAGATGCTTTTCGGTCTCCCCGTTTATTTCAATTCAAATTCTAAATGCCGCTGTTGGTTCTTTAGTTTAAGTTTCACTGCTGTTTCTTTCTTTTTTTAATTTTGGGAAATTATGTATTACTTCATTGCAGAATAATATGCGACCAGGTAAACGAGCAATGTTTTTTAGAAAATATTTCTAGTACCTGTCATTAAGAGAAGTACATCATAACCATCACTCCATTTATGAAAGTTCATGTACACGAAAACCATTGCATGAAACGAAAACTTTGCAAACTGGATTTTCATCACCTTAAGTACGAAAATTGAATCTACGTTTCGAACGTTGCTAATTTAGTCGTAAAAAGTATTAAGTAACCACCATTGCTTTTCGACGACTGTTTAATTCATGCTTGTCTGACCTTGAAAACTTAGATACTTGTCTATTCCTTAAACATTTGATACTTGTCTGATCTTGAAACATTAGTCTACTCTTTAAATATTAGATACTTGTTTGATCTTGAAACATAAGATACTTGTTGGATCTTGAAACACTAGATACTTGTTGGATCTTGAAACACTAGATACTTGTCTGATCTTGAAATACTAGATACTTGTCTGATCTTGAATACGATAGATACTTGTCTGATCTTGAAACATTAGATACTTGTCTGATCTTGAAACACTAGATACTTGTCTGATCTTGAACACGTTAGATAGTTGTCTGATCTTGAAACGTTAGATAGTTGTCTGATCTGGAAACACTAGATACTTGTCTGATCTTGAAACACTAGATACTTGTCTGATCTTGAAACGATAGATACTTGTCTGATCTTGAAACATTAGATACTTGTCAGATCTTGAAACATTAGATACTTGTCTGATCTTGAAACGTAAGATACTTGTCTGATCTTGAAACGTAAGATACTTGTCTGATCTTGAAACGTTAGATACTTCTCTGATCTTGAAACATTAGATACTTGTCTGATCTTGAAACATTAGATACTTGTCTGATCTTGAAACATTAGATACTTGTCTGATCTTGAAACGTTAGACAGTTGTCTGATCTTGAAACACTAGTTACTTGTCTGATCTTGAAACAATAGATACTTGTCTGATCCTGAAACGTTAGATACTTGTCAGATCTTGAAACATTAGATACTAGTCTGATCTTGAAACACTAGATATTTGTCTGATCTTGAAACACTAGATACTTGTCTGATCTTGAAACATTAGATACTTGTCGGATCTTGAAACACTAGATACTTGTCTGATCTTGAAACATTAGATACTTGTCTGATCTTGAAACGTTAGATACTTGTTTGATCTTGAAACACTAGCTACATTAATCATTTTCATATGTTTACATTACTGTTTGCCAAAATTGCAACACCAAGAAAGAAACCGCTCTGTTCCAATGAAATTTATATCACCGATTCCACATGTTACAGGAGATAACTGATTACAATTGTAGCTGTACAAAATTCTTTTGCATCAAAATTCAGTATAGTGTAAAAGACCTCGAGCAACAATAACAGACTACACATCTTGGCATTGAATGGAAGAGGTTTTTGATATCGTCCTGGAGGAATAGCCTGACAGGCTGCTTCTATGCTAGACCACAGTTCATTTGTGGTGAGTGTAGGAGGCGCTTGGAGGGCCAGTCGCTTAGCTGTCATGTCCCAGACATGTTCGATCGAACACATATCCGGCGAACGTGCAGGCCAGGGGAGAAGCGGTATGTACCGTGCAGGGAAGAGATCTTGGAAATTCCGCGCCCCATGTGGCCGGGCATTGTCATGCTGGAATATAGCGTTAGGGCAACTCTGAAGGAAGGGTATCACCTCGGTCCCTAAAACATCGCAGGTTATTAAGGGTTCCCTCAATTCGTATCAGACGAGAACGCGAATTGAACCCAAACCATGTCGCGGCAAAATACACTCTGCAAGGTGCCGTTCACCACGATGACTTCGAACGTGAATGCAGCCATTATGGTGCTTCAAGTTGAATCGTGACTCGTCAGAAAACACGACCAGTTGCCAATCAGAGTGCCAATATCTATATTCGAGATCCCATTGCAGCCTGGACCGTCTTTGGTTGAGGGTTAAAGGAATATGCAGCAATGGGATGCTAGCGACCAGTCCTTTGTTATTTATTTATTTATTTATTTATTATAAGCACGTCCCTACAGACGGTAAATCTAGTTACAGGAATTGCTATATTTATATTTACAGTGATAATTACCAAGTGATATTTACAATCTTGCAAAACATGCTTTATGAAAACATTTTTACTTACATTAAAAATATCCGGACATTCTTCAAGTGAGCTCTGAAGCCTATACATTTTACATAACGGATAATTTTTTGCAGCATCAGTTCTGCAAAATGCCACTGCAAATAGTTCACATTTTGTCCTCGGTAAATATCGGACAGGGAAACTTAATTGGTTTACAATTTGAGTATCACCAATATCTCCATTGATGATGCCGTACAGGAACTTGAGTTGGAGAGCTTTCCTTCTCGATTGCAGAGAGGCCATCTTGAAGAATGTCAGAAGGTCAGCAGTCGGGATGTCCGCTATATAAACACCGGTCGATTTATAAAAAAGGTGTCGAAGAAACTTTTTCTGAATTTTCTCAATTTCATTTACTAGAGTTACTTGGCTAGGACTCAAAGTGATCGCCGCATATTCCAGTGAAGATCTGACCGTAGTCTCAAAAATGCGAATAAGTGTCTGAGTATTCGACTAATACATGGAATGTCGCATGATAAATCCAAATGTTCTGTACGCTGAACGTACAGTTCTTTTGATATGACTTTTAAAGTCCAAGTTCGAATCAACCGGGGCCGCCCCGGTGGCGCAGTGGTTTAAGGCGCTGGCCTCTGATCATTCGTCCGGAAGGGGTCCGGGTTCGAATCCCGGTGAGGCATGGATGTTGTGTTTGTCTTACGGCACTGGCTCTCTCCCTTCCCTGGAACCAGTGACCCAAAATTAGGGACGGGCGACTGCTTATAGCCCATTGAGTTGCTCACGGTGGTCGTTAAACCTCCAATAAAAAAAAAAAAAAAAAAAAAAAAAAAAAGAATCAACCGTGACTCCCAAGTCCTGGACTTCGTTTGTCCGGGTAATGTAGTCGCCAGCTCTGTAGTCAAAAAGAATTGGTTTCCTTTTCCGCAAAAAGGAAATGCCATGACACTTGGAGATGTTGAGATGGAGATGATTGAATGCACACCACTGAAGCAGGTTATTGACGTCAGTTTGAAGAGCAAGAAAGTCATCAAGAGTCTGTACATTGCGATAAAGCTTGAGATCATCAGCAAACAACAGACATAGGCCATGAATGCAAAAAGGAAGGTCATTAATGTACAATAGAAAACAAGATTGGTCCTAAATTAGAGCGTTGGGGTATTCCAGATATGGCAACATAGGGATCAGAAACACGGTTGTTATAAATAACAGACTAGGATCGGTTGAAAAGATAGGACTTAAACAAGGACATGAGGTTATCACTGAGGCCAAGACAGTTCAATTTCTTGAGTAAAATGCCATGATGAACTTTGTCAAAAGCTTTAGCAAAGTCAGTGTAAATAATATCAACTTGTGATCCTCTGTCAATAGATGACGTAATATCTTCTGTGATGTGGAACAGGTTGGTAAGCGTTGAGCGTTTCTTCAAAAAACCATGCTGTGCGGAGCTGAGGACACATTTGAAGTGACCATGTAGCTTAGAAAAAATAAGAGACTCAACTATTTTCGCCAGGACAGAAATAATTGTGATAGGTCGATAATTCTCAACAGAGTCAATGCTGCCTTTTTTGAAAACAGGAATAATTTTAGCTTTTTTCAGATCTGGAGTCAAACTGTGCTGAAGAACAGAGCAAAGCCCTACCTTTGAAAATGCTCCACTGCTACTTTAACCCCGTGGATGTTGCTGTACGATCGGTCACTTCCTTGCTGTAGAGGCGTCTGTCTTTCCGTGCAGCCGTGCGATTTGGAGGTTCATTTTCCGCATTTCTGTGCGTCCAAGTCTCATCTGTCCACTGACGTTTCTTCCATTACGAGTGGCAATTTCATGGTAGGAAAATCTAGCTTCTCTCATCCCAAGAATCCTTCCTCGCTCAAAGTCCGTCAAGTGTTCATAATGCGACCTTCTTCGGCGACGGGGCATAGTGAGACACAAGAGACACCCTTTCGACTCAATTTCGGCTCTTCACTGATTGCAACATCTCGTTTGAGCCAGCTCTTTATACCCAAGAATCCTTCCTAGCTCAAAGTCCGTCAGGTGTTCATGATGCGACCTTCTTCTGTGACGGGGCATAGTGAGACACAAGAGACACCCTTTCGACTCAATTTCGGCTCTTCACTGATTGCAACATCTCGTTTGAGCAAGCTCTTTATACCCAACAATCCTTCCTCGCTCAAAGTCCGTCAGGTGTTCATGATGCGACCTTCTTCAGTGACGGGGCATAGTGAGACACAAGAGACACCCTTTCGACTCAATTTCGGCTCTTCACTGATTGCAACATCTCGTTTGAGCCAGCTCTTTATACCCAACAATCCTTCCTCGCTCAAAGTCCGTCAGGTGTTCATGATGCGACCTTCTTCAGTGACGGGGCATAGTGAGACACAAGAGACACCCTTTCGACTCAATTTCGACTCTTCACTGATTGCAACATCTCGTTTGAGCCAGCTCTTTATACCCAAGAATCCTTCCTCGCTCAAAGTCCGTCAGGTGTTCATGATGCGACCTTCTTCAGTGACGGGGCATAGTGAGACACAAGAGACACCCTTTCGACTCAATTTCGGCTCTTCACTGATTGCAACATCTCGTTTGAGCAAGCTCTTTATACCCAACAATCCTTCCTCGCTCAAAGTCCGTCAGGTGTTCATAATGTGAACTTCTTCGGCGATGGGGCATAGTGAGACACAAGAAACACCCTTTCGACTCAATGTCGGCTCTTCACTGATTGCAACATCACTTTATACCCAAGAATCCTTCCTCGCTCAAAGTCTGTCAGGTGTTCATAATGCGACCTTCTTCGGTGGCGGGGCATAGTGAGACACAAGAAACACCCTTTGACTCAATATGCAATAATGTAAATTAGACCCTTAATTGGTACATATAGGTTAACACAACATCAACTATGCAATATAACTCCAATTTGTAGTTAATCCAAACTATAGCTTGAATATATGAATCCAGCATATGCTCCTAACACGGACTCTTGAAGTCTTACTCACTCGACAACAATCTGAGACTTCAATAAAGAGAAAGCATAACATTCAACCTACGCGATTGAATCAAGCTCATAGTCGCCGACTGCGTGGGTTCGAGACACTTTTTGAACCCCCAATGATTTTGTTGTGGGTTCCTCGAACCCCTAATATTTTTGCTCGTATTTCGTGGGGAAAATACAGGTACGCATATGGGCATAAATTTTGTTTTTCGTTATCGATTCTTCAAGTTTTTTATTATTCATTCCCCGTTTAATATATATAGAAAGTGTGTATAGAAATTTACCCCTCAGACTGTTTATTGTGTATCAAAAAAGAATTAGTGTTTGTTCGTGCTCATCAAATTTGACGCGACGGACAATACCTGAAGTACTGTTGTTTAAGAGCATTTAAAACTGCCTCCTTTATAAAAGAAAATTCTTGGGTTTATCTGGGTTCCCACAAAATACAAAAGTACAGCTCTACATTTGGAGACGAGAACCTATTCGAAGTCATAGTAATAGAAGCGGAAATATGTCGTACAGTCAGTTGACCCACTCTATCTAAGGACAGTCGGGGACCAAGGAGGTTAGAAGAGAGAGAAAATGGCATCAGCAGCCGCTGGTGAAGCCAAATCTGATCATCTGGTTTCTTGCGCCCTCTGGGTGGGGAAGGTTCAGTGACGTGACGTCAATTACTGAAGACCTCAGGTTGATAGCGGCCGTCTCTTACTCTCTGCAGCAGTCCGTGAAGGTCATGCACTTCCGGTCGACGAAGCATAATTTTGTTTAAATATTTTAGAAAATATTAAATAGAATTTCTGTAACTTTTTGAAAATTTTTAGTTATGTGCATGTATATTTCGGTCTCATTTTTTCCTGACTGTACATGCTGCACAAGTGCCTCTAAAACCTCTTCAAAGTGAACTATTTCCAAATAGAAAAGTACAGAAGCAGCCCAAGTTGAGCATACTGGGTATACACAGCTGATACAAGTAGAGCCCACGGAAAACGCAGGGCGTGCGGCTGATGCCATCTCCCTTCTAGCCTCCTATTTTAACTCAGAAATCATTTGAAGAAAAAAATTGTTGGCATTTTTAAAATTGGTAAAAAAATTTACAATAAATTTTACATGTTTTTATTACTTTTATAAGACAATTGAGTTGGAAATTCACGCAGTATCTGTGTATTGTATATAATAATGTCGCGCCTACGAAAGCAAAATAAATGAAATAAATAATTTTCTAGAGAAATCAAAATCTGTAATTAACTATAATTTGCTTTATTTTAGCATTTCAGCCGTTTTATTGTGCCGAGTAATCTGACTGAATGAAACTTAAATTAGACTTAAATACTTTGAAAAATGCCTGGGTAATTTGATTAAAAATTTCCGGAACCTCCAATAATTTTTCAAGTCGGCGCCTATGATCAAGCTCGTGGAACATTGAACTCTAATCGTGCAACATTGAACTCTAATCGTGCAACATTGAACTTTAATTGTGCAACATTGAACTCTAATTGTGCAACATTGAACTCTAATTGTGCAACTGCAACATCAATTCACACCAATCGCTCTCACAACAAATCTCTCCCTGAACTCTCACAGTCTCTCTCTTATAATGTTTTTCGTCGTCTCTACTTCACTACTTAAAACATTATGTATCGTACTATCAGTCAGTTGAATTCGTAGCACTGTAACTTCGAAGTCTTAAGAACCGGATAGCTAGCACACAAAAATCCTTAATTACACACTGAGCTAAATTAGATGACCCAACGACCAGGAGAGAGAAGACGACTTCGATTACTCATATAAATGGTCTTTATTGGTTGTTCCAGAAAAGGCATAAACATGCTATACGGTACTTCCAATTGATCAAAAACGATCATATCCACATCAGTTACAATACTACACTTTTGTCAACTTAGGTTTGTCTTTCCTACATTCAACAACAACAACAATTTGTGGCAGTACTCTACATACCATACATCACGACTACGTAAACCACACCACCACATCTTTTTCACTGCTTGCTTCAACATTTTGCATCTCTCTTGTTTTTATCTGTCAACACGCAAACGTCATGACTGTTGCCAATACCATTCAGTAAGCCAGAAAATATAACGTTAAGATAGAAAACGCTTAAAGAGAATAATTCAAATTTACATAGAAAAAAAAACTAAAAATGGAAGTTAAATTAGAGTGTACGCCATACTCTCTCTCCGATATAATCGTAAACAGCATTTTTATCACTTTCGTTCACATACGTCATCTACTGTTGACATAACGTCAGGTTGCCGAAATAATATTTTCACCGAGAGAGAGAGAGAAAATGTAGCGTTAAGATTAAAAAATGCTTGACAATGAACCAAAATTTACATAAGAGTACAGGAAAAAGGAAAGTTAAATTAGGGCATACGTTATAACGTGTTACTCTTTTCACTGCCCTATATGAGTGACGAGGATCATTTGACGTTCTTCCCTTTGATATAAGTCCTAAATTGCACACAGCTGCTTCATCATGATGAAACTCTAACCGGAAGGTATATCTCTAACCGGAAGCTTCACGAGGCTTGCTTCTTTTCTGTCGGGTAACACGCAGTAGAAGTCCAACGAGGAGCGTCTGGGGCGACCCCCCCCCCTCCAAGACAGACTTTTCGTTTTTAAATGGCCATATCGTAAATACTTAATGTATTTATTTTTCTAAAATTACACTACTAAATGATTTTCGTAAAAGTTTTCATGACAATTTAAATTTGCTGGGAGTTTGAAGATTAAATGTTCTGTCCTACTTAGAGAGAGAGAGAGAGAGAGAGAGAGAGAGAGAGAGAGAGAGAGAGAGAGAGAGAGAGAGAGAGAATAGAGTTTCAGAAGCAGTGGAAGCTGAGAATGGAAGAGAAAAGAGATTTTGACTGATCATGAAAAGCAATGGGTGTGCTTTGTTTAGGGTAACACTTGCACAAACTTTCCAGAGAAAATCGCCAGTAGGACAATGAATGGCTCAGGAATGTCTTGATGAAATAAAGTAAATGGAAGTTCCTTTAGAAAGAAATGAGAATCATGCATTTCGAAAGAATAAACGAATATTTTAAAGAGGAATTACCGGTCATATTGCTCTGGAATGATTTAATGATTCAAGCTCGAGATTATTTTATTACTTTGTAAATTAAGCCTCGCGAATAGAAGGGCTCAAATTTATTTTTAAAGACTCTGTTCATACTTGATAATTAAAAAGCAAGGGGCTCGTTTCCTCGCAAAGCAAACAATTGACCGCCAGGAAGATATTGGTGATTTTTCATTTGTTTTTCCACTTTGTGATTTAATACTTTAGCACAATTTTTTTTTTTATATAAAGACATTTTTAAAAAGCCATGCAATGCCAGGGAGGGGTAGTCCTGCCTATGTGTGTGAGTGAGTGTCTGTGAGTGTGTGTGTGTATGTGTGTATGTGACCATTCCACAAAGTTTCTGCATCGATCTTTTTTTTTTTTCCAGAACAGAACAACCCCACCTTGCTTCCTAAAGCAAGCTTCTGGATCCTCTGCTGAAAACACGAAGCTTGTTCCATGTCAGACAGGTGTTACCGTACGGTTTGTTCTTTCTTAACTGAAAGGACAACGAGATTTGTTCCTTCCTGACTGTTACCACCACGAGGTTTGATCCCTCTTGAAAATCAGCACACGAGGTTTGATCTTTCTTGACTTGGAGGACCACGACTTTGTTCCTCCTTGGCTGAGAGGACTACTGGGTTTGTTCTTTTATGACTGTTACCACCACGAGGTTTGATCCTTCTTGACTATTAGCACCACGAGGTTTGATCTTTTTAGACTATGAGGACCACGAAGTTTATTCTTTCTTGGCTAAGAGGACCCTGAGGTTCGTTTTACCTTTCGAAGACGAAAAGATGAGGCTTGTTTTATCTCCAATAAGAAACAGCAGAAACCTTTTCCCACTTATCATTGATAGCTTCGCGAAGCTTTTGGATCTTTTACAGGAAACTTTATGAGGTTTGTAACCATTTCTGAGAGATCTCCCCACGATTGCTCCTACTCTGACAGAAACTATCACGAGACTGAATATTAGACTGCATTCAAGGTTGCACTATTCTCGAGGCATTACATAATTTCAGCACACCTGTTATATTTGACAGCTCTTTGTCTTAGGTTACAACATTGTTAACAGTCTGTTTTATATCTCACACAATACTTAGAGGAAACGCAGTCGCCTGCAAAACACAACAAGGTTATTATCACTTTACCGAAATGATCAGTGAAGAATCGCTTTTACAGCACTTCCTCTTAGGACACCATATTCACACCAAAATTTCACAGATGCACAGTTTTTCAGGCATTATAGTGAAAAGCCAACGCTATTCATTTGTTGTCTGTATTGCGAAATTTATACCCTCCTTTGTGAAGCATTTTAATTTAATTAACATTAAATTGCACTATATTTTTCTGTCTAATTTTTATTTTCTTACTTCCATATTTAACGACTCTCATGAGCATCTAAAGCTATGTGGAGTCACACGTACCTAATTTTGGAGCGCAGGTTCCAGGGAAGGAACAGAACCAGCGCCGTAGGTAAAACACACCACCCATGCCTCATCCGGGACTAAACTCAGACGACTGGCTAGAAGCCTGAGCCTCTAACCACTTTGTTCCGGTGCAGCCCATTCATTAGTTAATTTATCGCAGGAAACAACTAGAGTTGTTTAATATTTATTACTTGATATGTGTGCGATTGCACTTTAGACATCACTTTGTCCGGCATTACACCTCAGCCCAGTGTTCTACAGCTTTTCAATCAGTAATCGGATGTATTTTCCAGAACTCCTTCGCTTTTTTACGCTTTCCAACAGTAGGTTGAAGAAGCGTATATGCTCCAGCTTTGTCCGTCCGTCTGTCCGTCTGTCGGCACGATAACTCGCGTAAAAATGGTTCGATTTCGATGAAATTTTAGTGTGTGGTAGGGGACCACCTAGGGACGAACCCTATTGAAAATGGACGAAATGGGGTCAAAGGTCACGGCATAGGAGCGGAATCCATTCCATTGTTCTTATGCGTCATAACTTGCGTAAATATGGTTCGATGTCGATGAAATTTTAGCACATTGTAGGGGACCACCTGGGGATGAACCCTATTTAAAATGGGTGAAATGGGGTCAAAGTTCACGGCATAGGGGCGGGATCCATTCCATTGCCCTTATGCGTCATAAATAACTTGCGTAAATATGGTTCGATTTCGATGAAATTTTAGTATATTGCAAGGGACCACCTGGGAATGAACCCTATTGAAAATGGATGAAGTTGGGTCAAAGGTCAGGACATAGGAGCGGAATGCATTCCATAGGAGCGGAATGCCCTTGATCATCGCTCGCCAGACTAATTCTCATAAGCGAAATCCGCTCGTGTTTTTTTCGCACCGAAAGCATTGACATGTCTTAATACCGTTGATAATTGACTTCTAGTTGTGTGTATTTAATTACATTTTATTTGTGCATTCTCTGGGCTTTGCAGCTAGCCTCGAATGTACATCACTGCCACACATGTACGATTCGATTGATGTATGGGAAATTTTTTGAAGGCCAGGGCAATACGTGAAAGTCTTCCTCATATTCCGCGAACCGTTCTCGAACAATCGGGTAGTGTGGCCTAGCGCATTATCCTTCTGAAAGAAAGCACTATACTAATGGGAAAAATACTATTGCCATGTACTTGTTTGCAATGATGTTTAACTAGGAGTTTAAATAGGTGCGAGACGTCATAGTTTCTTGCACATGAATAACTGGACCTAAGGTTTTGTGGAAGAACATTGCCCAAAGCATTACACTTCCTCCACCGGCTTGGTTTCGTCCAACTGTGCAAACTGATGCCAACACATCCCCAAGTAAGCGAGGCACACCTACTCGGCCGTCCACATGGTGCAACAGGAAACGAAATTCTTCGGACCAGATGATCTTCATCCAATCATTCAAGATGCAGTTTTGATGCTCACGTGCACATTGTAGGCACTTTCGACGGTGAAGCTAGATTAACACGGGGCCTTCGGAGCGGCCTCAGGCTGCGCATCCCCATTTCAAGCAGGGTTCGATGCACTGTGTGTTGTGACACATTACTCTCGTCACCAGCATTCAAATTGCCGGCGAGTTGCGCCATAGTAATACTTCTTCACGTATTGTCTTCGCTCACTTTTGGCATCGATGAGTCGTGGGAGACATTTGCAGGATGTTCACGCAAAGCTATCACATCTCCCCTCAGAATGGATACAATGGTAGGGCAAGGGCTGAATTTCGCTGCTATGTATCAAAACATAAGAAATTAAAAAACAAAAAAAGAGAAAGAAAGAAGACAAACTTCTACCGAAGCAACTGATTAATTGCAAATATTTAATCAATTTAGGAATTGATGACAAAAAGTAAGGAACTTTTGTCAACGATAGATGAGATTTTGTTATTAATTATGAGAAAAATTCTTAGTTTGTAGTTTCACCGCATTTAAGCTTTAAATTATTATTTCTGTATGTACTTTTTTTGGGTAGGTTTTATGCCCCATGAGCCCTGACATTTCGTTTTCCTCCTAAATCGGATCCAAATGAGTTACATGAAATTGTAGCCATCAAATTCTTGTTTCAAAGAGGAGTAGGGGCGGCAAATTTGTTTAGGCCTAAGAGCAGCAAAACCCTAAATCCGTCTCTGGCTATAGCTTCTGCGATGCGAGCAGTGATGCAGTTGTACTTAAAAAAGTGCCTTAGCGGTGTACTGATTAGGTGAAATGCCTTGGAAAGAAGAATCAAAATTTTCAAAAGCATTGTGAATTCTGATTTGCTATTTTCACAGTTCAGTATTTAAAAAAAAAAAGTATTATTAATTCTTTTTATTTAAATAGCAATATTTAATTATCTAATTAAAAAGACACATCTGACTATCAAAGAAATTACAGCACAAACACCAAACTATAAAATATAAACTAAACTAACTTTAAAAACACGGCTTTTCCCCAATTTAGCATCCAGCCTATGGCAATGCACATACTCTAACCCTAATTTTTCATTACTTTTACTTTGTAACTTTCCTGTCCGAACACCTGTTCATTCCTGTTTTCAAGACAGTTGGACCTACTTGCGCCACGTCTTTCCCGTCTGTTAAAATTCGTAAGAATTCTTTTTTTTTTTTATTCGAGGTTTAACAACCACCGTGAGCAACTCAAGGGGCTATAAACAGTCGCCCGTCTCTAATTTAGGGTCACTGGTTCCAGGGAAGGGAGAGAGCCAGTGCCGTAAGACAAACACAACACCCATGCCTCACCAGGATTCGAACCCGGACCCCTTTCGGACGAATGATCAGAGGCCATCGCTTAGACCACTGCGCCACAGGGGCGGCAAGAATGCTTTCAAAATTACTGAAGTTTCCCTTCAGAGTTTTGAATCTTCGATTCTTGAGACATTCCCAGTTTTTAATAAAGGAAAATAATGTTTGTCAATCACATCCTAAAAATATGGAGTTTTTTTAAGTAATGCTCTGTCATTTCATATGATTACAGATGTTCAGTATGATTATTACTTGACTCACACTGAATAGATGTAACTAATATAGTCACGTTGAATAAATGTAACTAAAATAGTCACATTTATTCTACAGTGTGACTAATACGCCTGCTTCCTACATCATCCTACGATTCTTGGAGACATAGGCGCCGACTTCGTGGGTTCGAGACACTTTTTGAACCCCCAATGATTTTGTTGTGGGTTCCTCAAGCCCCTAATATTTTTGCGCGTATTTCGTGGGGGAAATACACGTACGCATATGTGAATACATTTTGTTATCAATACTTCAAGTTTTTTTTATTATTCGTTCCCCGTTTACTATATGTAGAAAGAGTATATAGAATTTTACCCGCTTCCCCGGTGGCACAGTGGTCTAAGTTATGGCTTACGGCTCTGGCTCTCTCCCTTCCTAAGTTATGGCTTACGGCTCTGGCTCTCTCCCTTCCCTGGAACCCGTGGCCCTAAATTAGGAATGGCCGATTGAGTTGCTCATGGTGGCCCTTAAACCTCCAATCAAAAAAAAAAAAAAAAAAAAGAAAAAGAAATTTACCCCTCAGACTGTTTATTGTGCCTCAAAAAAGAATTAGTGTTTGTTCGTGCTCATCAAATTTTACGCGACAGACAATACCTCAAGTACCGTTGTTTAAGAGCATTTAAAATTGCCTCCTTTATAAAAGAAAATTCTTCGGTTTGTCTGGGTTCCCACAAAATACAAAAGTCCAGCTTTACATTCGGAGACGAGAACCTATTCGAGGTCATAGTGATAAAGGCGGAAATATGTTGTACAGTCAGTTGACCCACCCTATCTTCGAGCAGTCGTGGACCAAGGAAGTTAGAAGAGAGAGAAGATGGATGGAATTAGCAGCCGCTGGCGAAGCCAAGTCTGGTTTGTTGCGCCCTCCGGGTGGGGTAGGTTCAGTGACGTGACGTCACTTACTGAAGACCTGTACTGGAGCACGGTTTGATAGCGGAGATCTCTTACTTTCTGCAGCAGCCCTTGAAGGTCAATAAGGCTCCCACAGCTTTAGCAAGGCCGCGATGGTTAATACGCAATATGCACTTCCGGTCGACGAAGCATAATTTTGTTTAATTTTTTTTTTAAATACTAAACAGTTTGTATTTTAGGACAAAGTCCTCTATAGTACTGTTACACACGCTGTAGTATATGAGCTCAGAAAAGACAAGTTGACTTCAATGAAAATGGAATATTTATATTTGAACTTAAGAATATTTCTACATGTACAGTATATATACATACATTTAAATGTTGAAACCTCATATTGGTTATATCCAGTGAGACATAAAAATCAGCAATGAAGTATATGGAGCAACACATATTGCGCTCACCTTACTACGGCTTCATTCCCTCTGGTTTGCAATCAATCATGCTTCTTGTCCGGTGTCCATTGTTGTACCACACCATTAAAGGTATTCCACGTTTCAACATTTAAAGGTAAATATTCTGTACATGTAGAAATATTCTTCAGTTCAAATATAAATATTCCATTTTCATTGAAGTCAACTTGTCTTTTCTGAGCTCATATGCTACAACGTGTGTAATAGTACTGTAGAGGACTTTGTCCTAATATACATTGCCTATCTACGACGTATTTTATTGTTCAAATATATGTATGTATAGATTGAACTTCTACTTAAACTAAACAGTATTTCTGTAACTTTTTGCATATTTTTAGTTATGTGCATGTACATTTGCATATTTCGGTCTCATTTTTTTCCTGACTGTACTTTTATGACAATTGAGGTGGAAATTCACACAGTATCTGCGTATTGTTTATAATAATGTCGCGCCTACAAAAGCAAAATAAAAGAAAGAAAGAATTATGTAGAGAAAAAAAATTCTGTAATTAACTATAATTTGCTTCATTTTAGCATTTCAAGTGTGTGTTATTGTGCCAGATAATCTGACTGAATGAAATTTAAATTCGACTTAAGGTCTTTGAAAAATGCATGAGTAATTCGATTAAAAATTTCCGGAACCAACCCACAATAATTTTTCAAGTCGGCGCCTATGCTTGGAGGTATCTGTTGTGTTATTCTTAAGGAGTAAGAAAAACGTTAGCTTAGTAAAAATATTCTTCGCACTCATAAAACTCCTGTAACTTAGCCTAAGTAGCTGCATAATTTCTCTCTGCAGTTTTTTCACCGAGTAATGAAATAATTTTGTGCACTACAGTCTAGACAATGGACTGTATCATGCGAGTGAATTTGAAGATGGATTATACAATATACGACTATTATTTAAGATTATTTTTTGAGAAAAACCAATGTTCAATAAGACATCAAAGAAAGATGTGAAACCGCGCAAAAATTCATTTTTATGAATGTTGTTCAAATGAAGGGTAACATTCTTGCTTTAACAGTGTTTGCAAATTCATCTTTGAGTTCATCGTACTCCAGTTCTACGAATTCTCACGTTGTAGTTTATCTTATTTGTACTTCTAGAAACGGCGGTAGGGGGGAGTGGTTCCCCCGAGCCAATGGAAATGCTTTCGCGACGCGATCCTGATTGTATTACCATTTATTTCGAAAAGCTAGAAACCACGTCTCTTCTCACTGCTGATTTTCGTGATAACACGCTGTCTTGATGCTTATTTTTGTTGTTCCAAATACTCACATAAGATGGTGCCACAATCGGATGCTGGTAGGTTGTTTAGAAATGCTGAAGTTTGATTTTTCGCTGTAACTAATGAGTTTTTATTTATTTCTACAGTCAACACATAGATGTGCTCTGAAAAAAATCAGAGCAGTTGTTTTATACACACTCAGGATCTAAAAAAGGAAAGAATTTTGTGTTTAAAATAATGAAATATTTAAAAAATAATATTAGTTCGCTTCACGTTCTACAGAGGGCAGCATATTCGTCACACTTCCGAATTTTTCTCCTCCTCGTGCAAAATACAGGTCAACGATTTATACATTTCAGCTCTTACATCTGTCAGAAAACTAAAAAAAAAAAAAAAAAAAAAATCTGTCTTCGATAATTTTCTACCGAAATAAAGATATGAAAAAGTATTTTTTGGGGTGCTGATATGAACGTTTTCTAAATACATAGTCGCAGCCAAGGGCGGCCAGACATCATGAAAGATACCAGTACCAGAGTTCCTCCAGTCCTTCCAGCAGAAGTTGCACATGCAATCAAGAACATGAAGCGAGGAAAGCTCCAGGAGAAGATGGAATTACTGTAGACATCATACAAGAAGCAAGTGGAGAAATCGAAACAGTACTCGCCCAAATTTTCACTCTATGCCTTAATGAAGGAAAGATTCCTGAGGATTGGAACACCGCTACAATGATCCTGCTACATAAGAAAGGTGACATTAAGGATCTCGGAAACTACAGACCTATCAGCCTCCTATCAGTAGTTTATAAAATCTTCACTAAAGTTCTTTCACACCGCTTGAAGGTAGCACTAGACATGGCTCAACCGAGAGAACAAGCTGGATTCAGGAGTGGCTACAGCACAATAGATCATATCCACGTGCTGAGAGAACTAATTGAAAGAGCGAGGGAATATGAACTTCCATTGTGCATGGCTTTTATCGATTATGAAAAAGCCTTTGATTCGGTGAAACCATCAGCAGTTACAATGGCTCTGAAAACCTGCGGTATTGAAGATGCATACATTAATATTATTAATAACATCTATGAAAATGCAAGTGCAAAGATTAGGGTGTTTGAAAATACAACACACGTAAAAATTGGAAAGGGAGTGAGACAAGGTGACACCATATCTCCGAAGCTCTTTAATGCCACATTGGAGGGTGTATTTCAGTCGCTGAGCTGGGAAAACAAGGGGATAAAGATTAATGGAGATTATCTAACCCACCTTCGTTTTGCTGATGACGTAGTCATTTTTGCAACTACCCCATCAGAGCTGCAGAGTATGATCCAGGAACTTGCTGACAAGAGTAAAGAAGTGGGATTAAAAATGAACTTTCAGAAGACAAAAGTGATGTTCAATGCTTTTACAAGAAATGAAGATTTATCGATTGATGGAGAAAAGCTGGAGATATCAGACACGTACGTTTATCTTGGACAGCAGATATCAAGTGAGGGTCACATTGATGAAGAAATTAATCGGCGTACAAAACTTGCCTGGAGAGCTTTTGGAAGAAACAGCATAATTTTCAAGAGCAATATGCCATTATGTCTTAAAAGAAAAGTGTTTGATCAATGCATCCTTCCAGTGCTTACGTATGGTGCAGAGACGTGGACCTTAACTAAAAGAGACATACAAAGGCTGCAGACAACTCAAAGAAGCATGGAGAGGTGCATGCTTGGTGTAACCAGGAGAGATAAGAAGAGGAACTCGTGGATCCGAAAAATGACAAGAGTGGAAGACATCATGATCAGAGTTAAATCCCTGAAATGGCAATGGGCTGGACATACTGCCAGAAGGACAGATCATCGATGGACAGCCGAAATTTTAGATTGGATTCCAAGGGACAGGAAAAGACCCAGAAGAAGACCACATAGGAGATGGGCGGATGAAATTCGAAAGTATGCAGGGGTGACATGGAGGAGACTGGCACAAGACAGACCGTTGTGGAGGAAACTTGGGGAGACCTTCGTCCAGCAGTGGATTGATAATGGTTGACAATGATGATGATATGCAATGTATATTAAAAACAAGTATTTTTCAGTAACGCTTTTCTTTTTTTTTCATTTCTTGACCTTTAAAGATTTGGCGTTTATTTTCACTTTGAGTATTTTTTCCCGGGAGGCTTTCACCGATGAACCAAATCCATGCCACCCCTTAAGAAATTTCTGGCTACACCACTGCGTACATATATAAAAACACTGCTAGATATAAGAAAAAAAATAGAAAAAAATCAATCTTATTTTAACAGAACCTTTATTCAACTCGATTTGAATTCTTATTGCGAATTACTGAACCCAAATTTAAATTCATAGAAAATAAAGAATTCATAAATGAAATTTCAGCAAGAGCCCCGAAGAATCGAAAAGCAGTAATAACAGGGCCGGATTATGTGTGGTATGTGTGTGTGTGGGGGGGGGGTAGCAGAGCTATAGCCTAGGGGCCCACCATTACCAAAGGCCTAGGAATCATGCCACTACACTGGAAATAATACACAGCTTATGTATTTACATTGGGTGTGTGCAAAAGTTCTACCCTTTTTGTAATAGATGCAAATTGCAATCTGAGTAGTTACGTCACAGATGACGCTGCGATGCCGAATTTTCGGTCAATAAAGTGTGGTGCAGTAGCGAGAGAGGCACTAGGTTTGTCAGAGTAAGTCATTCGTAACGGAAATTACGGACGGTATAACATGGCATGCGATAAAGAGCACATTAGACATTGTTTACTGTATGAGTTCGATAAAGGCAGTACTATAGCCGCGGCTTGCAGCAACATCTGTCAAATGTATGGGGAGGATGCAGTTGATAATAGCACAGGTCGCCGTTGGTTCTGGAATTCCGGAACGGAGACAGAAGTTGTAAAGATCAACCACGTCCTGGGCGTCCATCCGTGATTTCTGACGAGGATGTGGACCAAGTCATGACAAATGACCCACATCCAACCTTTCAGGAATTAGCGGAAACGTTGTCGGTAAACAGGACAACAGTCAAAAGACGGATGCATGCGCTTGGGTTCATCACCAAGTTCGCTAACTGGGTTACGCACCAGCTTTCTGCAAAGCAACGAGAGGAGAGAATCCGTACCTGTGTTTCTTTGCTTTCTCGTCACAGAAATGAACCGTTTTTGAGACGAATTTTAACGGGTGATGAAAAATGGGTACTGTACCGTAATATAAAGCGTCGATGGACTGTGTGCCAAGGTGCGGAGCCTGCTCCATCGACCTCAAAAGGAGGACTGCATCCCAAAAAGGTTTTGTTGAGTGTTTGGTGTGATGTCCAGGGAATAATCCACTGGGTGTTGGCACCTAAACGAACGATAAATGCTGACCTCCACTGCCAACAGCTGGAGAACAACTGATATCGAAGCGGCTAGAACTTGTCAATCGCGAAGGCGTGGTCCTTCATCATGATAACGTCTGACCTCATGATGCGTTAATCACCCGCCAAAAATTACTGGACTTTGTTTGGGAAGTGTTACCTCACCCGGCGTATTCCCCTGACCTGACACCTACTGACTACCACCTTTTTCGATCATTACAGAACGCCTTCGCAATCCAAACCTTCGATGATGTGAAAACGGTATTACATGACTTTTTTACTCTAAAACAGAGGAGTTTTTCCTGCGTGGAATTCACCTACTCATAGACAGATGGCAGAAGGCCATACATAATGATGGCAATTATGTGAAATCCTAGGTACGTTATTTGCTGTGTTCTTCTCCTTTCTTTGAAGCCTACAGAAACGGGTAGAACCTATGCACATACCCAATATTTAAATATAGAGAGAAGTAAAATAGTTTTAATTTTGTTTCATATGATTTTCACTCGATCACAGACGGTGGCTAGAAGACCAACAGATTTGCAGGCGGTGACTCACTAAAGGTAATCGTTTCATGTCGCTGTGTACAGCAGGGTCGGCGAGACAGTTTCATCTTTTTAAGTACCATCCACCCACCCACACACTCCTGTTTAAACTTGGAACCGTTAATGGGAGAAATCCATTGTGACTTTACATTGCATAGCAAAAAAGGTGCACCAAGAAAAGTATTCAATGCTAAATTATTAAAAATTCCAAGACAAAATCTGGGAATCCTAAGCTTTTAACTCACGTTTTTGTGAGAATAGTGAAAAATACAGTGACTGTTTATGAAAATTCTGCAGGCAATTTATTAGTTTGAAGAATGCACTGCACGTATTAATTATCCCAAGCATATTGCTAGAGTTTCGTGTTTTAACTGACTTCAATAATGATTGTCAGTCATAAGTTCTTTGAAGGCCCACTCGGATGTTTTAGCCTTGGTAGCCCACTTGATGTCTTAGCCTTGGTAGCCCACTGGATATCTTAGCCTTGGTAGCCCACTGGATGTCTTAGTCATGGTATCCCACTGGATGTCTTAGCCTTGGTAGCCCACTGGATGTCTTAGCCTTGGTGTCCCACTGGATGTCTTAGCCTTGGTGTCCCACTGGATGTCTTAGCCTTGGTGTCCCACTGGATGTCTTAGCCTTGGTATCCCACTGGATGTCTTAGCCTTGGTAGCCCACTGGATGTCTTAGCCTTGGTAGCCCACTGGATGTCTTAGCCTTGGTAGCCCACTGGATATCTTAGCCTTGGTAGCCCACTGGATGTCTTAGCCTTGGTAGCCCACTGGATGTCTTAGCCTTGGTAGCCCACTGGATATCTTAGCCTTGGTATCCCACTGGATGTCTTAGCCTTGGTATCCAACTGGATGTCTTAGCCTTGGTAGCCCACTGGATGTCTTAGCCTTGGTAGCCCACTGGATGTCTTAGCCTTGGTATTCCACTGGATGTCTTAGCCTTGGTATCCCACTGGATGTCTTAGCCTTGGCATCCCACTGAATGACTTAGCCTTGGTAGCCCACTGGATGTCTTAGCCTTGGTATCCCACTGGATGTCTTAGATTTGGTATCCCACTGTATGCCTTAGCCTTAGTATCCCACTGGATGTCTTAGCCTTGGTAGCCCACTGGATGTGTTAGCCTTGGTAGCCCACTGGATATCTTAGCCTTGGTAGCCCACTGGATGTCTTAGCCCACAAAGGCCCTTAATCCGGTCCTGTGTAGCAACCAACTTAGCATCCATGCAGTTCTTACTTATGGTTCAGAGACCTTAACTAAAATGGAGATACAGAAGCTGCGGACAATTCAGAGAAGCTTGAAGAGATGCATGTTTAATGTAACCAATAAGAATAGGAAAAGATACTCACGCGGTATGAAAATGATGAGAATGGCCATCGATGGAAAACTGAATTTTTAGTCTGGGTGCCAAGGAGCAGAAAAAGACCCAGAAGAAGGCGATTACGTGCGGAAAGTGACCGTGCGCCAAGCGACCCTGTGGAAAATCGTACGCGAAGGGACCGTGTTATATTCCATCGTGGACGAAGCGACCTTGCGAATCGAATAATTTTGCTTATACACTATATCTACCAACAAGTAATTGGACACCTGTGATAACAAAGGAAAACGAAGTTTATTCACTTTCAACAGTTCGTGGAGCCTCCACGAGCGCCGATTACAGCTGCGACCCTCCGGGGCATACTCTCAACCAGGCGTTGTACGACGGCTAGAGGTATTTTCTTCCACTCGCCTTGGAGAAGACAGGTCAGTTCCTTCACCGATTTTGGACGGTGGGGGCACCCCTTCAGTCGACGCTCCAATTCGTCCCAGAGGTGCTCGATAGTGTTAAGGTCCGGGCTCTGCGCAGGCCAGTCCATTCGATTAACCCCATTGTCACCATACCAAGCCATGGTGGACCTCGCATCATGACAGGTGGCATTGTCATCCTGAAAGAAACATGGGTCCACCCCGTAAAACTGCCACAACGTAGGAAGCGCATGGTCATCCAAAATGGTGCACTAGGTCTCGGCGTTGAGTCTACCAGGAATTGCGACCAAGGGTCCCGTGCCATACCAAGAGAAACACCCCCATAGCATAATTCCAGCGCCGCCGAACTTCACAGTTGGCACAATACATTCCGGCAGGAGGCGTTCTCCAGGTAGACGCCAAACCCAGACTCTTCCATCCGAACGGTAGAGGGTGAACCTCGATTCGTCGCTCCAAAGAGCCTGTTTCTACTGTTCAACGGTCCACTGTCGACATTCTTTTCACCATGTTAGCCGAGCAGCGCTATTGGACTTGGTGATCAAAGGCTTGTGGGCGGCAGCACGTCCATGATAACCGAGCAGATGGGCTTTCTTACGGATGGTATTCATCGAAAGAACACTCCCGGATGCCTGTTGAAATTCCTCTCGTTCTTCCGAATTTCTTTGGCTAGCACCCGTCGGTCTCTAACTCCCAGTTTTGTCGGTCTGCCGGGTCGGGGCACATTCCGACAGTCACCTCTCATCTTCCACTTGCCAATCACGTAGGCCATTGTCAATTTTGGGCACTTCAACTCGCTGGAAATGTCACGTATGGATTGGCCATTTCTCTGATACCCGACGATTACACCTTTCTCGAGATCAGAGAGCTCCGAACTCCGTGGCATCTTGCATGCGACAGGTTGCGTTGTTGTTTCCCACACGATATTTAACGGCGGCGGCCGTAACGTTTATCAGGACCGCAGCTACCGTCGATTGCAGGGGTGTCCAATTACTTGTTGGTAGATAGTGTATATATATATATATATACACTGAAGTGCCAGAAAAACTGGTATAAGACGAGCTTATGCAAAATACATAGCAACGTCACCTATGCGCGTACTGGGTTGCGTCCGCCAGTGTGTATATAAAGCGATAGACATCCTTGCCAGCTGTCAGAGCTGTTTTCGGCATGAGAATGACAAGTAATAACGATTTAAGCGATTTTCAACGCGGTGTCATAGTTGGTGCTCGTGAGATGGGCCATAGTATTTCGGAGGTAGAAACGAAGTTCGGATTTTCACGGACGACCAGTGCAAGGGTATACCGTGACTACAAGAATTCCAGCAAAACCTCCAACCTACGATACCAGTGTGGCCGTAAAAAGACATTGGGTGAACGTGACCATCGTCGGGTGTCAAGAATTGTTTCACGCGATAGGCGTGCAACACTCTCGCAGGTATCATCGGAATTCAATGCTGGAGCCTCAACAAGCATCAGCAGGGTGCGTTGCACTGTCCGGATGCAGTGCAACGCACCCTGCACGATATGGGCTTTGGGAGCCGACGCCCAACTTGAGCACGACGCAGAGCTATGTGCCTCGCTTGGGTACGGAAAACTGGAATACCAGTCTAATACTTGGTAGGTCCCCCACGGGAGCGAATGACCGCAGAAATACGACGGGGCATGGACTCCACTAGCTTCTGGAAATATGCTGTAGGCAATGCACACCATACTTCCTGCAGAGCGTTCGACAATTCGGGTGTATTCCGAGGTCTCGAATTCCTGTGCTCGATAGCGTGTTGCATTCCATCCCAAATGTGTTCCATCATGTTCAGATCTGGGGACTTGTGTGGGAATGGTAACAACCCAAACTCAGATGAATGCTCCTCTAACCATAATGTGGCGTCCTGACACTTGTGTGAAAGTGCATTGTCTGTTGGAACAGGCCCAACCCATCAACATTAATGCAGGGCATGAACGGGTGTACCTCGTCGGAGAGGATGCTCATTTAGCTTTGGTCGGCCACAGACGTTTGTAGACGTACCAGGGGTCCCAGTAAAGTCCAGCTAAACACACCCCATACCATTACGGACCCCCACCAGCCGATACAGTTCCTCGTTGGCAGGCGGGATACATGGTTTCATGGGGTTTGCGCCACACACGAATCCTTCCATCTGTCCGATACAGTTGGAAATGCAACTCGTCAGACGAGGCTACTTGTTTCCAGGCATCGAGTGTCCAGTGTCAGTGTTGCCGTGCCCAAGCGAGGCGCATAACTCTGTGTCGTGCATCCATCAAGGGGACTCGAGTTGGGCGTCGGCTCCCAAAGTCCATATCGTGCAGGTTACGTTGCACAGTCCGGACGCTGATGCTTGTTGAGGCTCCAGCATTGAATTCCCATTATACCTGCGAGAGTGTTGCACGCCTATCGCGTGAAACGATTCTTGACAGCCGACGATGGTCACGTTCACCCAATGTCTTTTTACGGCTACACTGGTATCGTAGGTTGGAGGTTTTGCCGGAATTCTTGTAGTCACGGTACACCCTTGCAATGGTTGTCCATGAAAATCCGAACTTCGTTTCTACCGCTGAAACACAATGGCCCATCTCACGAGCGCCAACTATGACACCGCGTTGAAAATCGCTTAAATCGTTATTACTTGTCATTCTCATGCCGAAAACAGCTCTGACAGCTGGCAAGGATGTCTGTCGCTTTTTATACGCACTGGCGGACGTGACCGAGTACGCGCATAGGGGACGTTGCTATGTATTTTGCATTAGCTCGTCTGTACCAGTTTTTCTGGCACTTCAGTGTATCTTAAAGCCACACAAGGACATGCACATTCGAACAATTTGGCTTTTTTGTCAATAGGGAAAAACATTCTTTTTAAATATGAATTAGTACTTGGAAGAAACTTTTTCTGAAAACGTAACACTCAAGTCCACACAAAAGAAAAGAAGAATGGAGTTCACGTAAAAGTAAAGTATTCAGAAGAAGAATGGAGTTCATGTACAAATAAATGTTCAAATCCTAATCCTCATAATTATTTGCTATCCTATTAGAAATAGCATGTACTTAAAATTTAGAACAAAAAGTTACTTCTATCACTTAACAATTAAAAATTAAACTTCACAATTTAAAAAAAAAATACTGGAAGGGGGAGGGGGATGAGATAGCCCAAGTCTCGGACCCAAGATACACCACTGCCCACGCAGCATGATTAGTGTAACACATGGCACTAAAATATCGCAACAAAACAATAATCTTAATACCGAAGGTGTTCATTCCCATAAAGAGAAAACCCGATATGTTTAAGACGTGTGTTAAGCACGTCTTGACTGTAACGTGCGTCAACCACGTACTGTAACTTACTTTTTCTAGAGACACACGTAAGAAAACACACATATAAAACAAAGTGGCAACGCGAGACATGGAAGTATCAGGAAAAGATAATATACAAGAACGAAGGAAAATCACATGACATTGACTTTCCCTTGAAAGAAGGTCACATCATCCTCAGCGAAACCATTAACTCAGAATGGTACCGAGCCCAGATTATCCAGCCATTGATATTCGAACTCACAATAGGGAAATCAACGAAGGATGGTTCCAGCAAGACGGTGCAACTGCGTACACCGCTGGCGCATCATCTCCCGGGGACAGTGTCCTGCCCGATCCCCGGATTTGACACCGCCTGACTTTTTTCTGTGGGGAGCACTGAAAGGACAGATGTAAGTAGGTAATCCGAATACACTTCAAGAGCTACAGGCTGCAATAACGACCCACATCCCACAAATCACCCAACATACCCTGAGAAAGATCTTCACCAACATGCACATGTCGGGACATCGGTGAGGCCCAATTTCAACACCTCCTGTAGGAACCAGTTCGACATGGTAAGTGTTACTTTCAGTGCACAGTTATTTTTCGGACACTTTGTAGAATTGCTCATTCAATTAATAAATCTTCTGTTCTTAAAAATGCACTGAACAAAAATTTTGTTTCCTGTAAATTCATTTTTAAGCACACTCTTTGCTCTTGCCAGCAAGTTCCTGAACCTCCTCAGAGCTGCGGTGAAAATGATCCGCAGCTCTGAAGATGTTCTTGTAAAAATGATAATGCATCAGCAAAATGAAGGTGTGTTAAACTATCTGCATTAATCACTATCCACTTGTTTTTCCTGTTCAATAATTGTAAGTTACTTTGCAATGTGGCATTAAAGAGCTTGGAAGATATGGTGTCATCATGTCTCACTCCCTTTCCGTTTTTTATAAGAGCTCTTTCCTCGAGCAGTCCTAACTTGCAGTTGCATTTTCATAGATGTCATTGATAATTTTAATGCATGCCATCTCAAATACCGTAGTATTTCAAAGACATTATAACTACTGATGGTTTCACAGAGTCAAAGGCCTTTTCGTAATTGATAAAGCCCATAAGTAGTGGGAGTTCATATTAATTCAATATTTTAACTGGTTTTTTCAGTGCATGGGCATGATTTATAGGGTTGATATTATTAATGTTGCCACCTTTAACAGATCTCTTGGAAATATAGTATATACATACAAAATCATTGCCAAAGAGGGGTTGCACTTTTTTTATTTTATTTTGTTTTAAGAAAAAAATTAGTTAAAAATGTTTTTTTTTTTGTTTTGTTTTGTTTTTTTAAATATCTTTTTCTTCTCCTTTTCACCTGTTTAATTCCCTATCTGTCCTAAAATGTGATTCTAACAAGCAAGTGTTTTCCATTTTTTTTTTTTTTTCAATCCTCTGTATTCTCACTTTTTATTTTGCTTTGACTTCCTTCTTGCATTATCTTTTCCTACAACCTTTTTCTTGGTCTTTCTACTACTATTTACCCTGGAACTTCCATTGCTTTTTACGGTTTTCTTTATCTTTTCCCAACCTATGTCCCATCCATCTAGACGACTCCCGCTTAATTTTTTGTTTTCAAGCGTTTCTTTATATTAATATTTTTTATGTGCTTTCCTTGACAGTGCTTTCACCCATCTAAGCCCCCTCATTTTTGTTCTTTCCACTTGTTTTGATATTTTTCCTAGCTGCCGCCTTAGTTTCTGATCCATATAAAGCAACAGTTCTTACAGCTGTCCTGTGTGTGTGTGTGCTGCTAAAAAAAATCTATACTTAAAAATGAGAATTTGAACCGACTCGGATTTTTTTAAGTACAATCATATCGTAAACGAGTACATGTCATGCTCAAATATAAGTTACCATAACTACTTATAAATAACTGCGCCAATAAATATAATCTCGTATTACTTCATTTTATATATTATAGATTTAAAGAGAAATTGTTTAATTAATGCTTAAAGTGACACACATAAATAATTAGTACAACAAAGTCACTGATCACAAGTAATTTAATTATGCATAAAGTATCTTTGTGTGCGTTTTCACATTAACTACATTTTTATCAATCTCATAAATAACATATTGTCGCTTCATCACTGTATTTGTCATAAAATTGTGCGGTACATTTGTCCAGCATGTGACAACGAGTATATCTATTATCCCAGATGTGCAATCGAATAATATACTTCCAGTCGATTCTATGAAAAAATGAATATGTATGGAGTACACGTATCACCCATCTATGTGCAATATCGTACTTGTACGGTGGCGCCATCTACTGTACTCTAATCTCACTACAAACTGTTCTGTCAAAGTCGCTAGACTTGCTCTCATTCCTTCCGTTTCTGTGTCCTGCCCAAAAGGCGATCTCGCTGTAGGTGGCTGGGACCTAAACTCTACTCCCTGTGGACGGAAGTCTTACATAAAAATGACAAATACCAAATTTGAAATCCAGCCGCGGATGGCTGAGTTGTTAGAGATTCAGACTACTGATGGAGGGACCCCAGGTTCAAACCTAGATTGGCTGTGTGAATTTCTAACAGTCGCTGAATATCCGCAGTGCATCGGGTGAGCACGTTAATTGACAGCCTCCTGGTAGGAATCTCCTGGTTAAATTTTCTAAGCCCCCACCCCAATTTCTCTCTGCCTTCTATGTGCAAAACCGTACGATGGCGCCATGTGCTCTCTCTCACTTACAAACTATCCTGTCAGAATCGCTGTTTTCGCTGTAACTTCCTTCAGTTTCTATGCCTTGCCCGAAAGGACAAAGGAACGGAATGACGTTAAGGCACATACAGGGGTTGTCCAAAATAATGCAAACACCTCTCTGAAAACAGTGACTTCGGTATATGCTGCTTTTCGAGTAAAACGAACAATTTTTTTTTTGTGATTGCATTGTAAATGAGTGTTTGCATAATTTCGTTCCAGGTGAAGGCACAATGAGTGACTTGTCGGAGTTCCAAAGAGGGCAGATTGTAGGAGCCCGTCTGTCTGGTTGGTGCGTCGGTAACCACAGTGGTACAGGTATTGGGGGTATCGAGAGGTACTGTATCGAAGGACATGACAGCATACAATGTTCACGGCACAGCATCATCTGCGAGACACAACTGTGGAAGGAAAACCAAACTCTCTGAGAGAGACAGAAGGACATTAAAGAGGACTGTGACCGTATACAGAAAGACCACAGCCACGAAAGTGACTGCTGAGCTTAATGCACATCTCCAAAACCCAGTGTCGATCCATACCGTGCGAAGGGAATTGCATAAGCACAATATTTACGGTAGAGCTGCTACTGCAAAACCCCTGGTGTCACAGGTGAATATGAAACGGAGACTACAGTGGTGCCAGGAACATAAAACGTGGACTGCGGATAAATGGAAGCATGTCTTGTTTTCCGATGAATCAATTTTTTTTACTATTCCCCACCAGAGGACGAGTCTACGTGTGAAGAACCCCCGAGAAGCCTACAACCCAGGCTGTCTCCTCCTTACAGTGAAGAATGGGGGCGGTTCCGTAATGATTTGGGCCATGATCTCGTGGTTTTCAGTAGATCCCATTATTACCTTACACAGACGGATCGCCATCGGTGACTATGCCATACTTTTGGCCGACCTTGTGCATTCAATGGCGCAGGCATTGTCTGCGTCAGGGGATTGCACCTTTCAAGATGATAATGCCCCGATTCACAGAAGTCGAACTGTTCAATCATTGTTTGAGGAACATGAGGATGAAGTTGCACACCTTTCCTGGCCTACACAATCACCAGACCTAAACATCATTCAGCCCCTGTGGTCTATGTTAGAAAACAGAGTGCGATCCCGTTATCCTCCGACGTCCCTGAAGGAATTGGATCAGTTTCGGTAGGAAGAATTGTGAAACATACCACTCACCACCATCCAGGACTTGTATGCTTCCATTCCACGGAGGATTCAAGCAGTTTTAAATGCCAAGGGTGTTCCCACACCACATTGGGTGCGTAACACCTATTGTTTCAAAGTGTTTCCATATTTTTGGACAACTCCTGTGTATTTTAAATACATGGATATTTAGTACATATATTTGAAATACTCGTATATGTACTCAAAAATGAGTACATCTATTTCAAATTAGAAATACCAGATATACAGTACTCACAACTGATTCCCTGTATGCACTCAAAAATGAGTACGTGTCTTTTTCCAAAATGAGACACAAGTACTCGGAGCCGTTATAAGTCCAGAATGTACTCAAAAACTAGTACATTTTGCTTATTTCTAAGTACCAATTTTTAACAGTATGTGTGTGTGTGT
Organism: Macrothele yani; assembly: GCA_039090855.1. Lineage (NCBI taxonomy): Eukaryota > Metazoa > Arthropoda > Arachnida > Araneae > Macrothelidae > Macrothele > Macrothele yani. The sequence goes on along the minus strand of CM077005.1, from coordinate 15,466,689 downwards.
ACAGTACAGCACCAATCATCCGAATCAGTCAGGAGACCTTCGGGGTCCGGATAATCAAATTCTTTTCGCTGAAAATAGCAGTATGGTAAAAAAAATAGCATACGAAACATAAAACTCAAACTTAACCACATTCTCCTCATTTATAGTCAATACATGCCCTGCAGGGTGAGACCTCAAGGGAAGTGTGGAATATGATTAGAGCTTGGTCCACAGAAACAAGTTGGCCTCCAGATTTAGAAGAATGCTTTTGTGAATTAAAGAAAGTGAGAAAGAGTCTTCAGATACAGAAGAATGCTTTTGTTAATTAAAGAGAGTGAGAAAGGGTCTTCAGATATAGAAGAATGCTTTCGTGAATTAAAGAGAGTGAGTCTTCAGATTAAGAAGAATGCTTTTGTTAATTAAAGCGAGTGAGAAAGAGTCTTCAGATATAGAAGAATGCTTTTGTGAATTAAAGAGAGTGAGAAAGAGTCTTCAGATATAGAAGAATGCTTTTGTGAATTAAAGAGAGTGAGAACCTTCAGATTAAGACGAATGCTTTTGTTAATTAAAGCAAGTGAGAAAGAGTCTTCAGATATAGAAGAATGCTTTTGTGAGTTAAAGAGAGTGAGAGTCTTCAGATTAAGAAGAATGCTTTTGTGAATTAAAGCGAGTGAGAGAGAGTCTTCAGATATAGAAGAATGCTTTTGTTAATTAAAGCAAGTGAGAAGGAGTCTTCAGATTAAGAAGAATGCTTTTGTTAATTAAAGCGAGTGAGAAAGAGTCTTCAGATATAGAAGAATGCTTTCGTGAATTAAACGCAGTGAGACAGTCTTCTGATATAAAAGAATGCTTTTGTGAATTAAAGAGAGTGAGAAAAAGTATTCAGATATAGAAGAATGCTTTTGTGAATTAAAGAGAGTGAGAGTCTTCAGATTAAGAAGAATGTTTTTGTGAATTAAAGAGAGTGAGAAAGAATCTTCAGATATAGAAGAATGCTTTTGTGAATTAAAGAGAGTGAGAATCTTCAGATTAAGAAGAATGCTTTTGTTAATTAAAGCAAGTGAGAAAGAGTCTTCAGATATAGAAGAATGCTTTCGTGAATTAAACGCAGTGAGAAAGAGTCTTCTGATATAAAGGAATGCTTTTGTGAATTAAAGAGAGTGAGAAAAAGTATTCAGATATAGAAGAATGCTTTTGTGAATTAAAGAGAGTGAGAGTCTTCAGATTAAGAAGAATGCTTTTGTTACTTAAAGCGAGTGAGAAAGAGTCTTCAGATATAGAAGAATGCTTTTGTGAATTAAAAAGAGTGAGAAAGAGTCTTCAGTTATAGAAGAATGCTTTTGTGAATTAAAGAGAGTGAGAACCTTCAGATTTAGAAGAATGCTTTTGTTAATTAAAGCAAGTGAGAAAGAGTCTTCAGATATAGAAGAATGCTTTTGTGAATTAAAGAGAGTGAGAGTCTTCAGATTAAGAAGAATGCTTTTGTTAAATTAAAGAGAGTGAGAAAGTCTTCAGATATAGAAGAATGCTTTCGTGAATTAAACGCAGTGAGAAAGAGTCTTCTGATATAAAAGAATGCTTTTGTGAAGTAAAGAGAGCGAGAAAGAGTATTCAGATATAGAAGAATGCTTTTGTAAAATCCAGTTGGAGGACAGAGAGATAATCTTCAGACGTATAGAAGAGTGCTTTGCCGCCCCGGTGGTGCAGTGGTGTAAGCGTTGGCTTCTGATCATTCGTCCGAGTTGGGTCCGTGTTCGAATCTCGGTGAGGTATGGATGTTGTGTTTGTCTTACGGCACTGGATCTCTTCTCCCTTCCCCAGAACCAGTTACCCTAAATTAGGGACGGGTGACTACTTATAACCCGTTGAGTTGCTCACGGTGGTCATTACCCCCCCCCCCAATAAAAAAGAGGATGCTTTTGAGAATTGCTGGGTGAAAAATGAGAGAGATGTCACGCGAAAAAATTCTATACAGCGCCGAAAGCAGTATTCAAGAAGTTGTCCAGATAATTGGGATTCCGGATAATCGGCGTTCTGTTGTACAAAGGGCATCCTGAAAAAATTATGCCTCGTCCCTCATAAGATTTTTTGTAGCAGCAAAAATGTGAAACTTGGTGTCAAAATACTTGGACATGTTGTTAATAATGATAGCCTATTCAAAGTATTGTTCAGCACTTTCTATACACTTCCACCATCTATGAACCCATTGGTAAAATCCATTTTGGAAAAAATTCCTGAGGCTGTTTCACCCATGAGTTCACAGCCACTTTAACGTCTGTCACATCATCGAAACGTTTCCCACGAAGGGTGTTTTTCAAAGGGGCAAACAGGAAAAAGTCTGAGGGAGCCAAATCAAGACTGTAGGGAGTTTGGGGCATCACCATCCACCACATTTGGCAATAGCCTGTGAGGTCGCCATTGAGTTGTGGAGACTTGCGTTATTATGGTGTAAAACAACATTATGAAGTAGAATGTCACATCTTTTACTTCTGATAGCTTCCTTAAGCTTGAATTACATCACACAACTCCTGGATGGTGACACGACGATCCGCTGTGATGAGGTCTTTCACTTGTTACCTGTTGGCATATGTAACTGCAGTTGCGGGTCTTTCACTCCGTTGTTTGTCTGACACTGAATTGTTTCTCTCTCGAAACCTCTTTATCTAACTTCGGGCATTACTGATATCGATTGTGGCGGCTCATGCACCGCCTGGAGCCTTCTGTGGATTTCTGGAGCCTCACATCCCTCTTTTTTCCAGGAATTAAATTACGTCTCGCAGCTTTTCATGGTCATTATAAGGAAGTAAATTTCTCCGTCATTTTTATCCGCGCCAGGATTCGAACCCGAGGCCGCTTATTCCGGAACAAGTCGCTCTACCAACTGAGCTACGCAGACGTTTATTCTGATTCCCATCTGCCTTTATGTCGTGTGCGTCCTTCTGGCAGGTACGTCACATCTCCCCCCCCCGAAAGAGAGCCGGGGGCATGGCCCACGGGTCAGCCTTGACCATGAATCGTTGCAGGCAACCATCCACTGTAGAACGTGCACTTGAGAACTCCCAGTCAATCTGCTGTGTGGAATGCAACATACATTTTTATTTTTCGAAGCGCTGGAGAAGGAATTCTCTGATTTTTCCTGTCTCGCGGTGTGGAAATAACATCACACCAATGCGAGATTTTTGAACGGCCGGGTCATCCGGATAGTTCGGGCGCCATTATAACGAAGTAAATTTCTCCGTCATTTTTGGTCTACGCCGGGATTCGAACCCGAGGCCGCTTATTCCGGAACAAGTCGCTCTACCAACTGAGCTACGCAGACGTTTATTCTGATTCCTATCTGCCTTTATGTCGTGTGCGTCCTGCTGGCAGGTACGTCACAATCTTTACTTCCCATTCTGAAAAAAAAATGGGTTCCTAAATTGGTAACGTATCATAGTACATGTCAATGAGGTTTCATTAAAATCACTTCGAATTTTCAAAAGTCATTAAGGAGGAGGCATTAGTTTCAGGATGTCCCTTGTATATCTATATCATAATTACTCGTTTCGAATAACAATTACGGCTTGGTATAGCATTTCTGTCCAAAAATATGTTTTCATACTTTACACAATAATGAGCAATTACTACTTTCACGTCCACGGCACTTATAGCTTTAAGCTTGAATTACATGGTGAAATTGCATCTTACCAGTAAGCATTTTTGAGAAGATTTTCATACAGAAAGGAAATTTACCCTGTGACTGAATGTCGTAAAGTGAGACCCGACGCGCATTCGTATTTATTTCTTAAATTTGCGAATAAGCGACGTGGAAACTGCGGAGCACCACATGCCATTGATGTGAGAGGTGAACGTCGGCTGCGAAGATGCGTGAGGGCAGATCGACACGCTACAGTGGAGCATCTCACTAGCCGAATGAATCAGGAGGCTACCGGAAGTGTGTCTAAAACGACAGTTCAGCGAACCCATACTGCCTATGTTGCTCCGATGCAGACGGATGGCCACTGCACCTAAGCTATAACGAAGGTGCATCGGCAGAAAGGCTTACATTTGCACGGCAGTATCGGAATTGGACCTCCGCTGATTGGCAAAGGATTGCCTTCTCCGATGAGTCACGTTTTCTGCTTCGTCGAACGGATCGACGTTGGCGTATAAGGCGAGAAACATCGGAGAACAAACACTCTTCAACCATTTCTGGAATAACACAAGTTGGTGGCGCAGCACGATGGTCTGGGAAATGTTTTCGTGGCATTCCCTGGGTCCACTCATACCCGTGGAAGGCACTATAGACCGAATTCGTTATGAATCCCTCCTTGCAGACCACGTGCATCTATACATGCTGATTGTCTTCCCCGGAGCGGATGGGATCTTCCAGCTCGACAATGCGATGTGTCACACCACTAGAAATGTCCGAGAGTATTTGGAAGAGCACGATGAAGACTTCAAAGTACTTCCCTGGCCCCCTAATTCCCCAGAATTAAACCCGATTGAGCATCCATGTGACCACCTCCATCGTGTTATTCGCTCTATGGATCCTCCACCACGCACCCTCCAATAGCTGCCAGATGCACTGCAGTCAGCATGGCTTCACATACCTGTGAACACCTTCCAGCACCTTTTTGAGTCCCTCCCAGCCCGTCTAGCTGCTGTCCGCGCTGCACACGGCGGTTATTAGGATATTAGCTGGTGGTCACAATACGTAATGTGACTCGACCGTGTATTATTTATTGTTATCGTTCAGAAATTACAATGTTGGTTTAATATGTTTGCCATCCAGGTCGATTACATGCTGAATACGCAATACAAAATTATCAACACACGCTTGTAGCATTGCAGGTGGGATATTTGAAACATGTCTCGTTATGCTTGACTTCAGCTCTGGTATGAAGCGAATATGACCCTGGTCACTGTAACCCTCGCTTGTAACGGTGCATCGCACTACACTTGCAGGGGTTTCTTCCTCGAAGAAAAATGTCCCGAGAATAAAACGGGATGTGAATCCCCACCTTACAATCACATAGGCGGACTGTAAGGGCCTTTGAAACACAACGTGTGGATTTGCAGTACCCCATACCCGGCAGCTAAGAGTGTTCACCGCACCTGCCAGTGTAAAATGGACTTCATCAGTCCATAAGATGTTGCAAGGAAAGGTTTCTTCCATACCCATTTTCGCCAAAAACCATAACGCAAAATTTGTTCGCGGTCCCGGATCTTGGGGTTTCAATATTTGCACCGTAGCACTTTGCGTACAATTGACTATGAGATTGACAGTTTTCGAGCGACTGCTCGGGCACTTGCTGATGATGCACGGACCTCTGCATTTGCTGAACTGTCGGTGATAGCAACAGCGATTTCCTCGACTTCCTCCGGGGCATATCGCTGGCCTCTTCCAGGTGAAACATTTAATTCACCTGTTTTTTTTCAAATTTTACAATCATTTTCTTTAATACGTTTCTTGTCAGGGGTCCTCGTCGCAACCCTTTTAATCTTTGGTACTACCTTAGCGCCGATAACGCATTCCCATTTCTCTCATGAAACAATTTCACTAACAGCGCGAAGTCTTTCTTCTCCAACATGGTGACCGTCGACAACTATTGCCATCGAAAAGGTTCTTGTTGTTTTATAGTCTGCAGTCTGTCTCGCAGATAATCTGCATAGTCCATAGTGCAGGGCCGGCTGAACCATAGAGGCAACCGGGGCGGTCGCCCCAAGCTCCGGGTATGCAACCTTCAGGGGCCCCCGCAATTTAGAAAACAAAATAATTTTCGGTAAAAAAAAATTAACTACATTTTTTTTTTTTTGTAACTTTTGGGGCGAAACAAACGAAAACTTCAAAAAAAAAATTTGAAGTTTTTTTGTTTGTTTCCAATCTCCTTATTTTTTAACACGTTATCCCCCCTGTTCGTCGTACGGACACCGAGATTTGCAGATTCGAAATGATTTTTGTAACCACCTTAATCTTTTCCGCATTCATGAAATAGCAAATTAAATTTCATCATTTTGTGGTACCCTACTTTTATATATCCAACATTTTGTGTGGAAACCTGATACTTAAATTTAAGAAATAAAAAGAACAATATCCAAGTTACTTTCGGACTACATATGGAGGACAATTTTTCAACATTACAAGAAATTGAAAAAAAAAAAAAGAAAAAAAAAGGCAACTTTCATATATGAACGCGTATGAAAGTTTAAAATGTCACTAATTTGTCAGTTACTCCACTGTGCATTAGAAATCAATCACTAAACATGTATCAGGGGGAAAAAACTGTTTATACCAATTTATTTTAAAGGGATCCTTATTATATTTCCTATACAAAAATATTCGCAATGCGAAAATATTCGCTAAGCAGGTATCGTTTTATCCTTTTGTGAATAAGCTGTTATAAGTCACAATGCAACCTAAACATCTTCTCCTGCTAAAGAAAATCGTAGATTTTAATACTTTTTACTCTCTTTCTCTCTATCTCTCTCTTTTCTCTCTCTCTTTCTCTCTCTCTCTTCCACTCTCACTTCCCTCCTGTCTCTATTTCTCTTTCTTTCTCTCTCTTCTCCCTCCCTCTCTCTCTCTCTCTCTCTCTCTCTTTTCCTCTCTCTCTTCTCTCCTGTCTTTATTTCTTTTTCTTTCTCTTTCTCTCTCTCTAAACTTTCAGTCCGTATTATGGTATTTTTCTTAAGCTTAAAGCAAATACTTCTTTGAGATAATCATTTTGTCTTTACGCTAGTGTTCGTGTGTCTTCCTCACGAACGATAATTTTCAGAAACGACTTTATTAAAATATGAGATTTATTTTTTAGTGCCCACAATGAAATTTTGCTCTGGGCCCCGCAATGAAATTTCGCCCACAAGAGCTCCATCCGGCCCTGCCATAGACCACAGTGTGTTATGTGGCTTTGAAAATGTCTCACCTGAAATGCTGCAAGCGTGTGTTGATACTTTTGTATTGCGTATTCAGCATGTAATCGACCTGGATGGCACAGATATTGAACCAACTTTGTAATTTCTGAACGATAACAATAAATAATATACTCATTCCAGCTTTTGTTTTCTTTCACAGCGCCATTCCTCCACCTGGTGGTCAGTAGGTGACCTATTTTTTGTTATTTAATAATTAATTCTTGAGGGCATGTTCTAATTCGACTTCCTTCCAAGCTTCACTACTATATCTGTCACAGTACTCCCTCCACAGCTCCTTGAGTAGTGTCACTTTAATTATAACTACCCGGTACTTGTACATACTTTTAAAATAAATATAATATACTACTACAGTGTTATTGAATTCCTGTTTCTAAATGAGCATCTGTTAGCTTCTAAATTCGTTGAACGAAAATTTGTCAACATCCTGAAACTAATGAGAACTTAATTTCATTTTATTTTACGGAAATAATTACGATTTACGATATTTAGTATCGTAAAAGGGAGTGTTACCGTGAGTCGCTACTTATGTGACGCTAGCCTATCTTCACGAAGAAATTCATTACCTTTTCGAATACAAAAAGTCAGATGATATCTTAATTTTTGTAAGAGAGACGACCTAATATTCTAGAAGTGCCCAAAATATTACCATTTTGCCTCACATTGACCGATATTTTGCGGTATTTTGTAGGAATAATAACAGTGTTCAAATTTTATTCGAGGGGATCATTCTTGATGAAATATGATAATCTTCTTTTCATCTAGAATTACCATAAAAAAAATTTCAACATTCATGTACAATCAGTAATTTTTTCTTTAGTGGATAATTTAAGTTGGGCAAAGTATACTCATCTTTTATAAATTCGCAAGGGCGTAACGCTAAGTATCGATAAATGTGTCATTCATACTCTTTATTTATTTATTTAATTCTTAGATGGCAGCACGTTACGAATTGAAACTTTTGTAAGTTGTGTAATGCGTAAAACATGCAAGTGTATATGTTTCTTTCAGTGATTATAATGCACAGACGAACATAAATATGTCTTTATTTTGAATAATTATAAGCACTTCGGGAAAGAAAAATCACAAAGAAGAAAAAAAGAAAGAAAGGAAAAACAGAAATAGGCGAAAAACTTGAGAAAACTCCAGACTTTGCTACTTACGAAAGCATTTACACAAGAAGACTCCAGATTTGAAGATGCTAGACGAGCACACTAAGTCATTTATTGAAACTGGAAAAATTCTCGATGGAAAGTAATGACGTTTTTTTAAGATTGTTAGATGTTTTACGCATTGGGATGCACTAAGGAGCAAACTGGGTCGCCGGGATAATGGAAGAAATTTTGGTGATCCGCCGTATTCTGGGCCTGTAGACCTTATATAACTCAAGAAAAAAAAAGTACATATATATACTTGTATTTCAGTATTCTTGTAGAAAAAACAAGTAACACTAAAACGGCAAAATTTGTTTACCACTTTTACGACGTAAAAAGAAAAAAAAAATAAGAACCTACGCAGCATATTGAGCCAAACACTATGTTAGATAAACTCCCTTGTCCTTTCTCGACTACAGATTTAAGCCCCTTCTTTTTGGGTTGATATCCTCTACTCAGTCCGCTTTAGCCAATTGCAGTTGCAATTTAATAATCAATACAAAGTAAACAAACATGCTGTGAATAATCTGCGATATAAACTCGAAATTCATTATGTGCGCTAATACATTCATGTTCAACTACAGTAAAACTTTTGAGTTGCTCCTTTTAATGTGTATATGCCTTATTTTCTTTCTTTCTTTTCTTTAAAAAAAAAAAACAACAAAAAAAAAGCGAGAACTGCATCTGATTTGCTACTTTTGGGACCTTACGACTACCCGAATTCTTGAACTGCAGTTCATCTACTACGAAAATACTTTTTCAGTTTGAAAGGAAATAAAATTAATTTTTCCATTTTTAATTTTTCTTACTTTATAACTTTGCACTGGAATCCTTGCAAATTCTAGACATTTTCAGTTTTTGCAAGAGTTTTTTTTTTGTAATCATTTTATTAATGACAGGTAAGCCTTGCGAAAGTAATTGATTTTTTGGCGCATTTGGATTTACTTTTTACTCACTGAAAGTGAAGAAACTATTAGAAATTCTAGAATCAGTTATTGCAATAAAATTGATAAGAATGGAATAAAGTCTCGAACAGTCTCTCCCAGAAAACGTACTTTTTCTGTTGCTTTTCAACAACGGAAGTAATTTTTTCGTAAACTAAATTTTACTAGGAATCTGTGGTGCAAGGAAATTGGTAAAATGTTTTTCATTACTTAATCCATACCAAAAACTGCTATAATTTGTAGTTTTATGTTTGAAAAATGCTTAAACGGTAAACGGTGATGTTGACATGCCGTTTTATTTTATTTATTTGTTTATTTTTAGGACGGGACAGCTCGATAATTTCTCCAAAAGGTGAGCAGCATAAATAAAATTCCTTCCAGGGCCATTCATGGATCGCCAGTTCGCCACTGGATGTACGCATTTCATAATTACTATAAATGTTAGTTTTATTTTTCTTGGAACTGTACATTTTTTTGCAATTCGTAAAATTGTCATTGCTTTATTTTTTTGTCAAATGCTCATTTCGTGGAGCGTTAGCTCCGAGTTTAGGACAAGTGGCCACCGGATATCTGGCCACACGCCATGAAATTTCTTTGCATGAAAAATTATGGTGTTTCTACATTTCTTTCTACTTGAGTAATTGTTGTGCACAAAAATGTTTTAATTCATACCTTATTATTAAAAAATTAAGAAATTTTTATGATTTTCTGGCTGAAAGACGGGGAGGATAAATGGTTACCGAACAACTGGCCCCACTGACTGCCATAATTCCGTTGGTATATAGGAGACAGGCCCAAGACAGATAATTGTGGAAGAAACTTGGGAGACCTTCATCCAGCAGTGGATGGATAATGGATGATGATGATGATGATGATATGAGAAATGTATTTATGTAGGTGGAGTTTCCAATTCAATCTCATTTATAAGTGACAATAATATTTTTGTGAACACCAGGTTTACACAACAGAGTACACGTATTTCCGTTATGTATAGGTGAAGTGCAGAAGAAACTGCAATTTTTATACGGCCCTTACAGCATTTTTGGCCAGTTGTGTGGCCAGTCGTCATGTGGTCAGTCGTCGTGTGGCCAGTTGTCCGAGTGACTAGTTGTCCGGTGGCCACTTACAATAATACTGTAGAATTGTCCAGTTACAATTTTACGGTATTATTGTATTACAAAAAGCATAAAAAATTATGTACATTTGTTTTAGAAATAATGGCGTTCAAAGTTAGGTGTGCGAGAGAGATTTCTGGTGGTATTGAATTCGTACTTCTTAGGTACTATAGAGTTAAAAAAAAAACTTTAAAACTATCTAATATATCCGGAAAGTAAGAAAAATTGCTCAATGCATTGGATAAGAACCGATTTTGAAAATATTTGCGTGAATGAAGAAAGAATGCTTTTCTTTTTTCTAACCTTCAACAAACTAAAATTAATCAGGTTTTATTGAAATCATATTCGGCTTTATGCTCTGACCTAATAACACCATTGTGAGTACATTTTTGAGCATCCTTCATCCGAAATGCTCGGAAGCCGGAAGTGTCTCTGATTTTGAATTTTTCCGGTTTTGGAGTACAGTAGAACTCCAATTATCCGGATTAACTCGGACCACGGCCCATCCGGATATTCGAAAAATCCGGATGATTAGGTTGTCTTTTTTCTGTAGGCCAAATACGTATTTACTAATTGAAGTGAGATAATTTTTCAATAACAAATGTCATACAGTTTAAAAAATAAATATCTATTGTATTGCATTATTATTTTGTATTACTTATTTAAATGATCGAAAAAACTAAAAACACGTAAGTAAATTAACAAAATTTAATTTTGCTTTTCCTTGAAAAGAAGAAAAAAGCGATCCGGATAATTAGAGTTCTACTATATTTCCATAGGGTTAATCTATGTAATGAGATAGTCTGGGTTTGTGACCAAGTCTAAACACTAAATGCATTTCTACAACGCTCGTTCCATAAAAACAGAGTAAAATCCCACAAAAGGAGGAAATATAGGTACAGCAAAACATATGCTATTCTTTCTCAAAGTATCTTCCCTCGGATGATATGCAACGGTCCCATCGTTCCGTCCACTTTTCAAAGCATGTGGCGAAGGCATTTTGTAGAAGCTACTTTAGCGACCCCTGTACAACTTCAATAACGACAGCCAGCACCTGTGTTGAATGTTGCGCCACGGAACTTCTCCTTCATTGTTGGAAACAACCAGAAATCGCACGAGGCAAGGTTAGGACTGTAGGCAGGCTGTGGCATGATTTGAATACAGCATTTCGTAAGAAACTGTTGAACACAAGCAGCTACATGTAGGCGGGCGTTTTCATGGTGTGAGATCCACTTGTCCACCAGTTACGGTCGGTTAATCAACATGTGTCGTCGCAGACGCTTCAAGACTGAAATGTAATATTCGGCATTGACAGTAATGTGTGGAGGAACGACATGCTGGTAGACTACACCTTTATGATCAAAGATAACTAGCATCATCACCTTCCCAGTTGTTTTGGTTCTGCGGACTTTTTCCGGAGGAGGCGAGTTTGTGTTTTTCCAGACATTCATTGTGCGTTTCGTGAGGAGGTCGAAAGAATGGACCTGTGTTTCATCGGCAGTTATTGCTGTGTTTAGAAAGTTTGGATCCTTGCAATAATTTGTTTCCACTCATGACACACCTGAACTCTAGCTAACAATTGTTCTCTCGTCATGTGATGAGGTACCCATCTGGAACACACACGATGCAGCAGTAATTTGTCGCGTAGAATGCGGAATGCCGACGTTTTTGAAATATTAGTTGACGCCGCTATGTCTTCACACGTCATTCGTCGATCTTTTTGCAGGATTGACCAAACAATGTTAACAACACTTTCACACTCACCAAGCCTAGGAGCGAGTTCTGCCGATAAACACCCTTTTTTGAAATCATGGTGCCATCTAAAAATTGTTGACACACCCAAACATTTATCTTTGTAAGATTTTCTTCATTAAATCAACTGTTTCTGGAGCCATTTTACACAAACGATAGCAAAATTTCATCGCACAACGTATTTCACTTCTTAACTCTGATCACCTCCATAGCTGTATGGCGAAATGCGGACGTACCTTCGTTCAGTCGAACAACTGCGCAATAACAAAACCAGAATCGTTTTCCACGGCTAATAGCTGTTGCCATTGATACTTTCTTAATTCAGTTAGTCGTCTGCGTGGTTATTTTTTCCCTTCGCAGAGTTGCCAACTCAAAACAAATTGCTCTCAGTTTTTATGGAACGGCATTTTTATTTCAAAAAATCAGTGGGATTTCGACATTTCGAGAAATTCAAGTCATTCCCAAAGAACGGGTCAGCAAACTGAGTTGTTCGCGAACGATTCTTTCCTGAAAAGAATCGATTCCGCAAAACAATCGGTCAGAATTACCCAATATTTTGGCTGATACGTCGGTATGAACTATAAGTCGAATCGGCTAAAGCTCCCAATTTCCTTATCTTCATTCATAGACAAGTCGATCCTGAGTGTAAGAAGAGGCTAGAACAAATACAGTTAGTGCTCACAAATTCTGTGTCTACTGTACACTCAATAGACAAAACATTAGAGATACAGGTGATGGGCAGTTGACATGGGCATCACTCGAGTGGAACAGACTGAAACTGAACGCAGACGATAAATAAGCGGACAGCAGGGCTTCCCAACAGTGTATCTTAATCGACGAACATCGGTAAATGTGGTGATCTGAGCGACTTTGATCGTGGACGCATTATCGGCGCAAGACAGATCGATCATTCTGAATGGTAAGAACCATAGGGTTCCCGAGGACAACCGTATCAAGGGTGCACCGTGAGTATATTATCGACGGACGTACCAGCGCCCAGAGAGTAAGCGGTGCTGACCACATGCCACAGATAACCAGGGTCGACGTAGACTGTCTAGGCTCGTACAGATCGACAGCTTGGCCAATGATGACTGGGGTCGACGTAATCTGCCCAGTATCGTACAGATCAACCGCTTGGCCATTGATGACTGGGGTCCACGTAGACTCTACAGACTCGTACAAACCGACCTTGGCCATTGATGACTGGGGTCCACGTAGACTCTACAGACTCGTACAAACCGACCTTGGCCATTGATGACTGGGGTCCACGTAGACTCTACAGACTCGTACAAACCGACCTTGGCCATTGATGACTGGCGTCGACGTAGACTGTCCAGTATCGTACAGATCAACCGCTTGGCAATTGATGATTGGGGTCAACGTAGACTGTCCAGGCTCGTACAGACCGACAGCTTGGCCATTGATGACTGGGGTCGACGTAGACTGCCCAGTATCGTACAGACCGACAGCTTGGCCATTTATGACTGGGGTCGACGTAGACTGTCCAGTATCGTACAGATCAACCGCTTGGCCATTGATGACTGGGGTCCACGTAGACTGTCCAGTATCGTACAGATCAACCGCTTGGCAATTGATGACTGGGGTCAACGTAGACTGTCCAGGCTCGTACAGACCGACAGCTTGGCGATTGATGACTGGGGTCGACGTAGACTGTCCAGTATCGTACAGACCGACAGCTTGGCCATTGATGACTGGGGTCGACGTAGACTGTACAGACTCGTACAAACCGACCGCTTGGCCATTGATGGCTGGGGTCGACGTAGACTGTCCAGTATCGTACAGATCAACCGCTTGGCAATTGATGACTGGGATCAACGTAGACTGTCCAGGCTCGTACAGATCAACCGCTTGGAAATTGATGACTGGAGTCAACGTAGACTGTCCAGGCTCGTACAGACCGACAGCTTGGCCATTGATAACTGGGGTCGACGTAGACTGTCCAGTATCGTACAGACCGACAGCTTGGTCATTTATGACTGGGGTCAACGTAGACTGTCCAGTATCGTACAGATCAACCGCTTGGCCATTGATGACTGGGGTCGACGTCGACTGTACAGGCTCGTACAAACCGACCGCTTGGCCATTGATGACTGGGGTTGACGTAGAATGCACAGGCTCGTACAAACCGACTGCTTCGCCATTGGTGACTGGGGTTGACGTGTCCAGGCTCGTACAGACCGATCGCTTGGCCAATGATGACTTTGGTCGACGTAGGCTGTCCAGGTTCATACATACCGACCGCTTGGCAATGGAGTCGCAAATTACATCCAGGTTAAATATCGGGAAACAAGCTGTGAGCAGACGCCTTACTCGAGTGCCACTACTGACGGCTCGCCATCGGACTTTATGCCTGGTGTCAGGAATGTCAAAACTTTACCTCTGCAGAGTGGCGCTGCGTCGTGTGGTCAGATGAATCCCGTTTCCAGCTCTACCGAGCTGACGGGAAGGTGTGGGTGTGGCGTCAAAAGTATGAAGCCATGGCCGCGTCATGCCAGATTGGCTCCGTTCAAGGCGTTCGTGACTCTGTAGTGTTTTGTGGAGCTTCCTCATGGGGTGCATTAGGTCTGTGTGTGTGTGATTTTCGTCAGCCTGAATTTTTAAGCTAGCACATTAATACAACTTACTTGTAGATGACATATTTAGATTTCGGGCGGAATCATGCTTTCAAAAATTTATCTCTATGGTTTTTTTCAAAGACGGAAAATGAAAACAAAATGTTATTGGGGGACCCTCCACTATCGCAGGGCTTAGTCGACTTCCTTAGAAATCCGTCCCTGCTCCAATGCATTAGGGTTTAACCCTTTAACGACCACGATCCAAAAAATTTGTATCACTGTAAATACCATAGAGTTCGAAATTGTCTGTTGGTTCACTTCTTCGTTTAGTAACAATTGTTGGTTCACTTCTTCGTTTAGTAACAATTGTTGGTTCACTTCTTCGTTTAGTAACAATTGTTGGTTCACTTCTTCGTTTAGTAACAATTGTTGGTTCACTTCTTCGTTTAGTAACAATTGTTGGTTCACTTCTTCGTTTAGTAACTTTGAAGAACAAGTAAGGGTAGGAAATCTGACTCACTCTAGACAGGCGTTTCGGGTGGCTATGGCAGTTTGTAGGTACGGTCGTTTTGAGCGTTATGTTCGTTAAAGGGTTAAATGCGTGTAATACCCATTTTAGGAGTAACGACCTGTCATTACAAGGCAGTTCACTAACTGTGGGTGGCATTGGTAGATACAGGGCAAAAAGAAACGCTTTCGATATTGTTTACGTTTACGCAGCTGGTTTTTCAGGTTTTGCCTGTGCTTCCGTCTTTCTCAAATAGTCACTTCAAAGACCAATTAAAAGTAGGATGTTTTTGCTCTTTGGTTCTTGAAGAACACACAACCTTCGTTGAACGTCTGAGAAATGGTTGCCTTGTTATTTCACATAAGAAAGAAAGAAAGAAAAAAAAAGAAAGAGAGAGAGAGAGAGAGAGAGAGAGAAAGAAAACGACAAAAAAAAAAGAGAGAAAGACAGAAAGAAAGAAAAAGACAAAAAAAGAGAGAGGGAGAGAAAAGGACAAGAGAGAGAGAGAGAGAAAGAGAGAGAGAGAGAGAGAGAGAGAGAGAGAGAGAGAGAGAGAGAGAGAGAGAAAGAGAAATCACAGTGTTTATTAGACTAAGAACGGAATTTTCCTGCACGAACTGTTTTGACCTACTATCCTGTGTGAATTTGCCGGAACGAAAGATTGAAGTCTGACATATTTATGCACCTTACTGAAAGTAGTGGTGAAGCATGTTTAAGTATTTAAAAAAATACGATTTACTTAAGTGTTACACAAGTTTTATCGCTTGAAAAATATACTGGTTTTCTTTTTTTTTTTAAGAACACTCCATTTGGCTTAGAAAGAAAATTCAAACACTTGGTGCGGAACATTCACGCACAGGGTAGTGACTATATTTCGAACATTGTAACATCGCAGAAATTTCGCGATTGCAGAC
Source organism: Macrothele yani (assembly GCA_039090855.1). Taxonomy (NCBI): domain Eukaryota; kingdom Metazoa; phylum Arthropoda; class Arachnida; order Araneae; family Macrothelidae; genus Macrothele; species Macrothele yani. The sequence goes on along the minus strand of CM077005.1, from coordinate 15,450,835 downwards.
ATTATTTCATTAAATTTTACCATAATTGAAGATACGATAACACCGTATCGCCTCTTAATTCAATATGAACACCATAATCTTTAGGATATACATTTTTTTTAATAATTCATACTGATTTTTTAGAAAATATGCTTGCATAACACATATTCTAGCAACACCAGTGATTTTATTCCTAAGACTAAAAAAAAAAAAAATATTTCACTTTTTATTATTAGTCTTAAAACAGACTAATAATAAAAAAATGAATATACATATACCAATATAGAACATTCCATTTTACTGAGAAAAACAAAGTGCGGAATATACACATAGGGTAGTAACTGTATTTCGAACGTTATGACTATCCCAGAAATGTCACGATCGTAGACTTTATTTCATTAAATGTTACCACAATTGAACATACGTAGCGGCTTTTAATTCACTGCGAACACGATATTCATTTAGGATATACTTTTTTTAATAATTCATACTGATTGTGTTAGAAGATATGCAAGCATAACACATGTTCTAGCGACACCAGTAATTTTATTCATAAGACTAATACAAAAATTGTTATACTGTATAAGAAGGAAGAAATTTTGACAAATTCCTAAAACCTTTATTTATGAAATAGGAAATAGTGAACAGTTTTTCCATAAATCAGATAGAATTCCAGCAATACAGAAAAACGAGAGGAATTAAGGAAATGTTAACTTTTCAATAAAGATAATTCGGGTTTCGGTTGCACAATATGCTTAGTGACGTACGAACTCGGAGCCCTTTCGCAAAAAAATATCTTCGGGGACCTTCCAAAAACAAAATATCTTCGGGGCCCTATTGCGGAAATCTATTATTTTTCAATTACTGAAATTTTTAAATTCCATATTATTAAATAGGATTTACGGGTGTCTTAACATATAATTCAAATTCTTTAGAACCTACAGGTATTTTTCGTAAAACCAAAATTATTACACTTTACTGCGGGCCACACAAATGTGCACGTTGTAATTAAAACGATTGCCCTAGTTTTATACCAATACAAACAATTACAAAACACGACAAATAAATCATATCTTGCAAATTTTATTCTTTTAGAGAACTAAGGCCAGCCTCTTTGAAACGCCTCATCACCACAAACATAAAACACGTGACATATGAACTACTTTATTCGTGCTGGAAGATATTAAAATCCATATTGCCGTCTGTACATGATTCTAAAATAACACTTAAAATATATACAAGGTAAAAACATTAGCACTTTCAAGTCCACTCTGGCCCCGTCATCAGATTATGTAGTTATGATTTGCCTTAGAAGAGGTATATACACTGAAGAGCAGTTGAATTAGAGACAGCTGGCGTTATGCAAATGTGGCGCTGTGGGCGGTCGCGCAAACGGAAACGACATGACGTATGCAGCGATCCGACAATATAAGGAGTGATGTAACAGTAATCAGTCAGTATGAGTCGGACGCAGTATGGGTAAGACGAAGGATCTAAGCGCATTTGATCGTGGGAAAATTGTCGGCGCCCGACGAATAGGTCACTCCATCCCGGAAGTCGTACAGGCACTGGGATTTTCACGAGCCACTGTGTCACGGGTGCACCGTGAGTACATCGAATTCGGTAAAACCATCCCTGGAAGTGCCAACTGCCGTGGACAAGAGCGTGTGGATGAACGGGGTCATCGTCGGCTAGTTCGCATTGTAACAGCGGATAGACGGGCCACAGTGCAAGAAATCACTCGGCAATTTAACGCTGGTGCACAAAAACGTGCGAGCAGCCACACCATCCAGAACCATTTCCTCGCTATGGGGTACAGAAGCCATCGTCCCACGTGGGTACCGCTGCTGACCGCACATTACAGGGTACAAAGATTAGCATGGGCGCGGGAACATCGCCACTGGACCCTAGACTTGTGCAAAAATGTTGCCTGGACTGATAGTCGAGATTCACTTTGGTACATGCGGATGGCAGGATACGAGTACGGCGCAAACCACATGAAGCGATGGATCCCTCTTGCCAGCAAGGTACTCTTCAAGCTGGTGGTGGTGGCATTCTCGTCTGGGGACTGTTTTCGTGGACTGAAATGGGGCCCCTGGAAAGTGTGACATCGTCCCTTACAGGTCAACGTTACCGTGATATCCTGGACGACCATTTGCTCCCGTTTGTGCGTCTTCAACATCCCACTGGGGACCTCATCCTGCAACAAGACAATGCAGCTCCCGAATTGTATCCGAATGGTTGGATGAACACTCCACCGACGTGACCTCGCTTCCTTGGCCAGCTAGGTCCCTGACTTCAATCCCATCGAGCACATCTAGGATGCCATCGAGAGAGATGTTCGAGGCTCTGACTCCCCCTCCATAAAATCTTCGTGAACTGTGGGAGCTTGTTCAGGGGTCGTGGATCCGTATGGCTTCCCAACGCTTCCAGTGTCTTGTCGAGTCTATGCCGAGACGAATCGCCGCCGTCATCAGGGCGAAAGGTGGTGCTACACGTTACTAGACAGGTATCTCTAATTCAATTGCTCTTCAGTGTATGTAGGAGGCACGCGTACGTATCAGTATTGTCCACGCGCATGCTCATTACATAGTCAAGTTGTTATAAATCGGAGATCGGGTCGTTATCTGCGTTGCCCCCCCCCTCCACTACCACCACCATAGTAATTGCAAAGCAATTTCCATGGTAACGGTATGGTAATCAGAGTTGGAAACAGGCCGAAAATTAGGGTCTGGGTGTGCCGGACCCGATCCGGACCCGTAACTGACCCTAACAAATCTGCTTTGAACTATAAATTCGAAACTCAATATGTATATATATATACATATACACGTAATATACCGTATATATTCATCCCAATAACTGCTTGATATTTAATAACTGAAATCCTTTTTTAATAATAAAATTTGGTTACTTGCTAACTTTTAGTGCCATTTTTAGTGCCACTATTTTGCGTAATCCAGAAGTAATGGCTGACTATGACCGTGACCATGGAATATGTTACAAATGGGAATCATTATTTACGATTACACAAATGTATTTTTTAAATGTATTTAGATTGTTCACTCTTTCCACGCTCTGATGGAGGTGCGCATACTTTCATATGGTCCTTTAGATTTTCGGTTCCATAATATTTTATTACACCGTCGACATCTTTCTTCGTAATTATACACTTTCCACATTTTGAACAACAAGCAAGACCAAAAAACACAGAATTATTCACTGGCTCCTTTATGTGACGAAACAATTTCCAGCATTCACTCTTCCCATTGTGGTTTTCAACAAGCACGTATTTGTTGGCCTCGACGCCTTTCTCAACCTCCTTAATATTAAATCCATCCATATTAACACATAAGGAGTTAATTTCGATATGACATGTCATGGGAACGGGATGTTAGCACATCAATGGAAAACCTCTGAATGCTCAATGGAAAACCTCTGAATGCTCAATGTAAAAGATGCGATGTGAAAAGTAGCTCTTAGTCATATAGTGAGCTTCGCATGGAGAGAGTGAATCAGATGAAAAGCAGGCGAATGGCGTTTTCCTGTACCTTGCCCTCGACAATCGCACTGTAAAAAAACGCAAAGGAAGTGTCTTTTTACGATATGGTGTCGGTATGTCTGACGTCGGTCGGTGGAAATCTTCGTCGCTTTAAGAAAGAGACGACAATATTTTTGAATGACAAATCATTATTCACTCCGTGGGCACCAGTATCGACTACAGAATTCCACAACGCGCATTTTTCTTTGGAATATATTTTTCTCTTTTCAAAAATAAAACGGGAACAAAACCGTGTCAGAATCGGGTCAGGAACCCCTTGACCCGACCTGCTGGACCCGCAAGAAATTGTCGACCCGTTGACCCGTTACCCGTTTCCATCTCTGATGGTAATAGGAGCATCGTCGTTAAAACACTTTCGTCTGAATTTATGAATCAATAAGCTTTCTGTCAAGAGAAGTGAGGAACATGTGGTTGACGTGTTAAGTATAGTTACATTTTACCAGATAGGTTGGTGTCGTCCCTCCAGGCATAATCTTGATGAAAGGGCGGTGGGGGGGGGAGTGAATGATTTGACATTATATTTATGCTCAGATACAAGTAAACTAAGATTGCGACTGGTCGATTCTATGTATATGTGGTCGGAGATATCATCGTTCATGACTTTAGTTTAATTGCATACCTACCAAACTTGAAATCAGGGGGAATCCGATCCCTGTCTTTCTTGATAACAAAAGGGTGTAACATCCTCGCATGTATCAAGAAAGACAGAGATCGGATACCCCTGATTTCAAGTTTGGTGTGTATGCAAACTAGTGAACAGGTGAACAGGTTTGTATATTTGGGAAGAATGTTTGACAGAGAGAACAAAGTAGAAGGCGAAATTAGTAAGCAAGTGAATTCTTCATTGAAAGTCTTACCTGCCTTAAGAGGATTTCACAGAATAATGGGCTCTTAAGAAAGTCCCGAATGGCTGTGTATGGAAGTGTAATTGTTCCTACTCTGACGTATGGCAGTGAAACCTGGGTACTACGGAAGAGACATAGAAGTCGTTTGTGTGCTGGGGAGATGCTTTACTTAAGGGGCGTTTGTGGCAAGACACTTTCTGATTGGGTGAGGAATGAAGGTGTGTGACAGATGTGTAATGTGAGGCAAAATGTTGTTAGTAAGATGGAGAGTGATATTCACATGTGGTTTGGCCATGTTGAAAGAATGAGTGATGAGATGCTTACTAAGAGAGGTTTTTCAGCTCGAGTGGCAGGGAAGAAAGGTAGAGAGAGGTAGGCCAAGAAAATCGTGGGAAGACCAGATTCAGGTGTTACAGAGATTTTATACAGGGTTTTAGGATTTCATGTAAAATCTCAAAATGCAACCTTTTTCCATCTTGTGCTCCCCTTCCTTTGTTTCCCCAAAGCTTGAGAGAAATTTCTCAGAGTCAGTTCCCCATTAGACACCTGATGCACGGTTATTTGCTAAGAGGACAATGTGTCTGAGCTTAGTATATGCACATTGTTAGTTGAATGGAGATTAACTCTATCGCACCTCTTTTGATGCTTTTCAGGTTTCAATATCAATGCGGCCGACTCACATTTGACTTTGAGGTTTGAGATTTACCGAGGGCGGTGTGGTTGTTTCTCACGGGGAATTTTAGGATATGCTTAAGAGCATTTTTGGAGACAAGAGAGGGGAGGCGAGAAGACAGTGGTCTCAAGGTTTAGGTAGCGAGCGGTCACGAAAAGTACGAAGAGGTGATTGCCCCAAGGTAGGCTGGAAGGTCTGAGGTGGACCGGGAGGTCAGGGGAATTCACGACAGCGCGAGAGATGATCGAAAAGGGGACTTCAGAAAAAAAAAGGAATTGGAATTTTAAGCGGGGGAGTTAGGAAATATAGCACAGCTAACGGACAACCTTTTCAGGTGTATATAGAAAAGAATAAAAGTTTCTTAGACATATTTACGAATCGCAAGAATTATTTGCATACAATTATTATCATTTGGTTATTACGTGTTAATTACTATCATCATCAACCACTACGGAGTTATTAGCAATTACAAGTTAACAACTATAATAAAGATACTAAAAAGAAGTTGTTAACACAGGAATGCCTGCATGAGAAAAATATTATGAGTATGAAGTACAAAAGGTCTTGTGTGCGTCTGGTGAGTGAAGCTCGAGCTGTGTGCCGAGATCGCTGATCAGAGACAGACTTAAGACAATTAGGGCCCTGGGCACAAACAACTTTGGGGCCCCCATCCCCGGGAATGAATCGTACTCTTAATAAATTAAAAATGGTACTTGCGTATTAAGGGAGCACCCATGGTGCTTCGCGTAATTATTCTATAATTGCGCGTATAATTGTATAAAGCACAACAAGTGCTGCCTTAATACACAAGTACTATCTGCTTTAATAAATGCAAGAAACAATAAATGTTCAAAAATTGTAAATTAAAGGTAAACATTTAATCTCCATCTTTCAAACGGATATTAATAATCGGTTTTTTTTTTAAGCAACACATCGATGCATATTTACGCTTGGTGAAAATTAACTGGTGCATGTCGCCATTTTTGCTGCCCATAATAATAAAAATTAAATGTTAGTGCTCAAATTTGGGCCCCCCAGTCAATGGGGGAATTTTAGGATATGCTTAAGAGCATTTTCGGAGACAAGAGAGGGGAGGCGAGAAGACAGTGGTCTCAAGGTTTAGGTAGCGAGCGGTCACGAAAAGTACGAAGAGGTGATTGCCCCTCGGGGCACGGGCCCCGAATGCCCTTGCGCAAATCAGGCTCTGTGTCTGATACCCCAACAGTAAGTAAATTCTAAATCCATCAGTTAAACCTTTATCTAGCAGATCGTCTTTCTTTTTTGGAGCTAACCTCTGAATCTCAGAGAACAGCTACGTATGTATGCATGTATGTAAATAGTGCAGAGAATCAGTGACTGATTCGTTGCTAATCTGGCAAACTCTCACATCAAGAAAATTTATGATTAGTGGGCTACTCAAACGCGAGCATAATTCCCAAGTATTTTTGAAATTTACATGAATTATTTAATCTCATATTTTTTTTATTTACATTCTTGTTTTTGAGATTTTCCTGCTATACATCTTTATTGGAATTTATACTTCCGACTGTAATCAGATTTTCACAGTTTCCCCTCCTCTCATCTTCCATCTATTCTACAAATATGCAGATAAATGAGAATTCAAACGAACATTTCAGCAATTTATCTGCAAAGGAACTATTTCTGCTAAGCTGTAATAATTCGGAGTTCTGAGCTTGCGAAGGATTCATCATTCTCCGAATTTTGGCGCCAAGCCATCCGCTGACCCTGTTGGATGTTTTTCCGGCAAAACAGTGCGGTTGCGGCGGCGATATCGGTCATCCCTTCCCGCTGATGGAACTGGGAATCCGGTGAACAGGTTGCGGAACAGCGGGAAGCGGAAGACACAGAATCCGTAAATCGAAGGGCGCACTAACATCATCCGATAACACTCTTCAGACGCTTTTGCCTTTCACGACGACAAAAAAAAAAAAAACACCCGATCGCAGCATATAAAATAAACAGCTATCTAGGAAAATTTCGTTTTCAATAAATAGCAACAACCTAATCAATTTTAGATTTATGACCAAACACTTCATTTCTTTTGCGGCATGGAAATGCGATATACATCGTGTTATGTTGCTCTTTTTTTTTTTTTTTCACCGATTTTTCTGTAATGTTGGCTCTTATTATCCAAGGGATGCTTAAAGTTTTAATAATTTTAAAATCTGCTCCGGTACTCTTTGTAAATAAAACAGCACTGTAATATTTTGTAAAATGTATGAAAAGAAATGGAGCTGAACAAACTGGAGAGAAAAATACATGCTATTTTGACATTATTTTACTTCAGATTTGTCTGTAGTGATTGCTCTTATAATCCAAGGGATATTTAGTGTTTAGCAATTTGAAATTCTGCTATGGTGTCCTTTTTAGATAAAATAGTGCAAAACTATCTTGCAAAAATGAATTAAAACGTTTTTACAGTTGAACAAAAATACATTGTTTATTTTTTTTTTTTTTTTTTTCAGATTGTCTTTAGTGTTGCCTCTTATAATGCAAGGTATGCTGAAAGCTTTAATAATTTAAAATTCTGCTGTGGTGTTCTTTGTAGATAAAATAGCGCAGTAATATTTTGTAAAATGAATCAAAAGTTTTTTTAAATATGAGCAAAAATACAACGTGTTGTTTTGACATTTTTCTCAGATTCGTCTGTAATGGTGGCTCTAATGATCCAAGACTTACTGAAATCTTTAGTAATTTAAAATTGCCCTCTGGTATTTTTTTAAAATAAAATAGCGCAGTAATTATTTCGCAAAATGCATCGATTTTTTTTTTTTTGAAAGGAACAGAAAAGCATTGTGTTAATTTGTCATCCCCCCACCCCTCCCTCTGATTTGTCTGTAGCGGTAGATCTCATAATCCAAGGCGAGGGCGGATTGGTCCATCGGGATAGGGAGACATTTTCCGGTGACTGCCCCAGAAACGGCCCACTTTCTCGTTTTTTTTTTTTTTTTTTGTGTGAATTTTTGGGAAGGAACGAGTAATTATTTTCGTAATTATGAATAATAACCGCTAACCACATTTTAGTTTTGCATCTGTCCAAAAAGTAAGTTATTTTCTTAAAAAAAAAAAAAAGAAAGTACGTTTCTTTTTAATTATTTGTTGGGCGTTTGCTCTGATAGACATAGAAAATTATCAGTACTTACATGAGAAAAGTAACGCCAAACCATACACGCTGTTATAAATTAATTAAGATAAAGCTAATTACAGTTAGATGTAGGCCCAGGGTAGCTGGCATTCCTAACCTCCTTTCGTAATCTTGAAGGAAACATTAGTACTTATTGTGGTAGACCATCGTCCTCAAACATTTCAAAGAGCACAAAGCGACAAAACGATTCCCCGCCAGAGATATTCAGAAATTTGCGTCTCACCAAAGGCGGTGCTGGACTAACAACATGGGGGGGGGGGGGGGTTAAACAGGGGTAATTTTTTTCAATATTTTGTACTCACCCCATTACCCTTCTTCCACGATGACAAAAAGAGCTGCAAAATTTAAAAATTGGTGGTTGTCATTTTTAAATTAGTTGCGTTTTAGATTTAAAATAATTAAATTAATTAATTCAGTTTCACTTACAGCCAATGTAACCCCGAGATCTTCAGTTTTAGGATTAATTTCAGCACAGCATTAATGTAATTTCAATGTTGATCTTTTCCAAATCTTCGGTGGATTTTCGTGAGAGAGAGAGAGAGAGAGAGAGAGAGAGAGAGAGAGAGAGAGAGAGAGCTTCATCACAAGGCATGAAAATTCGCCCTGTAACACTTAATTTAGCATAGTTCACCCCAAAACCTCTGAACGCCCAATTTATCTCCACGTCTACCAGGCGTATACAATGCTTTCAACCCTTGAAAATAGCCTATGACTGAGAAGTAAAACAATATACGAGTCACATACGAAGAAGCACTTCATTGCGCATGCTTCGGTGGCACATATTGATGAAATGTAAATCTGTCATTGACTTTTTAGTCATCATTATTCATTTATTCTTTGATGATTCATCATTGATTTAAAATAAAATTATTCAAAACTTAGCAAAGGTTGAGAAATTTGTTTATTTTTTAACTTAAATGAAAAAGTTATTTGAAGATTATTGAAAGATTATTGGGGGCTTCCGATACGATTGGAGAAACTTCATTTTTATTTTTGTCCCTGGAGAGTCGGACTTTTTTTATTTTGGTCCCGGAAAAAGTGTGTAATTGATGCTTTACTGCACTAGATTGGATACTATGGACAGGAAAAGAGTGAGAAAACTATGAACGGAGGAATTCGAAAGCATTCCGGAATGGCATGGAAAATATATTTTATTTTGGTCCCGGGGGAGGGGCGTAAATCAATGCTTTATTGTACTAAATTGGTTACTATGGGACAGGAAAAGAGTGAGAACACCATAAATGGGGGAATTCGAAAGCATGCCGGAATGATATGGAAAATATTTGCTTTAGACAGGAAGTTGCGGAATAGACTTGGGGAGGCCGTCATCCAGCAGTGGATTGAGAATAAGCGATGGTGATCATTTTTATAATTTAAAAGTAACTCATTCCATATTTACACGGGTTATGCCATGTTCAACTTGAATTCAGCGCATTGTAAAACTTACTTTAAATATAAAGCAAACCTATCAGTATCCCTTTGCATTGTCATAATATGTAGATGGTCATGATTAAATGGCTAGTACTGTACATCATATAGCTAAAGACGAAGTATTTCTTGCTAGAATTTTCATTTTTCTGATTTTGAAGTCTAATCCTGGAAATGTCTTTCAGTAAAATAAATACTATTGAGTACAATTAATAGTGGAATGTTAAACCTTACCTTGCTTGAGAGGAACAATATTGTTATCGGTGCTTTGATCGTGGGGAAAGTAGATCTGTGAAAACACACGTTAAGAATGAAAGCCGACATTCTCATATCAAGGCTGCTTTTCTTTTGAACAAAAGTCTAATTACCAGAATACCTATAATCCCACGAAACGCCGAATTCGTTGAGGCATTCTTTGCATTGACTATTTTAACGGAAATTTCCGATCTGCATAAGAATCTGTGAGGAAAAACTTCAGGAGCTGTGGTGATTTCGATCCTCCTTTAGCCGACGTTCGGTGCAAGGCAAGAACAACGCTCAACTGACCCCCGGAAGTACAGGAGGAATGCTACTATAGTATCAGTGGGATGACCATTGGGGAGGGAGGGAATTCAGCGACGCATTTCCGGTGACGCATACTAATGAGATGCATCAGCCATTACTGGCTGCCTCAGAAATATCTTCTAATCCTGGAAGCAGGCCAAAAAAAAAAAAAAAATCTTCGTTCAATGGTCAACCGTTTCTGCTATATCTGTTCCCCGAATCAGGCATAAAAACTTTTTCGTAAATGACACACGCATTTTTCATCCTTTTCAGTTTTTATTGCAATCAAACTGTTAGCCACAAAAGGTCACAGTATTTTTGTCAATAAGCTTCATTTGCAGGAGAAAGCGAACGAAAATAACGGGTGCGTCCGAGATGTGTCCGGGTTCGAATCTCAGAGAGGCATGGATGTTGTGTTTGGCTTATGGCATTGGCTCTCTCCCTTCTCCGGAACCAATGGCCCTAAATTAGGGACGGCCAACTGCTTATAGCCCATCGAGTTGCTCACGGTGGTCGTTAAACCCCCAATCAAATAAATAAATAAATAAATAACAGGTGTTCGTTTGAACACCATTCTTTGAAAACTGAATATACCCATTGGCGCCCATATCTCTGTTTCTAGAAAGGGTCAAAACAAAACTTTAATATGAATAACATTTACAAACCCCATATGAAAATTTCCATTGTGCCTTCTTATTATCTAACCGCTTTTATGTTTGTTTTTTGTTTTATTGGAGGTTTAACGACCACCGTGAGCAACTCAATGGGCTATAAGCAGTCGCCCGTCCCTAATTTAGGGTCACTGGTTCCAGGGTAGGGAGAGAGCCAGTGCCTTAAGACAAACACAACATCCATGCCTCACCGGGATTCGAACCAAGACCCCTTACGGGCGAATGATCAGAGGCCATCGCTTAGACCACTGCGCCACCGCTTTTATGTAGCACTCTCCATTTTTTTAAATTGAATTTATGTGTTGGGAATTTCTGGGGAAAATTTTGGAAGACTGATATATAAAATTTGACAGCATGTCGAGACAATAAGGAAATTTCTTGGTTGTTCTTTTGATCCTTTTGGCCACTTGTGCTCCATGATACCACTCAAGCACCCAGTCGTCGAAGAAATACCCTCAAGGCAAATTTTTGGGGACATTTTCTGGAGATCTTTTCCCAGCAGCGAATAGCTGTTTTTTTTTTTTTTTTTCTTTTCTTTTTCTCTCTCTCTCTCTCTCTCTCTCTCTCTGTGTGCCTCTCTGCAAAGGATGATAAATATCTTTCTCTCTGCAGATGATGTTAAATTCATCTCTCTCTGCAGATGATAATAAATTCCTATCTTTCTCTGTCTCTGCAGCGGATGATAAATTTCTCTCTCGCTGCAGATGATGACAAATTCCTCTCTCTCTCTCTCTTGTCTCTCATAGGTACTCATTTTTTTGAACTAAAAAATGAGTACATATATTTCCAATTATAAATACCAGATATACTCACAATTGATTCCCTGTATGTATACTCAAAAATGAGAACGTGCCTTTTCCAAAAATGAGACACAAGTACTCGGAGCTATTATAAGCCCAGAATGTACTCACAAACGAGTACATTTTGCTTATTTCTAAGCACAAATTTTTAACAGTGAACATACGGAACACCCCATGCTCATATAAATAAGAACAACTTACGTTAAAATGCAAGCTCTACGCCCATACAGTGTAAAATATGAGGTGGTATGAATTCACGGAAAATTCCTGAAAATAACGTTCAGCAAAGTTGCTGGTAGGTGTCTGTTTTTAAAAGTTCCCGTTTCTTCTGTATTTTGAAAGATTTTCCGTAGTCAAGTAATTCCGTTTATTTCAGAAAACTCCGTTTCGGGGTTTTCCGTGTTTATACAGAAATTTCGCATAATCGTCGGTTCTGACACTTTTGTGGTCCTTTACCAGGGATGCTTCTTTCCCGTCGTACTAAGTTGACGATTGCTTTCCTTCCGGCGCTGGTGGATTTTAAGCAAGGCGCATGGTAACGGTAGGCGCGCGCACTACCGCTGAGCCAGAAAGACACGTTACGACGAGTCCGTATAAAATAAAACTGTAATCGCTCGATGGTGAAATGCTTTTCGCTATTAATGTGGGTGAATTAGCTATTTTAATTTCCGTTGGAGTTTATTTCTCTGAATACGTTTGCGATCATTTGATTTTTTCCTGTAGAAGGAAGGAATTACAAATTTCGTATTTTTTTTCATCGTGATTTTTCGAAGCAGCAGAATGATTTCGAACTTTAGATCTTATTAAACTGTCAATGGCTTTCAATTATCTTCAAGAAAAGGTGAAATGCACTGCTTTATACTATTATTTCACTAAACTCCAAAATACAAAATTTACTGTTGATAGCTATGATAGCTTTTTTTCTCACGGAGTCCACGGACTGATACATAGACATTATACAATCACCTGCACAATAATTTTAATACCCGATTTCTTGAGGCCTTACAATGTACAATGGCTGGTGAACAAAATGTGGAAGAGCAGAAGGAATATCCGATGCCACAAAAACCAAAATTTCATGCAATATAGTAGCGGATCTAGAGAGGAGGTCTAGGTTACTTTTTTTGTTGTATAGACATTTTAAATTGCACATGTACTTATGTAGTATTTGCATGAATGAATACAAAAAGTCGTTATGTAGTAAACATACGTACAGGCATCACCTTGTATTTAAAAGTTATATTAATGGCAAACTGTAGTATAAAAACAGAAAGACTGCATCCGAAAAAGCTAAAAGAAAAAATAATAGTGTCAGTGCTACTTCAAAATCAAACACGCCATACTGAAGATTGTTCTGAAGAAACTGATTGAAATTAAACAGAAATACGGAGCTGGAGTGCTTGCCATTTGTACACTCCGATAGTATCGTCAAATAATGCCTTGTGTTTTTTGTTTCCAAACTCTCATGGGTGACTGAAATCTAAAACTTGAATGTGGAGTCCATTTAATCGAGTAGCAATGCGGAATAATATAAAGCACATTGCACAATATACAGGATGTCTATAAATGAAGTATACAACTTCAGTATGCTATTAGAAAAAAATACGATAGAAAACAAAATTACTTTAAACGTCAAGAGACGTGGCAAGTGTTAAAGTTTGTTAAGTAAAAGATGGCGCCAAGTGACTCATGTGATGAAAAATCTCGTCAAACGCAGAATACAACAGAAAAACCCTGCACTCTTTTCACGGATCTGTTTTAGCGATGAGCCGACATTCCGTGTTTCTGACAGAATCTGAAAGTCTGTGTTTCTGACAGTATCTGAAAACATAACTGCCGTATCTGAAAATCCCCATGTGGTCGTAGCACAAGAGAGAGACAGCCCGGAGGTTAATGTCTGGTGGCCTAATGGAAGACAGATTGATAGGGCCCTTTTTCTTCGCTGAACAACCGTTACAGGCATAACATACCTGGACGTGTTAGAGCAAATCGCAATTTTACAACTCCAGGATATTCAAGACATCATTTGCCAGCAAGATGGAGCGCCTCCACGTTGTTCTTTGGTTGTGCACAGATCTTTAGACCACCATTTTCCAGGCGTTGGATTGGACGTGCGGGTTTGACGGCGTGGCCACAGCGTTCTCCTGGCCGCACCGGTGGCGCGGTGGTCTAAGCGATGGCCTATGATCATTCGTCCAAAAGGGGTCCGGGTTCGAATCCCGGTGAGGCATGGATGTTGTGTTTGTCTTAAGGCACTGGCTCTCTCCCTTCCCTGGAACCAGTGACCCTAAATTAGGGACGGGCGACTGCTTATACCCCATTGAGTTGCTCACGGTGGTCGTTAAACCTTCAATAACAAAAAAACAAAAACAAAGAAAACAGCGTTCTCCTGATATTACCTCATGCGATTTTTTTCTTGGGGCTTTATTAAAGGCATTGTGTACAAGAAAAAGGTTACATCTATCACTGAGCTCAAAGAACGCATTGCTGCAGCTTTCCTCCTTGTTACACCTGACATTCTGCAGTGTACGTGGGTGGAACTGGACTATCGCTTAGACATCCTGCGAGCAACCAACGGACCCCACGTGGAGACCTACTGACATTTGAAAAAAAAAACTTTCATAGTTACCATGTGTTTTAACTTATAATTAAGTTGTTATTTATTGTAGCTTATTTTTTTTTTTAAATAGCATACTGAAGCTGTAAACTTCATTTGTGGACACCTTGTACAACAGACAGCCACAACTATTTCAGATACTTTTTTTCATCAGAAACAGTTTTTAGAATTCTCGAAATCATCGTAGTAGTAGTAGTACAAAGCTTTTCGATCAATGGAAATTAAATTACGCCATGAAAAAAATTCAATTTCTTATAACATAGCATGAAGGAATTTAAGGATAACAAACACATCAATACTGCTGCGTACATATTTTTCTAGTGTGCTGTGTTTACTCCTAAAGTAGGGTCTCTCTTTCGCTTAATTACTTCGTTTCGCCTTATGTTGCTGTACCTCTTGACCAGCCTGTCCTTCGTTGCTAGGAACCCTAACAATCGGTGCTCAAATGTTTTCAGACATACCTGCCAAATATTGCTCTGACACTTCCATACGTCCCATTTTAATGCAAATGAACTCTGTGACGTCAGTCGTTACATCAATAATAATTAGTCATCAAGGTTAATCTCTGTGAACGTCAGTCGCAACATCAATAATAATTAGTCATCAAAGTTAATCTCTGTGATCGTCAGTCGTAACATCAATAATTAAACCTCAAAGTTAATCTCTGTGGTCGTCAGTCGTAACATCAATAATTAATCATCAAAGTTAATCTCTGTGATCGTCAGTCGTAACATCAATAATAATTAATCATCAAAGTTAATCTCTGTGATCGTCAGTCGTAACATCAATAATAATTAATCATCAAAGTTAATCTCTGTGATCGTCAGTCGTAACATCAATAATAATTAATCATCAAAGTTAATCTCTGTGATCGTCAGTCGTTACATCACTAATAATTAATCATCAAAGTTAAACACTGTGATCGTCAGTCGTAGCATCAATAATAATTAATCATCAAAGTTAATCTCTGTGATCGTCAGTCGTAACATCAATAATAATTAATCATCAAAGTTAATCTCTGTGATCGTCAGTCGTAACTTCAATGCGTGTTTCAACACTTCCTGAAAGTGGAAGACGTTCTGTGATCGTCAGTCGCGCTTCAGTTATTACATATGGACAAATAACTTTAAAATTTTGAGAAGAAATGCTCTTTTATGGGCAGTGTTATTATAGCTAGTCTAGGATTGAGTAACTTGCTGACAAGAGAGAAGAAGTGAGTTTAAAAACAAACTTACTGAAAACAAAATTGATGTACAATGCTTTTACGAAAACTGAAGCTTTGAAAATACTCCAAATACGTGGCGACAGTAAATAAATAAATACATCGCTCTTAACCACGTTCTAGAAACACACAACAACCGAAAAATTGTTTTTCACCCTATGTGTATTTATGTCAGAAGCTGACTTAAAAATACACACAGCACCGTGGATTGTTGGCCACCGTGGCGTAAATGTAACGCACTCGGCTAGATATCGAGAGTTCTGTTGGTTCAATTCCACAGCGGTGGCTGAAAAACAATTTTTCGGTTGCTGTGTGTTTGTAGAACGTGGTAGAGCGTGATGTATTTATTTAAGAAGCTTTGAAAGTTGATGGGGCAAATTTAGAAGTAGCAGATTCCTATCTTTACCTTGGACAACATATTTCAAGCGAGGGCCACATAGAAGAATAAATAAGTATGCGCATAAAACTTGACAGGACAGCATTTGGAAGAAACAGTACCATTTTCGAGAACAATTTATCATTATGTCTTAAAAGAAAAGTGTTTATTCAATGCATTCTTCCAGTTATGGACGTGGACCAAGCATAACTAAAAAAGATATTCAGAGGCTGTGAACAATTCGAAGAAGTATGGAGAGATGGATGCTTGGTATACCAGGAAAAAGAGAAAGCGGAGTATATGGATTACGGAATAGACAAGAAGAGTTGATGTCATCATGATGAAAGTGAAGACCCTCAAGTGGCAATAGGCTAGATCAGGGGTGCATGGGAACCTGAGGCCTTTTAGGCCATTACGTGCGGCCTTTTGAGTGAATCCAAATTTTGCAGAAGAAATACTTTTATTTTTATTAATATGTTTCTGTTCGTCTTTTATTATTTTTATTTTAATCTTAAAATGACCGAATATAAAATATCAAAAAGTAAAAGAAGATTCAACGAAATAATGCTCCCCGATTGAAGGCCGCAATTAAAACATTAGTGAGTCATAAGGGCTATTTTGACACCTCCTATGCTCATGATTCTCGTTCTGTGGCTCCTAAAAAACTACAGAAAAAATTGATTGAGCTCTCAGAAGATGACATTTTAAAGTAATTATTTGATGCTAAGAAAGATCCAATTGAAATATGAAAAAATGCAATAGAATTCCCTCGCCTTCGGCAACATGCCCGAAAAATGCTTTCTTGCTTTTCAACCACTTTTTGCTGCGAATCTACATTACAAATCATTACCTAACCCAAATCAAGACGCCCTTAAGGTCACAAATGACGGATACCCATCTAGAGGATCAGCTCAAATGGCGGATACACGTCTAGAGGATCAGCTCAAATGGCGGATAAACATCTAGAGGATCAGCTCAAATGGCGGATACCCATCTAGAGGATCAGCTCAAATAGCGGATACCCATCTAGAGGATCAGCTCAAATGGCGGATACCCATCTAGAGCATCAGCTGAAACTGCGAAACTTCCATGTTGGCAACCAAAAATTGAAACCTTTCCAACAAAAAGCAATCACAACAAGGTTAATTAACTTTAGAATTAACCATTATTAACAATTTTTTCAGTGTTTGAAATTGGTTAGTACTAGAGGTGGAACGAATCCTAAGTTTTCTCGAATCCGGATCCTAAAAGGTTTTCGAATCTTTCGAATCCTTCATATAAGAATAATTATATAAAAAAAAAAGGGAAAGAAAAGACTTCTACATCATCATCTCATGGGTTGACATTCGTTGCAGGTTATAGAAGATGCCATGGTTGTGTGACAGGCACAAGATAAGTCGCTCCTAAGTATCCGCAAATGCTGTGGTTAACGATAGAAACTACGTAGGAATAAAACAAAGCGTGAGAAACGCTGCGATCGAGACAAAAAATACAGACAGGATAACTCAGGGCGTATACTAATAGAGTGTGCAAGTGAGATGCTACGTAGAGTTGAGTAGAACTAGAAACGCTGCGCTGTAGACAGAGTAACTGGAGTCATGTGTGCGACGCGGCTCAAAGTCACACTCCCCCTCCGTTCTCACGCTCGTTACCACGGTAACGGCTACCGGGAAAGAGATAAGATATGGCTAAATCACTTTCCCACTATACTTGAGGTATGGTGACAAAGGCACTGTCCGATGGGAGACGCCAGTCACTTCGGCGGTTGCTCTCTGTGTTTGGCTGAACAATTCCTTCACTGTTGCATTCGGTTTGGAAACAAAGAGCTATTTCAAATAGCTGTGTACACATTGTAGACGATCTTCTTATATTGTCTTCTAATGCCAGAACTCGTCATACTGACAAAAATTCGAACAAATATCGCTCTAGAACAAGCACCGAACGCCAAGTTTTTTTGGGTTAAGATTCGAAAGATTCGAATGACGAAAAAGGCGTGAAGATTCGAGTTTTCGAATCTCGAATCTTTTTCAAGATTCGCGGGATTCGAGGATTCGAATGTCCCATCCGTAGTTAGTACATAGTAAGATTTTTTCAAAATAATGTACATTTTTGAAGTATATCTAAGTGAAGTTTCTTCAACTAGATATAAGCCTTCCAACATGAAAAGTTTCCTCACCTCTGGGCAAGACATATTGCTAGAAGAACTAACCACCATTGGATGACATAAATACAAGATCAAGATTGGATCCCAAAGAACGGGAAAAGACCAGGAAGGAGACCACGTGGGAGATGGATAGGTGAAATTCGAGAACATTCTGGATTGACTTGGAAGCGACTGGCTTAAGATCGAAAGTTATGTGTAGTAGGTGATATCCCCCGACAACGCTTGAAGATATTTACGTAAGGCAAGTGAAAGGTTTATCACTGCGACTTCAAAAAAACAAGAGTACTGAATGAGCATCAGTATGCTATTTCTTTCCTTCTTAACAACTTTTATTTGACAATAAAAACTCGTGGATGTAGCCTAAGCTCTAAATTAACTTTCCTTTTTAGTTTCTTTCCCTATGTAAATCTTGAGTTTGTTCTCAGTTATACTTCACACTTAACGTGATATCTTTTCTCTCAAACGAATACTGTTGGCAACATAATTGAGGTTAAACGAATGTGACGTATGCCTGTTGTTTGATAATAACCAGAGATATAAACTACGAGTAAACAGTTGCTTGTGGAGCTGTGTGGTGTGTGGAGCTGTGTGGTGTGTGGAGCGTTTAATGCGAAGTGCTATGTTATGTTACGATGTGTTGGAGAAAATCTTGAATAAAGCATCATTTCCGTAAGTTTGACTTCTGTTTTAAAAGTTTCGTCTGGCCGTTAAGGTTTAATTTAGGAACTATTTCATCGTATGGTTATGTTTTTTTTTTTTTTTAAATAACGTAAAAGTACGACAAGACCTCTACGTTATAGCTGTTTTGAGCACGACATTGTGAAGGACAGGCACGGGTTTGTAGGGAAACCCAGGAAACTAGGCGCGGGATCCCGAGATTCTGGGAAGGCCCCCAAAATAACGATTTCTTCTTATTTTTTTCACTTTGCTTCTCAAATAATAAATTTAAGAAGTTCATCGAGTGAAGGATAAATTCTCTGTTTTGGATTTTAGCAGCATGTTTCCGTCCGAACTCGAAGTTTAGCTTCTGCAATTATTAATTTACTAGCTAAAATGCAAGCTACTAACATTCATTTTCAGAGTAATATTATTTACTACACTACAACTGAAGTCATAGATTGGGCTTCTAGAAGATTTTCTTAGAATACAATGAAAATGTTTCTCCTTAGTTAAGTATTTAATATTACCTCCCATTTTTCTCTTAAAATTTCTTTTTACTCATTTAGACCAGTCTAAGAGGCAATACAAACCCTTTACAAAACGAGTAAAATGTCATTGGAAAAGCGGGTTTTACGAGGCAAGCTAACCCATTTCACCCATGCTAGTAGAGCCCGAGGCCATCGGGTGAGGTACCACTTGGTTCTTTTTTATTGGTCGCTTATTTTTAAATTATTGGCATATGATTTTAAATATATATTTCACGGACCATTCTGAAAGCACTTTATCATGACGGAGTTATTTTTATCGCTTCCCAACATTTTGGGAGGTCTCCCACGCCCGGGGTGTTTTTATTTGCATCTTGGGCCACCCCATGAAGAAATCCTGGGTGCGCCTTTGGGGAACTGTCAGAGGGGTCATGATAAGCAACAACAAATTCGACACCGCATGTAGCATAAAGGACAGTTAAAGCAGCAATGTATAATAATCTTACGTAACATGTTAAATGCTATTGCTGCGCTTCAGTCACTATACTTAACAGGTTTTGTGTTATGCCGGCAACCTACCGCACAGACAGAGACAGACTGACACACAGACATCACGTGAAAATAATCTAATCAGGTTAGAGGGAATCCCAGAAATGTGCATTTCTGTTGAAATCTCGAATTCTATTTTTTTTTTTTTTTTAAAGATTAGAATGCTTCAATACTTCTTCATGCACTTGTATAAGAAAGTAAAAACATAAATGAATAAATGGGGGGAGGGTATGTAACAACAAAAAATGCTGTTTTTTTTTTTTTTTTTGTAGGATGGCGGGCAAAGTGAGGGCCTCCGTAACTCTATATTGGCCACTGGTGAAGGATGCTGTCCAGATGGGGCGCTCGATTACGAATGTATCAAAGTAAGACCAGTATTGTATTTTGCTAAGAGAGAAAGAGAGAGAGAGGAGGCAAGAGAGAGAGAGGAGAGAGAGAGAGAGAAGAGAGAAAGGGAAAAGAGAGAGAGGGGGAGAGAGAGAGAGATACGGGATAGAAGGGGAAGAGAGGGGGAGACAGAAAGAGGTGGGAGGGAGAGAATGAGAGGGGAGAGAATGAGAGGGGAGAGAACGAGAGGGGGAGAGAAAGACGGGAGAGGTACAGGAGAAAGAGGGGGAGAGAGACACGGAAGAGAGAGAGGGGGGGGCGGAAGATTATGTCTAAGGTGATATGCTTTCTTACCAAGCTATTCGATTAAGCAGAGTGTTTGCCATGCTACTTATTCTTGACGAACATGCGTTAAAAACATTTACTCAGTAAGTACGATTTATTTGACTTTCATTTGGCAGTTATTACTCCTAGTGCTCAGAGCCCATTTAAGAGGGGGAGGCTAGTGGGGCTGCAGCCCCGTGCACCGCGTTTTCAAGGGGCCCCAGAATTCTGTAGGGTGCTTGAAGAATTGAGACAGAGTTCTACATTTTTTTTCAGATAGCACCGCAGAAACTATAAGAAATTTCCTTGTAAAAAAAAATCTATTTCTTTCTGCTTTTTTCGGAGGAGTCCGCAAAAAACAAAGTCGCCTCCAGTCAATCCTCAAATCTTTCGAAAGCATTACAGATGTTTTTAGTACACATTTTGTAATAAGGGGAAATTTTCATACATTAAGAATTCGTCTGAATCAAGATATTTGGATCATAACATTTTGCCCACTAGTTGGATATAATTTCGGAAAGCTAAACCCTGGCGGGATGGGGGAGGGATTAAGACAGAACTGAACAGGTTTCTATTTTTCAAACATGCATTCTCCATGAATCATGGGACACAAATTTCAATACGGCTGGGATATTTTTATGGCTTTCTCGTCATTCTTTGGGAATGCTTTCTCCTGGGTATTTTTATTCATCCACCCACAGTGAAATCCTAGATGTGCCCCTAATATTGGGACCCCAAAATACTGTCCAGCCCTTGAGTCCCCTGTCCCCTTAAATGTGCTCTGCTAGTGCTCAATTAGTTAACTGATGCTTAATTAAGTATACGGTTGCAACGAAGAGAAGCCATCCGGGATTCATTTAAAGTAATTCAGTAAACTTTGCGAAGAAGCAACTTGACTTCGGCTGAGTTTTTTACATACGCCACTCATTTGGCAGTAATTACTCCTAGTGCTTAATCAGGTGATTTATGCTTAATTAAGTATACGGTTGCAGCGAAGAGAAGCCATCCGGGATTCATATAAAGTAATTCGGTAAGTTTTACGATGAAGCAACTTTACTTCGGCTTAGTCTGTGATCGTTGTAGTGCTTTACAGTGAAGTTTCATGTTAGGATATAGAAACATAAACATGTTCTGTATAACAACTATTATCTCACATATTATTTAAACTAATTAAGTCGATGGAACCAGGTCAAACCTCTGTGATTGGATACGACCCTGACGTACATATTGTTATATTTCTACTTGACTGGGGCGAGACGATTTTAAACTTTAAAAATCACGTAACTTACCTGTATATGCAAATTTACTCTCTTTGCGGGTTAGCCCTGTCACGTTGAAACTATTGCACCAGGGTTGCAGCTATGGTGCTTTGTGGGCGGGGGAGGGGACGTTAATGTCTCAGATTACAATCAAATCAGAGAGAGAGAGAGAGAGAGAGAGAGAGAGAGAGAGAGAGAGAGAGAGAGAGAGAGAGAGAGAGAGAGAGAGTGTGTAAATTTTCATACAGGTAAGTAACGTGATATTCAAGTTTCAAATCGTCTGGCTCCAGCCAAGTTGAAATACAACGATATGTAGGTCAGGGTCGGGTCCAATCTCAGAAGTTTGACCTGGTTCCATCGACTTAATTGCTTTAAATTATGTGGAATAATAGTTGTTATACAGAATATGTTTATGTTTCCATAATCCTAATATGAAACTTCACTGTAAAGCACTGCAACGATAACAAACTAAGCCGAAGTAAAGTTTCTTCATCGTAAAGCTTACTGAACTACTTTATGTGAATCCCGGGAAGCTTCCTTTATGATATTGTTTGGTTCACTGCTTGATTACAATCAAAACAGAGAACGAAACAAAGCACATTATTATTATTATTAGTATTAATATTATTATTAAGAGAAAAATTAGGGCTAAAACTGGAAGCGAAAATTAAATCTTGAAGATCCTGAAATATTTTGAATTTCATTCTTGATATACTAACTAAACCACATAACATTTGTTTTTACCTTTTCACTTTATTATGCACTTGTGTCTCAAAAATCACAGAGGACGCGTACAGTAAAATATGTTTTCTCGTGAGAGTATGGTGTAATGTCATTTGAGGTTTTTCTTTTTATTGTTCAGGAGGATGAACTTGAAAAGAAAAACATATGGAACTGAAAAAGAAATAATTTCTTTTCGAAAGCACCACGAGAATGAAAGGAAGAAGAATTCACACCAACCGCTCACTGCTCTTCCTTGTGTTCCACGTGTGACTACTGTTTGTCATCTGAGCGAAAACTTCTAAAGTTGCCATAAGCTTATGTCGCCGCATATATGTTGATTATAAAACAATAAAATGCCGAACAATATTGTTCATCTGCTGATGTAAACTGAAACACCTCACAAACGACATCCAATGAATTCATCTCTAGTTGAATCCCGCAGACGTTAATCAACTTTTTATCATGCGAAATAGACAGGTATTCACCAGAAATGGAAACGGGTCACGGGTCAGCAATTTTTAGTGGGTCGAATGGTTCGGGTGAAAGTGTTTTTGACCCAATTTCTATCCGGTTTTACTTCTTTTTTTTTTTTTTTTTTTTTTTTTTTGGAAAGCAAAGGAAACAAAACTTTCAAAGAAAAGTGCGCACTGTGAAATTTTGTGCTTGATACTGCTGCCAGCGGAGTGAAAAATGATTTGTCATGCAGTATGAAGGAAGAGTGTCCTCAGAAGGAAAAGTTTCCCTTCCTTCTGAAATGTGGATGATGGAAACATCCACATTTTGGAAACTCAACTCATCATAAACTTGTGAAAATTGGTGTTGATGTGAAACGTATTCTGGGGTTTGTGATATGTTATCAAGAAAACAGCAAATACTAAAATTAAACATACAACAAGTTGCTTAATTTAATTTTTTTACTGTAGCGCCATAAAAATTAGGTGGAACAGCCTTAATATTACTGCGGAGGGACTTTTCGGTTCGACTCTCGCAGATGTGTTTGAAAACATATGTAAGGCAGTTAGTTGTTTTGCAAATGATGAACGATAGTTTCAACACTTCCTGTAATAAAGTGAGTAAATTATACGTTCACAGTGACGTCAGAACTATTTTTTGACAGCGGAAGCAAGATGTCGGAGAAAAAAGTATTTTATCATTTCATAAAATTTATCGTACTACTGTAAAAGAAGACGTGCTAACTTCATTACGAAAAGTTTGCTGGAATTTTTTTTTCGATTAAACATTCATCTTTAAAAAAAAAACATTTTCATATAGTTCCTCAATGTAAACTAACTGTACACATAAACGGCTTTGAACTATAGACTTTGATACTTCCGGATTGGTACGAATTCCGCAGGATATGTAGCCGTAGACGCTATAATTAAACACTGAAGGAACCTATATCTCATTCCTAACCCTGCTTCCATTTCCCTATTTAGTTTTACTCATTTTTTTAGAGGAAGGCTAATTTTTTACCCTTAGTGAGACACAAAACGTTGCTGGTCTACAAACAGGAATCAGCCCACTGGACTGTTTAATGGGGCTAGCATTTCTTGGGGTCTCAGGAGTTGCAATAAAAAAAAAATCAAATTTCTAGATAGTTCATGGTAAAAAACGAAGAGCAATACTCAATTTCTATCAAAATGAACTTACAAAAAACCGAATGTTTGAGATTTCCAATCACGAACATATGTAATTTGGAAAGAAAAAAACTGAGGGGGGTAGATGTTTTGCCCACCCCCTCATTTGCGTGCAGGTGCAACTGCCCCCTCTGCCCCCGCGGTTCCGACATATATATATATACAGAAAAGCAGTTAGATTTTACAGCTTTTAACTTGTCTACGTAAAAGAGCTGCGTAAAAAGCACCAAAGCAAAAAGTACCAACGCTCGGGAGAGGGGGGGGCGAAAAGACTTTTTGAAAGAGTACAAACCGTAAACTAGGTATAAATGCATGCTTATCATTTTTTAAATATATATATATATATGGGAAAATTTTGAGTTGCTCAACTCGGCGTTAAGTTTTGTGAACAAAGGGTAGGCGCAAAATAATTATCCTAAGGGGACTCAAACCCTAGACCCCCCCACCCCCGAGGCAGTGCTCCTGTGTTGCTTAGTAAAGTACAGTATGTAATTCTCTTTCCTCATACACATTTGGGCGTTATCTCATCTGAAGAAGTGACGTCAGAAATAAGAGTCAGTAAAACAGTGCGTTATACATGTCCATCTAATAAAAGAAATTACTGTTTTCATTTAACAGCACTAAATCCACCGTTTTTAAATTTATTTAAAATAAACCAAAAATGTAATATAATAATACACAGACATAATTTTATGTCAATGAAGGAAGAAATATTCCTCATATTACATAGGGAATCGGTAGGATATTCAAAGCAAACAGAATATAAATGGACGACCAGTAAGTGCTACAAGTAAATTCAGAATTTATATTCTGTCTGCTTTCAATATTCTATAATTTTATGTAATTTTAAGTGGATGAAAGTGCCGTTCTGACGCTAGCAGTAGTTATAAAGACATCGCTATAGTTGCGTTTGCTCGCATACTGCAAGAGAAACTTTGGAAGAAAGGACTTAATATCATACAAAATATGAGTTGTCATTTTTCTCTGTCGGGTCAATTCATTTTAAAAATAATAAAAATAAATCAAAACCAGGATTATGGTAATTAACTAAGTTCATATGAAAAGTTTGGCTCTCTTTTTTTTAAAGGGACAGTAAGTATTGTTAACTTACCGTTAGTTGTAGGTGAATGACTCATAATGGCGGAGTTATTATTGTTTTCGCCCTCAGGATGAGGACTGAGGGAGTCCGTTGTTCTAGTCGTCTTGAGGCCGGTTGTAATCCTCGTAAGAAAAAAGCACTTGTCCCGCTATTGCATGGGACGCCGCCAAATCTTGGGGGGCAAAGATCAGGTCAGAGGTCGTCACTTGTTCGCCTTGCCCTTGATGTCGTAAGACCGCACCTTGGTCCGGGGCTACAGCGAAAACAACTTTTTTTTTTTCTTTCTCTCTTATTAGTTATTACACTTTATTTCTGCACTTAATACAGTCCTTTCTTATTTGACACTACACAAACCAAGTCCTTTAACACAGGTACCTGACACGATCCTACTTTATTATTCACAGGAGGGGCAAGAAGAGGGGGGGGCTGCGCGGATGCAAACAAACAAAATAGGTGCGAATGATAGTGCCTTTCCCCCTCCGAAAACGATAGTCGTTCCTAAAAGAGAGCAGGAAAGGATTGCGTTGTCTACAGGGTCTCTCCCCTGCTGACGGATGCCTTGGTCGGGACCTGAGCAGCTCGATCCACCCTCCCCATTGGCTGACACCCGTGCAACACTTTCTCCTCATAGGTCATCACAGCAGCCCCTTTCAGTCTCTGAGTGGTTGATGACTCTCCGTTGCCTGTTAGACGTGCGTGATTGGCTATTGGTTGTGCCGACGTGTCAGGAGACCACGTGAATCCTTGTTTAACGTGGGGTGGGGAGAGAAACGGGAAAACAGCTCCCAGAGAAGAGAGAGAGAGAGAGAGGGAGATTTCGCCGTCTGTAACAGGTTGAGCTCCGGAAGAACGAAGGTAGTGAGAAGCTTTTCTGAAATCGCATAGAGTACGACAGAGAAGTTTCGCAATTTTCATGCATTCCGCTTTTTTTTTTCTTAAGCAAACAGCTTTTAATCTGTGCTATAAATTTAAAATTGCAGTAAGCCGAGCTTAATCGATTAATAGGATTTCGAATAACATTCTTTTATGCATCAGATTCTGAAGAATAAAACTCGTCTTTCTAAGGTTAATGTTAACAGCATACAATTGATTTTTTCCCAATATATTTAACTACACCAGTGGTTCCCAACCTTTTTGTATTCGCGGACCGGCGATGCCGAAACAAAACCTTTACGCTATTTTCGAGCATTTAATCTCGTAATACTCTATATTATAATGATCACTGCGTATAATCCATAGTTTATGTACCAGATTATTCATGTCTCCTACATACCGCTAATATCATTTAATCTGTGAATGAGTGGCGTATCTTGGGCCCGAGACCTGGGCTATCTCCTACCCCCTCCCCCACAGTGCTGTTTTTTTTTTAAAGTGCGCAGTTTAGTTTTTAATTGTTAAGTAACAGAAGTAATTTTTTTTCTAAATTTCAGGTAGATGCTATTACTAACATTATACCAAATAATGATGAGCATTAGGATTTGAACACTAATTTGTACATGAACTCCATTCTTCTTCTGAATACTTTATTTGAACATGAACTCCATTCTTCTTTCCTTTTCTGTGAACTTGAGTGTTACGTTTTCAGAAAAAGTTTCTTCCGAGTACGTTTTCATATTTGAAAAGAATGTTTTCTCTGTTGACAAAACAACCAGGTTGCTCGAATGTTGCTCTAAGATATATCCTGGTCCTTTTTAATGCAGAAAAACTTTTTTCGGTAGTAGCAGTTGCTGCTTGCTGATGGAAACTTTAATATTAGGTCTGCTAATATTGTACACGTCACTAAAGACTGTGTCCAATTGTATGTAACAAGTAATGTCTCTTACTGATTTGTTTTTGTATTCATTAAGGGAATAAAATACCTTCAGTTCAATTTTTAGTCGAGCTGTATCAAAATTTGAAGCATAGAGTTCTTTAAGTTCTGACAGTAGATGTTCAGGGAAGCTTTCACAAAATTTATCAAAACAGTTCGAATCCAACAAAGCCACGAATTTAAGATATAATATCACTATTTTTAACTCATTGACACTTCACACAAACTGAAACAATTCTCGAGAAACGCGTGATGTTACGGGCGGGAGCATACGAGTGACTGGGGTAGTCGAAGTCTTCTCTTTTCTGAGCGAACCTGTTAATGGCCCATTTCCCTCCACCAGCTCATTCATACTGTCATGGAAACTCTAGCAGGCGATCGTATGGAAGGTCTTCGAATCAGAACAGCGAAGACTTTGGAAGAGCTCGTTGCGTTACGCCGTTGATCTTCGCTCGCCAGACTGAGTCAAAAAAGTGAATCCTAACGTGCTTTTTACACAGCGAAAGCATCGGCATATCTTAATGCCATTGATTTTATTTGTGCGTTCTTCGCAGGTAGCCAGCTAGCCTAGAATATACGCCACTTCTGTTAATATTCTTTATGATTAATAAGTGCAATCCATAATCAATATAACACAATATTCTCCTTACGGTTAATATCATTTTCTGTGGTCAATGCAACGTCTGTTGCTGCTGCTTCGTGATAATCTTGCGATGTAGTTCCAGCATCGTTTCTGCAAGGCGCAGTTAACATTAATGTCCATTATGTTCCTGTGCTTTATTTTGACTGCCGAAACGGTTGAAAAGGTTTTCTCGCAATGAATACGGGGTCGAAAAAGTTACCAATAACTTTAGAGCTTTATCGCCGAGTCTTGGATATTCTTTCTCTATGATACCCTAAAACTGAGTCTGAGATTTGGATCTGAATATCGATACCAGACTGGCATCAGAAGGAAGTTCAACAAAGTTTTTCTTTTGCTGGTGAGTCAGCCTGCAGGAGTTCAAATCTTCTATGAAGAGATTAGGGATCCAAGTTTCCCTTTTATCTTCCGCGACAGGCATTAAAAAAATTTAGATCTAGATTTCCTCTGTAAGTTGTTGAAGAAACTCGTGCCAATAACACTAACTGTTAGAATGCCGTCGTTGCGCGTTGATTTTGACTTTCAGTGATATGTTGCATCGTGCAACGACCGCATTCTAACAGTTAGTAGACTTCCTCTTACTTTGATTCCATTTCAATTCAAAAAAGAAAGAAAGAAATTCGCTCGTTTCTCGCAGGCCGGCAGAAAAAACCTCGCGGATCGGCAAAAGAAACCTCGCGAATCGGCAGAAGAATCCTCGCGGACCAGCAGAAGAAACCTCGCGGATCGGCAGAAAAAAAAACCTCGCGGACCGGCTGATGAGAAACTCTGAACTACACTATTTGTATGTTACAAATCCTTTTAAAAGAATTCTGTTTCTGTCCATTTGCCGTTTTCTACTTTCTTTCTTTTCTTTTTCTGTTCCTTTCTTTTTTATTTTGTAGAAAAGGCAAAACAGAACTTCTTGATCTTTTTCTTAATATGAAGTAAATCGGGTCATTGTGCTGCAGTAACTAATTAACCGAGTTGCTAGGCAACGTGAGAGACTAGAGAACTTCTACCGCGTGATTAGCCAGTCATGCAGATTGAGTTGCTGATACTGATGTTCTATCTTGACTCTTTTCTGTCTTGTGCCAATTCGAACAGGCACGTATACAGGATGAGGGACCTGGAGGTCCGTTCTTCCGTCTTCCGCTCACCCCCACCCCCTCAAAATTTTAAATATGCATCTTATAGAAAGATAGTTTTTTTCAGTAGCACAAACATTACAACAAATTCGTTAAATATCTTATATATATGCACAGATTTCGATATTATGATATAACAGTGTATGCCCGTGGTGTATACTTGAAGGGATCTAGGGAATCGGAGATGGACCAACTTTTTATGAAATTTTCTGTGACACGTTTATTTTCATTTATTTAAATATCCACTGAACTCTGGAATGGTGAAAATTGAGACTGCTATCTCGATGCGAAGCAAACGGAGTTCGAAAAATTCCAAAAATTTATCTCACTTTATATATGAATTACCTTGAAATTCTTGCAGTAACAGAAATTTTAAGTTTTGCCACCGATGTTTTGATGCTTTTGTAATTACTTCGTTTTTCATAGTCTTGGGGAAAAAAAAAAAAAAAAAAAGAAATTTGGGAACATTTGGATTTCCTTTTTTACTAAAAGCGAAGAAACTTACAATTAATTCTGAATGCAGCTATCGCAATGAAATTTGCACGCGAATGGAGTAAAATCTCCGGCAGTTTGTCGTAGAAAAAGTACACCCTGATTCATAAAGAAGTATACAGTTTCCAGATGCTGTGAAACAGTAACAGTTGAAGACACGGACCACAACTACGAACCGTTAGGTAGATGTACTCATAAAGTTTGTGTCCCGCTACTGAGAGAAGTGACGTAGGCGATAGCGCGCGTGTCACCTGACTAGTCAGTCAAAATGGCAGCGTCTGCAGTGCAGAAGGCGTTTTGTGTTCTTGAATTGAGCAAAACGGAATCTGTAACTATTGTGCAACGGCCTTTTCGATCACGATTCGGAAAAGCACCTCCAACCAGAAAATCTATCTACGATTGGCATAAAAAATTTGAAACTACGAGCTGTTTGTGCAAACTTAAAAGTCGTGGACGACCGCGTGTATCGGAAGAAGTCGTCGATAGTGTTTGCACCGCCATTTAATGATCGGGAAAATCAACGCGGAGGGTGAGCCGTGAAGTGCAGATTTCCACAGCCCACCGTCTGGAGAATTTTGAGAAAGAAGCTGAAAATGATTCCATACAAAGCGCAGATGTTGTAAAATCCCACTGACCTTGACAAGACAAAGCGGTTTGAATTTTGTGCCGGAATTATCATCATGCAAAATCGTCATTTTCAAAACGGTGCCGAAATGCAGCACCGTTTTGAAAATGACGATTTTGCCGATCACTTAGTTTTCACCGATGAAGCTACACTTCACGTGAGTGGTCAGGTAAACAAGCACAATGTTCGCTTTTGGGGGAACGGAGAATCCCAGATTTACAGTGCAACAGCCACTAGCACTGAGCTTGATTCAGACAGTTTACCTCGCGTTTGAGCGGAAATGGATTACCGGTTCGATGTGTGTCGTGTGACTATAAGGGTGCACACATAGAACATTAAAAAAACTTGAAACATTCCCCTACAATTCTGATACAAGTAACATAAAATATCTTACATTGTCCTTGTTTTACAGTGCGTTGAAACTGTATACTTCTTTATGAATCACTCTGTACTATGACTATTGCTTGGGAAAAGGAAATGTTTTATTTTTTATATAAAGATCACGTTTTACTAGGGGTATCTTCAACTGCAATCCAGAAACATGAGTAAAACCTTATTTTGTAAATACAAACAATAAAATAATTACAGTAATTATCAGACTTTTGCTAAAAAAAAAAAAAAAAAAAAAAAAAAAAGACTTAAACAGGAAATCTTGGTGTCAGCATACCACTAATTTTAGTTTTGGGGCCCTTGGATATTTTTTGCAAACAGTGAGCCACAAAAAATCTGCTTCCAGGGCTGCTTATGGATCGCCTGTCCGATACTGAGCGTAAATTTACAACAGCCATTTCTGCAATTCCGGATACGTGTAAAATGATCTATTAGGAATTAAAAGGGCAATACATGAAAGTAAGAATGTTTTCTGGGGAATGATATTTTCTACATTTTCTAACCAATTGTTACATATTATGTGGCTGTAATAAATTCAGCGCATAAATAAGTAATTCTTAAAAATGGCAAATTAATCAAAGCCATATTTTTATTTATTATTTTCTGGATATCTAAAATTCATGTGGGACAAACCTCGAAACCCCATAGATGCGTTCAAAACACTGAAGTTCTGTCGCGTTCTAGGAGAGTACGTACTTTGGTACAAAGCAACTTCTTTCATGGTGTAGAAAAAACGCGTTTCCGTAGTTCACGTGATGGTCGCAAATATTACCCGTTTCAGCTTACCCCCCCCCCCCAAGATCTGACCTCCCTTCTTCCTTTCCCCATCCCTCTGCGTTAAGCCGGTCTCATTTACTACCATTTCAACCCCGGTCGCAAGTACGACTGCTACGACGGCGGGTGTTTACTCGCTAGTTAAAAGCCACACAGATCAGATCAGATCATATGTAGAGGATTTTAGGGAGGGAATGTCTGACCCCAGGTCTTAAACAACCCTCAGAAATAGGAAGCTAGGAGATTTGAACTAGAGTGCCCGATAGGAAAGTGACACGGAAACGAGGTAGAAAGAGGGAGGAAGACTCCCTTATTTATTTGGGGGGGGGCAGTACCCGAGGTCCGACTGCTTAACGAACCCATCCGACGCACGGCGGATATTTAGTGATTCGAGCGTTCGTACCTGCCTGGGATCGAACCCGAGGTCTTCTCCGTGGCAGTCACGAACGTTAACCACTAGGCCACCTGCGGCCCTAAAAGCCACACATAGGTCTTTGTGGAAGTGAGAAAATGCAGAGTTTTTGCTGGTCCTTGATAAAGCCAAGGCTCAGTATTCTCGACACCTTCTACATTCAGTTGTTTTATTTTATTTTTTATTTTTTCCTTTTGATCACACAGGTAGATACATAACCTTTTCTATGTTGTACTAGGTGTGAGTCAAAATTATATATGTATTTTTTTGCTTAGGTATCTTCTTTATAGAATGTGAATTCTGAATTTTCAAAACTGCTGCGTTGCGCGTTTTGATTTTCAGGTTATTTTGCACCCTTCGTTTTAAATTCTAAAATTTTTTCCTTAGTCTTCAGTTTTGCTCTTTAGTATATATATATATATATATATATATATATTCTATTAAGAAGAAACCTAAGCAAAAAAATACATATATAATTTTGACTCACACCAAGTACAACATAGAAAAGGTTATGTATCTACCTGTGTGAGTAAAAGGAGAAAGGATAAAAAAATAAAATAAAACAACTGAATGTAGAAGGTGTCGAGAATACTGAGCCTTGGCTTTATCAAGGACCAGCAAAAACTCTGCATTTTCTCACTTCCACAAAGACCTAGTTGGAAATGGGTTTCTGCAAGGTCATAGATGCAAGTAACATTCCCACCTAAAATTGTTTTAAAAAATATATATATGTCATGTCCTCCGCAGAGTAGTATGACCTAGCACTAGTTAACAATTTCGCTTGCATCCATTAACCTTCCTGGCCCGACCCATGCTCTTCATCTGTTACTATTAAACAGAGAGAAGAAGATTAAAGAGAACTCAAGCTGTGAGAGTGACATAATAATTAGAAATAATTTTCAGCTATAACGAAATGCCAAGTTCGTTTGAGAGAGAATTTAAACCTGAAAAACAATGCAAAAGAAATCCAAATTTTTACATTGCAATTAAAAAAGGAAATATTAATTTTTAAAAAACAGATTTTTGAAAGAAAACTTGAGTCTAAAACCCCCTACTCTACAACTTATGACAGCACGAACACGAGAATAAGTTAAAGACAATAATTAACTAAAGAAAACTTTGTGAAAGTTATATGACTTAAACAGTTAGTTGCAATATGTACAAAGTATTTCAGCAGTGCTTTAAGTGCATAATTAATTAGTTATTAAGAACTTAACTACTTTGAAAATACAGCGCATAGAAAAGGAACAAGCTTAGCCATCTGCTGTTCCTAGGTATCCCAAAAGACGCGCAAAGTTACAAAGAAAAGAAAGAGTTAAAACCCGCAAAAATGTTAACAGACAAGCCAGTGCCTAAAAGCTGAAAAGCAAAAAATCAACAGAGATAAAAAGTACATGAAGTACAAACATTGAACTTATAAAACCTAAAACCCAAATACAAGGAAGAGAGCTTACCTCTTGAGCGACTGAACTTTCTCCTCACAAGGGTAAAACATGGCTGACCTCTTACGTAACACTTCTGGCACTCCCTAGTCGCTGGGGGGCAGTGAGGGTGGGGCTGATGGCCTCCTCATACAGCAAGAAACCAACTCGCGGAGATTTTAAACAGAGAAAAAAATATATATAAACTTAAGACTGTGGATCTGTATGATCAGAAAGAGCAGAATTAACTCTCCAGAATACATGAGAAATATTATAAAATACACGAGTAGTGTATTTAATAATCTTTGCATGTATTAAATCACCTTAGTGAGCTTCTATAGATTAATCAGAATCTTATTAATTTTAATGTTGGTTTTACTATTTTTAGTATAGCTATCCTAGTGATGAATAACTAGTTTTCTTTTTTATTTGTTTTTATTTTCTTTTATAAACAGATTTATAAGCTTTTTTGTGATTTTGTTTATATTATTTAATTTTTTGTTTTAATAGGACCTTTATATCCATAGCACTAAGGTTCCTTTAGGTAGTTAATAGGCATCCTCTAGCCAACTTCCTTACGGCTTTGATTGGTCAGAATCATATTATTAACTGTGTAGAAAATTAAAGCAGATCTGCCAACCTTACTCTATTATTCAGAATAATTTTTCTTAAAGTTCTTTTGATGAAAGAAGAAGGAATTTCGTTATATATATATATATATATATATATCATCATCATCATCATTGTCAACCATTATCAATCCACTGCTGGACGAAGGTCTCCCCAAGTTTCCTCCACAACGGTCTGTCTTGTGCCAGTCTCCTCCATATATATATATATATATATATATATATATTTTTTTCATCGTTTCAGTTAAATTTTGATAAGGTGAGCGTGTATTTTTATATTAAGCATGATAGAATTGCACAAATGTATTACAGATGATTTGAGGGGATGTTCTTTCGGAAGAAAAGATTACGTGAAAAAAACTGTTTATAGAGACCAAATCCTGAACTAAGTCTTACTGTGAAATGCAAAAATTAAAATCGTGAATACACTAAGTAGTTTTCCGATTCCGTTTATTCTAAATCTTCGTGGTTAACAGGATTTTCAAATGCAAATAAATTTTGCTGGCCGTGTAGGCTCCTTACCTCTGAAAAGAACTATGTGGAAAAAAACACTGCAGCCAAGAAAGACTTAGCTTTCTTCAGTATAGAAATGACCTTACTGGAACAACTAGAAATGATCCCCGATTCAATTTCCATAACGCTGTAATAGAAATTTTTTTTGGCCCAAACGAGACCTCTGGAATTCATGTTTAAGTTAACTGTATGTAATTAGTTATTGTGTAAATTAGTAAGTGAATTAGTTGTTACCTATAATTATACTATGATGTATACATTGTCTGGAACGCTCTTAAATCTTCAACTGCAATGCAAATTTTAATATTGTGGTAAAGCGAATTTTTTAATGTAAGTTTGTATCTGATTTCCTTCTATTTTGTATCTGATTTCCTTCGATTTACAACTAAGTATAAATTACTCGGGATGTAAGGTCAGGTGATGCGTAACATCACAGCCTCTCCTTGACAAATGTCAACCCCGCCTTCTCGTGGTGCATCCTGTTCCCACTAAAGGGGCTCTGACGACCGCAAATAGCGGTATAACTATACCATCGGGATCAGAGGAAATGCTATCCCACACTCACCAACCCGCTTGGCCAGCGTGGTGAGTTATGGCCAAACACCTCCAAAATGACTCTGCAACTTAAATCTTGGCCCTCAGTCTCCGGCAGCTGGAATGTACCTGGCCAAGGCAGCGGCCAGTGCGACATGAAGGCAGAGGGTGCTAAGAATCCCCGGAGGACCGGACTAGGCTGCCATTTGATGCTGACCTTGGCTACCTACAACGGACGCTCCCTATCTTCTGATTCAAGGTTTCTTGAATTGGAAGAGGAACTACAAAGGATCAAGTGGGACATCGTCGGGCTGCGTGAGGTAAGGAGAAAAGGAGAAGATCTCATTGAACTGAAAAGTGGACATCTCTTCTATTATCGTGGGACAGATACTGGCAGAACTAGTGGTGTTGGATTTATAATAAACAAGAAACTGAAGGATAAAGTGGTAGAAGTTGAAAGTTCCTCTGACAGAGCTGCACGACTCGTTATCCAACTATCGAGAAGATACCAGGCTCAGATTATTCAAACTTATGCACCCGCCACAAGTCATCCTGAAGAAGAAATTGAAGAATTTTATGAGGAAATTCGTCATCTAAATAATAAAGGTAAGCAGCACTTGAAGATAATTATGGGAGATTTCAATGCAAAAATAGGGCACCGGCAACAGAATGAAACTTCAGTAGGTAAATTCGGTCACGGCAACAGAAACCAGCGTGGAAATACTCTCGTTGAGTTTGCAGAGGCAGAAGGATTTTTCATCTTGAATTCCTTTTTCAAGAAAAAGCCACACAGGAAATGGACATGGAGACATCCAATTGGGACGACAAGTGAAATTGATTTTATTATGTGTAACAAAAAATTCGTCATCGAAGACTGCAGTGTGCTAAACAAGTTCAACACAGGTAGTGACCATAGATTGGTGAGATGTAAGATGCACCTCAACACTAAACTGGAACGTGGCAAGCTCATAAGACAAACAAAATGTATTGACATAACCAACCTTAAAAAACACCATAATACTTTCAAGTTGGAACTGAAGAACAGATTCTCTGCTTTAGAAGGCCTAACATCGGAAGAAGTGGATATTTCGGAAGTTAACAGAAAAGTAACCAAAGCTCTTATGGAAACAGCAACAAAATTAGCTGGGTCTAAGAACAAGTTGCATGTAAACAAATTATCAGGAAAAACCAAAATGTTGATGCAAAAAAGAAGAGAGATGAGGACAACTAAAGAAGATGTGACTTCCAAAGTGGAATATATAGAGCTATGCAAGACAGCACGAAAAAGTATCACTGAAGACGTAAGGAAATTCAACTGTGAGCTAGTGAGGAAAGCAATTGAAAACAACCAAAGCCTAAAGATAGCAAAGGGACATCTCAGTAAGGGAAGAAAACAGATTATGGCTCTGAGAAAAGAAGATGGTTCTATAACAAGAAATAGAGGCGAAATTTTGACAAGAGTGAAAGATTTCTACTCCAAATTATATGAAAGGGATGATACATGTACTCCAGACATCATGAAAGGTACCAGAGTTCTTCCAGTCCTCCCAGCAGAAGTTGCACATGCAATCAAGAACATGAAGCGGGGAAAGCTCCAGGAGAAGATGGAATTACTATAGACATCATACAAGAAGCAAGTGGAGAAATTGAAACAGTACTCGCCCAAATTTTCACTCGATGCCTTAATGAAGGGAAGATTCCTGAGGATTGGAACAATGCTACAATGATCCTGCTACATAAAAAAGGTGACATTGAGGATCTCAGGAACTACAGACCTATCAGCCTCCTATCAGTGGTTTATAAAATCTTCACTAAAGTTCTTTCACACCGCTTGAAGGTAACACTGGACATGGCTCAACCGAGAGAACAAGCTGGATTCAGGAGTGGCTACAGCACAATAGATCATATCCACGTACTGAGAGAACTAATTGAAAGAGCGAGGGAATATGAACTTCCATTGTGCATGGCTTTTATCGATTATGAAAAAGCCTTTGATTCGGTGAAACCATCAGCAGTTACCACGGCTCTGAAATCCTGCGGTATTGAAGATGCATACATTAATATTATTAATAACATCTATGAAAATGCAAGTGCAAAGATTCGGCTGTTTGAAAATACAACACACATAAAAATTGGAAAGGGAGTGAGACAAGGTGACACCATATCTCCGAAGCTCTTTAATGCCACATTGGAAAATGTCTTTCAATCACTGAACTGGGAAAACAAAGGGATAAAGATTAATGGAGATTATCTAACCCACCTTCGTTTTGCTGATGACGTAGTCATTTTTGCAACTACCCCATCAGAGCTGCAGAGTATGATCCAGGAACTTGCTGACAAGAGTAAAGAAGTGGGATTAAAAATGAACTTTCAGAAGACAAAAGTGATGTTCAATGCTTTTACAAGAAATGAAGATTTATCGATTGATGGAGAAAAACAGGAGATAACAGATACGTACGTTTATCTTGGACAGCAGATATCAAGTGAGGGTCACATTGATGAAGAAATTAATCGGCGTACAAAACTTGCCTGGAGAGCTTTTGGAAGAAACAGCATAATTTTCAAGAGCAATATGTCATTATGTCTTAAAAGAAAAGTGTTTGATCAATGCATCCTTCCAGTGCTTACGTATGGTGCAGAGACGTGGACCTTAACTAAAAGAGACATACAAAGGCTGCAGACAACTCAAAGCAGCATGGAGAGGTGCATGCTTGGTATAACCAGGAGAGATAAGAAGAGGAACTCGTGGATCCGAAAAATGACGAGAGTGGAAGACATCATGATCAGAGTTAAATCCCTGAAATGGCAATGGGCTGGACATACTGCCAGAAGGACAGACCATAGATGGACAGCCAAAATTTTAGATTGGATTCCAAGGGACAGGAAAAGACCCAGAAAAAGACCACATGGGAGATGGGTGGATGAAATTCGTAAATATGCGGGAGTGACATGGAGGAGACTGGCACAAGACAGACCGTTGTGGAGGAAACTTGGGGAGACCTTCGTCCAGCAGTGGATTGATAATGGTTGACAATGATGATGATGATGATGATAAATTACTCGTTTCTGGGAATCAGCATACGCCACTGGTGTACGCTAATGTGCTATTACTGTGTACGCTAATGACGTTCTCGTATAACGTGCCCGCTCGTGTTTGCCGTTTTTGTGTCAGTGGATGGAGAACGCTTGAGAAAAGGTAAAGGATTAGGGACTTCAAACACGCGCTAAATAGAAGAATATTAATCGCCATAGGCTTCGATGAGATATTCAAGCATTATTTTGGCTGCGAAGGAAGCTCTTGTTGTCCGTCTGC
Source organism: Macrothele yani (assembly GCA_039090855.1). NCBI lineage: Eukaryota > Metazoa > Arthropoda > Arachnida > Araneae > Macrothelidae > Macrothele > Macrothele yani. Next base: position 15,413,046 of record CM077005.1, on the reverse strand, counting down.
GTTAACGCAGGTCGTATGTTGTGCCGAGTCAGAAATGAACACTCACATCAGATCACATGTATAAAGGATCTTAAGGAACAAGAGTCTAACCCTAAGTCTGAAACAACCTTTAGAAGTAAGAAGCTAGGAAATTTGGGCTGCAGTGCTCGACAGGAAAGTTACATTGACGCGAGGTAGAAAGGGCAGAAAGACGCCCTTATTTATAACCGGAGGGCCAGTACTGCTAGTCCGACGGCTTAACATGCTAATCCGACGCACGGTGGATATTTAGTGGTTCAAGCGTTAGTACCTGCTTGGAATCGACCCTAAGACTTTTCCGTCGCAGTCACAAATGTTGACCACTATTACATCAACGGCCCGGGAATGAGCACTATGCATGGTCTAGATAAAATAGATAGCGAGTTTTTGTACTCAGCATCGGAAGAACATGGAGTACATGGTGTTAGCCCAAAGGGACGATGGGAGTACAGGTTGTTAAGGTTAACGAGACCGCGGAGGAAGAATAAGCTTAAGTTTCTCCATTCGCAGATGAAACTAAAAGCACGAAGTCGAAACTGTTATTCTTGGAGCAACTAATAAATTCGGTTGCTAAGTTTAAGAAAACAAGACTTTGCGTATTACTAGAGTGTGGTCCTACATGTACACTAAAGTGCCAGAAAAACTGGTACACCAGTCTAATACTTGGTACCCCCCCCCGGGAGCGCAGGACTGCAGAAATACGACGGGGCATGGACTCCACTATCTTCTGGAAATATTATGTAGGCAATGCACACCATACTTCCTGCAGAACGTTCCACAAATCTGGTGTATTCCGAGGTCTCGGATTCCTGTGTTCGACAGTGCGTTGTATAACATCCAAGTGTGTTCTATCACGTTCATATCTGGGGACTTGGGTGGGAATGGCAACACCCCAAACTCAGATGAATGCTCCTCTAACCATAATGTGGCGTCCCGACACTTGTGTGGAGGTGCATTGTCCTGTTGAAACATGCCCAACCCATCAGCATGAATGCAGGACATGAACGGGTGTACCTCGTTAGAAAGGATGCGCACATAGCGTTGGTCGGTCACAGACGTTTGTAGACGTACCAGGGGTCCCAGTGAAGTCCAGCTAAACACACCCCCATAGCATTGCGGACCCTCCACCAGCCTTTGCAGTTCCCTGTTGATAGGCGGGATCCATGGCTTCATGGTGTTTGCGCCACACACGAATCCTTCCATCTGCCCGATACAGTTAGACACGCGACTCGTCAGACCAGGCTACTTGTTTCCAGTCATCAAGTGTCCAGTGGCGGTGTTGCCGTGCCCAAGCGAGGCACATAGCTCTGTGTCTTGCACCCATCAAGGGGACTCGAGCTGGGCGTCGGCTCCCAAAGCCCATATTGTGCAGGGTACGTTGCACAGTCCGGACGCTGAAGCTTGTTGAGGCTCCAGCATTGAATTCCGATTATACCTGCGAGAGTGTTGCAAGCCTATCGCGTGAAACGGATCTTGACAGCCGACGATGGTCACGTTCACCCAATGTCTTTTTACGGCCATACTGGTATCGTAGGTTGGAGGTTTTGCCGGAATTCTTGTAGTCACGGTACACCCTTGCAATGGTCGTCCGTGAAAATCCTTACTTCGTTTTTACATCCGAAATTCCATGGCCGATCTCACGAGCGCCAACTTTGACACCGCGTTGAAAATCACTTAAATCGTTATTACTTGTCATTTTCATGCGGAAAAATGCTCTGACAGCTGGCGAGGATGTCTATCGCTTTATATACGCACTGGCGGACGCAACCGAGTACGCTCATAGGTGACGTTACTATGTATTTTGCATTAGCTCGTCTGTACCAGTTTTTCTGGCACTTCAGTGTATGTTCAAAAAAGTAGGAGGGAAGAGACTAAAGGCATCCTATCTCATAGGAAACGAAACAAACGCTCATGTGATGGCTCTTGCGTGATTCTAAGGGTGATCAGGTCTTGCGCAAGGTGACGAAAGAAAAGTTACCGTTGCACACAGTGTAAGAATTCCAAGCAGTTCCTGACTAGAAAGGATGTTCAATACGATTTTAATTTATCATTACGTCACTGGTGAATATGTTACATTACGTCGATTAATATTATGAAAATATCATATACCAAGATTGAAAGATGTAGACAGTGGCTGCAAAATAGCTGTGTGAAGGACAAACAGATTTAGATGTGCTAGTGACACAACTTCAGTGTAAAGCTCCAAAATAATAATAAAAAAAGAGGACAGAGGTTGAAAGAGAACAAGGAAGAGAGAGAGAGAGAGAGAGAGAGAGAGAGAGAGAGAGAGAGAGAGAGAGAGAGAGGGGGAGAGGAAGAAAAGGTCGAGAGATATTTAAGAGGGAACGGAGAGATAGTGCAGAGATGAACAGGGAAGGCGAGTGAGTGTGAAAGAGTGAGAAGAGAGAGAGAGAGAGAAAGAGATATATAGGAGGAGAGGTGGAGAGATATTGAAGAGGGAAGGGGCAGATAGCATAGAGGGAAAGTGCGAGAGTGAGAAGAGAGACAGAGAAAGAGGAAGGAGTAGGAGAGGGAGAGATAGGGAGATATTGAAGAGGGCATAGAGAGAAAGAGGGAGAGGGAAGGCGAGTGACAGTGAGAGAGTGAGAAGAGAGACAGAGAGAAAGAAGAAGGAGGAGAAGAAGGAGGAGAAGAAGGAGAGATGGAGATATACTGAAGAGAGATAGTGTAGAGTGGACGAGGGAAGGCGAGTGAGAGTCAGAAGTGAGAGAAAAGAGGATAGGGAAGGTGAGAGAGAGAGAGAGAGAGAGAGAGAGAGAGAGAATCAATATTTTGTAAAAGTTGAGTGATTGGAATATTTGTGAATTAACTAAATCCAAAGTTTTCGTAATTGTTTTTCTCGTATGATTAAGACAAAAAAGTGTCAAGCAAAGAAATCGAGGAGTTAATTACTTAGAATGTAAGATTGTAAAAAGGCGCAGACGAATATAAGACTGGAAAACTGCCACTTCCAGCTCGGTACGAAAGGAGCTGGAAGAAACTTATTCGAAATATAGCCTTATGCGAGACGTAACGGATTTCTTCTTTTAAAGCGCATTAAAGACTTTAAATTCCTATTTAGAGCATCAAGGTTATTGCATTTTGGGCTTTTGGAAGACAAAAAGTTTTCTTTTTTCCCGTTTACCGAAAGCTTAAGAAATAGACATAAAAGTAGAAATCAATATAAAAAAACAGTCAAGAAGGTGGATGGTGTCATTGTTATTATGAACTTCTTAAATTCTGAAATTTGAGCAAAAAATTCTGTAGTAGGGAGAGTATGCTGTGGAACAGAACATCCTACGCCATTATATGCCTTTGATTCTAAATAACTGTTCAAATTGTACAATATGCAGGAAGGAAGGGAGGAGTTCAGGGAAATGGGATATAGTAAAAATATTTGGTCGCTGTTCTGAGTAAACTCTTTTGTTTTAAGAGTACAAAATGAGACAAAAATACCAGCTGATATAAAGAAATGAAACAGATACACGGGAATTCTGCTTAAAAAGTAAGAACTTAGTGTGATTATGATACATGTAAAAACAACAGAAGTGGAGAGAGCATAAGTTTCATAGAATATCAACAGCAACAGACACGTTAGCTTTTCCATATACCATTAACGCACTTTCGTCATCTCGAAACCATCGCATAGACTCCCTGCAAGAAAAACTTCTTAGATTGTATACGCAGTTACCCTTGTGCTACTTTGTGCACTTCGCAGTTTCAACGAAATTGTTTCTCCCACAATTCCCCTTTGAGTCGAAAGAAAGATGGAAATCTCACGGGACCATATCCAGGGAGAGAAGCTCGCAGGATAGCACTTAGAAACGAATTTCCTGAATGACGGCAAATTTTTTATGGAAACTCGTCAAATGCTTCCGCGGAATTTCGATACATGCCCAGTATGTTTACCAGAAAATGGGTTTTAACGCAATATAGGTAATCAATATAGTAAGGTAATTCCATGGGAGATGGCGCTTTTTACTGCTCTCGTCACTTTACAGTCGTCTTTCCGATATTGCAGGGTGAACTTGCTTATCACTTACTTGTTTTGATTTTTTTTTTTTTTTTTGATTGGAGGTTTAACGACCACCGTGAGCAACTCAATGGGCTATAAGCAGTCGCCCGTCCCTAATTTAGGGTCACTGGTTCCAGGGAAGGGAGAGAGCCAGTGCCGTAAGACAAACACAACATCCGTGCCTGACCGGGATTCGAACCCGGACCCCGTTCGAACGAATGATCAGAGGCCATCGCTTAGACCACTGCGGCACCGGGGCGGCTTGTTTTGATTTGTGTTTTGTACATAGAGGTGACAGACAAAATCATTTTCTCGAAAACCAAAGTGCGATTAGCGACACCAAACACATTTTCTTGTACGGATACGACACTAGAGTGAATTCTGGCGTACATTGTCTAGAACACTTATTTCTGAACAGTACAGAAAGCGAAGTACCGTGCTACGAAATTGAGGACTCCTGCTATGGGAGTGACACCAAAGCACGTTTTCTTGAACGTACGATCGCCCAAAATTCTACGGGTGGGCGTTCATGAGTTTTCAGGGGCTGAGCACCCCCGAGAAGATGCCTGAATACATGGGCGGCGGAAGGTAGGGGAAGTGAGAGTCCGGACCCCCTCTGGAATTTCATGGTCCCCCTCACTGAGGGGCTCCACCTAGGAAACGTTCTAAAACTATGTGGTTCACATATAATTTATAGTTTGTTTATTTTTTGCGATTTTCTGGATACCGTCACCATGCATCGCAGTTTTCTGGAAAACTCTTCCAAGTACCCAGTACAATTTTGAAAATTGTTTTCTCACAAATATACTGAAACGTTAATTCAACGCTTTTCTTTTTCTCCATAAAAAAGATCGTTAAAAGATCAAGTGCGACCTCTATCCTCGGCTCACCTGATAACGTAATGTGGCTCCGTGCCAAACGCTCGTCATTAGCCTTTTGTGTTTCACGTCATCGCTGTGCGTAGTCAACGGTGGAGCGCGTTTTGCACAAGAATGGAAGCCCAAAATTATGTGGAGCTCAAAATGGGACGAACTTTTGACTCTCCCAGGTAAATAGGCGTACAAAGCTTAGTTGGAGAGCATTTGGAAGAAACAATACATTTTTCAAGAGCAGTTTACCATTACGCCTTAAAAGAAAAGTTTTTAATCAATGCATCCTTCCACTTCTTACATATGGAGCAGAGACATTAACTTTAAATGAAAAAGACATGGAGAATCAAGACAGTTCAGAAAAACATGGAAAGGTGCATGCTTGGTGTAATCAAGAAATATAGGAGGAGGAACACGTGGATTAAGGAATGGGTAAAAGTTGATGACGTCATAATCAAAGTAAAAACGCTCAAGTGACAATGGGCTGGGCATATTGCTAGAAAAACTGGCCGTGCTTGAGCAACTGAAATATTATATAAAATACCAAAGGGCAGAAAAAGACCCAAAACAAGACCACTGGAGGATGGGTGGGTGAAATACGAAAGCGTGCTGGAGTGACTTGGAAGAGACAGGTTGAAGACAGAAAGTTGTGGAAAGTACTTGGGGAGATCTTCATCCAGCAGTGGATTGACAATGTTTGATGATGATGATATGTACGGGTATGTGCTCATCTACCCTACACAGGGCCGTAGCTAGCGGGGGCTAGAGGGGGGTCAGCTCCCCCTACAAGGCTAGAGAGCCCCCCCCAGGGAAATTGGCGCTGTCAAAAATGACAAACTTTTATTTCGATGGTTTACGCAAATTACTTTGATATTTCATCACAGGCATAAATACTTTATTCGTATACTGGACTTTTTAAAAAGTTAAGTAACAGTAAAACGACGCAGTATGAATGTAACTCAAAAGAAAAAAGAAATTTTGACTTTTTGAATTGTGAATTAGTTGTAACGGGTAATTTTAGTGATTCTCTACTACTTGTATTAGTAATTTTAGTGATTCTCTACTAGCGGTAAGAGTTATAAGGAACAAGAAACGCATTTTAGGAGGGGACGTTAAATTTAGAAGAACAAGCTAAAAGAAAGTAATCAAGGGTGGAGGCGTACTTGCACTCGGGACCGGATTAAAGGTGTGAGGGAAGCTTTGGGGGCTTAAGTCCCAGGCTGCATCCTTTGTAGTTATTTATTTATTTTTTTTTTTGATTGAAGGTTTAACGACCACCGTGAGCAACTCAATGGGCTATAAGCAGTCGCCCGTCCCTAATTTAGAGACACTAGTTCCAGGGAAGGGAGAGAACCAGTGCCGTAAGACAAGCACAACATCCATGCCTCACCGGGATTCGAACCCCTTACGGACGAATGATCAGAGGCCATCGCTTAGACCACTGCGCCACCGGTGCGGCCCTTTGTAGTTTTAAGGAGACAACTGAATGTTGCCCTTGATGGCGAACGAAGCACTTTAAGACCACATGGGATCCTATTGCCGTTGGGTCTGTTCCGTGCCCTCAAAGGGAAGGTCCCTCATTATGCTGGAGGTAACAAATTCGTACATTTGTTTTGCTTTTCTTGGCGTGACACTTGCTAACACACATGGTGACGCGAAGGATCTCCAAAGACGGAAACAATTAAAGGTGAGAAGTTTTTTTAATTCTAAAGCATACAAAACACAATCTGATAGTTCTACACTAAGGAGGAGGGAAAACACTAATAATTTTGAAATGCCTAAAAAATCTAGTTCAAAGAACTTACTGAGAAAAAAAAAGGTATTATCTTAGCAGGCCAAAACCTATTTTTCATCATAGTCCACTGCTCGTTGTTACTCTCTCGGCCTCTCTTACATTCCGAGCGAACGAAAAGGGAGTATTCATCGCACCACTATCATATTTATGGCCTAAGGGATCACAGATTTTATTTTTATTTTTTCTTCTAGTGTAACTCGGTTGGCACAGGCAAGCTTTCTGTGCCTGTCAAAAATAAAAGCGGAAAGGGGAAAGGGATTGCATATTATAAGAATTTAAAATCACGGTTATGGAAACTACGGAACTGAAGAAGTTTCAAACACAACATTTTAAATGTTTGAAACCATAAATGTAAAAAGTTACTGAAATCGTTCAAAACATTAAAAAATCCGCTGAAAAAGTCATAAATCCGAAAAACAATATGTCTGCCACTAACTCCATTCTGAAATCTCCTGAATTTAGTGAATGTCCCCCAAGTCGGCAAAACTGCGTGAGCGACTGCCCTCTTTGCCCACGCCTAGCAAAAATTTGAGCCCCCCTAGTTCTGGGACCTAGCTACGGCCCTGACCCTACATTGTTTTATTTCTCTTTTTCTCTCTCTCTCTTCTTACTTTTTTTTTAAATTGTTTTAACTCTCGGAGAAGTTGGATCCCTCCTGAAAATATCAGGTTCCTCCGCCCATGCCTGAATACATCACTGTTAACGATCCTTCACATTGAGATTACGTCCAATGCTACTCATACATTAAATTTATCGAGTGGTGTATATTTCAAGCAAAAAAACAGATCTACTGTTTTCTACTGATTTGAGGCAAAGGTCTCTGGCAACACTGCACAAGACCTTCATAGAGGCAAATAAGCGAAGAAAATGCGTACTTCACCTCAAAATTCTAGCTGTTAGCAATACAGTTCCTACCCTATATTTCACATTTGGACTTCCCCTCTTTTTCTTTTTATTGAATGAAAACTACCACTCCACTGGTCCTTTCATCACTCAAAATCTGTAGCCTGAAACACTTTCTCCCTTGACCCCTGTTGGTCACTGACCTTCAATAGCGCGCACGCACACATACACACACACGCCAGCACGAGCCACAGACAGCGAATGTCCGGTTTTCACAGAAAGCAGAGGAAGGGGATGTTATTGTCATGGTTACCCCTTCTTTTCCCACGTCCATTCATCAAGAAAAAGGGGGGGGGGGGTACAACCCAGACTGTCTAGTCGAATATTGATGAAATGTGAAGCAGAATATTCGCGGCGGTACGTGGGAAGATTACAGTGTTCAGCAATTGGCGAAATTTTACTCAAGCAAGTTAAATTTTCCCTCTCGAGCTAGCGATTTTTTTTCCCTTCTGGACAAATTTCAATTATGATAATGCAAAGTCGCTTTAACATGCCTTGGGGTTCTGTACCAAAACAATCCATTTTTTTCTTGGAATAAAGCTCATGCCGAGAATTGCCTTCCTAGTTTCTTAATTCAATTACTAATCAAAAACTACTATTATAGAAATTCCTACTAGGAAATTTTTAATTTAATTACAAATTTTCGGAGAAAACTCTTCTTCTTCAAGCTGCTTTTTGTTGTCACTTATTCCCGTCAGTATCGCGGTCACGGTTATTTTTCATCAAATCCTGCCAGATGTTAGGCAGGAAAAATTCTCTGCAGTCATTGATGATGGAATTTTGATTTTTCCCAATCTCTATTACTTCTTTCAGCTTTCTTTTTTCGAAAATTGCTTTTGAAACTTTTGATTTTAAGGGAATTCCAATCGATGTTGTGACCAGTTTCTCTAACATGCCTATCTAAACCAGTCTTGGAGCAATTTTTTTATAGCAGCTTTATGCTCTGCTATACGAGTTTCTAGTCTGCGACCTGTCTCACCTATGGAAGATCGCCCAAAACTACATTTTACTTCATAGACTACACCTTACATTTTAAAAATATCTTCTTCTCTTTGAACTATTTTAGGGAACAATTTCTTAACCTTGTTCTCTAAACTTGGAGCTAGCCTAATATTGTACTTCTTACTAATACTCTTTAAGGACTCAAATAAATCTTTGTGATAAGAATTTTTTTTAGTGAATTTTACTTGTTTTTGCGGGTTCTTCTTACCATTAAAATTCAGAAGCTTCTCAATTTCTCCTTTAGGATAGTTATTTTCTGCAAGTATGACTTTAAGTTCTTCTTTATGGGCTTCTTTCTTATTTGCTGCAGATACTATTTTAGTAATTTTTTCTAAATTTTTTCTTGTTGTTGTTGAGAAAACGACTGTTGGTACACTTTACTAATCAGTTTGAGACGTATGAGTCAAATCGACAGTGAAGCAGCACAGACTATGCGTATGAGTCAAATGGAAAGAAGCACATGTTAGTTAAACTGAGTTTCTTTTATGACGCGCTAAATTTCAAACGACACGTGTGGTAACGTGTTACAGAGATTTCATACAAGGTTTTAGGATTTCTTATGAAATCTCAATATTGCTACCTTTTTCCGTCTCGTGCTCCCCTTCCTTTGTTTCCACAGGCGTGAGAGAAATTTCGCAGAGTCAGCTCCCCAATTAGACACCGGATGCACGGTTCTTTATTAAGTCGACAATTTGTCTGAGCTTAGTATTTGCACATTGTATGTTGAATAGAGATTAGCTCTATGGTGCCTCTTTTGATGCTTTACAGGTTTCTATTTCAATGCAGCCGACTAATGGACCCAGCTAGCCCCCTCACATTTTACTATGAGGCTTGAGATTAACCGAGGGCGGTGTGTTTGTTTCTCACGAGGAACTTTCGGATATGCTTAAGGGCATTTTTGGTGACAAGGGAGGATGAGGCGAGAAGAGAGTTGCCTCTGGTTTTCGAGAGCGAGCGGTCGCACATAGGACGAGGAGGAAATTTCCCCAGGCGAGGCTGAGAGGTTTTAGGCGGACCGGCAGGGTAGGGGATTCCTCAACAGCGCGAGAGATGAACGAAAGCAGGACATAAGAAAAAGGAATTGGAGTTTTGAAGCGGAACAGGGAGGAAAATTAATTGAGCAAACGGACAACCTTTTCAGGGGATTTGGTGAAAACAAGAATAAAGGTTTCATAGACATATTTACGGAACGCAAGAATTATTTGCTTATTACCTATTACTTAGAATTATTATCACTCTCATTACTATTACTCTATCATCTTCAACTACGCGAGGTTAACGAGGTATAAGACGAGCCTCGTACAATTACAAGTTAACAAACGTTTCGTGTCTTCGACAGAGACAATTGCAGCAGCATTCATCAACATGTCACTCATAGTTAAGCGACGCAAGTCAGACAGTGCACTTTTTCCCCCCTTGATGTTAATGACATTTCAAAGGAGAGTGTGCTTCCCTGCATTAATCTCTCGATTTGTCTCCTTCCCTCCTCCGCAAACAATTTCTATCATGCGGGTATTTCTAAAGGCCTGCGTGTCCAAGAATAAACACAGGTATTTCTGTACTGAAATAAAACGTTTTGTATGAAGCGACACACGATGGTTTTTGAGATAAAAATTGTTTCGTGTGAAGCGAAAGAATTTTATAAATGATAACTGCAGCGTTTGTGTGCGGCTGACTTACTAAAACACTACATAGATCAAAAACTTAACCTACAAGTCACTCAAATAAAGTTGAAGAAGTTGTTACTTACAGCTAATCCTTCATTGTTGTCAAATGCACAAATATCGCTTAATAGTAAAAGAATTTATACGGTACCTTCATTCAACTACCTGTGAACTACCATAAATTTTGACCTCAAATGGAATAAACATATCGATTTTCTTTTAATTAAACTATCTAGAAACGTTGGTGTAGTGAGTAATATCCTGACTGATCTAACAACTAAAACATTGATCTCATTGTATTACACATTATTTCAAATTCATATTAACTACAGCATACTATCATGGGGACAAACGACACAATACAATATTAATAAATTACAAATTCTACAAAATAAATTTATCAGGCTAACTGATCTCAAATCGCAGTCTAATACTCGACCTTTAATAAATTTTAGAACAAAAGTATATCCTAATAAATATAACATATTTACTATTACTCAACTATACTATTCTAATCTTGGTAAAATTATGTTCAAATGAATTAAATATAATTTATATTCAGATCTCACATTTCTTAATATACATGCACATTCGTGTGAAACAAGGAATAAATTACAATTACAACCTATTTTTTCCAAAAACGAAATCATGAACTTACAACCTATTTTTCCAAAAACGGAATCAATTAAACTTACTTTAAATTACAGAGGCCCTCAATACTTGAATTCTTTACCTAGTAACCTGACTAACTTAAATAATTTTAATTTATTTAAAAAAAAATTCAAACTCTATCTTCTTCAATAATTAAAAAAAAAAGAAAAGATTAGCAAAACTTCTGATTGTCTGACTTGATGTGTCCATCTGTTGTTTCATTTGGGTTTTTTTCTGCGGAGAGTATAGGGCTATGTCAGACCATTTTGGCCTTTTCCCTTGTCTTCCCTGTTGTTACAGTCTATGTTCATCATTTATGAACTGTCAACTTTTTTTTCCACTCTTTTTTTACGCTTTCCAACCGTAGGTTGAAGAAGCGTATATGTTCCAGCTTTGTCCATCCGTCCGTCTGTCTGTCTGTCAGCACGATATCTCGCGTAAAAATAGTTCAATTTCGATGAAACTTTAGTATCTGGTAGAGGACCACCTGGAGACAAACCCTATGGAAAAGTGGCGAAATGGAGTCAAAGGTCAGGACATAGCAGTGGGATCCATTCCATTGCCCTTATGCGTCATAACTTATCTAAAAATGGTTCGATTTCAATGAAATTTTAGTATGTGGTAGGGGACCACCTGGGGACAAGTCCTATTGAAAATGGGCGAAATGGGGTCAAAGGTCAAATAGGAGCGGGATCCATTCCATCGCCCTTAAGCGTCATAATAGCGTAAAAATAGTTCAACTGCGACAAAACTTTAGTATGTTGTTCCGGAAGTATACTGAACCGGTTCTGTTGAATATAATCGAAATGGGGTCAAAGGTCAGGACACAGGAGCGATATTTATTCCACAGCCATTAACTTCATTACGGGACTAAGAAGGCTTCGATTGCGACAAAATTTTATCATGTTATTCTGGAGGTATACTGAACCGGTTATTTTGAATATCATCGAAATGGGGTCGAAAGTCAAGGCACAGGAGCGAGATTTATTCCACAGCCATTATCTTCATAACTTGAGTAATGATTTCTGGTATGTTGGAAAGCGTATTATAATCAATGCATTGCATGATTTTACTAACTTGTTCTTTCTTCTAAGAGCACGTAAAAAAAAAAAAACGAAATGAAATGAAATGAAATTAATCATTTGCACTTCAACAAGATGAGATCAACGAAACTTGGGTTACTATCCACAATAACACTTGACTACGAAACGCAACATTGTCATTAAAATAGAACACGTAGCCTTCAAAATACTTAAACGGCAAGTAAGCAATCTCGTATCCAAAAGGAGCATTAACGTTCACCATCAAAATCCCCTCTCACAGCTACTGCGTAGCCATTATATCTCTCGTCTTGTTCTTATCACATGCATACGTCACTTACCTACTGACCCCAGGGTGTTGCCAAACCTCATTCATGTGAGAGAGAAGATGTCACGTAAAGTTTGGAAAGTGCAAAAGAGAACAAACTCAAATTTTCATAGGAAAAGGAACTAAAAATGAAATTTGAAATATAGTATACTTGACATAACATTTTGTCCTTAAAATTTGGAAACACGAAGCGAAAAAAAGTAACATTGAGGATCTCAGGAACTACAGACCCATCAGCCTCCTATCAGTGGTTTTAAAATCTTCACTAAGGTTCCTTCACAACAAGAGAACAAGCTGGATTCAGGAGTGGCTACAGCCTATAGAACACCTCCATGTCTTGAGAGAACTAATTGAAAGAACGGGGGAATATGAACTCCCATTGTGTATGTGGCTTTTATTGATTATAAAAAGGCCTTTCATTCCGTGAAATTATCAGCAGTTATGATGTATTTGAAATCATGCGATATTGAAGATGTACACTGAAGAGCAATTGAATTAAAGACAGCTGGCGTTATGCAAATATGGCTCTGTGGGCGGCCCTGTAAACGGAAACGACATGACGTATGTAGCGATCCGACAATATAAGGAGTGATGCGACGGGAATCAGTAAGAGTCGGACGCAGTATGGGTAAGGCGAAGGATCTAAGCGCATTTGATCGTGAGCAAATTGTCGGGGCCCGACGAATGGGTCACTCCATCTCGGAAGTCGTGCAGGCACTGAGATTTTCACGAGCCACTGTGTCACGGGTGCACCGTGAGTCCACGGCAGTTGGCCCTGCAGGGGCCAACTGCCGTGGACAACAGCGTGTGGATGAGCCGGGTCATCGTCGGTTAGCTCGCATTGTAACTGCGGATAGACGGGCCACAGTGCAAGAAATCACTCGGCAATTTAACGCTGGTGCACAAAAACGTGTAAGCAGCCACACCATCCAGAACCATCTTCTCGCTATGTGGTACAGAAGCCATCGTCCCACGAGGGCACCGCTGCTGACCGCACATCACAGGGTGCAAAGATTAGCATGGGCGCGGGAACATCACCACTGGACCCTAGACATGTGCAAAAATGTTGCCTGGACTGATGAGTCGAGATTCACGTTGGTACATGCGGATGGCAGGATACGAGTACGGCGCAAACAACATGAAGCGATGGATCCTTTATTGCCAGCAGGGTACTCTTCAAGCTGGTGGGGGTGGCATTCTCGTCTGGGGACTGTTTACGTGGACTGAAATGGGACCCCTGGTACGTGTGACATCGTTCCTAACAGTTCAACGTTACCGGGATATCCTGGACGACCATTTGCTCCCGTTTGTGCGTCTTCAACATCTCACTGGGAACTTCATCCTGCAACAAGACAATGCACCGTGCCATCGCTCCCGAATTGTATCCGAATGGTTGGATGAACACTCTACCGACGTGACCTCGCTTCCTTGGCCAGCTAGGTCACCTGACCTCAATCCCATCGAGCACATCTGGGATGCCATCGAGAGAGATGTTCGAGGTTCTGACCCTCGTCCCTCAAATATTCGTGAATTGTGGGAGCTTGTTCAGGGGTCGTGGATCCGTATGGCTTCCCAACGCTTCCGGTGTCTTGTAGAGTCCATGCCGAGACGAATCGCCACCGTCATCAGGGCGAAAGGTGGTGCTACACGTTACTAGACAGGTATCTGTAATTCAATTGCTCTTCAGTGTATACTTTAGCATTTCTAATTAAATCTTTTGAAAGTTGAAGTGAAAAAGTTTGGTTATTTGAGGATACAGCACCAATAAATATTAGAAAGGGAGTGAGATAAGGTGACACCCTATCTCCAAACTCTTCAATGCCACAGTGCGAGATGTTTTTCAATTACTGAACTGGGAAAACGAGGTGGAAAGTTTAATGGAGATTATTGAGCTCAACTTTTGATTTTGCTGATAACAGAGTAACTTCAAACCTGCAGAGTATGATCCAGGAACTTGCTGACAAGAATAAAGAAGTAGGATGAAAAATGAAATTTTAAAAAACAAAATTGATGAAGAATTCTTTTATAAGAAATGAAGATTTATCGAGTGATGGGAAAAGGCTGGAGATTACCAATACCTACATTTACTTTGGGCAACAGTTACCAAGTAAAAGTTACATTGATAAAGAAATTAATCGGCTTAAAAAACTTGGTTGGAGAGCTTTTTGGAAGAAACAATACAATTTCAAGAGCAATATTCTATTGTGTATTAAAAGAAAAGTGTTTAATCAATGCATCCTTCCAGTGCTTATGTACGGAGCAGAGACATGGGCTTTATAAAGGCTGCAGCCAACTGATAGAAGCATGGGGAGATGCATGCTTGGTGTAACCACGAATGATAAGAAGATAAGAAAAATGACGTGAGCGGAAGACATTATGATCAGAGTAAAATCCCTGAAATGTCAATGGGTTTTTGGTTTTGGTAAATGTGGGTACCAAAGCGGCACCCAGTTTATTGCTATAATGGGGGTACAAACATAGGTGATGTCGCTGAATATTGCAGTACATAAAATATAAAGAGGGAAATAGAAGGGCCGCCCCGGTGGCGCAGTGGTCTAAGCGATGGCCTCTGATCATTCGTCCGAACGGGGTCTATGTTCGAATCCCGGTGAGGCATGGATGTTGTGTTTGTCATACGGCCCTGGCTCTCTCCTCTCCCTGGAACCAGTGACCCTAAATTAAAGACGGGCGACTGCTTATAGCCCATTGAGTTGCTCACGGTGGTCATTAAAAATCCAATAAAAAAAAATAAAAATAGAAGGATATCCAAAATGCAACACAAACTAAAGAGCAAACATAATGAGCCCATTACCACGCGCAGTGACATCGGTATCAACAGAGGCGCAATCAATTGGATAACACCAACTCTAAAAAGTAGCTCAGCGTGAAAGATGAACAAATAAGGTGTCGAACCATAACATCACGGAGCCGACATTGTGTGACAATACCGGCAAGACATCAATTTGCCCATACAATAAAAATACGATGCGCACAAATAGAGAATAGCATAACGGCATAATATCCGTTACAAAGTAACACAAATACAACATTATGAGCATATATGAACACCGACTGAGTAGAACATAACGACGGTCAAAATGCAAGGCTCAGTACAGGAATACACCAACTACATATGAAAACAAAGTTAACAATGGTAGCACAATTATAAACTGCGACGGTGGAAAACACTAGTACAGCAAAGACATACAATGAGAGCAAAAGAAAAACACAAGGCACGATAACAAAATCGGGAAACAACATTGCAATGCGAGAGTTATGACATGAAGGGAGCAGCACACAATTATCGAAATAGATGATGAAGAAACACGAAACCAGGAAATTCCAGGCGACCACAAGGTGGGAAACGTCGCCGGAGAGAACGAAAAGTGTTGGGTTGGGTTGGGAAGGACCGCTAATGTTCATCTGCTTGAGGAAGCAAGGTACCACAAAACTGTTTCTCAGCAAGGTCTTTCAAGAAGGAGAGACGGCGAGTGTATCGTCTCATAAAAACCTGGTACCTAGGATCCGTGACACTCAGAGATTTCACAAATGACACATAAGCTTCAAATTGCATCACCGCTGCATATAGATCAAGAGCAGATGAGTGGAGAAATTCGTCAGTACAAGCAACCGCACGAGCAGACTGGAAGGGGCGAAAGAGTTGCTGTTTGGACAATGGTCCAGGAACTAGAGGAAACATATCAATGGCCTGTATAACCTCATAATCTGAGAGAGGATGGACAGGACCTGAATGGAGATGCATACTGCTCGAAGAGTCATCAGACGGAGAAAAATATGAACAGGAAATATCGAGAACACTAGATGAGGCCACAGAAGGAGTAACAGAAAGATGTTTTTTGCCTGTTTCTGTTTCATGGAGCTTTTGGAAGTTTCAGCCCGTTTCGAAAAGGAAAATGGACTGGAACTTCCAAATGCTCTGATGAATCCAATGGTTGACCCACTACTGTAAAATTTATTCATTTATGCGGGAGGGTAGAGTGCGATTATTATTATTATCGTTATTGCATTTGTAATAAAAATTCTATTGCTCATTTAAGCTTTCCAACCGTAGGTTGAAGAAGCGTATATGCTCCAGCTTTGTCTGTCAGTCTGCCTGTCCGCACGATAACTCGCGTAAAAATGGTTCGATTTCGATGAAATTTTAGTATGTGGTAGGAGACAACATGGGAAAACACTTAATTGAAAATGGACAAAATGGGGTCAAAGGTCAGGACATAGGAGCGGAATCCATTCCATCGCCCTTATGCGTCATAACTTACATAAAAAGACTTCGATTGCGACAAAACTTTATCATATTGTTCCGGAGGTATACTGAACCGGTTCTGTTGAACATCATAGAAATGGGGTCAAAGGTTAGGGCACAGGAGCGAGATTTATTCCACAGCCATTATCCTCATAACTTGAGTAATGATTTCTGGTATGCTGGAAAGCGTATCATAACCAATGCATTCCATGATTTTACTAACTTGTTTCATTTTATTTAATTTTGTAAAGTCCACTCCGTCAAATGTCAGATATCACCGGTTTAATACAACATGGACAAGAGTGCTTATATTGCTCATTTTAGATTATGCAGACATTTTCCTCTGTGAGACGAAAATGCATTCCCTTTTTCGCTGATTATTTCCTTTAAAAAAATCTGCTTTGAAAGAAAAAAATCGTGTCGAAAAAGACACAAAAGACGTGCTGATTAACACCTGAGAATTCAGCGTCGTCTTTCTTGATTTAATTGAAATGCCAATGAAAAGCATGAAAATATGTCATTCCTTCTTTCTTTCTTTTTTCTGTTCTTTTTCACATCTTTTGGCCGCTTTTGCAATAAGGATTTGAAAATTTCTGCACTAGTATCGGACATCGCCTCTTCAGTTAGTATGCCCAAAAGAATATGTTCATGTTGTAGACAACCTAGAGAAAAGAAAGGCGAAATAGTTTTACTTAGGTGAAATCGATTTCAAAGTGTCCTTAAGTTTAAATATTTGCAGCATAATTCTTTGTGTACAATGCATATTTTATATTTTAAGCTATCATGGTCAGACAATCCCAGATATATGAAACAATGATAAGTGTTAATAAGGACAATACCAGAAAAAATAGGTGACGGGTCGATCAGGAAAACAAAAGACAATGAGTGTTATGCAATGAGGAGCAATTGAGAGGAAATGCGAAACAATAAGGCAGCCGAAGAAAAGTGTGTTTAAGAGGCCGACGAGAAGGAAAAAGGAAAACGATACAGGAAAACTGAGAGGACAATACAATAAATACGAGAAAGAGAAGGACAAAGGCAAACAGCGGTAGGATTTATTAAAACAGTGAAGGACATTTATTAGACTAAAATATGGAAAATCAATACCGATTGGCATTCGTTTGACGGGGAATTAATACATAATGCTGATTAACTTACCCATTCGGAGGCAGATGAACACACAAAATCAGAATGTCAGGAATTTAAATTTTAGCTTCTGTTGTATATACTACCACATAAAAAAATTTCTGAAATTCACGAGCTACTTTCTGTGATTCGTTTCATGAATTAACGAAGCATAGTTTTGATAAAACTTTTTCCGTGAAATGATGGAAAGAAACCCGAATATCCCGGGTTTTTCGTACGCCAGGAAAATTCCGGATTTTCAGAAACCTTTCCGCAATTCCTTTTGATATTGACGGCAAATTGCTGTTTCTAAGAGGTGTTAATAGAAAATTCTGAATATTCAGAAACATTTCAGCAATTTCTTTTATATTGACGGTAAATTGCTGTTTCTAAGAGGTGTTAACAGAAAATTCTGAATATTTAAAACCTTTCAGCAATTCCTTTTTATGTTAACGGTAAATTGCTGTTTCTAAGAAGTGCTAACAGAAAATTCTGAATAATCAGAAAACTTTCCGCAATTCCTTTTTCATATTGACCGTAAATTGCCGGTTCTACGAAATTTTAACAGAAAATTCTGAATATTTAGAAACATTTCAGCAATTCCTTTTTACATTGACAGTAAATTGTTGTTTCTAAAAGGTGTTAACAGAAAATTCTGAATATTTAGAAACCTTTCAGCAATTCCTTTTCATATTGACGGTAAATTGCTGTTTCTAAGAGGTGTTTAACAGAAATTTCTGAATAATCAGAAACCTTTCAGCAATTCCTTTTTCATATTGACGGTAACTTGTCGGTTCTAAGAAGTGTTAACAGAAAATTCTGAATTTTCAGAAACCTTTCAGCAATTCCTTTTTATAGACTATACTTTGCAGAATATATATACTTTCCTTGTGTGTGTGACTCTTGCACAATTGAAGTTTTTTACGTTAGACACTCTGGTATGTCATGAAACGTTAAGCTAACCGTAATTGTAGTGTTTTTTTCCCCTACAGTTTACCTGTGAACACGACATCTCCGCTTCTAACAATTTGGTATCATAACTTCTTTTCTGCATCGAAGAACCATGAGATGAAATATTTCCTGTATTAGAGTTTCGTTGCTCTGCAGCGTAAATCTGGATTCACATTTGGCACAATCTTGGGCGGCCGAACCGAATAATTTCCGGGGTGGGGGTGGGGGGACCAACTTCTCCGAGAGCTGAAACAATGAAAGAGAAAGAGAAACCGTATGGATATACAGGAATTGGACAGAATAATCTGAACACCTATAGGAAAAGAAGGTGAAAACCTTCTTTTCCTAGGTGTTCAAATTAAACACACAGGAAAAGAAGGAGCCACCTTTGGTATTCAAAACCGCTTGAATCTTCCTTGGAATGGACGCATACAAATCCTGTACGGTGGTTAGTGGGATGTTACACCATTCTTCATGCAGAAACTGCTCCAGATCCTTGAAAGATGTAGGATAAGGATAGCGGGATCTTACTCTGTTTTCCAACACAGACCACAGTGCCTCGATGATGTATAACGAAGTAAATTTCTCCGTCATTTTTGGTCCACGCCGGGGATCGAACTAGAGTCCTCTTATTCCGGAACAAGTTTTTTTTTTTTTTTTTTTGATTGAAGGTTTAACGACCACCGTGAGCAACTCAATGGGCTATAAGCAGTCGCTCGTTCCTAATGTAGGGTCACTGGTTCCAGGGAAGGGAGAGAGCGAGCCAGTGCCGTAAGTAAAATGCAACATCCATGCCTCACCGGGATTCGAACCCGAACCCCGTTCGTTCGAATGATCAGAGGCCATCGCTTAGACCACTGCGCCACCGGGGCGGGCGGAAACAAGTTGCTCTACCAACTGAGCTACGCAGACGTTCGTTCTTGCTGCTATCTGCCCTTATGTTGTGGGCGTCCTGCGGAGCAGGCACGTCACATCTCCGGCTCCCCACCCGAAAGAGGGCCGGGGCATGGCCCACGGGTCAGCCGTGACCATGAATCGTTGCAGGCAGCCATCCGCTGTAGAACGTACACTTGAGAACTCCCAATCAATATGGTGTGTGGAATGCAACATCACGCACATTTATTTTTCGAAGCGCTGAAGAGGGGATTCTCTTATTTTTCCCGTCTCGCGGTGTGGAAAGAACATCACACCATTGCGAGATCTTTAACTGCTGGGTCATCCGGGAAGTTCGGGCGCCATTATAGCGAAGTAAATTTCTCCTTCATTTTTGTTCTAAGCTGGGGATCGTACCCGAGTCCTCTTATTCCGGAACAAATCGCTCCACCAACTGAGCTACGCGGACGTTCGTTCCCGCTGCTATCTGCCTTTATGTCGTATGCGTCCTGCGGGGCAGGCACGTCACAGGTGTTAAAGTCTGGTGATTGGGGAGGCCAAGGAAGGTGTGAAAGTTTGTCCTTTTATTCCTTAAACCATGACTGGACATTCCGAAATCTTAATTGTGTCGTTATTATCTTGATGGATGTCATTCCCTGCGGGAAACAATGCCTGAGTGATTGGATGAACTTGGTCGGACAAAATGGTTTCATACACCCTGTCAATCATCCGTCCTTTCACGGAGATCAGGGGACTTGTTGAAAACCACGATGTGACCGCTCAGAGCATGACAGAACCATCACAATGCAGCACTGTTGGGAGCAGACAGTCAGGGTTGTACGTTTCTGACGGTGTTCTGCACACGTAAACTCGTCCCTCGGTGAGGTATAATGTGAATGTAGACTCATCCGACCACATTACACGCTTCCATGCGTTCGTAGTTTACGTCGAATGCTACTGGAACCACTGTCGTCGCCGTTGTGCATTCACAAGGTCACCGGAGGATTTGCAATAGCAGCTCTGCTATGAATATCTTATTTATGCAGTTCCCTGCGCGCTGTTTTCGTTGATACTAGGTTTTGAAGATGCTGACTGAGCTCTGCACTAATTTTCGGCGCCGTGGTCTTCACGGGTAACAATCCTCCTTAATGCTCTCCTGTCTCTAATAGGGAGGATCGTTTTCCGACCACACTTGTGTTTCACAGATGAGGTTTTGCAAGAAACACGGTATGCTGTCATGATGCTAGACACAGTAGCTCTCGATACCCCCACTACTCTGGCGACTGTTGTCACGGAGGCACCAACTAGCTGGCCACCAGCAATTAGCCCTCTTTCGAAGTCCGTTAGGTCGCTCATTTCGTCGTCACCCTTAAAGAAATTAACTCGTGCACCAAAAGCTATTAAATCGAAAACAAATGCCGTCTCCTGCACGATACACTTTAATGATATAAACTATGTACAATTAAAAGAAATATGTTTTAGAACTTTCAACGCCCCAACGGCGTCATCATCAGAAACAGTGCAGCAGTGAGCATGATCCTATGTAGAGGATTTTAGGAAGGGAGTGTCTGACACCAGGTCTTAAATCAACCCTTAGAAATAGGAAACTAGGAGATTTGGGGTAGAGCGCCCGATAGGAAAGTGACACGGAAGCGAAGTAGAAAGGGGAGGAAGACGCCCTTATTTATTACCGGGGGGCAGTACCCGGGGTCCGACGGATTAACGTGCCCATCCGACGCACGGCGGATATTTAGTGGATCGCGCGTTCGTACCTGCTGGGATCGAACCTGAGGCCCTTTCTGTGGCAGCCACGAACGTTGCCCACTAGGCCACCCGCGGCCTTTGCAGCAGTGAGCACAGAAGTGAGTAGCCTATATACTGTACGAGACACATAGCAGTTAATGCGCATGTGCAATAATCGGCAAAGTCCAAATCAAGTTCAGTGGTGGTTGGTGGGCGTGACCTGACCCAAAAGTGTTCTCCAAGGAAGGGGGAAAACACGGGGGGTTCATCGTTGCAGCATCTTTAACCACAGAAAAGTGTTGATCGACGATTCCTGGGATTTTTTATTCTGGATTCTCCCAGGAATCGTCGATCAACACTTCGTTATTCTGGATTCTCCCAGGAATCGTCGATCAACACTTTTCTGTGAAAGTATTCACATATTCGTCAATGGTGAAAGACGCTGTAATGATGAACCCCCCGTGTTTATCCCCCTTCCTTGGAGAACACTTTTGGGCCAGGTCACGCCCACCAACTACCACTGAACTTCATTTGGACTTTGCCGATTATTGCACATGCGCATTAACTGCTATTTGTTTTGTACAGTATATAGGCTACTCACTTCTGTGCTCACTGCTGCGCGGGTGGCCTAGTGGGCAACTTTTATGACTGCTACGGAAAGGACCTCAGGTTCGATCCCAGTGGGTACGAACGCTCGATCCGCTAAATATTTTATTTAATCGGATGGGCACGTTAAGCCGTCGGACCCCGGGTGCTGGCCCTCCGGTAATAAATAAGGGCGTCTTCCTCCCCCTTTCTACTTCGCTTCCGTGTCACTCTCCTATAGGGCGTTCTAGCCCAAATCTCATAGTTTCCTATTTCTAAGGGTTGTTTAAGACCTAGGGTCAGACACTCCTTTCCTAAAACCCTCTACATATGATCTGATCTGTTCTGATCTGCTCACTGCTGCACTGTTTCTGATGATGACGCCGTTGTGGCGTTGAAAGTTATTAAACATATTTATTTTAATTGTACATAGTTTTTATCATTAAAGTGTATCGTGCAGGAGACGGCATTTGTTTTTGATTTAATAGCTGAAAGAAATTTTGCAACAAGACACTTTAAATGCACTTAAACAGGACCTTGAATTTCTAAACAAAGCCATTACAACCAAAAAGCGGTGGATACTTTTGCTCATGGCGACGTACGGAGCTGCATTAAAAGTCACATCTCTAAGGTTGGTGGTCATATTATTCTGTTCAACCTCTGTATATACTCGAACAAGTCAACTATCCTCAGTCAACTTCTGGATGAAAGTCTCTTCTATAACATTCTGTCTTCAGCATATCTCTTTCAAGTCACTCCAGCATACTTTCTGATTTCATCCACCCATCTCTCAGGTGGTCTGCTTCTGGGTCTTCTCCCGCCCCATGGTAAGATCCAATCTAATACTTCATTTGTTTAACGGTAGTAAATTCTTCTAGCAATATATCCAGTCCATTGCTATATGAGAAATCTTTAACGATCTTCTTTAAAGTGAAAAACACGACATTGAGTTAACTGTTCAACTTATTAGTGAAAAATCAATTTTCTTAGTTGTATTTTGAAGCGTTTTCCAGAAAATTGCGAAACGTAGAGACGGTCTCCAGGAAATTTTCAAAAAAGAAAAAAGAAAACACGTTAAATCATATGTGAACCACAAATTTTTAAGATGTTTCGTAGGAAGACCACCTAAATGAGGGGGACCATGAAATTCCGGGGAGTCTGAACCCCCGTGTCCCCTACTTTTGTCGCCTACAACCATATTATACTGGAAATCGGAATAAAAATATTTGACGTGTACACCGATAAGCCATTTACATTATGACCATCCCCGCCTAGAGACCGAACGGTGGCGCAGGTGAAGTTCACAGAACAGTATGTATACAACCCGAGGACCCGAGTTGTGCTCGGAGTCAGAATCGGATTTATCGGAGTTTGATACAGGGCAAATTGTGATGGCACGGCCCCTCGGAACTACGATCTCAGAAACGGCCCGGCATGTGGGTTGTTCACGTGCCGCTGTAGTGAGTACGTATCAAAAGTGGTGCAAGGCAAAATCTGAGCTATGGAAAAAAAATTTCGTGGACCGATATAGCTCACATCAAAAATCTTTTGAGAATACTTCCTTCTTAAAATAATGCATGTTTTTCCCGCAAGAGGGCGTAGATGCATATCTTATATTTATCGATATCTCTACTTTTAAGAGACCGGTTTGAAAAAGTCTTTCTTTGTTGGAGAGCGTTTCACTAAGAAATGTTTCTATAAAATTTCAAATTTTTCTTAACGCACAAGTCTGCAACAAGAGGGCGTTACCTTACGTTTCCGTTTACAGCAATTATCCGAGGGATGTGAATAGACAAAGTCCTTGCTCTTTCCACGTTTTCTTTAATTAACACACATCAACCGAAAAATTGTTATCCGGACACCACTGGGATCGTACCCCATGCAGATCTCTCAATAACTAGCAGAGTGCATTCGCTTTACGCTAGGGTGGCCAACAATCAACTGTGCTATGTGTGTTTATCTGTCAGCATCTGACTTCACAAATCTGTAGGGATGGGCTCAGCAACTGAGATGTCTCCATCTGGTGGAGCTTAACGGCACAAGCTACTGAAAATTTTCTATCCGGACATCGCTGAGATCTTGGAGGAAAGAATAGGATGGAAATGTCATCAGCTATGTCCCTCGCAGCCGAAGCTGAAGCCAGTTTTTCAAATGTCCTTGGGGCCCGAATGGAGATCGACGGGAAAGCCACAGCCCTTATCCGCCCAAGACAACAAGTCGGTCCCTGTCTTGCTTGTTTGGGGACAAGTTTACATAACCTAAAGATTCATGCGAAGCGGACTGAATTTTCGATACTTTCTGCTCAACTATTTGCTGAAATCGCTAAAAGAACCCTAAGTAAAATAGATCAAACCGAGCAGAATATTAACACAAAAATTACTATTCGTTAACTTCCACGAAAAATCAGATTCACAGAATTGTCTTTTGACATATAAATAGCATGATATTGTTATGAACTGAAAAATGCCCCAAAAAGG
This sequence comes from Macrothele yani, assembly GCA_039090855.1. NCBI lineage: Eukaryota > Metazoa > Arthropoda > Arachnida > Araneae > Macrothelidae > Macrothele > Macrothele yani. The sequence goes on along the minus strand of CM077005.1, from coordinate 15,388,743 downwards.
AATCCATGTATACACAGAAATAAATTTCCTGACACAGAGCAAGTCATCTGAAAATATTTTATTAACTTTTTTATTACTTGTGTTTTTTTTTTTTTTTTTTTTTACATTTGTCTCTGACTGAGAGAGTCGGTGTCCAGAAACAAATGGCACCATTTCAAAGACATTATTGCTTTTCATGTTCTTATCACAGTAAACGTAAAAATAAAATAATAAATACACAACTCATATCAAGAAAGGCAGCAAAATTTCACAACGTAAGACACTCCTACACTTAAGTTTCCATGAAACCATAATGCATTAATTTGCGATATTCACGGCAAATACCCCCCCCCCCCCCCACACACACACACACAATTACCGTATTTGAAAGCCTCATAATATTTCATTTGCATCGTTCACAATTTGTCTTTTAAAAAAATCTCATTGATTTTTGAATATTACCAATTTAATTGATTTTGGGATTTGAAGTTAGAAGTGTATGTTTTGGACCAATATTTGAATCTAATATCTAAATAGTTCATTGACACAGATTTAATTAAATGAACTACGTGATTGTTGCATGGGTGATCCTGGGCTAATGCATGTGTTTGGAGGTCGTTGAAGAACTTTTTCCCAATAAAAAATATCCAAACATTTAGTTGTAAGCTACAACGGCGTGTTAATTTTCCCACTTGACTCTGTTCAAAAAGTAGATTTGGAAACTTTTTCACACTGGTAACAAATGCGCATAATATCACTAGAAAGAAAAGTTAGACCCCCACTTATTCTTTATGTTTATCAATAAATCACATTTTAGTCTTGAAGATTTTATTGGTACTTCAGTTCAGTCTGTTTTTAAGGTTTGCAGTTCAGTTTGTTTTTAAGTTTTCTTACAACAAAGCAATATATCCTACAATGGCTTCGACACTATCTGTTAGTTCTTCTAATTTTTCATATAATATAGTTAATTCCGAATCTACATTACAATTTTTATCTAAAATCCTTCCTTTTTCAGATGACAAATTTATGATTTCTTCAGATTTCATATTCGTGCTTAAGCTTTGGCTTAAGCCATGTTGTCAAACGGATTTTATATTCGTGCTCACGCCAAGCTGTTAAACGGAAAAGGTATCTTTCAGATGAAAGAAAATACAAATTCGTACGTAAATGTTTGAAAACAGCATCGTTTAGCACTAGCTGCCTGTAAGGCTGTTGTACCCCTTTTGGGCTTATAGGGTGTGTGACCGAAAACCTAGAGTCCCAAGTTCGCCGGCAAAACTAACTTCAGGGATTAGATCTCTTAGCACTTCTACACTATTCTTTCCTCCAACGCTGGGATCGTACCTCACATCTCTTGATTATTAGCCGAGTGCGTTTACCTTACATTACGGTGCCAACAATCCACGGCGCTATGTGCGTTTATCTGTCAGCATTTGACTTCACAAATCCGTAGGGATGTGTGTTTGCCTGTCAGCATGTGACTTCACAAATCCGTAGGGATGGGCTCAGCAACTGAGATGTCTCCATCTGGTGGGGCTTAACGGAGCAAACTATTTAATTATAGCTAATAAATCCAAAGGGCGAGAGTGATAGTGAAAATCTTCCAAATTTCAGACAACAATTTTTCAGTTGCTGTTTGTTAATTAAAGAAAACGTGGAAAGAGCGATGACTTTGTCTATTCACGTTGTCCTCACGTATTTGGAAGACTTAGACTATCACTCACGCCCTTTGGATTTATTAGCTATAATTAAATAGCTTGTGCCGTTAAGTCCCAACAGATGGAGACATCTCAGTTGCTGAGCCCATCCCTACGGATTTGTGAAGTCAGATGCTGACAGATGAACACACATAGCGCAGTGGATTGTTGGCACCGTAGCGTAAGGCGAAAGCACTCTGCTAGTTAAGTCCCACCAGATGGAGACATCTGAGTTGCTGAGCCCATCTCTGCGGATTTGTGAAGTCAGATGCTGACAGATAAACACACATTGCGCTGTGGATTGTTGGCACCGTAGCGTAAGGCGAAAGTACTCTTCTAGTTAAGTCCCGCCAGATGGAGACATCTCAGTTGCTGAGCCCATCCCTATGGATTTGTGAAGTCAGATGCGGACAGATAAACATACAAAGTGCCGTGGATTGTTGGCCACCGTAGCGTAAGGCGAAATCACTCGGTTATCGAGAGATCTGGTGTTCGATCCCAGCGGTGTCCGGAAAATAATTTTTTGGTTGCTTTCTGTGTGTCAATTACAGAAAAACTTGGAAAGAGCGATGACTTTGTCTAATTACATTGCCTTCACGTATTTGGAAGATTTTCCCTACCTAAGGGATTAAAAACCCGACTGAAAAGCTTCTTTCTTCAGTCAGTTACTACTGTTTTCCAAACCTGTTCCTTTTACATTGGATAGCTTTGATAAATTTAATTAGCGTCAGAACGGATTCAAAAGAAGTGCTCATTACAACCGAAAATTCTGTGTCATCTCTCTTTTTTTTTTTTTTTTTTTTTTTTTTTCGTGTGACAACTTTACATAGCTAGATTTTCGTTTCATTTTTAGTACCTTTTCGCATCACAGCACCTCTCACTTCCAGAAAAAAGGGCTGTTGTTCCAGGATCTAACGAACGGCACTTATACATGTTCACTGTTTACCCTAAAGAGGAGTAAGAAGGCGACTTGACAGGTGCAAATATACGCATGTGATTGCAACAATTTGTTTTGTCAGCTTACCTTCTATTGCAACAGAGGTTTTCAATAAGTTGGTAAGCAATCACGTAAAGCAACGAGATGTGTTGTTCGGAAGGGATGGTCTGACAGCGGATAGTCTCAGAAAAAGGGAAAAGCGGTAATAAAAGTAGCTTCCTTTCTTGTTTATGGGAAGTTGGGAGGGCGTGGAAGCGTCGCGTTCATCAGCCCATTGAACAACCTCACTCTTTAAAAGAGGGAAGACTCGTGGTTCTTCTTTATTTCAAATGACTATATATTTAGTTTCAAATGCAGACATTAAAACTAGGCGAGTAAGAAATATTTATATCTATATTGGTACAGCACCTAAACATAAAGCGTTCGAGTACCAAGTTTAATAATTTTAATTAAATATTCGCTTATTGGAACTGATAGTGTCATCCCACACTAGCTGTAAAAGATAGGTGCATGGTGTAAATTCACGGAAAATTTCTGAGAATAACGTGCAGCGAAGTCGCCGGCAGGTATTTGTCTTTTTCAGAAATTTCCGTTTTTAAAAGTGCCCTTTAATTTTAACTTCCGTATTTTCCCAGATTTTCCGTAGTCAGAAATTCCATTTATTTCAGAAAAATTAAATTTCAGGTTTTTCCGTATTTAAACTGAAATTCCGCAAAATCCACAATCCTGCATTTCTCAGACCTTATCCCGAGACAACACTTTCGCAGGACCGAATCCCCGCCGTTGCTTGGTTTAAAAGGTAACCCACGCCTTTGACCGCTGAGCCAAGCACGCTCGGGAATTTGAGTCACGTACAAGCGTGAAACAAGTTGGGAGACGATTTTTTTTTTTTTTTTTTGCATTAATGCCAGTGATTTAGTCATTTCAATTTCTTTTGGAGCTTATTATTTTTCTAAATAGATTTGTGATAATTTTTTTCCTTTGTAGGAGGACTTTTCATAAATTAATCATTTTTCATCATGATTTTTCGAAGCAACAAATTGCTTTGCAACTTTCCTTTTTTAATACAGACATTTGACGTGGACCAGGAACATCAAACAAAGATCTTCGCTCTTTCCACGTTTATAAGTGAGTCACGGAAGACAATGGTTTCGACTCTTGGTGGCGGCCAATGAGAATGTTTCCGTGACTCACTTATAAACGTAGAAAGAGCGAAGATCTTTGTTTGTTGGTTTTTTTAAATTGACAATGACTTGTAATTATCTTACAAAAGGTGAAATGTACTCTTTTATAGCATTATTTCACAAAAAAGAACCTCTATATATACCCTTGATCAGAGTTCTTCGAAAAATCATGATGAAAAATGATTAATTTATGAAAAGTCCTCCAGAGTCATGATCAGAGTTAAATCCCTGAAATGGCAATGGGCTGGACATACTGCCAGAAGGACAGATCATCGATGGACAGCCGAAATTTTAGATTGGATTCCAAGCGACAGGAAAAGACCCAGAAGAAGACCACATAGGAGATGGGTGGATGAAATTCGAAAGTATGCAGGGGTGACATGGAGGAGACTGGCACAAGACAGACCGTTGTGGAGGAAACTTGGGGAGACCTTCGTCCAGCAGTGAATTGATAATGGTTGACAATGATGATGATGATACCCTTGATAGCTATAATAGCTTTTGTCTTAAGTTACCCAAAGACTGATAACATAGACATCGTATAATCATCTATACAATAAGTTAAGTACCCAGTTTCTTACAGTAACGCAATATAAATGTATAATAAATAGCTGGTGCACAAAATAGGGGAGAGTACAAGAAATATCCTGTGCCACAATAAACAAAATTCATGCGATATGCTATCCACAATATCCGATCTCGCTGCGGAAGTTTAAAATTCGACAGATGATTGAAATTCAAGTTAATCAAACCTCAAGTATTCTCACCAATCGTCATACTGATACGGAAGAAGTGAGAACGGAATTTTCCCGGTAATATACGTAAGGAATTGCGTCAATATAAGAAAGAAACTGCGGAAATATTTCTGAAAATTCAGAATTGTACGAAAAATCAGTGAAATTCAGATTTCTTTCTGTCATTTCACGGAAAAGGTTGTATCAGAAATATGTTTCGTTAATTCACGAAAAAATGACTGAAAGTGGCTCGTGAATTTCAGAATTTTTTTTACAATGCGCCTCTCTTTCTATTTATTATTTTTCTTTTTCTAAGCGTTACTACAGCAACGAATGAACAAGATGAAAACTAAGAAGAATAGTGAAGAGCAGTGGAAGAAGGAACCATTCTCCTGTCTTGGTCAGCTGTCTCGGATGAGCTGAGGTCATTTCTTCTTAGACCCCAGCTGGTTATTTCTTCCTCATCGGTAATTCAATAAGAGAAAAACCTCGAGCCCTTCTAATGGAATTGGACAATGGGAGGAAGCGAAGAAAAGTAGGTGGGAGGGAAGAGGATGGGGTGGACGCTGGTCAGTCCACGCGTCGCTTTGAGTAAAGGTCGTCTGAGGAGCCATTTCGAAATCCACATTCCTTCATTTAGTTGTCGTAAGGGAATAAGCACTCTGGTAGGAAGGCTTGTCCTCGGAGGTATACTAGCAGACTAACAAGCCAGTCATTAGAATTCAGAGGCAGCTCTGGGATTCGGGAATCGGGTTCCGAGGAAGTGGGTTAATTTGCATTTTATTCTTTAAAGGGTGATTAGCTGAATTCCCAAATTTACATCTAAACTTAATTAATAAATTTGTTTTTAGATGTTACCAAATGATTATAGGAACTGTTTAATTAATCCACACTGCACGATTTTTTCGAGCGGAATTTTTTTTTTTTTTTTTAATTGGATGTTTAACGACCACCGTGAGCAACTCAATGGGCTATAAGCAGTCGCCCGTCCCGAATTTAGGGTCACTGGTTCCAGGGAAGGGAGAGAGCCAGTGCCGTAAGACAAACACAACATCCATGCCTCACCGGGATTCGAACCCGGACCCCTTACGGACGAATGATCAGAGGCCAGCGCCTTAGACCACTGCGCCACCGGGGCGGCACCCGCGGAATTTCTTTAAGCACTACGCTTAGATTATTATAGAGTGCCCATCCTCAGTGGTTAAGTACAAAACAAGAAAATTATTTGGGGGGGGGGGGGTTGGAGGTTTAACGACCACCGTGAGCAACTTAGTGGGCTATAAGCAGTCGCCCGTCCCTAATTTAGGGTCACTGGTTCCAGGGAAAGGAGAGAGTCAGTACCGTAGGGCAAACACAACATCCATGCCTCACCGGTATTCGAACTCGGACCTATCTCGGACGAATGATCAGAACTTCAAAATATCTTTATTGCCATAAAACCGTATAAACAATATTTACAGTAAGTTCACCGGGAACAGTTGTTGCCATTTCGGCATATTTTACACAGAAGGCAAAAAGACTCAACAAACACACAGTATTGCGAAATGACAATGACAGAAAAGAGATCAATTTAACATTCTCCGTATACCACAAAAAGAAAAAAAAAAAAAAGAAAGCATCAAGTAATTCACAATAATGAACATTAAAATTTAACAAAACACAAAATTTGGACAACTGAACATTGTCAAAGGCCGCACAAAGTTAAAAATATTTCAGCATGTCATTCATGAAAAAAAAAAAAAACCAAGCCAGGAAAAAAAAAACTTGCTCGTAACATGTACGCTACCACTAACAACATGATATACTGATTTTTTTTCTGCCAGGCTGTAAAACTATTTTTTTCGACAGACATATTAATTCATTAAGAATCATGAAACAAAATAAGCGTAAACCTTAACTTTGAAAAAAAAAAAAACCTGCTTAACTCGGGTACGCTGCTTCTGATACAAAAATAGGTTCTTCTGTCTGTCTGTAAGTACCACAATTTTCCATAAAAGAAAAATATCACTAAGTGAGACTATGAGCAACATAATTCGCAACAAAAAAAAAACATTATACATACCAATCAGTTTCACTTCAAAACAAAAATAATCTACTTCTCAATCTATAAACACAGACGTTTTTCATCAACAAGTTGCGGAAAAAGTAGATGAGTAAAAATCTCGTAACATTAGATGCAACAAACAAACAAAAAGGACTCATCATTCAGATGTGATAAATACAAAAATTCAATGTACAGGATATATTGCAAATGTTGCTAAATTCAAAGGGAAGAATCGTAAATTAGAAGTACAGAAAACTGCATGATATTACAACAAATGAGCATTACATTATCTTAAAGACACCGTCATTTTCATACAGAGAAAGTACTTATTGCTAGACAAAAACTAAATAGCTAAATTAGTCTGTCACTCTAACAATAGGCTTGCAAAGACAAATACTACAACTGAAAAAACTTCAGACGTAGTAAAATTCTTGTTAACCACTATGGGTTCGATAATGCAGAAAAAAAGACCATTATGTTATCGCTAGACAGTGCAAGCAATTTCAAGCATTCAATTTTCCCCAACAATAAATACAAAATTCAGTTATAAACGCGAATGATTAGGAAAAAACCTTAACAACACATGACGGTGCAACGTTATAACATAAAATACTCTCACGTGACACTCAATGAAGCAGAACAATTCATGAGACACTAACTTTTTGAAATTGAACAGAGAAACGTAACTAGGTAGTCAAATAAAACGACATATTACCCAACAGTAATTTATGGGGAAAGAGGTTATGCCGAACACTTCGTCGGGCAACTAACCTGCTTAAATATACAAAAATACTCACATCATAGTGCAAAAAAAAAAAAAAGAAAAAAAAAGGGGGGGGGGGGGCTTCAGTAGAATACAAAGACAGAGATCTGACCACAACAAAATTTCGTGGACGTTACACGGTTAGTGTTACAATATCATTATTCGTATTAAACCAGATATGACTTGGGGACCACTTAGCATGAAAACTGTCAAGACTGTTACTCGTCTTTGCAGTATCATACTCGACCTGCAATATCGCAGTCACAGACTGACGGTATCTGCGACAAAGAAAACGTCTTGCCACGTTATAACGTCTAAGGGTAGGACAATCGACACTAATATGATAGTACTGATAAATTGTATATTTTGCTTGCAATATGAGAAAAATACATACAGAATTGTGTGATGAAGCAGATGGGTGATGTGAGCGAAGAACATTATAATGAAACATGGTGTGTAAAGAAGCACAAACATTCTGAAGAAAAAGAAACATCAATGAAAACAAAGGCTGTAAAACAAGCACATCGAGTAAGATTGAAATACATCTCCCTCTGTATTGCAAAAATAACACAGTGACGATGTAAGATGCCGAAAACGATGAAGGGTGCGTGGGGTTAATAAGCGACTATGTAGATGTAACCAATGGATATCCCTTGCCTTTGGAGTAGCCAAGGCTGTTAGTGGATCACTCCATGTTGCTGGTACTTCTGCCTCTGGCACGGAGGGAATCGGCATTGGATCGGTAAAATATGTAATGAAATGCCTATAGATGAGTTTAGCAGATACTTGATGTGAAAGAAACGGCTGGTCATTTAGATAAATAATGAACGGGAGACTGAGTGAGGCTGATGAGTTCTGAATAAGTCCATTCTGATTGGCAAGTTGTGGGTAGAGTCTCTGAATGCAAATCTGGATATGCCGAAGTTGAGCACGATGAACAGGGGTATCTGCAAACAAGGGAGAAATGCGAGAAAGAGGTTTCCAACGGAGGTCAATGTCAACGAGTTGAGAGAACTTCACAACTCCTCTGGCAAACCATGAGGAGTAGTAAAGGTACGAAGAGGTAGAAGAGTGGATAGCAGAGGAGAAGAAGAAGGGTTCTGCGAGGAGGTCATTAGTAGTGGAAGGGGGAGTCGGACAGGATTAAAAGAGCGCCAAAGGGTAAGTGCAGACTTGTAAGTTTCAGGGAAATGATTGGGAATGAATGGGAACAGGTCCATTCGCAGAAAAGTTTGAACTGTAAGTTGGGGATTTCGGGGGAAGAACAGAATATCGATAATGGTTTGCGTTGAAGAAAGAGGCGTTGAAAAAATCTTAAGAAATTTATGAAGATGGAAGGCTTGAAATTTTTGAGTGATATCAGCAAGAGAGAGACCACCATAGGAAATCGGAAGAGAAAGCGTGGAGCGATGCACCCAATGAATAATATTCCAAATGAAGTCCACGAAAGTTCTCTGCAGATGATTCAGCAAGAAAGGTGGTGGCAGGTGAGCAATCCAGCTGTGAAACAATTTCGGTTGCACAAACACATTTAGTAGCAGTGTCCGACCAAAAAATGAAAGAAAGGGTTTGAGCTGACAGAGAGGCGCAAGTCTTCGATTAATTTGATGAATGAGGGGGTCCATGCTGCAGCAGCAACCGCCTCCGGTTTTCCGAAGTGCACACCAAGAAATTTGACTACGTTGGAACACCATCGGGCCCCCCACGGACGGTCACCACTGGTCGCCCACGCTCCAGTCCATAAACCTGAGCATTTTTCAGTGTTTAAGGCTGATCCAGAAATTACGGCATATTCGTTATATGTTGAGAATAGGATTCCAAAAGAAGATTCTGTTTGTAAAAATAACGTCAAGTCATCGGCATATGCAGTCAAGACAGTATGATGGTGCCGGGTGCACACAACTCCACGGCGGACAGAAGAAAGAAGTCGAAAACGGAGACAGATTAGAAGAGGTTCAAAACAGAGTGCAAAAGTTGACCCGACAGGGGACAGCCCTGCCGGATACCGTTCGAATAATGGATAGCAGAAGTAATAAAAGTCGAAGTACGAACCCGAAAAAAAGAGTTTGAATACAGATTAGAAAGAGCCTGGCAGAAGAAGGGAGGGAATCCAAAGCGTTGAAGGACAGTAAAGATATAAGTATGGTTAATGGAATCAAAAGACTGTCGTTGATCAATATTAAAAATAGCAAGGGGTTCTGTGAGCTGGGATGCGAGAGTGTTAAGATCACGGATCGTGGTAATATTAGAAGCGATAGAGTGGGTGGGAACAGTGTAAGTTTGGTCAGGATGAATTAAATAGGATAGAACAGGATTCAGACGGAGTGCGAGTAGTTTAGCAAAGATTTTGTAGTCGGCATTAAGTATAGAGATGGGTCGCCAGTTAGATAAAATACCAAGATAGCCAGATTTAGGAATAAGGCGAAGCAGAGCAAAGCTGAAAGCATTGGAAGAAGAACTTGAAGACGAAAAAAGGAAAGTATAACAACTGAGGAGAAGTGGCATGAGATAAGGAAGGAATATTTTGTAGAATTTTAAGGAAATCCCATCCTCTCCAGGTGAGGAACGATCATTTAAACTGCAAATCGAATTGCGGATTTCTTGAGTGGTGATCTGAGCATTTAGAGAGGACACATAGCATTCAGGAACTTGCGGAAGGTCTTGCAAAAGTGGTGCAGAAGAGGCTGGCTGTGTTAATGTACGTTGAAAACGTTGGCTATAATACGCATGAGTTTGATTACATATAACATATGGGTCAGTAGTTACTGAGCCATTAGAGAGGGTGAGTTGTACAATGGTATTTTTTTTTCTTCGTACCTCGAGGGAACGGAGACTGCGAAAAGGATCTTCTTCGAATCTGAGAAATGAGTATTTCAGACGGGTCAGTACATTTGAAACAGAGGCTTGAAGACATTCTCGTAATTTCGTTTCAAGGAGATCATAATTCGATTAGGTTCGTGGGATTCGCTGAAGCGCACGCCGGAGACTGTCCACAGTCATATTACGCCGGGTTCTGATAGTAAAAGAATATTTCTTCGCAAAAGCTACAATAGATTGTTTTGTCGAGATCCACAGAGCCGCTGGGTCGGAAACAAAAGACAATAGAGTAACAGCTTGAGTGATAATAAGAACAACTTCAGTATTAAAATTAGGATCTTGAAGACACGAATCATCTAAAGACCAAATACTCTGCCGTGGAATACCAATAGACTGAAAACAGAGGGAAAGAATAACTGGTTTATGGTCTGAAGAAACAGAGGGTGAGTGATTGACTGAAATAATAGACGGACGAAAAAAATGGGAGACATAAAATCGAGCAAGTCTGGCTGCAGCACAATTTAAATGAATAGGGGAGAACCAAGAAAACTCTCGTTCAGTTGGGTGTAGATATCTGAAGGCATCTTGGAGGTCAAAGTGGAGGACAATCTGAGAGAGCTTAGAAACTAAAGAATGACGACTTTCATGTGAATTATCTCTATCAACGTAAATTTGAAGTGTACAATTAAAATCACCAGCAAAAAGAACAAGGTCTGAGGAACGGCAGCAACATGAACCAGGAGATCAGTAGCTTCATTATTATTTTGAGGTACATGAATATTTAATAGATGAATTCGACTGGACTGAAGGCAAAACGAAATACATTGAAAAACTCCCAGACGGCTCTGGGACTCGACAATATCCTGTTATATAGAGTGAAATCGGGAATGAAATGCTATTGCAGTTCCGGAACCAACATGTGTCCGGTAATTATGATAAAAAACATAAGGCCAGCGGCGCCAGCGAGCAAAATTGATTCCTGCCGAACAATTGGTCTCTTGCAACATTAGAACATCCGCTTTTAAAGGGTCGGACATCTTCAAAAACCAATGCATTTGCTGCTGACGCCGCTAAACCTCGGCAGTTAAAAGAAACAAATAGTACCTTAGAGTTCATTTTGGTGGCTGTAAAACCCCCTCAACCTGTTTATCAAGCATTGTTAATAAGTAAGGAATACGTCGACAAAATAAGTGCACTTTTGGTGTGGTGGTCGAGTGCTTGTGGAACAGTTCATGTAAAAAAGATAACTGTGAAACCAATTCCGGCACTCTAGACAGATTTTTCTGAATGCAAGGAATTTTCATGATGCTAGTTCTCTTAGGAACCGCATACAGAGAAACTAGTTCAAAATATGATAATGGCGTAACTGGCACTTCTATATCTTTAAGACATCTATCAAAGTCTTCCGCACACTCTGGATATGGTTCAATATCAGAATGTGTCGATGTGGTGTCACTCAGATTATCAGGTATTTCTATTTCAACCTCCTGATAGCTCACACTGGTTTCAGTCTGTTTTAGGGTTGAAGTGGAAGAAATGATTCGTTCAAGACTCGGCGACTGAGAGGGTCCACCAGAACGTGCCCCTTTCGAGCTCGAAATGGTTCGTGGTCGACCTCTCTTTTTTTAGGAGATGTCGGGGTCAAAGGTCTCTTACACGTTGTTGTAGAAACTCGTGTTCCCCCCGACGGTGGCAAGGCAGGGTAATCTTCTAATTGATAACCACTATTAGGTACTTTCACAGAAGGGGATTGCTGAGCTGTAGTGTTATGAATAATAAGACTCTGAATTGTGCTGTCTGTACTCAACATAGCATCACCTACGGATTCCAGGTTTGGTGTCTGGGCAACTGACGGCTCAGAACAGAATGATGATTCAACGTCTCCAGGATTTGAAGTAGAATTATTCTGCACATTTCTGTTAGGACACGAGGTCACCCGATGCCCTTCCCCTTTACAATAAAAGCACTGCATTCCTGCAAATAAGTCAAACGTGTATTTTCTTGAGTCTGTAATAACCTCAACGGAGGTAGGCCTGTCCTTCAGAGCTTGTTCCGTAGGGAAAATTACCCTATACTGACGACGTCCTCCTTGCACATGGGCATAGGGATTGTTTACGCCTGCAGCAGAGAGAAATTTTGTTGTACCTACTACTCTGCCGATGGAACTAAGCGCATCTACTAATAGTTCATCAGGAAGTCCCAAGGGAACGGGTGTCAGAGTGACTGTAACAGGGCGCTGAATAGATGGTGTCGGTTGCAGATGCACAGTACCAATGTCTGCGCCACATTGAAGAATTTTTTCAACAGCAGATTTTAGGGTAAAGCGCACTTCGATTCCCCCACCAAATCGGATGGCTGATTTGATGGATTATCTGGAAACAACCATTGAAATTGCATCCAGGTACCGAGGGATTGGGGTATCCTTTAGGGCAGGAACATAAACAGTGAAAGGTAAATTTTCTGAGAAACGCTTACCTAGAGCAGAGTCATCTGGAACTTTCAGTCGTAAAACTTTATCAACACGTGTAATCGTATATTGAGAGTCTATTGAAGCTGCAGAAGGTACATTCGCTGGACGGACAGCAGTCGCATAGGTGCTGAGAGGGGGTGGGGGTGGGGCCTCGGCTCCGACCCCTTCATTCACATTTTGTTTCACAACACTTAACACACTTTCCGAAGAATGACAAATCACAGTGGAGGTATCCATTGCAGATATATCCTTTGAAGCAGACACACTCGTCGTTGATATAGAGTATTCGAGTAGAATAGGCACAGAAGCATCAGACGTCGACTTAGACGCTGAGGTCGTAATCATCTTGACTACTAACACAGAACTTAAACTAAAACCTAGTGTTGCGGCTTGCAACACTAAAAACAAAGGAACCCACCTTCAACAGTATGCTTGAAGGCATAGGTACTCTCCTTGAGTAACCTTGTAACACTGAAGTGAGTAACTGACCTAGTCACCCACGTCGGTGTAAAATACACAAAAAAAACAAAACAAAAATAAAGGCTGTCCCGACGAATTTGTGGGTTCAACTTAAGCATACAACATTCACAAAACTAAATAACATAAATACCTAACAGGAAACTCCAAAAAACAACTAATATCACTCAAAGTGCAGGAGCACAAGTAAACGTGACCGCCCGATCAGAAGCCATCGTTTAGACCACTGCGCCACCTGCGCGGCCAAGAAAATTCGATCAATTCAAAAAGTTAATTATGTCAAACTTCATAGCTTAGTACAATGATGTAAAGATACATGCCTGACAAGCATAAGACAGTTCAGACAAGTGTTGAGTTCGGGCTCAATTTCAACCCGAATTACTATATCAGTCCGGACCCGAACGACCCCGAAACTGTGACTAACCTGCATTAATTAAAAAAAAAAAAAAAAAAAAAAAAATCCCCAGACTGGCTTGCGATTAACCTACCTCAGGGACGCCGGCTTCACAAAATGATTGGGGGTAAGGGGACAGGCGTGACGAGATCAGCCGTGGAAGGGTCGCATCTCTTTCATTGTTAGGAGGAAAATTTTAAAAATGAGAAAAAACGAAAAACTACAAGGTTCGATGTATATTTTTAAACGCAGTTGTAATTACTCATCAGCAAATGAACAAGGAAACAGAAATATTCTTTCGATGAATATTAATATTTTCCGAAAATAAAATTCAGACTGATTTTATAAAAATATTCGCAGAGATTTTATTTTCAAACGTATATAAAAAATATGAGAAATTAGCGGAGTTATTCAAGCGAAGAAAAAAGTAAATAGATAAATAAAGGCCCTAGAGATTGTAGGTTCCTGTATTTTTATTTCTTTTGTTTTTGATAATTTTTTTAAACATTTACCACATATCACGAGAATATGCCAAACAAATTACTTGGCTGACAATCCGGTTTCTGACCAAGTGAGCAATGTTGAATACGGGAAAAAAAGTTTTTTTAATTAATTTGCTATTTATTAATTTTTTGGAAATTAATGAGGCCAAGCGATTATTTATTTAAACAGGATGAAAAATATTGGGTGCGCACTGCCCCCTGTAAAATTATTGGAGGGGCAAGATTCACCTTGCCCCCCCCCCCCCCCATAGTCAGCGCCTATGACCTACCACAAGTGAGTGTGAAAGGGACCTGTAATGAGGAAAAATATGGCAAAGAAATAGTTGAGAAAATATTAATTAAAATTGATTTATATTTCTTCCCTAAAATTATCTTATTCTAGAATTATCTTATTAAATAACGTCCTGGAATTTCTTATTAAATATCGTCCTGGAATTCTCTTATTAAATATCGTCCTGGAATTCTCTTATTAAATATCGTTCCAGAATTACCTTAATAAATGTCCTGGAATTATCTTATTAAATTATCGCTTACATCTCTCGCTGTCGTTATCCGGTGACCCGAAAAACATGTTCATTCTCGAATCCTCATCTTGCCAGGACTGTTCCCTTTTTAGACTTCTCTGCTTCACCCCAAGGTGGCCGTTCCTAACTCGAAGGGAATGACTTCGTTTCTCTGACGCCACCTCGGCAATAAAACAATTAAGCTGTCTCGAATAAGCTTTGCTGATAAGAATGCATGTGATTGAAGCGTAGGCCAATAAAAAGATAAAAGCACTTAACGCTTTCTGAAAAGGCTCAGACTGATACACTGTAAGATGTTGTCTGAAGTTAACGAGCCACTTTCTGTGATTTCTTTCGTGAATTAACGAAGCACGTTTCTGATACAACTTTTTCCGTGAAATTAGTTAACATAAAAATCTATTACAGCTGTTAAATAACAAATTTTGTATTCAGGGGTTTTGTTAAATAATACTACGAAGCAGTACATTTTCCCTTGTCTCAAACATAACTGAAAGTCGCTGTCAGTTTAAAAAAATCTCAAGTTCCAAGCATTTTGTTGTTGCGAAAAAATCATGATAAAAAAAATATGCTTCGTAATAAGTTTTCCTATAGAAAAATAAAATTATTATAAATTTATTCAAAAAAATAAGCTCCTACAGAAAATGAAGTGACTGATTAATCAGCGTTGATAACGAAAAACACTTTACTATCGAGCGTTCAAATCATCACGCCTACCTTAAATGTCATCAAGTGGTAAATGCCTTTCTATGTCTGACTAAGGGTTCACACCATATAGCGCGTTCGATTCCACCAAAGGCAAAGGCGGAAGGATTCTTTTCCGTCGTAGGTTGGGGATAAAAAGACTGAAAAAGTCAAAAGCGAAGTATTAGGAATTTCTGTATAAAAACGGAAAAAATCTTAAATTGAATTTCCTGGGGAAATAAATCGGTATCAGTGATAACGGAAAATCTGTCGCGATACTGAATGTTTCCGTAATTAGCTTTGTAAAACGGAAATTCCATTAAACGTCGGAGGCCTACCGGCAACTTTGCTGCACGTTGTTTTCCAGAATTTTCCGTGAATTCACACCACATATTATTATTATTTTTTTTTTTTCAGTGTTGCGTCTAAAGTTTTTGTAGCAGCACTTCTTTCCTCGCAGAAATGCGTGTTCTATGAGATTAGCTACCCAGCCAGAAGTAATAGACCTCTCAAATTCTCTGTTAATGGGGACTTTTTCTTCCCGATAGGGTTCGGTATGTATGCTTAGTTGCCACTCCTTGCGGATGCTACACAACAATTGTATTTCAGGGAAAGCATCAATATCATTTGCGATATTAAATCAGTTCTTTATCATTATCTAATTTCAGTATATTCAGATTGTCCTGTGGAATTATCTTACAAAATTGCTACTTGAATCTCCAAGTTCGATATATTCTTGTGTCCTACGCTCTTTCTTACTTACTCTACGATTCTACCTAATTTCTCTTTTATTTCATTTGCTTATCTTTCTCGCTCCCCAGTTCTGAAGCCATCGATCTCCATTCTCGATCGCTGTCCAAAAAATCCTCCCTTTTCAAAACATCTTTCAGCAACCTCTATCCCCTCTACACTCCTTTTTCCCTTCCTCCCTGACCCTTGTGAGTCCGTCCTCGCTTCTAGGACAAAGCGTCCGACGCCTCCGATACAATAACCTAATTAAGCAGTCTGGAGTCGCTTGCTGATGACAATGTCCATGTTCTCAGCGTAGGCCAATAAAACGATTTAAGTACATAAGGTTTTCTAAAAAGCTGAGAAATGTACATAAGGTTTTCTCCAGTAAAAAAGCTGAGAAATACATTTTTACCTTTCTTATTACTGAGGCTTCCGTACACAGCGTCTTCGAACTTACCGCTAGAAAATTTCTTACTTGGAAATGAATTAATACTAGAAACTATTAAAATCTCCTAAATCCCGTAACATCTCACTCTCTACCCAGACCCGTTGTCGAGGAATTCTCTCTACCAGCTAGGAAGAGAATTAATAGTTTCGTATGCTACATCATACAAAATCGCAGTTTACACACACACACACACACACACACACACACAGAGAAAAATATTCAACCGTGAGAAATATTATCCAGCCCAACACGCACTATTTCGTTTAGGGCCTGGGCTCGGTACGCCTCAGCACTAACATAAAACTCGTGAAAACACAAATTTGCAGGTGGCGGCGCATAAACCCCAGCATCCTTCTGCTCCGGAGCCGAATGCTTTTCCAATTAAGCTGCACCGATAAGTGCTTATCACTGCTATTTTCCGTCTTGACATGTGCACGTCTCTGTGGCATGTTACATACCGGTATACCCCCCCCTCCCCTTGAGAAAGGGATGGATTCTCTCCCAGCCCTTTCTCAATGGCTGGGAGAGAATCGTAAGTTTCGTGGTGAGCTGGCAAACCACGCTTGAAGGAACTCACTGTAGTTGCAATTCTTACTTTCTCTCTCTCTCTCTCTGTGTGTGTGTGTGTGTGTGTGTGTGTGTGTGTGTGTGTGTGTGTAAACGAATATCGCACATTTTTCGAAGAAACTAACGGCCAGTAGATCCATTTTTACGTTCGGGCGCCAATGTGAAAACACAAATTTGCCGCTGGTGGGCTTTTGAAACCACATCCTTCTGCTCCGCAACCGAATACTTTGACTATCATTTATTTCTGGAGAGTTATTTCTTCATGGGATTCGCATTTTGCTCGCATGCCAGTAAGATGATCATATATATGTTTCAATTTGCGCTCGGTGGAGCGCTTCATGTGAGTCCTAAACACACCGTCCGTTGCGTGGAGGTTCCTTGTTCTGGGTGGTGTAACGGTAACATACTCGAATGTTAATCGGGAGGTGCGGGTTAGATTCCCGTTCCAGGACGAAGCAATTTTCAAGTATTCTGAGACATGTCTACTTGCAGCGAACATATTCGTTCGAGCTAATTTCAGCACATTTTGCTTACCCCGAGTAAATTCGTTCCAGCTGTTTAAAGGGTTAATGACCGGGTATAGATTCGATTTTTCTTTTAGATGTTTTCTCTGACTTATAACAATAAAAGAATACAAGACTAGAAGCATTGCTCTTTAATTTACCCTTATAATTTCGAAAACATGAGCAACTTTAAGAACTAATAAAAAAATGGTATAGGTTACAATCTCCAAAACTCGAATACTTTCATCCCGCCTTCCTCGCAGACGAATAATCGTGACGTCACTGAGTGACATCACCGTCCTAACATGTGAATCGTAGATCCGAACTGTAGATGTGGAGGAAAAAGTCTTGACAACAATTTTTATAATTCAAGCACAGAATAAAAGCTTATGCAAAAGCCCATTTACATTAATATAGAAGAAACTCACCGTCATATGAATATTTTGGTAACAGAGATTTCAAAAATACCTCCAGCACATTTTTGTTACGTAAAGGGCGCGAAAACGGTTACACATTTAAATGTTAATTTAGTTACAAGGGGAACTTTTGCTGTTTTTTGTATAAATTTAGAAGGGAAACCGCACAGCAGGACACATTATTGTCATATAATAAAGAATATCTGGCTGTACTACCAAATCAGAACGCTTTCAAGTAGTTCCCGATTTCCCGTGTACTGTTCCGCTTTGTTTACATACAACCTGATCCCACCCTACGTGAAAGAAAGTAGTTCACGTTAAATTTTACGATGAGTGTTAGACACATTAATTTCATGAAAAGGGCCGTTGCATTTACTTTATCGGGACCTTTCCTGTTATCTGCCCGATAATGTTTGGCTTCCGAATAAGAACGCATTCAAGTAGTTCCCGATTTCGAAAGTAGAATACAGAGCCTTTAGCAGCAGATGCGCAGTGATCACATGCTTCTCTATGCGTACTACAAATGTGCAGTGATCACATTCTTTTGACAGTTTGTCTGCGCTTTGTAATTATGTGTGGTCGTTCGGAAGG
The DNA here is from genome assembly GCA_039090855.1 of Macrothele yani. NCBI lineage: Eukaryota > Metazoa > Arthropoda > Arachnida > Araneae > Macrothelidae > Macrothele > Macrothele yani. The sequence continues at coordinate 15,370,282 of CM077005.1, read as the reverse complement.
AATGTTCTTTTAACCGTTTGTCTGCGCTCTGGAATTATGTGAATTTATGTGGCGAAAAAGATTGAAAACTAATGACGATTCAGTTTTAAAAATTATGAAATATATCGTAGCGTATTGCCCCCCCCCCCCGGAATGATATTGGTAACTAATTTGTACCTACTGTTTTCATTTGTTTTCTTATCCTGTATAATTTTTTTCTTTTATATATTTCTTAAACAGTTAAAATTTTATTAAAAAGTGAATAAGTAGATTTTTGTTATTTATAGTCATTTTATATACCAATAAAAAAATTCCCATAACATTTATTGTGAACTACTTTCTCTGATGTTGGGTGTGATCAGGTTTCATATAAACAAAGCGGAAAGATACACTCAAAATAGAGAACATCTTGAAAGCGTTCTTATTCGGAAGTCAAAAGTGTCATTTTACATAACAATGAACAAAAGCAAACGGTGGCGGGCAGATAACAGGAAAGGTCCCTTTATCGGAATTATGATGCATAAATCTGTGACATAAAAAAGAACCTGTTATTATTTTCCATGATAAGATAAATGCCTATAATTATTTTCATTAAAATAAGATTTACATCGATGAAACTAGTAAAAAAATTCCGTATACTATTGTTAACTATTTCCTTTCACGTTGTGTTTGATCAGGTTGTATGTAAATAAAGCGAAACGATACACGGGAAAATCGGGAACTACATGAAAGTGTTCTGATTCAGTAGTACAACCGAATTTCTTTATGAGGAATAGGAAAAGCATCTCGGCAACATTCCCCAACATTTTTAAATTAAAAATTGAAAACAATATGCATTAAAAAATCTGGTAAAATGTATGCAGATTAATCCAGCTTGTTTACGAATAATAATTCCGGCATGCTGCTATGGTGCAGCATGCCGGAATGCTGAGAAACGTCGCAATTAGGTAGTCGTACGATGGCGATTCGGACAGTGACGTCACAAAACGATCACCGGAGGTGCAGGATGAGCATGACCTTGTCATCTACCAAGGTTAATAGACAGCAAGGTTTGCTCATTCCGCCTTCCTCGCAGACGAATCGTCGTGACGTCATTGAATGATATCACCGTCCTAACATGTGAATTGTAGATTCGAGCTGTAGCTACAGAGGAAAATGTCTTGACCTCTTATTCAAAAACATGTTAAACTAGGTAATGTCATCTACCCAGATCAATGGAAAGGATATAAACATTTGTCAGAACGTGGTTTCACTCATTTAATAGTCAATCATACATTTTTTTTTATAGATACTAACAGTGAAGCTCATACTCAAAAGTATCGAATGCAACTGAGAGCTCTCAAGCAAAATCTCAGAAGCCATATTAACAAATCGGAAGAACTATTGGCCGACGGCCTAATGGAATATTTGTTTCGACGATCTTGTAAAAAACAAAATTTAGATCCGTTTGAACAGTTCAGTGAAGTACTTCGTTCTTTCGAGTGGAAAAAATGAATGTTAGACACATTAATTACGCGAAAAGGGTGTTGCATTTACTTTATCGGAATTATGATGCATAAATCTGTGATATTAAAATGTGCTATTATTTTCCATAATAAAATAAATGCCTATAGTTATTTCCATTACATTAAGATTTATTTCGATGAAAATAGCAAAAGAATTCTGTATATTATCGTGAACTACTTCCTTTCACGTTGGGTGTGATCAGGTTGTATGTAAACAAAGCGGGACGATACACGAAAAATCGGGAGCTATTTGAAAGCGTTCTTTTCCTATAGTACAGCCGAATTTCTTTATGAGAGATAAAAAAAATCTCGGCAATATTCCCCAAATTTTTTAAATTGAAAATTGAAAACATTATGCATTAAAAAATCTGGTAGAATTTATGACGATTATTCCAGATGGCTTACGAATAACAATTCCGACACGTTGCTATGGTGCAGATACAAAGAAACGTGGCGATTAGGTACTTCTACGATGGCGATTTGGACAGTGACGTCACAAGGCAATCACCGGAAGTGCTGGATGAGCACAACCTTGTCATCTACTAACCTTGGTCATCTACTAGCCTTGAAAAGAACGGACGCGCTAGAAGAATAGTGTAGAATAAAACAATCAAACAGTTTCCTGAAATCGCCGTTTTAAAGATGACACACCGTTCAAGTGCTTCTAAAACTGGGAAATCGTATCCTGACATTTCATGAAAAAGAAAAAAAAAAAAAAAAAAGGAATGGAATGGTTTTGTGTTTCAACCACATTTTCTAACCATGTTCGAAAAACAGAAGCAAACAATAAAACAGCTGTCAATCCAATATATAAGCGTAAGGAATAATAGGTTCGTCCCTATTTCCATGGGCATAAATTAGTTCCATAACTCCAGAGCCTGTGCGATAACTTTGAAAGTAATATCTTAAAATACTGTAGAATAAAGCAACCAAACAGTCCCGTGAAATCGCTGTTTTAAAGACGGCACACTGTTTAAGTGCTTCTAAAACTGAAGAATCATATACTAACAAAAAATTAAAAGAAAAAAATTAAATAGTTTTGTGTTTCAGTCATATTATCTGACCATGTAAGAAAAAGAAACAAACACAAAAACAGCTGTCAACCAAATACCCAAGCGTAAGAAATAATAGGTTCGTCCCTATTTCAATGAGCATAAATTAGTTCCATACCTCCAGAGCCTGTACGGTAATTTTGAAAGTAATCTCCCGTGGAAAGGCAATTACTCGACCTTACATTTCTCCCTTCCCATAACCCCAGAGTAGAGGCAACAGTTCACACCATTACAGACAACCCGCTAGACGACGATGACAAGAACACATCCTGTAAACACAACTTCTTCAAAACAAAACACGCATCGACGAGCACCACGTAAATAATTCCGGAAGCTGACGACTACTCGGGAAATGTACGCTTCGTATTTTTCATCGAAAGAGAAAAATGATAGTTTTAGTAATTAGTAATGACAAATTGCCAGGTTTGATGAATAACTTCCTTTTGAATGCATTATTTTCCCCCCGACTGTACAACACAGGAAAGCACTAAACGAAATATCAAAAAACATGTTTATTAAATGGTGAAAGGAAAAGTTATTTACCCTGTAACAAAATTTTTTTCGGAAATTCAATCTTTCGAACTCGCAGAAGCGTCTGTCAAACGCCAAAAATTTGATTTCTGCTTGGTATCTCTTATTAATAACTTATTTATTTATTGGTAATTTTAGCTTTAACTTACATCAAGTACAGTAGAACTCCCATTATCCGGAACTCCAATTATCTGGATCGCTTGTTCTTCTTTGAAGGCCAAGCAAGATTAAGAGTTTGTCAATTTATTTACGTGTTTTTAGTTTTTTCGTTCACTTAAATAGTACAAAATGATAATGCAGTATAGTAGATATTTATTTTTTAAACTGTATAACATTTGTTACTGGTATCTTGAGACCTATCAGCCTCCTATCAGTAGTTTATAAAATCTTCACTAAAGTTCTTTCACACCGCTTGAAGGTAACACTGGACATGGCTCAACCGAGAGAACAAGCTGAATTCAGGAGCGGCTACAGCACAATAGATCATATCCATGTGCTGAGAGAACTAATTGAAAGAGCGAGGGAATATGAACTTCCATTGTGCATGGCTTTTATCGATTATGAAAAAGCCTTTGATTCGGTGAAACCATCAGCAGTTACAATGGCTCTGAAAACCTGCGGTATTGAAGATGCATACATTAATATTATTAATAACATCTATGAAAATGCAAGTGCAAAGATTCGGCTGTTTGAAAGTACAACACACATAAAAATTGGAAAGGGAGTGAGACAAGATGACACCATATCTCCGAAGCTCTTTAATGCCACATTTGGAAAATGTCTTTCAATCACTGAACTGGGAAAACAAAGGGATAAAGATTAATGGAGATTATCTAACCCACCTTCGTTTTGCTGATGACGTAGTCATTTTTGCAACTACCCCATCAGAGCTGCAGAGTATGATCCAGGAACTTGCTGACAAGAGTAAAGAAGTGGGATTAAAAATGAACTTTCAGAAGACAAAAGTGATGTTCAATGCTTTTACAAGAAATGAAGATTTATCGATTGATGGAGAAAAGCTGGAGATAACAGACACGTACGTTTATCTTGGACAGCAGATATCAAGTGAGGATCACATTGATGAAGAAATTAATCGGCGTACAAAACTTGCCTGGAGAGCTTTTGGAAGAAACAGCATAATTTTCAAGAGCAATATGCCATTATGTCTTAAAAGAAAAGTGTTTGATCAATGCATCCTTCCAGTGCTTACGTATGGTGCAGAGACGTGGACCTTAACTAAAAGAGACATACAAAGGCTGCAGACAACTCAAAGCAGCATGGAGAGGTGCATGCTTCGTGTAACCAGGAGAGATAAGAAGAGGAACTCATGGATCCGAAAAATGACAAGAGTGGAAGACATCATGATCAGAGTTAAATCCCTGAAATGGCAATGGGCTGGACATACTGCCAGAAGAACAGACCATCGATGGACAGCCGAAATTTTAGATTGGATTCCAAGGGACAGGAAAAGACCCAGAAGAAGACCACATGGGAGATGGGTGGATGAAATTCGAAAGTATGCAGGGGTGACATGGAGGAGACTGGCACAAGACAGACCGTTGTGGAGGAAACTTGGGGAGACCTTCGTCCAGCAGTGGATTGATAATGGTTGACAATGATGATGATGATGATAACATTTGTTATCATAAAAAAAACGATAAACGAAAAAATTAAATTATCTCACTTCAATTAATAAATGCGTGTTTGGCCTACGGAAAAAGAAAACCCAATTATCCGGATTTTCCGAATATCCGCATGGGCTGTGGTCCGATTTAATCCGGATAATTGGAGTTCTACTGTACATTTTTTATCTTTCCTAATAAAAACAAGTTTCACGTTGTAATTGTCACTTGAATGATATAAACTAACCATAACAATAAAGATTCGCGTCGTGTAAATAAAGGATGGTATGTATGATAGTTAACGGAAAAGGCTTTTATTTCATACCTAGAAAAACTTGGAAAAGTACATACACATTCATTGGAACAAAATGTTACATAGACAGATGGTTACTACACGAAAAAGTTTCAATTGAATCTGATAAAGGAGCTCCAACTGAGAACCAGTTATTGCCGGAGAATATTACAAAAAATTACAATTGAATCTGATGAAGAAGCTCTAACTGAGAACCAGTTATTGCCGGAGAATATTACAAAAAATTACAATTGAATCTGATGAAGAAGCTCCAACTGAGAACCAGTTATTGCCGGAGAATATTACAAAAAATTACAATTGAATCTGGTAAAAAGACTGTCTGTAGCTATCAGCTGTTAAGATTTTCCCCTTACAAATGCTGCAGAACATTCTCGTAAAGTAATCCGTTGGGATCAGTTATTACTGCGGTATATATCCTCCATGCTAATGACGTAGTCATTTCTGAAGCTATCACTTCAGAGAAGCAGAGTATGATACAGGAACTTGCTGACAAGAGTGAATAAGTGTGATTAAAAATGAACTTTCGGAAGACAAAACTGATGTATGATGCTTATACAAGGAATGAAGATTTGTCGATTGATGGGGAAAAGCTGGAGATAACCAATACCTACATTTACCTTGGACAGCAGATATCAAGCAAAGGTCACATTTATGAAGAAATTAATCGGCGTATGAAACTTAGTTAGAGAGCTTTTGGAAGAAACAGTACAATTTTTAAGAGCAAAATGCCATTATATCTTAAAAGAAAAGTGTTTAATCAATACATTCTTCCAGTGCTTACGTATGGAGCAGAAACGTGGACCTTAACTAAACAAGTTAATAAAATCATGCAATTTATTGATTATGATGCGCTTTCCAACATACCAGAAGCCATTACTCAAGTTATTGCTCAAGTTATGAGGATAATGGCTGTGGAATAAATCTCGCTCCTGTGCCCTGACCTATGACCCCATTTCGATGATATTAAACAGAATTCGTTCAGTATACCTCCGGAACAACATACTAAAGTTTTGTCGCAATAGAGGTATTTTTATTTACGTTATGAGGGTAATGGCTGTGAAATAAATCTCGCTTTTGTGCCCTGACCTTTGCTCCCATTTCTAAGAAATTAAACAGAACCGGTTCAGTACATCTCCGGAACAACATGATAAAGTTTTGTCGCAATCGAAGCACTTTTACGTAAGTTATGACGCATAAGGGCGATGGAATGGATACCCTTCTGTGTACAGACCTTTGACCCTATTTTGTCCATTTTCACTAGGGTTCCTTTCCAGGTTGTCCCCTACCACATACTAAAATTTCATCGAAATCGAACCATTTTTACGCGAGATATCAAGCGGACAGACAGACAGACAAAGCTGGAGGTTGGAAAGCGTGAAAAAGACTTACATAGCCTGCAGACAACTGAAAGAAGCACGGAGGAGTGCATGCTTGGTGCAACCAGGTGAGAAGAGGTATACTCATGGATAAGGAAAATGACAAGAGTGGAAGACATCACGATCAGAGTAAAAACCCTGAAATGGCAATAGGCTGGACATGTTGCCAGAAGAACGGACCACCGACGGACAACAGAAATTCTAGACTGAATTCCGAGGGACAGCAAAAGACCAAGAAGAAACCACATGAGAGATGGCTGGATGAAATTCGAAAGCATGCGGGAGTGACATGGAGGAGACTGGCGCAAGATAGACGGTTGGGGCAGAAACTTGAGAAGGCCTTCATCCAGGAGTGGATCGATAATTGTTGCCGATGATGATATCGCCGTAAATTCCAATAAAATCTCATATAGGAGGACTAGTTGTTAATAGAGATAGAGAAGTACTGTGTTCTAAAAAAAATAAGAGAGACAACACCTGCTAGGCAATCAATTATTGGGGATATCCCCCTCTAAAGAAGGAACCATTCATTAGAATCAGGTAAAGAGACCATTCATTAGAATCAGGTTTCACTGGAGAACATGTACTAAAACGCTATATAGATCTTCGCAAACGGACCGCAGGCTGTATGAAAAAAAATTGCACGAACCTTTTTAAGGAACGTAAGTATTACAGACATGATGGTATATTGCTCTTGATCATTGTACGGTTTCTTTCAAAAGCTCTCAAACCAAGTTTTATACGCCGATTAATTTCTTCATGAATGTGACCCTGGCTTCATATCTGTTGCCTAAGGTAAAATAAATGTAGGTATCGGTTACCTCAAGATTTCCCCCATCAATCGGTAAATCGTCATTTTTTGTAAAAGTGCACTCGTCGTCAGATAGATAAATTAATAACTAGTTGCACCCAGAAGGACGTGTCGGATTATAATGATATTTGGGAGAAAGGTAAAGATTACCAGTAACAATGCATGATTAAATATTGAGACTGATATGGGTAATATTTATTGAACTACACTCCAATAAGTAGAATTTCTCAGCATGGCGTCGGGCCGCTATGTTTGCTCACACAGCATGCCAGACGTCTCGGCATGGAGTTGTACAGGTTCCTAATGGTGTCCTGCGATAAGACACCCCATGAAGCTTGAATTTTCTTACGCCGTTCCTACAGATTGTGCGGTAGGGGTGGAGTGTGGATAGCGCGTCCAATAGCATCCCACACATTTTCAATCGGCGATAGGTCTGGTGATGCGGCTGGCCATGGCAGAGTGTCAGTGTCTTGAAGGCAAACTCTCGAGACAGCAGCAGCAGTATGAGGACGAGCGTTGTTCTGTTAGAAAATCGAACCAAAGTGAGCGTTCAGAAAAGGTAGGGCCACTGGTTGCTGGGCCTCATTAACGAAATGTTGGGCTATCAAAGTACCTATAATGAACACCAAATGTTATCTGACATCGTAGGCAGCTGCCCCCACGCCATGACACCAGGCCTTCAGGACGTGTGACGCTCGACAACAAACCGTTCATCTTGGCGCTGACCATGGTGCCTCCATGAACGGATTCGTTTGTCGCCTCCTCCAAGACAAAGCGGGACTCGTCCCTGTAGATCACCTGCACTCATTCACCCATTCTCAGTGGCTCCTTGACAGTTTGGCACGATACCATTGCAGTCTTTGGTGACGATGCAATGGTGTTAAGGGCAGTCGTCGTAACGATTTGCGTGCGTGTAGTCCCGTGTCGTGCAGTCGTCTGCCAATGGTGCTGGCACTAACCGGACGATGCATGGAGGGCACCACTGACCGCTGAATATCCGCAAACGTGGCTGTAGGGTCACTCCGCGCATGTCGGACAACCCGTTGGTCCTCTCTCTCCGTGGTTCGTCTAGGTCTCCCAGACCCATCCTCTCGCTGCTGTGTGCCTCGTTATATCCACTGCCGCCAAACAGCGTGATATATTGATATCTGCACGAACGGTATGGCGCACAATACGGCGATAAGACCATCCCACTTCCCTGAGCTCGACGATGCGCCCCCTCTGGAACTCCTCCAAATGCTCGAATTGCTTCCGAACATTTCTCCAAGGCATACTTCACTTGCAAAGGACGCAACGAACACAACAGCACGAGTCGAAGTGGCAAGCACGCGCAACGGGATGACCGCATATAGCAGGTCATGCACAGCGCTACGATCCCTCCTTGCTTGCGTCACCTGAGCGGTCGAGCGTGATACTTGAATCATTTGCATGTCTCACGATGTCAAACCTACCCATCAAGTTTCATTCCTGCCGGTTGCTTCCTTCTGGGTGCAACTACTTTTTTGACGATGAGTGTATTATTGTACATCAATTTTGTTTTCTTGATGTTCATTTTTAATGCTACTTCTTTATTCTTCTCAGCAAATATAACACACACACACACACACACACACACATAAGCGCGCGCGCGCGCTGGTGCTTCAAATTAATGAACAACCACAAAAACCTTGTTAAAAGAGGAACCCTGCTCTGAAATCACACGCAAATGTTACACAAGAAACCGTTTATGTGAAGTAGCAAATGTTGGGTCCAATTAGCAAACAAAGGCGTTATGGGAAGCCACGGGATAAAAAAATCGTATACCACACACAAGTGGATTTCGTGCATAAGCGGCTTCAGTCGAACACATAGGCAGTCTTTGGATTTACACTGGCAGGTGAAGTAATAAGACGTCATTTTGTCTCTAGATGATTCTTTGCGATTGAGTGCAATAGGCAGATTAGAAGCAGAAAAGTCTTGAGCAGAAGTCGTCAGATGATTGTATGTAGACTGATCTGTTGTCTTCCGCCTCTGGAGACAATTTCAGCAAGCTGAAAACCTCTGGAGAAGATCCAGGCAAGGACGTCGGAGGGTAACTTCTGCTCGACAAAACCGGTTATACTGATGCAAGTTAACAGCTAGGTGCAGTCCAAGCAATACGGCACATGACTTACCCAGACGCTCACTGCGGTAACTAGAAGGAGTGTACCTCTACATGGGCTACACCTAAGATTGCATAACAGTCGTCTGTAAGCAAGGCGGGCTTGTGTATGTGCTCCTTTGAGCATATTCCAGAGAAGAGCTGGCTTCGAATTCTGAAGTCCGTATATTCATTGGACCCGCCATGAATAACCACGCATCCTTTTTACCCATGAGATTCTGTTTGATACCAGAATCTCGGAAAGCATTCATCTGGAGAGAACGTGGAACGCGGTATCAGCCGATGAGCGTTCATAAACCAGACGATTTCGAAGATGGAAGACTAATCTGTAGTTATGGTCGTTCGCTTCTCCACTTAATGACCAGGAAAAATCGTCGCGGTCTAACCGCTGCCCAATATTGTGTGGAGACTATGGATCTTCATGTTAGTCTATCTCGAGGTCCAGTGGGTCTGGATTTCCTATTAATGGACCCCACGGCAAACCTCAGAGCGCTTGGCTGCTTAATGAATATATTCAAAACGAATATATTGCACGTATGGATTGGCCGGTACAGTCACTAAATCTCAATCGCACTGAGCATGTTTAAAGCACTCTATGTCGCCGAATTGCTGCTCGCACCCCCTCCTCCCACATGCAGCTCTAGAGGAAACACGGCATGTTCGACTGGAAGAAGAGAAATTAAACCAACACCTCTTGCGAATAACTGAATTCAGTCCTGCGAAGCTTGCATTGCTGTTCGTGGTTATCACATTCCGTACAGGAAACTGTGGTACCAGATTTATATGATATTATTTCATGCCGTATTTCATTTTTTTCTGGTATATATATAAAGCAGCATACATCTTCACATTTTGTGTTCACAAGTGTCAAACGCCGTATCACACAGCATATTTCTCCTTTCTTCATGCACATTACCTTGCCAGTTATTGTCTGTTAACTAGAATTATACACACTGTATTGACAAAAGTCACGGGACGCATAGAAGAGAAACACAACATAGCATTTATTGACATACATTAGTACGGTGTCGATCCACCTTTCGCCTAAATGCATGCACTGACCCTTCGAGATGTGCTTTCGACAAGGTTTTGGAACACACCGATAGGTATATGCATTTCCATTCAGTACATAATGCTGCCGATAACTGTTGCTTAGTAGTAGGGCTTGGTTCCAAACTTCTTTTGCGGCGCTATAATTCATCTTATAGGTACTCTATGGGATTAAGATCAGAGCTCTGCGCTGGCCAGTCCACACACGATACGGAATTATCGTCAAACCACACCGTAACAGTCCTTGCTTTATGGGACGTAAGTCGCGTCTGTTTTGAGCTCCGTGTTTCGCCGTCTACTGAGTGTGTTTTGTGTGCTCTGTCGTTTAACTTTTGTGCGTGCCTTCAAGACGAAGGTTGTATCTTTCATTTAAGACATCTCCCGAGTCGGTGAGTACTATTTTCAATTAGCTATCAGCACTTTATTTTCTCGACCAGTTGGTCGATTTTACTAAGTTAGGCCTCGCCATCGGCGATGGCGACTGCTGATAAGAGCAGCATTCCCGCTCTCGTCACAGCTTCTCCTACTACGTCGATCCTTATCTCTGACGGAGCAAACCAATCAGCGTCCGTCCTTGATGATAAGGAATATCGTCCTCCTCCTGATGCCTATTGCTCTTCTTCTTCTACGCTTCGACTCTCTGACTCCACCACCCCTCCTGGTGGTGAGGCTACGTCGTTCGTTTCTGATGCTGCCGATGACGTAATGGATATCTCTGAGAGCGTTGCTTCTCTGCCCTCGGTAGCCTTGCCCAGCGTTGTGTCAGCTCCTTCATTCAGCGCTGCACCTCTGCCTTCCAGTGGAGGATTGCCTTCCCGCTCTTATTCTAGTGTTACCTCAGGTGCGTCCCTACCGACGCAAGCGACTCGCCTTCCCCTTGCTGATGCCCATGTCCAGATACATGGTGACTCACTTCAATTGGAAGTTCCGCACTTCTCACCGGCTGCGCAGGAAGTTCACTCCACCCGCGACTTGGGAGTCTGCCTGGATGCTCTTCCGAATACACCGTTGAAGGTCTATTGTGATACGCTCCTTGCTTTTCTTCCAGCCGGTGCCATTACTCGCCTCACCCGCCGGCCGCGGGCGGTGATTGTTTATTTCACATCCAAAGAGCATGCAGACACGCTTCTAAACTTTGGTCTTGACCTGGGAGATCACCACCTCGAAGCTGAACCGATCGCCAGGCGCCCTGTTCAGGTCTCCTTGCATCCGGTGCCCCCCGAAATCTGGGATGCGATGATATGTACTGCACTTAGTAAGTGTGGTAAGATTGTAGGTCCTGTTATCACACATTCAGCTGCGCCCAAGGATCCTGCAAATAAGAATGTTCGTAGTTTTCGCCGGAGTGTTCGACTCATCTTTCCATCAGAGGAGCATCTCCGTAAGTTCCCACGGATCCTAAACGTCCGATGTGGGCAGCATTCCTACAGAATTGACATGCTAACATCAGAACACTGTGCTAATTGCAAAGAACTTGGGCATCAGCGTGCTCGATGCCCCAACAACGAGTATCCAGCTCCCACGGCTTCTACAGTGCCTACCGCCTCTAAGCAGCCTCCTGCTACATCTCGCTCTCGACCTGCACCGTCTTCTAGTTTGCCAACTGCCCCTGAGCCGAGTTACACAAAAAGTATATCTAAAGCCTCTTGTCAACGAGCGTCTTTTGCTGCTGACCTCACCTCCCACCTTCACTTTCCAGTGCTCGCCTCACCTATTACTCCTGATCACGTGGCAACATCGGGAGACCTCGCCGCTTGTTTCCTACCAGTCTTCACTGTTGGTGTCTCCGAGTGTGACGGCGGCGCCGACAACTCCTCTGACTCTGCGTCTGCTTCCCGAGCATCGTCGCTCCCTGGAAAACGCATTTCTGGCACTCGTACAGGTACCCGACGTAAGAAGAAGAAGAAATCTTCCTCTGCGGATGGGCAACCATTCCGTGCTACCAAATCTTCAGGAGATTTTTCTCCCTCTCCTGCGCCAACAGAAATTGAAAGGGATACTGATGATGATGGGTATCCGCCTTCGTTTGAGGTCTTTTCAAGTGTACTCTCCAAATGCGGTGCTCCTTCAGAACCTCTCAATCTTGGAGATTACTATCAGTTTTGCACCCACATCACGAACCTGGAGTCGACGTATGACTACCTCCGAGAGCGCGAAGACATTCTTCCCGCGCTGCTCCTGCAAGCCGGATGCATTGCTAAATACCTTCGTGGGTTTGTACATGACCCCCTGCACCACTCATGGACCCTTGGCTGCGTAAACCGATTATAACAACTCCTGAAAGTTGCTCCGCGACTCCTCCAATCAACGACTGACCAGTCCATTCAAGGTCACGACCCTTAATTGCAGAGGGTTCGATAGCCCCCTAGCGAATGCTCTTGTAATGGAAGACCTCTCGCCCCTCGGGGCCGATCTGTTACTACTGCAAGAAACAAACTGCCATTCCTCCACTCTGTTTACTCGCTGGCGTGCTAGCGATTATGTATTCCATCATGCATTTCGCTACTCATCTCATGGTGGGCTTGCTATCGGAATACATCAGCAGTTCCGATCCACCCTCACTGCACTCTCAGTGCAGAACTTATGCCGGGATTTACTCCAGCAAGTCTCCTTCACAGTTGGCGGAGCTCGATTTCACATCTTTAATGTGTATATTCCGTGCACCTCTATTCATTTATCCATCTTGTTCACCAAACTCCGTCAAGCTCTCTCGAAAGTCTCACCTTCGGATCGTGTGCTCTTGGGTGGAGACTTCAATTGCACCCTTGACCCGGCACTGGATCGCTCTCCTTCGTCTCGAGAGCGTCGGACGGATCTCGTCGCACTACTCCGCGACCTTGTTGCTGATTTCTCCTTCACCGATGCTTATAGGCGCCTACATCCACAAGAGACCTCACACACGTGGCGCTCGTCTGGGAGTCAGCTTCCATCGACTGCACGCTTGGATCGGGTTTACGTTTCCACACCGCTTCTTGCGTCTATTACCGAGTTGCGACATCACTCCCTCTGACTGTACGTCCGTGGACATTTGACTCCAATCTCCTCACTGATCCTGACTTTTGTGCCTCTGTCCGTTCTTTCCTCGCTGCTCGTCGCGCAGGGTTGCATTCCGCACCCTGTACCTTGACGTATTAGCTTCATGTCAAGCATCAGCTCCTCTTACATATCAAGCAACTTTCCTTCACCATGACTACTTCTAGTCAGATGCTCCTCGATCACGCCAGGCAGATGCTCGCACTGATTGGGTTGTCAGATCCGCTTTTTCCAGCATATCAGGCGGAGCTCCAGGCTTTGCTGAAACCTCTTGCGCAGCAAGCACTTTTACGCCTGCGTATTAAACATCTCAATCCGGAGGAATGCACCTATGATTTTCTAACATCAATGGAATCTGCACGTAAGTCTTCTACCTCGCTTCGTCATCTTCGCCTCCCCTCTGGCGAAATCACATCCGATTCGGCAGCGATTTGCTCTCACGTTCGTCAGTTCTATACCACCAAGTTCAGTGAAACTCCTCCCCTTCTCCCTCTGCTCTCCCCCATCTTCTCAATAACCTGCCTCAAGTTCCGTCTCATCTTGCTCACACCCTGTCTCTCTCACCCACATCCAAGGAGGTGTCCGACACCTTCTCTTCCCTTAACCCCCATGCCGCTCCGGGTCCGGACGGCCTCTCTTTTCCTTTTTATCGTGCGTTCTTGCCTCTTCTGTTGCCTTTTCTCCTCTCCGCTTTTTCTGCTGCATTTAACTGCTCCCCCCTCTCGAGGAGTTTCACGGACGCACATGTTTTCCTATTTCCCAAGAAGGGTGACCCTCTTGACTCGGGAAATTGGCGCCCCATTTCTCTTCTCAATCAAGATTATAAACTCTATACTAAGCTTCTTTCCCGTCGACTAAACTCTGTCCTTCCTGACATCCTTGCTGACTCTCAAACCTATACTGTTCCTGGCCGTTCTCTTTCCTCCAATGTTCAACTTCTTCGCGATCTCATTCATCTTGCCAAGACTCATTCAGAACCTCTTGCTCTCCTTTCCTTAGACCTCCGTTCCGCTTTCGATAATATATCACGCGACTATTTAACACAAACCCTGCTACACTTTGGCTTTCCTCCACAATTTGTCTCTGTTCTTCTCTCCCTCTACCGGGACGCCGTTTTCCATGTCAAGACGGCATCTTTTCTCACAGCACATGTTCCCATTCAAGCGGGGAGTTCGTCAGGGCTGCCCGCTTTCTGGTCAACTGTTTGCGATTGCCGTCGAGCCCTTTCTACGCTCTCTGCAAACATCTCTCCTAGCACAACTTCCACCACCAGTTGCCAGCTCACGGCATCACTCAGTCATTTACTCTGCCTATGCAGATGACATTACCGTCTGCATTCGTAGCAACTCACAGTTCCAACTGCTTCGTCGTTTGTTCTCCGCATATGCTTCATGTTCTGCAGCTGAACTGAATACGTCTAAGAGCTCTGGATTGTGGTGCGGGTCGTGGTCCAATCGCATGGATGCTCCATGGGGGGCCACATGGTCATCCACTACCAAACACTTCCTGGGTGCGCACTTAGGCGCACCACAAGCTACATCCAGTGCAACTCGCACGGAACTCCATCCTCGCCTCTCCGCACAGCTGCGTTCTGGTGTCGTGCGCAGTTCTGTACGTCCTACTACCAGCGTGCAAATCTCACCAGGACATACCTTCTGTCCATCTGCAAGCATTCTTGGATTGCATCTACGACCTCGCTTTTCTGTCTCCAGGAGGTTACACGCTGCCTTACTCGAGTAATGTGGGCGGGTCATCACTGGATTAACGTCCACAAGCTCTGTGCTCCTCCCTCCTATGGTGGTGCTGGCCTACCTGATGTCCCGCTGTGCTACAAAGCAAGCCGAGTGATCAACTTCATTCACCTTTTCACGGCTCCAGTGGCTTCCGCAGTTCAGGTACGAGACGTTTTTGCCTCCTTGCGTAACCCACATTTTTCCTTTCTTTCTTTAGTTCTCATGGATTGCTGTCCTTCCCCCCTCCAAACTTCCACATGCATATTCTGAATGCATATGCATGTGGAACTCTAGAGCTTCTTTCTGAACCCCTCTTCTTCAACTCCCTTGTTCATCCACCCCATCTCCCCTGATTTTCATTCCCCTCTTGGCTCCGAGCAGGTGTAGTAACCGTACAAGACCTCACTAACTCGGATCTATCCTGGCGCCCTTTCTCTGGCCTCCCCCTGCTATTCTCTCGTCCCCATCCGCCCATTTGGTCTATGACTCTCTGCTAACTGCACTTCTTTCGCTTTTCCGTGATCTTGTCTCCCCCACCGGTCTCGTGTCTGTCTTTTCTGTCCCTCTTCCGCTGCCGTTTTTCCTCCGACTCTCAGACTCGGTTCTTCCTCTCTCCTCTCTCTCCTTATAACGAAGTGAATTTCTCCGTCATTTTTATCCGCGCCGGGGTTCGAACCCGGGTCCACTCATTCCGGAATAAGTTGCTCTACCAATTAAGCTACGCGGACATGTATTCTGATTCCTATCTGCCTTTATGTCGTGTGCGTCCTTCTGGCAGGTACGTCACATCTCCTGGTACGTTACATCATCTCCCCCTTCTTTTTCTTTTTTCTTTCGAAGTGCTGCTCATATTTTTCCTATCTCGCGCTGTGGAAATAACATCACACCAATGCGAGATTTTGAACGGTCGGGTCATCCGGGTAGTTCGGGCGCCATTATAACGAAGTGAATTTCTCCGTCATTTTTGGTCTACGACGGGATTCGAACCCGAGGCCGCTTATTCCGGAACAAGTTGCTCTACCAATTAAGCTACGCGGACATTTTATTCTGATTCCTATCTGCCTTTATGTCGTGTGCGTCCTTCTGGCAGGTACGTCACATCTCCTGGTACGTTACATCCTCTAAATCTCTTTTTCGTTTTCTAGTGCACCTTGCCACCCCTTCACCGCTTTCTATTCTTGAGGTTCCCCCTGCTTCTCTTCCTCTTGTCTGGGCCGCTGCCAGCTCACCCTTATCCGCCCCTCTTGAAATTAATACCCACTGGCTCTTTTGCATAATCGCCTCCTTGTTCCGTATTTTCTCTTTCGCATGTCCCTTCTCTCCTCCCCTCTCTGCTCCTTCTGCGCACAGGAGGCAGACGTTTCTCACGTCTACCTTTACTGTCCCATCCTGATGCCTCTCTTCCACCAGGCTTTCCGGATTGCCAGTCGCTCTTGTTCTCAAGATTTTCCGTTCACTGCCTACAGACATCTTCTTCTGCGGGCTCATCCACCTACGCCTCTTCCGTCAGTATGTGCCTATCTTTTCGTGCTGGTTAAACACGTTATTTACGTATACCTTCAACAACACCGCAGCGTTTCCTCGCCGGTCTCTTTACACCAGGCCAGCGCAGCACTTTTGTGCCATTTTCAAGATCGATTGCTTTCTCGACTCCGCCTGGAGTACCAGTCGGCTTCTTCCAGTCGTCTAGAAGCCACCTTCTATGCTACCTGGGCGCCGGTCGCTCCATGGTTTGCGGTTGATTCTGGACTTCTACACCTATCAGTACCCTAGGACATTCTACACCTCCTTTGCTGAGTTCCGTGGCACCCTGGTGCCCCTCCTGCACTCTACGACTCGTCTCCATGTATATCATGTGATCGAGCTACAGCCTGTGCTGTAATACCCAAGTTTTTGTTTTCTCGTTTTCAGTGTGCATATCATTGTGATCTTGTCATTTGAATTGTTGTTCTTCGTGTCATACTATGCTTTACCATATTTACATTGTTATCAGTGTGCCCTCTGATTCCGTGACCTCCCGTCACTTTTATGTACTTGGGGCTGTACCCTGGTCACCTTAAGTGCTTTCTGTCTGTGCACCTAGTGTATTACACCGTGTTCCTGTAGTGTGTTTTACTTTGAGATGTCATGTGGTGTACGTCTCTATCTCTCATTTGTTATATTTGCCGCACTCACACACCTTCTTAGTGTTTAGCCATTTCCTTGCACCTGTTTGATTTTTGTACAGTTCTATACTTCCACATTGTGTACATACTATTTTCGTGCTTTCACATTGTGTTAATGCTTTGATCGTGCACGTACAAATTTATGATAAATTCTGTCATCTGTCAGAACCCATGGCTTGTCCTGTGCTTTTACTTTATGCATATACTCATAACATCCCAGAGTGCACTCATGGTTTATCGTGTGCTTTTTACTGTACTTGTAACATTTCTTGCGCTGTATCGTGTCTTCACATTGTGTACTTTATTTGGTCATCCCTGCGTATAATATGGTTCATCATGTCTTGTTAATGTACCAGTTACATCTATTGCGTCGTACAGTGCTTTCATTTTGCGTTAATTCCTCTTGTCATCCCAGCGTGCATTCCTAGTTTTGCTCTGTGATCTTACTGTTCCTTCTGCATTTTTTTTTTCGTGCAATTCACGCTACCGTTGAATTGTGAATGCTAATGTCATCTCAGTATATTTTCATGCTTACTCGTGTACATTAATTACCTTCACCCCGCCTATATTATGTTGCTTTGGTGCCCTCGCTAAATAACTTGCACAATTGTGCACGCTGTGTTTTTATCTCATGTATGTAATGTTTTACCTTCACGGCGGTGTTTGTGCTGTTCTTTTTCTAATTGTGTACTATTGTTTCGCCTGTGTTATCCTGTAAATCATGCCCAGCCAATGTCATGTGACACGATGTGTTTCTCTCTGTCATTTCTCCTGCAATTTTTATGCAATAAGCTTTGCTTGCAGCATTTGTTATTCATCCCCATTGTCATTGCAGTGTATATACCATCATGTTTTAACAGTTTGTATTATTTCCCAGTGAGACGCCCAACACTGTACGTCTCCCTCTTATGTTTTCTTATGATGAATAATAATAAAGCGATTTTGAAACCTTGCTTTATGGCTCGATGCATTATGCTGCTGGTACCAACAAGGCTCGGTTCCATAGTATTGCCACAGAGTTGGTAGGGTGTAATTGTCCAGAATATCGAGGCAGACGTGCTGGTTAACAGGTTTGCCCACGATAACCAATGGGCCGGGACCATATCACGAAACCCCCCCCCCTACGAGTACACTGTCAGATTCAAACTTGACCGTAGGAACAGTACACTGTGGTAAATAGCGTTCTCCCGTCTGCCGCCATACCCACAAACGGCCATCAGACTGATGGATCGTGTATCTCGATTCATCAGTCCATAGGACCCGTTTCCATTGATCTACGGTCCACGATAAATGTTCTTTACACCATGCTAAACGATGAGTAGCATTCCGAGTGGAGATGAAAGGCTTATGAGCAGCCTCACGACCACGGTAACTCATGGAATGAAGTTCGCTGCGAATGGTACGTGTACATACCAAGGTTCCAGCGTTTTTACTCTGCTGTACACTGAGGTCTTGTGCAGTACTCCGCCGATTAGCTGTAACGACTCTTCTGAGGCTTCGACGTCCTCTATCACTGGTTTTCTTTGGTCTGCCGGTACATTTTGCTTCTTCAGGCACGTCATGTGTCTTCCACTTATTCAGTACATCCAAAACAGTTGACTTGGGTCTGTTTAAATGCCTCTCGGTTTCTCTTATGGACAATTCACTAATATAACACCCAAACATTTTTCTTTTCTCAAAGTCAGTTCTCTCCTGCCGCGACATTTTTACTCAACCTCACAGTGCGATATGATCGCAGTCAGCTGCTGCAGGCTCGTTTTTATACCGTTTGCAGCTGTTTCGCGCATCTTAACAACGCAGCGGATCCGTTCATTTGGCTTTGAAGGAATGTCCGGTGACTTTTGTCAATGTGTATATCATCCTAATAAACCACTATCAATCCACTACCCAGATGAAGATCACCCCAAGTTGCTTCCACAATTTTCTGGCTTGAGCTATTCTGCTGCATGCATGTCACTCCGATATGCTTCCAAATTTCACCTCCTACACGATCTTCTTTTTGGGTCTTTTCCTGTTCCTAGGAAACGTCAAATATTTCAAATGTCCAACAGTGGTCAGTTCTTCTAGCAATATATCCAGCCGAATGCCATTTCAGGATTTTATCTTGATCATGATGTCGTGAACTTCGGTCACTTTTTCTGATTCACAAGTTCTGTGAAAACAGGAATTTGTCAGTGGCGAAATTGAACTTGCGCCTCCCCCCCCTCACTCCGGAGTAAGTTGATCTCCCAACTAAGCTACACAGACGGAATGTACCGCTGCATAATTGTCGTCTTGACACGTGCTTTACCTCTACGTGACATCATCTCTCTTTTAATTATTTTTTTTAATTTGAAACGAAGAACGAATTTTCATTAATTCTAGACGATGTGTGGAGCAAACATCAGACATTTTTCGAAGAACCCAACGGCCAGTATATCCATTTCAACGTTCGGGCGCCCATGTGAAAACAGGAATTTGCCTGTGACGACGATCGAAACGCACCCCCTCACTCCGGAGTAAGTTGCTCCCCCAACTAAGCTACACGGACGGAATCTCTGCAGATTTATCGTCTTGACACGTGCTTTACCTTTGCAGTACGTCACAGTTCCTCTCCCTATTCCTCCTTCTTATGCCAAGCATGCACCTCTCCATACTTCTTTCAGTAGTTTGAAGCTTCATGGATGTATTTTCTTTTTTAGGTAAGGGCCCGTGTCTGTGATTCATAAGTAAGAACTGGAAGGATGCATTGATTAAACACTTTTTTTTTATACATAATGGTAAATTGCTCTTGAAAATTGTGTGTACAGTCTCTTCCAAATGCCCACCAACGAAGTTTTATATTCCTGTTAATTTCTTTTTCGTTGCGGCCCTTGCTTTATATCTGTTGTCCAAGGTAAATGTAGGCATCGGTAACTTTTAGAATTGCTCCATCAACCGCGCTAACTTCAGATCCTGCACAAGCATTGCGTCAATTT
Source organism: Macrothele yani (assembly GCA_039090855.1). NCBI lineage: Eukaryota > Metazoa > Arthropoda > Arachnida > Araneae > Macrothelidae > Macrothele > Macrothele yani. Next base: position 15,350,015 of record CM077005.1, on the reverse strand, counting down.
TGTTTTCCGTAAGTTCATTTTCAAGCCCGCTTCTTTATTCTTGCCACTGGACCATATTCCGCAGCTCTGAGATGGGCTTTTGTAAAAATGACTGTGTCATCAGAAAAACGAAGGTAAATTAAATAATCTCTACTGATTTTTATCCCTTTGTTTCCCAGTTCAATGATTGAAAAACATTCGGCAACGTGGCACTGAAGAGCTTATGAAAATATTCCAAATACGTGGAGACAATGTGTATAGACAAAGTCATCGCTCTTTCCACGTTTTTCTTTAATTTCCGGATAACAATTTTTCTAATGCTGTGTGTAAATTAAAGAAAAACGTGGAAAGAGCGATGACTATGTCTATTCACATTGTCTTCACGTATTTGAGAGATTTTCACTATCACTCCCGCCCTTTGAATTTATTAGCTATAATTTAATAGCTTGTGCCGTTGAGCCCCACCAGATGGAGACTTCTCAGTTGCTGAGCCCATCCCTACGGATTTGTGAAGTCAGATGCTGACAGATAAACACACATAGCGCCGTGGATTGTTGGCCACCGTAGCGTAAGGCGAACGCACTCGGCTAGTTTTCGAGAGATCTGGGGTTCAATCCCAGCGGTGTCCGGATAATAATTTTTCGGTTGCTGTGTGTGAATTAAAGAAAAGCGTGGAAAGAGCGATGACTTTGTCTATTCACATCGAAGAGCTTGGGAGATACAGTGTCACCTTATCTCATTCCTTTTCCAATTTTTATTGGTGCTGCATCCTCAAATAATCGCGCTTTTGCATTTTCATTTTCATAGGTATTATTAATAAAATTCATGTATGTATCTTCAATACCGCATGATTTCAAAGACATTTATAAACCCATATTGTAATATAAATAATCCTGAATGGGTCAGATCATTTAGCATGGTACGAGTTAAAATTCAGGTTGGATAGTTGGATGCATATTGAGCTGCACGCTAAACATACCAGAGATGGAAACGGGTCACGGAAAAACGGATCAACGGGTCAACAATTTCTTGCGGGTCCAACTAGTTGGGTCAAGGTGTTCCTGACACGATTTTGACCCGGTTTTATTCCCGTTTTATTTTTGAAAAGAGAAAAATATATTGCAAAGAAAAATGCGCGTTGTGGAATTCTGTAGTCGATACTGGTGCCCACGGAGTGAATAATGATTTGCCATGCTAAAATATTGTCGTCTCTTTCTTAAAGCAACAAAGATTTCCACCGACCGACATCAGACACACCGACACCATATCGTAAAAAGATACTTCCTTTGCGTGCTTTACAGTATGATTGTCCAGGGCAAGGTACAGGCAAACGCCTTTCGCCTGCTTCTCAGCTGATTCACTCTCTCCGTGCGAAGTTCACTGTATGAGTGAGAGTTACTTTTCACATCGCATCTTTTACATTGAGCATTCAGAGGTTTTCGATTAATGTGCTAACATCCAGTTCCCATGACATGTCATGTCGAAATTAACTCCTTATTTGTTAATATGGATGGATTTAATATTAAGGAGGTTGAGAAAGGCGTCGAGGCCAACAAATACGTGCTTGTCGAAAACCACAAGGGGAAGAGTGAATGTTTCGTCTCATTAGGGAACCGGTGAATAATTCTGTGTTGTTTGGTTTTGCTTGTTGTTCAAAATGTGGAAAGTGTATAATTACAAAGAAAGATGTCGACGGCGTAATAAAAGATTATGGAACCAAGAATCTAACGGACCATATGAAAGTATGTGCACCTCCATCAAAGCGTGGAAAGAGTGAACAATCTAAATACATTTAAAAAAATACATTTGTGTAATAGTAAATAATGATTCCCAGGGATGTAAGGTCAGGTGATGCGTAACATCACAGCCTCTCCTTGACAAATGTCAACCCCGCCTTCTCGTGGTGCATCCTGTTCCCACTAAAGGGGCTCTGACGACCGCCCATAGCGGTATAACTATACCATCGGGATCAGAGGAAATGCTATCCCCACTCACCAACCCGCTTGGCCAGCGTGGTGAGTTATGGCCAAACCCCTCCAAAATGATTCCACAACTTAAATCTTGGCCCTCCAGTCTCCGGCAGCTGGAATGTACCTGGCCAAGGCAGCGGCCAGTGCGACATGAAGGCAGAGGGTGCTAAGAATCCCGGAGGACCGGACTAGGCTGCCATCTGATGCTGACCTTGGCTACTTACAATGGACGCTCCCTATCTTCTGATTCAAGGCTTCTTGAATTGGAAGAGGAACTACAAAGGATCAAGTGGGACATCGTGGGGCTAAGTGAGGTAAGGAGAAAAGGAGAAGATCTCATCGAACTGAAAAGTGGACATCTCTTCTACTATCGTGGGACAGATACTGGCAGAACTAGTGGTGTTGGATTTATAATAAACAAGAAACTGAAGGACAAAGTTGTAGAAGTTGAAAGTTCCTCTGACAGAGCTGCAAGACTTGTTATCCAACTCTCGAAAAGATACCAGGCTCAGATTATTCAAACTTATGCACCCACCACAAGTCATCCTGAAGAAGAAATTGAAGAATTTTATGAGGAAATTTGTCATCTAAATAATAAAGGTAAGCAGCATTTGAAGATAATTATGGGAGATTTCAATGCAAAAATAGGGCAACGGCAACAGAATGAAACTTCAGTAGGTAAATTCGGTCATGGCAACAGAAACCAGCGTGGAAATACTCTTGTTGAGTTTGCAGAGGCAGAAGGGTTTTTCATCTTGAACTCCTTTTTCAAGAAAAAGCCACACAGGAAATGGACATGGAGACATCCAAATGGGACGACAAGTGAAATTGATTTTATTATGTGTAACAAAAAATTCGTCATAGAAGACTGCAGTGTGCTAAACAAGTTCAACACAGGTAGTGACCATAGATTGGTGAGATGTAAGATGCACCTCAACACTAAACTTGAACGTGGCAAGCTCATAGGACAAACAAAATCTATTGACATAACCAACCTTAAAAAACTTACCATAATACCTTCAAGTTAGAACTGAAGAACAGGTTCTCAGCTTTAGAAGGCCTAACATCGGAAGAAGTGGACATCTCTGAAGTTAACAGAAAAGTAACCAAAGCTCTTATGGAAACAGCAACAAAATTAGCTGGGTCTAAGAACAAGTTGCATGTGAACAAATTATCAGGAAAAAACCAAAATGTTGATGCAAAAAAGAAGAGAGATGAGGACAACTAAAGAAGATGTGACTTCCAAAGTGGAATATATAGAGCTATGCAAGACAGTAAGAAAAAGTATCACTGAAGACGTAAGGAAATTCAACTGTGAACTAGTGAGGAAAGCAATTGAAAACAACCAAAGCCTAAAGATAGCAAAGGGACATCTCAGTAAGGAAGAAAACAGATTATGGCACTGAGAAAAGAAGATGGTTCTGTAACAAGAAATAGAGGCGAAATTTTGACAAGAGTGAAAGATTTCTACTCCAAATTATATGAAAGGGATGATATATGCACTCCAGACATCATGAAAGATACCAGTACCAGAGTTCCTCCAGTCCTTCCAGCAGAAGTTGCACATGCAATCAAGAACATGAAGCGAGGAAAAGCTCCAGGAGAAGATGGAATTACTGTAGACATCATACAAGAAGCAAGTGGAGAAATCGAAACAGTACTCGCCCAAATTTTCACTCGATGCCTTAATGAAGGAAAGATTCCTGAGGATTGGAACACCGCTACAATGATCCTGCTACATAAGAAAGGTGACATTGAGGATCTCGGAAACTACAGACCTATCAGCCTCCTATCAGTGGTTTATAAAATCTTCACTAAAGTTCTTTCACACCGCTTGAAGGTAACACTGGACATGGCTCAACCGAGAGAACAAGCTGGATTCAGGAGTGGCTACAGCACAATAGATCATATCCACGTGCTGAGAGAACTAATTGAAAGAGCGAGGGAATATGAACTTCCATTGTGCATGGCTTTTATCGATTATGAAAAAGCCTTTGATTCGGTGAAACCATCAGCAGTTACAATGGCTCTGAAAACCTGCGGTATTGAAGATGCATACATTAATATTATTAATAACATCTATGAAAATGCAAGTGCAAAGATTAGGCTGTTTGAAAATACAACACACGTAAAAATTGGGAAGGGAGTGAGACAAGGTGACACCATATCTCGAAGCTCTTCAATGCCACATTGGAGGGTGTTTTTCAGTCACTGAGCTGGGAAAACAAGGGGGATAAAGATTAATGGAGATTATCTAACCCACCTTCGTTTTGCTGATGACGTAGTCATTTTGCAACTAGCCCATCAGAGCTGCAGAGTATGATCCAGGAACTTGCTGACAAGAGTAAAGAAGTGGGATTAAAAATGAACTTTCAGAAGACAAAAGTGATGTACAATGCTTTTACAAGAAATGAAGATTTATCGATTGATGGAGAAAAGCTGGAGATAACAGACACGTACGTTTATCTTGGACAGCAGATATCAAGTGAGGTCACATTGATGAAGAAATTAATCGGCGTACAAAACTTGCCTGGAGAGCTTTCGGAAGAAACAGCATAATTTTCAAGAGCAATATGCCATTATGTCTTAAAAGAAAAGTGTTTGATCAGTGCATCCTTCCAGTGCTTACGTATGGTGCGGAGACGTGGACCTTAACTAAAAGAGACATACAAAGGCTGCAGACAACTCAAAGCAGCATGGAGAGGTGCATGCTTGGTGTAACCAGGAGAGATAAGAAGAGGAACTCGTGGATCCGAAAAATGACAAGAGTGGAAGACATCATGATCAGAGTTAAATCCCTGAAATGGCAATGGGCTGGACATACTGCCAGAAGGACAGACCATCGATGGACAGCCGAAATTTTAGATTGGATTCCAAGGGACAGGAAAAGACCCAGAAGAAGACCACATGGGAGATGGGTGGATGAAATTCGAAAGTATGCGGGAGTGACATGGAGGAGACTGGCACAAGACAGACCGTTGTGGAGGAAACTTGGGGAGACCTTCGTCCAGCAGTGGATTGATAATGGTTGACAATGATGATGATGATGATGATTTGTAATATACTCCACGGTCACGGTCATAGTCAGACATTACTTATGGATTACGCAAAATAGTGGTACTAAAAATAGCACTAAAATTTAGGAAGTAACCAAATTTTATTATTAAAAAAGGATTTCAGTTATTAAATATCAAGCATCTATTGGGATGAATAACATCAATCGAAAACCTCTGAATGCTCAATGTAAAAAATATTACGTTTATATGTATATATATATATATATATATATATATATATATATATATATATATATATATTCCTCTAACAAGAAATTCCTCTAACAAGAAATAGAGGCGAAATTTTGACAAGAGTTAAAGATTTCTACTCCAAATTATATGAAAGGGATGATACATGCACTCCAGACATCATGAAAGATACCAGTACCAGAGTTCCTCCAGTCCTTCCAGAAGAAGTTGCACATGCAATCAAGAACATGAAGCGGAGAAAAGCTCCAGGAGAAGATGGAATTACTGTAGACATCATACAAGAAGCAAGCGGAGAAATCGAAACAGTACTCGCCCAAATTTTCACTCGATGCCTTAATGAAGGAAAGATTCCTGAGGATTGGAACACCGCTACAATGATCCTGCTACATAAGAAAGGTGACATTGAGGATCTCGGAAACTACAGACCTATCAGCCTCCTATCAGTAGTTTATAAAATCTTCACTAAAGTTCTTTCACACCGCTTGAAGGTAACACTGGACATGGCTCAACCGAGAGAACAAGCTGGATTCAGGAGTGGCTACAGCACAATAGATCATATCCACGTGCTGAGAGAACTAATTGAAAGAGCGAGGGAATATGAACTTTCATTGTGCATGGCTTTTATGGATTATGAAAAAGCCTTTGATTCGGTGAAACCATCAGCAGTTACAATGGCTCTGAAAACCTGTGGTATTGAAGATGCGTACATTAATATTATTAATAACATCTGTGAAAATGCAAGTGCAAAGATTAGACTGTTTGAAAATACAACACACGTAAAAATTGGAAAGGGAGTGAGACAAGGTGACACCATATCTCCGAAGCTCTTTAATGCCACATTGGAGGGTGTTTTTCAGTCGCTGAGCTGGGAAAACAAGGGGATAAAGATTAATGGAGATTATCTAACCCACCTTCGTTTTGCTGATGACGTAGTCATTTTTGCAACTACCCCATCAGAGCTGCAGAGTATGATCCAGGAACTTGCTGACAAGAGTAAAGAAGTGGGATTAAAAATGAACTTTCAGAAGACAAAAGTGATGTTCAATGCTTTTACAAGAAATGAAGATTTATCGATTGATGGAGAAAAGCTGGAGATAACAGACAGGTACGTTTATCTTGGACAGCAGATATCAAGTGAGGGTCACATTGATGAAGAAATTAATCGGCGTACAAAACTTGCCTGGAGAGCTTTTGGAAGAAACAGCATAATTTTCAAGAGCAATATGCCATTATGTCTTAAAAGAAAAGTGTTTGATCAATGCATCCTTCCAGTGCTTACGTATGGTGGAGAGACGTGGACCTTAACTAAAAGAGACATACAAAGGCTGCAGACAACTCAAAGCAGCATGGAGAGGTGCATACTTGGTGTAACCAGGAGAGATAAGAAGAGGAACTTGTGGATCCGAAAAATGACAAGAGTGGAAGACATCATGATCAGAGTTAAATCCCTGAAATGGCAATGGGCTGGACATACTGCCAGAAGGACAGATCATCGATGGACAGCCGAAATTTTAGATTGGATTCCAAGGGACAGGAAAAGACCCAGAAGAAGACCACATGGGAGATGGGTGGATGAAATTCGTAAATATGCAGGAGTGACATGGAGGAGACTGGCACAAGACAGACCGTTGTGGAGGAAACTTGGGGAGACCTTCGTCCAGCAGTGGATTGATAATGGTTGACAATGATGATGATGATGATGATATATATATATATATATATATATATATATATATATATATATATATATATATAAATTGAGTTTCGAATTTGTAGTTCAGAGCAGATTTGTCTGTGTTAGCTACGGGTCCGGATCGGGTCCATTTATGGGACGTCCGCGTCCGCGCCGGGTTCGGTCTGAAATATTTGACCCGTTTCCAACTCTGGAACATACCGGACAGCGATAAAAAAATTTGCACTTCACACTGTCATTCACAATACATATCTAAAGTTTCGCAATATATATTTTGCTATTTCAAATATAGACATTATTTTATGCAAAACTTGCATATCTAGCAGGAGTGCTTTCCACGGAAACTATCAATGTTTATCATAATTACTGTACAAATAAGCGCTAAGAGGTGTTTTATTTTGTGAAAAATATCCTAACTCAACTTGGATTACTGGCAGCCTATCCATTCTGTTTCCATCCTGCTGTAAATCCTGGATGATAAGTCTATTTTCTTTGCAGCTTTCGTAAACTTGGGTAAGTAAACCACAAGATTAGAGCTGCTCAATATCAATCCATTTCAATCCATGCCGACTTCTGTTATTTTTCTTTCTTTCATGGGAGGAACAGGATGTCACAAGTAAAAGAATCAACAGTATATCAAAGCGTCTGAGTGGAAAAAAAAAAAAAAAAAGAAGACAGAAAAGGCGTCTTTCCGTTACTTCATTCTAAAGAAGAAAAAAAAAATGTTAAGCAAATATTGATCGGTTCAGTATACTTTAGGATTTAGAAATCTTACTGTTACCAGTTTCCTGTAACAGCAAAGATCATTCTTGGGTTGAGATGTCGGGGTGGTACAATGAATGCGTAGGTCTCTGTGTGTGTGTGTGTGAGGTGTGAACAAAAAATACAGTGTGCCCCCTAGTTTCACACATGCTGTTGTTCTATACAGAAGAAGAATAAAAATGAAGGCAAAGATGAAAAAGAAATTCAGTGAGTTGACAGTCTGCCCTGTGATTCTGATCCTTAGCATGGCAGGGGATTTGTTTACTTGGGAAATGACCCAGTGATCACAAAGACCCTAACCCCCCATGGGGGATTGGATAGGTCGACACCTGAAGTTGCGGGGGCGGGATTCAGGGGCGCTTAACGAGGACACGCGCCAGTCGTTGTTTGGTAAACAACTTCTCTCTCTCTCTCGCTCTCTTTCTCTGTCGCTCGCTCTCTCTCTCTATCTTTCTCTCTCGATCAATAATATTCTGAATGTTACAAACACCCATTGCTTAGACAGCAATGCAGAAATATCTAAACTTGAGATTATTCTACATCTCGCCAAAGGATCATGCGCAGTGCAAATCTTCTATAGTTGCAAAAGATATTTTTTCCGGATATAAATATGTTATGTTACATGGAAAGAACAGCTTAATTTATGTCCGTATTAATTATTTCATGCATTCCCAACTTGATATTTACTCATTTGCTGATGATTTAATCTAGCAATAAAAATAAAACACGTTTGTTTCGACTAGTGCAATTAATGTCTGACGTTTCAGATAATGCTTCAGTTGTTCGGGTTTCATTGTCTTGGGTGTTCTTTCCTCATCTCCCGAGCGCAAGTCGGGAGATGCGAATTCGATTCCTGTTCCAAGACGATTAAATTTTAAAATATCTGTAGTTATGTTACACGGAAAGAACAGCTTAATTTATGTGCGTCTTAAAGATTCCATGTATTCCCAACTTGATATTTTTTTCCATCTATATATTAATTCTATAAGGTTTTTTACTGTGAGTCCTATTTTGAGAGAACGGCTAAACGTAAACATATGGTTGAAGTATCAAAATAAAGGTCTTACCATGTAGATGTGCCAGTCGAAGAAAAAAATGAGATTGAGGGAACGGTTTGGGCGTTGTGGGGCGACAAAGTTTCCATGTAAAGTCTATGGGAGAAGCGTGCGGTTGATATTCGATCGCCTGCGGTTGACTCACGCGCTGTTGAAGGGGGAAGCATGGAGGGACTGAGATAGTCCACAGTCCAAAATCTTCTCTTTTCTGAGCGAACCGTTGAGCAAAGCAACGCTAACGAGCATTCGTATCAGAGTTCTTTTCATCGGAACAGCGAACACTCCCGAAGGCCTGACTGCCTTATGCCGTTGGACTGTGTGATGTATATATACAATTTAATATTCATTCGATTCAGTTTATTCACGTAGGTAAGACGTTTACCATTATGTAAAGATGCAAATAAACATTCTGTTGACCATTGTTAGTGGAAATATTACGGGCGATTGCTTATAACCCATTGAGTTGCTCACGATGATCGTTAAACCTTAAGTCAAAAAAAAAAAAAAAAAAAAAAGTCACGAACATGGACTATATTGTCTTTATTGAAGTGGTTGAATGAATTTGTCAATCAAATAAAGTTTACATTTGTTGTTTCATATGTTTTTATTCTTTTCAATAATAAAAAAAAAAAACTAACCTTCGATTCCGACGGGTGAAGAGTATTCGCAACGCGAATCTTATTCCAACAACATTTACAAACACAGTTGTGACTGAAGATGAAAGTGAAAGAGTGCGCTATCCAGTTGAATTTTTGCATTCAAAAATTCAATTGGATCCCGGTGTGGCATGGATGTAGTGTGTTTGTCTTACGGCACTGGCTCTCTCCCTTTCCTGGAACCAGTGACCTTAAATAAGGGACGGGCGACTGCTTATAGACCGTTGAGTTGCTCACGGTGGTCGTTAAACCTTCAGAAAAAAAGGGAAAAAAATCACAGACCTGGACTATGGTCATTACTGAAGTGGTTGAATGAGTTTGTCAATCAAATAAAGTTTACATTTGCTGTTTCATATGAGTTTATTCTTTTCAGAAAAAAACAAAACAAAATAACCGTCGATTCAGACGCGTTTCGTCTAGCTGTTTATGAAAAGTAGAGCAGAGATTCATTACATGAACGCTAAAAAATTCCTTTTGACTATATTAAATAATCGAAAAGACGCAAGATTGTTAATTCTGTAGAAGTAGCGAGCAGGGAAGTGGACTAGAATTGTTGCAAGCGAAAAAACTGATCACCTAACCATTTAGTTGAACAGAAGGAACAGCGCGTTTACCAGGGTTAAAACAGTAGTCAATAGAATTCAGTCTTCATAAAATAATTCCTAAGATTAAGTTTTTGTTTCAATAATACTGCTATTTCTTTTATTCTAGTCCATAAACATAAAGAAAAATTAGGAGAATAAGGTAGCACTTGATAAGATGAACACAAATAAAATAATGCAACGTAACGATGATTAAGAAATTCAACAAAAATATTTTCTGTATGTCTTTCGGATTGGGTCTAGCACATTATATCTTTTATTACCTCAGCTTTGAGAAAGGGGAAAGAAGAAAAGAGATACTAATGTTTTAATAGACAGCGAACCAGATTTTTATACATGTCCCCTAACACACCCCTAACACTCCCAAATTTCTTCAGATATGACACCATAAAACATTTCAACAACACCTATTCGAAGGTGTATTCTACGCACTCACGTGTTTTTTTTTGTTTTTTTTTTTTTTTGGAGGTTTAACGACCACCGTGAGCAACTCAATGGGCTATAAGCAGTCGCCCGTCCCTAATTTAGGGTCACTGGTTCCAGGGAAGGGAAAGAGCCAGTGCCGTAAGACAAGCACAACATCCATGCCTCACCGGGATTTGAACCCGGACCCCTTACAGACGAATGGTCAGAGGCCATCGCTTAGACCACTGCGCCACCGGGGCGGTGCACTCACGTGTCACGTGAGCAAACACACACACACACACACACAATATATTGACAAAAGTCACCGGGCACACGTCTAAAAGCAAATGAACGGATCCGCTGCGTTGTTAAGATGCGCGGTACAGCTGCAAACGGTATAAAAACAAGCCCGCAGCTGACCGCGAGCATATGGCAGTGTGAGGTTGAGTGAAAATGTCGCGGCGGGAGAGAACTGACTTTTAGAAGGGAAAGATTGTTGGGTGTAATATTAGTGGTTGTCCCTAAGAGAAACCGAGAGGCGTTTAAACATACCCAGCACAACTGATCTGGATGTACTGAATAAGTGGTGACACATGGCGTGCCTGAAGCAGCAAAACGTACCGGCAGAAAAAAAAAAAAAAACAGTGATAGAGGACGTCGAAGCCTCAGAAGAGTCGTTACAGCTAATCGACGGAGCACACTGCACAAGACCTCAGTGTACAGGTGAGTAAAAATGCTGGAACCTGCGTATATACACGTGCCAAGAGGTGCTCACGGAAAACTCTAAAATTTTCCGTGACCACAGTTTTCCAGTTTCTAAGAGGTGCACATGGAAAATTCCAAAATTTCAGAAACTTTCCCGCAATTGCTTTCGCATATTAACGGAAAATTCTGTTTTCACTTTTTCCGTATTCATATAACAGAAAAGCTCCGTTAATGAGAATGATCCATGGAATACTTGAGGTTTGATTAACTATTAAATTTATTGTACGATGTTTATGTATTAGACTGTTGACCCCTTAAGCTCCTCCCCATCTCTCTTCAACCCGAAGGTTGGTGGGTAGCATGGGTCATCACCCACAAGATGACTTCCATGGTAGACAATCCTGGTGGGGAATTAAAGTGGTGGGTTCCCATTACCTTCGTACGAGGATCAGGGACAAAGTGTTTCCGGGGCCGACTTCATAGGGAATAATCTACGCCCCTTAGCTATCAAGAATAAATTTTAGATTTAGTAGTTTTGTGAAATAATATATAAAGCAGTACATTTGATCTTTTCTTATAACAATGGAAAGTCATTTTTAGTTTTAAAATATCTCGAGTTCCAAAACATTCTATAACTTCTAAAAATCGCGATGAAAAAGCACGTAATTTGCAATAAGTTCTCCTATAGGAAAATTTAAATTATTAGAAACGTATTCAGAAAAATAATAAACTACCACAGAAAATAAAATGGCTAATTGACCCACATTGATAACAAAAAAAAAAAAAAAAAAAGGAAAAAAAAGAAAAAAAAAAGAAAGAAATTCATCATCGAGCATGAGTTGTATCTTACACGCAAGAGGTCTTAACTAGTGATGTTCACGGATTTCGGATTTTTGGACATCCGGATATTTTACTATCCGAAACCCGGATTTTTATCATTCGAATAGTTCGAACTCCGGATATCCGGATTTTGAACTGCGGTTAATCGGATTTCGAACTTCGGAAGTGCTGTTCACGGATTTCGGATTTCCGGATATTTTATTATCCGAAAACCGGATTTTAGAATTCGAATAGTTCGAACTCCAGATATCCGGATTATGAACTGCTGATATCCGAATTTCGGATATCCGGACTTAGAATACCGAATATTCAAGCATCTCAACAACATGGATCTATCTGGCCATGAATGACAGACCGCATGCCTCATGTTGTTGAAACCTTAACGCAGCAGTTTGTGAACGTGAGGCTTTTTTTTCTTTTTTTTTGTTGTACCATGTCCGTCGTTTGATTAGACAAATTGATCTTTCGTGACATTGATATTGTACTAAGTGAAAGGTTAATAAATAAAATTGCAGTGTTTTATCCTGTAACAAACTCATGTGGCAATCCGGATTTCGGAATTATGACATTTTGGATATTTTGAAATCCGAAATCCGGCTTTCAAAATATCAGGTTTTTGACAGCACTAGCCGGATATCCGGATATCCTGATTTTGAAATTCGGATTTCATGCAGCAATCCGAATTTTGGATTTATGATAGTTCGGATATTTTGAAATCCGAAATCCGGATTTCAAAATATCCGGTTTTTGACAGCACTAGTTTTAACCAGAGTTACTGGCTCAGCTGTATGATACATGATTCAAGCTCAGAAGATCGTTGGTAGTACGGCCAGTCAGAAACCGGCCGAAAAAGTTCGAACTTAAGATTTTGCAAAATTTCAGTAAAATTACTGAAAACCCCAAAACGGATTTTTCTGAAATAAACAGAATTACTGACTTTGGAGATTCTGTCAAAATACGGGTCAGAAAAAAAGGAAACTTTTAAAACACCTACCGGCAACTTAGCTGCATGTTGTTTACAAAAAAAAATTTCCTGTGAATTCACACCACTTACACGGTGGTATCAGAATAATATGACCACCTACCTAATAATGGGAATAACCACCCTTGGCCCGGATGACAGAGGCGAGACGGGGTGGCATGAAAGCAATGAGGACCTGCAAGGTTGCCCATGTGCCCATTCAGACTGAAGCAGAGGCTACAGAGCATGGAGGTCCCGGAGATTACGCAGTTGTGGGTCGGCATGTTGAACCTGTCGATCCAAATAGTCCGACAAGGACAAGTACTATATGGAATTGAGGTCGGGCTATTTGGCCTGCCAAGCGAGAACGGACACGTCGCTGTCGTGTTCCTGGGACCAGTCACGCACCCCCTTAGCGTCATGGTAGGGTGCATTGTCCTGTTGGTAGAACCCATAACCACCAGGGTTAACGTCCAACATGAAGGGATGCATGTAGTCAGCGAAGATGAACAGGTAGCCATTGGCTTTGGGGGACCCGTCCTGTGGTACCAGCGGTCCCAAGTCATACCGGGGAAACATCCACCACACATGCGCACTGCCACCGCCGGCCTGTGCTTGACCGACAAGCGTGTCAGGGTGTTGGTTCTCGTGTGTCTGACGCCGTATGCGCCACATCCCGTCACTTCTGTGAAGTAGGAACCTCGATTCGTCGGAGAAGCCAACCTTTTTCCAGTCTTTCACTGTTGAATGACGGTAGTCCCATCCCATGCGAACGGCAGGCGTCGTTGCCGATGTACCTGCTTTAACATGGGCGCCTTGACGCAGCGTCGACTCCGGAGACCTATGCGTAACAGGGTTCGCTCTACTGTTATCGGGGACACGTATCTAGGTGTCCCAGGGTTCATTTGTGTGGTCAATTGCTACACTGTTGCGCGGCGTCGATTGTCCTTTACCAATCAACGGAGGCGACGTGCTCTTCTAGGGTCGATGACCTTTGTGGTTCCACAGTTATCACGTCGGGAGGTACTCGGTGTGTCAACGGTCCATTCTTGGTACACCCTTTCTACAGCATCTCGAGAACAGCCCACGAAGTCTGCTGCTTCTGAGATGCTTCCATCTTTGGCGCGGTAGCCGATGATCATTCCTTTTTGAACGTCAGACAAAGCACTACCTCAGCTCACTGTCTTCACGTAATGCATTGTGGCTCCCCTGTCCTGGCCGGCCACTTATATCTCCGTGTGGTCGATCTTGTTACGTACACTCTGGGACGCTACGGCCGGGTATACTGTGATTCCGGGAGTGGTCATATGTGACATGCCTGCCCCGCAGGACGCACACGACATAAAGGCAGATAGCAGCAAGAACGAACGTCCGCGTAGCTCAGTTCGTGGATCGATTTGTTCCGGAATAAGAGGACTCGGGTACGATCCCCAGCGTAGAACAAAAATGACGGAGAAATTTACTTCGTTATAATGGCGCCCGAACTTCCCGGATGACCCGGCCGTTAAAGATTTCACAATGGTGTGATGTTCTTTCCACACCGCGAGATAAGAAAAATAAGAGAATCCCTTCTCCAGCGCTTCGAAAAATAAAATGTGTGTGACGTTGCATTCCACACACCAGATTGACTGGGAGTTCTCAAGTGCACGTTCTACAGCGGATGGATGTCTGCAACGATTCATGGTCACAGCTGACCCGTGGGCCATGCCCTCGGCCCTCTTCCGGGAGGGGGAGATGTGACGTGCCTGCCCCGCAGGACGCACACGACATAAAGGCAGATAGCAGCAAGAACGAACGTCTGCCTAGCTAGTTGCTAGAGCGACTTGTTCCGGAATAAGTGGACTCGGGTTCGACTCCCGGCGTGGACCAAAAATGACGGAGAAATTTACTTCGTTATACATATTATTCTGATAGGACTGTGTATTTTTTACAGTGTATTGCAACATTGTTCGTATAGTTCACGACAAAATGGGAAAATTTTTTTATTCGTGGTTGTTTCGCTACTAAAAATGACTTATAACTGCATGCCGTATGTTCTGTTTTCTCCAGAAACAAACGCTTGGACTAAAACTTGTGCACAATTTACACAGTTTCGGAATCTTACAGCTTTGTTATTAAATAAATATCTTCTGAGGTCAATGATTTCATAGCTAATGTGATTCAGTTTGAAAAAAACAAACGATACGATTTTGTGAAAGAAATTATGAAAGAAACACGGGATTACACCAAATAATACAATTTTTAAAGATGACAATCCGTTTTTTGGTGTAAATGTAACAAAGATGGTAAGTCAGATAAAATCCGAAAACTTGAAAATTTCATCGTCCTGGAGCGGGACTCAATTCCGCGTCTCCTCATCAGATAGCACCCGGGTATGCTAACCACTACACCACCCAGAACGACCAAGTCTCAAGTTTCCGATTAATTTGAATAAAACCATCACAGCATTCGCTAGTCGAAGCAACCGACATTCATGTTCAGCTAATCTGGAGGTTAAGAATCCTATCCCGTGATTGCCCGGAGAAGCAGATAAATCATGAAAGAAATACGGGATTACACCAATTTTTCAAATTTTCGGATTTTATCTGACTTACCATCTTTGTTACATTTACACCAAAAAACGGATTATCATCTTCAAAATTTGTATTATGGTGTAATCCCGTATTTCTTTCACGATTTATCTGCTTCTCCGGGCAATCACGGGATAGGATTCTTAACCTCCAGATTCGCTAAACATGAATGCCGGTTGCTTCGACTAGCGAATCCTGTGATGGTTATATTCAAATTAATCGGAAACTTGAGACTTGGTCGTTCTGGGTGGTGTGGTGGTTAGCATACCCGGGCGCTATCTGGGAGACGCGGGTTTGAGTCCCCCTCCAGGACGATGGAATTTTTAAGTTTTCGGATTTTATCTGACTTACTATCCTTGTTACATTTACACCATAAAACGGATTGCCATCTTCAAAATTTGTGATACGATTTTGTTTGAATTTAAGAGAAATATTGAGAATGGAGATTTGTACTTCAGAAGCAAAGAAAAAGAAAGCAAAAGAAAGAAGAAACAAAAATCACAGAAAAAGTAAGAGAAGCAACATAAAATATATCCTACAAAAAAGACAGCTTTAGTGGTTTAAGACATTAAAAAAAAAAGAACATGATACGGTAACAGAATATAATTTAAATGGTAGTTTATTATTATGCTTTATCTTATATATTTCTTATGGCAGAATTATTGTAACACTATCAAAAAGGTCATTAGAGGGAAATATTTTGAGGGTGGGGGGTTAACCAGGTTGAGGGGGGCGTAAGTGTCGGGAATAACTGGGGACCTTTCTGATATTTTCCCGCAAAATGAAAAATTGTTCTTGGTATGTCTATAAATTCTTCCAATTAATTAACGAAAGTAATATACTTTTTAAGTAATACTTTCGTTCACGAAAAAAATATTCAATTTGTTATTAAAACCTAACAAATCGAAGCTTTTCCTTGGTTCCTGAGGGGGCACATGCCCTCCGCGCCCTCCCTCTGGATCCACCCCTGATTCAGCCCAAGAGGCAAAGAAGAAAGGGAGAAGAAATCCGAGGAAATCTTGGGAGAATCACATTTAGGAATGCCAGAAAATAAATAATGAATGTGAAGTACAAGTCTTGTGTGACATGTATGATGCACATGTCTCAATAAAACTCTAGTTGTGTTCCAAGATCGCTGCAAATGGAAACGACTGATGCCTATGCACGTGCAAATGGAGGAAGATTTCACGGTGTATCTAGAAACGAAGGTTTTCAACGAAATGTTTACAGTCATGCGTGAAAACATGTTAATACGCAGAGAAATTTTAATTTGATGGAAGAATTGTTCTTTTTTCTTATGAGCGGCGAATTTTTAAAAGAATAAAAATCAGACATGAAAAAAATGGCAGACGGCACCCAAATCGATAGTTCGAAAATAAAAGAAATCATATTCGGCTGATACGCAGAAATGTAAATGTGAAAAAAAAAAAAATTAAGGAGCAGAAGAAGTATTATCCCAGTGATTTACAGATTATTTTAAAGATGTGTAACAACAATTCTTTTTAATTTCAGTTTGCTGAAAACCAGGGATGAGTATTGGTGATATTAAAATTTGTTTATTGATGTTTACTGAAATGGTACTTCTATACAGAATTAAATCTTCTTCATCTAAACGAATGAAATCTTCACAAGAAAATATTCATTTTAAACTCAAATTAAAAACGGCAGAATATTATTTTATATTTTGCTATTGCAATGAACTTAAAATCCTTACATATAGTTGAGCAAAAGCTTTGTTATATCATTTTACTCTGAAATCTTTTAAGCTTTTGTTCTAAAATATTTTATAACCCTTTAATGACAAAAAAAAAAAATCACATCCTGTAAATTTAAATTAGCCAAAACTTGTATGCCTCCATATTCTTACTCTAAAGAAGTTTAAGATTTATAAAAATGAAAGGAAAATAAAAGAAAAATGTTCAGAATACCGTGTCATAAATTACCCAAATCATCTGTAGCCACAGAATTTTACGACGGTTTTGAATTGCTAGCATTTTTCTGACAAAAAAAAATCTGTTATAGCGAAATTTAAATAAACAAATCTTTTATTGTCTCGGAGTCTTACGGCTGTTTTGAACATGGTTAGCAAAAAGTAACTAAAAACCAGAATTTTCTTCCAAACTGCAATCCTAAATTCGTTAAATCTTGAGTAACTTTAGGATGTTATGAGTTTTCGGTATGGATTGGTACACAACAATATTCAAACAACAGTAATTTGCCTCTGTTTTGAACCTTAAAGCAGTCAAACCATGAATATATAATTTTTGTTTTTCTTTAAATTAGCCAAATACTGCACCGAAAATCGACTCCAAGTCTGCTTTTTAACACGCTTAATTTTCCACAAATGTCAAATAAATGTGGGAAGATTGGACAGAGCTAGCAGAGAGGGAGTTTTTCAGCATCCAATAAGAAGCCCAAGAGCAGGAAGTTAGAATGAGGGTCGGGATAAAATGGCGATGAATCAGAGAGAGAGGAAGAGAAAGAGAAGCCACAGTCAGCCCTCCCTGGCTGAGGCAATTTAGAGAAGCTCAGCTGCTTTTCCATGACACGGCAATCGATACTACAATCGACAACCAGCGTTTCGCGCTGTTCGTTGATTGGTCTAGCGTCTTGCCATGGGTTTCGGGGATGCTGAATCGTGATTGATTCTCCCTCCCTAGCTCTAGAAAGCTGGTTTGCCTCACAGCTTCTTTTTAAGATTCCCACCAGGAAATAACATTTTTTTGTGAACATTGCCATATTTTCAGCTTTTGAATTAATCAAAACAAAATTTATTGTTATTTTTCCAGATATTTTGAATAACAGGCAGCTTCCAAGAATTGCATGGGACTGCTGCTCCGGAAAGAGAGAGAGAGAGAGAGAGAGATAGAGAGATATCTTTTCTTCCCATTCTAGTTTCTCTTGTATTTTGTGAACATTGCCAAATTTTCAGATCTTGAAAAAAATATAATGGTTATTTTTCCAGATATTTTAAAGACCAGGCAGCTTCCAAGAATTGCATGGGACTGCTGCTGTGGGGTGAGAGAGAACTTTTCTTCTCATTCTAGTTTCTCTTGTATTTTGTGAATATTGCCAAATTTTCAGGTTTTGAATTAATTTAATGGTTATTTTTCCAGATATTTTAAAGTATTTTGTGAACATTGCCAAATTTTCAGGTTTTGAATGAATTTAATGGTTATTTTTCCAGATATTTTAAAGACCAGGCAGCATCCAAGAATTACATGGGACTGCTGCTGCTGGAAGAGAGAGGGAGGTAGAGAAATCTTTTCTTCCCATTTTAGTTTCTCTTGTATTTTGTGAAGATTGCCAAATTTTCAGATTTTGAATTAATTTAATGGTTATTTTTCCAGATATTTTAAAGACCAAGCAGCTTCCAAGAATTACACGGGACTGCTGCTGCGGGGAGAGAGAGAGAGAGCAATCCTTTCTTCGCATTCTAGGTTCTCATGTATTTTGTGAACATTGACAAATTTTCAGGTTTTGAATTAATTTAATGGTTATTTTTTCAGATATTTTAAAGACCAGGCAGCTTCCAAGAATTACATGGGACTGCTGTTGCAGGGGGAGGAATGTTTTCTTCCCATTCTAGTTTGTCTTGTACTTTGTGAACATTGCCATATTTTCAGGTTTTGGATGAATTTAATGGTTATTTTTCCAGATATTTTAATGACCAGGCAGCAACCAAGAATTACATGGGACTGCTGCTGCGGGGTGAGAGAGAGAGAGAGATAAATCTTTTCTTCGCATTCTAGTTACTCTTGTATTTTGTGAGCATTGCCAAAATTTCAGGTTTTGAATTAACTTAATGGTTATTTTTCCAGATATTTTAAAGACCAGGCTGCTTCCAAAAATTCCATGGGACTGCTGCTGCGGAGAGAGAGAGAGAGAGAGAGAGAGAGAAATATTTTCTTCCCATTCTAGTTTCTCTTGCATTTTGTGAACATTGCCATATTTTTAGGTTTTGAATGAATTTAATGGTTATTTTTCCAGATATTTTAAAGAACAGGCAGCTTCCAAAAATTACTTGGGACTGCTGCTGCGGGGAGAGAGAGAAAGAGAGAGAGAGAGAGAGAGAGAGAGAGAGAGAGACAGAGAGAGAGAGAGAGAGAGAGAGAGAGAGAGAGAGAGAGAGAGAGAGACAGAGAGAGATCTTTTCTTCCCACTGTAGTTTCTCTAGTATTTTGTGAACATTGCAAATTTTCAGGTTTTGAATTAACTTAATGGTTATTTTTCCAGATATTTTAAAGACCAGGCAGCTTCGAAGAATTACATGGGACTGAATTTTCAGAAACCTTTCCACAATTCCTTTCTTATATTGACGGCAAATTGCCATTTTTAAGATGTTTTAACAGAAAATTCTGAATTTTGAAAAACTTTTTCGCAGTTTCGAATATTAACGGAAAAACTTCGTTCTCGCTTTTTCCGATCCACATGACGAAACATTTTTGGTAATAGGAGAGATTCACGAAAGTACTTAAGGTCTGATTGATTGTTAAATTTCCATAATCTGTCAAAGAATCTGATTTTGAAGTTCTGTAGCGATATCGGATATTGTGGATAGCATTCGCATAAATTTTTGCTGTTGTGGCACAGGATACAATATATCTTCTCCTTTACAGCATTTCGTGCACCAGCTATTATATATTGTGTTACTGTAAGAAACCGGGTACTTAAATTATTGTACAAGCAATGTGTACGATGTCTATGTATCACTCTAAGCAGTCCTTAAGAGAAAAGCTATTACAGCTACCAAGAGTAAGTTTTATATTTATAAGTTTTGTGAAGTAATTATAAAACGGTACATTTCACCTTTTCTTAACGATAATTAAAAGCT
The DNA here is from genome assembly GCA_039090855.1 of Macrothele yani. Lineage (NCBI taxonomy): Eukaryota > Metazoa > Arthropoda > Arachnida > Araneae > Macrothelidae > Macrothele > Macrothele yani. The sequence goes on along the minus strand of CM077005.1, from coordinate 15,329,717 downwards.
ATTTTCAGTTAAAAAAGAGATCTCAAATTTTAAAGCCTTCTATTACTTCGAAAAATCAAAATACTTAATTTGTGATGAGTCTTCCTACACAAAAAGTAAAATTATCACAAACATATTAAAAAATAATAACTACATCACTCGCATTAATGGGGGGAAAATTTATCATCGAGCAGTTAGTTTTACCTTGAACGTGAGTGTTGCTCCGAAGACATTCTGGCTCAGTGGTTACAAAGAGCAGTTACTAACCAAAGGATGTCAGTCAAACCCTCTCTATTCTCTGGCATAAGGGCTGAAATTTTCAGCTTTTCGATTTTGCAAAATTTCTGTCTAAAATACAGAGAAACTTGAAACATATTTCTGAAACAAATGGTATTAATGACTATACGGAAATGCAGAAGTTAAAAAAAACGGGCTCTTTTAAAAACGGAAATTCGTTAAAAGACGGACACTTACCGGCAACTTTGCTGCAAGTTATTTTCAGAAAAAATTTCCATGAATTCACACCATTTATTTTTTACAGTGTTCGACATATCTAGCCATGGTCTCTTCCCAGTACTTGCTCACCCCAGGATAATCTTACTTCCTATGCTCTCTTTGAAACTCAGCTGAACCAATTTAATGGTTGCTTTCATCGATAATTCTATTCTTTATAATGTTTGTGTTAATGATTCTTATTTTTTACATTAACTTTACTTCACTGCAAAACACTAAAAGCTTAGCTCTCGCACACGGAAAAAAAAAAAGCCTTCAATTCAGGAGCCACTTTCTTTGATTTCATTCGTAAATTAGCGAAGAATATTCCCGAGTTAATCTTTTCCGTGAAATGACAGTAAAAAAAAAAAAAAAAACCCCAAAAAAACCTGAATTTTACGAAATTTTCGTACGCGAGGAAAATTCTGAAACCTCTCCGCCGCTCCTTCCGTATTTCAACGGTAAATGGCCGTTTTATATAAGCTTTAACAGAAAATTTTGAATTTTCAGAAACCGTTTTGCAATTCCTTTCGCTTCTCCGGTGGCGCAGTGGTCTAAGCAATGGCTACCGATCATACGTTCGAGTTGGGTCAGGATTCGACTCACGGCGAGGCATGGATGCAAGGCCGGAACAAGGCCTTAAAGACTAAGACATTTGAGTGAGCTCCAGGAATAAAACATCTGAGTGGGCCCCGAGACTAAGACATTTGAGTGGGGCCCGAAGCTAAAACATCTGAGTGGGCCCCAAGACTGAGACATTTGAGTGGGCCCCAAGAATAAAATATCTGAGTGGGCCCCGAGACTAAGACATTTGAGTGGGGCCCGAGGCTAAAACATCTGAGTGGGCCCCAAGACTGAGACATTTGAGTGGGCCCCAAGAAAAAAACATCTGAGCGCCCCCCCAAGAATAAAACATCTGAGTGGGCCCCAAGACTAAAACATGTGAGTGGGCTCCAAGACTGAGACATTTGAGTAGGCCCCAAGAATAAAACATCTGAGTGGGCCCCGAGACTAATACATTTGAGTGGGGCCCGAGGCTAAAACATCTGAGTGCCCCCCCCAAGAATAAAACATCTGAGTGGGCCCCAAGACTAAAACATGTGAGTGGGCTCCAAGACTGAGACATTTGAGTGGGCCCCAAGAATAAAACATCTGAGTGGGCCCCGAGACTAAGACATTTGAGTGGGCCCCGAGGCTAAAACATCTGAGTGGGCCCCAAGAAAAAAACATCTGAGTGCCCCCCAAGAATAAAACATCAGAGTGGGCCCCAAGACTAAAACATGTGAGTGGGCTCCAAGACTGAGACATTTGAGTGGGCCCCAAGAATAAAACATCTGAGTGGGGCCCGAGGCTAAAACATCTGAGTGGGCCCCAAGACTGAGACATCTGAGTGGGCCCCAAGAATAAAACATCTGAGTGCCCCCCAAGAATAAAACATCTGAGTGGGGCCCGAGGCTAAAACATCTGAGTGGGCCCCAAGACTGAGACATTTGAGTGGGCCCCAAGAATAAAACATCTGAGTGGTCTCCCAAGAATAAAACATCTGAGTGGGCCCCAAGAATGAAACATCTGAGTGCCCCCCCAAGAATAAAGCATCTGAGTGGGCCCCAAGACTGAGACATTTGAGTGAGCCCTAAAGCTAAGACATCTAAGTCGGCCCTCAAGGAATTATAACGGGGAATCATTATGAAATCCGTTAAAACACAAAACTGTAGCAATATGTTTCTAATTAATGCGTAGTGCATTCCTCAAATTAATAAATTATCTACAAAGTTTTCATAATAAGTCACTTTATTTTCTATTGCTCTCACGAGAACATGAGAACATTCAAGACAAAATGTGCTCTCACGAGAACATTTTGTCTTGAATTTTTTAATGGTTTTCCACCGTATAACCGTATACTTTTCTTGGTGCATCTATTTTGTTATGCAATGTGAAGCCACAGGGAACTTCGATCATTAACGTTTCCAAGTGCAAATTGGCAGATGTGGGTAGATGGTAGTGAAAAATCTGTAACTGTTTCGGCCGGCCCGCTGCACACAGCGATATTTCTCCCTTTCTCCATCTCTCTCTCTCTCTCTCTCTCTCTCTCTCTCTCTCTAGCTACCCATCTGTCTGTCCATTATTTGCCCAAGCATATCTCCTGGGCCATTGGTCATGGTGGGCCCCAAGGCTATTAATCTAGCACCTATAGACCCTCCCTTAATCCCTCCCCCTGCATGGGTGTTGTGTTTGCCATACGGCACTGGCTCTCTGTCTTCCCTGGTACCAGGGGCCCTAAATCAGGGATGAGCGACTGCTTCTAGCCTACTGTGTTGCTCACGGTAGCCATTAAACCCCCAATCAAAAACAAAAAATCGTTTCGCATATTAACGGAAAACTTCTCACTTTTTACGCATCCACATGACCCAAAATTTCTGGCAATAGGAGAGATTCACGGGAATACTTGAGACTTGATTAACTATTAAGTTTCAATCGTCTGTCGGAGGATCTGATTTTGAAGATAACAAGATCGGATATCATGGATAGCATATCGCATGAAATTTTGGTTCTTGTGGCATCCATTATCCCCCCAACTTTTTTTATTGGGTTGAGGGTTTCACTACCGCCGTGAGCAACTCAGTGGGCTATTAGCAGTCGCCCGTCCCTAATTTAGGGTCACTGGTTCCAGAGAAAGGAGAGAGCCAGTGCCGTAAGGCAAACGATGGTTCTATAACAAGAAATAGAGGCGAAATTTTGACAAGAGTGAAAGATTTCTACTCCAAATTATATGAAAGGGATGATACATGTACTCCAGACATCATGAAAGGTACCAGAGTTCTTCCAGTCCTCCCAGCAGAAGTTGCACATGCAATCCAGAACATGAGGCGGGGGAAAGCTCCAGGAGAAGATGGAATAACTGTAGACATCGTACAAGAAGCAAGTGGAGAAATTGAAACAGTACTCGCCCAAATTTTCACTCGATGCCTTAATGAAGGGAAGATTCCTGAGGATTGGAACAATGCTACAATGATCTTGCTACATAAAAAAGGTGACATTGAGGATCTCAAGAACTACAGACCTATCAGCCTCCTCTCAGTTTTTTATAAAATCTTCACTAAAGTTCTTTCACACCGCTTGAAGGTAACACTGGACATGGCTCAACCGAGAGAACAAGCTGGATTCAGGAGTGGCTACAGCACAATAGATCATATCCACGTATTGAGAGAACTAATTGAAAGAGCGAGGGAATATGAACTTCCATTATGCATGGCTTTTATCGATTATGAAAAAGCCTTTGATTCGGTGAAACCATCAGCAGTTACAACGGCTCTGAAATCCTGCGGTATTGAAGATGCATACATTAATATTATTAATAACATCTATGAAAATGCAAGTGCAAAGATTCGGTTGTTTGAAAATACAACACACATAAAAATTGGAAAGGGAGTGAGACAAGGTGACACCATATCTCCGAAGCTCTTTAATGCCACATTGGAAAATGTCTTTCAATCACTGAACTGGGAAAACAAAGGGATAAAGATTAATGGAGATTATCTAACCCACCTTCGTTTTGCTGATGACGTAGTCATTTTTGCAACTACCCCATCAGAGCTGCAGAGTATGATCCAGGAACTTGCTGACAAGAGTAAAGAAGTGGGATTAAAAATGAACTTTCAGAAGACAAAAGTGATGTTCAATGCTTTTACAAGAAATAAAGATTTATCGATTGATGGAGAAAAACTGGAGATAACAGATACGTATGTTTATCTTGGACAGCAGATATCAAGTGAGGGTCACATTGATGAAGAAATTAATCGGCGTACAAAACTTGCCTGGAGAGCTTTTGGAAGAAACAGCATCATTTTCAAGAGCAATATGCCATTATGTCTTAAAAGAAAAGTGTTTGATCAATGCATCCTTCCAGTGCTTACGTATGGTGCAGAGACGTGGACCTTAACTAAAAGAGACATACAAAGGCTGCAGACAACTCAAAGCAGCATGGAGAGGTGCATGCTTGGTATAACCAGGAGAGATAAGAAGAGGAACTCGTGGATCCGAAAAATGACGAGAGTGGAAGACATCATGATCAGAGTTAAATCCCTGAAATGGCAATGGGCTGGACATACTGCCAGAAGGACAGACCATAGATGGACAGCCGAAATTTTAGATTGGATTCCAAGGGACAGGAAAAGACCCAGAAGAAGACCACATGGGAGATGGGTGGATGAAATTCGAAAATATGCGGGAGTGACATGGAGGAGACTGGCACAAGACAGACCGTTGTGGAGGAAACTTGGGGAGACCTTCGTCCAGCAGTGGATTGATAATGGTTGACAATGATGATGATGATGATGATGATATATAGAAATCGTAGTCAAATTATTTATTTACATTTAATTAATTAATTACTTACATCAAGTTTTTTATACTAAATACAAGTCTTTAATATCATTTTATATGTATATATATACAAATCGTAGTCAAATTATTTACATCATTAATTAAGTACCTACATCTGAATTTTGTAGCATTTGCCGTTAGTCCAACTTGGTAACACAGCTTAATGCTTTCAGGCATTTTTTAAGAACTTTAGAATTTCCAGATTCCCCCTGATATTGCGAATGCGTTCGTCTACTTGTATATGCATCTTCTTCTTCCTTTTTGGACCAAGTTCTCCTAATTCTTTTAATTGTTGTTTGTGCATCACACGTCGAATTTGGAAATTCTAAAGACATTAAAAAATGCCTTTTTAGAGCATTAAACTATGCTACCAAGTTGGATTAAAGCTACAAAATTCAGAAGATGTAAGTATTTAATTAATTAGATATAAATAATTTCACTACGATTTGTATGTATATATATATATAAGTAAAATGATTCGATTAGCAGGGTCGCTTCGCCCACGATAAAATATAACAGGGTCGCTTTGCACACGGTCGCTTCGCGCACGACACCGGTTATAAGCCAGCGCTTAGACCACTGCGTCACCGGAGCGACCTCCCCGATTTTGTGCAACATTTTGTGTTACTGTATGAAACCGAGTACTTAAATTTTCGTACAGGTGATTGTTCGATGCCCTTGTACCAGTTTGTAGAGCCTCAAGACAAAAGCTATTAGCTATCAAGAGCAAATTTCATATTTAAGAGTTATGTGAAATAATACTATAAAACAGTACAGTTTACTTTTTCTTAAAGATAATCGAAAGTCAATGCCAGTTTAATAAAATCTCAATTTCCAAAGGATTCTGCTACTTCGAAAAATCATGATGAAAAAAAAATATTTAGTTTGTGATAACTCCTCGTACGGATTTTTTTATTATTATTATTATTTCCTATTAAATATAATAAGATTTTTTTATTATTTTTTTCCTATTAAAAATAATAAGATTCAGCAGAAAATAAAATAACTAATTCAATCGCATTAATCAGGGGGGGAATTGTCATCTCACAATTAGAGTTCTACCTTGAACGTGACTGCGATTTCTGAGTCTTTCTGCCTCAGTGAATGGTTAGGACGCGCATTTTCTTTTCAGCCAACAAACGACCTCAGATCGAATCCAATCAGTGCAAAAGGCTTCTCTGCTTCACTGAAAAATTCAGGGTACTCGATTTTGCAAAACTGCTGAACAAATACAGAAAAACTAGAAACGGACTTTCCTGAAATAAATGGAATTACTGACTACGGAAAATCTGTGAAAATACGGAAATTAAAAAAAAACAAAAACGGGAACCTTTAAAAACGGAAATTTCGTTAAAAGACGGGTACCTAACAGCAACTTTTGCTTCACGTTATTTTCAGGAATATTCGTAAATTCGCACCACTTATTTTTTACATTGTAGTTAGAAATAAGCAAGACATTCCATTTATTCCCAGGAAAAAATCTTTCGTAACCATTTTTTTGTCTTTGGTTACCTTGTACCACAAAGAAAAACGCGAGAGAGAAGACTCATATAAACATAATTTAAAAATTTAAATGCACTAGATTTTGTGTGGTAAATTCGCAGCTAGAATGTTAATGCGTCGTTAAATTATGACGTCATAAGTGGAAGCATTTATTCCCATACGAAATAATAGTATAGTAGCTACATATACACTGCTGGCCACCCAAAATGCAACACCAAGAAGGACACGAGATAGCAAAGCCAGATTTACTGGACACATAACAACAGATACAAAGATGAAACGATTGAGCTTACAGGCCCGTGCGACTAGCGAAACACGCAGACATCAATAGATCCTGTGGCCCCATGGCTGGCAATAACGGCCGCTACACACCGCGACATCGAACGAAAGAGGCTTTGGATGTGGGCTTGGGGTATGTCGGTCCAGGCTGCTTCCACATGTTGCCACAGTTCATCAGGCGTAGCCGCGGGTGGTGCTTGCCGGGCCACTCGGTTGACGATCAGCGACCAGACGTGTTCGATGGGCGACATATCGGGAGAACAGGCGGGCCACGGCAGCAGTGACACCTGGTAGGCCGTGAAGAATTGTTGCACGATGAGTGCCACCTGCGGGCGCGCATTGTCCTGTTGAAACGTGGCCGCTGGTAGGTAAGGGAGGACTACAGGCTTCAAAACGTCGGAGATGTAGCGGTGGCTGTTGAGTGTACCGGCGATGCGTACCAGAGGGGTGCGGGTGTCATATCCAATTGCGCCCCAAACCATAACGCCAGGTGACGGACCGGTATGGCGATGCATAATGCAGGCGTCATACAGTCTCTCGCCGCGGTGCCGCCACACGCGGATCCGACCATCGTGCTGTTGCAAGCAGAAGCGGGATTCGTCGGAGAAGACAATGTCGTGCTATTCCGTAGTCCAGGTGCGGTGTTCAACGGCCCACTGCTGCCGCACTCGCCGGTGGTGTAACGTCAATGGTAATCGGAGCAATGAGCGCCGTGCGACAAGTCCCCGCTCTTGCAGACGACGTCGAACGGTACGTGCTGACACAGGTTATTGCGCAATACACCCTAATTCCTGCGCTAACGTTCGTGATGTGGCGGGGCGAGCCGTCAATGCCCGCCGCACTACATGCCGGTCCTCTCGTTCGGTGGTATGCCGCGGCTGTGGAAATCGCTCACTTCGATCCGTCCGTCCCTCCTGCACCCACCGAATCCATACTCCAATCACTGTGGCTGGATGCCGTCCCATACGTGCGCCAATGTCTCGGTACGATAAACCGCTGTCGCGATAAGCCACTATTCGTCCTCTGTCGAACTCCGAAACGTGCTTGAATGACTGCCGTATTCTGCAACGAGGCATCAAGAAGCTTCCCACGCACAGGTCCGGCAGCACAACACACTTCCACAACTTACACCCCGCCTTCTGTGCACCCTTCTTATAGTGCTTCTCGGTGACGTGCCGGGCGCACATGATTTGCATATGCCCTGCAATGCTAATCGTTTGCATGTCCTCTCGCGGGCGACGCATGCTGTGAATTTCAGGACAATCGGGTGCTTCCTCCTTGGTGTTGCATTTTGGGTGGCCAGCAGTGTAGTTTCTTGTGAGATAATTCCTTTTCCCCACTTTAAAAAAAAAACATTTCATAGTTTCATTTGCTTTGACATCTGTTAACAAGATAGTTTCATTTGCTTTGACATCTGTTAACAAGAAGAGGCGTCGTGGAAGACTCCATTTGGAATCGGATATACACTGAAGTGCCAGAAAAACTGGTACAGACGAGCTTATGCAAAATACATAGCAACGTCACCTATGCGCGTACTCGGTTGCGTCCGCCAGTGCGTATATAAGGCGATAGACATCCTTGCCAGCTGTCAGAGCTGTTTTCGGCATGAGAATGACAAGTAATAACGATTGAAGCGATTTTCAACGTGGTGTCATAGTTGGCGCTCGTGAGACGAGCCATAGTATTTCGTAGGTAGAAACGAAGTTCGGATTTTCACGGACGACCATTGCAAGGGTGTACCGTGACTACAAGAATTCCGGCAAAACCTCCAACCTACGATACCAGTGTGGCCGTAAAAAGACATTGGTGAACGTGACCATCGTCGGCTGTCAAGAATCGTTTCACGCGATATAGGCGTGCAACACTCTCGCAGGTATAATGGGAATTCAATGCTGGAGCCTCAACAAGCATCAGCGTCCGGACTGTGCAACGTACCCTGCACGATATGGGCTTTGGGAACCGACTCGAGTCCATTTGATGGGTGCAAGACACAGAACTATGCGCCTCGCTTGGGCACGGCAACACTACCACTGGACACTTGATGACTGGAAACAAGTAGCCTGGTCTGACGAGTCGCGTTCCCAACTGTATCGGGCAGATCGAAGGATTTGTGTGTGGCGCAAACCCCATGAAGCCATGGATCCCGCCCGTCAACAGGAAACTGTACCGGCTGGGGGGGGGTCCATAATGGTATGGGTTGTGTTTAGCTGGACTTCACTGGGACCCATGTTACGTCTACAAACGTCTGTGACCGGCCACGCTATGTGTGCATTCTTTCTGACGAGGTACACCCGTTCATGACCTGTATTCATGCTGATGGGTTGGGCCTGTTCCAACAGAACAATGCACCTCCACACAAGTATAGGGACGCCACATTATGGTTAGAGGAGCATTCATCTGAGTTTGGGGTGTTGCCATTCCCACCTAAGTCCCCAGATCTGAACGTGATAGAACACATTTGGGATGCTAAGCAACGCGCTATCGAACACAGGAATCCGAGACCTCGGAATACACCCGAATTGTGGAACGCTCTGCAGGAAGTATGGTGTGTATTGTCTACAGCATATTTCCAGAAGCTAGTGGAGTCCATGCCCCGTTGTATTTCTGCTGTCCTGCGCTCCCGTGGGGGACCTACCAAGTCTTAGACTGGTGTACCAGTTTTTCAGGCACTTCAGTGTAGTCAGAAATGAGCAACATAATTCATTTATTCCCAGCAAAGAAATATTTTCCGGTGGTTACAAAACATATTTTTAGGTTCTGTATCTCCGTTGCGCTGGAATTTCTCGTATGATTCCACGCAGTTTCGGAATATATTTTGAATTTGAGACAAAGTACTTAGTAGTTTGCAATTTGGTCTTGCTTTCACAAAAAAAAAAAAAAAAAAAAAACCGTTCTAAAATTTTGTAAAATCTCCTAAACCCTCGTGACAAATCTTATGATATGAAAGCATACACTTTTCACATGTAGAAAAGTTCCTTGCAGTTCAATGTTCACGCCTTTTTTTTTTTTTTTTTTTTGTTTTTGTTTCAAAGTTTAAGGACCTTAAGACGTATCCAATTTGGAAAACGAAGAGAGCCAGTGTCCTAAGATACACACCCCATCCAACTGGAAGGAGTGTGTGTGTCTTTATCTTGCAATGATTAAACATATGAAACACGTCACTGCCACGTAATTGATAGGCTGGTGACAACTGCGTCGACAACCGGCGGCACATGCGATTTAAGGATATCAGTGACCAGCTGCTAACGAAAGCAGTCTTTTTTCGCTCTGCCAATTTCGCTCAATGGTAATTTTCTGATCTTAATGTAAATCAACTGTTGCTTTCATTTATTATGCTTAATTTATTTCATATTTCCGAATGAAAGCAAGCGCTATTTTTGGTTTCTGATTACAATCATACCCTAGAAGAAATCAGCAAACCTTAATACACGCTGCAAGCATCATTCTCATTTGATACACATGTGTGATCTTGTTTGTTTTTTTCTTTTTTCTTTCACTTTTGCGCGTTTGTTTCTCGGAAGGAAGTATTTTGGACGGGTCTGATCGTAAAAAAAAAAACAAAAAAAACTTACGGAATTCAACATTTTTCTGAAAAAAATAATGCGGAAGTTCTCCATTTTCTCTTCCTTTTAATATTTACCGAAACATTAAAAATTAATTACAGAATTCTGGAACACTAAAACCTATTTGTTCTAGCCTGTTTTTATACTCAAGATCGACTTGTTTATGAATGAATGTAAGAAAATCGAAAAATTTCACGAATTCGACTTATCTATAAATGAACATAAAAAAAAAAATTGAAAAAAATTACCCATTCGACTTATATGCTGAAAAATACGGTAATATTTTTATGGTAATTCCAGTGTAAGCTCGGTTCTACGTTTTTGAGGGGGATCGTTTTAAAAAACGTATAAATGTAAAAAATGTAGAAAAAGAATTTCAGGCTGTTAAATACTATTGTAAAACTTTGAATGCCTCTAAAAAAATCGTAATTTTATATTACGTTAATTCATAATGTAAGACATACTCGTACATACGTCAATATTTTTTTGCTACCTTAAGCTTGTGTCCATCTTCAATTTTGTATAAGATTTTTTATACTAATTTCATTAAAAAAACGTGATTAAGAAATTCTGTATGATTTAATATTTTCCATTACGAAAGAACAAACTGAATAGTAAATCCGAATACGAATTTGTTTTATATTCAATATTCCTATTACACATTCTTTTCTTTTAAGCATCTACCTTTTGAAAGCAATTTGCCCATTAGTTAATTTATTATTAGTTCCGAGTAAAATATTCACTGATGTTTGTTTGTTTAAAATTTCTTAAATTCAGAGAATATAGAGAACTGTGAACATTATTTAGTAAATTTTAGAGGCACCGTCTATTTCGTGCGTGCTAAAAGAAACGCCCGCACCACATCAAAAGAAATTACAGCTTTCTTAAAAGTTGGTAATGCTTTTTATCCAGAGCGTGAAATGAGAAACAATTTTTCCCCCAATCGAAAGTAAGCAACAAATCCTTCGACTTTGGCTGTACCAAGAAGGAATTCAGTAAAGCTATCTTGATTCTTTCAAAGAGGTAACCTATCGGATTCCGTATAAAATAACCAAATAACCGTGTAATTTTGATAAACTGAAATTCAAAATTTAACGTCTTATTGTACAATATACAATACAGTACAAATATTTATTGCACACATTTAAAACTTACAGTTATATGAAAATGCAATACACCAGGAGGAATCTGAACACATTGGTTGTAAGGCGATTCCCCCTATCAGATGTAAGAAAAAGAATAAAACACATGGCATATATGAAAGCAAGTAAGATGGTTATAACAGAAGCACCCCTGTTAGCAGCATGCTTGGAACTACCATTTAATGATAGGGTTGAGATTCGTTATGGAGATCAGGGTGATTTACAATGTAATTTCGCAGAGTCAAGGAAAACTTTTTGATATTTTCCAGGGATCTGATGCTCTCTGGGAGATTATTCCATAGGATAATGGCTTTGTACAGTATGCTATTTAAACCATAATTAAGTCTAACACACGGCTGACATAATTTGTTGTTAGCAACAGATCTACTGAAGAAAGAATAATCTAGATATTTGATGTCAGATTGAAAAATCGGCAGTTTAAGATGCATTATTTTAAAAAAACATGATACCTAGTTTCAAGGTAAAAATTTCATGAATTTTTAGAATATTTAGTTTTAGAAATATTGGTTTTGAATGATACATGTAATCTGTGTTCAGCATATAGCGAACAGATTTCTTCTGTAATTTGAGCAAGCATAACTTATTGTTTGCACTTATATTTGAATACCAAGATTGCAGACAATAGGAGAGATGGGTATTAATAAAAGCATAGTAAAATGTTTTTAGGACATTGATAGGGAAGAGGTGCTTAATTTTACCAAGCAGGCCAACCTGTAAGGAAACTTTTTTAAAACAAACTGAACATGCGTATTGCAATTAAAGAATTCATCAAACCAAACACCAAGATACTGAACTTTGTCCACAATTTTAAGGGGAAGATCATTAATCCTGACTGGAAATTTATTTATGTCCTCTCTTTTATGAACGTTTCGGAAATATACGGCGTTGGTTTTTAGAATATTAAGTGATAATTTGTTAGAGTATAACCAATGAGATAAATTTGATAGATCATTGTTGATCATTATCTGTAACTTATGCAAATCATGTCATTTTTCATAATTTTTTATAAAGTGTGTATAAATGAATTATGTATAACCGAATTGAGAAAAAGAAAAAAGCGATGTAAACTACAGTAAAATATCTGATTCCCTGCAGAATTACGTGTAAATGTGAAAAACATATAACTGGGAAACGTATCACCGAAATTCCACTGTTTTTGATTTAAATTGAATCGCTTTTTGTAAAGATGTTATTCATCAGTGGTGTAGAATAAATTTGAAATACGTGGAGGTAATGCAAATAGACGATGACATCGCTCTGTCCACGTTATTTAATAATCAACGCGCAGCAACTGAAAAATTGTTCATCAGAAACCGCTGGGATCGAAATAAATAAATAAATTGTTTATTAAACAACGTCGACAGAGCAATGTCATCGTCTATTTGCATCAGTGGTGTAGCCAAAAATTTCTTAGGGAGGTGTCCATGAATTTAGTTTATCGGTGAAAGCCTCCTGGAAAAAAATACTCCAAATGGGAACAAGTCCAAAATCTGTAGAAGTCAAAAAACGAAAAAAAAAAAAAAAAACACATTACCGAGAGATAACTTTTTTAAATGTATACCTCCTTGGCCACCACCAACCACCGCCTTTGCCATTCATGTTGATGATTGCTTTTTTTTTGTTGTTGTTGTCTGGAAATATAGTTTAATGCCCTAATTTTTCAGTAGGGCATTACATCTAGGGTATTCCGGTCACACTGGAACAAACACAGCACCCATGCCTTGTTGCGTGACTCCAGACCCTCCACGACAACTATAGCGCACCTTTGTACGGAAAAAATGTGCCAGAAATCTATAAGTTTTAAATGTAAGGGTTGAGATATTTCATATTCCTTGTGATGCAGCTAAATGATTTCATTGACCATCTTACAGTACGGAAAAACAACGGCATTTATTATTTGCCATATGGGGTTACATAAACCCCGAGAAAGTGTTGGAAGTGAAGGAAATTGAGCGGCTACAGTCCAATAAAACAACACTTCACGGAATGAAGTTGTAATTCGCAACGCATTCGCTCCGCTGCTGCAAGAATCGAAAGCGTAGAGGAACGAACGGAAAGGTGACAAATGTGAAATAAATATTCTGAAGTACTCTCAACAAAAGATTCAAGATCGAGAAGAAAAGAGCAAGAGGACAGAAAATTTCTTCTCCAAGTCCGTACAAAAAATAGTTGTAAAGCAAAGTCTTCCCGCAGTGAATTTTCTCCAGCTGTTGAAAAGAACCGTTCGCAGTGAAAACACCCATTAAACTCCGCCATTACAGCGGAACTTCGTTTGAGAGTACACTAACGGTAACCACTTCCTAGAAAAGAGAAAGCTGGAAAGGGGAGAAAATTTTCGGGGGACCACAGAACAGTGAACCGATAGGGGTCGGCCGTAACCACTGACCCCTGGCTCACCCCACGGACGAAAACGCGTGCCAGTCAGAAAAGATTCCCAGTTAAGGGGTTGGATAGTTGTAAAAAAAGACGGGGGGCAGACGAGCAGACAGCGTTTGGCAGATGTTGGGGTTAGAGAGTATTAAAAGTGGCACCGCCGGCGAAAGGACGTATTTACTCTTTGCCTTTCACTTCAATTGTGTTCGACCGTTTCATTATTTTCTCAGCTCTGATTCTTTTTCGGACTCGTTATTGTTGATTTCTGGGGAGTTATAGACCATCACATCTGTCTACGTATTTTTTCGGAACTTCAAGCAGCTTGGTTAAACAGTAAATAATTCGCCACCTCTGCAGTAAATAAGATCCACGAAAACATATCGTGAAAAGTACGGAAACTTTTTTTTAAACAGCGTACCGGAAGCAAGTTCTCGAATTCACTGCGGATTCGTGTTTTGGTAAAAAAAAAAAAAAATCTACGGATCAACGTTAATTTAGGGTATCATAAAATCTTACTTACTCTCTTTCCTTTGAAAGTTCGCCGTTCGTACGTACGGTTTGATTACGATTATTTTAGGGTTTGTATTCTGAGGATATTTTTAAAGTGTCTACTCAATAATTCTCCGGAAATTAATAATCCCTGAAAAATTTCTTCCTAAAATCTCGTTTATAACGTCTTCCAAGGGGCCGTGATACTTAAACGTCATCACCCCCCTGGCGGTGGGAAGTTTACACCTGTACGAAAAAAAACAAAAACACACGCAAAAAAGAAAAAAAGAAAAAAATCGAGGCACCTCAAACTGGCATCCAAACGGTTACTTAATTCGTTTTTTTTTTTTTCTTTTATTACTATTGGTGGGCTAATTTAAATAATTTAAAGGACTTGAAACGAAATGGTAAAGGAATGGTTTACACCCTACTAGATGTCTGCACGGTCCTTAATTTGGAAAGCCCGGCCCGGCCCGTAAAATTTCAACAATTACTAAAACACGAATTTGACACCTGGTACACTCGGTCATTTGACTCTTGAAGAGTTTTCATTTTCTTAATTGCTACACGTTTCCTATTACAATAAACGTTAATGCGGGATATTTCTGTGACTCTGTATAAGTCACGTGACGTCTGGGGGGGGGGCTTGTATTCGAAAATATTGGATGTAAACGACAATTTTTATGCCTTTCAAATTTTCTGGGTTTTCAAATTATCATTGCCTACCGTCGCACCCGGAATATCCTTGGGGAAAGGAGAGGTGGGGTGGGGGTTAATTCGAAAAGAACGAAATATCCAGAATTATGAGTCCGATCGTTCTACTTTGCATTGTCTACTAGCACATATTCTTCGGAAGCGATTTCTTCGCGAAAATTTACGCTTTCTTAAACTCCGTAACAATCATCATCATCATCATTGTCAACCATTATCAATCCACTGCTGGACGAAGGTCTCCCCAAGTTTCCTCCACAACGGTCTGTCTTGTGCCAGTCTCCTCCATGTCACTCCCGCATACTTTCGAATTCCATCCACCCATCTTCCATGTGGTCTTCTTCTGGGTCTTTTCCTGTCCCTTGGAATTCAATCTAAAATTTCGGCTGTCCATCGATGGTCTGTCCTTCTGGCAGTATGCCCAGCCCATTGCCATTTCAGGGATTTAACTCTGATCATGATGTCTTCCACTCTTGTCATTTTTCAGATCCACGAGTTCCTCTTCTTATCTCTCCTGGTTACACCAAGCATGCACCTCTCCATGCTACTTTGAGTTGTCTGCAGCCTTTGTATGTATCTTTTAGTTAAGGTCCACGTCTCTGCACCATACGTAAGCACTGGAAGGATGCATTGATCAAACACTTTTCTTTTAAGACATAATGACATATTGCTCTTGAAAATTATGCTCTTTCTTCCAAAAGCTCTTCAGGCAAGTTTTGTACGCCGATTAATTTGTTCATCAATGAGACCCGCACTTGATATCTGCTGTCCAAGATAAACGTACGTGTCTGTTATCTCCAGCTTTTCTCCATCAATCGATAAATCTTCATTTCTTGTAAAAGCATTGAACATCACTTTTGTCTTCTGAAAGTTCATTTTTAATCCCACTTCTTTACTCTTGTCAGCAAGTTCCTGGATCATACTCTGCAGCTCTGATGGTGTAGGTGCAAAAATGACTACGTCATCAGCAAAACGAAGGTGGGTTAGATAATCTCCATTAATCTTTATCCCTTTGTTTTCCCAGTTCAGTGATTGAAAGACATTTTCCAATGTGGCATTAAAGAGCTTCGGAGATATGGTGTCACCTTGTCTCACTCCCTTTCCGAATTATATGTGTGTTGTATTTTCAAACAACCGAATCTTTGCACTTGCATTTTCATAGATGTTATTAATAATATTAATGTATGCATCTTCAATACCACAGGATTTCAGAGCCATTGTAACTGCTGATGGTTTCACTGAATCAAAGGCTTTTTCATAATCGATAAAAGCCATGCACAATGGAAGTTCATATTCCCTCGCTCTTTCAATTAGTTCTCTCAGTACGTGGATATGATCTATAGTGCGGTAGCCACTCCTGAATCCAGCTTGTTCTCTCGGTTGAGCCATGTCCAGTGTTACCTTCAAGAGGCGTGAAAGAACTTTAGTGAAGATTTTATAAACCACTGATAGGAGGCTGATAAGTCGGTAGTTCCCGAGATCCTCAATGTCACCTTTTTTATGTAGCAAGATCATTGTAGCGTTGTTCCAGTCCTCAGGAATCTTTCCTTCATTAAGGCATCGAGTGAAAATTTGGGCGAGTACTGTTTCGATTTCTCCACTTGCTTCTTGTATGATGTCTACAGTAATTCCATCTTCTCCTGGAGCTTTTCCCCGCTTCATGTTCTTGATTGCATGTGCAACTTCTGCTGGGAGGACTGGAAGAACTCTGGTACTGGTACCTTTCATGATGTCTGGAGTACATGCATCATCCCTTTCATATAATTTGGAGTAGAAATCTTTCACTGTTGTCAAAATTTCACCTCTATTTCTTGTTACAGAACCATCTTCTTTTCTCAGTGCCATACTCTTTTTCTTCCCTTACTGAGATGTCCCTTTGCTATCTTTAGGCTTTGGTTGTTTTCAATTGCTTTCCTTACTAGTTCACAGTTGAATTTCCTTACGTCTTCAGTGATACTTTTTCGTACTGTCTTGCATAGCTCTATATACTCCACTTTGGAAGTCACATCTTCTTTAGTTGTCCTCATCTCTCTTCTTTTTTGCATCAACATTTTGGTTTTTCCTGATAATTTGTTCACATGCAACTTTTTCTTAGACCCAGCTAATTTTGATAAGAGCTTTGGTTACTTTTCTGTTAACTTCAGAAATATCCACTTCTTCTGATGTTAGGTCTTCTAAAGCAGCGAATCTGTTCTTCAGTTCCAACTTGAAGGTATTAGGGTGTTTTTTAAGGTTGGTTATGTCAATACATTTTGTTTGTCATATGAGCTTGACACGTTCGAGTTTAGTGTTGAGGTGCATCTTACATTTCACCAATCTATGGTCACTACTTGTGTTGAACTTGTTTAGCACACTGCAGTCATCTATGACAAATTTTTTGTTACCCATAATAAAATCAATTTCACTTGTCGTCCCATTTGGATGTCTCCATTCTCCTGTGGCTTTTTCTTGAAAAAGGAGTTCAAGATGAAAACCCCTTCTGCCTCTGCAAACTCAACGAGAGTATTTCCACGCTGGTTTCTGTTGCCGTGACCGAATTTACCTACTGAAGTTTCATTCTGTTGCCGTTGCCCTATTTTTGCATTGAAATCTCCCATAATTATCTTCAAGTGCTGCTTACCTTTATTATTTAGATGACGAATTTCCTCATAAAATTCTTCAATTTCTTCTTCAGGATGACTTGTGAAGTTTGAATAATCTGAGCCTGGTATCTTCTCGAGAGTTGGATAACGAGTCGTGCAACTCTGTCAGAGGAACTTTCAACTTCTACAACTTTATCCTTCAGTTTCTTGTTTATTATAAATCCAACACCACTAGTTCTGCCAGTATCTGTCCCACGATAGTAGAAGAGATGTCCACTTTTCAGTTCAATGAGATCTTCTCCTTATCTCACTTAGCCCGACGATGTCCCACTTGATCCTTTGTAGTTCCTCTTCCAATTCAAGAAGCTTTGAATCAGAAGATAGGGAGCGTCCATTATATGTAGCTAAGGTCAGCATCAGATGCCAGCCTAGTCCGGTCCTCCGGGGATTCTTAGCACCTTCTGCCTTCATGTCGCACTGGCCGCTACCTTGGCCAGGTACATTCCAGCTGCCGGAGACTGAGGGCCAAGGTTTAAGTTGTGGAGTCATTTTGGAGGGGTTTGGCCATAACTCACCACGCTGGCCAAGCGGGTTGGTGAGCTGACCCACTCCAATTGTTTTGTAGGAGGGGAGGATGTCGTAAAACTTGTATTTTTTCCAATAGCGGAAATTATTCAATCTTATCTTGCTGCTGAATGTTGTGAGATTTCCAAAGGAGAAAGACACCGTACAGCGATTGTTTTGCTCGTAAAAAAAAAAAAAAAAAAAAAAAAAAAAGCCCTGCTCGGCCCGTTTCTGTTGTACATTAAATATTGAAGGCCCGGACCGGCCCGTTTTCCCAACTTAGAAATGAGCAAAGGCCAGACCTGGCCCGTGCAGACCTCTACACCCTACATTTTGTAGTAACACTGTGATGATTCCTAAATAATCAGAAACACTCTTGCAGTATGGTGAGGATATTGTATTTTGCTCCACCCCAGGGTGAAATCCGTTGTGCATTACTGGGTTAAAGCAAAGGTATAACATTTTTACATCTTTAATCACTTGTATTTGTAGGTTTCTTAGAATTTGCATTTGCGGTATAAGAGCATAAGAAATTTTTTTTACGCTTTTTAAAATTTGTACATATTTTATTGAATAATTGTATATATAAATAACAAAAATGTGGTTATGCACTGAGTGGCCACTTTAATATGACCACCTGACAGTTTTAAGCAAATGAACTATGGCTGCACACTGTTGCCGCCAGAGGGCGAGGCTAGTATAAAAAGGGAAAGCTTAGTGCTTGCGACAGTAGTAGAAGTGATTTTGGGGTGACGAGATGGGTAAAAAATCCGATTTCAGCAAAAAAACTGGGTCTCTACGTGCAACGTGTGGTCGTCATCGACTAGTGACTGCTCGGGCGAAATGGAGAGTGTCCAGACTGGTAACAGACAACAGAAGGGCAACAGCGCAGCAAATTACAGACCATCTTAATCAAGGATGCCCTCAAATGATCTCTGCACGCACTGTTCGCCGTACACTGCATCGGATGGGATATGGCAGCCGAAGGCCTGTTCGAACACCTTTGCTGTCTGCAGTTGACAAGAGAAAACGTCTCCAGTTCGCACAGGAGCACCAGGATTGGACAGTTGATAATTGGAAACAAACCATGTGGTCGGATGAATGACGCTTTCAGTTGCACCATGCTGATGGCCGAGTGAGAATTTGGAGGAAACAGCACGAAAGCATGGACCCCAAATGCATTGCAACAACCCTTCAAGCTGGTGGATGCAAAGTTATGGTTTAGGGAATGTTTTCCTGGCATGCTTTGGCCCCTTTAATTCGTGCTGATCAATGTCTGACTGGCACATCATATCAAAACATCGTTGCGGACCAAGTGCATCCCCTCATGTGGATGGTTTATCCCAATGGCGATGGCTACTTTCAACAAGATAATGCGTCCTGCCATACTGCTCGTATTGTACAGGATTGGTTTCAGGAACATGCCGGTGAGTTTACTTTGCTTAGGTGGCCCCCACAATCTTACACTCCTGGAAAGAGCTATTTCTGACGCATGGTCTCAGATTCCACAAACCACCTGTCAAAATCTCGTGGAGTCCATGCCACGAAGAATCGACGCAGTATTAAAGCCAAAAGGTGGCACAACGAAGTACTGAGGGGGTGGTCATAATGAAGGGACCACTCAGTGTATATATATAATCAGTCAACAAGTTTCAGCCCACTCAAAATTCGTAATTAACCCCCCCCATCTTCATACGGAAAAAAACTCTTTGAATGCAACGCTGTCACCGAATGTGATTATAACCTGTGCTAACTTAGATAAGAATAAACTTTCTGATCTATGTACTCCCAATTAAACTGATAGAAGTTTGTGAGAAAAAACAAAACAAAATATACTTACATATTCGTGTACCTTTTCTTAATGTGATACATCACCGAAACTGCATGCACAGCACACTAATAATTTCTTGCAGATAAAGGGAAACATTGCTAAACTAATTTTTAGAGACAATCATACTTTGATAGCCCTATTTTTTATGACGGCGTGGAGAATTTTTTAAATTTGTTTGCTTTTTTTTTTCAATTTGCGCATTGAAGATTGTCTTCGATAGCAGCGTGTTTTCCCGACATTTCGGCATAATCTTTTGTTTGTAGAATATCGAAATTATTTTTCAAACCTCTAAGTCATGTTTTTCCCTTGGACATAATCCCAGCTTCTTCATCCTCACCTTTGCTAGAGTTGTTTTAGTTACGACTGTTAATTTCTAGGACAATTTTCAAATTCCATCTGTGCATTTTTTAATACTAATATCTTGGGTGATGGCTAACTCCATATCTGCAGATCACAAAATTTCCATCTTCCTGAAAAATTTACCTAAATGTTGCACAAAAGAACTTTCAGAAAATCTGCTCAGGTTTTTCTTGAATGCTGGGTCGTCTCCTGTAGTTGTAGCTTCCTGTTCCAAAGTAGCGTACAGTACAGTGCAGAAACAGTTACTTGTTGCTTTTTCTTTCATGTGTGTCCACGCGTTGCTTAAAAAAATGGGTCGCAAAGTTGCAACCCAATTTTTTTTTTTTTAATCATGGCTTTCTCTTCTTTCTTTCCTTTTTTTTTTTTTTTTTTCAGGTTAAATGATGACCACCATGAGCACTCAGTGGTCTAAAAGCAGTAGCCCGTCCCTAATTTAGGAATACTGATTCTAGGAAAGAGAGTGAGCCAGTGCCGTAAGACAAACACAACAACCATGCCACACCGGGATTGATTCGAACGCAGAGCTGATAAATGATCAGAAGCAAGCGCTTAGACCACTTATAACAAAGTAAATTGCTCCGTCATTTTTGGTCTACGCCGGGATTCGAACCCGAGGCCGCTTATTCCGGAACAAGTCGCTCTACCAACTGAGCTACGCAGACGTTTATTCTGATTCCTATCTGCCTTTATGTCGTGTGCGTCCTGCTGGCAGGTACGTCACATCTCCCCCCCCCCCCGAAAGAGGGCCGGGAGCATGGCGCACGGGTCAGCCGTGACCATGAATCGTTGCAGGCAGCCATCCACTGTAGAACGTGCACTTGAGAACTCCCAGTCAATCTGCTGTGTGGAATGCAACATCACACATTTTTATTTTTCGAAGCGCTGGAGAAGGAATTCTCTGATTTTTCCTGTCTCGCGGTGTGGAAATAACATCACACCAATGATATCCGGATGACCCGGCCGTGATGATGGAAATAACATCACGGCCGGGTCATCCGGATAGTTCGGGCGCCATTATAACGAAGTAAATTTCTCCGTCATTTTTGGTCTACGCCGGGATTCGAACCCAAGGTCGCTTATTCCGGAACAAGTCGCTCTACCAACTGAGCTACGCAGACGATTATTCTGATTCCTATCTGCCTTTATGTCGCGTGCGTCCTGCTGGCAGGTACGTCACACACTGCACCACTGGGAAGGCCAGCACGACTGTTAAAAAAAAAAAAAGACAGGCTTATATACACTCTTTCCCCAAATTAAGGATCAATGACAAAAACTAAATTTCGGACTCGCAAGTCTTTGGTTGGCAGTAAAAACATTCTGACGTCATCGAAACACAAAAGAGGAAGCTATGTGAGAGTGTTTGGTCATATGCAATTGTCAGAAATCACGTGACAGCTGTGTACTGCCGATCGGCGATAACAGTTGAAGGGTGAATGGGAAGAAGTCGTTTGTTTTGTAGGTGTTAAAGGGAGGATCTGCCTTTTTTTTACGCTTTCCAACCGTAGGTTGAAGAAGCGTATATGCTCCAGCTTTGTGCGTCTGCTTGTCGCTTGATAACTCGCGTAAAAATGGTTCGATTTCGATGAAATTTTAGTATGTGGTAGGGAATAACTTGAGAATTAACCCTGTTGAAAATGGCCGAAATGGAGTCAAAGGTCAGGACATAGGAGCAGGATCCATTCCATTGCCCTTATGCGTCATAACTTACGTAACAATGCTTCTATTGCGACAAAACTTTATCATGTTGTTCCGGAGATATACTGAATAGGTTCTGTTGAATAACATTGAAATGGGGCCAAAGGTCAGGGCACAAGAGCTAGATTTATTCAATAGCCATTATCCTCAAAATGTTTCGATTGTGACGAAATACAATACGTTGTTCCGTAACGACTTTGTAAGCAGTTCCTCCAAAAATGATTTTTGTCAAAAATTGCGGGTAGTGCGCATGCGTGAGATTCGTTAGCCATTATTTTCGCACGATAACTTCCGTGAAAATTGCCCGATTTAGATGGAATTTTTATTTATAAAACGACTTATGTGTGGTAGCTCTTGATAATAGAAATAGGTAACACGGGCACAAAGAGATTTAATTTCGATATATGTGAACCTCAAACGTTATACCTTAGTTTAGTCCCCTCAAAACCAAGGCATTTCCCTATGTTTTCTGGTATGTTGGAAAGCGTATCATAATCAATGCATTTCATGATTTTACTAACTTGTTGTTGTTATGGCGAATTGTAGCACAACAAAAAAGAACTCATCTGGATGATTATGCCCGTGAGCGAATTGTTTGTAAACTGGAAGAAGGGTGGGCAACGAGAGGCGTAGCGATGGAGTTTGGAATTGCCCGTAACGTAGTATCACGGGTACGGAAACAATTTTCTGAGCATGGAATAGCTATCAGAAGGTTCAGTAGCGGTCGACCACGCAAAACTTCTCCATCATAAGATCGTTATCTTGTTTTAACGGCTGCAAGATCTCGTCGAATAACTGCTGGCAATTTAGCAAAACATCTGGAATCAAGCACGGGTACCAAAATATCACTTCAAACGGTGTCAAGGTGTTTGAATAATTTCGGATTGCATGCCCGTAAACCAGTACAGCGTGTTCCATTGATCCTAGCACGCAAAACAACTCTCTATCGATGATGTTTGAACACTCGACATATAGTGAAGAGAAATGGGCCAATGTCCTGTTTGCAGACGAAAGCCTGTTTTGTTAATCGTCTGACTCGAGGCGGCAATACATCTGGCGAGAATCCGACATTGCCTAATCTGGCGAGAATCCGACATTGCCTAATCTGGCGAGAATCCGACATTGCCTATTCTGTCAGAAACATCCTAGAAATTAATCATTATTAAGATGGTGGAGTAATAGTCTGGTCTAGGATTGTGATCAATGTGTGTACAGAGCTGCTAGTGTTAAAAAAGGGTCAATAAATGTCCAATATTTTTGTGAGAAGGTCATTTTAGTTCATGTAAGGATGTTACGTGGTACTGTGGGAAATTCTTTCGTTTTTATGGACGATAACATCCGTTGTCATCGATCACCATGTGTTGATGAACTGTTGGAGAGCTCGGGGATCGACCGAATGGAGTGGCCTGAGTACTCCCCTGACCTGAAACCAATCGAATATGCTTCGGAAGTTCTGAGGAGGCGCATTGCTGAACGCGATCCTCTACCTGGCACCAAAAAAGACATCGTGATGATGATGAAAGAAGAATGGAGAAACTTACTTCAGAATCTTCTGGAAAATCGCGTGAAGAGTGTGGTCCACCGATGCCAATCATGCATTGCAAACAGGGGTGGACATGTACCCTATTAAAATAATCCATGCAAAATTATTGATTTTTTTCTGTCAATTTTAGTTATTGTGAGCCAATGTCAGAAAACGGTATGTTTTGTTCTTTTATTGATTTTCTCTATTAACCCTTTAACTGGCTGAAACGAATTAACTCGGGGTTAGCAAAATGGGCTGAAATCAGTTCGAACGAATGCATTCGCTGCTTAAGAAGTGAGCCAAACGCGGCTGGGACGAGTGAATCTGCCCATCAGAAAGCGTTGCTTTCCTTTTAACTTAGTCATTCAAAGTGGTAATGTAGGGGGTGATTGACTCCAATCCTTTCTGAGTGATTACCTGTTAATAGGATTATAAGAATGGCGACGAACTTTAGAAAGGAGAGAGAAGATGTTCGAGTCACTTGTTTCTACCCAGTGGCATGATGTCCGTGTCAGAGGGGCTAGCTCCCCCATGATGCCTTGGGTCATGGTGCAAGGAACAAAAGACTAGATGCGAGCTCTTATCGCCTGTGGGAGGTTTAAGGTCAACACGGCTGAGATGAGAGGGGAGGAAGGAATAGTTTTGCATTAGCTTTCGTAAAACCCTGTCTCTATGTGAACATTTGTGTTTGGGGAACGCAGAAAAATTTGGACATCATTTACTTCAGGTACCTCGGCCGCTGAAAGGGTTAATAAGCACAATTTCATGCTTATTTATGCGTGGACATGTGCTCTTCATTTTGGTTTATATTACGAGGATTTAATATAGGAGGTTTAGATAGTGATATTAAATCCATATTCGTAACACCTTTTCCATATTGCAATACATTTTCTTTGTTTATCGTGCTTAGGAGCAACATTTTTATTTCCCTTATCAGTATAAGCAATCTTTAGGAAGGCCCCTCGTTGTCCCATTTGCAGACACCTTTCTTAGAGATTTAGCTATGAGACAGGCATTCCATAAGTACCTTTGTTTTGGATAGACACCTTTGGCGATCGAAAAGCCATTTTCAGTCTTCCGGTTTCTTTGACAGCGCTTTCCGAAAGGGAGGTCGTTTTTCGTATCCCTCCTTGTTTTTAGCTTTGATCAGGGGACGTGCTCGTTTCCCAGGCAGGGAGACAGGAAGTGTCGCAGGTTTGCTTGCGAGTGTGGGATGGTTTTGATCTTTCGCCCTAGGGTGGAGCGGGTTGAACTGAAGCGACGTTTTTGTCGAGCAGAAGGATCTTCAGGGAGAAACGAGATAGAAAGGAAGGGAACCCGAGCTCCGATCACGGGATTTCAGGTGCGCGGAAAAAATATGCCTTTGAGAAAGCGGAAAACGCGAATAGTTTAATAACCGGGCAGTGAAAATTTTAGGAAAGCACACGTAAGAGATTTAGGAATTATAAGGGTTGATATCGCAAAAGTAAGATTTTGGATTAACGGAGCTAAACCGTAGGATAGCCTCAGCCAGTATATTAAACAAAATAAATGTTGCTAGAAGTATTTCATGTTCCCCATTCAATATTCTCAAGTCTGTTTTTCCCTAGTTTAGCAAGCAAGCAGTGTATTTATTTATTCCGCGTAATTTTGCAACAAGCTAATTACAAGTTATACAGGTAACGTAGAATAATTATTATTTTAGAATAAGATATAGACAAATCACCGAATATTGTTACAAGTAACACCGAACCTTGCTTCATTTACTCCCTATTAAAATATTTTCGTCCACATTCCGCTGTAGTAAAAGTAGGCTTTGAAAATATGGGGGGGGGACTGGAAAGTAATGTCGGTTTCGGAAAAGAAGAGAAACACTGTTTGTAACAGAAGAAATTTATTTCTTAATCAATTATATAATCGCCATGGGATGCAAGGTCAGGTGATGCGCAACTTACTACAACCTCTCCTTGACAAATGTCAACCCCGCCTTCTCGAGGTGCATCCTGTTCACCCTAAAGGAGCTCTGACGGCCGCCAATAGCGGTATAACTATACCACCGGGATTAGAGGAAATGCTATCCCACATTCACCAACCCGCTTGGCCAGCGTGGTGAGTTATGGCGAAACCCCCTCAAAGATGCTTACTCAAATTCAAACTTGGCCCTCAGTCTCCGGCAGCTGGAATGTACCTGGCCAAGGCAGCGGCCAGTGCGACATGAAGGCAGAGGGTGCTAAGAATCACCGGAGGACCGGACTAAGATGCCATTTGATGCTGACCTTGGCTACTTACAACGGACGCTCCCTATCTTCTGATTCAAGGTTTCTTGAATTGGAAGAGGAACTACAAAGAATCAAGTGGGACATCGTCGGGCTAAGTGCGGTAAGGAGAAAAGGAGAAGATCTCATTGAACTGAAAAGTGGACATCTCTTCTACTATCGTGAGACTGATACTGGCAAAACTAGTTGTGTAGGATTTATAATAAACAAGAAACTGAAGAATAAAGTTGGAGAAGTTGGAAGTTCCTCCGACAGAGTTGCAAGACTCGTTATCCAACTCTCGAGGAGATACCAGGTCCATATTATTCACCCACCACAAATCACCCTGAAGAAGAAATTGAAGAATTTTACGAGGAAATTCGGAATCTAAATAGCAAAGGCAAACAGTACTTGTAAATCATTATGGGTGATTTCAATGCAAAAGTAGGACAACAGCAACAGAATGAAACTTCGGTTGGTAAATTCGGTTACGGGAACAGAAATCAACGTGGAAATACTCTCGCAGAATTTGCAGAAGCAGAAAGGTTTTTCATGATGAACTCCTTTTTCAAGAAAAAGCCACACGGGAAATGGACATGGAAACATCCGAATGGGACAACAAGTGAACTTGATTTTATTATGTATAACAAAAAATTCGTCATCGAAGACTGCAGTGTGCTAAACAAGTTCAACACAGGTAGTGACCATAGATTGCTGAGATGTAAGATGCACCTCAACACTAAACTCGAACGTGGCAAGCTCATAAGACATAACCAACCTAAAAAAACACCATAATACCTTCAAGTTGGAACTGAGGAACAGATTCTCTGCTTTAGAAGGCCTAACATCGGAAGAGGTGGATATTTCTGAAGTTAACAGAGAACTCACCAAGGCTCTTATGGAAACAGCAACAAAAATAGGTGGTACTAAGAACAAGTTACATGTGAAGAAAATTTCAGGAGAAACAAAAATGTTGATGCAAAAGAGAAGGGAGATGAGGACAAATTAAGACGTATATTCCACGGAGATGCCGGGATCTTCTACTGTGACGACTGTTGTTTGGTCTCCAGGTCGTAACGGTAGACCCAAGTCTCGACCCCAGTGATGACCCAAGACAGGAACGCTGATCCCCGATTTGCCTAGTTTGACGCAGAATTTGATGTTCGCTCGCCATACCGAAATCGCAGCTGTGTTCTGCACGTGGTCACCAAATATCGTGTAGCACAACTTCCGATGTTCACAGAACGACTCCACTTGGCACAATGACTCATGAAGGTCACTGCCCTCGGCCGCTGCTCGCGCATCCGCGTACTGTCATCGGTTGGCGCGCTACGTACCTATAGTCTCGGAACTTTTTGAGCGCACTACGTATAAAGACGCGCAAATCATTATTTTTTGGCTCTGTGTATACATAAAAATTGTAAATGCAAATTTTACAATTTAAGTGCATGTTTCTTGCATTTTAAGCTTATACTTGCATGCACATTTTGTTGCTTTTTAGTGCACACATACTGTTAAAAATTTTATGGTTTGTTAAAAGAAAAAGTGGTACTGCACCAGCTGCACCAGCTGCACCGTCTTTTGAGGAAAGATACAGAAATATGTGGTGCACGGAAAAACCCAACAACAAGGTGCAATTATGCACCAGTCATCTTCGAAAGTGTTGCAAAAGTACACCCTCTTATGGTTCAAAGTTTTACCCTAATATGGTAAAAAGGTACGTTATATTGTGGTGCAAAGTTTCACCATAATATAGTAAAAGGATACATATACTACACCGTTAAAATTTTCTGGTAGTTGCACCAAAAAGTGGTGCTACACCAGTTGCACCAATTTCTGAGAAAAGATACGCCATCGTGTTTTGCAAACAAAACCCAGCAACGTGGTTCAACTTTTCACCACGTTATAGTACAAGTTTGCACCATGTTGTAGGGTTTATTTTGCACCGCTGAATGGTGTATGTTTTCCAAGAAGGTGGTGCAGCACCACTTTTTGGTGCAACCTACCACACAATTTTTAACAGTGTGTCAATTATATTCTGAAAGCAGAACGAAATTTGTACTTAAAAATAGCAGAACTATTATTCAAAAAGCTTTATTCAGACAAATTTCCATATAAGCTTCACATATGTTATTCTGTTTAATCGTTTCATTGCCTTTTAATAGTCTTTAATTTTCTTTGTATATTCTACACGTTCTCATGATATTTGTCAGAGAACTTCCGAAATGCCGGAAAGAAAGATTTTGTGGAAGAGACTTATTTTTTTCCCCTTAAGTAACGAACCGACCAGCCCTTACTATCGGCGGAATGATTTTTCAGACAATAATCCCCCCCCTCCATTTGGCACCAGCTATAGCTCCTGCGATGTCAGTAAGTTCAAACAAAGGTTATGTAATTACAGACTTACCTACTTTTTTAAGAAAAAACAATGTCCAATACAGGGACGTCGCTGGGCTTCAAAATCAGAGCAGGCGACGGGTGGGTGACAATTATATTTTCTCGGGCAAGTTTGATAGCAACTTTAATTACAAAACACTGAAAAATCTTTAACGCATGGGCGTGGGTGGCCTAGTGGGCAACGTTTGTGACTGCCGCGGAAAAGACCTCACGTTCGATCCCAGACTGGTACGAACGCTCGATCCACTAAATATCTGCCGTGTGTCGGATGGGCACGTTAAACCGTCGGATCCCGGGTACTGGTCCCGGTAGCGAAGTAGAAAGGGGGAGGCGTCTTCCTCCCCCTTTCTACTTCGCTTCCGTATCACTTTCCTATCGGGCACACTAGCCCAAATCTCCTAGCTTCCTATTTCCAAGGGCTGTTTAAGACCTGGGGTCAGACACTCCCTTCCTAAAATATTCTACATACGATCATCAATTTTAAAGCATTTTATTACAGGCTGCGAAAGAATTCGTGCAATCCCCACTTCCTCGGATGCATACTCATTAATTTCGGAACTGTCTTGAAGTTTCTGCACTTTTTGGAATCCAAATATTTCCAAAGTTGTTTTGTTAACGTTCCGTCCATCCATTTTTAATAAAATTAGTGAAACCTAAAGAGTTACATGCGGTATAACAAACATGACGCACTGCCACCAGCACGAGTAGCACGCACTGATTAAAGGAAAATTTTATGCATAGAACAAGGGTCTGAAAACAAATGTTTTCGTGGATTAGGATTCAGAGGAAGTAAGAATACGCAAGTCCAATACCCTACCCCTCCTTAACTCCCTTCATTCAAGCCAGCAACCTTGTCTTGCACTCATTTCTTCCAAAGTCTGCCCCGTCTTGCTCTCTTACTGCCCCAGGACAGGTACAAGAGCTGTGGTATAGCTTTAGAATCAACTTTCCGTGTTGGAATCCTATATTTAGTAGCACAAACAAACAGCAGAGCAATTACTAACGACCTTCCTCAGTGAAGTGTTAGGAAACTTTTGGCCACCAGCTGGCAGTGATGGGTCACTGCTGGCTGAAATCTGCCACTCACGGTACGGTAGCGATCCGCTGGGGGCAGCGCCATCAGTTGACAGCCGTTGTTGGTCCTACAGCATCGCCGTGAATTACGGGCCTCCAAGCAAACGCCACGAGTGCAAGGACGTCGCCAAAGGGGTGTGAGGGTGGGCTCTAGCCACCCTAAAAATTGCCCCTCCCTGCCCCCCACCCAGTTCAAGATGTTCCATATTTCAATTTTTTTAAACTTTAAAATATAATCTGGAATTTGTCAAGGAATAATGGCTTCGATGTTTTTCGTCGTGCAGCCGTACGTATTTCCCCCAAGAAAATGCGTTTTTTTTCTCCGTAGAAATGTTATCAACATAGCATCCGCAGCGCCATGAAAATTCAGCTGTTCTCCACTCTTCCAAATCCTGAAATTAAGCCTTTTCTTCAAGTTAGTATGATCATAGGGGGATGAATAGGATGAATAGGAATTCACTGAGGTCATTAATAACTGCTCTGCTAATAAGGAGACTAAACGTACACTATATTGGCAAAAGTCACTGGACACGTAGAAGAATAACACAACATAGCATTTATTGACATACATTAGTTCGGTGTCGGTCCACATTTGGCCTTAATGCATGCACTGACCCTTCGAGACATGCTTTCGACGAGGTTTTGGAACACAACGATAGGTATGCGTTTCCATTCAGTACATAATGCTGCCGCTAACTGTTGCTTAGTAGTAGGCCTTGGTTCCAAACTTCTTAAGGGGTGCTCTAATTCATCCCATAGGTGCTCTATGGGATTAAGATCAGGACTCTGTGCTGGTCAGTCCACACACGATACGGAATTATCATCAAACCACGCATTAACAGCCCTTGTTTTATGGCTCGGTGCATTATGCTGCTGGTACCAACAAGGCTCGGCTCTATAGTATTGCCACAGAGTTGGTAGGGCATAATTGTCCAGAATATCGAATGGTAGAAGTGCTGGTTAACAGGTTTGTCCACGATAACCAACGGGCTGGGACCATACCACGAAAAACACCCCCACACGAGTATACACTGCCAGCTCCAAACTTGACCGTAGGAACAGTACACTGTGGTAAATAGCGTTCCCCTGGCTGCTGCCATACCCACACACGGCCATGAGACTGATGGATCCTGTATCTGGATTCATCAGTCCATAGAACCCGTTTCCATTGATCTACGGTCCACGATAAATGTCCTTTACACCATGCTAAACAACGAGTAGCATTCCGAGTGGAGATGAAAGTCTTTTGAGCAGCTGCATGACCACAGTAACCCATAGAATGAAGTTCTCTGTGAATGGTAGTTGTACATACAAAGGTTCCAGAATTTTTACTCACCTGTACACTAGGGTCTTGTGCAGTACTCCGTTGATTAGTTGTAACGACTCTCCTGAGGCTTCGACGTCCCTATCACTGATTTTCCTTGGTCTACCGGTACATTTTGCTGCTTCAGGCATGCCATGTGTCTTCCACTTATTCAGTACATCCAAAACAGTTGACTTGGGTATATGTTTAAACGCCTCTCGGTTTCTCTTATGGACAACCCACTAATATAACACCCAACAGTCTTTCCTTTCTCAAAGTCAGTTCTCTCCCGCCTCAACATTTTCACTCAACCTCACAGCGCGATATGATCGCGGTCAGCTGTAGGCTTGTTTTATACCGTTTGCAGCTGTATCGCGCTTCTTAACAACGCAGCGAATCCGTTCATTTACTTTTGACGGGGTGTCCGGTGACTTTTGTCAATATAGTGTATATAAAAATCCGTTTATTGGCGTAGAAAAGCAATAGAGAGCAACAATTCTGCCAACTTTCATCACTTACGGGTGGCTTCATCAGGAAGCCGTTTAGGAAACGATAAACAGAAATGTGAAATGTGCAAGTTATTCATACTAACTTGAACATTTCTACTTAACCCTAATCCACGAAAGCATTTGTTTTAAGATCTTTCTCCTAGGCACAAATTTTCTTTTAATCAGGGCGTTTTACTGGTGCTGGTGGCAGTGTGTCATGTGTTATCATACAGGTGTATAACTTTTTTAGGTTTTACTAATTTTATTAAAAATGAATGGACGAAACATTACCAAAAAATTATTCTTAACTTTATACTCTTTTGTATTAAAAAAGTACAAAAACTTCAACAGTTCCAAAACGAATGAGTATGTGTCCAGGACGAGGGAAGGGCGGGGGGAGGGGGGCATTGCAAATACCTTTTCCGCCTGTAGAAAAAGGAAAAACAACTCTTTTTTTTAGTGTTTTGTAAATAAAGTTGCTATCAAACATGCCCCAGCAAAAATAATACCCACCCATCCGCATCCCATCCTGATTTCGAAGTCTAGCGACGTCCCTGCGCGAGTGGCCCGTAGCTGAAACCCGAAGCAACCCCAACACGAGGTGGAAGAAACACGTTCACAGTCTCTCGTGGTATTAGTTAATTGAAGACAACGCCATCGCCATCGTGTTATTTCAGTGGATGTTAAAAAAAGAAAATCCATATGTATAGAGACGGTTACGCGACGTGATTGCAGGCTGCCACTGCCGGGAAACTGACGGAACACATTAGGCTAGCCATTATTTATGGCACGTACTTGCAGGACCGCTCAACGGCCTCTTGTAGCCACTGTCTATGACGGATAACAGACGACCCAGTTGTGGCATATGACAGCTGATGGGAGTGCCAACTTTCGGCTCGATGATGGCCCAAAATGCTGGTCCATGTATTGGTCGCCGCCGGAACGTTTTATTGACCTTTGGGCAGCGGCAACGTAGTGCTGGGCAACTGCTGGCACTTCTGGCTGCCAGTGCTGGCTTGAGTGCTGGCCCAGCAGGACTATTTTCGCTGGGAATCCACCCTCCTCATTCGCCCCTGGCCATATTAACATGTAAAAATGTTTGAACTAAGCATTTTGAAGAGTGGAGAATAACTGAATATTCATGGCCCTGAGGATGCTATTTTGATAACCTTCCTACGGAGAAGTAAACAAAGCACTTTTTAGAGAAGGACTACACGACGAAAAACACCAGTCACCATTACAGTCATTTGCAGAAGTTTGAGGCCACCTGTTGGCATTAGATTTACGCTGATTACGTCACCTACTGTCTGTATTACTCAACTTGTCAGTGCTGCATCATCCTAAAGTGGCAGCTGTTGATAGAGTTGGCGGAAGCGTGCGAGCGTTAGTTTGCTTCTGGTTTTCATGCTGAAAGGTTTTGTACGTATGTTTTGTATAACGCAACATGGGCAAAAGCACGTCATTAAGTGTTACTCAGAGGGCACAAAGAGTGACTTTATATCATGAAGGGTACTCCGAACGTGACATAAGCAGAAAGGTGAATGTGAGCAAAACTGCTATTCATAATGCGATCATGATATATCGAGATACAGGTGAATTTAGCCACCGAAAGAGAAGTGGACATCCAAAGAAAACAACTCCACGCGATGGCAATACCGTAAGGCGAATAGTTACGAGTTCTCCGAGGAGTTCGTGCAAGAAAATCAAGGCCTTTCTATATTCAAAAGGTCTGATAATAGTATCAGCACTGTTTCCCGACGTCTTAGCAAAGATTTTGCATTAAAGTCTTATAAACCTGCACATAAACCTAGGCTAACTTCTGTCATGAAAAATAGGAGACTCCAGTTTGCGAAGCGTCATCAATCGTGGACTGCTAAAAATTGGAGCCAAGTTCTTTTCTCTGATGAATCAACTGTGCGTCAATTTGGATCACGTGAAGCACATGTTCGACGACCAAAAGGCAAAAGGTTTGATGAAAAATACACCGTTAGTACTTTGAGATTACCGCCTAGTCAAATGATCATCATTGTCAACCATTATCAATCCACTGCTGGACGAAGGTCTCCCCAAGTTTCCTCCACAACGGTCTGTCTTGTGCCAGCCTCCTCCATGTCACTCCCGCATACTTTCGAATTTCATCCACCCATCTCCCGTGTAGTCTTCTTCTGGGTCTTTTCCTGTCCCTTGGCATTCAATCTGAAATTTCGGCTGTCCATCGATGGTCTGTCCTTCTGGCAGCATGTCCAGCCCATTGCCATTTCAGGGATTTAACTCTGATCATGATGTCTTCCACTCTTGTCATTTTTCGGATCCACGAGTTCCTCTTCTTATCCCTCCTGGTTACACCAAGCATGCACCTCTCGATGCTGCTTTGAGTTGTCCGCAGCCTTTGTATGTCTCTTTTAGTTAAGGTCCACGTCTCTGCACCATACGTAAGCACTGGAAGGATGCATTGATCAAACACTTTTCTTTTATAACATAATAGCATATTGCTCTTGAAAATTATCTGTTTCTTACAAAAGCTCTCCAGGCAAGTTTTGTACGCCGATTAATTTGTTCATCAATGTGACCCTCACTTGATATCTGCTGTTCAAGATAAACGTACGTGTCTGTTATCTCCAGCCTTTCTCCATCAATCGATAAATCTTCATTTCTTGTAAAAGCATTGAACATCACTTTTGTCTTCTGAAAGTTCCTTTTTAATGTCAGCAAGTTCCTGGATCATACTTTGCAGCTCTGATGGGGTAGGTGCAAAAATGACTATGTCATCAGCAAAACGAAGGTGGGTTAGATAATCTACATTAATCTTTATCCCTTTGTTTTCCCAGTTCAGTGATTGAAAGACATTTTCCAATGTGGCATTAAAGAGCTTCGGAGATATGGTGTTACCTTGTCTCACTCCCTTTCCAATTTTAGATGATATGGGGTGCTATGTCAGTATCCGGTACTGTCTCATTATCCTTTTTGCCGACAGGGACTAGCCATGACTGTTCTTTTTTATGGGGAAATGTTACGTGAGAAGCTGTTAACTCATATGCAAGTGCACAGATGCACAATCTTTATGCATGATGGTGCTCCATGCCACAGATCAAAGACAGTAGAGGACTACCTGCAGAGGAAAAACATAACTGTGCTTGACTGGCCCGGTAATAGTCCCAACTATAACCCCATCGAAGATTTGTGGACAATTTTAAAAGACAAGGTAGCAGAAAAACAGCCATCAAATTCCCAAGCTTTGATTGACGCGATAAAGTACGTGTGGTGCAAAGACATTTCAAGTGACTACTGAAAATCCTTCATTGAGGGTATGCCACATCGCATTCCGTCCGTTATAAAAAACAAGGGTGGCCACACAAAGTACTGATTTCGGTCTTTTTGTGTTCTAAAGAATGAAAGTATTCATGTGTGGTGTCATTTTTTTCTAATATCTCTGACTAGTAATTAGTTGTTTCTTTGAAAATCTTAATTTTCAGTAAATTGACAGGTGTTCTTAAACTTTTGCAAAAGACTGTACTTGGAGAAGTCCAGATAATACTGTATTTTAAAGTTAAAAAAATTGGAAAATGGCTCATCTTGAACTGCGTGGGCGAGAAAAATTTCAGATTATATTCCCTCGTATTCCCTTGGCTACGTCCTTGGTCTAATATGTGACAATTTGTGTGACCTCAAAGATAGCTGTGAAACCAAGCAAAAATTTCGGATTGTTGATTTTCAAATGAAGTGTAACACTTCCTTTAACAGTGGCGACATCATCTATGAGTTCATCATACTCCAGTTCTTCGACGATTTTTCACGTTATAATCTATTATATATGTATTGTTAAGAACACGTAGTCCAGTCTGCTAGAACTGCTGGAACTTCCTTCGTAACCATCCCGACGGTTGATTTGGGTGCAACACTTCCAAATGTGGCAGCAGTTCCAGTGGCGTTCCTGAAAAACTCCCCGGCAAAAATACTTTCGAGGCGCCTTTTGCGAAAATCTGTTTACTTTTTATTACAGAAAATTTTAAATTCCATATTTTTAACTAGGTTGTACGGGCGTTTTTAATGATTCAAATTCTTTGGAACCTATAGGTGTTTTTCGTAAAACCAAAATTGTTGCACTTTATTGGGTGCAACACAAATGCGCACGTTGTAATTAAAATGATTGCCCTAGTTCTGTACCAATACAAAATATTACAAAACACTTACGCCATAGTTAATCATATGCAAATTTTATTCTTTCAGGGAACGAAGGCTAGACTCTGAAATACAAAGGCCGTTCCATAAAAGCTGAGAGTATTTTTTTTTTTTGAGTTGGCAACAGTGCGTAGGGTAAAAATAACCACGCAGACGACTAACTGAAATAAGGAAGTATCTATGGCAACAGTTATTAGCCGTGGCAGACGATTCCGGTTTTGTTATTGCGCAGTTGTTTAAGGTACGTTTGCATTTCGCCATACAGCTATGGAGGTGAGTGATTCAGAGGTAAAACGGGAAATGCGTTGTAAGATAAAATTTTGCTATCGTTTGGGTAAAACGGCTCAAGAAACAGTTGATTTAATTAAAAAAGCTTACAAAGATAAATGTTTGGGTGAGTCGACGATTTTTAGATGTCACCATGATTTCAGAAAAGGGCATTTTTCAGCAGAACTCGCTCCTAGGCCTGGTCGACCTGAAAGTGTTGTCACGGAGCTTATTGTTAACACTGTTTGGGCAATCCTGCAAGAAGTTCAACAAATGACGTGTGAAGACATAGCGGCGTCAACTAATATTTCAAAAACGTCGGCATTTCGCATTCTACGCAACAAATTACTGATGCATCGTGTGTGTTCCAGATGGGTACCTCATCACCTGACGAGAGAACAATTGTTAGCCAGGGTTCAGGGATGTCATGAGTGGAAACAAATGATTACAAAGGAGCCAAACTTTCTATATACGGTAATAACTGCCGATGAAACATGGGTTCACTGTTTCGACCACCTTACGAAGTGCCCAACGAGTGTCTGAAAACACACAGACTCGCCTCCTCCGGAAAAAGTCCGCCAAACCAAATCAACTGGGAAGGTGACGATGATAATTTTCTTTGATCATAAAGGTGTAGTCTACCAGCATGCCGTTCCTCCACAAATTACTGTCAATGCTGAGTATTACATTTCAGTCTTGAAGCATCTGCGACAACACATGTTGATTAAGCAACTGGAACTGCTGGGCAAGTGGACCCAAAACCATGATAACGCCCGCCAACATGTAGCTGCTTGTCTTCAACAGTTTCTTACGAAATGCTGTATTGAAATCATAGCACAGCCTTCCTACAGTCCTGACCTCGCCCCGTGCGATTTCTGGTTGTTTCCAACAATGAAGGAGAATTTTTGTGACGCAACATTCAACACAGATGTGGACGTTATTCAAGCTGTACAGAGGTTGCTAAAGCAGCTTCCACAAAATGCCTTCGCCACGTGCTTTGAAAAGTAGACTGAACGATGGGATCGTTGCATATCATCCGAGGGAAGATACTTTGAGAAAGAATAACGTATATTTTTCTGTACCTATATTTCTTCATTTTGTGTGATTTTGCTCTCACTTTTTATGGAACGGCCGTTGTACTTCACGATTACACACACAAAACACGTAACTGCCGTGTGGCAGGGTCTAATTTATACGAAAATACAGAATATAAGTAAGCAAAAAAAAAAAAAAACGCTACAAGGAATTGTGGCACAAAATTATTCAAATTATTTACTCCTGAATATAAGAAAACACACTTTATGTCACAATGTTTTGCATATAGTGACAGTCCTTACGTTTCACTCTGTTATTAAAAAATGACATTGATCTCTGTTTCCTCATTCCCGCGAAGAACACCTTTTAGCTCGTTATATTCTGAAGGATACGTAGTTATGTGCAAACAAATGTAATACATATATTACACACCTTATCCTATTTGATATAAAAATATCATCTATTCTGTTATTTATCTACATTCTCTTGTTATTTATTCACATTTTATAACTGATATTTATTCACATTCTACAACTGATATTTATTCACATTCTCTTGTTGATATACTGTACACGTATATATAACTTTTACTATGGCTGTGAAAAGGGGTTTTAAATCTTCTGGAATAGCGGCTTTACCGTCACCCAGTTTTTATAAACTTAAGCGAAAATGATTTTTTTTGAAGATCGTACTTATTTGCTGTAAAAAAAAACAAAAAAAAAACATACATACATACATACATACACACAAAAACAGCTTGTTTTTCTTTTTAATATTTCATTGAAAGCTGCCGTCAAAGATTCCTGGCTATTTCTTTAACCAGCTTCAAATAAAGTTGAAGCAAAAATTTTGAAAATCACTTCTGAGGCTAGAGGCCCTCCCGCACCGGGGGGGGGGGGGTAGGCATCAGTACGCCCAAGAGCAATTCCAGACTCGGCAAATTTGTAACTCGTTTAAAAAAAACAGGAAAAGGTAGCTTTCAGACATTTTACACGTTACATAGGTAAAGAAATGTTCTTTCATTTCTAGAACATTGACGCGTTTTGCGCTCTTGAAATTACGGAATTACAACCAGTGATGTAGAACGGGCTTAGCGCGCCTTAGCGGCTATAAGGCACTATTTTTCTAGGCTTAGCGCCGGTTAGACACTTTTCGTGGTTTATGTAAGGTGACCAGATATCGGAACACTGATTTGAGGACAAAAGGGCGTGGCGTCCCCAAATCGGCAGTTCATTTGGGGATATGCACGTACTCAAAATAAATATGCAACTCTTTTTGCCACAAAACTGCATTTCTTCAATAAGTGTGATATTACATATGGAAATTTGTATCTTAAAAGGATATATCTTGTAGAATGTTGGTAATTTGTATTGACAAAGTAAAATTATGATGGCGAGAACACATTAGCAAAAGTGAAATGCTTTACCTTGTACATGTGCCGAATTAAAATCAAGCTGCACACCAAACTAATTGAATGGCGAATTTTTCACTTTGCCAAAGTTTTTGGAGAAACTTAGATCAAGTACAGTCGAAATTTGACCGCATCAGTAGTTCAGTGTCCTAGTGCTGGCAACTGACCATTCGTACAAGTGGGTACGGGTTCGAATCCCGACTGAGACATGGATGCTGTGTTTGTCTTACAGCACTTGCTCCCTCTCTCTTCTCTAGAACGAATGTCTCCAAATTAGAGACAGGGGACTGCTTATAGTCCTTAGAGTTGCTCTCGGTGATCGCTAAACTCGGAAAGAAGAAAAAAAGAAGTCAAAATTTGTTTTCACAAGAAGCATGTCGGAAAATTTGTACAACGAAAACTACTTTTAAGAACATTTTTCATTTGAAGTCGAACGAGCTAATGAGGAAGTGAAAATTCGAGGGCATTTGAAGACAAACATCAAAATTTGAGGACAATTTGCATCCCCAAAGGCATTAGACGTTTTTAAGGACAGTAGACAAAATTCGAGGACTATCCTCAAGAATTGGGGACTTCTGGTCAGCTTATGGCAAGAGAATCTCGGCAAAGGAACTTTTTCAAATGATCATGTTTGTAAAAATAGGGAAATTCGTGTCTGCAAACGCACTCGTATCTTATGCGAATGTTCATACTACGGAATTGGCCGCCCTGGTAGTACAGTGGTCTGAAGTCTGACCATTATTCCGAACTAAGACTGAGTCCCTACCCCGGATGAGTTATGGGTGGTATGCACAGCCAAAGGTGCTGGATCTGCCTCTTCCCTGGAACAAGTGACCCGAACTTAGGGACGGGCGACTGCTTACACTGAAGAGCAATTGAATTAGAGATACCTGTCTAGTAACATGTAGCACCACCTTTCGACCTGATGACGGCGGCGATTCGTCTCGGCATGGATTCAACAAGACACCGGAAGCGTTGGGAAGCCATACGGATCCACGACCCCTGAACAAGCTCCCAAAGTTCACGAAGATTTGATGGAGGGGGATCAGAGCCTCGAACATCTCTCTCGATGGCATCCCAGATGTGCTTGATAGGATTGAGGTCAGGTGACCTAGCTGGCGAAAGAAACTAGGTCACGTCGGTGGAGTGTTCATCCAACCATTCGGATTCAATTCGGGAGCTGCATTGCCTTGTTGCAGGATGAAGTCCCCAGTGGGATGTTGAAGACGCACAAAGGGAGCAAATGGTCGTCCAGGATATCCCGGTAACGTTGACCTGTGAGGGATGATGTCACACGTACCAGGGGTCCCATTTCAGTCCACGTAAGCAGTCCCCAGACGAGAATGCCACCCCCACCAGCTTGAAGAGTACCCTGCTGGCAAGAAGGATCCATCGCTTCATGTGGTTTGCGCCGTACTCGTATCCTGCCATCCGCGTGTACCAACGTGAATCTCGACTCATCAGTCCAGGCAACATTTTTCCGCCCGCGCCCATGCTAATCTTTGCACCCTGCGATGTGCGGTCAGCAGCGGTACCCTCGTGGGACGATGGCTTCTGTACCCCATAGCGAGGAGATGGTTCTGGATGGTGTGGCTGCTTACACGTTTTTGTGCGCCAGCGTTAAATTGCCGAGTGATTTCTTACACTGTGGCCTGTCTATCCGCTGTTACAATGCGAGCTAGCCGACGATGATCCCGCTCATCCACACGCTTTTGTCCACGGCAGTTGGCCCTTGCAGGGATGGTTTTACCGGATTCGATGCACTCACATTGCACCCGTGACACAATGGCTCGCGAAAATCCCAGTGCCTGCACGACTTCCGAGATGGAGTGACCCATTCGTCGGGCCCCGACAATTTGCCCACGATCAAATGCGCTTAGATCCTTCGTCTTACCCATATTGTATCCGACTCTTACTGATTCCCGTCGCATCACTCCTTATATTGTCGGATCGCTACATACGTCATGTCGTTTCCGTTTACAGGGCCGCCGACAGCGCCACATTTGCATAGCGCCAACTGTCTCTAATTCAATTGCTCTTCAGTGTATAGCCATACGAGTTGCCCACGGTAGTTTTTAAACCCAGAATTAAAAAAGCAAAAAATACTGTGCAGATTGATCTACACAGTTGGATCACGCAGTAGGTTGTCTCACAAATCATAAGATTCTATCACAAAGAGAACGTGAACTCCTTTGTCTAGACAGTCAAAATAAATTTGTAGAAGATGGCTACTCGGTGGAGTTAAGATTGCAGTGCTCAGAGAGAAAACGGTACTGATGGACTCACTCACCACTGATATCGGCTCCAAGAAAAGTAATCCCCTGAGCTCATTCTCTGCCTCCTTACGGACAACACAAAAATCTTGACATGTACCATATAATCTTAGCAAAATCGGTGCATTAGTCATATTGAGTTGGTGTTACTGTGTTAGTTCACAAATATTGCCAAATATTTAAAATCGTATTGAACGCCACAGAGCGGTATTTAAATAAAAATTTTATAATCTTAGCATATGTCTCTCACGTTACATGCTTCCTGTTACTTAAAATTGCTCAGATTACGCAGTTCTCATATAAATTTATATTGGTAATTTGTAATGAAAATTAAAAAGTAATAAAAATAATAAAAACAATGAATCAGATTTTGAAAATTTGGAAGGTAATTTTTCCCTGTCTGTTCACCGCTAAGACACCTTTTTATTTAGAACTACATCATTGATTACAACGAAAGGTATTACAGGGAAGATTCTAATGTTAAGCGCCGAGGAAATTAAGATAGCATCGGATTTAGGGACAAATCAATTTTAAAACAATTCCTTCTAGTGGACAGCAATGACTCTACGCTAGGACTTCTGAGACTCTTAAATGATGTCGTAAAGGCAGATGCCTGCACAATAATGATGCCAATTTCGAATAATGACCGGTGCCGTAAAACGCAACCGGCCCTCCCTCCGAGTCTGCCGATTCCGAGTAATGGTAGCATTTAGAGAAGTCCATTTCTTCGCAAACGGCGGTGAGGATCCCACCCCGAGTCCGCCCGGGTAATTGATGGTAACAGCACAAGATGGCGGAAGCATGTTAGTCAGCTGACACTTTACTGGACGTTCGCACCACCTCCGCCATTTACGGTTGCCATGGTGATGATTTCTTGGCTCGACGTGAAGACAACTTGTTTGGAGGAAAGAACGGGAAGGAAGCTGGTGATCTTTAACTCGGCGAGAAGACAGCTTCTTCTTGCGTTCAACGTGAACAGCTGCGCACTTATTTCAGAAAGGATCGCACAAAAGTAAAACTGCTTTGGCTATTTCGAATCTTGAAATTAAAAAAAGTTCCTACCGAGATGTGAAATGACAAAAAAGACAAACCTGACATTTTATGAAAAATATTGGTTTTTAAGTCGGGAATGCTCTTCACAGGTGGCGTGACTATTGAAATAACCAGAGCCCATTTAAGAGGGAGGTTAGAGGGGCTGCAGCCCCTGGGCTCGCATTTTCAAGGGACCCCAAAATTATGCAGTATGCTTGAAGAATTGACGATTTTTTTTTTTTTTTTTGCAGACAGCACAGCATAAACTATAAGAAACTGCCTTGTGAAAAAAAAAAAAAAAAAAAAAATTCTTTCCACTTTTACAGGAGGAGTCTGCAAAAAGTGT
Source organism: Macrothele yani (assembly GCA_039090855.1). Taxonomy (NCBI): domain Eukaryota; kingdom Metazoa; phylum Arthropoda; class Arachnida; order Araneae; family Macrothelidae; genus Macrothele; species Macrothele yani. The sequence continues at coordinate 15,288,186 of CM077005.1, read as the reverse complement.
AATCGTCGCCAGCCCACCCGCAAATACTTCAAAAGCATTACAGATGGGTTTTTTTACACATCTGTACTTGGGGAAATTTTTCATACATTAAGAATTCATTTGAATCATGATATTTGGAACATATTGTTTTGTCCACTACTTCCATAAAATTTCAACAAGCTGAACCCCTGGGGGGGGGGGGTTAAAGCAGGACTGAACTGGTATCCATTTTTCAACCATGCATTTTTACATTTTCTTGCTATTACTGATTCGGCCATGAATCGTGGCATACATACTATACTGTGCAAATTAATTGGGACAAAGTGAAAAATCACTCTTTTTTCCAAAACTATGCGTTTATATCATTCTATGGCTTGATATACAATGATAAATACCTGTATTAGTATGAAGTATGTCCTACTTTAGCAGAAATGACCTATTGAATTCGTTTTGCCGTTGACTCCACTAATTGAGTGCACATATTTTTGACTTCATAATCCTGGAACCACACTTTTATAGCATTCGTTATCATGCGTTCTATGGTTGTACAGTCCATTTTACCTAAACGTCTCTTCAAAATATTCCACAAGTTTTCTATGGGATTTAAGTCTGGTGAATTTCCAGGCCAATCAAGCAAATGAATTTGATTTTCCAGCATGAGCATGAAATTCTTGACCAATTTCGAATTGTGACATGGGGCCAAGTCATGTTGAAATGTCCCGTCAAAAGTTTGCGAGAATGGAACAATCCTACGTTGTAATATTTCTACGTACTTGGCTGAATTCATCATATTTGATGTGAAAAAACCCCAAAACATCTGTTTCAAAGAGTGTTTTACAGTTTGTTTGACATGCTCAGGTCTTAAGAGTTCACAGTTGCTTCATCTAACGACATTTGCTTGGTAACCCTGCACAAATAAATGAGTTTCATCACTGAAAATTACCTTTATCCAGTCGTCAGCAGTCCATGATTTATATTTTTTGACCCATGCTAAACGTTTTATCTTCATTTTCGCATTCAAATATTGATTTTTCGTTGGTCTTCTTGCCTTCCGGCCAACTTCCAGAAGCCTACGGCGTACAGTTGAATCACTAACATCACAACCACTAGCCAATAAATCTCTTTGAAGATCGGTGCTTGTTTTTTTTTTTGTTTTTTTTTTTTTTTTTGGATTCATTTTCCTATTTATGATTAGATATTTATCGGTTCGTGGAGTTGTTTTTCGCTTTCTTCCACATTTACCTCTCCTTTTTGGAGACGATGATCCAGATGCATTGTATCGCGTAAGCAGTCTTGATACACTTGATTTGCCTACACCAACTGCAGAGCGATATCTCTCACTGTCATAGAAGTGTGATCCTTCAGAGCAATTATTTTTGCACGCTTCCTTGGGGAAATATCCATTTTTCAATACACGAAAACAACACGTACTCACAGAGAGCAAAAACTAACATCCACCTGTCACACACGAACGCTCACAACTGAAGCTGAAGTGCCTATTTCCTGTTTAAAACCGATCAAACCACATTCTTACTATCAAGTTCTTACAGTCACTCCACCTCATAGCTGATAAAAGCGGTTTACGTCTGTTTCCGACATTAACTGGTGATCGCATTACAATTCTGAGAATAAAATAGCTTGTCCCAATTAATTTGCGCGGTATAGTACTTCAATACGGAGGGGATGTTTTTATGGCTTTCTCGTCATACTTCGGGAATATTTTCTCCTGAGTATTTTTATTTATCCACCCATATTTTAATCCTAGATGTGCTACTAATACTGGGGCCCCAAAGTACTGTCCAGGCCCAGCGCCCCCTGACTACTTAAATGTGCTCTGGAGGTAACAGTTCAAGGAAAGAACAACGCATGTAAGCAATTACGAGCCAGATAAAATCTTCTTAAACTGAATATTATGTAACAGAGAACTTAAAAATCATTCGTTTCTAAGAAAAGAACATAAGTTGGAATATTAGCATGTCTTTCTTTCAGATCATCGTAAGAGTTAGCATAGGAGATCTTGAGATGCTATCGGCGAAGTAATCGCCATTAGTAGAAGCAATGGCAGCGTGACTTTTAGGATAGTGTCACCAGAATTCTACAATACACTGTAAAAAGAATTCTGAAATCTTTGACTCATTTTTCGTGATTCCTTCCGTGAGTTAACGAAACATGTTTCTGGTACAACTTTTTCTTTTTTTTTTTTTTGGGAAGTGATGAAAAAAAAAACCCCATGATTTTTACGGATATTTCGTAAGCCAGGAAAATTCCAAATTTTCGAAAACCTTTCCGCAATCACTTTCCTATAATAACGGTAAATTACCGGTTTCAAGTTGCGTTAACAGAAAATTATGAATTTCAGTATCCTTCGCGCAATTCCTTTCGTTTATTAGCGGAATAATTCTGTTCTCACTTTTTCCGTATCGATATAACGAAAAATTTCCGGTAATAGGAAAGATTCACGGAAATGCTTGAGGTTTGATTAGAAACGAAATTTCAATCATGAAGAAGTTCTGTAGAGAGATGGGATATTGTGGATAACATATAGCATGAAATTTTGGTTATTGTGGCACCGGATATCCCCCCTCCTTCCCCATTTCAGGCACCAGCTATTATATATTGGGTTACAGTAAGAAACCGGTTACTTAATTATTGTACAGGTATGGTGTCCTAAGACAAAAGTTATTATGAAGTCCTTAAGACAAAAGTTATTATGAAGTCCTTAAGACAAAAGTTATTATGAAGTCCTTAAGACAAAAGTTATTATAGCTATTGTTACAGTGGACACCCCCCCCAATCCTAAAACCTGAAGAAAACTCTAAAATTTGTCCGCCATGTCGCGTATTGTATGAGGCAGCTATAGGAATCACAGTTCGGCAGGCTCACATGTTCTTTTACAGTTCACAGCTTTTTTTATTTATTTCTCATTTACTTTGTTTTTTTTTCTTTCGGCTGTTCTCTAAATTAATTAACAAAATTGCGGGATAATTGGGAAGTCGCTCCAATGCTTTTGAAGGCAAGAAACGCAATATTTTTGCCATTTTGAATTGCTAGACCTCACACATAGCCCTGAAGTGAAACATGAAAATTCCTATCTCAAGTGTCTTAGAGGGGCTGCCAAACGAACGAGGGAAATGTGTTTTCGAATGCGGATGGAAGCAGCATTGTTCGAAGTGGTTTTTCACTTTTCTTTTTTCTTCTTTCCGCTTGTAGCTTAACGCTGTGGTCCGTATGTTTACTTCAGTGGGTGGGCCAAGAGACCCTCAGCAGACACATAACTCTGTCAGCAAGAAAGATACTCTGACGTCTGCTAGGGACAATGGGCAATTAAGAGTATAGAATCGCCGAAAAGAATAGGGGATGAATTCGAGCGTTGTTTTCGGTCGGCAGTTGCCGATATACGCTTAAGGTAAAAGCACGTCTGATTTCGCTCGGCCGAGAAAATTAATCTCAGGGCTGGCGGTCGCAACTCGATAAAAAAATGGAAACAAAACCTGCGAGGGGAGCATATTTGAACTGCGTACTCAGGCAGGGTAGATGTTATGCTAACGGAAAGGAACTGACCGAATTGGGAATGAACGGTCAAAAAGGACGGAAGGTAGCGACGGACGGAATCTACTATAGCAGCAGCGGAAGTGAGGGGGTTCCACTCTCCAAGCAGTTGACGTTCAAAATTATTTCTTCACGACAACAAAAATCATTTCCCAGGAACACAGAAAATCAGTCTCGGAAACTGCAACAGCAGATGTGAGAGGGGCTATTTTGTTTAACGGCCACCTTTAAATCTTCACAAGAGATCCGTGTATACTCGCATCAGCGCAACAAAGTGCGGCGTGATATCACCATTTTAATTGTGTGCTTCATTTACATCAAGCGTCAAAGTGAAGTGTTGAATCATCGGTGCTGCCACATGGTGCAAGTGTCTGTGTGTGTGTGCGTGTTTTTTTTTTTTTTTTTTTTTTTTTTGTCGTGTGATATTATGTGATGCACAGCAAAGTCACGAAACTGTAAGTAGATGAATATTTCCTTTTTCTTTCTTCGCACATCTGCGAACTTGTGCCATCCCGACACCCAAAGCTGCATGGACATAGATGCAGTAATGCTGAGTGACTGAACCTCAGAGGAAATACCTGCACATACAGATTTCAATTTCTTACCGGGCCCATTTCCTGATTATTTTTTTTACATGAATAAGGGAGAAGGTGTGGCCACAAATTCCGCTGGGCGGGACAGTTTCTTTTAACTTTGGTTCAGGGCCAAAGCGAGCGGGGAAGGGATCTGCATGTGCATGCTTATTAGATTTAGTTAATTAACTTTGGCAGTATTTCGCACCTATAATCGTATACCGCAAATTAACGTGCTTGTGTATTTTGTGTCGCGAGTATTTTTAATGTGATCGTTTGCATATAATTTGTTTTCATTCTCTAAGCAATTGTATATGAATATCACCTCCTGCTCTATTTAGTGTGTTAACGAGCAGTATCTCTTGTTCAGATAGTCCGGTGGAGACTCAGTCGGCTTGTGTCTTCCGACAGTAAAGTGTGACACCGTATGCTGCCCACATAAGAGGGGCAATTGTCTATACGCCCAGAGAGCGCCGTATCTGTTTAAATCTCACAGAACGTAATTAAATGTTGTGTGGTGCATTTGTGAATCATGTGTTATTTGCGAAAGTGAGTGTTGTATTGGCTGGTTGGGGATTGAATGTACCGGAGTAAGATCCGGACCACTACACTCAGTCATGAATTGGTGATTGCGGGTGAACCTCATCACAACTCTCTGATCCCAAAGTATCGTTTTTTAGTTTATTTTTTTTATTGTTGTTGTTATTTTTGTTCACACGGTGGATTCACCCAAGCCTTATGCTTCGGGTCATTCTTCAACTTTTCATTTTTTATGTTCTGGTGTGAATCTTTGAGTGCAGCGGTGCACCTGAGATTCTCACCTGGTGCCGCGGCCAACTAAATTGTACTTCAGGTTCCAAGCACCGTTACCGGCCGACTCGGCAGGAACACTGCTAGTGCCGTGTAACACTATCAAGAGTAAATTTTTTCGTGAAATAACACTACAAAGCAGTACATTTTACCTTTCTTGAAGATAACTGATAGTCATTGTCAGTTTAATGAGATCTCAAGTTCGAAAACATTCTGTTGCTTCGAAAAATCACGATGAAAAAACTACGAAATTTGTAGTAAGTCCTCCTACAGAAGAAATAAAATTATTACAAACCTGTTCAGAAAAATAATCGGCTCCAGCAGAAAATAAAATGACTAATTTACTTTTTTCATCATCGCACGCTTAGAGTTCATCCTCATACGTGACTGTGCATTACGTGTCTTTCTGGCGCAGCGGCAGCGCGCGCCGCTGCCGTTGAAAATGTCCCGAGTTCGAAACCCACCAGAGTGACCTTTCACTCGGTAACTTCGTACGTCAGGAAAAAGAGGTCTGAAAAATTATGCACAAATACGGAAAAACTCGAAACGGACCTTTCTGAATATAAACGGAATTATTGCCTACGAAAAATCTGCCAAAATATTGAAGTTAGAAAAAACGGATGCTTTTAAAAGAAGAAATTTCGTTCAAAGAGGGATACCTAACAGCGACTTCGCTGTATAATAAATACACAGTTGACGTCGATTAGGAACATCAAATAGAAGTCATCCCACGTTTATAAGTGAGTCACGGAAAAATTGTCATCGGCCACCACCGGGAATCGAACCCAGGGTCTTCCAGTTACGCACCGGACATGCTTTCACTGCACCACAGCTGCCTGGAAGTTCTCCAGACTGACAAACTGCCAAACCACCTGGCAGATTGCTCCTTTGGAGCCCCGCACAATGCTGAGGATTCACCAAAGATGAACAGCAGCAGCATTGTGCGGTGCTTGTGACTTGCCTGCCAGCAGGACGCACACGACATAAAGGCAGATAGCAGTCAGAACGAACGTCCGCGTAGCTCAATTGGTAGAGTATTCCGGAATGAGGGGACCCGGGTTCGAGCCCCGGCGTGGACAAAAATGACGGAGAAATTTACTTCGTTATAATGGCGCCCGAACTTTCCGGATGACCCGGCCGTTCAAGATCTCGCAATGGTGTGATGTTCTTTCCACACCGCGAGATAGGAAAAATCCGAGAATCCCTTCTCCAGCGCTTCGAAAAATATGTGTGTGACGTCGCATTCCACACACCAGATTGACTGGGAGTTCTCAAGTGCACGTTCTACAGTGGGTGGCTGCCTACGACGATTCATGGTCACGGGTGACCCGTGGGCCATGCCCCCGGCCCTCTTTCGAGGGGGGGACGTGACGTACCTGCCAGCAGGACGGAAAGACAGATAGCAGTCAGAACGAACGTCCGCTCAATTGGTAGAGTGACTTATTCCGGAGTGAGGGGACCCGGTTTCGAGCCCCGGCGTGGACAAAAATGACGGAGAAATTTACTTCGTTATAGGCTCCAAAGAAGCAACCTACCAGGTGGTTTGGCAGTTTGTCGTACGTGAGTCCGCAGGACTTCGAGGTAGCTATGGTGCATTGGAAGCATGTCCGGCGCGTAACTGGAAGACCCTGGGTTCGATTCCCGGTGCCGGCCAATGATAATTTTTCCGTGACTCACTTATAAACGTGGAAAGAGCGATGCCTTGAACTTGACTTTGCTGTATTTTATTTTCAGGAATTTTCCTTGAATTGACACCATTGATTGTTTATATATATATATATATATATAGCAAGCGTAAGTGAGGATACATGACTATAAAATTGTATTAAACTGAAGCAGTGGGTCTCTCTTTTTCAATTACTCCCTTTTTATCAAAATATCTTGAAGAAAACTGTAAATTCATCGAACTCGTAACCATGCAATCACATTTATTCTTGATGTTAATATTCGAATGTACAAGAGTTGTCTCAAATCAACTGAGAATGTGTTTAAAAAAACAACAACATGCGTACAATAATTATCAAGGAAGTGTTCATCTTTCTCGAAATACTACCCATTGCATCGAATACAGGTATACCAACGTTCCTCCCACTTTTTGAATGTCTTTTCGAATTTTTTTCTGAAAGGCTGTTATAGCACCCTGCACAGCTGTAATAAGTTGTTGAACAGTCTCAACTTGTCGTCCCCGTAAGTCTTTTTTAAAATGGGGAACAACCAGAAGTCACATGGTGACAAGTCTGGATTATGTGGAGGTTGGGGCATCAACTTAATATTCATTTTCTCCAAAATAAGAAACAACAGAACCGCTATGTGTGCATTATCGTGGTGTAACACCCAATTCTTTTTCAGGTGTGGTCGTTTTGTTGTCACACGCTTCTGCTAATTTATTGTCACATTCTTCTGCAGATTTATTGTCACATACTTCTGCAGATTAGCACTGTTCTGTAGTAGTCGGCATTTATCTTAGTTTCTGGAGGAACAATGTGTTGATAAATCATTCCTTGACAATCAAAGAATTCAACCAACATGAGCTTTACCGCTGATTTTGATTGAAAAACTTGTTTTGCTTTAGGGCGACGACGGCGATTTTCAAACGCAACTTGCTGCTTTGGAATGTGGATCAAATAAAGTGTGGCCAAGTTTCATCGCCTGTAATAACTCGTTGCATGACTTCTGGATCTTCGTTTTACATTTGCTTTCATTGTTGACGAACCTCAGCTCGACGATCCATTTGTTCCTTTGTCGAGAAATGGGGAACCGAAGTTGAACAGACTCGTTTCATGCCCAAATGCTCGGTTAAAATTCTATGAATTGATGACTTTGAAATGTGAACCATATCTACGGTATCTCTAATTGATAGATGTCTGTCTTCCCGTATAATGACACCTATTGTATTGATGTTTACCTCTGTAACACTTGTCGAAGGTCTTTCTCTATGCGAGGTTAAAGCCGCCGACTCACGACCTTCCGTAAATTCTTTATGCCATCTGTAAATTGTTGATTTTTCTAGACATTCATTTTTATCAGCCATATTCATCTTTATAATCAGTTCCATTTTTTCGAAGAATCACAGCGGGAAAACACTTGTTAGTGGTTCACGAAACAATGCTTATGCAATTGCGCAGTACAGACGACGTATGCGAGATAAATAGGTGTGGCCGGGTTTTTTATAAATATTGCACATATTTTATGAAAACATTCCCAGATGTTTTGAGACTGGTTATGTAGAGAAAACATCATCGTTCATTTTGGCTACTCAAAATACGGCTTGAAAATAAAAATAACTAAAATAATCCACTAATCAATAATAAAACAGTTGCTCACGTGCAGTACATACTATGTATTTCGTAAAACAAACGCGAGAAAAGCACTGAAGGGAACATAAAAAAAAAAAAAAAATGAGTCACCATACCACCTATATAGGCAGTTGAAAAATATCGCACGCCGGTTGTACATTATAATCGAAGAAACAAGACACGTGTGATTCTGAACTTCACAGTGCATGGGGACAGAGAACATTAAGGCGACTGCGAGTTCATTATCTCTTTTCAGATTCGCGCGCTAGCGCAGTCAACAGAAATATCAGTGTTTCGTAACCACTTTCGGAAATGGTGGCCTTGACTTTATTTCTTGTCAGTGGCTTTACTATCTGTTTCCTTCACAAGATCGACTGGCGTGCGATATTTTTCAACTGCCAATCTGTAGAATGAAGTACTTCATGAGTAATCTGCATCTCATTACGGTTTCATACCTGAATAAATTATTTTCATTTATTTTACACTGTTTCCAGTGGTAACACTGGATGCTAGCACGCTTCGCCTCTGAGTATAGAAGTTGTATTTCACGGAGATTTTAGGATATTTTAAAATTCATTCGTTTCCAGGAAAGAAATAGTATGGAGCAAATTGTTAACGAGGAACAGTACACCAATAAAGTATAGTAAATAGTAATACTATAATAGTGATCCGATTTATTGGCGTTGAAAATAAACACATAAGCGTTTCCAAGCTTTCGCACATCAACCAGATGGCTTTTTCAAGGAAGTTAGACAGAAACTGCCTTGAAAAAGCCATCTGGTTGATGTGCGAAAGCTTGGAAACGCTTATGTGTTTATTTCCTACACCAATAAATCGGATCACAAGTATAGTGTAACTATTTACTAGTATGGAGCATTCAGCAACAGGTCTTTCATTGTCAGTCAGCATGGGAAACTTTGACTGCGTCTTCAAGATGCTATCTGTCAGGACTGCTGTAAAAATTAGTAGTGTTGTAAAACAGCATTTCCCAAGCAATCGAACTTAATACATTGGCTAAGTGCTTTTATTATGTTATTGTCCGTACATTACGATCGAAGAAGCAATCAGACTGAGTATTGATTTTATTTCATTTCACGGCGGAAGAGTGCTTTTCTTAAGGGCAAGAACGAAAAGCGGGGAAAAGAGGAGTTGAGTAGAATAGGGGGTCACAGAAAGGGAAGAGAGGAGATAGAAATTTGGAGGCAGCTGAATGTGTGGAAACTTCTCCCTGTAGAAGCGCAGAAAGATAATGAAAGTGATGGTGAGGAAATGAAACAGAATAATTGATAGAACGTTCAGATGATAGTAGAAAAAAAGAGTTATAGAAATCGATTGTAAATATGCACTAAAATATTCCTCGACAAACCGACGAACAATCATTAGATAGTAATAAAGAACAGATTTAATACCGCACGTGCTTTTAATATACTTCATTCGTGATATACTTCCACGAACTGTGTTTGACATTTAGACACCTTAACTGTCCAAATTTCCTTTCGAGGCTGTTACCGTTACACGACGCCAGAGAATCCAATCGCAATGGGCCTGTGAGTGACATTATGATTAATTCTTGCGACCAGTGGATCACGAATCATCTCGCGCTGCAGCAAAGTACCCGCTGTGGTTCGGAAGTATCTCTAGGTCGTCAGCAACGGGTTAGAGACACTTCTTTCTGCTTTATGAGTCCATTGGGGGGGGGGGGGGGGTTAACTATAACCGTGAGCAACTCTATGAGCTATAAGTTGTCGCCCGTCCCTAATTTAGGGCCAATGGGCCGGGGGTGGCCTAGTGGGCAACGTTCGTGACTGCCACGGAAAGGACTTCAGGTTTGATCTCAGGCAGGTACGAATGCTCGATCCACTAAATATCCGCCGTGCGTCGTATGAGCACGTTAAACCGTCGGACCCCGGGTACTGGCCCACCGGTAATAAATAAAGGCGTCTGCCTCCCCTTTTACTTCGCTTCCGTGTCACTTTCCTATCGGGCACTCTAGCCCAAATCTCCTAGCTTCCTATTTCTAAGGGATGTTTAAGACCTGGGGTCAGACCCTCCCTTCCTAAAATCCTCTACATATGATCATTTAGGGCCACTGGCTCCTGGAAAGGAAGAGATTTATAAGTCCATTTCCCTTGATTCTCCGTTACTTTCAGTTTAGCGCATTGTGCAGCATAAGTAGCTCTCTGTCGGGCTTCAGCAACAAATCAAGCGACATTCGAAATTGAAAGATGCGAGTTTGATTCCAGCACTCAAACAGCCGTTATAGGGGCTTTGTTGATGTGCTGTTATAAGCCTCATTCGGGTTCGATATTTAGGCCTGATTGCAGCTCGTTCTGATTGTTATAAAAAAGCATATCACGGAGAAGGTATCAAAAACAGTTTCGGCATTAAAGCTATTCTTTATCACTATGCAATTCTTTTTATTGGTTTGACCTGGTAATTTGTCTTAGTTTCTTAATTCTAAAGTTTTCAGTCCTCTCGCTATTTATTCTGTTTTCTCATCATTCTTTCTTTCGTATTTACTCCAACTCTACGTAACTTTCATTCTTTCACGCTGTCAGCCGGAAGCACGAAAAACTACACCTTCTCAAATCATTCTTATGCGACTTTTCACTCCAAACTTCTGTCCGCCTTCGTCTAACTGTTCCAAATACAGGGTATCACACTCGCTACCGAACCCGGCATTTATTTAATTATATTAACACCAATGAAGATATTGCAACGAAATTTGAAGTGGACTTACCTCATTTCGTGCGAAATGTGATGACATCACAACATGTGCTGGAAGTGGCAACCATTTGCGTCCAGACAGCATTGAACTTGGCGCTGTCCGCCAGACGGACGCGCCTCTCTGCTGCTTTGCTATGCCGTTTCGCTGAGCGTGTCTACACAATACGTTTGTCGATAGTGAGTGCTCGTGCTCGTGGTTGTTTGCGTACGTGTGAAAATGTATCGGTATACTCTGTAGGAAGGAGTGTTTATTGTTGGCACTTATTGGAAAACAGAATCGACAAAGTCTTGTCAACAGCAATTCCTGAAGAGGTTTGCAGGCAGACATACCCCATGCAAATCCACCATTTGGGCATGGTCAAAGAAATTGAAAACCAAAAGGATGGTCGAAGAATGAAGCGGAAAGCTATCTGAATCGCTGTGTCCGAAGCATATTTGCATGGATTTCGAATGTGCTTTCTGTTCCGTCGTCAGATTACAAAAATGATATGCGTGGTCAGTATGTCAACATTTCGTGAGCCAGTGACGGGAAATCGAAAGATTTGCCACGTACGCAAGTCAATGAGATGTGCATACAGTTTTCCTATTGGATGAGTGTTTCGCCACTTTATGTTATTTCTCTTTGTCTCAGTTTATTTTTTACTGTATTGGACATCAAAGTCTGATATTGAATGTGTCAAGGAACTGCGTTTTATTTCAGAAAAAGAACTGTTGATAAGGTTTGTAGGAAAACCTTACCTTTGTGCTTTCATTTACTTAAAACTTACCAGTTTAGACAAGTTCTAAGTAACAAGTTCTTGTCTAAATACTCTGTCTATGCTTCCGCATGCTTTGATTTTTTTGGGGCCACATTCCCGGTCCCTTTCCATCTTTTGTTATGGGACAAAAAACATTTATGTACTATTTTTACCTCGCTGAAGAAGTTTGTAATTGACATTTTTGCCCTATCTGCAAAGGGGGCGCGATAGTCCCCTCTTACCCCCCAAAAGGGGGCGAGGGATCTCTCGTGGTGTTATTGTGTGCGCCATAGGGGGTTTCCTATACAACTGCACAAGAAGTAAATCGCTAACTGCCATAGTTCGTGAGATATTGGCCTGATCAGGGACTTTCCTTGTCACCCTGTATAATAGCTGAACAAGAAGTAAATCGCTAACTGCCATAGTTCGTGAGATATTGGCCTGATCACGAACTTTCCTTGTCACCCTGTATAATAGCTGAACAAGAAGTAAATCGCTAACTGCCATAGTTCGTGAGATATTGGCCTGATCACGGACTTTCCTTGTAACCCTGTATAATAGCTGAACAAGAAGTAAATCGCTAACTGCCGTAGTTCGTTAGATATTGGCCTGATCAAGGACTTTCCTTGTAACCTTGTATAATAGCTGAACAAGAAGTAAATCGCTAACTGCCATAGTTCGTGAGATATTGGCCTGATCACGAACTTTTCTTGTCACCCTGTATAATAGCTGAACAAGAAGTAAATCGCTAACTGCCATAGTTCGTGAGATATTGGCCTGATCACGAACTTTCCTTTTCACCCTGTATAATAGCTGAACAAGAAGTAAATCGCTAACTGCCATAGTTCGTGAGATATTGGCCTGATCACGGACTTTCCTTGTCACCCTGTATAATAGCTGAACAAGAAGTAAATCGCTAACTGCCATAGTTCGTGAGATATTGGCCTGATCACGAACTTTCCTTGTCACCCTGTATAATAGCTGAACAAGAAGTAAATCGCTAACTGCCATAGTTCGTGAGATATTGGCCTGATCACGGACTTTCCTTGTCACCCTGTATAATAGCTGAACAAGAAGTAAATCGCTAACTGCCATAGTTCGTGAGATATTGGCCTGACCACGAACTTTCCTTGTCACCCTGTATAATAGCTGAACAAGAAGTAAATCGCTAACTGCCATAGTTCGTGAGATATTGGCCTGATCAAGGACTTTCCTTGTAACTCTGTGTAATAGCTTGTGCACAAAATGCGGCAGAGGGGAAGAAATACTCTGGGCCACAATAACCAAAATTCATGAGATATCCACAATATGCGATCTCGCTGCAGAGCTTTAAAATCAGCTCCTTCGACAGACGATTGAAATTTAACAGTAAATCAAACCACAAGTATTCCAATGAATCGTTCCTATTACGGGAAATTTCTTGTCACACGTACGGAAAAAGTAAGAACGGAATTTTTCGTTTAATATACGAAAGAAATTGCGGAAAGGTTTCCTAAAAAAAAAAAAAAAAAAAGATGTATATCTGAGAATAACGTGCAGCAAAGTTGTCGAGAAGTTGCCGGTAATTTCTCGTCATACGGATACGTAGAGTATTTCGGACCAGGTCTTTTTGCACCAGCCATTTTCATTTTTGTGCACCAGCCATTCAAGGTCATTTAACGACATTTCCGTTTACAAAAGTGCCCCTATCCTATTTTTTTCAACTTTCGTATTTTCGCATACGTATTCAGTATTCTGTGTATATCAGAAAAGTCCGTTTCAAAATTTTCCGTATTTAGACAGAAATTTCGTAAAACTGAAGACGCTGAATTTTTCAGCCCTTTCGCTCGAGAATTCTTTCGTGTCGGTGATCAAATCGAGGTTGATTGTATTTGGACCACTACACACAAACGGTGCGTCTGAACTCCTGAGCTTCAGGAATCGTACGCGGAATCGTGAATCAAGGTAAAACTAATCGCGATAACGATTTTTTTTTTCATTAATGCGAGTGATTTAGTCATTTTATTTTCTGTTGGAGCTTTTTTTTTTTTTTAATACGTTTGTATTGTGGGCATAAGTTCTACCCGGTTTTGTAGGCTACAAAAAAAGGAGGAGAACACCACAAATAACGTACCTGGGATTTCACATAATTGCCGTCATTCCATATGACCTCTTGCCATCTGTCTATGAGTAGGTGAATCCCACGCCGGAAAAACTCCTGTTTTAGAGTAAAAAAAGTCATGTAATACCATTTTCACACCGTCCACATCACCAAAGGTTTGGAGAGTGAAGGCGTTCTGTAACGATCGAAAAAGGTGGTAATCCGAAGGTGCCAGGTATGGGGAGTACGCAGGGTGAGGTAACACTTCCTAACCAAAGTCCAGTAATTTTTCCAGAGTGTGTGACGTGTCTGCGCCGTAGGTCGCACATAAGATAAAAGCAGATAGCAAAGAGAGCACATGTCCGCGTAGCTCAATTGGGAGTAGTGGCGCATCCAGGAATTTTTGTTGGAGGGTGCTGTATATATTGTTATAGTTTATATAACAAGAATTTTTGTTCGAGGGGCTGTATATATGTATATGCCTATAGTTTATATACGTTGTGGCGTACGTCACTCTTAATTTCTTTGGGGCTTTGGGAAGAAGACACCATGAAATAGAAGACACTATGCAATTTTTTGAACATGTGTAACAATATTTTTGAATGTTTAATTTGTGACGTACTTCGCTCTTTATCTCTTTGGGGCTTTTGGAAAAGGACACCATGTAATAGAAGACACTATGTAATTTTTTGAGCATGTAAAATAATATTTTTAACCGCTTAATTTCTCTTAATCTCTTTGGGGCTTTGGGAAGAAGACACCGTGTAATAGAAGACACTATGTCAGACACTATGTAATTTTTTGAACGTGTAAAATAATATTTTTGAATGTTTAATTTGTGACGTACGTCTCTCTTAATCTCTTTGGGGCTTTGGGAAAAAGACACTATGTAATTTTTTGAACATGTGAAATAATATTTTTGAGTGTTTAATTTGTAACGTACGTCGCCCTTAATCTCTTTGTGGCTTTAAGAAGAAGACACTATGTCAGACACTATGTAATTTTTTGAACATGCAAAATAATATTTTCGAATGTTTAATTTCTCTTAATCTCCTTGGGCCTTTGGGAAAAAGACACCGTGTAACAGAAGACACTATGTAATTTTTTGAACGTGTAAAATAATACTTTTGAATGTTTAATTTGTGACGTACGTCGCTCTTAATCTCTTTGGGGCTTTGGGAAGAAGACATTATGCAATTTTTTGAACATGCAAAATAATATTTTCGAATGTTTAATTTCTCTTAATCTCCTTGGGCCTTTGGGAAAAAGACACCGTGTAACAGAAGACACTATGTAATTTTTTGAACGTGTAAAATAATACTTTTGAATGTTTAATTTGTGAAGTACGTGGCTCTTAATCTCTTTGGGGCTTTGGAAAAAAGACACCGTGCAATAGAATACACTATGTCAGACACTATGTAATTTTTTGAACATGTGAAATAATATTTTTGAATGTTTAATTTTTGACGTACATATCGCTCTTAATCTTTTTGTGGCTTTGGGAAGAAGACACCATGAAATAGAAGACACTATGTAATTTTTTGAACATGTGTAATAATATTTTTGAATGTTAAATTTGTGACGTACGTCGCTCTTAATCTCTTTGGGGCTTTGGGAAAAGGACACCATGTAATAGAAGACACTATGTCAAACACTATGTAATTTTTTGAATACGTAAAATAATATTTTTGAATGTTTAATTTCTCTTAATCTCTTTGGGGCTTTGGGAAGAAGACACCGTGTAATAGAAGACACTATGTCAGACACTATGTAATTTTTTGAACGTGTAAAATAATATTTTTGAATGTTTAATTTGTGACGTACGTCGCTCTTAATCTCTTTGTGGCTTTGGGAAGAAGACACTATGTCAGACACTATGTAATTTTTTGGACATGCAAAATAATACACTGCCGGACAATTGCTAAGGACGGATGACAATAGCAACGATAGCAACCATAAAATGAAAGACAGGAAAATGTGGAAATTAGCATAAGTGCGGGATACAGTAAGACGTGTTGTGCGTATGCAAATTTTGGATTGCCGAACTTGTTCGTGACGTCATAGCGCTGATAAGAGATATAAAGGATTTGACGCGTATTGAGCGTTGTTGTTCAAACGCAAAGTTGAAAGGGAAAGAATCAATTGACGAACTTGCAATTTTCAGTATGTCTTTCCGACATCACCTAGATGATTTTACGCATAGCCGTATTATTGGCAAGATTGAAGAAGGGCGAAAAATAACAGATGTTGCCAGGGAGTTCGACGTCAGCCACAGTGTGGTTTCAAGGCTTTGGAAATCATTTCAAACAAATGGAGAGTGTAGCAAACGTCACGGGGGAGGTCGTGTTCGCAGTACGACACCTGCAAAAGATCGGTACATAGTGCTATCAACAAAAAGACACCGGCGCAGCACAGCTAGTGAGGTAGCAAATCAGTTTATGGCTGCTACTGGCAAGCGGATCTCCCGAAAAACTGTCGCCAGACGTTTGCATGAAGGAGGACTATACGCCCGCCGTCCTGTTGCGCGCATCCCATTGTCCAGACGTCACCGTACCGCCCGTTTGCAATGGTGCCATCAACATCGCAATTGGACAGATAACGACTGGTCTGCTGTCGTCTTCTCAGATGAAAGTAGATACAGGCTATCGTCTGATTATCGACGACAACTGATCTGGCGTGATAGTGGTACTGCATATTGTCCAGCAAACATACAGGAAAGGGACCGATATCCGACATGTAGTGTCATGGTATGGGCTGGCATCATGATCAATGGCCGTACGTCCCTCTATGTGCTTCCAACTGGGACTATGACTGGCCAACGATACATTGATGATGTTCTGCTACCTCATGTTCGCATGTTCCGTGGTGCTATCGGTGATAGATTCATTTTCATGGACGACAACGCAACACGTCATCGAACAGTCGCTGTCCATGAGTGTCTTGAGAGCGAGGATATTCAACGCTTCGTATGGCCAGCACGTTCTCCAGATCTGAATCCCATTGAAAATGTGTGGGATGCTTTGGGGAGGAGTCTTGCTCGTCGCCAATGCCCTTCAATAAACAAGGACACCCTCATCCGTGCACTGACAGAGGAATGGGATAAATTACCCCAACAGCTGCTTGATAATGTTGTGCAAAGCATGACACGACGTGTGGAATCTTGCATCGCCCTCCATGGTGGCCATATCCCGTATTGACATCTTACGCCGGAACGCCTGCGGATGGTAATTGCATTCTTTTTCACGTTTACGTATTCTGCACAAAATGGCCTGTTTGTCCCTTGAACACGTTCCAAAGCCTTCTGGATTTCAGAGCACAATAAACTGTCTTTCTTGTAATGTCCTGGCATTCTGACATTATTTTATTTCACTTGGCATCCAACCACACTTACTTTTTTATGCGCTATATAGCCGTTTATGATCCGTCCTTAGCAATTGTCCAGCAGTGTATTTTCGAATGTTTAATTTCTCTTAATCTCCGTGGGGCTTTGGGAAAAAGACACCGTGTAAGAGAAGACACTATGAAATTATTTCAACATGTGTAATAATATTTTTGAATGTTAAATTTGTGACGTACGTCGCTCTTAATCTCTTTGGGGCTTTGGGAAAAAGACACCATGTAATAGAAGACACTATGTCAAACACTATGTAATTTTTTGAATACGTAAAATAATATTTTTGAATGTTTAATTTCTCTTAATCTCTTTTGGGGCTTTGGGAAGAAGACACTATGTCAGACACTATGTAATTTTTTGAACGTGTAAAATAATATTTTTGAATGTTTAATTTGTGACGTACGTCTCTCTTAATCTCTTTGGGGCTTTGGGAAAAAGACACTATGTAATTTTTTGAACATGTGAAATAATATTTTTGAATGTTTAATTTGTGACGTACGTCGCTCTTAATCTCTTTGTGGCTTTGGGATGAAGACACTATGTCAGACACTATGTAATTTTTTGAACATGCAAAATAATATTTTCGAATGTTTAATTTCTCTTAATCTCCTTGGGGCTTTGGGAAAAAGACACCGTGTAACAGAAGACACTATGTAAATTTTTTGAACGTGTAAAATAATACTTTTGAATGTTTAATTTGTGACGTACGTCGCTCTTAATCTCTTTGGGGCTTTGGGAAAAAGACATTATGCAATTTTTTGAACATGCAAAATAATATTTTCGAATGTTTAATTTCTCTTAATCTCCTTGGGGCTTTGGGAAAAAGACACCGTGTAACAGAAGACACTATGTAATTTTTTGAATGTGTAAAATAATATTTTTGAATGTTTAATTTGTTGACGTACGTCGTTCTTAATCTCCTTGGCGGAGACTTAAGCCCCAAAAGCCCCCTCCGTGGGTGCGCCAATGATTGGGAGAGCGACTTACTCCGGAACGAGGGGACCCAGATTCGAAGTCCGGCATGGAAAAACCTGTGTTTTCACATTGGCCCCCAAACTTCAAGGATGGCCTGGCCATTAAGTTTCTCGCAATGGTGCGATGTTCTTTCCACACTGCGTGACACGAAAAATGATTATCCCTTCTTCAGTGCTTCGAAAAAATAAATGTGTGTGATGTTACGTTCCATACACCAAATTGTCTGGGATTTCTCAAATGCACGTTCTTCATGGGATGACTGCCTACAGCAACACATGGACCCGGCTGACCCGTGGGACATTCCCCCGGCCCTCTTTCGGGGGAAGGGGATGTGATGTGCGCACACCGAAGGACGCACATGAGATAAAGGCTGATAGCAAGGAGCAGATATCTGCGTAGCTCAGTTGGGACAGCGACTTACTCCGGAGTGAGGGGACCCGAATTTGATGCCCGGCATGGACAAACATGTGTTTTCACAAGTGATTAAAGAAGCGTCAGGTCTGGCGTTATCATGATGAAGGATCACGCCTTTGCGATTGACGAGTTTTGGCCGCTTCGATGCCAGTTGTTCTCGCACTCTGACCAACTGTTAGCAGTAGAAGTCAGCATTTATCGTTTTGTTAGGTGCCAACATCTCCCAGTGGATTATTCCCTGGACATCCCATCAAACACCCAACAAAACCTTTTTGGGATGCAGTCCTCCTTTTGAGGTTAATGGAGCAGGGTTCGCACCTTCGCACACAGTCCATCGATGCTTTACATTACGGTACAGTACCCATTTCTCATCACCCGTTACAATTCATCCCAAATACGGTTCATTTCTGTGACGAGAAAGCAAAGAAACGCAGGTACGGATTCTCTCCTCTCGTTGCTTTGCAGAAAGCTGGTGCGGAACCCAGTTAGCGAACTTGGTGATGAACCCAAGCTCATGCATCCGTCTTTTGACTGTTGCTTCGTGTACCGACAATGTTTCCGCGAATTCCTGAACAGTTGGATGTGGGTCATTTGCTAAGGCTAGGTCCATATCCTCGTCAGAAACCACGGATGGATTTTCAGGACGTGGCTGATCTTTACCGCTTCTGTTTCCGTCCCGGAATTTCCGAAACCAAAGGCGACAGGTGCTATCATCAACTGCATCCTCCACATACACCTGACAGATGTTGCGGCAAGCCCCGGCTGCAGTGCTGCCTTTATCGAACTCGTACAGTAAACAATGTCTGATGTGCTCCTTATCGCATGACATGTTACACCGTCCGTGATTTCCGTTACGAATGAGAATGACTTACACGGGCAAACCTAGTGCCTCTATATATGCTCTACTGCTCCACGCTTTATTGGCCGAAAATTCAGCATCGCAGCGTCATCTGTGACGTAACTACTCCGATCGCAATTTGCATCTATTACAAAAATGGGTAAAACTTTTACACACACCCAATAATAATTTTACTTTTTCTGTAGGAGAACTTATCGCAAATTAAGTACAGTGTAACTTGTCTAATTCCGACGTTTTTAATTCGAATTCTTGGTTAATTCGAATTTTTCATTTGGTCCCTTGAATTTTCTATATAAATAATGTTAAAAAAAAAGATGCGTACTTATTACAGCGGTGCGTGGAGAACCCACAAGCCGCGCCGTTTCCGAGATCGTAGTTCCGAGACGCCTTGCCATCACTTTACTGACCAAAAGCCGGTCCTCGGGTTGCATATATATACTACCCTGTGAACTTCATTTGCGCCACTGTTCGGTCTCCAGGCGCACTCATTTCTCTAGACTTGGGGTGGTCATAATGGATTGGCTCATCGATGTATGTATCAGTCTTTGGACAACTTAAGACAAAAACTATTGTCAAGAACAAATTTTATATTTAGGAGCTTTTCTTCTTTCTTTTCTTTCGTGAAATAATACTTTAAAAAAGTACATCTCACCTTTTTTAAAGATAACTGAAAGTCACTGTCAGTTTGTCAATTAAAAAAAATAAAGTTGCAAAGCATTTCGTTGCTTCGAAGATTCACGATGAAAAGTGTCTAATTTGTGAAAAGTCCTCTTACAGAAAAAAAAATAAATAAATAAATAAAAAAAAATTACAAACCTGTTCAGAAAAAAATAAAAATAAGCTCCAACAGAAAATAAAATGACTAAATCACTCGTATTAATGACAAAAAAAAAAAAAAATCATTGTCGCCCAATTTGTTTTAGGATGTACATTAATTTTCGTATGTCTGTGGCTCAGTGGTTAAAGGCGTACGTTACCTTTTCACGCGGCACGGGTTCATTCGTGACAGGAGTGGAAGGATTATCTGGGGGAAGGGCTGAACAATGCAGGTTCGTCGGTTTTGTGAAATTTCAGTCTGAATAAGGAAAAAAACGTGAAATGGGTTTTTCTGAAATAAAAGGATTTCTGACTACGGAAAATCTGTGAAAATACGAACGTTAAAATAAACGGGCACTTTTAAAAACGGAAATTTCTGGATAACGCGGATACCTACCGGCAACTTTGCTGCACGTTGTTTTCAGAAATTTTCCGTGAATTCACACAGCTTATTTATTTACATTGTAACTATAATAGCTTTGTTTTACCGATTCTAGAGACTGATACATAGACATCGTACAATAACCTGTGCAAAAATTTTAAATACCCGGTTTCTTACAATAACACAATATAAAATAGCTGGTGTGCAAGAAGGGAGAAAGGAAAAGAAATATCCTGTGCCATAATAACCAAAATACATGCAATATGCTATCCACAATATCCGATCTCGTTACATAACTTCAAAATCAGTTCCTTTGACAGACGATTGAAATTTAACAGCAAATCAAACGTTAAGTATCCCCACGAATTTCTCCTGTTACCGGAATGTTTTCATCCTACGGATATACGGAAAAAGTGAGAATGAGGTTTTTCCGTCAATATAGGAAAAAAATTGCGGTAAAGTTCCTGAAAATTTATAATTTTCCATTATTACGTCTTAAAAACGGCAATTTACCGTCAATATAAGAAAGGAATTGCGGAAAGGTTTCTGAAAATTCCGAATTTTCCATTAATACGTCTTAAAAACGGCAATTTATCGTCAATATAAGAAAGGAATTGCGGAAAGGTTTCTGAAAATTCCGAATTTTCCATTAATACGTCTTAAAAACGGCAATTTATCGTCAATATAAGAAAGGAATTGCGGAAAGGTTTCTGAAAATTCAGAATTTCCCATTAATACGTCTTAAAAACGGCAATTTACCGTCAATATAAGAAAGGAATTGAGGAAAGGTTTCTGAAAATTCAGAATTTTCCATTAATACGTCTTAAAAACGGCAATATACCGTCAATATAAGAAAAGAATTGCGGAAAGGTTTCTGAAAATTCAGAATTTTCCATTAATACGTCTTAAAAACGGCAATTTACGTCAATATAAGAAAGGAATTGCGGAAAGGTTTCTGAAAATTCAGAATTTTCCGTTAATACGTCTTAAAAACGGCAATTTACCGTCAATATAAGAAAGGAATTGCGGAAAGGTTTCTGAAAAATTCAGAATTTTCCATTAATACGTCTTAAAAACGGCAATTTACCGTCAATATAAGAAAGGAATTGCGGAAAGGTTTCTGAAAATTCAGAATTTTCCGTTAATACGTCTTAAAAACGGCAATTTACCGTCAATATAAGAAAGGAATTGCGGAAAGGTTTCTGAAAATTCAGAATTTTCCATTAATACGTCTTAAAAACGGCAATTTACCGTCAATAAAGAAAAGAATTGCGGAAAGGTTTCTGAAAATTCAGAATTTTCCATTAATACGTCTTAAAAACGGCAATTTATCGTCAAAATAAGAAAGGAATTGCGGAAAGGTTTCTGAAAATTCAGAATTTTCCATTAATACGTCTTAAAAACAGCAATATACCGTCAATATAAGAAAAGAATTGCGGATAGGTTTCTGAAAATTCCAAATTTTCTATTAATACATCTTAAAAACGGCAATTTACCGTCAATATAAGAAAGGAATTGCGGAAAGGTTTCTGAAAATTCAGAATTTTCCGTTAATACGTCTTAAAAACGGCAATTTACCGTCAATATAAGAAAGGAATTGCGGAAAGGTTTCTGAAAATTCAGAATTTTCCATTAATACGTCTTAAAAACGGCAATTTACCGTCAATAAAGAAAAGAATTGCGGAAAGGTTTCTGAAAATTCAGAATTTTCCATTAATACGTCTTAAAAACGGCAATTTATCGTCAAAATAAGAAACGAATTGCGGAAAGGTTTCTGAAAATTCAGAATTTTCCATTAATACGTCTTAAAAACAGCAATATACCGTCAATATAAGAAAAGAATTGCGGATAGGTTTCTGAAAATTCCGAATTTTCCATTAATACGTCTTAAAAACGGCAATTTACCGTCCATATAAGAAAGGAATTGCGGAAAGGTTTCTGAAAATTCCGAATTTTCCATTAATACGCCTTAAAAACGGCAATTTACCGTCAATATAAGAAAAGAATTGCTGAAAGGTTTCTGAAAATTCCGAATTTTCCTGGTGTACGAAAAATCAGCGAAATTCAGGGTTTTTCCCCGGTCATATCGTGGAAAAGATTGTACGTATTAGAAATATTCTTCATTAATTCACGAAAAGGAATCGTGGAAAGTGGCTCGTAAATTTATGAAAACTTTATTACAGTGCATGATATTGTATTAGAAAATATTTCGAGATAATTTGCAGATACAGAAACAAAAGTGTGCTAAAGAATCATTTCTTACTTTGCATTAAATAAAAAAAAAATGAGAGAAATGAAATGAAAAAAAAAATTTAGAATTTGTTGTTTAGTGGTAAGAGGAGTGACCTTCTGGCACCTTTCGAGTTCAGGCACTTAATTAACCGTTATGTTTGATCTGTGGGTTTGGTTCAACCTTTTCCCCGGAATTAGTGATCTTGATTTAGGGGCTGCATGATGTGCTTCTTAATAACCTTAGACGCTCATGAGGGTCGTTTAAGCTTGAATCATAAAATAAATTCGTGAGAGTGATCAAGCATTCCAATTCGTGCTTGCAGTTTACCACAATATGTAAAACTTTGAGTAGGCATGAAAAGCAGAAGGCATGCCATTATTAGCAATGCGATATTGAGAACGTTATTGCGTTCAATAAGTCTCTTGATTAGTTACTCCAATTTGTCTCTTGTTCGAAAACACGGGAGAAAAGACCATTACTAAACAAATGCTAAGCGGGTAGTAACACAGTTGATGAGTCTAATGACAAAGGCTTTCCTTGTACCTGATGTGGATTTTATGCAGTAATGCGTTGACCCCTGAAGAGGGAGGAGGACAGGGGTCGCACAAAATTGACTCTTATGCAGTTAAGCATGCGTGCATGCCAGTTGGCATTTAACACCAACAATATTGAATTTTCGCTTCAGTGCAGACAAAAATTATATGGTTGTTGCTGAGTTTTGTGACTGACCCTATAGAAACATTTCCTGCTTGTCTGTATCAACAGTGCTGAAAGCAGATCTGTTTCTGAGGGCATGTGTTGCATGATTTTAGACAATGCCTGTTGTTTCAGAAGCAGTCAGCCGTCATTAACGAAGCTCTGATGACCAAATGTCAATGGGAGTTTCATTCCCCTTTCATTTAAGAG
Organism: Macrothele yani; assembly: GCA_039090855.1. Taxonomy (NCBI): domain Eukaryota; kingdom Metazoa; phylum Arthropoda; class Arachnida; order Araneae; family Macrothelidae; genus Macrothele; species Macrothele yani. The sequence continues at coordinate 15,264,457 of CM077005.1, read as the reverse complement.
AGCCATGACTGCAAGAAATATAAAATATATATACCAACTATGTTAACTTCCATATGTATGGCTTTTATTGGTTATGAAACTTTTTTTATTCCGTGAAACCATCAGCGGTTATGATGTCTTTGAAGTACTGCGGGGCTGAAGATACATGCATAAATACACTTCTCGACATAGAAATTGCCCCACTGAGAAGGAAGTGTGCTACAGACATGCAAATCGCCGGGCGGATGTACCCACTGGAGATATGCGAATGATGTTAAACCGGAGCCGATGACGTCACACGTTCGTGAGATAAAGGACCCAGCAGCAACAGGAATGGTAATGTGGGCCGCGGATGACCTAGTGGTTAACGTTCGTGGCTGCCACGGAGAAACTTCAGGTTCGATCCCAGTCAGGTATGAACGATCGAATCACTAAATATCCGCCGTGCGTCAGATGGGCACGTTAAGCCGTCGGACCCTGGGTATTCGCATCCTGGTGCTAAATAAGAGCGTCTTTCTACCTCGCTTCCGTGTCACTTATCTTTCGGGCACTTTAGCCCAAATCACCTAGCTTCCTATTTCTAAGGATTGTTTAAGACCTTGGGGTCACACCTTCTCTTCCTAAAATCCTCTACATATGACCTGATCTGGGATGGTAATGTGTGGTTGCTGGTCAAAGTGTCGTTTCAGATTTGTTGTTCGTGCTGGGAAACTGTTCAACAAAGACCGAAAATGCCGGGTATACGCAGTTGGTAAGCACATCACCATTTAGATGCGTTTCAGAGAGGGAGAATTGTAGGCCTGTGTGAAGCGGGCTGGTCTAGGGTCTATACGTCGTATCGCTGCGCATGTGCAACGGGATGCACGAACTTTTGGACGCTGTTGACACCCGTGGCTACAGGAAGGTTCGTACGTGCGTCGGAGCGGCAGTGGTGCAGTCCGACAGACGTCAACACGCATGTACGGGTGGATTGTTCGACACGCTCGTTCGTCACCAGAAATCACTGCAACCGATATTTGACGTGCTGTGTCATCGGCCATGGACGTCGCCATAACGTCCCCAACTATAAAACGAAGGTTACATTGACGGCCAGCCATTGAAGCGCTCGTCTGACTTGGTGCCGGAGTCATGCAAACTGGGGTCACGAATGGAACACTGTGGTCTTCAGTGATGAATCCCGTTTCTATTTGGGTACGAACGATCGACGTATCCGTGTCTGGCGACACCTTGGTGAGTGGACGGATCCCGGTTTCGTTCATAACCGCAACACTGCCCGTCAGGCAGAGATCATGGTATGGAGTGCTATTGCTCATGGCAGCAGGTCACCTCTTGTCAGCATCACGAGCACACTGATAGCTGCACGAAGCGAGGCTCTGCAGCCCATTTTGATACAGTTCCTGAATGGCCTACAGCTCCCAATTTTCCAGCAAGACAACGCCGTGTGCACACCGCTCGGGTTTCTTGACAATATTTGCAACACGTTCAAACACTGTCATGGCCAGCAAGATCGCCCGATTTATCCCCAATCGAAATCCTGTGGGACCACATGGGACGTCGTCAGCAATAGAATCGGCCTGCGCACGATCTCGATGAATTATGGGGAGCAAGTCAACCGTGCTTGGTGTTCCATTTCTCAGAACGATATTTGTCGATTGTATGACTCATTGCCACGCCGTATGTATTGCCCATCGCGGCGGTGCAGCCACTTACTGAGGCGTACCCATTGTGCTGCATTATCTCATCTGATAAACACTGTACGTGGCTGAAAATAACATCAAGGTACACCTTTACATAGTTCTACTGTATTTGCATGCTCAATTTCACCCCTCTATCCTCACGCCTTTTGGGTGTGGCAATTTCTTTGCCGAGCAGTGTATTATTCATAACATCTATGAAAATGCAAGTGTAAAGGGGTCGATTGTTCGAGGTACAGGACGAATAAAAATTGGAATGGGAGTGAGACAAGGTGACACCATATCTCCTAAGCTGTTTAAGGCACATTACAGAACGTATTGCAGTCATTGTACTGGAAAGACAATGGGATAAAGATTAATGGAAATTATTTAACGCGCCTTCACCCAGTAGCAGATTTAGAGGGACGATACCCACCTTCAGAGTAGACTTTTCCTTTTTAAATGTCCAAGATAAATACAGTACTTATTTTTGTGAAATTACAGTAATAAATGTACAATATTTTGCAAAAGTTTTCATAACAATTAAAATTTGCCTTGAATTTGGAGATAAAATTTTCTGTTCTAGCTTCAGAGAGAGAGGGGTGGAGAGGGAGAGAGAGAGAGAGAAAGATAGAGACAGAAAGAGAGAGAGAGAGAGAGAGAGAGAGAGAGAGAGAGAGAGAGAGAGAGAGAGAGAGAGAGAGAGAGAGAGAGAGGGAGGGAGGGAGGGAGGGAGAGAGAGAGAGGAGGTGGGAGGGGAGAGAAAGAGGGGAAGAGAGGGAGAAAGAGAGAGAGGGAAGAGAAAAAGAGAGAGAGAGAGAGAGAGAGAGAGAGAGAGAGAGAGAGAGAGAGAGAGAGGGGGGAGAGGCAGGGGGAGAAAGAGACACAGAGGGAGAGAAAGAGGGTGAGGAGAGCAGGAAGGAGAAAACTGGAGTTTCAGAAAGAGAAAGCTGAGAGCGGAAGGAAAAAAGATTTTGACCGATCATGGAAAAAAAAATAATAGGTGTGCTATGTTTTAAGTAATATTTTCACACACACTTCCGGGAGAAAATCGTAAATAAGGCAATGGATGGAGAAAGAATTACTTGACGAAGTGAAGTAAATAGAAACCTTTCAACAGAAATGGAAATCATGCTTTCAATAGAATAAACGAATACTTTAAAGAGGAATCACCGGTCATATTATTTAGAAACTATTCGATGATTCAAGCAGGAGTTTTTCCGATGAATAGAAGGGCTCAGATTTATTCTGAAGGATTCTATCCAGACTTGATATCTGAAAAGAACGTAGCTCGAACTTTCATTTATTCTAGACTATGTGTGGAACAAACATCACACATTTTTCGAAGAACCCAACGGACAGTCCGTCCTTTCTTACGTTCGGGCGCCAATCTGAAAACACATGTTTGTCCGCTCCCCCTCACTCCGGAGTAAGTTGCTCTCCCAACTAAGCTGCACGGACGGAATGTACCGCTGCAGAGTTCTCTTCTTGATACGTGCTTTACTTCTGTAGTAAGTCAAACTGAATAGAAGAGATCAACTTTATTTTGAAAAATTTGACGTGGGATTTAAAAGAGAGAGAGAGAGAGAGACCTATGAAAATCTCTCTCTGTCTTTAAATCCCATGTCTAGATTAAATTTTAAGTTGGTTTCCTCGAAAAGCGGGCAATTCAACGCTATGAAAATAGTGCTAATTTTTCAGTCCTCGCTCGCAGATTGTGATTTTAAAATTTATAAAAACTTTTTAATGGAAAATTCTAAAATACCTTGCAATGCTAGGAAGGGGCAGAGCTGCAAGTTTATACCGCGCGCGCGTGTGTGTGTGTCAGCCCTCCACAAAAGTCTCTCTGTGAAAGTCTATCTCTCTCTTTTTCTAACCGCTCCCATCCCCGTAATTCAACTTCTAGATCCATTAGTGTTCTAACTTTGTCTACTTTGCGTGCTTTCTAGTAGGGCTCGAAAATTTTTATTAGAGATCAAACGCTCAGAGGGGCTTTCTGCGACCGAGCGAAGATGATTAATAGCTCTTCATCCCTATGGTGCATTCGTAAAGGTTACGAAAGTTTGGCATATCCGCATGTTGTTCTACGTGCTTCTTTCAGCTGTTTGGGCAATTACTTTCGTGCATATGAGGGACCCATATCTCACAGCGTATAAGTTATCATACTCTGTATACAAGCTCTATCTACCAGAGTAAGTCTAGTCTGGTTAGCCGCGCGAAATACTGTTTGTGGCTAATTAGTTTTGAAAAAAGAAAATACTTCTTTTTTTGAATCATAATTTTCAGTAATTTCATTCACCATTGTTCACTCCTATATTTTACGCTCCACAGATAATGAATTTGCGCCCCTAGTGTAATCATTATCGGAGGGCGAACGCCCCCTGCCCTCCTCGGGTATAGCTGTGGCTCTGGTTACCAATGAAACTAATACAGATTCAGATCGAATATTATCTTTCTTTTGTAACGTGCCTGCCCCGGAGGATGCACATGAGATAAAGGCAGATAGCGATGAAAGCACATGCTATTGTAGTATAGTAGATAGCACTCGGAGCTCCAGAGCCGAGAGTTGTGGGTTCGAATCCCGCCCTGGCATAAAAATGATGGAGAAATTTACTTCGTCATGCTTTTGCTATTCGAATTTCTGCTGGTTCTAACTTTGCAGCACAGCAATCACCTAACCAAGAATTCTAGAAACTGGTCATTCTGATAAAAGGATTTTGCTAACATTCTCTTTCTGACGGTTTCGTGGTATAAAGAATTCTTTGTATCATTGCAAGAAGTGGCTAAAGCAGCGTTCATCTAAGCAGGCCACTTCTTCGATCCCTGCATAACAGAGAGAGAGAGAGAGAGCTTATCTTCAGAGCCAGCCCAGTTATCTTCCCTGGTTTCTATGGCAACCAATAACGGATACTGTAGAAGAATGTTGAGCAGAAAAGTTAATGGGCAACAGCGAAAGGAAAAGCAACTGCAGCTATTCAAAGTATCGATCTTTTCTTATACGAAAAGCTCTAAGGAAAACACATGGATTTTCACCAAGCGGGGATATTAAAACATCACACCACTTCATTTCACTGTATACTAGTTATACGTTACTTGTGCTCCGCATTTGTGCAGTTAAAAAGTGTAAACTTCGTAAACATTCCGCATCCCCTCATAGTAATTTCGATTATGCATATGTTGTTATGCACAGTTTTCCTCTCTTGCTGTCACACATTATACGTTCTCCCAAACTTCTAACATTTGCTCCATGATCAATGATCTATTTAAAAATTATTATGAACTTTAAAAGTAAAATTTAAATTCATGTAAAAATGCAATTAATTTTTGCTGAAAGTGTACTGCTACTAAAAATTCCTCTCTGCGGCATGACCAGCGTTTAATCTGTGAATTCAGACACAGGAATACGCAAGTAAGTTCTCAATGCCCTCTCTATTTTATTCACGCAAAAAAAAAAAAAAAAAAAAAAAAAAAAAAAAGAGGCTACAAATCTTGGAGGTGTGAATCCGTTTATTGGTGTAAATATGCCATGGATGTTAAGTCAGATAATAATCGAACACTTGAAAATTTCGTCGTCTTGCAATTGAACCCGCGTCTCCTGGATAGCGCCAGAATATGCTACCCACTACACCACCTAAAACGACCAAGTTTGAAGTTTCCGATTAGCATACCCAGAGCCGTAACTAGGGCGGGGCAGATGGTGCGGCTTCCCCAGGCGCAGCTCAAGAGAGGGCGCAGAAATCACTGTTTGGAATGCGATTACATTTAGGCCTGAAACTTTTACACAAGTCTTTGGCAGAATTAAAATTATAATTTCCTCTTCAAAATGTTCAGGAGTTGTTAGTTGCTCACATTCAGTAATGAAGGCGTGGTTGTGTAGTCCGTCCAACTGAAGAAGAACCATGGCCCCCTTCTGCAACAATGGGACCTCCAGTACTTCTTTAGTTTGATGGACTATATGTGGGTTGCAAGATAAGGATGTTGTTCACATTTTTGAAGACTCTCTGGAGGCTATTCAGTCTTTATTGTGGCTACATGCCACGACTGTCAGCTACATTCGGTCCGCTTGATGCGGTGCTGAAGGTCCGAACTCCGAAGCAATTGCGAAAAGCATTTTGATTGCGCCTTTTTTACGCCTAGTTTCGTTAGAAAGTATTTTGTAGTACTGTTATATTTTTTAAATTGTATCTCCTTTTTGCTGGCTTTAATTTAAAGCTATTTTTATTGAAAATTCTTCTCTGTAGCTTGTGCTGGCTTAGATTTTCAATGCTGTTTTTTGTTCTTTTGGTGTGCGTGTGTGTGTGTGTGTGAGAGAGAGGGATGAAGAGAGATATAAAGAGAGAGTGAAAGAAAGTGAAAGAAAAAGAGAGAGCTAGAGAGAGAGATAAATAGAGAGTGAAAGAGAGAGAGAGAGAGAGAGAGAGAGTGAAAGAGAAAAATAGATAGACAGATAGAGAGAGAGAGAGAGAGAGAGAGAGAGAGAGAGAGAGAGAGAGAGAGAGAGAGAGAGAGAGAGAGAGAGTGAAAGAGAAAAATAGATAGACAGATAGAGAGAGGGAGAGAGAGGCAGATTGGGGCGCAATATTTTGCAGTTTGACCGGGCGCAGAAATGCCTAGTTACGCCCCTGGCATACCACGTGGGTAGCATATCCGGAAGATGCGGATTCGATTATCGCTCCAGGAAGACGAAATTTTAAATGTCATATTTTCACCAATAAACGGATTCACAACTTCAAAATTTGTATTGTACAATGATGTAATCTCGAAATCCATTCGTTGAAAAAAAAAAGGTTGTTCGTGAAATTTTTAGAGAATGAAATTCCGCTCCATCGTTAACTGTTACTTCAAGCAGATACTTTCTTTGTTCAATGGAAAATGTGGCAATGTTAGCTGAGACGATAGGGAGGGTGGGGCTTCTGGTAAATAAACACTGTGTTTCGCTTTCTCACAAAAAGAAAGATGTGAAAGGGAAAGAAGATATTTTGAGAAATGCAACAAAGCAAGACAGCCTGTGTCGAAAGAGAAAGGCACGATAAATTGATCAGTACTGCTTTGGGGTAAAAACCACTCCTTGTTCCCGGAAATAAAACGAAATAAGGCTATAAACTCCAGAAATGGGGCCGTAACTGGGATATGGCCAGTGTGGACTCTGCCATAAGCACCTATTAAATGAAGGCACCGTACGGGGTTTCAGATGGCTAAATGATAATCGTAAGATTTAAAACAGCAGCTGGAGCATGAAGTTTCTAACAGTGGCTTGAAGATTAAAACAGATGAAAAGTTCGTGCTCAGTTAGTCATAAAATAAGGTTGCCGTTTTATGCACGATTAGAATAACTAAAAGTTAAAAGAACTGATGCTCCTGTACACACCAAATGTGGTGAAGGTGATATGAATGAACAATTTAAAACAAACATGAGATCTTTCAATCCCTCTTGGGATCATCCTCAGATGTGCTCTCAAATTTGTGATTCCGACCCTTAAATAACAGAAGGGGTAAGTGTCATGAATCAAACTGTGCATTCACTGCGCATGTCTGGGATTGTTCACGGGAAATTCCAAATCGCTGAATGGGTGATTGTGTCATCTGGTGTTAAGGCATTCAAGGTGTTAAGGCATTCAAGGTGTTGTCACATTGGGCATTATTTGAGTCCCTGCGCAAGAAATTTTTCCAAGAATTGGGGATGTACATAGGTATATAGTCGTTACAGCATTGATTGCCCTTGATGAAAATTAACAAGCTCTCTGCAAAAAGTAACGAGGTTTTGTTCCGTGGTGTTGTAACGATGGAAGCCTCCTGCCAAGCTGGGAAATATGAACCCTTGTTGGTAAGGCGTGATAACGCAGTTTTTTGGTTTCGAGTCTTAATGTCATAAAGGTGTTCCTTCATTCTGATGTCCAACGTCCTCTGAGTAGATCCTATGTAAGTGAGAGGTGGGTCATCTGGCTCAGTACTGTAAAGAGGTATGTTATATACTCCATGACGGGATCCCTGTTTGATTTGATCGCGGTCGTTGCGAATGATGGAGTAAGCATTTGACGTTCTGAGGCCAAAATCGATTTTGTGTCGATGACACATGTTTTTCATGATGCGAGTGACGTGTGGGTCATAGCACATAGACCCAACAAATTTCTTATCTCTTGTTTCCCTAACAAGTGTGGACCTGGTTGAGTTTCCGAGTCTCTTGTAAATCGAATAATAATATTGTAATTGATTATAATATTCTACAAACAGCCGAAAAAAGCGTCTCTTTTCCGAGATCAGATTAAAGAGGGGCCACATCGACTTCCTAAACAGACGCTCATACCTTGCTTTCCTTGTGTTGGCCAAGACTACATCCAGTTGTTTGCTTGATCATTACCTTGTTGTGATTCATGCCAATCTTCTGAAGGAAGCCGCGAAACTGCAGAGCACTCACATTCACAAACTTCGGAATTTGGTGGCGAACAAGACAAATCAAGCCTATATCCAAACCCGCCCCAAAACAAAATCCAGTCACTATCCAGTCATCTTTCATCAACCTGAGCAGCGTTCAGCTTAGCCAAATTCAACAAACTGCTTTGAACGGAGGGCTGAAGTATTCATATCCGCCTAACCCCCCCACCCCACTGACTTTTATCCCGCAGGCCGAGGATATAATTCGCCACCTCCCTGCAAATGATCAAGAATTGGCTAGATTTGAGATCACCAAGGCATTGCGAAGACGAAGACAACGTGATGACCCATCGCTTAAAGTCGAACGTGCTGAGTTGAAGAAATTACGTACGGATTCGAACCTGGCCATAATTTCAACCGACAAAACTGGTCAGGCAGTCATTCTAGACAGAGCTACATACACCCAAAAAATGGAGACTGCTATTCAGGAGATCCCACATGAGATTGTCACCCGTGACCCAACAAATGCCACGGTATCAGCACTCAGCAGACTTAGAAATTCTGGAACTCTCCCGTCTACCATCTTCTCTCACATGCACCCACCAAATGGGTACAGAGTTCCTGAGTTATTTGGAACCTTAAAGACTCATAAAGAACATCAACCTATGCGACCATTGGTATCGGGACACTCCAACCCAACCCTCCAACTTGAAGCAACCTTGGCTTCATTCCTTAAATCCATAACCCTAACTCAGGGCTACTCTGTTTCCAGTTCAAAGGAAGCTTTGTCGAGGATTCAAACTTTCAGTAGTCAAGGATCTCCATTCATTATAGCCTCACTGGACGTTACGGCCTTATACCCTAATGTGTCTGTGCCTCTGGTTCACTCTTTAATTGCAGAAAAACTGAAAGAATCAGACATGCCTGTCTCTGAGATAGCCGCAACTCTTAGTGCCATGAGACTTATTAAAAATCGTTCATTCTTTTGCTTCAACAACATCATTTACAGGCAAAAGAGGGTGTCCCAATGGGTTCCCCTCTATCACCCCTTTTGGCCGAGATATTTATGCAACACCTAGAGCACCTGGCGTTGAACCCTTTACCTGAAGAACTGGGTTTATATTTGAGATATGTGGATGATATTTTGGTTTTCTGGTTGGGCACTGAAGAAAAATTATTGAATTTTAGGGATTTCATGTCTTCACTACATCAGTCAGTGAATTTTACGTTGGAACTGGAAACTAATGGAATCTTACCGTTTTTGGATATCTTGCTAACCAGAAATATTACAAATCACACTATTCAAACCTCAGTTTTCAGGAAGCCTATGTCTGCCCCTAGTATCATCCCTTACAACTCTATGCACCCTCTATGTCATAAACTTACATCCATTCGTTTTATGATACAACGAGCCATTACACACTCCTCCAGCAGCCGGCTGAAGAAACAAGAAATTGCAACAATTAAAGAAATCGCCCGAAACCATGGCTATGGTAATCATTTGGTGGATTCGATTTACAAGAGACTCGGAAACTCAACCAGGTCCACACTTGTGAGGGAAACAAGAGATAAGAAATTTGTTGGGTCTATGTGCTATGACACACACGTCACTCGCATCGTGAAAAACATGTGTCATCGTCACAAAATCGATTTTGGCCTCAGAACGTCAAATACTTACTCCATCATTCGCAACGACCGCGATCAAATCAAACAGGGATCCCGTCATGGAGTACATAACATACCTCTTTACAGTACTGAGCCAGATGACCCACCTCTCACTTACATAGGATCTACTCAGAGGACGTTGGACATCAGAATGAAGGAACACCTTTATGACATTAAGACTCGAAACCAAAAAACTGCGTTATCACGCCTTACCAACAAGGGTTCATATTTCCCAGCTTGGCAGGAGGCTTCCATCGTTACAACACCACGGAACAAAACCTCGTTACTTTTTGCAGAGAGCTTGTTAATTTTCATCAAGGGCAATCAATGCTGTAACGACTATATACCTATGTACATCCCCAATTCTTGGAAAAATTTCTTGCGCAGGGACTCAAATAATGCCCAATGTGACAACACCTTGAATGCCTTAACACCAGATGACACAATCACCCATTCAGCGATTCGGAATTTCCCGTGAACAATCCCAGACATGCGCAGTGAATGCACAGTTTGATTCATGACACTTACCCCTTCTGTTATTTAAGGGTCGGAATCACAAATTTGAGAGCACATCTGAGGATGATCCCAAGAGGGATTGAAAGATCTCATGTTTGTTTTAACCTGTTCATTCATATCACCTTCACCACATTTGGTGTGTACAGGAGCATCAGTTCTTTTAACTTTTAGTTATTCTAATCGTGCATAAAACGGCAACCTTATTTTATGAAGTTTCTATATACCGATGAGTCATTACAAGCGAATGAAAGGCGTAGAAAGTTATGGGTAACAAATACGCTCAGAGTGTGAAAATATTGTTACGGATATTTAATACAATATTTTTAGGCAAAAATATTAAATTTCATTCCCAACTTTTGTTTCGCTTCCGTGCTCCATTTCCATTGTTTCCACGACGTGTGAGAAAATTTTAGCTTCGTCACCCCAGTCAACGGTTTATTTAGAGACGCCAGGTTGTCGCATCTTAAAAGTCTTGGCTTTGTGTTTCGTAGCAGCGTTTAGTATCGTCCAAATACAATTTGGACCTTTCGGTTGTATGTTCACAGGTCAGGTACCGAAGGGTATGCAGGTGTGACAGTCCTCAGCTTTGAGACTTTTGTCTTGGAACGCGGCCCTTTTAATACGTGGGAAAGGAAGTATCGCTGTGTGTGTTAGAAGGGGTTGGTCATCTTTCGCTTAAGGGCAAGGTGGCGAAGAGAAAAGCCAGTCAACCGAGAGAGATAGAAGGGGTGACTCGTTTAAGAAGCCAGAGGGCTTTGTTTCTAGAACAGAAGTTTCTTAGCAGCGGGGAAAAGAGATTTTTTTCCCCGATGGAGGGAAGAAAAGGCGTATTAAGTTATCGGTAACGAGTATCCACAGAGAGTGGAAATATTTTATAGTGCTCGCAACAAGCAGGATAGCGGAATCATTAGAACACAGGGGCGCCGGCTTCACTAAATTATGGGGGGGGGGCGTGACTAGATCAGACGTGGGAGGGGCACATCTCATCAATTGTTAGGAGGAGAATTTAAAAAAAAAGGGCTAAAAAATAGACCAAGATTCGACGTATTTTTTTAAACGCAATTTTAATTGCTCATCAGCAAACGAACAAGGAAATAGGAATATTCTTTTGATGAATATTAATATTTTTAAAAAATAAAATTCAGCCTGGGATTTTATAAAAGTACCCACAGTTTTTTTTATTTACAAAAGTATATAAAAAATATGTGAAATTAGCCGGGTTACTCAAGCAAAGAACAAGAAGCGCAAAATATAAATAGATGAATAAAGGAGCTAGAGGTTATAGGTTTCTGTATTTTTATTTATTATATTTTTGATAATTCTTTTAAACACTTACCACATATCACGAGAACATGTCAAACAAATTACAGGGCTAACAATCTGATTTTTTACCAAATGAGCAATGCTGAAAATGGGATTTTTTTTTTTTTACTTATCTTGCTGTTTATTAACTTTTCGGAAATAAATCGTTCTGGCCCCATAAGGTAGAGCTTGGTCCAGCTTATGAGGCAAAAGCGATTATTTAATTAAACAGCATGGAAAATATTGGATACCCCCCCCCCCCCAGGAAAATTATTGGAGTGGCAAGATTAATCTTACACCCCCATTAGTCGGCGTCTGTGTTAGGACAACTTTCGCATAAGTGAAAAAATCGTTTTCATAAGGTACAGAAGTATTTCATGAAATAGTGTAGCGTCCTCCTTACAATATTTAGCTCTTCTGTCGTTTCCATCACATTGGTGTTTGCGTGCAGAGCTCTAACGACGAACCCCGAGGTGAAAGTGTCTGTCATTTCTATCATCAGTTACGTAGCACTGATCATCGTAATTCACCAACAAGATAATAAGCCATCTATCTATTATTCTTAATTTACTACGTTAACCTGGAAGAACAAACCAAGTTAACAATATCTTATATTGCTGGTAATAAGCAGAGTAAGCCCGGTGGCGCAGTGGTCTAAGCGATGGCCTCTGATCATTCGTCCGAACGGGGTCCGGGTTCGAATCCCGGTGAGGCATGGATGTTGTGTTTGTCTTACGGCAATGGCTCTCTCCCTTCCCTGGAACCAGTGACCCTAAATTAGGGACGGGCGACTGCTTATAGCCCATTAAGTTGCTCACGGTGGTCGTTAAACCTCAAAAAAAAAAAAAAAAAAAAAAAAATAAATAAAATAAGCAGAGTAAAGAGAGCTTAAGCCTTCGCCGAATAAATAAGAGAAATAAGTCGTTTTAAAAGATGCAGAAGTATTTCATAAAATAGTGTAGCGTCCTGCTTATTATTATTAGTTCTTCAATTGTTTCCTTCATATTAATGTTAGCGTGCCGAACTCTAACTACGAACTCCGAGATGAAAGAGTCTATTATTCTTATCATCAACCCACGTAGCACTGTGATCGTTATTTACGTTATTTACAACGTTAACCTGGAAGAATAAACCAAGTTAACGATATCAATACAAATTTGGAAGATGTGAATCCGTTTATTGGTGTAAACATGACTTGAACGATAAGAAAATATCCCGAAAACTTGAAAATTTCGCTGTCCTGGAGCGGGATTCGAACCCGCGTCCTCCCGATAGTGCCCGAGTATGCTAACCACTACACTACCCAGAACGACCAAGTTTCAAGTTTCCGATTAATTTGACTTGGTTTTTCTTAATATCTGGAAACTTGAATATATTCAAGAGTCCGGATATTATCTGATTTATCATTCAGGTCATGTTTACACTAATGAACAGATTCACATCTTCCAGATTTGTATTGTAGAGTGGTGTAATCCCGTATTTCATTCATTGATATTCTGCGCCTCTGGGCAAACACAGGAATGAACTCCAAAACCTCCAGATTCGTTATATATGAGTTCAGGTTGCTTCGACTAGCGAACCTGTGATGGTTATATTCTAATTTATCAGAAACTTGAAACTTGGTCGTTCTGGGTGATGCAGTGGTTAGCATACTCGGGCGGTAGCCGGGAGACGCGGATTCGATTCCCACTCCAGGACGACGAAATTTTCAAGTTTTTGGATATAAGACTTAACTTCCGTGTCATATTTACACCAATAAACGGATTCGCATCTTCCAAATTTGTATTGTATAGTGGCAGAATCCCGTATTTCACTCATCGATTAACAATATTACGTTGGAAAAAAAACATAATTTTTGGTAAGTCCTCCTATAGTAAAAATAAAATTATTACAAACGTATTTAAAAAAACTAACAATAAGCTCCAATAGAAAATAAATTAACTAAATCACTCGCATTAATGAAAAAAAAAAAAAGAGAAAGAAATTCATTATCGCAAGAATAGTTTTACTTGAACGTGAGTTCAGTCTCTAAGATTTCCTGGCTCAGTGATAACGTTGTCAAAGGCAACGCTATTCTAGAAAGGCGTCTCGATGTTATTCTAGAGAAGGCGTCTTGATGCTGTTCTAGAGAAGGCGTCTTGATGCAATTCTAGAGAAGGCGTCTCGATTCCTTTCGTCTCGATGCTATTCTAGAGAAGGCGTCTCAATGCTATTCTACAGAAGTCGTCTCAATGCTATTCTACAGAAGGCGTCTCGATGCCTTTCGTCTCGATGCTATTCTAGAGAAGGCGTCTCGATGCTGTTGTAAAAAGGCGTCTTGATGCCTTTCGTCTCGATGCTTTTCTAAAGAAGGCGTGTCAATGTTATTCTAGAGAAGACGTCTCGATGCTATTTTAGATAAGTCGTCTCGATGTCTTCTTGCTCACCGGCCCTGCGCCAAGTTGCAACTTTGCGCTATTTACTAACGAATTGGTACCTGTAAAGTCTCTATTTACATTCGGTCTTTATGTTGTACCCTCCTGCAAGACGCTAGGAGCTTTTTTTTTCTTTTTTCTTTTTCTAACGGTTGTTTGTTGGCGTGGGAGGGTTATGACGTATCTCTGGTCCATACCCGTTATCCAAGCGGGTTTCAATCTAAAAACATCTGCCGCTGCATGCAATTCCAGATAAAGGGTGTTTGTTGCATTGCTTCTCAGCACACCGGTCACTCCAGTTCACCACCCACCCGCTTCTCGACGCTCTTCAAGAGTATTTTCCCCGTCTTGTTTACTGCTGTGCGAGCCACGCGAACGGGGGAAGAGAAGGGGGATCGTAATCTGTCTTCTGCAACATCCATCCAGTCGCGTGCCATCGTTTAAAATGAACTCTAGCTCACAACCATTGGCATAAACAAAAATCTCCAGTTCCTCCATAATACAACCAGTGCAAACAGCACACAGACAGACAGTCGCTGTTCTCATTCCTCACCGTTCATCTCGTAGGAGATATCCCCCCCCCCCTCACCTCCCATCATCCCACCCTTAGTCCACTTTTGTTAGGGATACCGTAGATCGTACGATTGTAGAGCGTAAGTGCAGTAAGCAGGTTGGTTCGCTGTTTACTTTTATTTGTTTGTGTTTACGGGACTCACCCCCATAAACCATCTGTCAGTGAACGAGTGGGACTCGCTGCATGCAGGCAGGCCTCTTAGCTCTCTTCTCAGCTCATTAGACTCGCTCGCTAACCGAGGTCCTTTTCAAAAATTGACCAGAAGGATCATTGTTGCGCAGGGACACTGCATGACGCTCAATTTTTCACGATAATTCTTCTCGGTCTGGTGATCTGATTTGCAGCGACAAACAGCTTTCTCCAGTGTTCCCAGTTGGAGTCTTCCTAGCATTCATATCTTTCACTTGTTAACTGCGTGAACCATCTCTCTGCAGGGGAAATATATGGCTTGTTTGAAAGTTCAGGATTGGCATCAGCTAAATAGAATATATTGCCCTCACGTCGTGCATTTAAAACACATTGCATTGAAAAAATATGTCATTCACAAACGGCAATCAGAGTAATGATTGTGAGACCGTCTGCAATGATTGTATTGTAACCAAGAAAAAAATTCGTCCGGTTTTCGGTAGAGTTCGCTGCAGTGACGTTTTATTTTGTGTGTTTTTGTAGTCTTT
The DNA here is from genome assembly GCA_039090855.1 of Macrothele yani. Taxonomy (NCBI): domain Eukaryota; kingdom Metazoa; phylum Arthropoda; class Arachnida; order Araneae; family Macrothelidae; genus Macrothele; species Macrothele yani. The sequence continues at coordinate 15,249,288 of CM077005.1, read as the reverse complement.
TGCACAGCGCAATTTTTTATGTGTGTCACAAGGCACAGATGCGCGTCAGTCAATCTGTGCTATCTAACTTGGTGTGTACCCTTTTTACGTGACTTTGAATCCTTTTAAAATGCCATTTGAACCTGATTTAATTCGGGCGTGCTTGCTTTACTAATTCGGACTCGGTTCGAAGGCTTCAAAAAGCATCCCGTAAGATATGTGTGGCATTTGGAAAAGACTCGGTAGCAAAACGTACTGCGCGGAAATTATTTGAAAAAATTGTTTCTGGTGATGAATCACTTGAAGATGCACCACTTTCAGGAAGACCCTCCATTATTGATAACGAAGAATCACATGCCGCTGTGAAAAATAATTCTAGATTAACATGTTAAGAAGTTTCACAAATGTTTACCATGAGTGGTGAAACAAATTTTTTACACTCGCATCAACTGGGAAAATCATGAAGCTAAGCAAATGATTCCCACAAGCATTGTAAAACCGTACGAACTACTTTGAATACCTGTATTTATAATGACTGAAAAAGGCATAATCAGCAACAGTGTCATACCGTAAGACCCCACGCTGCTAGGGATAGGCGATAGACAGGGCTGCGATTTTCTTATGAATCATATTTTCTTTGATATTCGTTATGATTTTAATGAAATGCTTCCTTTAATAATTCCATAACAGTTATAGTGTAAATCGTTCCCGCATAGATGAGGATGATACTTACTTACTGGCTTGAGCCGGACCTGCCAAGAGGTCAGCGGAAAAAAAATTTTTCTTGCTTTTACATCTTTAGTTAGATCAAATTTTACGAGAGTTGCGTTATAAAAAGCGTTCCCATAGATTAGGATGATACTTGGCCGCGGGTGGCCTAGTGGGCAACGTTGGTGACCTCCACCGAAAGGACCTCAGGTTCCATCCCAGGCGGGTACGGTATCCACTAAATATCCGCCGTGCATCGGATGGGCACGTTAAGCCGTCGGACCCCGGTTAATGGCACCCCGGTAATAAATAAGGGCGTCTTCCTCCCCCTTTCTACTTCGCTTCCGTGTCACTTTCCTATCGGGCACTCTAGCCCAAATCTCCTAGCTTCCTATTTCCAAGGATTGTTTAAGACCTGGGGTCAGACATTCCCTTCGTAAAATCCTCTACATATGATCATTTGATCAAGGATGATACTTACTTACTGTCTTGTGCCGGACTTGCCAAGAGGTCAGCGGAAAAATTTCTTTTTCTTGCTCTTACATCTTTTGTTAGATCAAATTTCAGTGAAGAAAGCTTGCGTCTGTCAGGTTTCTTACGAAGATTTATAAATTTTTTCACGCAAAAAAAAAAAAAAAAAATCATTATTTTTTAAACAATATTAGTTAACGAAAAAAAAAATGTTAAATTTTCTCTCTCAATAATCGGTTTCTATCTCATCGAATTTGAAAGTGCATTTTCGCAATCTTCTTAAGTCATCCAAATAAAAACTTTGAATGGTTCTATCAGTACCTTTACATACACGTCTAAGCTAAGATGTTTACAACGTACTTCATTTAGTGGTTTGTAAAATATAATCACTTCGTAAAAAACATGTACAAAAAGCAATTTAGAATTTTTGTTGTCATGAAAGTTTTAAAATTTAAAAAAAATCGTGTTATTTCAATGAATCTCTTACGATAAAAAATGACACATGGAAAAGTTTAAAGGTGCCTGGTTCAGTAGTTTCGGAGTATACCTTTCTTCCAAAATGTGGTACTGTGGGTAAAAAATAATACTTAAAAATACTTCATGACTTTTAAATTTCTTTGGGATATTTGAAAAGCATACAAAATTATATTAAAAATTAATTGGCTTAGTTAGAGTTGCAATTAATATATAAATACAAAGACAATCAAAAACCCTTTTTACATACACCGATGAGTAATTACATTATGACCACCTAAGCTATCAATAAAATTTAGGGCCCCCTTTTAGCTCACAAAACAGAGGCTACTCGGCGTGACATCGATTCGATGAGATGGCGATAGGTATCCTGGGGTATCTGGTACCATAATGTCAACAGCAGGTCCTCCAGTTCCCGTACATTTCGGGGTGGTGGTGATTTAGCACGAGCCAGCTTTTCCAGGTCGAACCACAAATGTTCGATTGGGTTCATATCAGGTGAATTTGGAGGCCTGAACATTAACAGAAAGCCACCAGCATGTTCCTCGAACCACTCCTTGACGATTCTGGCAGTGTGGCATGGCGCATTATCCAGTTGGTAATGGCCATCACCAGCAGGGAACGCAGTTGCCATGAATGGATGAACTTGGTCTGCAACGATGTTCAGATACCTGACAACTGTCAGGGATTGTGCTATTGGAATAATAGGGCCTAAAGTGTCAAAAAAAAAAAAAAAAAAAAAAAAAACTTCGCCCGCGGCACAACACCGCCGCCGGCCTGTTTTCGGCCAACAGGGCATCTATGTGCCATAGCCTCCGTTGGTAATCGTCGTATCCGCGCACAGCCGTCTACGTGATGCACCAGAAATCTTGATGCGTCAGGCAAGGCCACTTTCTTCCAATCATCCGCCGTCCAATCTCGATGATCTTAGGCCCATTTCATGAGCTGTTGGCGATGACGTGCAGTGAGCACGAATACCCGGCTGGGTCTTCGACTACGCAGGCCCATGCGCAGAAGGCTGCGATGAACTGTGTGCTGTGACACATTGCCCTGATCACCGTTGTTGTAACTGCGGGTGATTTGTAGCACTGTGGCCCTGCGGTCGCTGTTAACAATGCGCGACAGTCTCCACTTCCCCTCTGGTATCAGTGAGCTGCGGACGACACATGGGTGGACGTCGGCTTGTCTTTTGGCAATCTGTGCACCACTTTTGATACGTACTCACTACAGCGACACCTGAACAACCCATAAGCAGCGCCGTTTCCGAGATCGTAGTTTCGAGGCGCCGTGCTATCACAATTTGTTCTTTATCAAACTCCGACAAATCGGCAGCTTTTCCCATTCTGACTCCCAATACTCTACTAACCGAAAGCCGGTCCTCGTGTTGTATATATACTGCTCTGTGAACTTCACCTGCGCCACCGTTCGATCTCCAGGCGCTCTCATTTCTATAGGCTGTGGGTGGTCACAATGCATTGGCTCACCCACGGAGGGGGCTTTGGGGCTTAAGCCCCTCCAAGGAGATTAAGAGCAACGTACGTCACAAATTAAACATTAAAAAATATTATTTAACTTGTTCAAAAAATTACACAGTGTCCGACATAGAGTCTTCTATTACAGGGTGTCTTCTTCCCAAAGCCCGAAAGAGATAAAGAGCGACGTACGTTACAAATTAAACATTCAAAAATATTATTTAACATGTTCAAAAAATTACATAGTGTCCGACATAGAGTCTTCTATTACAGGGTGTCTTCTCCGCATAGCCTCAAAGAGATTAAGAGCGACGTACGGCACAAATTAAACATTCAAAAATATCATTTAACATGTTCAAAAAATTAGACAGTGTCCGACATAGAGTCTTCCATTACAGGGTGTCTTCTCCCCAAAGCCCCAAAGGGATTAAGAGCGACGTACGTCACAAATTAAACATTCAAAAATATTGTTTTACATGTTCAAAAAATTACATAGTGTCTTCTATTACATGGTATCTTCTTCCCAAATCCCCAAAGAGATTAAGAGCAATGTACGTCCTACGAACGTCACACATTGTGTATACTATATTTATATATATTGTGTATACTATATATATATATATATATATATAGACCACTCCGGGATGTAACGTCAGGTGATGCGTAACATCACAGCCTCTCCTTGACAAATGTCAACCCCGCCTTCTCGTGGTACATCCTGTTCCCACTAAAGGGGCTCTGACGACCGCCAGTAGCGGTATAACTATACCATCGGGATTAGAGGAAATGCTATCCCACACTCACCAACCCGCTTGGCCAGCGTGGTGAGTTATGGCCAAACCCCTCCAAAATGACTCCACAACTTAAATCTTGGCTCTCAGTCTCTGGCAGCTGGAATGTACCTGGCCAAGGCAGCGGCCAGTGCGACATGAAGGCAGAGGGTGCTAAGAATCCCCGGAGGACCGGACTAGGCTGCCATCTGATGCTGACCTTGGCTACGTACAACGGACGCTCCCTATCTTCTGATTCAAGGCTTCTTGAATTGGAAGAGGAACTACAAAGGATCAAGTGGAACATCGTCGGGCTAAGTGAGGTAAGGAGAAAAGGAGAAGATCTCATTGAACTGAAAAGTGGACATCTCTTCTACTATCGTGGGACAGATACTGGCAGAACTAGTGGTGTTGGATTTATAATAAACAAGAAACTGAAGGATAAAGTTGTAGAAGTTGAAAGTTCCTCTGACAGAGCTGCACGGCTTGTTATCCAACTCTCGAAAAGATACCAGGCTCAGATTATTCAAACTTATGCACCCACCACAAGTCATCCTGAAGAAGAAATTGAAGAATTTTATGAGGAAATTCGTGATCTAAATAATAAAGGTAAGCAGCACTTGAAGATAATTATGGGAGATTTCAATGCAAAAATAGGGCAACGGCAACAGAATGAAACTTCAGTAGGTAAATTCGGTCACGGCAACAGAAACCAGCGTGGAAATACTCTCGTAGAGTTTGCAGAGGCAGAAGGGTTTTTCATCTTGAACTCCTTTTTCAAGAAAAAGCCACACAGGAAATGGACATGGAGACATCCAAATAGGATGACAAGTGAAATTGATTTTATTATGTGTAACAAAAAATTCGTCATAGAAGACTGCAGTGTGCTAAACAAGTTCAACACAGGCAGTGACCATAGATTGGTGAGATGTAAGATGCACCTCAACACTAAACTCGAACGTAGCAAGCTCATAAGACAAACAAAATGTATTGACATAACCAACCTTAAAAAACACCATAATACCTTCAAATTGGAACTGAAGAACAGATTCTCTGCTTTAGAAGGCCTAACATCGGAAGAAGTGAATATTTCTGAAGTTAACAGAAAAGTAACCATAGCTCTTATGGAAACAGCAACAAAATTAGCTGGGTCTAAGAACAAATTGCATGTGAACAAATTATCAGGAAAAACCAAAATGTTGATGCAAAAAGAAGAGAGATGAGGACAACTAAAGAAGATGTGACTTCCAAAGTGGAATATATAGAGCTATGCAAGACAGTACGAAAAAGTATCACCGAAGACGTAAGGAAATTCAACTGTGAACTAGTAAGGAAAGCAATTGAAAACAACCAAAGCCTAAAGATAGCAAAGGGACATCTCAGTAAGGGAAGAAAACAGATTATGGCACTGAGAAAAGAAGATGGTTCTGTAACAAGAAATAGAGGCGAAATTTTGACAAGAGTGAAAGATTTCTACTCCAAACTATATGAAAGGGATGATACATGTACTCCAGACATCATGAAAGGTACCAGTACCAGAGTTCTTCCAGTCCTTCCAGCAGAAGTTGCACATGCAATCAAGAACATGAAGCGGGGAAAAGCTCCAGGAGAAGATGGAATTACTGTAGACATCATACAAGAAGCAAGTGGAGAAATCGAAACAGTACTCGCCCAAATTTTCACTCGATGCCTTAACGAAGGGAAAATTCCTGAGGATTGGAACAACGCTACAATGATCTTGCTACATAAAAAAGGTGACATTGAGGATCTCAGAAACTACAGACCTATCAGCCTCCTATCAGTGGTTTATAAAATCTTCACTAAAAGTTCTTTCACACCGCTTTAAGGTGACACTGGACATGGCTCAACCGAGAGAACAAGCTGGATTCAGGAGTGGCTACAGCACAATAGATCATATCCACGTACTGAGAGAACTAATTGAAAGAGCGAGGAAATATGAACTTCCATTGTGCATGGCTTTTATCGATTATGAAAAAGCCTTTGATTCGGTGAAACCATCAGCAGTTGCAATGGCTCTGAAATCCTGCGGTATTGAAGATGCATACATTAATATTATTAATAACATCTATGAAAATGCAAGTGCAAAGATTCGGCTGTTTGAAAATACAACACACATAAAAATTGGAAAAGGAGTGAGACAAGGTGACACCATATCTCCGAAGCTCTTTAATGCCACATTGGAAAATGTCTTTCAATCACTGAACTGGGAAAACAAAGGGATAAAGATTAATGGAGATTATCTAACCCACCTTCGTTTTGCTGATGACATAGTCATTTTTGCAACTACCCTATCAGAGCTACAGAGTATGATCCAGGAACTTGCTGACAAGAGTAAAGAAGTGGGATTAAAAATGAACTTTCAGAAGACAAAAGTGATGTTTAATGCTTTTACAAGAAATGAAGATTTATCGATTGATGGAGAAAAGCTGGAGATAACAGACACGTACGTTTATCTTGGACAGCAGATATCAAGTGAGGGTCACATTGGTGAAGAAATTAATCGGCGTACAAAACTTGCCTGGAGAGCTTTTGGAAGAAACAGCTTAATTTTCAAGAGCAATATGCCATTATGTCTTAAAAGAAAAGTGTTTGATCAATGCATCCTTCCAGTGCTTACGTATGGTGCAGAGACGTGGATCTTAGCTAAAAGAGACATACAAAGGCTGCAAACAACTCAAAGCAGCATGGAGAGGTGCATGCTTGGTGTAACCAGGAGAGATAAGAAGAGGAACTCGTGGATCCGAAAAATGACAAGAGTGGAAGACATCATGATCAGAGTTAAATCCCTGAAATGGCAATGGGCTGGACATACTGCCAGAAGAACAGACCATCGATGGACAGCCGAAATTTTAGATTGGATTCCAAGGGACAGGAAAAGACCCAGAAGAAGACCACATGGAAGATGGGTGGATGAAATTCGAAAGTATGCGGGAGTGACATGGAGGAGACTGGCACAAGACAGACCGTTGTGGAGGAAACTTGGGGAGACCTTCGTCCAGCAGTGGATTGATAATGGTTGACAATGATGATGATGATGATAGACTACTCCAATAGGAATTCCTGGGTGCGCCACTGTCACAATGTAATGGATATCGGTGTTTAAATAAAGTAAAATTCGCGTTTAACAAGCACAGTTGTAGCGAGCACTCGGCTGTAGTAGCCAAAAAACTGTTGCTCCCGTTACCTTTAACCCAACGATAAATGAACTGTGTTGTAACGAACATGAAAATAAAGGTGAACCTGCCTATAAGGACCATCTCAGGTGTAAAAATGAAGACTTTAGAATCAATTTGTTGTAGAAATGAAGACTTTCTCTTTCATGTACATTCAGCAGAAGGAACGCTATACGAAAAATGAAACTAAAAGGTGTGAAGCAACTGACCATTCACGATTTCTTTAGGTTATTTCAGCATGGAGAGTTTTAATTTCTGTGATTAAAACGGCAAATTATGTGCTCATGTGTATTAATTAATACGTACGGTACTTAAGTAAAAATATTTACCTATACTGTACATGACCCATGTCTCTTGTTTGCTGATGATCTCAAGCTTTATCGCAATGTACATACTCCTGATGACTTTCTTGCTCTTCAAACTGACGTCAATAACCTGCTTCAGATGGTGTGCATCAAACCATCTCTATCTCAACATTTCCAAGTGTCATGTCGTTTCTTTTTCGCTGAAAAGAAAACCAATTCTTTTTGACTGCAAAGCTGGCGACTGTACTCTTACCCGGACAAACGAAGTCCAGGACTTGGGAGTCACGTTTGATTCGAACTTGGACTTTAAAAGTCATATCCAAAGAATTGTACGTACAGCGTACAGAAAACTTGGATTTATCATGTGACATTCCAAGTATTACTCGAATACTCAGACACTTATTCGCATTTTTGAGACTACGGTCAGATCCTCACTGGAATATGCGGCGATCATTTGGAGTCCTAGCCAAGTAACTCTAGTAAATGAAATTGAGAAAATTCAGAAAAAGTTTCTTCGACACCCTTTTTATAAATCCACCGGTGTTTATATAGCGGACATCTCGACTGCTGACCTTCTGATATTCTTCAAGATGGCCTCTCTGCAATCGAGAAGGAAGGCTCTCCAACTGAAGTTCCTGTACGGCATCATCAATGGAGAGATAGATGATACTCAAATTGCAAACCAATTAAGTTTCCGTGTCCCATATTTACCGAGGACAAAATGTGAACTATTTGCAGTGCCATTTTGCAGAACTGATACTGCAAAAAATTATCCGTTATGTTAAATGTATAGGTTTCAGAACTCACTTGAAGAATGTCTGGGTATTTTTAATGTAAGTAATAATTTTTTTCATAGAGCATGTTTTGCAAGATTGTAAATATCACTTGGTAATTATCACTGTAAATATAAATATAGCAATTCCTGTAATTAGATTTACCGTCTGTAGGGATGTGCTTACAATAAATAAACAAATAAACAATTATTGGATTAAATAGTACCTTACTACAGCTCTACAAGAGGTAAGTTATTTTTACTAGATGCCAAAAATTTTAAAGAATAAATTCTGTTTTTCAGTATTATTTCTTATCGTTTATAACAGACATTAGCTATAACGGCCATCGTTTTTAAGTCCTCTGGACGTCATAACGCAGTTTCACTGTAATAAAAAATTCGTTTTTATTTTGCTCATCCAAATACCAAATCCCCTTAATACATAATTCTATAAAATACGTTGCGGCTCTGAAAATTATTAATTTTGTTCGATTCTTATTTGTTGATTTGTCTCTCAGTTTAGAAAAGGTTTCCTAACCTCGAGTTAGATCAACAGATTATTTCATCCCCAAATCCATAGCAAAATTCAAATTTTTAACTAAAATCTGAAAATAAAATAAATAAGCACGAAGTTCATTATTTATGATCTTGGCTACTTAACGGGGTAAAATCATATTAGGAGGGGTCGTGGGCTCTTTCCTCTCCATAAAACCCAATACTGTTGATGGAGACCCTCAAATATCTGAATTCAGCGATGCTGGAGCTGATCTGCGGTCAGCTTAAAACGATCTACTATTGGAGGCTTGCCTTCATAGACGCCCATTCATACTGTACAGATATTTCAAACGTAAATCGCCTTACAAATGTGTTAATCGTTAGCCCTCGAAATTATTAGGGAGGATATATATTCCCGCGAGTCTTCCATCTTGCTTTCCTTTTGTTAGTTGACAACCCGGTAAGGCTGACTCTCAGAACGCTACGCCACGCAGACAAGCTTTACCGCCACAACAAAGCCATCCACGTAGGTAGAAAAGAAAACGATCTTTCGACGTCGGCAATGCCGGCTAAGGAAACGCAAGGAAGAGGGACTGAGAAAAAAATATATATATCCTTCATTGTATAACTTAAAGTGCAGTGTCGCCCTTGTGCGAATCAATCACAAAGTGACTGATACTGTTGTCATTATATGGCCGACCAAGTAAACACAGATAAATGAAAAAACGAAATAGAGGTGGGGGCGTTCGATGATTCTACTTATCCCCCCCCCCTTTTCCCCTCCCCATAAGCCTCAATGAACTAAGTCAGAGTCCGCCCAAGACCTTTTTTTTGAAAGAATGATTGGGATATTAAAACTTGATTCTCCCTCTTTCTGTCTTCTGTTCAGCAAAATAACGTCATTTCTTGTCAGCTTCAGATTGGCGCAATGCCCCTTTCCCCATATTTTGTTTAAGCTTGTAGTGAAGGACAATGTAAATTATATTTTTGACGCGGATATATGTTTATGTTATCCAGCATGAAGATTCTTCAATAGCGGGGCTGCGAAATAAATGCAAACTAATTTAATCCTGGGTCAGTAGCGCACTCACTGGGGGTGGCCCAGGCACCCGAGCCCTCCCTGTGAGCTATCACTTGATCCTTCAGTCTTTGCTTGTTTTTAAATATATTTGTAATACATTTTCATTTTTATATTTATATTTTTATATAAATATAAAATTATTTTTTTATATATTTTTGCGGTTTATTTTTAAATATATTTGTAATACATTTTTAAATATATATTTTATGAATCATTGGAAATGCCGAGATTTTTTTTCGCTCCCCAATATGCTGTGAGATGCTTCTCCGGTGTACTTTTATTTAAATATTTTGTGCAACACCAATAAAGAAATCTTGGGTATTCCACTGTCCTGGGCCCAATAATTTCAGCTAAAGTTAACATTATTAGCCATCTTTAATATCGTCTCATACTCGTAGTTATAATCGCTTCCCTTTTCAGTTAGTACTTTTGTGGAGTTTGAAACCGTCCCCTTTCACTAGTTTTTTTACTAGCCGTGTGAATGAGGCAGGGGAGACGGCCACTCACTTTGAGGTTCTGATGTTTAGAGGAATCACTATGATTGGCCATTCCACCTGTTCATAGAGCTCAGTTTGTGTTACTTTATTGCTCTGGGAATTGTTTTGCAACTATGTTTGGACTTCTAGGGATGCTATGGGAAATGTTGCTCTAGGAATTGCGTACAACCCCTTCTTGAGAAGGTTGCTCACACGTAGGAGGATACGTAGTAGGAAAACACACGTGCAAATTAAGTTGCTAATGAGGGGTTCTGCAAGGAGAAAGTGACATGGAGCTGACCTGGTGGTCGCGATAAGGAGTCTTGATCTGGCCCTTGAAGCAGTGGCGGCTCGTGGTTGGAAAAATTGGTGAAGAGGTACAAGAGCAGTATGAAAATATATCTACTGTCTACAATGAAAATCCCTTAATGAGGACTTAATTATTTTTTATATTAAACCAATTTTTCTTCCTTTTAAAGCTGCAGATTTGTCGATTATGTCGTCATAAGATGGTTGATGGTTAGATGGTTGTTTCTTCGTGAGCATCAATAAAATGTCTTCCTGCATAGAAATATTTGCCAGAGAAGGAAGTCTATCTTGGGAACTAGTGTTTCTTGAGCAAGTTTGTATTCTTTTAAGAAAACTTCTTTCCACTGGCACATTTGCAGATGGAATTGTTAAACTGAGGAAAACCAATTTATAATCTTCTGTAAAAATATCTTTGTCTCCGTGAAACACTCGAAGGAGTTCTTGAGTCAATATATTCCTTAATTTTTCATCGGCACATACAAGACTCAGTTCATTTTTAAGGCGCTGTGTTTAGTAAATATGTTTCCGTAAAAATGTAGATTTTCAAGAGCGCGAGAGCGAAAGCATGCATTAAATTATTCGAATTTGGTTGTGTCAGCAAGTCAGACAAATTGAAGTTTCTTACAGTCTTGAAATCTTATATCCATTTCCATAAGAATGTGGTCCAAAATTTTAAAATACAATTGTTTATAATTTTGAAAAAAGTTTCCTGTGTAAGAGCAGCATATTCTCGTGCTTATTTCTGTGATTTTGCTAGCTAGCTTTTCCAGACTGTGCTTCAAATAACTCATCGTTCTTTTTATGGCTCAAAATTTCACGTTTTTTTTTTTTTTTTTTTTTTTTAATTTGAGTTACACAGTAGTTTATGTTTAGTTATTTTTTCTTCAAAAGTTCGAAAAATAGATCGGTGGAGCCAAATATGTAAATTCGAAAGTGTTAATATCATTCAAAAACCCCTTCGCAAGATGAATTGATTTTTTGTCTGATTATTCGCTATTCGTCAGAAATCCGAACACTTCCTTCAATTTATCCCAATCTTCAACAACTACACTTACTAATTTCGAAGTGGAGGATCATCGAGTTTCTGCTATTTTTGGTCTGCATCTTACGGTTTTGCCGCCCAGGTGGCGCAGTGGTCTAAGCGATGGCCTCTGATCATTCGTCCGAACGGGATCCGGGTTCGAATCCCGGTGAGGCATGGATGTTGTGTTTGTCTTACGGCACTGGCTCTCTCTCCCTCCCTGGAACCAGTGACCCTAAATTAGGGACGGGCGACTGCTTATAGCCCATTGAGTTGCTCACGGTGGTCGTAAAACCTCCAATCAATCAATCAATCATCTTGCGGTTTTTGATATAAGTGTATAAGACCGCTTCGCAGAATGGTGAAGAAACGAAGCAATTTCACTGAGGCTTGCAAAAAGTATTCGACACTTAGAAATTTTAGAAAAACTCTGGTGTAATACAAGATTCAAACGATGAACTAAGCAATGAACAAAAACAGCTTGAGAAGCTTTATCCTTGACTTTTTTTTCTGTAGCCCATTTAAGTGTCCAGACATTATACTTGCCTCATCGTAACATTGTCCTATTTATTTGTGTTGGTAATCAGACTGTTCCAAAATTTTGTCTAGCATTTTGTATAAAGCTCCTGACGTTCTATCTTCATTCACATCATGGAAACCCAAAAATCCCTCAACCAATATACACCTTCCGAATCAGCAATAAAAAATTATTTAATTTTTGACGTGATCGTTTATATATTCAGAAATACATTCAATTCATTCATTTTGTGTAGTTTTTTATCCTTTCGTATTGATTTTTAATTTCTAAAGAACTTCTTCATATCAACAATGAAAGTAATTCAATGAAATTTCCACGATTTGTCGAGCCCATGCTTTCGTCATGGCCATGGAATGCTAGTTCTTGTTTGCTCAAATACAGTACAGACTAATACTGCATCAATCACTGTATGCAGGAAAAGTCTATTTAAACGAACGGTTTCGTTAAAATGCGTTTTCAAAAGCCTAACATTTTCCCTCAGGGCATCGGCAATGGTGTTTTGAATTTTTTCAAAATTCCTCAACATTAATCCGCATTTCAGGTGTTCGCTAGAATCCCGATGTTTATGAAGTGACCGTGTTACGCTTAATAAATCTGAGAATCCGTCTTTATTTCACGCCGAATGTTTATCACTAAAAAGTAAGCAGGGCCCAAAAAAAAAAAAAAAAAAAAAAATAACACCCGCTCCACCGTGATCTCTCACGACTTAACGCTCAAAAACTGAAAGATGCAGAGGTAAGGCGCGTGCAGCTGAAACACTTCACTTGAGCGAGCAGATTGGGGAGGGTGACGTCACGGTTACCATGACGGTTACGTCACGGTTACCGGCCAAAAAATGCAGTCACGGTTACCGGCCAAAAAATGCAGACTTCCAAGCATTCTCATTTCGGCTCTTCTCTTGCGCTGTATTGCGTGTAAGGATTTGTTTTCTGTATTGAGCGCGCCATGTGAATTAATATCTATTCCAAATTTTGAGTATTTTGGAACTGAATAAAGGCAAAAAAAGAATATATTATGAAAAAATACTGAATAAAACTTTATTATTAAACTTTATTTTGAGTAAATTAGGTGAAGAGGCACTTCACCTACTTCACCTGAGAAGCCACCACTGCCTTGAAGTGAGAGTTAGGAGGATCTGCATCCGAGAGAAAATAAAGGTTGCGGGAAGCCCGATGTCGAGACTGGGTATTGGAAGAGAAATTAAGTTTGGAAACAGAAACTTAGCAGCGAGGTAACCGAAGAAGAAGCCTAATAGAAAAAAGCAGGAACAAGTGAATGCGTAATATAAAGAACTCAAAACGACGCTGATACCTAATACGTCCCCATTTATAGCACTGAATAAAGCACAGTTGTAGAAGAGCGATTTTTCATTTCATGGCTGAAAGCCCAGAACTGTTAGATTTCCTTACAAGCGAAGGCCTGACGAGACTACGTGACAGAGCAGTGAAAGATACCCAGTGAACATCCCAGTAACACTATTACAACAGAGAAAACCGAAAAGTAAATGAACATTTTGCAACAAAAAAAAAAAAAACTTTGTCTGCTTAATTTATCTGACTATTCCCATTTTCAAGGAAGAGCGATATCCGGTAGATAGTAAATAGATAGTAGTGTTGTACGCAAACATTATTAATATAAATTTACACAAATAGTATTAGGAAAGAGAAAGAAAATCCTTTATTGCCAAAAACGTGGGTTGTCACACGAGTCAAATTGTCTGATAAAAGGATTCCACGAAAACAAATGGTTTCTGTTGTACGACAACGCGCCCGCACATTGTGAGATGCCAGTGAAGCAGTTTCTGGATTCAAAGTCGATCTGTGCGATTGAAAATCCACACTGCTCGCCAGATTTGGCTCGCGCAGACCTTTTGCTCTTCCGAAAGGTGAAATGTGTCTTGAAAAGGGAGTGTTTCAGCGACACTGAGGACATCCAATGAGGTGTGACCAACAGACTGAAGAAGGTTCCAGTTCAGGACACCCGTATGAAAGATCTCACCGTTGTGTGGAGTTGGAGGGAGATTATTTTGGATCTGTGTAAGTGACAATTCAAAATACAGTTTGTTGTTTTGATATAATAATTTTTGTTTCATTGTTTAACGGGAACACTGTGTAACTTTAACAGAAATCTATCCCCCCCACCAAAAAAAGAGAGGGGGAGTTTGTGACTCAAACATTTAGAACTCAGAACACTTTTTTTTTAAAGGAAAATTTTTAAAAGCCATGCAGCGCTGCAAATTTATAGTGTGTGTGTGTGTGTGCTTTCCACATCATCTCTCTTGTTTTGCTTTTTATACCGGATCACCCCCCCCCTTACATCAAGATGAGCTTCTAGATCAGCTACTGGACGAGCCAATGTCTCCTCCGAGTTCTGCGACGGAGACTCATCTCCTATGAATTCCCATAAGCTAGATCCGCTACCTGACGAGCCAATGACTCATCCGAGATTCTACAATGGGCTCATTTCCTACGAATTGCCGTAAGCTAGATCCACTGTTGGGCGAATCAATTTCTCATCCGAGATTCTGCTATGGGCTGATTTCCTACGAATTGCCGTAAGCTAGATCCACTGTTGGGCGAATCAATGTCTCATCCGAGATTCTGCTATGGGCTGATTTCCTACGAATTGCCGTAAGCTAGATCCACTGTTGGGCGAATCAATGTATCATCCGAGATTCCGCTATGGGCTGATTTCCTACGAATTGCCGTAAGCTAGATCCACTGTTGGGCAAATCAATGTCTCATCCGAGATTCTGCTATGGGCTGATTTCCTACGAATTGCCGTAAGCAAGATCCACTGTTGGGCGAATCAATTTCTCATCCGAGATTCTGCTACGGCTCATCTCCTATGAATTGCCATAAGCTAGATCCACTGTTGGGCGAATCAATGTCTCATCCGAGATTCTGCTACGGGCTCATCTCCTACGAATTGCCGTAAGCAAGATCTACTGTTGGGCGCATCAATGTCTCATCCGAGATTCTGCTATGGGCTGATTTCCTACGAATTGCCGTAAGCTAGATCCACTGTTGGGCGAATCAATGTCTCATCCGAGATTCTGCTACGGCTCATCTCCTATGAATTGCCATAAGCAGGACACACTACTGGGCGAGCCAATGTCTCATCCGAGATTCTGCTACGGGCTCATCTACTACGACTTGCCACAAGCTAGATCCGCTACTGGGCGAGTCAATGTCTCTTCCAAGATTCTGCTACGGGCTCACCTCCTACGAACTGCCATAAGCTAGATCCAATACTGGTCGAACCAACGTCTCATGCGAGATTCTGCCAATAGGTTCATTTCCTACGAATCGGTACATGCTAGATCCGCTACTGGGAGAGCCAATGCCTCATCCGAGATTCTGCTAAGGGCTCATCTCTTACGAACTGCCACAAGTTAGATTCACTACTGGGCGAACCAATGTCTCATCCGAGATTATGCTACGGACTCATCTCCTATACGTACTGCCACAAGCTATATCCGATACTGGGCGAGTCAATGTCTCTTCCGTGATTCTACTACCGGCTCATCTCCTACGAACTGTCATACGCTAGATCCACTACTGGTCGAACCAAGGTCTCATGCGAGATTCTGCGAATGGGTTCATCTCTTAAGAATTGCTACAAGCTAGATCCGCTACTGCGAGAGCCAATGTCTTATTCGAGATTCTACGAGGGGCTCATCTCCTACGAACTGCCACAAGCAAGATTCGCTACAGAGCGAGCCACTGTCTCATCTCCTACGAACTGCCACAAGCAAGATTCGCTACAGAGCGAGCCACTGTCTCATCTCCTACGAACTGCCACAAGCAAGATTCGCTACAGAGCGAGCCACTGTCTCATCTCCTACGAACTGCCACAAGCAAGATTCGCTACAGAGCGAGCCACTGTCTCATCTCCTACGAACTGCCACAAGCAAGATTCGCTACAGAGCGAGCCACTGTCTCATCTCCTACGAACTGCCACAAGCAAGATTCGTTACAGAGCGAGTCACTGTCTCATCCATGGTTCTGCTACGGACTCATCTGCTACGAGTTGCCACAAATGTGCTCCTTTAGTCACTCCGCTACCAGGGCATCGCTATTTTTGACGCAAATTACAGAGGATGTTCATAAATTTTAGAACGTTTTAAATAAAAAATTCCAAAAAAAGAAAAAAAGAATTTCAAACAACTGAAACTGGCAACAGCGTGTTAAATGAACACAGAAGAAACATCTGCTGCGGTTAAATATTGTCTGCTGAGAAAATGGCACGCGTAAAAAAGTTGTGGATCGGAAGTTGTGTTTTTGCTCTTTGTGAAGAGAAGAGAAATGAACATTCGTATTCTGTAATTAAAAAACGCTGTAACAATCATGGAGTTAGAATTTATGAATGTAAAATAAGCATTAATAATAATAGAGGGAGAACACGTCAAACATTGCTTTTAACCAGAAAAAGAACACAAAACGAATATCCAAAGAAGGTACGTACTTTTACGACTGTTTCAAAAGAAAGGCCTTAAAAGAAAATCCACCCACCCAAAGAGCAATTGCTAAGTCGTTAAAAATCTCTGTATCAACTGTAAACAAGGTAGTAAACAATGATTTGGATCTGAAAAAAAAAAAACAAGAAAAAAAAAAAAACGTGGTTGAGCGCAGAACACGGTGTAGACTTCTTTATGAAAATCACTTAACCGGAGACAGATGGAAATTAATTGAGGCTACTAGTTGAAGGATGGACCACCTAAACAAGTGTAACAAAAACAAGTTAGTAAAATCATGCAATGCGTTGATTATGATACGCTTTTCAACATACCAGAAATCATTACTCAAATTGAAGATAATGGCTGTGGAATAAATCTCGCTCCTGTGCCCTGACCTTTGACCCCATTTCGATGACATTAAATAGAATTGGTTCAGTATACTTCCAGAACAACATACTAAAGTTTTGTCGCAATAGAAGCATTTTTAGTCCAGTTATGAGGATGATGGCTGTGGAATAAATCTCGCTCCTGTGTCCTGACCTTTGACCTCATTTCGATGGTATTTAACAGAACCGGTTGAGTATACCTCCGGAATAACAAGATACAGTTTTGTCGCAATCGAAGCATTTTTACGCAAGTTATGACGCATAAGGGCGATTTAATGAATCCCGCTCCTATGTCCTGCTCTTTGGCCCCATTTCGTCCATTTTCAATAAGGTTCATCTCCAGTTTGTCCTCTACCAATATTAAAATTTCATCGAAATGGAAGCATTTTTACGTGAGTTATCGTGCGGACAGACAGACGACAGACGAATAAAGCTGGAGCATATACGATTCTTCAACCTACGTTTGGAAAGCGTAAAAAAAAAAAAAAAGAAACAGATACCAGTTCTATACTTTTTGCTGAAATTCCCTGATGTGTCACCAATGCACTATTGTGCCTTCGGACTGCTAAAAAGAGTGCTTTCTAAGCGCAGACCTCAAACAGTGATTGGACTATAATGGAAAGCAGTGGAAGAGGAATGGTATGAAATACCACTGCTAATTTTAAAAACAGGCCCTGTTATTCTGGAAATCTGGATGTAGGTTCATAGTCCAGAGAAAGAGCTATCAGATAGGATATTTAAGAAAGAAATGATTTTATTTTAAACATTGATTACATTGCTGGGAAATCGTTCTAAAAGTGTGATAACATCCTCTGTATTTGAGCTCAATTCGTCTTATTTGCATTTGTCTTATTTGTGAAAGTGTCATTTACACGCAATATGAGGTTTTATTCCTATGTAAATAATACAAGACAGAGGGATTCCCAACGAAATGGAAGTGTGCATTGAATTAAATACGTGATCACTAAAATAGAAGTGCTTACTTAACTAAATAAAAAAAAGAAAAAAGAGTCGTATTACTTATACGAAAAACAAATAGCCCCTTTATTAACTGGCAAAACTTTATCTTAATTAAGAAAAGTACCTTAGTTAGAAGTCAAAAACATACCAAGAAGTTGTTAAAAACCGGTATTTAACTTTTCAGACTGCCCCGCCTCGCTTTTAATACAGAGAAGCTTTTTTAATGTATTACGTCATTGGCTGCCAGGAAGGTTTCAGATTCTTTTTGATTTGCTCTTGTCGGGGGGATGGAATTTTTGAGTCCGACGCCTATCACGTCAGCCAATGACGCCATCAAGCTGCTAACCAATGGTGGGACGACACTGATCGACCATTCACAATCGTATCGAGAAGTGCCTCTTTCAATATTTGCTTTCCCTCCCTGCTACCCCGCACTCTCCTCTTATTCTCCTGCGTAAAGCTGTGTCCCCGGTGTTTTATTTTCAAGGTGCTCCCGCAGGAGAGAAGCGGGTCCTGTAATGGGAAATTCACCATAAAAAATGTCGTTGGAAAAAAACTGAAACATGAATGAAGTTGAAATAGAGGAAAATGTGAATACATAAATTTATGTACACTAAAGAGAACATGTGTGCATGTGTCAACAAATATGTGTAACCTCGTTTATCCGATTGCCTGGGAGATGGCTTTAAAAAACGTATAAAAGTAAAAAACATATAAAAGACATTTCGTAATGTTAAATGCTACTCTAAAATTTATGCTTTTAATGAGTGTAATAATGATTTATCTAAAGTCGAATTGGTGTCGAAAGAAAAAGTAGCGTTACAAATCATAATATATTATTGGAGGGCTGTTGTTTAGACACTTAAGCTAATTTGCAGCTCGTTGCAGAATACATATAGCAAAAGAATAGATGAGAAAGCCGCAGTTTCAATTAATTCATTATTTGCTAAACTTTATAGAGCAGGTTGTCCCGGATTGGAGCAAATATATAGCAAAAGAATAGATGAGAAAGCCGCAGTTTCAATTAATTCATTATTTGCTTAACTTTAGAGAGATTGGAGAAAATATAGCAAAAGAATAGATGAGAAAGCCGCAGTTTCAATTAATTCATTATTTGCTTAACTTTAGAGAGATTGGAGAAAATATAGCAAAAGAATAGATGAGAAAGCCGCAGTTTCAATTAATTCATTATTTGCTTAACTTTATACAGCAGGTTGGCCCAGATTGGAGAAAATATATATAGCTAAAGAATAGATGAGAAAGCCGCAGTTTCAATTAATTCATTATTTGCTTAACTTTAGAGAGATTGGAGAAAATATAGCAAAAGAATAGATGAGAAAGCCGCAGTTTCAATTAATTCATTATTTGCTTAACTTTATACAGCAGGTTGGCCCAGATTGGAGAAAATATATAGCAAAAGAATAGATGAGAAAGCCGCAGTTTCAATTAATTTGGCCCAGATTGGAGAAAATATATAGCAAAAGAACAGATGAGAAAGCCGCAGTTTCAATTAATTCATTATTTGCTAAACTTTATAGAGCAGGTTGTCCTGGATTGGAGAAAATATATAGCAAAAGAATAGATGAGAAAGCGGCAGTTTCAATTAATTGATTATTTGCTTAACTTTATAGAGCAGGTTGTCCCGGATTGGAGAAAATATATAGCAAAAGAACAGATGAGAAAGCCGCAGTTTCAATTAATTAATTATTTGCTAAACTTTATAGAGCAGGTTGTCCCGGATTGGAGAAAATATATAGCAAAAGAATAGATGAGAAAGCAGCAGTTTCAATTAATTCATTATTTGCTTAACTTTATAGAGCAGGTTGTCCCGGATTGGTATTGTGAAAACACAAATTTGTCCGTGACGAAATCGCGCCCCCTCACTCCGGAGTAAGTTGCTCTCCCAACTCAGCTACACGGACGGAATGTATCAATGCGGATTTACCGTCTTGTATCAATGCTTTGCCTCTGCATTACGTCACATCATCTCCTTCTTACTTTTTTTGTAAGCGAAGAACGAACTTTCATCAATTCTAGACGATGTGTGGAAGGAACATCACACATTTTTCGAAGAACACAACTGCCTGTACATCCATTGTTATGTTCGGGCGCCAATTTGAAAACACACATTTGTTCTCGTCCCCTCACTCCAGAGTAAGTTGCTCTCCCAACTAAGCTACACAGATGGAATGTATCGCTGCAGATTTGCAGTCTTGGCACGGGCACAGATCAGTCTTAATAAGTTAATACTTAATGTTTTTTGTCTTCTCCTGCTTGTTCTGTTTCCTAATCATTTGCTCTTTCGTACTTACTCTACTATGACGTAATTTTACATTCTTTTGCGTTTTCCTTTTCGAACACCCGAAAAAGTGCTCTTTGACTGACCTCTTCCCAAAATTCCTCTGATCTTAAAATTTTTCTGTGTCCTGCTTCTTTCCTGACGTGACCTCCGTGTCCGACGGTCTCTCGTCTCTTTTCTGACTCCCCTCGCCCTTGGCTCCAATAAAATCGTTTAGCCGTCTGCAAAGCCCTCGTGGATACTAATTCATATTGCCTTCCTGACAGATAACATCTTTGAATATTTCCATGCTGACCGCCGGGAGCTCTGGGCGCACTTTGTTCCTCACCCGTGTGCAGCAGAGGAAGGGCAAGCCGACTGCATTAATTTGCCAGTAATCTTCAAAGGCGCATAGTCGTCTTTGCGGCACTCAACCAGCCCCCGACGAACGAGGTAGATAGGTAGATAGATAGATAGATAGATCGCCGCGACGAAGACTTAAAAAGAAAAACACACTGTTGAAAGTTCCCATTTGGAAATGAATTAATTTTAAAATCTTGTAAAATTTTCTAAATCCTCGTAGTAATATATTTTATTTCATTGCAAAAATCATAAAGCCTATGAAAATCAAACTTCTCTCTCTCTCTTTCAGTCTGTCTGTCTCTCTGTTTGTCTTTCTCTCTGTATCCGTATCTCTCTTTATCAGTCTCTGTTTCTGTCTGTCTGCCGCTCTCTCTGTATCTGTCACTCTCTTTGTTTGTCTGTCTCTCTCTCTCTCTCTGTGTTTCTCTGTGTCCGCCTCTCTCTCTCTCTCTCTGTCTGGCGTGACGTGACTGCCCAGCTGGACGCACCCGACATAAAGGCAGATAGCAGCGACAACGATCGTCCGCGTAGCTCAATCGGTAGAGCGACTTATTCCGGAATGAAGGGACCCGGATTCGAGCCCGGACGTGGACAAAAATGAAGGAGAAATTTGCTTCGTTATAATGGCGCCCGAACTTTCCGGATGACCCGACCGTTAAAGATCTCGCAATGGTGTGATGTTCTTTGCACACCGCGAGAGAGGAAAAATAGGAGAATCCCTTCTCCAGCGCTTCGAAATATAAATGTGTGTGACGTTGCATTCCACACACCAGACTGACTGGGAGTTCTCATGCACGTTCTACAGCGGATGGCTGCCTGCAACTATTCAGGGTCACAGACGACGCGTGGGCCATGCCCTTGGCCCTCTTTCGGGGGGGGGATGCGACGTGCCTGCCCAGCAGGGCACACACGACATAAAGGCAGATAGCAGCGACAACGAACGTCCGCGTAGCTCAATTGGTAGAGCAACTTATTCCGGAATGAGGAGACACGGGTTCGAGCCCCGGCGTGGACGAAAATGACGGATAAATTTACTTCGTTATACTGGCTGTGGCTGTCTGTCCTTCTCTCTGTATCCATACATCTCTTTCTCTCTCTGTCTATAAAAATCCTGTTTCTAAATTATATCAAATCCTCACAACTAAGAATCTGAGACAGTACTTCAATATGCAACACATGAAATAACAGCCTTTTTTTTTTTTTTTTTTACTTTCTGCGGATCCTGGGTGTACAGATTTGAAACCGAAACAATGAATATTGATGATGCACCTAGCCACGAAACGGTGCAGCCGCAAGGATACGGCCTTGAGATTTATCATATTTTAAATAGTGCACATATGGGTGAGTCGTGAAGTGCTGAACCAATTTTCTGTCCAAACAGAAGGTAAACATCATGCATACCCTACCTCTGGTGGGATCAAGGTTAAACCTTGGCTGCACCAAGAAGAAACACAGCAACACTTCCTCTATTCTCTCAAAGTTGTAACATACCGGGTTACGCTTGAAACAATCAAAGAACCGTGCATTTTTGATAACCTGAAATTCAAAATTTAGAGTATAATCGCAAAAAGCGTATAAATGAATACCTATAACCGAACTGAAAAAGCATTAGAAACTAAAGTAAAATATCGGGACTAACACAGAATTTCATATAAAAATGAAAAATGTATAACTGCAAAATATACGTATAACCAAGGATCGAATATATATATTAAATGTTTTGATTACTACTGATATAAAGTGAACAGCTCCAATTCTAGGCTTTTAGCAAAAATTGTGTCATTTACATTGTTATATTTTGCAGTAATTTTGAGGTGTAAAAGTTGTAGTCAATTTTTAATCGTTTTAAAATCGTTTTTTGTCACAGTGTAACTTTTATTGGTGTTAATAGAGCAGTATACAGCTCCAAAATACACTATCTACCAACAAGTAATTGAACACCCCTGCAATTGACGATATCTGCGGTCCTGATACACGTCACGGCCGCCGCCGTTAAATATCGTGTGGGAAACAACAACGCAACCAGTCGCGTGCAAGATGCCACGCAGTTCGGAGCTCTCTGATTTCGAGAAAGGTGTAATCGTCGGGTATCACAGAAATGGCCGATTCATACGTGACATATCCAGCGAGTTGAAGTACCCAAAATCGACAGTGGCCTACGTGATTGGCAAGTGGAAGATGAGAGGTGACTGTCGGAATGTGCCCCGACCCGGCAGACCCACAAAACTGGGAGTTAGAGACCGACGGGTGCTGGCCAGAGAAATTCGGAAGAACCGCACAAAATCGATGGGCCACATCCACGAGTAGTTTCAACAGGCATCCGGGAGTATTCTTTCGATGAATACCATCAGTAAGGAAACCCATCTGCTCGGTTATCATGGACGTGCTGCCGCCCACAAGCCTTTGATCACCAAGTCCAATAGCGCTGCTCGGCTAACGTGGTGCAAAGAACGTCGACAGTGGACCGTTGAACTGTGGAAACAGGTTCTATGGAGCGACGAATCAAGGTTCACCCTCTACCGTTCGGATGGCAGGGTCTGGGTTTGGCGTCTGCCTGGAGAACGCCTCCTGCCGGAATGTATTGTGCCAACTGTGAAGTTCAGCTGCGGTGGAATTATGCTACGGGGGTATTTCTCCTGTTATGGCACGGGACACTTGGTCGCAATTCCTGGTAGACTCAACGCCGAGATCTACTGCACCATTTTGGATGACCATGCGCTTCCTACGTTGTGGCAGTTTTACGGGGTGGACCCATGTTACTTTCAGGATGACAATACCACCTGTCATGTTGCGAGGTGCACCATGGTTTGGTATGGTGACAATGGAGTTAATCAAATGGACTGGCCTGCGCAGAGCCCTGACCTTAACCCTATCGAGCACCTCTGGGACGAGTTGGAGCGTCGACTTTAGAGGTGCCCCCACCGTCCGAAATCGGTGAAGGAACTGACCTGTCTTCTCCAAGCCGAGTGGAAGAAAATACCGCTAGCCGTCTTACAACGCCTGGTTGAGAGCATACCCCGGAGGGTCGCAGCTGTAATTGCCGCTCGTGGAGGCTCCACCAACTATTGAAGGTGAATAAACTTCGTTTTCCTTTGCTATCACAGTTGTCCAATTACTTGTTGGTACATAGTGTAATTCCAAATGACATAGTGTACGTGATGAACAGTATTTAAAATGTTTCTGTTAACTGTATTTCCTCATTTTATAAGCTTTTGAATACGTTTCCTATTTTTAGAGTTCGTGATGATACTGTTTAAGTTTATGTTCAACACGTTAGATCATTTTTATAGTATCGTTGATAACATTCAAAACGGTACGCAATAAATGCTACAGTATTTAAAATTTTTGCTTAGCTCATCAACTTCTTTTAAGACGTTTAGCCTTTAAAAAGCGTATACGGTAAATAACTACTGTTTTAAGTTAATAAATATCATTCCGTTGCATTCTTTTAAAATACTTTGAGAAGTGTTTATGATAAATACTATGCCAAAAGAAGAAAAATATCATAACTTTTCTGATTAAAATATTTCGGATTTTGAAAGGAATTTAAGATCAGTAACTGTTTCATAATTTAAAACAGGGTCGTGACGTTAATGCATACGGTTTGAGGTAAAACGGATCAGGCTTTGGCGTCCCTGAATTTTAACGAAGAGTTCAAGCCGCTGCGCGGAAATAGTTCCGTGAACAACTTGAAGATCTTTAGCGGGACAGCTTTAAAAAAACTGTTAAAAAAAAAAAAAAAAGTCTTTGGCGCGTCTGTATCGAGCGGGGGGGGGGGTTTAGGACAATGTAGAAAAATAAAATATTTGAATTAATGTGTAAATTCTGAGCATTGTTCTTGTCTTGTTTCAGTTTGATACCTTGCTACTGGGCTTTTATATGAATATGAAGGCATTGCTTTCTGAACACACTTGGGCCGCTGGGGACCTGGTAGTCAACGTTCGTGACTACCACGGAGAAGATCTCGGGTTCGATCCCAGGAAGGCACGAACGCTCGAACTCCTAAATATCCGCCGTGCATCGGATGGGCACGTTAAGCCGTCGGGCCTCGGATACTGCCCCCCAGTATTAAATAAGGGCGTCTTCCTTCCCTTTCTACCTCGCTTCCGTGTCACTTTCCCATCGGGCACTCTAGCCCAAATCCCCTAGCTTCCTATTTCTAAGGGTTGTTTAAGACCTGGAGTCAAACACTCCCTTCCTAAAATCCTCTACATATGATCTGAACACATCACTCTGTATTAAGTACTCTCAAAACGAGTTAGTCAGCCTGCGTTTAAGCTAGTACAGTCATTTTCAAAAGTTTAAGACCACCTGTTGGTATTAGATATCTGCCGATTGCGTCAGCTACTGTCTGTATTACTCAACTTCTTGTCGGTGTTACACCACCATACAGCCCCAGCTGTTGATAGAGTTGGGGGAAGTGTGTGAGCGTCAGTTTGCTTCTGGTTTTCATGCTGAAAATTTTTCTGCGTATGTTTTGTATAACGAAACGTGGGCAAAAGCCCGTAATTAAGTGTTACTCGGAGGGCGCAAAAAGGGACTTTATATCATGAAGGGTACTCCGAACGTGACATAAGCAGAAGGGTGAATGTGAGCAAGACTACTATTCATAATGCGATCATGAAATATCGAGATACAGGTGAATTTAGCGACCGAAAGAGATGTGGACATCCAAGAAAAGCAACTAAACGAGATGTCAATACCATAAGGCGAATAGTTATGCGTTCTCCGAGGAGTTCGTGCAAGAAAATCAAGGAGTTTCTGTATTCACAAGGCCTGATATTAGTGTCAACACTGTTTACCGACGTCTTAGCAAAGATTTTGGATTAAAGTCTTACAAACTTGCATATAAACCAAAACTAAACTCTGTCATGAAAAAGAAGAGACTCCAGTTTGGGAAGCGTCATCAATCGTGAACTGCTGAAAATTGGAGCCAAGTTCTTTTTTCCGATGAATTAACTGTGCATCAATTCGAATTACGTGAAGCATATGTTCGACGACCAAAAGGCAAAAGGTTTGATGAAAAATACATCGTTAGCACCGTGAGACCTGCTTATGCAGATGATATTGGGTGCCATGTCAGCATCCGGAACTGCTTCATTGTCCTTCTTGCCGACAGGGATTAACCATGACTGGTCTTTTTTATGTGAAAATGCTACGTGAGAAGCTGTGAACTCATATGCAAGTGCACAATATTTCTGCATGATGGTGCTCCATGCCGCAGATCAAAGACAGTAAAGGACTACCTGCAGAGGAAAAACATAACTGTGCTTGACTGGGCCGGTAATAGTCCCAACCTTAACCCCATCGAAAATTTGAGGACAAATTTAAAAGACAAGGTAGCAGAAAAACAGCCATCAAATTCCCAAGCTTTGATTGATGCGATAAAGTACATGTGGTGCAAAGACATTTCAAGGGACTACTGCAAATCCCTTGAGAGTATGTCACATCGTATTCTGTCCGTTATGAAAAACAAGGGTGGCCACACAAAGTACTGATTTCGGTCTCTTTGTGTTCTAAGGAATGTAAGTATTCATTTGTGGTGTCATTTTTTCAGTGACTAGTAATTAGTTGTTTCTTTGAAAATTTTATTTTTAATAAATTGACAGGTGGTCTTAAACTTTTGCAAATGACTGTAAATTAATATTTGTAAATACTTCGAGTACGAGTAGATTCAAAGCCCAGAACAGCGAATTTAACCCTTTATCTCTCGCTCTATGCCTTTTCATTTATTTATTTTTTACAGTAGCAAAAGAAAATTAAAAAAAAAAAACATCTTTATTTTGAGGGCCCTCCAGCATCACGGGGCACACCGTTTGTGCTTCGTTGAATTCCCCTGTAAATCCTGCCCTGATTCTGGAACTCGAATTTTTCTTTAAAAAACGGAAGCTGCAAATAAAAAAACACCTACACAGACTTGTATATGATTTGCATGTCGGATTTGTTTTTATAAGAAGCACAATAAATGTGGTAATCAATAATGCAATAAACATGAAAGAGTTTTATTTATAATAATAAATAATAGGCATAGAATTGTTCTTAGAACAAAACTCGGAAACAGATTGGTTTTTGTAGATGAAAATGATTAGCCGCGAAGGAAAGAAATATTTTCTTCTTTCCTGATAGAATAAGGCATTGGCTGCACTGGTGAAGCAGCATGAGGGAGGGGGATGTTAGAAACGGAGGAGAGAGCTTTTCCATTTGACACGGTTGTGAGCAGAAAAGTAGAAAGAGGAAGAGTGGAGGAAGAAATGGAAGTTCCGATCAATACATTTTCTCCTTATTTTTTGGATGCCGCACTAGATGTCGATCATCTTGTTTTTGTAGATCAATACAGGAAAATAAAGAAAGTTAATGGTCGCTACAGTATTCTGAAGTATAATAAGCAGATCCTCTGATAAAAAAAAAAAGAAGGAGGGGAAGGGGCTCGAATTTGAAATATATTTTTCAAAATTACTTCAGACATCTGGAAAATTTCGAAGCAACAGAGATATGGTGCCCGAAATATCGTGTTCTTTTTCTGGTTATATTGACTGCGCTGAAGAGATAATTCCATTTTAGCAGAGTCCATTCAAGAGGGGGCTAGGGAGGCTGCAGCCCCGGGCCCGGCATTTTCAAGGGGCCCCAGAATTTTTGCAGACAGCACACCAAAAATGATAAGAAACTGCCTTGTGAGAAAAAAATATATTTCTTTCCGCTTTTTTTAAGAGTCCGCAAAAAATGTAGTGGCCCCCAGTTCAGCCTCAAATCTTCGGAAAGCATTATAGATTTTTTTTTTTTTTTTGTACATTTCCGCAATTGGGGGAAATTTTCATACATTAAGAATTCGTTTGAATCATGGTTTTTGGATCCCATTGTTTTGCCCACTACTTCGACATAATTTCAATAAGCTGAACCCCGGGGAGGGGGGGATTGAAGAAGAACTGAACTGGTATCCATTTTTCAACCATGCATTTTTACATTTTCTTGCTGCCACTGATTCGTCCATGAATCTTGGGGATACACACTTCAATATGGCACGGATATTTTTATGACTTCCTTATCATATTTCGGGAATGTTTTCTCGTGGATCTTTTTATTCATCCACCCATAGTGAAATCCTAGATGCGCTACTAATACTGGGCCCCCAAAATACTGTCCAGTTCCCGGGCCTCCTGTCTCCTTAAATGCGCTCTGCATCCTATAGGGAAAATTACAAAAATTCATCCCCGGCGGAGCACTGATCTAAGCGCTGCCATCTGACCATTTGTCCGAGATGGGTCCGGGTTCGAATCCCACTGAGGCGTGGATGTTGCATTTGTCTTACGGCATTGGTTCTCTCTCCCTTTCCTATAGCCAGTGGTCCTGAGTTAGGGACCGGCGACTGCTTAGTGACCATCGAGTTGCTCACGGTGGTCGTTAACCCCCCTACGTAGGCGAGATGGGGCATTTACCCTCCACTGGATTTCGGATCACACCCTTTCTGTACTTAGAAGGTAGGCTACTGCAGACATTTCTGCCAAAACACTCATTATTATAGCTAATTTTTCTGCAGAGCTTCTGGGTGCGTACGTATGCAGTAAAAAATAGGGAAAACGTTGGGAATTTATAGTAGAACGTAATAACGATATTTCCCATAGCATGTTGGAAAACAACATCCATACGTACGATATGAAAAAGTATTAAACAGGAAGAAATGAAATATTGATCATCCTTTGCAACAGCGTTCCGTTCCTAGGCAAATATCTCTCGAAATTTTCCCCAGAAATTTGACTTGAGGGTATTTTTTTCATTTTTCGATGACCATTTGAGTGGTATCTGGGTTTTCGTGGGTCATGTGACACCAGTGGCCAAATGGATCAAAAGAACGACGAAGAAATTTCCTTATTGTGCTAACATGCTATTTTAATTTCATTTACCCATCTTCCGAAAATGTTTCCAGAGATTCTCAACACATATATTGAATTTCGAATAAAATTTATACATTGAGTGTCATGTACAAAAGGATGACAATGTTTCATTGTGCCTACTTGTCATCTATATATATTGAGTGTCATATACCTGGTGTTCAATAAATGACCGAACATTTAGTTTGGGAATAACATTTGAAATACACACGAGAGGGCAGCACTATCAGTTTTTCGTCGACCAAGTGCTTATAGATAATTGATTCAGCATTCAGTGTTGGTTCGGCTGTGTTTTACTGCAAGTTAAAAATGGTGTATTCAACCAAACAATTCGCTTTTATTGTGAAAACTTGGTATGAAACAAACAAAAGTCCTTCTGAAACACCGAGAAAGTGGTCAACAGCTTACAAGGATGTTCGAAAGCCATCAAACTCAACAGTTTTGGACCTGGTTAGGAATTTTAAGACAAACAGAGCTATGCTGAAAAGCAAATTTCTCCCGGAAATTCGCCGTCTGGGAATGGTCGATGGTTTCTGATTTATGCAAGATGGTGCACCTCCGCATCGCACTCTGGATGTATTTAGGACTATAAGCAGCCACTTTGGATACAACGTGCTCGCTCCCAACTACCCCAATCATCACCCTGGAGCTATCGAATAGCTTTCTTATTCTCCTGACGCAAATCCTTGCGACTTCTTTCTTTGCGGATACATCAAAGATTTGGTATACAAATCCCGCCCTAACACGGTGACTGAGCTGAAAGACGCTATCACTGAGGCTTTTTTCACTGTAACTCGAGATACTCTAGGCCGAGTTATAGAGAACTTTGAAGCCCGAATGCGCCATCTTGTGGTAACGGAAGGCAAACACTTTGAAAATGTTATCACTTAATTACCTTTTGAGCCCACTTCAAAGAAACACTGTTTGCTTAAATTATATATTTGTCTATAAAAGTTTTTCTGCAAACTAAGTGTTCGGTCATTTATTGAACACCCTGTATATATAAGTGGCAAGTAGGCACAATGGAAATTTGCATATCGTGTTTGTAAATATTATTCATATAAAATGTCTTTTTTGCCCTTCCCTAGAAACGGGCCTATGGACGCCCATGAGTCCCGCGAACACCACAAAACAAAAAAACGTTATACAATATTTTAAACTTAACCACTGTACTATTCGACCACCCCCAATCCTTCTGAATCAAATATAACTGATGACATACGACATCGCGAGGAAATTTGTTTCTAACGGGAACGGCCACTCCTCAGATTACAAAAAAATATTTCCATTATTGCAATCTCAACAAAACAAAGAATTATGAAAAATAGAATGCCTTTATGCCAGTTAATGGCAAGAAAAGTTTCCATAAGGGAAAGTTGCGTAATTAATGAAAAGAGTTGGTGGCCTTGCGGCTACGTGATACTATTTTTTCTTACGGGCTATATTATAAGAAAGTAGAAGTAGTGTAAAGGGGGCGTTCTTGGTTGCATAGGATAGTACTGTATGCAGATTGTACATGCAAGTTTACGCCAAAGAGCCAGAACATTATGCCTAACGCGTCTTTATGCAAATCGAAGTAGCTGTAAGTAAACGACGGCGCGCGTAAAGGGCACGAAACGGTATACTGTTAACAAACAATCTACTTAAGAATGAGAACATAAACCTACTCGTTTTTTTAAGTACAATCATATCGTAAACGAGTACATCACATGCTCAAATATAAGTAACCATACGTACTTTCAAATAACTGTGTCAATAAATATAAATATAATCTCGTATTACTTCATTTTAGATATTATAGGTTTCAAGAGAAATTGTTTAATGAATGTGTGAAGTGGCACGCATAAATACTTAGTACAACAAAGTCACTGATCACAAGTAATTTAATTATGCATAAAGTATCTTTGTGTACGTTTTTACATTAACTATATTTGTGTCAATCTCACCATATTTGTCATAAAATTGTGTGGTCCATTTGCCCAGAATAGGACAACGAGTATATCTATTATCCCAGATGTCATCATCATCATCATCATTGTCAACCATTATCAATCCACTGCTGGACGAAGGTCTCCCCAAGTTTCCTCCACAACGGTCTGTCTTGTGCCAGTCTCCTCCATGTCACTCCCGCATATTTACGAATTTCATCCACCCATCTCCCATGTGGTCTTTTTCTGGGTCTTTTCCTGTCCCTTGGAATCCAATCTAAAATTTCGGCTGTCCATCTATGGTCTGTCCTTCTGGCAGTATGTCCAGCCCATTGCCATTTCAGGGATTTAACTCTGATCATGATGTCTTCCACTCTCGTCATTTTTCGGATCCACGAGTTCCTCTTCTTATCTCTCCTGGTTATACCAAGCATGCACCTCTCCATGCTTCTTTGAGTTGTCTGCAGCCTTTGTATGTCTCTTTTAGTTAAGGTCCACGTCTCTGCACCATACGTAAGCACTGGAAGGATGCATTGATCAAACACTTTTCTTTTAAGACATAACGGCATATTGCTCTTGAAAATTATGCTGTTTCTTCCAAAAGTTCTCCAGGCAAGTTTTGTACGCCGATTAATTTCTTCATCAATGTGACCCTCACTTGATATCTGCTGTCCAAGATAAACATACGTATCTGTTATCTCCAGTTTTTCTCCATCAATCGATAAATCTTCATTTCTTGTAAAAGCATTGAACATCACTTTTGTCTTCTGAAAGTTCATTTTTAATCCCACTTCTTTACTCTTGTCAGCAAGTTCCTGGATCATACTCTGCAGCTCTGATGGGGTAGTTGCAAAAATGACTACGTCATCAGCAAAACGAAGGTGGGTTAGATAATCTCCATTAATCTTTATCCCTTTGTTTTCCCAGTTCAGTGATTGAAAGACATTTTCCAATGTGGCATTAAAGAGCTTCGGAGATATGGTGTCACCTTGTCTCACTCCCTTTCCAATTTTTATGTGTGTTGTATTTTCAAACAGCCGAATCTTTGCACTTGCATTTTCATAGATGTTATTAATAATATTAATGTATGCATCTTCAATACCGCAGGATTTCAGAGCCGTGGTAACTGCTGATGGTTTCACCGAATCAAAGGCTTTTTCATAATCGATAAAAGCCATGCACAATGGAAGTTCATATTCCCTCGCTCTTTCAATTAGTTCTCTCAGTACGTGGATATGATCTATTGTGCTGTAGCCACTCCTGAATCCAGCTTGTTCTCTCGGTTGAGCCATGTCCAGTGTTACCTTCAAGCGGTGTGAAAGAACTTTAGTGAAGATTTTATAAACCACTGATAGGAGGCTGATAGGTCTGTAGTTCCTGAGATCCTCAATGTCACCTTTTTTATGTAGCAGGATCATTGTAGCATTGTTCCAATCCTCAGGAATCTTCCCTTCATTAAGGCATCGAGTGAAAATTTGGGCGAGTACTGTTTCAATTTCTCCACTTGCTTCTTGTATGATGTCTATAGTAATTCCATCTTCTCCTGGAGCTTTCCCCCGCTTCATGTTCTTGATTGCATGAGCAACTTCTGCTGGGAGGACTGGAAGAACTCTGGTACCTTTCATGATGTCTGGAGTACATGTATCATCCCTTTCATATAGTTTGGAGTAGAAATCTTTCACTCTTGTCAAAATTTCGCCTCTATCCCAGATGTACCATCGAATAATATACTTCCAGTTGATTCTAGGAATAAATGAGTAGGTATGGAGTCCACGTATTCTAAATTTGATATCGAGCCGCGGATGGCTTAGTGGTTAGAGATTCAGACTACAGACGGAAGGACCCCAGGTTCAAACTTAGCCTGGTCGTGTGAATTTCTAACAATCGCTGAATATCCACCGTGCATCGGACGAGCACGTTAAGTGACGGCCCTCGGGTAGGAATACCCCGGTTAAAGTTGTAAAGCCTCCACCTCCCTAGTTTTTTCTGCCTTCTACAGTATGTGCAAAATTGTACTTTGGCGCCATGTGGTGTGCTCTCTCTCACTCCTACAAACTATCCTGTTAGAATAGCTAGATTCACTCTAACTTGTTTCTGTGCTCTGTCCGAAAGGGCACAGAAACTGAATGAAGTTAGAGCACATATATTTGAAATACCAGATATACTCCCAAATGATTCCCTGTATGTACTCAAAAATGAGTACGTGTCTTTTCCAAATATGAGACACAAGTACTCGGAGCTATCATAAGCCCAGAACGTACTCAAAAACGAGTACATTTTGCTTATTTCTAAATACCAATTTTTAACAGTGAAGAAAGCCAACATGATACTAATGTTTATTAATCCTGATACTGATGTCTGTTAATCAGTGTTATACTGTTCTTCAGATGGGAGACGTGCTTAAACGAATTTTAATGGCCAAACGACTAGGTCAGAGCATTTCCGAGACAACAAGACTTGCCGGGTGCTTACGGTTGACATTGGTTAGTACCTTGTAAAAGTGGTCTGAGGAGGGGAAAACCACGAACTACCGTCAAGGTTTGGGTCGACCATGGCTCATCGATGGTCAGTGAAAGCTATCATGATACGAGCCAACAGAAGATATACTGAGGCGAAACTCGCCGTAGGGGTTTACACTGCTGCCGGGCTGGCCAGCCAAGCCCGAGCCAATGGTAAAGATGAAAAAAGTCATGTTCCCCGATTTCCTGGTGTGTTTAACTGTTTTGCTGGCTGTACTTACTTCCATGACATAGCCCAGGGCGTAATAAAAAAGCAAGGAGAGGCACTCACAGTGTTTTTACCAATCTGTAGGTATTAAGATGGTAAAACCATTTTGGGGCATGTTGACAGCAAAATGATTCCACTCGAGCGAGTGTGTGTGTTGTGTAGAGTGGGGGACGGAGGGTGCCTGCTGTGGGTCGAGGATGAGGGTGTGGGCGTTTTTGTGTGACAGAGTTGGACGACATGGATTTTTCTCCTATCCCTAATCTATGTAGGTATTGACTTTTGTAGTGTTACCGCTTACTAGTTCAGAGAAAGGGAGATTCTGAACGCGCTTAGTCTTCCTTTTACTCTGTTTTTTAAGATTATATTTTTCGGTAATTGTCAAAGTTTAGTTAATATTTTTAGGCTTACATTCAACTAAATATTTTCAATAATATCTCATTTCATTATTTAATTTTCACATTTTATTAAAATACAACAGA
The DNA here is from genome assembly GCA_039090855.1 of Macrothele yani. Lineage (NCBI taxonomy): Eukaryota > Metazoa > Arthropoda > Arachnida > Araneae > Macrothelidae > Macrothele > Macrothele yani. The sequence continues at coordinate 15,215,757 of CM077005.1, read as the reverse complement.
AAGACAAAATAATACCAAACAGCACATCACGGGCAGGGCCTGAATAAGAGCTGCAATTGACGGGCCCGAGCTGGACCGGGCCGAGTGTCTGATATTTGAAATGTTTGGGCCGGGCCCGGCTCACCAAATTAGGCCCGTTCAGACCTCTAACTCGCCGACAGTTCGAATGCTGGTGGCGGGAGTAATGTGTCATAACATACAATACATCGAACTCCCCTGAAAATTGGGCTGTGTAACCGCAAGACGCTCCGGGTGCCCATGCTAACCTCGGTTCACGGTGAAAAGTGCCTAAAATGGGAGCCCGAGCATCAATGCTGTACCTGGAATGATCGGAAGAAGATCGTCTGGTCTGATGAATCTCGTTTCTGATGCACAACGTGGACTGCCGGTGAATGTGGGAAATGTTGGCGCCAGGATGCACCGTGGGACGAAAACAAGCCTGGGAAGGGAGTGTAATGCTTTCTGCAAGGTTCTGCTACGAAACTCTGGGTGCATTCATTCATGTGCAGGAAACTATGATGTCTACCTAAACATCATTACAGACCAAGGTATATCCTTTCATGGCAATAATATTCCTCCTCTAGTAATGCCATCTTTCAGCAGTGTAGTGCGTCATGCCACACTGCCCGGATTGTTCGAGAGTGGTTGGAGGAATATGAGGAAGACTATCAGATGTTGCTTTGGCCTTCAAAGTCCCCAGGCATCAATCCTATCGAGCATTTGTGGTTTGTGCTGGAACAGGAAGTCCAATCCGTGGATGCTCAACCACATAACTTACAAGAGTTAACGGATCTGTTGGTAACGTGTTGATACCAGACACCACAAAACACCATTAGAAATCTTGTAGCGTCCACGGCTCCCTGAGTTGTTTTGGTAGCATGTGGAGGACCATCATCATACTGGGCAGGTGGTCATAATGTTTTGTCTCTTCGGTGTATAACGATATCACTAACCAATGAAAACATCAGAAGGTCGGGCTTGTTCGCACCTCACAGGAGAAAGCGTCGTGTTGGAAGATAGTGTCTAGAACAATATCGTGCTGGGAATTATAGATATTTCTTTTTATTCATAGGGTTTTAGTTCGCTAAAAAAATAAGCAATAATAAACGTCAGCCTCGGCCAGGGAAGCCTTGAAAGAAAATAAATGACATCATAATATTTACCCGATTATCCACAACTCGTTTGCAGATTTGTCTCCGTAATGACAATGTTTGGTAAAAGTGGCTGACGTCAACGGAGAACGTAAGCCGACAAGCTTAACAAAATACCCGTCTCATTCTTTAGCCGATCACGTGACTAGCTGTTCATTCTAGAGTTATGAACACTAATATATCTTCTCCGGTTCAGTGTTGTGTGTAGGATTTATGTCATATCCTTCTGTCTTCTACTTTTCTTTCTTCATTTTTCAAGTGTCCCAAATGTAAAAAATCCTTTTCTTTCTTCATTTTTCAAGTGTCCCAAATTTAAAAAATCCCTTTCTTGCTTCATTTTTCAAGTGTCCCAAATTAAAAAAAAATCCTTTCCTTGCTTCATTTTTCAAGTGTCCAAATTTAAAAAATCCTTTTCTTGCTTCATTTTTCAAGTGTCCCACACTTATCTTTTCAGATTATTTCGTTTCCCCAATTTTCCGTGCATGTCTTTTCATTGAACTGCAATAACAATTATGTTGATATCCAATAATTCTTGGTTGCGATGACCATATCATTTAACCAAAATCATTGAAATTATTACCCTAAAAATGTCTTTAAAACACGCTCTGGGTCCCTGAAAGTGCGCCACCTCAAAGGAAGCTGTCATTTTACGCAAATCAGCTGCTCAGCACCGCACAGCGGGATATGCAAATCATTCCGTTTTCAAAGAAATGTGGCCAAGAGCGTCGCCATCTTAATTCACATTGTATTCCCAGCTGAAAATTCCACGAATGTGAAATTACTATAACCCATAGGAACAGCATCGCAAATGTTCCGGACTAGGACGTTTCAAGAAAGAGTGATCATCGGACACCATAAAGGGAAGGGGAAAGGGGGGAGTAAACCGGTGTCAACCGAATTATAAAGCTGCACCTCCAGTGTGGTCCCCAAAAATGCAGGCTTTGGCCATATCGCCCGAGCTGGTGTTTGGCTCGAGTTCCAGATGAGACCTGGGTGTTTGTCTGCTGTGTCGCGGTGATTCCTTCCTGGATGAGGTGACTCTAAATTAGAGACATGGGACTCCTTTATTTTAGATGCTCAAGATGTGGTTGTTAAACCCCGAAAAAAAAATATTTGACGCTGGTAACAGTGGTTGCTAAAAGCGCACAGTCGTCAACATTTTTATGCAGTCAGAGAACAAACCCCGGAATAAACAACTGATTTTACACAGGCGTCAGCGGCATCAACAGCGTTGCTTGCCACCATTAACAGAGCTATTACTCTAGCCTTGCGTTGTCTTATTATACGAAGAATAATTTTCTTTATAGCTTGCAAAAGCAAGAAATGAGACATGAATGTATGAACATCGTACATTGAGCGTCTTTTGCTATCCCACATTCACCGCAAACAGCTCCTGGAATGATGATGACGCCGATTAAATTGGAATACGGAATGAGTTTGTGTCATCTTCATTGACGAGTTTTGGTTTTGTCTCAAAACGATGTTCGCTGTATATTCGTACAGGGGTCGTAATTTTTTTTGTTTTACCCGTTTAGTCCTATGCTACAACTAAAATGGGAATTCATTAGTTCCAACTTAGTTCGAGCTAGTCCTAAACAAATTAGGACAAAATAAAGCTCTATTTTCCTAAATGTAGATTAAACAAATTATGACATGTAGAGAAACACTCTTTATCTGCTTTCACAATAAAGCACACTCACATTTAACTTCAGTGTCTTTTTCTTTTTAATCCCACCAATTCACCAACACCGATATATATACTGTATAGAGAGAGGCTACAAATTACTGAAAGAAGCGCGGAGAGATGTATGCTTGGTGTAACCAGGAAAGATAAGAACAGGAACCCGTGGATCAGGAAAATGACAACAGTGGAAGAGATCATGACCAGGGTAAAATTTCTGAAATGGCAATGGGTAGGACATTTTGTCAGAAGAACGGACCACCGATGGACAACTGAAATATTATATAAAGCACAGTGTGTATTTGCTTATTATTACTGTTGATACCGAATATGAATGACTCATTAAAACTGTACATACAAAAGTAATAGGATTATATTTTCATGATATAAAATGCAATTTCAGATATCAGATACATGCAGTACATTAAAAAATTCTATCAAGTTGCAGTGATTTGACAAGCTGCCTGTAAGGCCGCAAGTTCAGTGCCATAATTTTAATTGCAAGTATGCCAAATAAGGTTACTTTATATAATTTCTCAGTGACTCACCAGAAACTTGTATTATATTGGTTCTGGGCTGGATTCAAGTGATATCAGTTCTTCTGTATACCTAGGTTCCAGTACCTCTAAAACTAAAGGTATTTTACCGCATGTAGAAGAAATTATTTCCAATTTACCTCTTAAACGACAAAATCCAATGAGGTTTAAAGTCGCCAGTGCTATTTGTGCCTCTAAACAAGAACACGAATGAAAAGGCAAATACAAGTATGAAAGACAAGCACTTCTTGATTTGAAAACAGAAAACGATAATATAAAATATATTGACAAAAGTCACCGGACACCCTTTCAAAAGCAAATGAACGGATCAGCTGCGTTGTTAAGATGCGCGGTACAACTGAAAACGGTATATATACAAGCCTGCAGCTGACCACGATCATATCGCACTGTGAGATTCAAAAAAATGTCGCGGCTGTAGAAAACTGACTTTGAGAAAGGAAATATTGTTGGGTGCTATATTAGTGGGTTGTCCATAAGAGAAACCGAGAGGCGTTTAAACATACCCAAAGTCAACTGTTTTGGATGTACTGAATAAGTGGAAGACACATGGCTCGCCTGAAGTAGCAAAACGTACCGGTAGACCAAAGCAAATCAGTGATAGAGGACGTCGAAGCCTCAGGAGAGTCGTTGCAGCTAATCGACGGAGTACTGCACAAGACCTCAGTGTACAGGTGAGTAAAAACTCTGGAACCTCGGTATGCACACGTACCATTCGCAGAGAACTTCATTCCATGGGTTTCCGTGGTCGTGCGGCTGCTCATAAGCCTTTCATCTCCACTCGGAATCTTACTCGTAGTTTAGCATGATATAAAGAACACTTATCGTGGACCGTAGATCAATGGAAACGGGTCCTATGGACTGATGAATCCAGATTCACGATCCATCAGTCTGATGGCCGTGTGTGGGTATCGCAGCAGCCTGGGGAACGCTATTTATCTCAGTGTACTATTCCTGCGGTCAAGTTTGGAGCTGGCAGTGTATTCTTGTGGTGGTGTTTTCGGTGGTATGGTCTCGGCCCATTGGTTATCGTGGGAAAACCTGTTAAACAATACGTCTACCTTGATATTCTGGACAGTTATGCCCTACCAACTCTGTGGCAATACTATGGAACCAAGCATTGTTGGTACCGGCAGGATAATGCACAAAGCCATGAAGCAAGGACTGTTATGGCGTGGTTTGACGATAATTCCGTATCGTGTGTGGACTGGCTAGCACAGAGTCCTGATCTTAATCCCAGAGAGCACCTATGGGATGAATTACCAGGGCGCATAAGAAGATTGGAAAAAAGGCCTACTTCTGGGCAACAGTTAGCGGCAGCGTTATGTACTGAATGGAAGCGCATACCTATCGCTGTGTTCCAAAACCTTGTCGAAAGCATGTCTCGAAGGGTCAGTGCATGCATTAAGGCCAAAGGTGCGCCGGCATCGTACTAATATATGTCAATAAATGCTCTGTTATGCTTCTCTTCTAGGTTTCCGGTGAATTTTGTCAATATAGTGTACATTTCGTCTCGGCTGACAAGTCCAAACAACTGATTTTAATTTGTAAAGAGGAATATAGGGTAAAGATGAATGAAGCTATTCATAGTTCGGATACGGACAAAGTAAATAAGTACCCAACTGAAAGCATAATTAGAAAACTTGCAGATATTAAAAATCATGGTCATCTTCCTGGTAAAATTAAGAGCCAAGCATACCTTCCAGTGGAATCTTCCCTGCCCGAAATATTCGGCAAATTGTAAACTGATAAGAAAGTTGCCCCATGAGAGTAATCGTAAACAAGAATGCTGCGCCTACTATTAACATCGAACGTGGACTATTTAGATATTTAAAACCATTACTTAAAGATCATATACTGTATATACGGTACATAACTCTGAAGAGGTCATACAGAGGGTTAAAGATATTCAAATCGAGGATTGCATAATGGTTAATTTATATGTTGTGGCTCTGTTTCCCAATAGACAGATGTGGCCATTCATATTATTGAAAGGAAATTAAAAGAACAACTAACTGAACAAAGTTAGTTTATATGTTGTGGCTCTGTTTCCCAATACACAGATGTGGCCATTCATATTATTGAAAGGAAATTAAAAGAACAACTAACTGAACAAAGTTAGTTTATATGTTGTGGCTCTGTTTCCCAATAGACAGATGTGGCCATTCATATTATTGAAAAAAATTAAAAGAACAACTAACTGAACAAAGTTAGTTTATATGTTGTGGCTCTGTTTCCCAATAGACAGATGTGGCCATTCATATTATTGAAAAAAATTAAAAGAACAACTAACTGAACAAAGTTAGTTTATATGTTGTGGCTCTGTTTCCCAATAGACAGATGTGGCCATTCATATTATTGAAAGGAAGTTAAAAGAACAACTAACTGAACAAAGTTAGTTTATATGTTGTGGCTCTGTTTCCCAATACACAGATGTGGCCATTCATATTATTGAAAGGAAATTAAAAGAACAAAACGTATGCGAGTATAATATCTCCAGTATTATTAAAATCTTAGAACTGGTTACAGATAATAACTATTTTATATTTGAGGAGGACATTTACAGACAGCGATTCGGGTCCCCAACGGGTTCCCCATTGTCTGGATTATAGTCCGAGATTGTTTTACAGAACATTGAGAGTCGCTTACAGCAAGATAGAAAAAAAAATGCCACGTATTTTTCTTAGATACGTGGATGACATCTTCATTCTATGGCAATACAAAGAAGAAGAATTAAATTAATTTATTGAAGGATATAATGGGTATTACCCCAGTATACAAGTTACGAGCGAACGGGAGCAAAGTAATCAATTGGCATTTCTGGATATCCGTTTTTTTCGACATCAAGATCATTTACAATTTTCTGTTTACAGAAATGACACATATATGCCTACTACATGTATTATTCCGTATGATTCTGCACATCCATGGCATTACAAAATGGCTGCCTTTAGATTTTATATACGTCATGCAATTTCTCATTCTATAAATAGGTGTCTTGTACAAAAAGAGATTAAATGGATCGCCAATACTGCAGCTAGGATATTCTGCGCACGCATACCGTACATACCTCCAATTACGAACATGTTAAAAAAAAGAATGTGCTAAAGGCGATTTTTAATTGGAGGTTTAACGACCACCGTGAGCAACTCAATGGGCTATAAGCAGTCGCCCGTCCCTAATGTAGGGCCACTGGTTCCAGAGAAGGGAGATAGCCAGTGCCGTAAGACAAACACAACATCCATGCCTCACCGGGATTCGAACCCGGACCCCGCTCGGACGAATGATCAGAGGCTAACGCCTTAGACCACTGCGCCACCGGGGCGGCATCAGTGCTTTGCCGATATAGTTGTAGATAATGCTAACTTCCCGAAGAAAGAAACAAGAAATTATGCATCGGGCAGGAGTGAAAAGTATTCCAACTACATGTATAGATAATTAACATCCTGATAGCATACACGTCGGATGTACAATGATAACACGTTTAAACGAACACAAAAGAAATTGGAAACAAGGTGAGGTTAAAACTGCCCTCATTAAACATTGTTTGAAAACCAATTCCTACCCTGAATGGAATGGTGTCAAATTATTGGCATCACACAATACTCATAAAAAGATTTTAACATCTGAAGCTATAATAATTGAAAAGACAAAAATTAATAGCTGTATTGAACAACCTCCAGTTTTATTGCCCTATGCATGGCGCTATTTCATAGAAAAGGAAAATGAATTTGAAAGAAATAAGAATAAACATCATATAAAAAACAGCAATAATAATAATACATAGGTACAGCAGAATATTGAAACAGAAATGCAACAAGTTGATGACTTAACGAGCGCTTTCGGGAAGGGGACATTTGCATATACGGCTACTGGTGGAGAAAGGGCTGAATATAAACCGTAGGTTGACGGCATTACAACACATTTGATAATGGGCGCCGACAAGGCGAGCCGAAACATGTTCGGAGAGGAATGGAGTGTGAATGGTTCATCATGAATTCAGCTTAGTATGTTTTTGGTTATTTTGTGTATACATTATAGATAGGTATCATCTGTTTTTCATTATCTGTAGTTATAAATATACGAATTCCCTTTGAGAGGTGTGAAATGTCGGTGACTCGTCATGAATTTAGCTTAGTGCGTTTTAACCAAGGAGGTTAGAATAGATGGAGTAAGAGCCAGCCATTCCCCTTGTGTAATCAAAGTGAAGCCACCGAAACGTCACGATCATGACGTCACAGCCAATCACAGCCTCTGCCGCCATGTTGGTGAGACGTTTGAGACGAGTCGCGGCCAATCACAGTCTCTGCTGCCATGTTGGTGAGACGTTTGAGCATTAAATTCGTCTGCTCAAAGTGCTTCAAGTTTGTGACGTCATCCTTACTCCATTTATTCTAACCTCCTTGGTTTTAACAACCTAGCGTGTACTATATCGTCTGTTTTTAACCTTCTGCAGTCAATAACGGATTTCGGGGTTTTATGGTAACATTTACATAACATGTCAAGTTATTAGCATTTATCTTTTACTTAGGCACTAAATATTAATTAGTATGTCTCATGCCTAGTCCTTTTAACAGTTTTTATTCTACCGATATCATATTAACAACGTTTACGTATCAACTTAAGTTAATCATATTGCGATCTAACTTAGGCACGAAATATTAATTCACAGGCTTTTAACAGTTTTTATTCTACCGACGTCATATTTATAAAGTTTACGTATCAACTCAAGTTAATCATATTGCACTTTTCCTTAGGCATGAAATAATAATTCATAGGCCTAAGCCTTTTTAACAATTTTCATATTACCGATGTCATTTAACAGTTACGTTTCAACTGAAGTTTATCATATTGCACTTTTCCTTATGCATGAAATATTAATTCATAGGTCTAAGCCTTTTTAACAATTTGACTGTCTGACTGATTGGACGTTTAACGACCACCGTGAGCCACTCAATGGACTATAAGCAGTCTCCCGTTCTTGATTTAGGGCTACTGGTTCCAGGAAAGGGAGAGAGCCAGTGCCGTAAGACAAACACAACATCTATGCCTCACCGGGATTTGAACCCGGACCCATCTCGGACGAATGGCCAGAAGCCATCGCTTAGTAACAATTTTCATTCTACTGATGTAATTCGTAACGTTTACGTATCAACTCAAGTTAATCATATTGCGGTTTTACTTAAACACGAAATATTAATTCGTTGGCCTAAGCATTTTAACAGTTTTCATTCTACCTATATGTCATATTCATAACGTTTACGTATCAACTCAAGTTAATCATGCTGCGCTTTTACTTAGGCACGAAATATTAATTCATAGGCCAAAGCCTTTTTAACAATTTTCATTTTACCAATGTAATTCATAACGTTTACGTCACAACTCAATTTAATCATATTGCGCTTTTACTTAAACGCGAAATATTAATTCGTAGGCCTAAGCATTTTAACAGTTTTCATTCTACCTATATGTCATATTCATAACGTTTACGTATCAACTCAAGTTAATCATGCTGCGCCTTTACTTAGGCACGAAATATTAATTCATAGGCCTAAGCATTTTGTAACAGTTTTTATTCTACCGATGCCATCCTTATTCATAACGTTTACAAAAGCGCAATACTATTGTCTTGACTTGATATGTAAACGTTATGAATGTGATATCGGTAGAATAAAAACTGTTAAAAAGGCCTAGGCCTAGGCCTAATTAATTTTTCGTGCCTAAGTAAAGGCCGATACGGCCCCTAAACTTTTGTGGGCAGTTGTCCGTGTGGCCAGTTGTTCTGTTCCCAGTTGTTCAAACCCTTTCTTGAAACTGAATTGCGTTGTCGGAGAATGTGAAGATATCATTCCTATGACAAAGAGAGAGGAAACAGAACAGCCTAATGGAGAAAGATTGGGAGGAATAACAGCATCATTGAGGGGTAGAAGATGGTGACGAAAAAAAGCGGGCACGGAAGGATGTGATGATGTGGGAGATTCTCGGTCCCGCCCTTGTGCCTTTCTTCAGCTTCCCTCGTCTTGTCGGTGCCATTTGAGTGATGATAGAAAGGATGGCACAGAATATGTGTCTTACCTAACTTCATTCTTATAGAGGCACTAAATCTTTGGCTGCAGGCGACGTTTGAGACAAAGCCTTTTAAGACGCCAGAAGGAAGGTTGTCAACACGCCCTGTAATTTGGGAAGGTCACGTCTCAATCATCCATCACTTGAGACAATGGACGGGGTGGTTTTCAAGATATTTCCACTCCACATATTCGAAGTTCACTCTCCCCCTCAATTCCCCCTGCAGCCGCATACTCAACCACATCATCAAATGGAAAATATCAATAATTTCATTCATTCTTCTGAAATTGAGATAAATTAAGCAATGTTTGTTTAGCAGAAACATTGGCAATGTTCATGAAATTTCATTTTTGGTATGCTAATCAATCAAGAAAAACACGTCAGCTTCTCTTTAAAGGTTTACCAGGGACTTATACTCACAAAATCTCACAACACCCCACAAGTTTCCTCAGACCCCCCCCCCCTCCCATAAAAAATCTTAATATTTACACAAGCGTAAAGCGCGAACGCACGCGCGCGCGCGCACACACACACACACACACACACAAACAAACACACATCCATTAGTGCGAATGGGAATTATTCGCTGCCTGAGCCCAACGTACAAGTGAATGTCATAAAAAATTTATAAGCACAAACCCATGCGCAGTAGATAAAAAACCGTACAAGGAAATTTCGTTTTTTACGCTTTCCAACCGTATGTTGAAGAAGCGTATATGCTCCAGCTTTGTCCACCTGTCTGTCCGCACGATAACTCACGTAAAAATGGTTCGATTTCGATGAAATTTTAGTATGTGGTAAGGAACTACCTGGGGACGAACCCTATTGAAAATGGACGAAATGGGATCAAAGGTCAGGGCATAGGAGCGGGATCCATTCCATCGCCCTTATGTGTTATAACTTACGTAAAAATGCTTCGATTGAGACAAAACTTTTTCATGTTGTTCCGAAAGTATACTTTACCGGTTCTGTTGAATATAATAGAAATGGGGTCAAAGGTCAGGTCATAGGAGCGAGATTTATTATCCTCATAACTTGAGTAATAATTGGAGTAATGATTTCTGGTATGTTGGAAAGCGTATCATACATAATTAATGCATTGCATGATTTTACTAACTTGTTAAACTTAAAAATGAAATATTCACATTTAGTTGAAGTCAGAGCTGTTTTCTTTTATCAGAGGTACGTTTCTTATTGAAAAGACCATTCGAATACCGATGCAATTACAAGTGTCCGCTATTATAAACACTGGAGAAAAAAAAGTTTTGAGGACAAGAATTGAAGACATCTTCAAATACGAGTTTCTTCTATTTTGTCTTGAGCGACAAAATAAAAGAAATTCGGCTCTGTCTGAAATATTCATTTATTTTAACTGAAACATCTATTATAACTTTGATTTGAAAACATAAATATTACCTCTTAAAATAATTTCCAAAGTCTTCCGACAGTCTCGCGGACGTCCTCCGCGATCCGTCAGACGATCGACGATCAGCTCCTGTCCTGAACTTCGCTCTCACCAAACACTTTATAAGTGCTTTATTAGAGCAGAAGGAATTTTTTTATTTTTGAAACGATGAATAATTCATACAAGATGGCGTCATTAATTGAAATGTATAATGCATTGCGAAATGTTTTAAGTCCGCAATTAAATGCTTCTTTTCTTTTGGTGTCGCATCGCTTCCGAAGGGTGAGGTTTCGCTCCCGGAATGGGGTTCCGCTGCGTTTTGGCCAATTTCCACCACTGTATCTATCATCATCACTGTCAACCATCATCATTTCACTGCTGGATGAAGGACTGTCCAAACTGCTTCCACAAATATCCGTCTCCTCCATTTCACTCCATGGTTTCAAATTTCGTCCACCCATCTCCCCAAGTAGTCTTCTTCTGTGTCTTTTCTTGTCCCTTGGTGTCCAGTCTAACATTGCAGTTGTCTTTACAGATACAATTGTTCAAACAATTGTAATCCTACGTGGTATATGAAATATTATATAAAGCACATTGTGTATTTGCTTACAATTACTGTTACTCACGTTACAGGTACCGAATGTGAATGACTCGTTAAAACTATATATATACAAAAGGAGTAGGTTTATATTTTCATGAAATAAAATGCAATTTCAAATATCAGACATATACCATACAGTAAAAAATTCTACACTGGGGTGCAAAAATTAAGGACGAGACGGTTTTTCGAATGTAACGTTGTGCACATCGACTCAAATCATACCATAAGATCCCCAAGATGTAAGAATATGGGACAAGTGAGCAAAACCGTCCAAACAAGGAATCCAAAGGATACAAAGGCACTTTATTGAGAAGGTAGCTTCGAGCACAACTGGACAGAAGACAGAAACGTCCATGTGACAGGCGGCTGCAAAGAAAAATCCAGTTTTTAGTAGGGGATATGATCACCCCTGACTGCGTTGCAAGATTTACAACGTCTGTCCATGCTGAGGACGAGGTTGTCAAGGAGCTGTTGAGGCATCGCTGCCCATTCCTCTTGTACCGCCAATCGCAGCTGCGGAATCGTTGCTGGCGGCTGGTGACGTGCTGCCAAGCGTCTCCCGAGAAGGTCCCTGTTCAATTGGATTTAGGCCCGGGGACTTTGCGGGCCAATCCGTGCGTTGAATATCTTCACTCTCCAACTGCTGTGAGACAGCCACTGTACAATGAGATGTAGCGTTGTCGTCCATGAAGAGGAACTCAGGACCTACAGCACCTCTAACCAGACGCACGTGAGGCAGGAGAACCTCAGTACAATACCTGACACCGGTGACTGAACTTCCTTAGATGATGTGGAGGTCAGTACGGCTACCAAGCATGATACCGCACCAAACGAGAACTCCGCCACCTCCAAACCGGTCCCTTTCGATTATGTTGGAGGTGTGATTGCGTATTCCCTGCTCTCTCCAGATGTGTATACGTCCAGAATCGTTCGTCAGACTAAATCGTCTCTCATCCGTAAAGAGAACTCGACCCCATTGTTGATGTGTCCAGTTCTTGTGTTCCTGGCACCACAGAAACCGCCGTCTCCGATGAGCAGGCGTTAATGGCACACACCGTACTGGTCGTCGTGCAAATATACCACCTTTGTGCAGCTTTCTGGCCACGGTAAAATGCGATAACGGACGTCCAGTTGTTTGTTGCATGTGCCTTGTGATTTCTCCCTCTGTCAGCCGCCTGTCTCTTCTCGCCTGTAGGGCAATATACCGGTCGTCCGCCGCTGTGGTTGCTCGTGGACGACCACTGCTAAACTCTCGGACAGCTGTTCCTGTCGTTTGAAATGATCTCCAAGCTCGTGAAACGATGCTGTGAGCGATCCCGAACTCCTCGGCCACACTAGTCACACTTCGACCTTCTTCCAACTTCCCAATGACGCGACGCCGCCCCGGTGGCGCAGTGGTCTAAGGCGCAAGCCTCTGATCATTCGTCCGTAAGGGGTCCGGGTTCGAATCCCGGTCAGGCATGGATGTTGTGTTTGTCTTACGGCACTGGCTCTCTCCCTTCCCTGGAACCAGTGACCCTAAATCAGGGACGGGCGACTGCTTATAGCCCATTGAGTTGCTCACGGTGGTCGTTAAACCTCATCAAAAAAAAAAAAAATGACGCGACCTCGGATAAAGTCATCCAGATGTCATCTACTGGATTGCCTGTTAGCCATATCACACGGTGGCAGCAACTCGATGTCGTTCAAACCTATGTACACCGTGCAATAGCTTTCCCCGAATTGCTGAGCTTACACCGCCCGTGTGCTTTATAACCTTCCGACACTACCCCCTACGTCATGCCGCATATATGCGCATACCCTACCGTACCGGACCGTAGTCTATTTCCTGAGTGGTCTTTCGGTCCGTCCTGCCTGCTCGTTCCGCTGTTCTGCTAATTTCTCTTCTTCGTCCTTAATTTTTGCACACCAGTGTAGCAAGATGCAGTGATTTGGCAAACAGCCTGTAAGTCCGCAATTTCAGTGCCATAATTTTAATTGCAAGTATGCCAAATAAGTTAAAGCACTTCCTTTTAATGGCGTAAAACTGATACACAATTTAAGCCGAGCTTTCGCACTCCACCGGAAGGCTTCGTCTGGGCTAAGCTTTCAAAGCCTTCCTAGAGATAGCAAATTACAATGTTGTTACAATTCAAACATTTGATATTATAAAACCAAACAGGTCCATTTCACGTTGAGGTCTGTGTTTAGACTTACGCACGTGTTTAGTCCGTGTTTTTAAGCGGACTTATTTGGAGTGACCTTTTAGTTACGGAAAGTTTCTGATGAGTCACTGGAAAATGATATAAAGCATCCTTATTTGGCATTATACCTTGGTCCAGATAAGGACAAAGGATCATAAAAGAGACGTTAAAGACGGTGAAACCACAACCGCTTTGTGCAAGGAAATCATCCAAAAAGGAGCAGCCCCACTTTGGAGCATGATGAAAAGAATAGCACCCTATACAAGCTATGTTGGCTCAGCCATGCGTGAGTCAGTCTCGAGATCATGACCCACCCACACCCATGCAACGAAAACTTGTCTTATGAGATATCAGATGCCTGGAGGAATCTGCTGAACAAGCATCAAGGAAACAATAGGTAATTCTTTCCCATGCCGCATGATCACGTTTTAAAACACGGACTCCACATGTGAGATGACCGGACCGCGTGCCATAGATCCCTCTGTAATTGTCCTGCAGCTCTGCTTTTGCCATCATGTGCATCATTCATCTGTATCATTACGTTCATGGAATTTCAGTTCAATCCGATGCTTCCTTCTTGGTGCGCAAATTTCATTGTCCGTGAGTGTATTTCTAAACTGAACTCTCGGAAAGCAGACTTGGTGTTGCTTTGTGTTGTTGGTTCTTTCTCTTCCTTTGTCTCCGTTCCTGAGACTTTGTTGCGAAAAGTAATGCATTTTCTCTCAATGGGATTGTACTTCAGAGATCAGCTCTGCAACAAAATCTGTTCCTTTTACACAACGGTGACGCCATTTAATCCAATTCGCAGCTATGGTAACGACCATGCTGTATACAAAATTTTGCTTAAACTTTTATCAACAAGAGACTAATACCACTTTGGTGATCATTTGCAACCAGTCCTTTCGTTGAAAATCTTCTGTCTCCAACAAGGAAATTCCCTGAATCTCCTTCGGTATGTAGCCCTCCAAATTAGTCCCCTCATCTGGAACAGCACTTTAGAGGCCACATCATTCCCCATTAATCTATTAGAATATAGGAGTATCCTTGCCAGAATCCACGTGTACATGGTATTATACCATCTTTTTTTCTCCACATCAGAGTTTAATGCGAAGGGTGTTGGTTAATTCTTCGAGAGTCAGAAACTTTAGTGCTTTTGTATTTACATCATTACTGGCGCAAAGACGAGAATAACATGGCCTGTAGGTCAAAGAAGTGCTTATAAGAAGTTGGTGGTTTAATTGAGAGCAAAGTTACGGACGTGATGGATAAAACCACGGATTTGTTGGAGTTTTCGAAGGACTAAATTGTGAACGTGTAAAAAGTTTGGACGTCTATTTCTGAAACGACGATACTTCGAAGGCAGCCGTGAGTAAAGTGCACATTGATTGGTGGCAAATCGGCAAAACAACCAACCGACTGCGTGACAGCAAAGGGAGACAAAAGGTATATTTCAGAGTGAAACAACAGGCACAGAGCCTGGTACAGGACAATCGGAGCAGAAGAGGTTCGCAGTTGATGGTCCAATACAATAACCAGAAACAATACTCCGATGCGGATTGGACGATAGAAGATTGAAAGCAGGTGTGCAGGTCGAGTTACACTACGTTCCTTACACTAACTAATAGGCGTGCAGCATTAGTTGAAATGATTAGTTTGTTGTGGATGGCTGCTCGACCGTGGCAACCCACGTTATGCAGCCTCCTGCACACTGTACTGGTGCTAACATCAGTCCCAATAACCTCGCATAGGGTTTGCGTGACTTTAGACAATGTTGATTTGTGTTTTCAGCAAACAGTCCTTTCAGAGCTCTCCTGTCACGTTTTGTTAGCTTCGGAGGTCAGTTTGTTGGTTGGGTAACCTCTTTATGCAAGAACCCGGCGATTCAATTCATTCCAGAGATTCTCTTTAGCGTTCAAGTCAGAACTCGAGTCCAGGCACTCCAATTTTTCAACGCTAGGTACTCGAACCAGTCTGTAAAAAAAAGGAAGTAGTATAAAATGCTGTGTTGTCCTGTTGACAGAGGTATGGTCCTTCCCAAAAGTACTGTCACACTACTGGTAGTTCATGATTTTTCAGGACACCTAGATAGAGCTCAACATTCATGGTTTTGTCCTTATAGTATGATATGATACGTTGTTCTGCTTATAGGGGTATGGGCCTCTCTCCTAAGTATTGCCACAACGCTGATAGTGCATAATTGTCCAGGACGTCTAGCTAGAGCTCAGCATTCATGGTTTGCCCTTAGAGTATGACATGGTATGTTGTCTGGCTGTTAGAGGTATGGGCTTTCTCTAAAGTACTGTTACAACATTGGTAGTGCATAATTGTCCAGAACGTTTAAGTAGAGCTCAGTATTCATGGTTTCGTCCTTATAGTATGACATGATGTGTTGTCCTGCTTATAGAGGTATGGGACTTTCCCAAAGTATTACCACAACGCTGGTAGTGCATAATTGTCCAGGACGTCTAGCTAGAGTTCAGCATTCATGGTTTGCCCTTATAGTATGACATGGTGCGTTGTCCTGCTGATAGAGGTGTAGGCTTTCTCCAAAGTACTGTTACAACATTGGTAGTGCATAATTGTCCAGAACGTTTAAGTAGAGCTCAGCATTCCTGGTTTTGTCCTTATAGTATTGCATAGTTCGTTGTCCGGCTGTTAAAGGTATGGGCCTTTGTGACGTATACTCTAATTTAACTTTCATTTTTAGTTCCTCTTTCTATGTAAATTTGAGTTCGTTCTCTTTAGCACCTTTCAACCTTATCGTCATATCTTATCTCTCACACGAATGGAGGTTCGTAACACCCCTGAGATCAGTACATAAGTGATGTATGCATGTTGAAAAGAACGGGAAAGGATAGATAGATATATACAGGGTTACAAGAAAAGTCCGTGATCAGGCCAATATGTCACGAACTAGGACAGTTAGCGATTTACTTCTTGTGCAGTTGTATAGGAAATTCCCTATGGCGCACACAATAACACCACGAAGGATCTCCTCGCACCCTTTTTGGGGGGTTTAGGGGGGCTATTGCGCTCCCCTTTGCACATAGGACAAAAAAGTAAATTATAAACTTGTTCAGCGAGGCAAAAATAGTACATAAATGTTTTTCTCCCATAACAAAAGATGAAAGGGAACTCTCCAAATGCGAAAAAAGCGGAAAGCTACCTGAGTCGCTGTGTCCGAAGCATATTTGCATGGGTTTCAAATGTGCTTTCTGCTCCGTCGTCAGAATACAAAAATGATATGCGTGGTCGGTATGCCAACACTTCGTGAACCACTGACGGGAAGTCGAAAGCTTTGCCACGTATGCTAGATGTGCATACAGTTTTCCTATTGGATGAGTGTTTCGCCACTTTATGCTATTTCTCTTTGTCTCAGCGTATTTTTTACTGTATTGGACATCAAAGTCTCATTTTGGATATGTCAAGAAACTGCTTTTTATTTCAGAACAAGAACTGTTGATAAGGTTTGTAAGAAAACTTTTCCTTTGTGCTTTCATTTACTTAGAACTTACCAGTTTAGATAAGTTCTAAGTAATAAGTTCTTGTCTAAATACTCTGTCGTAGCTTCCGGATGTTGTGATTTTCTTGGGACCACATTCCCGATCCCTTCCATCTTTTGTTATGGGACAAAAACATTTATGTAATATTTTTTCCTCGCTGAACAAGTTTGTATTTGACTTTTTGCTCTATCTCCAAAGGGGGGCGCGATAGCCCCATCAACCCCCGCCCAAGGGGGCGAGGAATCGCTCGTAGTGTTATTGTGTGCTCCATAGGGGGTTTCCTATACAACTGCACAAGAAGTAAATCGCTAACTGCCATAGTTCGTGAGATATTAGCCTGATCACGTACTTTCCTTGTAACCCTGTATATATATATATATACTGTATATGTTGCGACGCAGTTTTTTGTTGTGGAGATATTAAATCTTTGCTGAGCTTATTGATTGTGCGAGAGGTATAAAATGACTAAGCAGCAGATGTGTGTGTAGTGTGCCTCACAGTGATATGTTTTGGATTTCGTAAATAGACAACGTTATGTGACTTCGTCTAAAGTTGCTTGAAGTCTAAAGTTGCTGGACTGATAAAAAGTCCCGTAAGAGATTTCGCTTTCTTAATATATCTTTCGTTTGGCCCTAAAAGCCTTAATTTAAAGTGACCTATCCGGTACAATTAGTGCATCACACTTACCCTTAATTCAACAGCTATTCAGCCTGACATTTTTTGGAACTTAGCGTAACAACAAATCTCGCATAACGAAAAAAGGTTACGTTATACCTTCCCCAAAGTATTGCCACGATATTCGTAGTGCATAATCGTCCAGGACGTGTAACTAGAGCTCAGCATTCAATGTTTTGTCCTTATCACATGACATGGTGCGTTGAGATCTACTGTCCGTTGGATTTGTGGCGTGCGTGCATCGCAGGGAACACATGAGATAAAGGCAGATAGCAGCGAGAGCATACGTCCGCGTAGCTCAGTTGGGAGAGCGACTTATTCCGGAATGAGGGGACCCGGGTTCGATGGCCGGCGAGGACAGAAAGGACGGAGAAATTTACTTCGTTATAGGTAGGTCATTTTATTCGCAAAACGTGTGATGTTCGTTCCTCATCATCATCATCTCACTAATTCTGTTCTCTAAGATTCAGAGGCTAGCTCCCCCAAAAAATACTAACCACCAGATAATTTTTACTTACTGTTGCCGTATCGAACTTCCCCATTGACAGCGATCTTGACGTACAACTCGGGCTTCATTTGGAATTAAATGAAAATTCCTTCTTCCACAGTGAGCTGATTCAAGTGTGGTTTGCCGGCTGACCCGGAAAATTATTATTCCCGTCCCAGCCCTGTTTTAAAGAGGAACGTATGTGATGTACTACAGAGATGACGCGCGTGTCAAGACGGCAAGTAGCAGCGAAAAGCCTTTGCCGGCGTAGATTAATTGGGAAAGCATTCAGCTCCGGAGCAGAAGGATGATGTGACGTACTACAGAGGTGACACACATGTCAAGACGGTAAGTAGCAGTGAGAAGCCCTTGCCAGCGTAGCTTAATTGGGAAAGCATTCGGCTCCGAAGCAGAAGGATGATGTGACGTACTACAGAGGTGACACACATGTCAAGACGGTAAGTAGCAGTGAGAAGCCCTTGCCAGCGTAGCTTAATTGGGAAAGCATTCGGCTCCGAAGCAGAAGGATGATGTGACGTACTACAGAGGTGACACACATGTCAAGACGGTAAGTAGCAGTGAGAAGCCCTTGCCAGCGTAGCTTAATTGGGAAAGCATTCGGCTCCGAAGCAGAAGGATGATGTGACGTACTACAGAGGTGACACACATGTCAAGACGGTAAGTAGCAGTGAGAAGCCCTTGCCAGCGTAGCTTAATTGGGAAAGCATTCGGCTCCGAAGCAGAAGGATGATGTGACGTACTACAGAGGTGACACACATGTCAAGACGGTAAGTAGCAGTGAGAAGCCCTTGCCAGCGTAGCTTAATTGGGAAAGCATTCGGCTCCGAAGCAGAAGGATGATGTGACGTACTACAGAGGTGACACACATGTCAAGACGGTAAGTAGCAATGAGAAGCCCTTGCCAGCGTAGCTTAATTGGGAAAGCATTCGGCTCCGAAGCAGAAGGATGATGTGACGTACTACAGAGGTGACACACATGTCAAGACGGTAAGTAGCAGTGAGAAGCCCTTGCCAGCGTAGCTTAATTGGGAAAGCATTCGGCTCCGAAGCAGAAGGATGATGTGACGTACTACAGAGGTGACACACATGTCAAGACGTTAAGTAGCAATGAGAAGCCCTTGCCAGCGTAGCTTAATTGGGAAAGCATTCGGCTCCGAAGCAGAAGGATGATGTGACGTACTACAGAGGTGACACACATGTCAAGACGGTAAGTAGCAATGAGAAGCCCTTGCCAGCGTAGCTTAATTGGGAAAGCATTCAGCTCCGGAGCAGAAGGATGATGCGACGTACTACAGAGGTGACACACATGTCAAGACGGTAAGTAGCAGTGAGAAGCCCTTGCCAGCGTAGCTTAATTGGGAAAGCATTCGGCTCCGAAGCAGAAGGATGATGTGACGTACTACAGAGGTGACACACATGTCAAGACGGTAAGTAGCAATGAGAAGCCCTTGCCAGCGTAGCTTAATTGGGAAGGCATTCGGATCCGAAGCAGGTGGATGATGTGACGTACTACAGAGATGGCGGACATGTCAAAACGGTAAGTCGCAGTATTAAGCTACACTTGTCGGTGTAGCTTAATTGGGAAAGCATTCGGCTCCAAAGCAAAGGGATGCGATTTCGAATTCTCCACCGGCAAATTTGTGTTTTCATACAGGTCTGACAGACCTGAGGAGATTGGCTTAAGACAGATATCTGTTGAAGAAACTTGTGGAGGCCTTCATCCGGCAGGGAATTGCTACGGAGATTTACCCCAAGAATTTTAGACAAAAATATTAATTCTCATTCGCAACATTTTCCGTTGTCTCGTATTCCCTTCTTCTTTGTTCTACGAGCCTGGGAAAGTTTCAATTATTTCACATTGTCAGGAAGTATGGATTTTCAGAAGGCGCCAAGCTGTCGCATCTCAGATTTTGTTTTACAAAGATGTCATAATGGAGAAAGCCGTTTGGAGACTTGGTTTTGTTCTTCGCAGCTGCATTTGGTGTTGTCAAACGTAATTAGCTTTTTTCGGCACGTATGATCAAAAGTAACTGAAAGGAACGCGGAGAACGTTTAATCTCAGCTTTGAGCTTTGAGTTTTCCTTGCGAGAGACCACAGTGCTTGTTGTAGCGAAGGGGGTGAACTTGCCTGAGAACAAAAGGATGAGCAGGACAGTCGACGCAACGGGTTAGGAGCGTGAGGCGATGAGACGGTAAGGGGGTTTGGTTCTTTGAGGTCGACCTTTAAAGGTAACGGGAGGATTTAAGCTTTCCCCTTGGAGAGGAAGAATATGGACAGTCGTCGGAAGCAGATATTTTATATAGGGAATAGAAATATATCGTTTGGGGAAAAGGATAGTAAGTTAGACAAAAACCTCCAGACAAGTATACTCGAAATCAAAGAGAAAAATACACTCATCGTCAAAAATATACTTGCACCCACAAGGGCGTGTCGGATAGCAATGCTATTCGGGAGGGAAGTAAAGATTACCAGGAGCAATAAATGATTAAAACATTGAGACTGATATGGGCAATATTTATTGAGCTACACGCCAGTAAGTAGTGTCTATCAGTATGGCGTCGGGCCACCATGTTTGCTCACACAGTATGCCAGATGTCTCGGCAAGGAGTTGTACAGGTTCTTAATGGTGTCCTGCGATAAGCCAACACATGCAGCCTGAATCTTCTCACGCAGTTCATGCAGATTGTACGGTAGGAGTGGAATGTGGATAGCGCGTCCAATAGCATCCCACACATTTTCAATCGGCGATAGGTCTGGCGATGCGGCTGGCCATGGCAGAGTGTCAGTGCCTTGAAGGCAAGCTCTCGAGGCAGCAGCAGTATGCGGACGAGCGTTGTCCTGTTGGAAAATTGCACCGAAGTGAGCGTTTAGGAAAGGTAGGGCCACTGGTTACAGGATCTCATTAACGAAACATTGGGCTGTCAAAGTGCATGTAATGAACACCAAAGGTGATCTGGCATCGTAGGCAATTGCACTCCACACCATGACACCAGGCCTTCTGGACGTGTGACGCTCTACAACAAACCGTTCATCTTGGCGCTGACCACGGTGCCTCCGCACACGGATTCGTTGGTCGTCTCCTCCAAGACAAAAGCAGGACTCGTCACTGAAGATCACCGGCTGCCATTCTGAGTGGCTCCTTGACAGCGGCACGACACAATTGCAGTCTTTGGTGACGATGCAGTGGTTTTAAGGGAAGTGGTTGTAACTGTCTGCGTGCGTGTCGTCCTACGGCGTGCAGCCGTCTGCCAATGGTGCTGGCACTAATCGGACGATGCGTGGAGGGCACCAATGCTCGCTGAATATCCGCAATCGTGGCTGTTGGGTCACTCAACGCATGTCAGACAACCCGTCGGTCCTCTCTCTCCGTGGTTCGTCTAGGTCTCCCAGACCCTTCCTGTCGCTGCTGCGTGTCTTGTTTTATCCACTGCCGCCAAACAGCGTGCTATGGTGATATCCGCACGACCGGTATAGCGCGCAATACGTCGATAAGACCATCCAGCTTGTCGGAGCAAGACTATAGGTCCCCGTCTTGAACTCCTCTAACTGCTCGAATTGACTCCGAACTTTTCTCCGAGGCATATTTCACTTGCAAAGGATGCAATCAAATCAACAGCACGAGTCGGAATGGCAAGAACTCGCAACGAGACGACATTACATAGCTGGCTAGGCACAGCGCTACGACCCCTCCTTGCCTGCGTCACATGCGCGGCGAGCGTGATACTTGAATCATTTGCATGTCTCACGATGTCAAACCTATACCCACCAAGTTTCATTCCTGTCGGTTGCTTCCTTCTGGGTGCAACTATTTTTTTGACGATGAGTGTAAATAGCTTTTAAAAGGTGCAGAAACATTGCAAATAATATTTTAGCGCAGTGCTGATTCTTGAAAACTTCAAGAAATAACAAGTTAACAAGGTTAATTATCAACTAATAAACATAATTGATAATGGGTAATGATCATGATGATGATAATTATTTGCATGTACTACAGTAAACAGTATAATTACATTTATCACTTAGTACTAGCTTCAAGTAGATATAGTACGTAGCAAAATTATTCGCCATCCCTTTCCTCTGTTTTATCCAATGGTATTCCGTATAGTCCTAGTTTTTGGTAGTTCGAGCTAATCCCGGTTTCATCGAACTCGAACTATCGAGACTCTATGGTGTAATGAACATATGGGTGAAAATCAATCACATCGGAATGGAAAAGCGTTAGAATCCTAGTCGTGTAGATTGCTTCTGCAAATTTTAATGTGACTTAAAGGGGCAAAAATTTTGCGAAGCTGTGGGCAAAATATTTGAGATGGTCCACAAAGTAAGAATTTCTAGTTAGGTAATTTATTTATATATTTTTTTGATTGGAGGTTTAACGACCACCGTGAGCAACTCAATAGGCTATAAGCAGTCGCCCGTCCCTAATTTAGTGATTTAGTGTCACTGGTTCCAGGGAAGGGAGATAGCCAGTGCCGTAATACAAACACGAAACCCATACCTCACCGGGATTCGAACACGGACCCCTTTCGGATGAATGATCAGAAGCCATCGCTTAGACCACTGCGCCACCTGGGCGACTGGCAATTTAGTTACAAATCAGTCAGTGGCGTAGCCAGAAATTTCTTAAGGGGGGGAGGGGTCCATGGGTTTGGTTCATTGGTAAAAGCCGGATATATACATACACTGAAGTGCCAGAAAAGCTGGTACACCAGTCAAATACTTGGTAGGTCCCCCATGAGAGCGCAGGACTGCAGAAATACGACGGGGCATGGACTCCACTAGCTTCTGGAAATATGCTGTAGGCAATGCACACCGTACTTCCTGCAGAGCGTTCCACAATTCGGGTGTATTCCGAGGTCTCGGATTCCTGTGTTCGATAGCGCGTTGCATGGCATCCCAAATGTGTTCTATCACGTTCAGATTTGGGGATTTGGGTGGAAATGGCAACACCCCAAACTCATATCAATGCTCCACTAACCATAATGTGGCGTCCCGACACTTGTGTGGAGGTGCATTGTCTTGTTGTAACAGGCCCAACCCATCAGTATGAATGCAGGACATGAACGGGTATACCTCGTCTGAAAGGATGCGCACATAGCGTTGGCCGGTCACAGACGTTTGTGGACGTATCAGGGGTCCCAGTGAAGTCCAGCTAAACACACCCCATACCATTACGGACCCCCACCAGCCGGTACAGTTCCCTGTTGACAGGCGGGATCCATGGCTTCATGGGGTTTGCGCCACACACAAATCCTTTGATCTGCCCGATACAGTTGGAAACGCGACTCGTCAGACCAGGCTACTTGTTTCCAGTGGCGGTGTTGTCGTGCCCAAGCGAGTCGCATAGCTCTGTTTCGTACACCCATCAAGGGAACTCGAGTTGGGCGTCGGCTCCCAAAGCCCATATCGTGCAGGGTGCGTTGCACAGTCCGGACGCTGAAGCTTGTTGAGGCTCCTGCATTGAATTCCGATGATACCTGCGAGAGTGTTGCACGCCTATCGCGTGAAACGATTCTTGACAGCCGACGATGGTCACGTTCACCCAATGTCTTTTTACGGCTACACTGGTATCGAAGGTTGGAGGTTTTGCTGGAATTCTTGTAGTCACGGTACACCCTTGCAATGGTCGTCCATGAAAATCCGAACTTCGTTTCTACCTCCGAAATACTATGGCCCATCTCACGAGCGCCAACTATGACACCGCGTTGAAAATCGCTTAAATCGTTATTACTTGTCATTCTCATGCTGAAAAGAGCTCTGATAGCTGGCAAGGATGTCTATCTCTTTATATACGCACTAGCAGAAGCAACCAGGTACGCGCATAGATGACGTCTCTATGTATTTTGTATAAGCTCGTCTGTACCAGTTTTTCTGGCCCTTCGGTGTATATATCACTTTAAATTCATACTAAATCTCCCCTTAAGAGAGGGGTGTGGGGTCCGGACCCGAAGACCACCCCCTTGGCTACGCCTATGAAGTTAGTTAATATTCATTTAACAATAAGTGGCTCTGGAAGTGATAGAACTTTTGTGAACTTGATTCTGCGAACTCGTCTTAAAATCACGAACTACAATTTCAAATGGAATCTAGCCGGCATTTCATGATTTAGACTATTTGAAGTAGACGATGTGAAGTCCGGCATTCAGTTCGGGTTTAGGTTGCGTAACCGGCGTTTGCCTTCCAAGAGCACAATGCGTGTACAACAAAGATGACGATCGTCAGACTGGGGAAAATGTGGGTGTGACAGGAATTAAAGAAAAGAACGAACGCAATGCCTCTGCTGATGCCAGGCAGATAGAATCTCTAGCCCGCTATAATTTCATGGGTTGGGTTACCATGGCAACCAACTGATGAGCTTCTTCGCATGAGAGGATAGGAGGATGGGGAAGTGATGCACCGGGTAAAAGATGAGGTACAAAGGAAAAGCAACGATAGGATGCTGATGGGGCGGAGACTGTGTAGTGTTCGGGTGGGGGAGGAGGGGAGAAGTTATTTCTGCAGCCTTTTTCCAATATCTGACTAAGGTGATGGGGCCGTTCCCATGCTTCACTGGGCAAGGGTAGGGAGGAAGACACAACTAACTCTTCTCCCTGAGGCTTGAAACTTATGTTACTGCAACCTCAGTTCAAAATTCAGAACTTGCTTCTTTTACATTTCCGTGAAATGGTTAGGAGAACCTTTTCTCAGGTAAGAAGTGCGGAAAAAAAATATGCTGTTACGAATTAGCATTTCCAGGCGAAAAATGAAAAAAAAAAAATGACACATGTAGTAAGGAGCTCCCCGTAAAAAAATGAAAAAACAAAAACAAAAAAGCATGCCTACGTGAAAGCGGGAAGTACCAATATTTTACATCTTCATTTGGAACGTTCATTGTGCCTCACATTAATCGAAGATTTCAGCAATTTTTTTCAGTAACATATATAACTAGCTGAATTGCCCGGCGTTGCTCCGGAGCATTTGGTGAAAATTCACTATCTAAATTCTGTACAAATCAAATGGAAGCGATCAATTTTTTACGGCATGAACCGTACCTAATACTGCATTTCATTTCTTCATTGAATTTGAATTTTATTCTCTGTAGAGTCTTTAGGCACACAGTATTTTTAGTTTTTCCGTTTGATTTTTGTTGTTTACTTACCTTCAGTTCTGATGCTGAATGTGTTGCAGTTCTCCACTGGAAAGCACTTGTCACAAAAAAAAAAAAAAAAAAAAAAATCAATTCTTGCATTTATCACAACAAAAAGTATTAAATTCGAAACAAAAATAAAAAAAAAAAAAAAAAAAAAAAAGAAAATTTTGCCTGGGAGCCCCTTGATCCCGGGCTCCGACTCCTTCCAAAAACCGTTTACGCTCTAAGTTGGAGTACCATGAGATACTATATCAACTCAAAATAAAAGAAGTAAAAAATGGAGCTTTTTACGAACATTTTGTGTTTTTACCCCAACACATTCTAAAAACCTTCTACGGTCTAAGTTAGAGTACCATGAGATATTATGCCAATTTAAAATAAAAAAAGTAAAAAATATAACTTTTTTACGAACATTAAATAGAAGTCATTACTCTTTCCATGTTTATAAGTGAGTCACGAAAAAATTCACATCGGCCGCCACAGGGAATGGAACCCAATGTCTTCCAGTTACGCGCCGGACATGCTTCCACTGTACCACAGCTGCCTCGAATTCCTTCAGACTCACATACAACAAACTGCGAAACCACGTTGCTTCTTTTGGAGCTCCGCACAATGCTGTGGACCCACCAAAGATGAACAGCAGCAACTGAACAAATAACTAGAAGGCGAATGAATAATAAATACACAGTTGGCGTGGATTGGAACATCAAATAGAAGTCATCGCTCTTTCCACGTTTATAAACCTGCCATGAAGTCATCGCTCTTTCCAAGAAGCAACCTGCTGGGCGGTTTGGCAGTTTATCGTATGTGAATCTGGAGAATTTCGAGGCCGCTGTGGTGCAGTGGAAGCATGTCCGGCGCGTAACTGGAAGACTCTGGGTTCGATTCCCGGTGACGGCGGATGAGAATTTTTCCGTGACTCACTTATAAACGTGGGAAGAGCGATGACTTCTATTTGATGTTCCTTATCCACGTCAACTGTGTATTTTTTTTTTACGAGCATTTTGTATGTGGGCCCCTTGACCCCAGGCTGTTATCCCTTTCAAAACCCGTCTACGGTCTAAGTTAGAGTACCATGAGATAATAAACCAAATTTGGTGGTTCTAAATTAAAAACTGTAGATTTGAATAGCGGACAAACAAAAATTTTACTCATACATTAGATTTTGGTATAACAAAAATTTTACTTTATATATTAGATTTTGGTGTAACAAAAATTTTACTTTATATATTAGATTTTGGTATAACAAAAATTTTACTTTATATATTAGATTTTGGTATAACAAAAATGTTACTTTATATATTAGATTTTGGTATAACAAAAAATTTACTTTATATATTAGATTTTGGTATAACAAAAATTTTACTTTATATATTAGATTTTATTATAACAAAAATTTTACTTTACATATTAGATTTTGGTATAACAAAAAATTTACTTTATATATTAGATTTTGGTATAACACAAATTTTACTTTATATATTAGATTTTGGTATAACAAAATTTTTACTTTTTATATTAGATTTTGGTATAACAAAAATTTTACTTTTTATATTAGATCTTCACATAATAACTCTGTGATGGCTGGGTGACCAGCGAGACCCACACTTGACGTAGACTCTAAATGAGGTTTTGAGGTTCATCTGATATTGTCACACCTGCATGATGAAGAAATATTAAATCTTCTCAGACTAGAAGAAACTCCAATCTGAAAACATACAATATTTTATCATCACCCAATCCACTGCAATAAAGGTTTCTCCAAATCACTGTCTCGAACGATTGTATTCCGTGTTATCTCGATATGCTTTCAAGTTTAATCTATCCATCTCCTACGAGGTTATTTTCTGGGTGTTTTCCTGTTGGGATCCAGTCTAGTATTTCAGATGTCCAACAAGGCAGTTCTTAGCAACGAGTCCAGCCCATTATCATTTCAGGGATTTTACCTTAATCATGGTGTCATTAACTCCCTTGATTTTACTTATCCATGAGTTCCTTTTCCTATCGTTCTTGATAACACCAGAGATGCATCTATCCATGCTTCTTTGAACTACCCGCTGTCTCTGTACACAGTATTTACAGGGATTTATTAAAGTAATGGAAACACTTACTCTTTGTGGAGAACTTTTTATTAATTAGCTGTAGAACCACCTCTGGCCTTCAGAACAGAAGCAATTCGACGTTTAATAGAATTACACAAGTCATGCAATACAATAATGGGATTCAGGACCATTGTTCCTGTACCAATAACACTGACGCCTGAGTTGGCCATGGTAGCTGCTGTACCTCTCCTCATGATCTGCAAACGACAACTTGACACGTTTCGGTTGGTTGGTTGGTTGGTTGATTGATTTTTATGGCGCAAGGGCCATGTTTGGCCAAAGAGCGCCAGACACAAGACAAACAAACAGTATTAAAAAAAAAAAAAAAAAAAACGTGGCATAAATCCCAAAATCTGGCTGACCAAGTAAAACCGAACCATGAGAATGATGGAAGGGCCAAAAAAGACAATGAAAGAAACAGTATTAAAAACATGGTACAATGGTTAAAAACTAGCTGATTAAGTAAAACTGAGGAATGAGAATGATGATAGGGCCATAATCCAGATACGTTTACAAAAGTCAATTTGTTTAAAAAAAAATGAAAACACGGAGCAGTATCGCAGTGGTCATTTAGGAGCCGCTCAACAAATGAGAATGAGCGGCGTCCCCGATAAAAAAAAAAAAAAAAATGAAAACACACATCACGGAAACGAACACAACTACGCATAAGATGAGTCACAGGAGAGGGACGAACTGTCACTTTCCTCCCCTTATGTTCTCCCATAATGTTGGTTGAGGGTGGGGACCTCGCTGAGTCTGGGACAGTTGCAATGTTGGTCAGTTGGACCGCGACAGTTGGATGGACACTGCACACCTTTGTGGATTTAGGGCCAGCTCTTCCACACGTGCAAGTTTTCTGCTGGGAACTGGAAGAGTCGGTCGTCTTCAAAAGAGAAGGCGCAGAGTCAGCTGGTCGAATAAGCTGGAGCTCAGAAAAATCCACCTATGTCGCTTGTTCAGCTGTAGATCTTTTGGCAAGTCCGGCGAGAGCTACAGGGCGCGGCACAAAGGGCTGCACGGGTTGTGGCAGAGACTGAACTACTACGGCAAAAGTACGCTGTCGGTTGTTGGGAATACCCAACTTGGCCTTGGCAGCAGGGTACGAGAGGCCTTCCAGGGTCTTGAGGCGCTGGATCGCCATCTCGTCCTTCCATTTCATACAGTTGCGGGAGTAAGCTGCATGGGCCTCACCACAGTTAACACAGCAGGCCGCAGAAGTGCAACCTTCCCCGTCATGTTCACTGGAGCCACAATTTGCGCAACGAGCGGAACTGTTTCATGAACGTTGTGAATGCCCGTACCTCTGGCACCTGAAACAGCGCAGAGGATTGGGAATGTACGGGCGAACTCCACAGACCAAGTAGCCAGCCTTGATTTCGGTCGGAACTTTCGGGGAGTTAAAAGTCAAGATTACATTTTTAGACTTAATCAAAGAACCATCGCGCAGGAACATCATACGACGTGCAGCAATAACACCCTGATCTGCAAGTTCACTCACCAATTCCTCCTCACTGCATGCCAAGAGATCAAACTCCGAAATAACACCCCGAGAGGTGTTAAGAAACGGGTGAGGTGTCACTTTGACAGGAATGCCTTGAAGACTAGTGAGGTGCAGAAGAGTGTTACTCTGAGAAACACTGCAAGTTTGGACAAGCAGGTCCCCAGAGCGAAGCTTCCTCACAGACTTCAAGGAGCCAACCGCAGCGTCCAAAGCTTTAGAAATGAAAAAGGGAGATCTGGTGGACAGTCTCTCATCCGGATCGATGGATTCCACAACTAAGTGTGTAGCATGCGTATTCACAGCAATCGAGGGGAGACGACGCTTCAGAGCTACTGGTACAGCTGCCGAAGACGAGGTTCCACGTTCTTGGTCCTGGTCATGATCTAAAGACCGTTTAAGGTTATGGGACTTGGTAGGTTGAGAAGACGAAGGGGAGTCGTTGTCAACTATCATTTTCTCAGGTGACTTGAGTTTTGAGTTTTTGTTTTTGTTTTTACCCATGGAAAAAAGGAGGACGATTCGTCTGCAGACTACTCCACCTACCACCGAGCCTTACAAGTGAGAACTGGAGGTCTGCAAGCCAAGAAAATGACGCTGGACACAGTTCTGGAGCTTATACGCTGCCGATATAGTCCGTTGGCTGTGATCACACGCACTCGGCGGACACTTCGGCCTCCAGAGTTCCGTCATGCCAACGCCTTTGGCATGATCCCACAGCCCCCGGGCTTACCCTGCCGTGCTATACGACAATAAAGCCGCTAAAATCCTGTACACAACTTGGTACAAGATTTCTGACTAGAGGTGGGTTAGTCTAGCCTCCCGTTTACAGCGAAGCCGGGGTCGAAGAGGAGTGTTGGTACACAGGAAGTACTTCTCCGGTCTTCTGCGACCTCAGCCGCCAGACATCCCATTGCCGCCTCACGGGTCTCCGCACGCGGCAAACATGCAGGTAGGTCCAGCACCCAAACCAGCAAAAAGGGAAAAAGTAATCCAAGGAAGACAAAACCCTGGAGTGGAACCTAAACGGAATCTCAGCAATCTACGAACTGAGCGGTTAATATAAACAGTTAGTAGTGGAGGGTAACAAAACCACAAGACCGGGGTGTTAGTACATAGCGTGGTAGTGATTAGGTAGAGTGTACAACACGGGCAACTGGCCAGTGCAGAAAATAAATAAAAACGAAAAAGCGAGGCACAAGACCAGCTCGTTATCGTGGGGGCGCGACTCCCTAACAGCTGGATGAACAGCCGTCCCTGCAAACTCCAACAGCACCGAAAAAAAAAAAAACACAAGCGGTGGTATGACACCAGATGTTGACCAGTCACAAGGTCAGCTCGGGTCGTGGGGCGTCGCTCCCCAAATAACTGGAAAACCAGTTATCCCCGTGCGGGGACACGTTTCGGACAATGCATGTAGGGCTAGATTAAAGGGGGTTCTAGCGCAGCTATAGCCTAGGGGCCCACCACTACCAAGGGCCCAGGCGGCATGCCGCTACACCGCAAATAATACACAGCGTATATATGTATTTATAAAGATAAGAAGCAAAATAATTATAGTTTGGTCTCCTATGATTTCCACTCGACCACAAACAGTGGTTAGAACACTAAGAGATTTCAAGGCAGTGAATGATTAACTGTAAACGTTCGCTGTGTACAATATAGAGCCGGCAAGACAGTTTAAGCTTTTTAAGTACTATCCAACCACACCTTCCTGCTAGCACTTGAAACTGTTAATGGGCGAAATCCTATGTGATTCTACTTCACATAACAAAAATGCTGCACTAAAAAAATGTAAACGATGCTAAATTATTAAAAATTCCAAGACAAAATCTAGGAATCTTAAGATTTTAACTCATGCTCTTGTGCGAATAGTGGAAAATATAGTTACTTTTTATGAAAACTTTGCAGGTAATTTATTACTTTGAAGAATGCACAGCACGTATTAATTATCACAAGCACATTGCTAGAGTTTCGTGGTGTAACGGACTTCAGTAGAATTTTCCAGAGATGAACTTTAAAGAGTCATCAAGATCCAAATAGTGGGATTAAAATACCGTCTAGGCACGTAAAAAATTTATTCGTATAAATACACAAGCGTTTTCGAAATCATCAGGTGCGATACTTTAAAAGGTAAAAAAGGCGCTTCACATAATATCTGGGCCGCGGGTGCCCTAGTGAGCAACGTTCGTGACTGCCACGGAAAGGGCTTCAGGTTCGATCCACTAAATATCCGCCGTGCGTCGGATGGGCACGTTAAGCCGTCGGACCCCGGTAATAAATAAGGGCGTCTTCCTCCCCTTTTCTACTTCGCTTCCGTGTCACTTTCCTATCGGGCACCCTAGCCCAAATCTCCTAGCTTCCTATTTCTAAGTAATGTTTAAGACCTGGGGTCAGACACTCCCTTCCTAAAATCCTCTACATACGATCATTTTTTGATCACACAATATCTCCGTGGTGGCTGGGTGACCAGCGAGACACACACTAGACGTAGACACTAAATGAGGGCTTGAGTTCGGATATGCAACATCGTAGATGATACATATCAACTGTTGTCAC
This sequence comes from Macrothele yani, assembly GCA_039090855.1. Lineage (NCBI taxonomy): Eukaryota > Metazoa > Arthropoda > Arachnida > Araneae > Macrothelidae > Macrothele > Macrothele yani. Next base: position 15,184,141 of record CM077005.1, on the reverse strand, counting down.
AGAACAAGTCACAAAAAGGAAATAACGGAATGCAGTTCCAAATAAGATAAGTTAAAGATGCACTGGTAGGTGACAAAAGACGTTCATGAAATTTATCAAGGAAGAAACTAACTTTCATCAACCACCTTTGACGATTCCCTCGAAGTCACCTACTAGTGCATCTTTAACTGATCTTATTTGTAACTGCATTCCGTTATTTCCTTTTTGTGACTTGTTCTGTGGCAACAGCTGATATGTATCATCTACGATGTAGCATATCCGAACTCAAGACCTCATTTAGTATCTACGTCAAGTGTGTGTCTCCCTGATGGTCACCCAGCCACCACGGAGTCACTATGTGAAGCGCCTTTTTTAGAACGTCTTTTGTAAAAAAAGATCCTGCTTATGTTATCGGTTTGTCCGTCCGTCCGCCTGTAGACACGATATCTCTGCAACCATTAGTCCGATTTGAAAAATTCTTTTCGCATTGGGAAGCTTGAAAAAGGCGAATGATGATCCTTTATTTCGTTTTCGTTTTTTTTACAATGCACAATTTCGCCGCTAGAGGGCGTAAATGCAGATGATGTCGAATTCAAAAATACGTTTTATTCCACATATTTGCTTCTAAACATCCGATTGAAAAAAAATATTTTATCTTTCGATTCCATTTATGTCGAAGAGTATTTTAGGTACAGTTACTTTTTGAAATTACGTCTAGATTTTCCGCTAGGGAGCGTAAAAGTAAATTACGTTTTCCCCGATAACTCGTCATCTAAAACTCTGATTTGAAATTTTTTCTTCTTCAGCCGATACAGCTCCCGATGGAAAATGTTTTGCATATAATTTCTAATTTTTGGTAAAAAATACCTTGGCCCCCAGGGAGCATAAGTGTTAATTTTTGCTTCTGATATATTTGCCATAAAGTCTAAGCTTCTAAAATCTCGATTGAGAAAATTCTTTCGTAGACCGACACCACTCACGTTGGTAAACCTTTGCGAAATATTTTCCTCTTAAAATATTCCATGGTTTCTCCGCCAAGGGGGCGAAGATGTATATCTTATTTTTTGTCAATATCTCTACTTCTAGGTGTCCGATTTGAAAAATTCTTTCTTTGTTGGATAGTCTTTTCAGTGTGGCATGTTTTTCATATAATTTCAAAATTTTCAAGTAATTCATAGAATTTCCACTAGGGGACGTAAAGGCAAATTGCGTTTCCTCTTATACCTCTGCTTCTAAATCTCCGATTTGATTGTAAAAAGTGGTTTGGCTACCAGGGGGCGTAAGTCTAAATTTCCGCTTCTGATGTATTTGCACAATATTCGCACCCGCTTGGTGACGTCCCTGCCAGTGCCGTATATTTGAGGCTAGCTGCGAAGCCCAGAGAATGCACAAATAAAAGTTAATTAAATATACACAAATAAAAGTCAATTATCAACGGTAATAAAATATGTAAATGCTTTCGGTGCGAAGGAAAACGCGTGCGGATTCGCTTCTTTGACTCAGGCTGGCGAGCGAAAACCAATGGCATTAACGCAAGCAGCTCTTCCAGAGCCTTCGCAGTTCTGACGCGAAAACCTTCCGTACAATCTCCTGCTAGCGTTTCCATGACAACATGAATCAGCTGGTAAAGGGGAATGGGCCATTGCTTTGGTAAATGGTTCGCTCAGAAAAAAGAAGAGTTGGACTATCTCAGTCACTCGCATACTACCGCCCATAAGTGTTTCGCGAGTGTTGTTTCAGTTTTTGTGAAGTGTCAATGAATTAAAATCAGAGATATTATATCTTAAATTCGTGTCTTTGTTGGATTCGAACTGCTTTGATAAATTTTGTGAAAGCTTCCCTGAACGTCTACTGTCAGAACTTAAAGAACTCTATGCTTCAAATTTTGATACAGCTCGACTAAAAATGAACTAAAGGTGTTTTATTCCCTTGATGAATACAAAAACAAATCAGTAAGAGACACTACGTGTTACATATAGTTGAATAAATTGGACATAGTGTTTGGTGAGGCTTACAGATCAGCAGACCTCATATTAAGCTTTCGATCAACAACTGCAACTGCCGAAAGAAGTTTTTCTGCATTAAAAAGAAACAAGATATACACTGAAAAGCAACTGAATTAGAGATACCTGTCTAGTAACGTGTAACACCACCTTTCGCCCTGATGACGGCGGCGATTCGTCTCGGCATGAACTGAACAAGACACCGGAAGCGTTGGGAAGCCATACGGATCCACGACCCCTGAACAAGCTCCCACAGTTCACGAAAATTTGATGGAGGGGGTCAGAGCCTCAAACATATATCTCGATGGCATCCCAGATGTGCTCGATGGGATTGAGATCAGGTGACCTAGCTGGCCAAGGAAGCGAGTTCACGTCGGTGGAGTTTTCATCCAACCATTCGGATACAATTCGGGAGCGATGGCATGGTGCATTGTCTTGTTGCAGGATGAGGTCCCCCAGTGGGATGTTGAAAACGCACCAACGGGAGGAAATGGTCGTCCAGGATACCCTGGTAACGTTGACCTGTGAGGGACGATGTCACACGTACCAGGGGTCCCATTTCAGTCCACGTAAGCAGTCCCCAGACGAGAATGCCACCCCCACCACCTTGAAGAGTACCCTGCTGGCAAGAAGGATCCATCGCTTTATGTGGTTTGCGCCGTACCCGTATCCTGCCATCCGCATGTACCAACGTGAATCTCGACTCATCAGTCCAGGCAACATTTTCCCACATGTCTAGGGTCCAGTGGCGATGTTCCCGCGCCCATGCTAATCTTTTCATCCTGTGATGTGCGATCAGCAGCGGTACCCTCGTGGGACGATGGCTTCTGTACCTCATAGCGAGGAGATGGTTCTGGATGGTGTGGCTGCTTACACGTTTTTTGTGCACCAGCGTTAAACTGCCGAGTGATTTCTTACACTGTGGCCTGTCTATCCGCTGTTACAATGCGAGCTAGCCGACGATGACTCCGCTCATCCACACGCTGTTGTCCACGGCAGTTGGCCCTTGCAGGGATGGTTTTACCAGATTCGATGTACTCACGGTGCACCCGTGACACAGTGGTTCGTGGAAATCCCAGTGCTTGCACGACTTCCGAGATCGAGTGACCCATTCGTCGGGGCCCCGATAATTTGCCCACGATCAAATGCGCTCAGATCCTTCGTCTTACCCATACTGCGTCCGACTCTTACTGATTCCCGTCGCATCACTCCTCATGTTGTCGGATCGTTGCATACGTCATGTCGTTTTTGTTTACAGGGCCGCCCACAGCGCTACATTTGCATAACGCCAGCTGTCTCTAATTCAATTACTCTTCAGTGTATCTTAGAGCCACACAAGGACATGCACATTCAAAAAACTTGGCTCTTTTGTCAGTAGAGAAAAACATTCTTTTAAAATATGGAAAAGTAAACATTTTATGAAAACGTACCACTCAAGTTCACACTAAAGGAAAGGAGAATGGAGTTCATGTACAAATAAAGTATTCAGAAGAAGAATGGAGTTCATGTACAAATAAGTGTTCAAATCCTAATCCTCATAATTATTTGGTATTATGTTAGCAATGGCATGTACCTGAAATTCAGAAAAAAGTTACTTCTATTACTTAACAATAAATATTTAAAATTCGTAATTAAAAACAAGATAGTACTGGGTGGAGGTAGGAGGGGGGGGGGGATAGCCCAGGTCTCGTACCCAAGATTCGCCACTGGCCCGTGCCCTACCTGGAACCATTTGCTCCAAATTAGGACAGAACGAGCTTTTTTATATAGCTTTATTGGTGGATTGTTATACCCATATTCAGAAAAAGCAAACAGAGTGTTGCAAATTGAGGTTTCTACATATTTAATTATAACACGGAAAGTCGTCTTTTATATCAGTTAATTTTGCTCCATTGATGGCTTTACTAGCACTCAAGACGTGGTTTATGTGCCCATTATAGATCCAAAGGATTTCCGTTATCCACAGCCGCCATTACAAGAGATTTCGGGACTGGCGAGGTAGGAATTGTATACCTGTCTGAATCGCTCAGGCTTCCTTGATAAAGATGTTACCATGGTAACAGCCATGACAAGAATGATTGAGCTTCACGTGGGGAGGCGTGCCCGGTCAGTCCACCTACGTAGCAAACGACCAGGTGCATTTAGGTGCTAATCTGTTCGTTTTGCAGTCCACTCTTTTGACCTCCCCCGCGTTGCTCATCCTATCGCTCCGCCTAACATACAGCTGAAAACTGAGAGATGTCTGTTCTTATTTTGCGATGAAAACGAAGGGAAAAACAAGAAAGGTCCTGAAACCACCACTGGGCAGGAGGAATAGGTGCTAATTTTAGCGCTAAATGGGAGAGAAATTCGCATTAGAGCTGTCATCGACGGGTGAGTGGACAGCTGCACGTCATGATGGTTTAGATAAAGGTGTGTCCTGAAGCAATAGGCCTTATATTTAAGAAAGGCAGTCCGTTTTCAGTAGTTTTTTTACTAGTTTATTTGGCGTTCTTTATAAAGAAATGCTCTCTCCTCGAAACTCCAATGCCCCTGAAAGTAATTTTTTGTAAGGTTACTAAGAAATCTAATTCATTTGTTCTGATTTTTGACACTATTCGGTGTTCGTTACAAAAAAATCCTTCTTCTGTAATATAAAAATTATGTTTTTTTTTTTGTTTTTTTTTTTTTTTGATCGGAGGTTTAAGATGGTTCCATTTAAAATCTCTGACTTGTGTTTCCAATGGTAAAACTTCTTTACATATTTTCTTCGCAATTAATGTATTCCCAAGGATGAAAATTTACACATTAATAAAACTAACTTTAAGTTCATGAGATGCTTAATACTTGTTAAAATATATCCATAATTATATTAAAAACAAGTTAGCAAAATTATGCAACGCATTGTTTATTATACGCTTTCCAACATACCAGAGATCATTACTCAAGCTATTACTCAAGTTATGAGGATAATGGCTGTGGAATAAATCTCGCCCCCTGTGTATTGAGCTTCGATCCCATTTCGATAATATTCAACAGAACCGGTTAAGTATACTTCCGGAACAACATGATAAAGTTTTGTCTCAATTGAAGCATTTTTAGTCAAGTTATGACGCATAAGGGCAATGGAATGGATCCCGCTCCTATGTCCTGACCTTGGACCCCATTTCTCCCATTTTAAACAAGGTTCGTCCCCGGGTAGTCCCCTACCTCATACTAATATTTCATCAAAATTGACCAATGTTTACGCAAGTTATGACGCATAAGGGCAATAGAATGGAATGGATCCCTGCACTGATAAAAACGTTTTCTTAATTCAACAAAAAAGTTGTTGAATCAACAAAAAAATTAAGTCAATATAAAGCAACAAAAAAGTTTGTTAAATTAACAAAATAATTTTGATGAAAATTATGTTCATTCTACAAAATTTATTGTTATCATGACAGAAGGTTTTATTCATTTAACAAAATAATTTCATCGATTTTTGGGAATTTCTTTGATCCAACAACATGTATTGTGAAAGAAATACGGGATTACGCCATATAATACAAATTTTGAAGATGACAATCCGATTTTTGGCGTAAATGTGACAAAGATGGTAAGTCAGATAATATCCGAAAACTTGAAAATTTTCATCGTCCTGGGGTGGGACTCGAGTCTCCCAGAAAACGCCCGGGTATGCTAACCACTACACCACCCAGAACGACCAAGTTTCAAGGTTCCGATCAATTTGAATTTAACCATCACAGAATTCGCTAGTCGAAGCAACCGGCATTCATGTTTAGCGAATCTGGAGGTTAAGAATTTTATCCCGTGTTTGCCCGGAGAAGCAGATAAATCATGAAAGAAATACGGGATTACGCCATATAATACAAATTTTTCAACACGGAGCGTAAGAGAGCACTACCCCACTGAGCATAAGAAAACACTACACAACTGAGCATAAGAGAGCACTTCAACACTGAGCATAAGAGGGCACTGCACCACTGAGCATAAAAAAGCACTATACCACTGAACATAAGAGAGCACTTCAACACTGAGCATAAGAGAGCACTACACCACTGAGCACAAGAGAGCACTACACCACTGAGCATAAGAAAGCACTACACCACTGAGCATAAGCGAGCGCTTCAACACTGAGCATAAGAAAGCACAACAGCACTGAGCATAAGTAAGCCACTACACCACTGAGCATAAGAAAGCACTACCTCACTGAGCTTGAGAAAGCACTACCTCACTGAGCTTGAGAAAGCACTACACCACTGAGCATAAGAGCGCTTCAACACTGAGCATAAGAAAGCACAACAGCACTGAGCATAAGAAAGCACTACCCCACTGAGCATAAGAAAGCACTACTCCACTGAGCATAAGAGAGCACTTCAACACTCAGCACAAGAGAGCACTACACCACTGAGCACAAGAGAGCACTACACCACTGAGCATAATATATACTGATTTCATTGTCCCGTTCCGCCAATCTGTCTTGGCTCCACGGGGACTTATTGAGCACCTTGGATGTTATTTTGACATGTTGCGACAATTATCCTGCCTTGAGACGCCGGTTCGGACCCTGGCCACCCCAATGGCCTAGAGACCAGCCCTTGGTGACGTGCTGGCAGGCGACCTAGTATACCTTGTCTGGGTTCCCGCTCTGTCTGGCGGGATAGGTCGTTTCTTACTTTATCGTTGACTGGAAGATTCCTTGCCCTCGAACTTTTTTTGGGGAATAATTTCCCTTTATTTTCTTTTTCAAAACATCTACACACATGTATGCACTGTCCTCATGCTTAGGACTTACAACATCAAGAGATAGCAAAAAATTTATTTACAGAATATTTACATTGGTGGTCTCTTCGTCTGCTTTCCCACAGACTTCTACCCTCATTCATCTTCCGAATCGCTTTCGGTGTGCACGTTCACCTCCTGCGTTTCGGTCCCCGTTTGATTGGGGAAGATGGTATGTTGCTGGAGGGTTAGCCTTTCAACCAAGGCTATTATCCCCCTCCTGTTAACGGAAGATTGGATGAGCAGATCCAATCTTCGCGTTCTTTGCACACCTGGGATCAGTGTGTTTCTCCATTCGGCGAAGCCACTGCATTCAAGTACGCAGTGTTCTATGCTTGCCGTTCTCTTTCCACAGGGACAAGTGCAGTTCCTGATGGCAAATCTGCCTAGGTATTCAGGGCTGATGCCATGGCCACTGAGTACTTGATTCAGGAACTTATTTGTCTGTGCTCGTTTGGTCGAGACCTTCGGAAACACTCTGTGTGTCTTCCGCCCTGTCTCTCCCGTGTCCCATCTGACCTGCCATTCGGTCATGGTCCGACGTGCTAATGCTGCGCGAGTACACCTTCGCGGCGTTCTGCATTGCACGTCGACCGTCTCTTTCAGCGTGGCTGCCTTCGCCAGCTGATCTGCCCTTTCGTTTCCTAGGGTTCCGACATGGCTTCGTACCCAGTGGAAACTAACTGCCCCATCTCCCTCTGCCCTCAAGAGGGTTTTGATCCTCTGGACGATGGGATTTCTTCCCCTGAATCTACTCAGAGCCTGCAGTGCTGCCTCACTGTCCGAGTAGAGTTTTATTCTTTCTTCACTACGCCTGGGGAGTGCCCAGGTGAGTGCCATCTCTATCGCCAGAAGTTCTGCCTGGAAGACAGAAGCGTTCTGCGATAATTTCACGCTTCCTGCAGTGGCTTCGTTCCCGTCCGAGAACGCACAGAAGCCTGCCCCCACTTGTCCCTTCATCTTTGAGCCGTCCGTGAACAGCTCATGCCCAACTCCCGTGGGTTTCTCCTTGTCCCACCGTGGGCAAATTTCCTCGGCAGGGTGGATCTGCCAGTCCACGCTTTCCATCTCCATGTCGGAGGCTTGATGCGGCGCACCGAGAAAGTAGGCGTCCTCGCCTGACCTTAGGCAGTGCATTGCTGCCTATCTTTCCACTACTAGGTCTGCCGGCTCGCACCCCGCCAGCACTTGGAGTGCTAGGGTCGACGTTGTGCGAAAACAACCGGTTATCCCTAGTAGGGCCAACCTTTGGATTTGGTTTATCCCCTTCTTCATTCTGACTGTGGGAGTCCACCATGCTCCACTTGCATACGTCAGAATTCTTTCAATTCCTCTCTGATAGATGGCCTTCTTGGTTTTGCCCGTTAACCTCATGCCATTCAATCTATTGAGAATCACCGTGCACCTTGTTCTAAGGTGCCTCAGGTGTGGCAGCCCTGATAGACTCTGATCCAGGACCACACCCAAGTATTTCATTTCACGCACCGCCTTGATAGTGCACCCTTGGAATCTGCACTGGGGTGGTGTTTTCATTACTCCTCTCTTAGCTATTGCTAGCAGAGTGGTCTTCTCAGGAGCGAAGCACAGTTTGCTTTCTCTGCTCCAATTTTCTAGCACATCCAAGGCCCTATGTGCTTCTCTTTCGATCACGTGTCTCCCTGAGGCGGAGACCACGAGAACGAAATCGTCCGCATAGGCTTGAATCTCCACTGCGGGCCCCAGGTCTAGGTTCAGTGCTGAATCAGCAACTATATTCCACCAGAGCGGCCCGGAGTTGGATCCTTGCGGACACCCTCTATGGTACGAACGCGAGGATTGCCCATTCCCCGCTTCGAACTCGACTCTTCTATCAGACAGGTAGCTGCTGATCAGTTTGAACAGGTTCCTTGGACAGCCAAGTTCTTTAAGTCTGGTTAAAACCATTGGCCACCAGACACTGTTGAATGCCCCCCTCACGTCTAGTGAGATGAAGCAGGTATGGAGCCCCTCCGCTTTGTTCCTCTCTGCCCTCTCTCGGAGGCTGCGAATTGCCTGCGTTGCGCAACGCCCCGGAAGGAAACCAAATTGGTTCCTGTTTAGCTTTCCCTGCTCCATGAGAAAGCCAAGCGCTCTGTTCGTTATGAGCTTATCCAGCACCTTGCTCCACGCCGAGAGGAGGCAGATGGGCCTATAGGCTGCGGGATCATTTTTGTTCTTTCCGGTCTTGTTGAAAAGAACTAGCACCGCTGTTTTCCACAAGTCTGGGAAGATTCCCTCCCGAGGCATTCGTTTAGGAGCGCCACAAAATACCCGGGATTTGCATAGTAGATTTCTCTGACTATGCTGAGGTCGAACCCATCCTTGCCTGGTGCTTTGCCCGTATTTAGACTGGAGAGGGCATTCTCCACTTCGTCTCTCGTGAAGGGGGGTCCTCACCAGTGTCCGGCGGGATCCGACTTTCTTCCCTTATTTCTTTTTGTTGAGGGGAGTCCCCTTCTCCCTCGTCTCCTTGGAAGTGGTAATCCAAGAGACTTTCTACGGTACTATCAAGAGTCTTTGATAGGCTACCGTCTGCCCTTTCTACCGCTGCCAGTTTTAGCGGTTCGGTTATGGATCCCCTCGAGATCTTATAGGGGATCCCAAAAGGGTCAGCCGGAGTTTGAAACTCACACAGTTTTCTCCAGTAGGAGATTTTCGAGAGATTCAGTTCTCTCCTGTATGCTGAACGAGCCTTTTTATGCACTTCTGTGCACTCCCTGTCTTGCGGAGTAGCTTTTGCTCTTTGCAGAGCTTTCCTACTCCGCCTAGCTCTTGCCCTTAGAGCTTTTAGTTTCTCCGACCACCAGGGGTGGGGGTCCTTGGCTCCCCTTTTATTTCCCCTACTACTCTCGCATAGCGTTGTTATTTGACTGGTAAGTTCTTCAAAGAGGGAGTTGAGGTCCGACACTTCGGCGGCCTCTTCTTCCCTCCTACCCCCAACAAGGCAGTTAACTTGGCTTTAAAAGCCCACCAGTCTAGATTCTTCATTAAGAACCTTTTGCGCTTGGATCGGATGGGCTTTTCCGATCCCAAAACGAAAGATAGCGCTAGGTGGTCACTGCAGCTCTCGTCGTCCAGTACTTGCCAATCCTGGACAAGGCTGCGCTTAGAGACTCTGACGAGAGTCACGTCGATCCAAGAGGAGCCCTCGCCCCTTGGAAGGTCGGGGTGCTCTCTGGATCGTTCAAGAAACTCAGGTCTGCCGCGTTGGCAAAGTCCACTAGTAGCAGGCCGCGTTCGTCCTCGTTCTGATTGCCCCAGAGAGGACTCTTCGCGTTGAAGTCGCCTGCTATTATTATCTCATGACTATGGGGAATTCCCCTAATAGAGCCATTAGCTCATTCAGCGTTTCTCTCAAATTGCCTGCTGGAGAACTGTATACGTTCACCATTAAAAATTTCGCATCACCACATTCCACGCCCAGGGCGACCACGTTCTCGGAGCATTTTATCTCGAGAACCGCTAGGGACGGGTCTTTCACGACCGTGGCCACCCTGGGCTTTGCCACCCTAGGGTGGTAGATCCGGTAGGAGTTAGGGAAGCCCACCACTCTTCCCCCCTGTTCGAATGGTTCCTGCAATAGCAGAATATGAGCTTTTTGCTCAGTGGCTGTCACCAGGGCCTGTGTTGTTGCTGCCCGTGCGTGGTGCAGATTGATTTGAAGCACCTTAACGCCTCTCTTTGGTTTATTATCCATAATGAGTGCGTTCTTTTAGAAGAGCCAGTTCTCTGACAAGGCTTGGGCATTCCTTGTCTAGACTCGAGTGGCCTACATCCACTCGACGCCTGAATCTCTTGTTGTTTGCCAAGCAGTTAGTGCAGACCGGGCTATTGTTGCACTCCTGGCGCTTGTGCCCGGTTTCCCCACACCGGGCACACCTGTCCTGCTCTTCGGTGCACCTTGACCTAAAGTGCCCGAACCCGTTACACCTGTAGCAAAGGACCTCCCTCAGATATTCCCTTACTGAGTGGACGGTCCATCCCACTCCGAGCTTGCCTCGCTTCATCACTTTTTTGAAGGTCAGTGGGTCCGCCTCTGCTACCCAGTGGCGTTTCCCACCCTTCACCTTCAATGAGAACTTGAGCTGGAGGCTGCTCTCCTCCAACTCTGGGTTCTGTTCCGCGAGACATTGCTCGACCTCTTCCCTTGACAGGTTTCCGTCTATCCCGTAGACGATAAACCTTGGATTCCTTTTAGCTGGCAATCTGGACCGAAGGTTCTCCTTCGTCACTGCATTGCTCTTTAGCTCCGAATCCAGTTTCTCTATTTCTTTGGCGGAGGAGCATTCCACCATTACTCCTCCCCCATTGACCTTTCTAACTCCCTTAACCCCAATCTGGAGTTTGGCGGGGCAAATCTGAGTTTGCAGAACCGCCTTAACGTCTTCTGACGAGGGAGTACCCTTGTCTGTTGCGGGGTAAACGAGAAGCACGTGCCTCTTCTCGACCCTCTTGGCTACCACCTTCTTGGCTACTTCCTTCTTAGCCGTTTTTTGCTTAGGGGCCGTGTTCCCCTTGCCGGGCTTCACTCGAGCCGCTTCGGCATATGTTTTTGGAGCCGCGCTAGCGTGCTCACTTCTTTCCTGTAGTCTCCCTTGGATGAGACTCATTTCTATCACTTGCTTGGTGCAAGCTGCCTGTAGCGAGTTCGCTACCTTTCTTATCTTGGTTCTGGTGTTAACCAGAACCTTATTTGATGGATTCTCTAGAATCCTCTCCAACTCTTGAAAGAAGGAGCTGACTGCGCTTGCGAATTCCGACGGAATTTCTAAGCCGCAGTCTGCCTCAACGGGCTCACTTGGACCGGGGGTTGAAGCCCCCGCATCCTCTGCCATCTCTCTACTCGGGTTGCTAACCGAGTGTAAGCCCTGGGACCTGTGTCCCTGGTCGGTCAGACTTACGTCGTTCGAAAGTCAGGTGCTCAGCGGTACCCTGGGGTTCTTCCGCTGTAACCTGCACCTGACCCTGGTTGAGTGCGGGATTTGGACTGATCCGTAGATCAGTGGGACCAGCACGGCGACGACGTACCCCCTCGTTTGTCAGAGTTGCGCACCTTGCTTTGACCGAGGTTTGGACTGTGCCCTTACAAGGGCAGTTTTAACTAAGTCCAAACCCACTGCCTCGAAACCCTATTGTATATTCAGGGATCGAATTAAAAAAAAATTTTGAGGGGAGCAATTCACTCCCCTCGCTCTGCTAGCAGAGTCTATTGGAACAGCAGTCGATTTGATTCGCAATCAATCACACGGTACTCACTCAACCAGCCTCTGACAACGGCCGGTCACCACTGAGCATAAGAAAGCACTACACCACTGAGCATAAGAGAGCGCTTCAACACTGAGCATAAGAAAGCACAACAGCACTGATCATAAGAGAGCCACTACACCACTGAGCATAAGAAAGCACTACCTCACTGAGCTTAAGAAAGCACTACACCACTGAGCATAAGAAAGCACTTCAACACTGAGCATAAGAGAGCACTACACTACTGAGCACAAGAGAGCACTACATCACTGAGAACAAGAAAGCACTACACCACTGAGCATAAGAGAGCGCTTCAACACTGAGCATAAGAAAGCACAACAGCACTGAGCATAAGAGAGCACTACACCACTGAGCACAAGAGAGCACTACACCACTGAGAATAAGAAAGCAATACACCACTGAGAATAAGAAAGCACTACACCACTGTGCATAAGAGAGCGCTTCAACACTGATCATAAGAAAGCACAACAGCACTGAGCATAAGAGAGCCACTACACCATTGAGCATAAGAAAGCACTACCCCACTGAGCATGAGAAAGCACTACACCACTGAGCATAAGAGAGCACTTCAACACTGAGCATAAGAGAGCACTACATCACTGAGCACAAGAGAGCACTACACCACTTAGAATAACAAAGCACTACACCACTGAGCATAAGAGAGCGCTTCAACACTGAGCATAAGAAAGCACAACAGCATTGAGCATAAGAGAGCCACTACACCACTGAGCATAAGAAAGCACTACCCCACTGAGCATAAGAAAGCACTACACCACTGAGCATAAGAGAGCACTTCAACACTGAGCATAAGAGAGCACTACACCACTGAGCACAAGAGAGCACTACACCACTGAGCATAAGAAAGCACTACACCACTGAGCATAAGAGAGCGCTTCAACACTGAGCATAAGAAAGCAGAACAGCACTGAGCATAAGAGAGCCACTACACCACTGAGCATAAGAAAGCACTACACCACTCAGCATAAGACAGCGCTTCAACACTGAGCATAAGAAAGCACTACAGCACTGAGCATAAGAGAGCCACTACACGACTGAGCACAAGAGAGCACTACACCACTGAGCATAAAAGAGTGTAGGAATTAATCGATGTGGGTCTTTTGTGGTGTAGGATTTTTCGGGGAATCAAATTTGCCATTGAATTTTTTTCTTTCTTATTTTTTTTTTTTTTATTTTTATGATTGATCGTCGATTTAAAATAATAACATTCTAAATTTAGTAAAGGCTTACAAATTTATTTTTTAACAAACGAAAAATTTATTTGCGGATTATTGTAAAATTATTGAGGGGGGCGGGCTTCAGCCCCTTTGAAATGTTCTAGCAACGCCCCTGTTCAGGGCCCCGCAATGAAATTTTTGCTCGGGACCAGTCAAATTACCATCCGGCTCTGTATACATATAAGCAAATGAAAATGAAATAATAGCATCAAAGTTTTCGCGAATGGCCATCTAAAGGTGTTTGCTCTGAGTAAGGATCTCCCGTCCCCGGTTTTGTCCCTTCTCTCTATTCAGCAACTCGGCCATTACCTTTAAGGTGCATGTGTAGGTGGGTGGGTTTTCGAAAGTTCTCTCCCGAACCATTACGCCGAAGTCAAAAGCATTAGTGACATTTTAGAACTGAAGAATGTCCCTAAGCGAAATTTATGGCCATCGCGGGATGAGAAGACAGAGTGTGGTTTAGGGGGTGAGCAGGGGAAGGGGTGTTTCCCAGCGCATGCGCCATATGGATAATGTTTGTTGAAAGTTGTGTGGGTGGACACGACGGCTACAAACATCCCCGTCGGCCTTCCATTTCGGACTTTTCGGAAACAGTTTCAGCCCTCCCCTTTCCCCTCCGAACTGAGACCATCCTGAATACAGTTTCTACATGAGTGTGTGTGTGTGTGTAGCGATGGCCCCACGGACAGAAGACACCACCGACCGATCCAGGTGGTCACAGGAACGGCGAACAAGATAAATAGGCTCGCAAAATGGACAGATGGGATGTGATGTATAACTGCGGTTTTCCAAGTAGATCATTCATACGTGCTGTCCACTTCGCAACATCAGTTGAAGCATATACTCTTCCTTCGACGTTCTGAAAATAGAAACAATTCCCTATCGACTTTAGTTAGAAATGTTAGTTTTAAAACGTTGCTTACAAAATCACCATTCTTAATCACGCTTTTGAACTCACATATGGATACATACATATAAACTGAGCATTTATTTTTCAATATACAGTGAACCCTCGATTATATGTCTCTCTAGGTGATGGCCTTAAAAAGCGTATAACGAAATTTCAAAATTAATGTTTTAATGGAATACCAGATGTTACATCAATGATGATTTTTTTAAAGTCGAATTGGTGGCTAAGAAAAAACAACAACATTATATTGTGGATCAGTTGCTCACCCAGAAATTTCCCAACTGGGTAGGGGGGTCACAAAGAATTTTCCCAAAGTGGGGGTTATCCCCCTAAATTTACCGGGGAAAATAGTCAGGTGCTATAACAATTAAGAAGGAGGTTGACTTTTGCGCATTTATTCTTATCCAGTTACTAGTAATGTCACCGTACAAGAAAGTTAAATGATTAGAAGAAACAGTACATGAAATTCTTTTCCTGGTTTTTTTTTTTTTGATTGGAGGTTTAACGACCACCGTGAGCAACTGAATGGGCTATAAGCAGTCGCCCGTCCCTAATTTAGGGTCACTGGTTCCAGGGAAGGGAGAGAGCCAGTGCCGTAAGACAAACACAACATCCATGCCTCACCGGGATTCGAACCCGGACCCCGTTCGGACGAGTGATCAGAGGCCATCGCTTAGACCACTGCGCCACCGGGGGGGGCGGCTTTTCCTGGTTAGATTTTTCTAAATTTATTTAACAGAACTACTCCATTATAATTATACGGTACATGATTGAGAAGTATATGTAGATCACATATCGTGACTTTTTGTTTCAAACTTCGACGTAATAATTTTCCGCTCTGTCAGCTCAAGAGGGGGGGGGATTGGTCCCCCGTGGGTGCGCGAATGTTCTGGATACGTTATTACATATAAGAAGTTTACTTATTTATAAAAATATTTCTTACTTATTGTATTGAACACTTATTATTTATTTAGGCTATTTAACTTGTGTCCAACTGTTTGCGTTATTTGTGTTTGCAGCCTCCTTAGTAGCTCAGGTGGACTCTTCCTGAAGAAATTCCATGGAATGGGTGTACCTGAAAAGTGTAAAACGATATCCTAGGTACCTGTGTTAACAATGTGTTACTCTAGAAAAGAGAGTAGGCATTGTACACGTGTGAGCAAAATTTGTAAGAGATAACAGGCCTTGAGGACTTGCTGTTGATGACCGCAAAGTAACACTAAGTTAGTTTCCTTAAAAACCCGCAGTCACGCTGCGGTGGCTGAGGCTGGACACAAAATTTATGAAACACTGACTAAAAATTTAAAAGACGTGAATCCGTTTTTTGGTGTAAATATCACAGGGATGTTATGACAGATAATATCCGAAAATTTGAAAATTTCGTCGTCCTGGAGCGCAAATCGAATCGGCGTTTCCCGGATAGAGCCCGAGTATGCTAACCACTACACCACCCAGAACGAGTAAGTTCCAAGTTTTTCCAATTAATTTGAATATAACCGTCACAGCTTTCATTAGTCGAAGCAACCAGCAGCGGCATTCATATATAGCGAATCTTGAGGTTTAGAATTATATCCCGTGATTGCCCGGAGGCGCAGAACTCGTTGTGGTGGCGTAGTGGTTAGCATACTCGGACGCTATCCGGGAGACAGGGGTTCGATCCCCGCTCCCGAACGACGAAATTTTCAAGTTTTCGGATATCATCTGTTTTAACGTCTATGTCATATTTACACCAATAAACGGATTCATATCTTCCAAATTTGTATTGTACCATGATGTAATTCCGTATTTCATTCACTGACTAAAAATTTGCCAAACTCATTAATTCTTTGTCCAGCCTCATCCACCGCAGCTTCGCAGTTAAGGAAACTAACTTGGCGTTACCTTGCGGCCATCAACAAAATCCGCAGTCAAGCTGCGTTGGATGAGGCTGGACACAGAATTTATGAAACACTGACTAAAAATCAAACAGAAGTCATCGCTCTTTCCACGGTTTTATAAGTGAGTCACAGAAAAATTCTCATCGGCCGCCAAAGGGAATCGAACCCAGGGGCTTCTAGTTACACGCCGGACATGCTTCCACTGCCCCACAGTGGCCTCGAGTTCCTCCAGACTCACACGCACTAACTGCCAAGCCACTTGGCAGGTTGCTTTTTGGAGCGGTAAACGGTAAACTCCCCACCGGAAAATTCCCCCACCTTTTTCAATCAGGGACCGTGCACAAATGAATTTTACTCAAAAAGGTGGGGGAATGTTCAGGAAAGGACAATAAGGTGGGATTTTTTAATAACGCTGCATTTTTACTTAGGCACTAAATATTTACATAACATGTCAAATTTGTAATATTTTTCTTTTACTTAATTAATTCATAGGCCCTACACCTCGGCCTTTTTAACAGCTTTTAATCCGCCGAATTCATATTCATAACGCTTACATATCAAATCAAGTCAATAGCATTGCGCTTTTACTTAGGCACTAAATATTAATTTATAGGCCCTAGGCCTAGGCCTTTTAAACAGTTTTTATTCTACTGATGTCATATTCATAAAGTTTACATCCCATGTCAGGTTAAGGGTATTGCGCTTTTACTTAGGCACTGACTAAATATTAATTCATAGGCCCTAGGCCTAGCCCCTTTTACCAGTTCTATCGTTGCCATATTCATAAAGTTTACATACCACGTCAGGTTAATAATATTGCGCTTCTACTTATGCACCATACATTAATTAATAGGCCGTGAGGCCTAAGCTTTTTAACACTTTTTTCTTTGCCTGTGTGATGCTCGCAAAGTTCACAAAAAAATCAAGTTAATACCATTGCGCTTTTACTTAGGCCTAGTAATTAATATTGAATGCCTAAGGCCAATGAATTAATAACTAGTACCTAAGTAAAAGTGCAACATGATTAACTTCAGTTCATACAAAAACGTTATGAATATGACATCGTTAGAATAAAAACTTAAGAAGGCCTAAGCCAAGGGCCAGTGAAACAACATTTAGTACTTAAGTAAAAGCGGGATATTTATAAACTTGAATTGATATGTAAACGTTATAAATACGGCATTCGTAGAATAAAAACTACTAAAAAGGCCTAGGGCTATGGCCTCTGAATTGATATTTAGTGCCTAAGTAAAAGCACAATACTTTTAACCTGACTTGGTACGTAAACTTTGTGAATATGACATCGGCAAAATAAAAACTTCGAAAAAGGCCTAGGCCTAGGGCCTATGAATTAATATTTAATGCCTAATAAAAAAGCGCAATGTTATTACCTTGATTTAATACGTAAACGTTATGAATGTGACATGCGTAGAATAAAAACTGTTAAAAAGGCCTAGGCCCTGTGAATTAATATTTTGCGCTTAAGAAAAAGCGCAAAATTATTACCTGATTTAACACGCAAACGTTATATGAATATGACAGGGTTAGAATAAAAACTGTTAAAAAGGACTAGGACTAGGGTGAATTAATATTTAGTGCCTAATAAAATGCGCAATGTTATAACCTTGATTTAAAATGTAAACGTTACGAATATGACATCGGTAGAATGAAAACTGTTAATAAAGACCTAGGCCTAGGGCCGATGAATTAAAATTTAGTGCCTAGGTAAAAAAACCAATATTATTGCCTTGATTTAATACGTAAACGGTGTGAATATGGCATCGCTTGAATAAAAACTGTTAAAAAGGCTTTGGCCTAGTGCCTGTGGAATAATATTTAGTGCCCAAATAAAAGCGCGATTTGATATATAAACGTTGGGAATATTACATCATTAGAATAAAAACTGAGGCATAGTAATTAATATTTAGTGATAAATATTCCTACGCATGAGACATTGTAATTAATATTTATATTTCTACGCATGATGCATAGTAATTAGTATTTAGTGCCTAGGTAATCAAAAGAGAAATATTAATAACTTGACATGAAAACATTCGACCTCATGCAATTAGAGTACATGGGGGAAGAACATGTCTCTTCCAACGGAGGAAAATTTAAAAAACCGGGCAATAAAATAAACTACAAGATTCGAAGTATATTTTAAAACGCAATTGTTATTTCTCATCATCAAATGAACTAGGAAACAGAAATATTCTTTTGATGAATATTAATATCTTTACAAAAAAATTCAGCATGGGATTTTATAAAAACATCCCCAGAGAGTTATTTCCAAATGTCGGAAAATTCCCCCACCGGTAAATTCCCCCACCTTTTTGAGTCGTATTTTGAGTAAAATTCATTTGTGCACGGTCCCTGACTGAAAAAGGTGGGGGAATTTACCGGTGGGGGAATTTTCCGGTGGAGGAGTTTTCCGAGGTGAGGGAATTGACTGAATGTAGGGGAATTTACCGGTGGGGGGATTTTTCGGTGGGGGAGTTTACCGGGATTCCTTGGAGCCCCGCACAATGTTGGGGATTCACCAAAGATGGTGAGCAGCAACTGAACAAATAACTAGGAGGCGAATGAATAATTAATACAGACAAGTGACGTGGACCAAAAACATCCAACAGAAGTCATCGCTCTTTCCACGGTTTTATTTTATTTTCCGTGACTCACTTATAAAAACGTGGGAAGAGCGATGACTCTGTTTGATGTTCCTGGTCCACGTCACTTGTCAGTATTAATTATTAATTCGCCTCCTATTTATTTGTTCTGTTGCTGCTTACCATCTTTGGTGAATCCCCAGCATTGTTCGGGGATCCAAGAAGCGACCTGCCAAGTGGCTTGGCAGTTAGTCGTACGTGAGTCTGGAAGAAATCGAGGACACTGTGGTGCAGTGGAAGCATGTCTGGGGCGTAACTGGAAGACCCTGGGTTCGATTCTCGTGGCGGCCGATTATTATTTTTCCGTGACTCACTTATAAAAACGTGGAAAGACCGATGACTTCTGTTTGATGTTCCTGGTCCACGTCACTCGTCTGTATTAGCTGACTAAAAATTTGGCAAACTCATCCACTGCAGCTTGACTGCTGGTTTTTAAGGAAACTAACTTGGTGTTACTTTGCGGTCATCAACAGCAAGTCTTTAAGGCCTATTATCTCTCACAAATTTTGCTTACAGGTATGCAATGCCTACTACCTTTTCTAGAGTAACACATCGTTGACACAGATACCTAGATTATCTTTTACACTTTTCAGGTGTACCTATTCCATAGAATTTCTTCAGGAAGAGTCCACTTGAGCAACTAAAGTGGCTTCGAACACAAACAAAGCATACAGTTGGACACAAATTAAATAGCCTAAATAAATAATACGTTTTCAACACAATAAGTAAGAAATCTTCTTATAAATGAATAAACTTCTTATAGTTAATAACCTATCCACAAAAAATACAAATTGTAATATATGTTATATGTTGCAAAATTCATAAACCCAATGAAAATCAAACATTTCTTTTAGCGATTCTATCTGTCTATACAATTCCTGATTCTAGATTAAGCGTATTCCTTACGACTGAGAACCCGAGACCAGTGTTTCAGTATGGAACTCATGAAATAACAGCTTTTCTCTTTCTGCGGATCCCGAGTGCATCCATTTGAAACCCGAATGTTGAATATTGATGATATGTCTAAGATTTTATTACGCCACGAAAGGGTGGAGACTCAAGGTTACGTCCCAGAAATTTATCAAGTTTCAAACAGCGCATATGTGTGTGAGTCATGAAATGGGAAACCAATTTTTCATCCAAACAAACGAAAGTAACACAACATATTCTTTTCTGATGGGATCAAGGTTCAACTTTGGCTGCACCAAGAAGGAACACAACAAAGCTGTCTCAGTTCTCTCAAAGTAAACAACATACCCTTCTCTGATGGGATTTCTTTGGCTGCACCAAGAAGAAACACAATAACGCTGTGTCGATTCTTTCAGAGTTGTAACCTACCGGATTTCATCAAACAGAAAGTAAACAACATACCCTTCTCTGATGGGATCTTTGGCTGCACCAAGAAGAAACACAACAACGCTCTCTCAATTCTGTCCAAGTTGTAACATACTGGGTTAGGTACAAAAATAATTAAAGAATCGTGCATTTTTGATGATCTGAAATTCAAATTTTAATGCATAATCGGAAAAAGCATATGATTGCATATAACCGAGTTAAAAAAAAAAAAAGCGATAGAAACTGCAGTAAAATATCAGGACTAACGCATAATTTTGTATAAAAGTGAAAAAAAGAATACCTGAGAAACGTATAACCGAGGTTCCACTGTACTTCAGAATATGTAGAAGTGAAATTGAATGAATATATTCTGCTCGACAATTTATGTTGCAGCCAAACCAGAGATGGAAACAGGTCACAGGGTCGACAATTTTTTGCACGTCAAATGGGTCGGGTCAAGGTGTTCCTGACCTGATTTCCACTCGGTTTTATTTCCGTTTAGTGTTTGAATAGCAAAAAATATTTCAAAAAACTCTTCAGACATCTTTGAAATGATAGTTCAGGGCTGCAGAGTATGATCCAGGAACTTGCTGTCAAGAGTAAACAAGAAAGATGACACCGAATTATCGGGTGTAATAACCACGTCTTTTGAATCCGTTCTGATGCAAATTAAATTATCAAAGCTATTCAAAGTCAATGGAACCGGTATGGAAAACAATAGTATCTGACGGAAGAAAGACGTTTTTCAATCGGGTTTTTAATCCTTCAGATATTGCTGTAAACCGAATCGTGAGCTTACGCCCTCTGGTTGCAGACTTGTGCGTTAAGAAAAACATTAATTTATATGAGAAACATTTCGTACCGGAAACGCTCTTCAACACAGAAATAATTTTTCAAATCGGACTCTTAGAAACAGAGATATCGACAAAAATAAGGTGTACATGCATTATTTTAGAAAGAAAGTACTCTCAAAAGGAAAAGGTTTTTCCATATGAGCGGTATCGGTCCAAGAAAAAAAAAAAAATTTAGTCGAGTTTTCAGGAGCCCAGATTTTGCTACAAATACATCAGAAGCAGAAATTAACACTTATGATCCCTTGTGGCCAAACCATTCTTTACCAAACATTGGAAATTATGTGAAAAATATTTTCCATAGGGTCTTGTATGCGATACAAGAAGAATTTTTCAAATCGTACTTTTAGAAGCAGAAATAACGCAGAAAACGCAATTTACCTTTGTGTCCCCTAGCGAAAGGTCTATGATTTACATGAAAATTTTGAATTTATAGGAACATTTCGCATCGGAAACATTATCCAACAAAGAAGGAATTTTTCAAATCGGACTCCTAGAAGTAGAGATATTGACAAAAATAAGATATACATCTACGCCTCTGGGTTAGAAACCATGCATTATTTCAAGAAGCAAATGTTCCTAAAAGGTTTGTCGACATGAGTAGTATCGGTCAACAAATGACTTTTTTTCAATCGAGATTTTAGAAGCTCATATTTTGCTGCAAATACATCCGAAGCGGAAATTAAGACTTACGCAACCTGGTGGCCAAACCATTTTTTACAAAAATTATAAATTATTTGCAAAGGATTTCCCATCCGGAGCTGTATCCGGTGCAGAAAGAATTTTCAAATCGGAGATTTAGAAGCAAAGATACAGGGGAAAAGCAATTTACCTTTACGCCCCCTAGCGGAGTGTCTATGAATTACTTGAAAATTTTGAAATTATATGAAAAACATGTCACACTTAAAACACTATCTAACAAAGGGAGAATTTTTCAAATCGGACTCCTAGAAGTAGAGATATTGACAAAAAGAAGATATACATCTACGCCCCCTGGCGGAGAAACCATGAAATATTTTAAGAAGAAAATATTCCGAAAAGGTTTATTGACGTGAGTGGCATCGGTCCACGAAAGAATTTTTTCAATCGAGATTATAGAAGCTCATATTTTATGGCAAGCAAAAAGTAACACTTACGCCCCCTGGTGGCCAAAGTATTCTTTATCGAAAATTATAAATTATGTGCAAAAGATTTTCCATCAGGAGTTGTATCCGCTAAAGAAAACATTTTTCAAATTGGAGTTTTTAGAAGAAGAGATATCGGGGAAAACGTAATTTACTTTTACGCCCCCTAGCGCGGAAAATCTATGTTTAATTTGAAAAAGTAACTATACCTAAAATACTCTTTGACATAAATGGAATTGAAATACAAAAGAACTTTTTCAATCGGATGTTTAGAAGCAAATATGTTGAATAAAACGCATTTTAAATTCGACATCATCTGCATTTACGCCCTCTAGCGGCGAAATTGTACATCGTAAAGAAAAAACGAGATGAAGTTTCATCATTCGCATATTTCAAGCTTCATAATGCAAAAAGAATTTTTCAAATCAGACTAATAGTTGCAGAGATATCGTGTCTACAGACGGACGGACAAACCGATAGCGTAAGCACTGTCCAGAATGCTCCTCGAACCAATTTTGGGCAACTCGGGCCCGATGACATGGTATATTGTCCGCCTGGAAAATCCCATCGTTGTTGGGGTACATGAAGTCCATGAAAGGGTCACCCAGCAGAGCAACAAAGCGATTACCGGTTAATGACGTGTTAACGAGGACCAGAAGACCCAAAGTGTATCACGTAAAGACACCCCACACATGTATGGAATCACAACCAGCTTCACAGTGCCTTGCTGACGGCTTGGGTCTATGGCCTCATGGAGTCTGCGGTTTGCGCTACACCCCAACCCTACCATCAGCTCGTAACAACTGGTAGCGTGACTCATCGGACCACGCCAAATGTTGCTAGTCTTCCAGGGTGGAATTAGTTCACGAGTCCAGGTGAGGCACTGCGTCCGATGTCGGGGTGTTAACAAAGACACTCTTATGGGTCTTCTACTCCCATACCCCATGGACGCGAAATTACGCTGCACTGACTTGATGGAAATGTCTCTGGTACCTCCTGCATTGAACGTCGATGTTATTTGAGCCAGTGTCGCTTGCCTGTTAGCATTGACAATCCTGGCCAGACGCCGCTGGTCACGGTCATTCAGCACCCGTGGTCGATCACTGCGCCGCCCACGGTGGGTGGTGGTACCTTCCGTGAGGTATTCTCGGTACGCACGTGACACCATGGATCGAGGAATGTTGAATGTTCGCACAACTTCGGAATGTCCCATCCGTCTGGCTCCCACTACCATGCCTAGTTCAAACTCCGATAAATCACGTCAGCTTGCCATAATCCTACTGGCGGTTGTTCAACCTGACTTATGAGATTACACCTAGCAACTGATAAAATTTGTCACGTGTTTTTAACCCTTTATACGACGGCAGCGCCAGTTAAAAATTTGCGCCGATGTCGTGGTGTTAACAAAAGCACTCTTGTGGGTGGATCAAGGAAAGTATCTTAGGTCTGCTATCTCACGACTTTTGGCACAGTGCCAAAAGTCGTGAGATGACAGCCGTAAGACTGTTATAAACCATCGGTGGTGTAGAAGAGTATTAGGGCTGCTGGGATGAGCCGCCTCAAGACTCCTCTACACCATCTAATAGTATAGAAGAGTCTTAGG
The DNA here is from genome assembly GCA_039090855.1 of Macrothele yani. Classification (NCBI taxonomy): domain Eukaryota; kingdom Metazoa; phylum Arthropoda; class Arachnida; order Araneae; family Macrothelidae; genus Macrothele; species Macrothele yani. Next base: position 15,160,514 of record CM077005.1, on the reverse strand, counting down.
GCGGCTTAGCAACGCCTAGGCACAGTTCATGGTTAGTTGAGAAGAAAAGTAGGGCAAAGGATTTGTTTTATATGATAATGTGAAAGGCACACTGATTTTTATGAAATCATACTCGTACCTTAACAGAAAGTTCGTATTGTAAGGAAGAGGCAAAACTCTCCCATCACGTAGTGAGGCGTTATCCGACTAGTATAGGGGAGAAAAGCAACACAGAAGAGTTAAATGTACACGTAGACGAGTGACAAGTGGCGTTATCCGACTAGTAGGGGAAAAAAGCAACACAGAAGAGTTAAATGTACATGTAGACAGAGTGACAAGTGGCGTTATCCGACTAGTAGGGGGAAAAGCAACACAGAAGAGTTAAATGTACATGTAGACAGAGTGACAAGTGGCGTTATCCGACTAGTAGGGGAAAAAAGCAACACAGAAGAGTTAAATGTACATGTAGACAGAGTGACAAGTGGCGTTATCCGACTAGTAGGGGAAAAAAGCAACACAGAAGAGTTAAATGTACATGTAGACAGAGTGACAAGTGGCGTTATCCGACTAGTAGGGGAAAAAAGCAACACAGAAGAGTTAAATGTACATGTAGACAGAGTGACAAGTGGCGTAATCCGACTAGTAGGGGAAAAAAGCAACACAGAAGAGTTAAATGTACATGTAGACAGAGTGACAAGTGGCCGGTACGATGGCGTAGGCTTCTCACCGTTCGTGTGGGTGGGCAGGGTTTTGAGTTCTGAGCAAGGCATGGGTAGCGTGCCAGTCTTGCACAACTACTTCTTCCCTTCCTTGGAGCCATTGGCCCTAAATTAGAGAAGAACGATTGCTTATAGATCCTAAAGTTTCTCATGGTGGTCGTAAAATACCTCTTCCTCCCCCAAAAAGAGTGACAAGTGTTTTGTGGTAGAGAAGAGCATTTCAGCTGAACTAGCCACGGGCTCCAACAAAGTGAGCCCCAAAGCTCATAATGTGATTCGTTATGAGTAACACAAAAGGACGCCTCAGGGTCAGAGTGGACAGAGACACTTCTGGCCAATCGCTTAGGATAGGCTCGAACACAGGGAGAATCATGGGCGCCCGTACCACGGCAGTGGCCATCAAATGTTCACCATTTCCACCCAATAATCTTAACAAGAGCGACATATAAGTGACATGATCAGCCCCGGTGGCGCAGTAGTCTAAGCGCAGAAACTCTGACCATTCGTCCGAGATGGATCCTGGTTCGAATCGCGGGGAGGCACGGATGTTGTGTTTGTCTTACGGCACTGGCTCTATCCCTGCTCTGGAACCAGTTGTCCTAAAATAGGAGCTGGCGACTGCTTATAGACTAGAGATGAGCCGGAAATGACGTCACTGTTACTAAAAAAAGTCACTGTCACTGTTATGACCAGCGACAAAAAGTAAGAATTCAAAATTCACAGATAAGAATCTCAGCGTTAGCTCTGTCAGGGATGAACTTGGGGTATAAAATCACTGGTGCGTCATAGTTTCGGTTACAATGTCGCCATATCTAAACAATTTGTCCAGTTTTTTGTTGAAACATAATAGAGATCGCAGGTGATATGAGCTTTCTTTCAGTCTCCCTTTTTTCTCACGCTTAAGATAGTATTTGTTTTGGTTTTCGCTGTGCGTTCTCTCGTAAACGAAGAATTCAAAGCCAGCCAATTGTAAATGGCTGTTACAAGCGAGACGGCGATTCACCATTCTGTTTTTACTCCGTCATCCTGATTTTTGATTTTTCTCACTGTTACAAGTAAAACGATGAATCGCAGTTTCGGCTTCTTCACAACACCATGACCGCTGTCTTAACGGTGCTTTTGTCACGGTTTAAAGTCTTTTTACGCGGAACTTCCTCTGTTGTCACTATGACACGAAAGTAACAGTGACAACGAAATCCTTGTCCCATCAACATTTATCTTAAGAGAAGCAAAGACTTGCCAGTACTGGTTCGTGAGTCAGAATAAGACGTAGACATAAAAAAGGCCTCTTCTCAAGGTGGAAATATTAATACCATTATGCAGTACACATAATGGCCAAATAAATGTAAAAATTAATTACCGAATATTTCGGCTTATAAATCGTATGAGTTGAATGGGTTAAATTTGTCAATTTATCTTTTTTTCATAGATAGTTAATCCTAAATGTAAGACGAGGCTAAAACAAACGCAATTAGCGTTCTGAAATTCTGTAACTATGTTTTTTTATTTCCAGTAAATGTTGAAAGGAAGAGAAAATGAGGCTAATTCCTCGTTTTCTTTTCGGAAAATGTTGAAGTTTATTTTTATCTCACAAACTGGTGCTACTGCATTGCTCCGAATTCGTCCCAGATTAGTTCTCAGAGAGCGAATAGATGGCAGCACGTAATCCCTCACATCTCTCTTTCTACACTGGCGTGCAAAAATTAGGGACGAGACGGTTTTTAGAATGTAACGTCATGCAGAAGTGCTCCACATCGACTCAAATCATACCATAAGATCCCTAAGATGTAAGAATATGGGACAAGTGAGCAAAACCGTCCAAACAAGGAATCCAAAGGATACAAAGGCACTTTATTGAGAAGGTAGCTTCGAGCACAACTCGACAGAAGACAGAAACGTTCATGTGACAGGCGGCTGCAAAGAAAAATCCAGTCTTTGGTAGGGGATATGATCACCCCTGACTGCGTTGCAGGATTTACAACGTCTGTCCATGCTGAGGACGAGGTTGTCAAGGAGCTGTTGAGGCATCTCGGCCCATTCCTCTTGTAGCGCCAATCGCAGCTGCGGAATCATTGCTGGCGGCTGGGGACGTGCTGTCAAGCATCTCCCGAGAAGGTCCCACACGTGTTCGATTGGATTTAGGTCCGGGGACCTTGCGGGCCAATCCATGCGTTGAATATCTTCACTCTCCAACAGCTCTGCGACAGCCACTGTACGATGAGGTGTAGCGTTGTCGTCCATGAAGATTAACTCAGGACCCACAGCACCTCTAAACAGACGCACGTGAGGCAGGAGAACCTCGGTACAATAGCGGACACCGGTGACTGAACCTTCTTGGAAAATGTGGAGGTCAGTACGGCTACCAAGCATGATACCGCCCCAAACGAGAACACCGCCGCCTTTAAACCGGTCCCTTTCGATGATGTTGGAGGTGTGATTGCGTGTACCCTGCCCTCTCCAGATGTGTATACGTCCAGAATCGCTCGTCAGACTAAATCGGCTCTCATCCGTAAAGAGAACTCGACCCCATTGCTGATGTGTCCAGTTCTTGTGTTCCTGCCACCGATGAACAGGCGTTAATGGCACACACCGTACTGGTCGTCGTGCAAATAGACCACTTTTGTGAAGCCTCCTGGCTACGGTAAAACGCGATAACGGACGTCCAGTTGTCTGTTGCATGTGCCTTGCGATTTCTCCCGCTGTCTGCCGTCTGTCTCTTCTCGCCTGTAGGACAATATACTGGCCGTCCGCCGCGGTGGTTGCTCGTGGACGACCAGTGCTAAATTCTCGGACAGGTGTTGCTGTCGTTTGAAATGCTCTCCACGCTCGTGAAACGATGCTGTGAGCGATCCCGAACTCCTCGGCCACACTAGTGACACTTCGATCTTCTTCCAACTTTCCAATGACGCGACCTCGGGTAAAGTCATCCAGATGTCGTCTACTGGATTGCCTGTTGGCCATATATCACACGGTGGCAACAATTCGACGTCGTTCAAACCGATGTGCACCGTGCAATAGCATTCACCGAATTGCTGAGCGTACACCGCCCGTGTGCTTTATACCCTTCCGACACTTCCCCCTACGTCATGCTGCATATATGCACATACCCTACCGTACCGGACCCTAGTCTATCTCCTGAGTGGTCTTTCGGTCCGTTCTGCCTGCTCGTTTCGCTGTAATGCTAATTTCTCCTCTTTGTCCTTAATTTTTGCACACCATTGTATTAGTGGTATGCAAAAGTTTCCACCGTTTGAAGGGAAAAGGAAACAGGAACAATCAGGAAACCAGTGCACATTTATTCGGCAAAATATTGGCCGTTTTCATCAATGACCTTTTGCCATATTTCAGGCAACAAATGAATGCCCCTGTGATAGAATGACTCAGTTTTGAGCTGAGCAGTGACGGAATTTTCCACCTCTGGAACTGTGGTGAACCGCTGTTGAGCTAGGGAATGTTGCACAGAGCGAAACAGTTGAAAATCTGAGGGTGCAATGTCCGGGGAGTAAGTCGGGAGCGGTAAAACCTTCCAGTGCAAATGTTCAAGTGTTGATTTCGTGGTGGCACCGACATGTGATTTGGCATTATCGTGTAACAGGATGACTGAGCGGCGTCCTTTACCTGTCCATGGGCGTTTTTGCTCGATTGCGGTGTTCAGTTTCATCAACTGATTGCTATATCATTGTGCAGTGATTGTTTCGCCTTGTTTCAACAGTTCGTAGTACAGCACTCCATGCATACCCCACCACACATACAACAGCACTTTCCTCCCGTGGATATCCTGCTTTGCAGTGGATGTCGGATGCTGATGGCTGGCCTGGGTCGACCCAGGATCGCTTGCGTACGGGGTTGTCGCAATAGACCCAATTTTCATCCCCGGTGACAACCTTCCACAAGAAATTCTTCCCTTGAAACCTCTTCAGAAACGACATGCATATGCCCAATCGTTGACCAATATTACGCTCCGTTAAAGTATGCGGCACCCACTTCTAATCTTCTGGATCTTCCCCAAAGCCTGTAGACTCCGTACCACCGTCGATTGAGCCACTTTCAAACGTTCCGCCAGTTGCACGGTCGATTGTGTGGCATCCTCTTCTAACAGCGATTCCAGCTCCTCGTTTGCGAGCTCTTGCGGTCTACCTGCACGTGGCTTGTCTTCCAAGCTTAGATCACCTTTCTTAAACCTGGCAAACCATTCTCGACACGTGCGCTCACACATAACCGTTTCGCCATACGCCTGACATATTGAACCGTTTGCTTCACTCGCATTTCCCCCTAAATTAAACATGAATAACAAACAGTGCTGCGAATGAACTTCATCGACCGCCGTGCTTGGCTTCATGTACGAACTGACAGCATGGGTCGCCGGCCGGTTAGACACCCTACAGCGCCCACTAGCAGGGGCGGCGGAAACTTTTGCATACCTCTAATATATCAACATATCACGCTTTCTCGCGCGGTACTTGTTAGCTCTTCTACGTTTTTGCAGCGGGATTACTGCTAGTGTGTTTTTGTAGCGGTATGCTGTTTAGACGTGTGTTTTTTTTCTCTCTCAGTGCATTACCTCTGAATCCTTTAAAAGAAACGATAAGGCACCTTAGCTCACTATGTCGAACGGAGGGTGGGGCGAATTAAGGAGGACTGCTTGCAGCGTGATTGCGAGGAAGATGCAATTAACATACGGCAGCTGCCACTCCAGATCTATCAAAGCAATTTTAATGATGCTTCTGTCGAATGAAAATATCCGTTTCAGCAGGTGTTAAACAAATTTCTAATGAACAGAATTCTACGTCTCATACAGGTTCAAGATGATTTCTTACTTACGCTATATTGTGTTTCGGGTGCTCAGATCGCGACCGAATTTAGGACACAATTTTTTTCTTCTCACTAAGAAATTTTAATGAAAAATCAATAGATAAGTCGATGTGGCGCATAAGTCGGGGCCTGGACTTCTGAAGAAAAAAAGCCAGAAAGTCTCGTCTTATATGCTGAAAAATACGGTACTCTAGAAAATTGCTATGTGACATTTTGACTTTCAGAATGATCTTCATCACTTCATGGTGCTTTAGTTAGAAATGGGATCTTCAAGAAACTCACACATGAATATTTATGTCAAAACCAGAAAATAATTATGGTGCAACACCCCGGTTTTGAGCGTTGTTTCAGAATGATCTTCATGGTGCTTTAGTTAGAAATGGGATTTTCAAGAAACTCACGTATCGTGCAACACCCACTGGTGCAACATCCCGTTTTTGAGCGTTAACTTTCAGAATGATCTTCATGGCACTTTAGTTAGAAATAGGATCTTCAAGAAACTCACATATGAATATTTATGTTCAATCACGAGTGAATGTTTAAAATTATTTCACCCTTAAATTGTTAAAATTTGTTCACGGCTGATTACATTTCATAATTCACATTTCAACAGTTATCTACATAATCCAGGGTCTGTTAGAATTTATTCTCTCGGAATTTATGAAATATTCCTCTGTCGGTACGTGTTTTTTTTTTTTTTTTTTTTTTCTTTTGGTAGTGAACCTCAAATCTAAAATTCCCGGCCTGATATATGTGATATTTTCCGGTTGGGGGCGAAAACGGCATGTTTCTGAAATCCACCAGGGCAAAATAAAAGTTAATCCGAAAGTCAATGAAAAAATTAAAGCATTTTTTTCTAATGCAAATTGCTGCGTTTTTCTTAAATTAAAGCATTTTTTCCCAATGTAAGTTGTGTTTCAACGAAAACACAAAAAATGAAACACTTTCGGGGGGAAGGGGGTAGACGAAGCACCTTGTCTCCCTTTCTAAATACGTCCATGCAACCCGCTCGTGATCATGAACTATTTTCATTTCATCGACACTGTAACCTGTAAGCATCATGATGATTCCGTGAAACTTAGATATTTTAACAATTAGCAAAATTCTCCTAATATAACAGAAAACTCTTCTAACCTTTCAGCAAAGTTGTTGAAACATAAAGAAAAGAATAAGGTCATGGATAATTTATTATCACTCATCGCGATTTGTATTTCATAAATGGTCCAGAGATGGAGCCACTCACCAATATACGGGGATTTCTGAGATTTGTTGCATGTTAATTTTCATATAGATGGCGACACCATGCAGAGATATTTTAGGCAGCTGTTCATTTTCATGTCATATACAAATGCCGAACGTTTTATGGCATCTTAAGAAATTAGTTTTATTTGGGCAACTGAATTTGCACATTGTTTGCTAAAAACAGCATTTAAACGTAATTAAACTGAGTCATTTTTATCAAATATCAAGGTCAAGGGCTGATTCCGAAAACTTTCATGAAGAAGCCATAAAAAGTTTACTGAAATTTGAAATGAAAATATGAGGTGTTGAAATAAAGAATGCACATCGTTCGAATAAAAAAAAATGCAGATAAAAAATGCTGTTTATAGCCTGTAATGAAACTTAGGAAAAGTGCCAAAATTAAAATCATTTCAAAAAGAACAAAAAAAGCGTAATATAGACTGCACAAAATAAGGGATATTGAAATCTAATTCAGTTAAATGTAAATTTGTTTCAGTAAATAAAATTTAATAAACTCTAAATTTTACTCAGTAAATGCCTCCTCCAGATAAGGTGAAAGATTTTCCTCTGAATACTTGGACATCGATTTGAAATATTAAAGAAAATTGGCTGTTTTCTTTGTTTTGTTTTTTTAAATATTAATTAAATTTGCAGTTTACAAACTTTTCAGACATCTCTTAACGTTATTAGATCTTAAATGTGCAATATTTAACTTTAAATGCATTATTTAAACTGGAAAAAGTATTATCGCTATCAGCGCTCTGTAAGCGTGTGAAAACTGCTTTATGTTAAATTGTAACATATTTCATTAGTAATGAAGAAATTGAGAGAGATATTTAGGAAACTTATAAAAATCTCAAAGAAGGTTGATAATTTCCTTGTCAGTTTTTAAAAGGAATTTAACGGCGAATCATAAATAACAATTGATTTATTCAGCCAGTGGTGCACCCAGGAATTCTTGTTGCAGGGGGCTGTATATATAAATAGTATACGTACAGAATGTGTGTACATATATATATATAAAGTGAACACCTGTAGTTTAGGTACGGTTGTGACATACGTCGCTCTTAATCTCTTTGGGGCTTTGGGAAGAAGAAACCATCTAATTTTTTGAACATGTAAAATAATATCTTTGAATGTTTAATTTATGACGTTCGTCGCCCTTAATCTCTTTGAGAAGAAGGCCCCGTGCAATAGAAGACACTATTTAATTTTTTGAACATGTAAAATAATATTTTTGAATGTCCAATTTGGGACGTACGTGGCTCTTAATCTCTTTGGGGCTTTGGGAAGAAGACACTACGTAATAGAAGACACTATGTAATTTTTTGAACATGTAAAACAATATTTTTGAATGTCCAATTTGTTACGTACGTGGCTCTTAATCTCTCTGGGGCTTTGGGAAGAAGACACTATGTAATTTTTTGAACATGTAAAATAATATTTTTGAATGTCCAATTTGTTACGTACGTGGCTCTTAATCTCTTTGTAGCTTTGGGAAGAAGACACTACGTAATAGAAGACACTATGTAATTTTTTGAACATGTAAAACAATATTTTTTAATGTTTTATTTGTGACGTACGTCTCTCTTAATCTCTTTGGGGCTTTGGGAAAAAGACACCATGTAATAGAAGACACTATGTAATTTTTTGAACATGTAAAATAATATTTTTGAATGTCCAATTTGTTACGTACGTGGCTCTTAATCTATTTGGGGCTACACTACGTAATAGAAGACGCTATGTAATTTTTTGAACATGTAAAATAATATTTTTGAATGTCCAATTTGTTACGTACGTGGCTCTTAATCTCTTTGTAGCTTTGGGAAGAAGACACTACGTAATAGAAGACACTATGTAATTTTTTGAACATGTAAAATAATATTTTTGAATGTCCAATTTGTTACGTATGTGGCTCTTAATCTCTTTGTAGCTTTGGGAAGAAGACACTACGTAATAGAAGACACTATGTAATTTTTTGAACATGTAAAACAATATTTTTTAATGTTTTATTTGTGACGTACGTCTCTCTTAATCTCTTTGGGGCTTTGGGAAGAAGACACCATGTAATAGATGACACTATGCAATTTTTTGAACATGTAAAATAATGTCTTTGAATGTCTGATTTGTGAGGTACGTCGTTCTTAATCTCCTTGGCGGGGGCTTAAGCCCCAAAGTCCCCTACGTGGGTGCGCCAATGTATTCAGCAGTATACAACAAAATCCCAGAACAACTCTTGTCAACAGAGTTGTTGAATCGTCAACAACTCTGTTGACAAGAGTTGTTGACGTCCCTCACAAGCTTTGCTCGCGTGTCTGATAGATTGCATCCTATTTTCAGCCACATTGAAAGATATACAATTCAAATTAATAGTTGTGCACCATAAAAGACGCTCCTTTTTGCGCTTAATTGTAACAATATTTTTTTTTTTTGAAGAAAGCTGATGGAGGTGTCTTAAGACCACCGTCAGAGCTCCAAGGGCTATATGCGGTCACCCGTTCATAATTTTGGGCCACTGGTTCCGGGCTAACTCAGTCTGTATGTCAAAAGACAGCGTTTAGACCAGTGTGCTACCCGGGTGACTTGTCTGGTTTCTTCCAATGACCTTTCGCCCTTCAAGCATCATCGCTCACCGTCTAGAATTACAATACTCATAGGGCATTGTAATTCAAAACGGCTATATATATACATATAATCATCAATCCACTGCTGGATGAAGGTCTCCCCAAGTTTCTTCCACAATTGTCTGCCTTGAGCCTGCCTCTTCCATGTCAATCCGGCATGTTTTCGAATTTCATCCATCCATCTCCCATGTGGTTTTCTTCTGGGTCGTTTTCTGTCCCTCGGAATCCAGTCTAAAATTTCGATTGTCCATCGGTGATCCGTTCTTCTAGCAACATGTCCAGCCCATTGCATTTTCAGTCATTTTACTCTGGTCATGATGCCGTCCGCTCTTGTCATTTTTCTTATCCACGAGTCTTCTTCTTATCTTTCCTGGTTACCCCAAGCATGCATCTCTCCATGCTTCTTTGAGTTATCTGCAGTTTTTGTATGTCTTTTTTTAGTTACGGTAAATGCCTTTGCTCCATACGTAAGCACTGGAAGGATGCATTGGTTAAGCATGTTTCTTTTAAGATATAATGGCATACCGCCCTTAAAAATTGTACAATGCTCTCCAAAAGCTCTCCATTCAAGTTTTATACGCCGACTAATTTATTTATCAATAGGACCCTCGCTTGATATCTGTTGTCCAAGGTAAATGTAGGTATCGGTTATCTCCAGCTTTTTCCCATCAATCCACAAATCTTCATTTGTTGTGAAAGCATTGTACATCACTTTTGTCTTCTGAAAGTTCATTTTTAATCACACTACTTTACGTTTGTCACAAGTTCCTGGATCATACTCTGCAGCTCTGAAGGGGTAGTTGCAAAATTATTACGTCATCAGCAAAACGAAGGTGAGTTAAATAATCTCAATTGCTTTCCCAGTTCAATGATTGGAAGACATTTTGCAATGTTACAAAAAGAGCTTGGGAGATATGATGTCACCTTGTCTTACTCCCTTTCCAATTTTTATTGGTGCTGTATCCTCAAATATCTGAACCTTTGCTTGTGTGAAAATATATAGCTATTTTCATCTTTTGCATATCACGGACAATAAAATTTGCGCACCTAGAAGAAAACATGCTACAACAGTGAAACTTTGCAAATAGCTAAAGTGGGTGCTGGTATACAAATGATCCACGTCTGGTGCGATTGCGCATGACCGCACACCCTGTGGTGGCGCTGCAAGCACGAACCGGCAGCCTTATAAACCGGCGTGTAATCGATGCCCCATGAAAGGTCCGCGGGTAGCCTAGTGGGCAACGTTCGTAACTGCCACGGAAAGGACCTCAGGTTCGAACGCTCGATCCAATAAATATCCGCCGTGCGTCGGATGGGAACGTTAAGCCGTCTGACCCCGGGTACTGGCCCCCCGGTAATAAATAAATGAGTCTTCCTTCGAACGCTCGACCCACTAAATATCCGCCGTGCGTCGGATGGGTACGTTAAGCCGTCGCACCCCGAGTACTGGCCCCCCGGTAATAAATAAGGGCGTCTTCCTCCCCCCTTTCTACTTCGCTTCCATGTCACTTTCCTATCGGGCACTCTAGCCAAAAATCTCCTAGCTTCCTATTTTTAAGGGTTGTTTAAAACCTGGGGTCAGACACTCACTTCCTAAAATCCTCTACATAAAAAAAATGCCCCATGAAACCGAAAAGCACCGGCCGACGCAAGCAAGATACAGAGTGACAAGAATGCCAGGTAGTCACCAGAGATGTCGATTTACGCAACTTACGGACTTTGAGAGAGGCCTGACCATCGGGCGGAAAACCTCAGGGTGGTCGGCGCGCCGTATAGCCCGCCACGTAGATCGTTCTGACTATACCGTCCGACTGTGTTGGGAGCAGTGGACACGTGACTGCACTGTCACACTACGGAGTGGCTCCGGACGGACCAGGAGGATTACCGGTGGAGGGGTTCGACGGGTCGTGCGCGAGGCACGAACGGATCCCACGGGGACCCGGTCCACTATACAGGCAGATGTGGCGGCTCCTGTGTGACCACGAACCATTTGACGACGCCTCGCGGAAGCGAATCTGCAATCCCAGCGCCCGTTACATGTGCAGCAATTAACACCGGAACATCGCGGGCTCCGTGTGCAGTGGTGCCAGACCAGAGCGACGTGGAACGCCACAGACTGGCGACGTGTGGTGTTTAGCAATGAGTGCCTCTTCGTTTTGGGGACAGATGATCATTGTGTAACGGCACAATCCCAGCCTCGCTATCAAGCGCCACACCTCCCCTACTGCAGGCTATGGTCTGGGGAGCCATGGCCTACGATAGCCGATCAGCTCTAGTAGTGGTACTTGGATCATTGACAGGCCAGCGGTATGTGGATGAGATCCTACGGCCCCATGCGCTCTCATTCCTGGCCGGGACTCCAGGTGCGCTGTACCAGCAGGATAATACCCGCTCGCACACGGCTCGTGTTGCCCAGGACTACCTACGTCATGTCCAGACGCTTCTATGGCCTGCCCTCTCCCCGAACATGTCCTCTATCGAGCATGTGTGAGTGCAAATGAAACGCCGCCGTGCCGCACTACCTGGGATTTGGTGAACACCGTCCAGCACGTGTGGGCCAGTCTGCCGCAGGACATCAGGCGTCTGTTCGCCTCCATTCCGGACCGTATTGCAGCATGTATCGCATCACGAGGCGGCGCGACGCGCTATTGAAGATGACCGGACTGCGTGTCACAGATTCCTCTGTATAATTGTCTTGCAGCTCTGTTTTTGCCATCATGTGTATCATTACGTCCATAAAAATTCAGTTCAGTCCGATGCTTCCTTCTGGGTGCGCAAATTTCATGTTCGTGAGTGTATGTAGTCTCCTTCAAGTCACTCCTACATGTTTTCGAAATTTCATCCACCAATCTCCTACGTGGTTTTCTTCTGGGTAGTTTCCTGTCCCTTTGAATCCAGTCTAAAATTTCGGTTGTCCTTCAGGCAATGTATATAGCTCATTGCAAATTTCAGGGATTTTACTCTGATCATAATCAGAGATGGAGATGTGTCAGTGGGTCAACGGGTTGACAATTTCTTGAGGGTCAAACGTGTGGGGGCCTATTGGTTGTGTGATAATTATGTGTGATATATAAAACAGAATGTATATCTGTCTACACTTTACTGTCGATGCCTTTCGGAAGCTAGCAGCGCAATGCTCCAATGGCGGACTTAGAACTTCGGAAAAGTAGAATGCACAAATTAACTCACGTTGAATAAGGATATCCGTTCGTGAAAAAGAACTATTTAATAAAATAACGTAATAGGAGCACTACACACAGAACATATTGAAGATTCATTTTTGCTTTAGATTACACTCACTCATAGTTTGCATTAAAGCACTGCAGCTGATGAATAACACCTTCTCTGTTCGGTTGCCACTTATCGCGTGGGAGTTCATGTGGTTAATCACGCGCTCAATGCAAGGAACATTTATAAACAATTATTTCTCCTCCTCGCTCGTGCGGATTTTTACCCTTCGATTACTCTAGCGTCTTTGTCTGTTCAACAGATACTGGATTCTAGTGGCTGTGTCCATCAGATGGTGAACTGTTGTTGCTGTCTATCTGTCCACAAGCTGCTAGAAGTGGTCCACCAGACGTATCTCTGTTTGTTCACCAGGCCAGGTGCTGAATTGTAATGGCTGGGTCCATCAGATGAACTATGGCGTCCCTCTCTATCCACCAGATACCGAAATGTAGTGCTTCTCTCAGCAAAATAGTGAGCTCTAGTGTCTTTGATTGTTCACCAGATACTGGACTTTAGTGGCTATGTCCTGCTGAACTGTAGTTGATGTCTATCTGTCCACAAGCTGCTAGAAGTCCAGATGGTGAACTGTAGTGTCTCTGTTTGTCCACCAGGTGCTGGACTGTAACGGCTGTGTCCATCGGATGAACCTCTCTATCCACCATATTCGGAAATGTAGTGCTTCTCTCAGCAAAATAGTGAGCTCCAGTGTCTTTGTCTGTTCGCCAGATACTGGATTCTAGTGGCTGTGTAAATCAGATGGTGAACTGATGGTGAACTGTAGTTGATGTCTATCTGTCCACAAGCTGCTAGAAGTCCAGATGGTGAACTGTAGTGTCTCTGTTTGTCCACCAGGTGCTGGACTGTAACGGCTGTGTCCATCAGATAATCCTCTCTATCCACCATATTCGGAAATGTAGTGCTTCTCTCAGCAAAATAGTGAGCTCCAGTGTCTTTGTCTGTTCACCAGATACTGGATTGTAGTGGCTGTGTAAATCAGATGGTGAACTGTAGCTGCTGTCTGTCTGTCCACAAGCTGCTAGAAGTGGTCCACCAGATGGTGAACTGTAGTGTCTCAGTTTGTCCACCAGGTACTGGACTGTAGCGGCTGTGTCCCTCAGATGAACTATGGTGTCCCTCTCTATCCACCAGATTTGGAAATGTAGCGCTTCTCTCAGAAAAATAGTGAGCTCTAGCGTCTTTGTCTGTTCACCAGATACTGGATTGTAGTGGCTGTGTAAATCAAATGGTGAACTGTAGTTACTGTCTATCTGTCCACAAGCTGCTAGAAGTAGGCCACATGGTGAACTGTAGTGTCTCTGTTTGTTCACCAGATGCTGGATTGTAGTGGCTGTGTCCATCAGATGGCAAACTGTAGTTACTATCTATCTGTCCACAAGCTGCTAGAAGTGTTCCACCAGATGTGTCCCTGTTTGTTCACCAGGTGCTGGATTTTAATGGCCGTGTCCATCAGATGAACTATGGCGTCCCTCTCTATCCACCAGTTACGGAAATGTAGTGCTTCTCTCGGCAAAATGGTGAGCTCCAGTGTCTTTGTCTGTTCACCAGATACTAGATTGTAGTGGCTGTTTCCATCAGATGGTGAACTGTAGCTGCTGTCTGTCTGTCCACAAGCTGCTAGAAGTGGTCCGCCAGATGGTGAACTGTAGCTGCTGTCTGTCTGTCCACAAGCTGCTAGAAGTGGTCCGCCAGATGGTGAACTGTAGTGTCTCGGTTTGTTCACCAGGTACTGGATTGTAAGGGCTGTGTCCCTCAGATGAACTATGGAGTCCCTCTCTATCCACCAGATTTGGAAATGTAGTTCTTCTCTCAGCAAAATAGTGAGCTATAGTGTCTTTGTCTGTTTACCAGATACTGGATTGTAGTGGCTGTGTAAATCAGATGGTGAACTGTAGTTACTGTCTATCTGTCCACAAGCTGCTAGAAGTGAGCCAGATGGTAAACTGTAGTGTCTCTGTTTGTTCACCAGGTGCTGGATTGTAATGACTGTGTCCATCAGGTGAAAGATGGTGTCCCTCTCTGTCCACCAGATTCGGAAATGTAGTGCTGCTCTTCGCAAAACGGTGAGCTCTAGTGTCTTTGTCTGTTCAACAGATACTGGATTGTAGTGGCTGTGTTCATCAGATGGTGAACTGTAGTTACTGTCTATCTGTCTACAAGCTGCTAGAAGTGGTCCACCAGACGTATCTCTGTTTGTTCACCAGGTGCTGGATTGTAATGGCTGTGTCCATCAGATGAACTATGGTGTCCCTCTCTATCCACCAGAGTCGGAAATGTAGTGCTTCTCTCCGCAAAATGGTGAGCTGTAGTGTCTGTCTGCTCACCATATACTGAATTGTAGTGGCTGTGTCCATCAGATGGTGAACTGTAGTGGCGGTCTATCTGTCCACAAGCTTCTAGGATGGGGATCTGTATTGTATCTGTTTGTCCACCAGACGCCGACGTCGTGGGACAATCTAGTCCTATTTCCGTCATACAAAAGTTGGAAGACCAAAGGGCTTGCTGACACTGCACGGTTGCTAAAACGCATGCGGTGCAATTACTGAACGTTGTTATTGTTGATATGTTTCCGATGGAACTCCGATCATTCATGTACACCGTATGACGACTGTGTGTGCCAACCTGCATTAATTCCTGGGTTGCAGAAGATGCTTTCGGCTGCAATTCCCTCTCAGTACTGCTATTTTCTTCGTTCGTCACTGTGAGAAGTACACACAAGAAACTATGTTCCTCAATTTCTTGCCGAAGTACTCAATCTGCGTTACGGAAGCTCCAGCAATCGAGCTACAACCGTTATGCTGCGTTCAAATCCAGTCAGTTTTGCAATTTTTGAGCTGCCGACACGTTATCGTCGTGTCTTAGGCCACTTTTGCGGTTTTCTTTGCAGCTTGTGCTGCCTTCACGTAATTAACAACGTTGTGCAATCGTAAGTCAGCGTGTCTTCTGTTGTCGCGTTTATGTAATCTTGTTCAAAACCAACTGACAAGCAGTATACTTTATGTAACGAACAAAGTAGAGTATACAGCAAACTCTCGACTACTCTTGCCCTGATTTTTTATTTTTTTTTATTTTTGTGCGATGCTGTATTTTTAATACGTGTGAACCGAGCGTTGAATTTGAATGCGGGCGTTGTGCTGCATCATCAATTATTATAATAAAAAAAGTAGCGTGGATGAACAGAGAAATTTTCAACGATTGATTTAAGACGATATTTCTCCCTGAAGTTACTGATTATCTGCAACATGAAAAGTTGCCAGTTAAAGCAGTCATACTCTTAGACAACCCTCCTTCACATCCTTCTGAAGACGAACTTACTTCCGATGATGGGCAAATACGAGTGAAGTTTTTGCCACCCAACGAGATATCCATTCTCCAACCCATAGATCAGGGTGTAATTGCATGAATGAAACAAATCTATCGCTCACAGCTTGAAAGGAATTTAGCTAAGGAACATGAAAATATTTTAACATTCTGGTAGAGGCTTTCATTGCCGGATGCTGCATACTTAATATCAAAGGCATGGGCTGCTCAAAAGTCTGTAACAATCACACGCTCATGGCGTAAACTACTGCCAGATATAGAAGAAGATGACTTCCAAGGATTTAGCACAAGAAGAAAATGAATCATCTGACACCGTCACTTTGATTTCCCGCATGGAAGGATTCGAAAATGTGGACAGTGAAAATGTTGAAGACTGTTTGAAAACAGAAGCATGTGAACCGGGCTTTCGGCTTATGAAAGACGAAGAAATTGTCAACATAGTGACCGGCAGGCAGAGTGAAGGTTCTGGGGGTGAGGAGGTGGAGATAACAGCGGAAAGAGAACAAACGCGCGTGAGTCATGATGTAGCTTGCGATTGTGTTGATACGCTCATAGATTTTGTGGAACAAAGGGGTTTTAGGTACAGTGATACGAAGTCCGATCAAGAAGTTTCGAAACTAGGCCGATATACAACGATGTACTTACGTTACTTAAGTCTGGCTATGATCTCCCTCAAAGTACTTTCCTTGGGTAGTGATACACCGCTGCCAGCGTTTTTGCCACTGTTGGAACGCTCCCTGCAAGTCCTGTTTGCGAATCATGTCAAGCACTGTCTGCGATTCGCGCTTGATCTCGCCCACCGTTTCAAAACGGCGACCCTTGAGCTTCAGCTTCAACTTCGAGAACAGAAAGAAGTCGCCGGTGGCCAAATCCGGCGAGTAAGGCGGGTGAGGAAGGGCAGTCATTCAGTTGCGGCTGCAAAACTGGCGTGTTGCTAACGCTCTGTGAGCAGCTGCATTGTCGTGATGGAGCAGGAAATTTCGCCTGAGCCGCATTTCAGGTCGCTTGCGGCGAATGTCCTCTCTAAGACGCCGCAGAACATTGCAGTAAAAAAGGGCGGTGACGGTCTGGCCCTGGGGGACGAATTCACGGTGCACAATCCCACGAATGTCGAAGAACACGATGAGCACGCTTTTGGTTGCGCTCCGGACCTGTCGGGCGTTCTTCGGTCGTGTAGATATCGGGCTCTTCCACTGCGACGACGGTTGTTTGGTCTCCGGGTCGTAACCGTAGATCCAAGTCTCGTCCCCGGTGATGACCCGCGACAGGAACGTTGGGTCATTCACTACCTGCTGACGAAGATCTCGACAGAGTTCGACACGGAGCGCCTTCTGTTCGGGGTTCAGAATCTTTGGCACAAACATTGCAGCAATGTGGTGCATGTTGAAAACCGACGTCAGAATTTCCTGCACTGTTTCGTACGACACATTGACGATGGTAGCAATGTCTTGAATGGTTTTCCAACGATCCTCATGCACCAGTGCCCTAATTCTGCCCACATTTTCGGGGGTTTGCTCGTTGACGGTCGCCCTGACCTCTCGACGTCTTCCAGTGCCGTTCTGCCCCTCTTGAAGCGCGAATGTCACTCAAAACACCTTGCGCGACTCATTGTTTCATTGCCATAAGCCTGCCACAATATTTCCTGCGCCTCCGTTCCCGATTTGCCGAGTTCAACGCAGAATTTGATGTTCGCTCGCCGCTCTAGTTTGCAGTCCACACCGAAATCGAAGCTGTGTTCTGCACGTGGTCACCAAATATCGTGTAGCACAGCTCCCGATGTTCACAGAACGACGCCACTCGGCAGAATGACTCATGGAGGTCACTTCCCTCGATCGTTGCTCGCGCATCCGCGTACTGCCATCTGTTGCAGCTCTACGTAACTAGTCTCGGAACTTTTTGATCGCACTACATATTGTGGCACTTCGTAATATTCGTATTGGTGTTAAAAAACACTTAAATGCATCTAAAAAGCAAACGAACATTACAGATTGCTCCAAAAGATATATGACTTCTGTGGGTTGTGTCTAGTAAACGTACTATATGTATATAGGCCTACCGCATTTTATTAATACTTTCGTCAAAAACAGAAATCGTAAGGACAGTACCAATATTTCGTAATTTTATATATTCTATTGTTAACAGTTCAGTGTGTCAAATGTATTTTTATACACTGTATAGTACATATGAAGATGTTTTCGATAAAAAGAAAAAATGTATTATCCGTGTTTTTCAGTTATCCGTGCACATTTATCCGGTGATTAGCACGGATACTCGAGTTTGCTATTACATAACTTTTAGAATGAAAATTATTTTCTGCAATGCATGCACAATGGGTGATACATTGGAAATCTCTTTTCTAGTAGATAATTGATTTAAGTCCAAGGCAAAGAAAGACAAGACACTCAGTATTTGTTCGACTTTTATTGGCTTTAAAATCTCGATGAGGGGGTGAGAAATGACTGCTTTACATGAAGCAGCTTTTGTCGCTTACATTCCACACGATCTCAAGTCATACGATATACTATCCTTTATACACTGCACTGCTGATGAACAAACTTACAAATGTCTTCAAACTCACGAGTCTGTAATCTACGTATATATACACACACACATGTTCCATATATAATCTGACTTTATACAATCGCAGACACAACTTCACTCCGTTTCGCTCAACATAGCAAAACCTCCTCTATTTACACCCAAAATAAATAGAAACAGCTGAATTAACAAACTTACAAATGTCTTCCAACTCACGAGTCTGGAATCTACGTATATACACACACATGTTCAAGACAATCCAGTTTAATGATGGGAAATGTCTTCTACGTGACTGTTCTAAATGCCACGAGCTTATTTTCCAGGTGCAGTGAAAATGTCATAAGGAAAAGAAAACTTTGAAATGATTACGTGAACAGTTGCAACTTTTGAGCACAGCTTTGAGTAACTAGAAAAAAAAAAGGGCTTGCGACATCACTTGGTGTCTATTGGCACAACATCTGCTGTTTAGCAGTTAGAGGATATGTATATTTCTTGTTCAGACAGGAATAAGAACCGTTTTTTTTTTGTTTTTTTTTTGATTGGAGGTTTAACGACCACCGTGAGCAACTCAATGGGCTATAAGCAGTCGCCCGTTCCTAATTTAGGGCCACTGGTTCCAGGGAAGGGAGAGAGCCAGTGCCGTAAGACTAACACAACATTTATGCCTCACGGGATTCGAACCCGCACCCCTTTCGGACGAATGATCAGACGCCATCGCTTAGACCACGGCGTCACCGGGGCGGCTTTTCGCCTATGAACGCTGTACTTCATTTTTTTTTATTGTTCTGGAAAATTCCGGAAATATTCAATTTTTTTTGCGGAATGTTTAAAATTTTCCATTTTTATCGGGAAGGTGACCATGATTTTTCCCGTTTCAAAAGGAACATCGACACTTGGAGAATAGCGTACCAAATGATCTCACTCATATTGTTGTTGCTAACTGAAGTTTACAGTTCATACTTTTGATTAACTGATAAACATTTTAATATTGATTAGTTTTAACTTACATAATGTAATATATGCCAAAAACAGATATATTTTTTTTCCTATTCGGATATAACGAAGTTTACACATCGAATGTTTTTTACTCTCTGTTCAACTTACTGACATACGGGTTGGTCCACACAGTAGATTTTGGTTAACTGAGCCATCGGTTAATCGGGACAGCCGTTTATTTTACGGCAATTCTTGAAGGGAATCGCGAATGAACTCTTTGGGATAAACATCGCGTATTTTTTTTTTTTTTTTTTTTTTTTTTTGGATTGGAGGTTTAGCGACCACCGTGAGCAACTCAATGGGCTATAAGCAGTCGCCTGTCCCCAATTCAAGGTCACTGGTTCCAGGGAAGGGAGAGAGCCAGTGCCGTAAGACAAACACAACATCCATGCCTAACCGGGATTCGAATCCGGACCCCTTTTGAACGAATGATCAGAGGCCATCCGTTAGAACACTGCGCCACCGGGGCTGCTCGCATAATTGGGGTAGCCGGTTAATTGGGCCAAAGTATTCTTGCTCCGATGTGTCTCAATTAACAGCAATCTACTCTCTCTGTGTGTGTGTGTGTGTGTGTGTGTGTGTGTTGGAGCGATGAGAGGAGCATTTAACATGGCTTTTCCTTGATAACCCCGTTTTGGATGGCTTTTTATATTTCTTCATTCACAGAGCATATTTTAAGTTCATACTTAATTTTAATAGCTTGTGGCTTTTATAAGTTCTACTACTCCCACTCGACTCTTTTTTTCTCCTTTCCAGACCAGTATATGCATAAGGTGCGGTGCACTAGACTTAAAACATAGTTTATTACAGTTATCTTTACAGTTTAATGAAACGTCAAGACGTTTGAAAATTAACCAATAATGAAAGACAGCATTTTAAATGTTTTGAACACTACTGATATTTCGTAAATGTCTTAAATGATGTAGATAAAACAATCACACCAGCGTACGTCTTCCCTCACAATGACTCCGTCTGTATATTTAACGGGACAGTACTTACATTATTGAACTCACCTTATAAGAATTGGACTTTTTATCCCAGCAAAGTCAGCTTTTAAATCATCAAAATGTATTTTGCTTGATTTATCCTGTTCAATTAATAAAGTTGCTAAAGACGTCAATCTTTCTCGAGACATGACAGATCTTAAATAAGATTTAATCAGCTTCAAGCGTGAAAAGCTTTTTCTACGCTGTTACTGGGACAGTAAGTAATATCCTGTAGATTATGAAGGCATTAGGGAAACGATTTTGAATTTTCTTCCTGTATCTCAAAGCACGGGCTGCAGTTTTGACGTCTGATGAACGTAACTCACGTAGCACAACTTTTTCGATAACTATCAGTGCATGGTGCACGTTGGAAGATAAGGCTTCAATACTAATGTTTTGCTAGACATGATATTGTAGTTTGCTGCCGATATTTGGGTAAATATAAATTCAGCAATCGATATTAAAAACAAAAGAATGATTAAACGAGAATGAGTTTAAAAAATAAAATTAGTATAATTAAAAATAAGAAATTCGTTCCTTCGCACTCTCTCTCTCTCTCTCTCCCTCTCTTATTTTCTTTCTTAGGGTGTGAGCGCGAGCGCCCCCTAAGCGCGGGGCCCTGTACAACCGCACCTGTCGTACACCCCTAAGGGCGGCTCTGGTGTGGTGAATGCATGTTATAACCAGGAAAGATAGTAATTGACATCCTGAACAAATTAAAAACTCTTAAAGGACAATGGGCTCGAAATTTGCCAGAAGTACCGAAAGCACAATTTCAATGCTAGACTGGATACCAAGTGACAAAAAGACGTAAAAAAACAAAACAAAAAAACCTGGAATTTGAAAGCATGCTGGACTGACATGGAGGAGACAGGCTCAAGACAGAAGAAAATTGTGAAGAAACTTGGGGAGACTTTCATGCAGCAGTTAATTAATAATAGTTCATGGTGCTATATACACTGCTGGCCACCCAAAATGCAACACCAAGAAGGAAGCATCCGATATCCCTGAAATTCGCAGCATGCGTCGCCCGCGAGAGAACATGCTAACGATTAGCATTGCAGGGCATATGCAAATCATGTGCGCCCGGCACACCACCAAGAAGCACTATAAGAAGGGTGCACAGAAGGCGGGGTGTAAGTAGTGGAAGTGTGTTGTGCTGCCGGACCTGTGCGTGGGAAGCTTCCTGATGCCTCGCCGCGGAATACGGCAGTCATTCCAGCACGTTTCGGAGTTCGACAGAGAACGAATAGTGGCTTATCGCGACAGCGGTTTATCGTACCGAGACATCGGCGCCCGTGTGGGACGACATCCAGCCACAGTGAGGCGAGTATGGATTCGGTGGGTGCAGGAGGGACGGACGGACCGACGTGAGCGATTGCTGCAGCCGCGGCACACCACCGAACGAGAGCACCGGCATGTTGTGCGGCGGACATTGACGGCTCGCACCGCCACATCACGAACGTTAGCGCAGGAATTAGTGTGTGTTACGCAACAACCTGTGCCAGCACGTACCGTTCGACGTCGTCTTCAGGAGCGGGGACTTGTCGCACGGCGCCCATTGCCCCGATTACCATTGATGCTAAACCACCGGCGAGTACGGCGGCAGTGGGCCGATGAACGCCGCACCTGGACTACGGAATGGTACGACATCGTCTTCTCCGACGAATCCCGCTTCTGCCTGCAACACCACGATGGTCTGATCCGCGTGTGGTGGCACCGCGGCGAGAGACTGTAAGACGCCTGCATTATGCATCGCCATACCGGTCCGCCGCCTGGCGTAATGGTTTGGGGCGCAATTGGATATGACACCCGCACCCCTCTGGTACGTATCGCCGGTACACTCAACAGCCGCTACATCTCCGACGTTTTGGAGCCTGTAGTCCTTCCTTACCTGCAGGACCTATCAACGGCCACGGTTCAACCGGACAATGCACGCCCGCACGTGGCACGCATCGTGCAACAATTCTTCACGGCCCACCAGGTGTCACTGCTGCCGTGGTCCGCCTGTTCTCCCGATATGTCGCCCATCGAACACGTCTCGTCGCTGATCGGCAACCGAGTGGTCCGGCAAGCACCACCCGCGGCTACGCCTGATGAACTGTGGCAACGTGTGGAAACAACCTGCACCGACTTACCCCAAGCCTACATCCACAGCCTCTTTCGTTCGACGCCGCGGCGTGTAGCGGCCATTATTGCCAGCCATGGGGGCCACACGAACTATTGATGTCTTCGTGTTCCGCAAGTCGCACGGGCCTGTAAGCTCAATCGCTTCATCTTTGTATCTGTTGTTATGTGTCCAGTAAATCTGGCTTTGCTATCTCGTGTCCTTCTTGGTGTTGCATTTTGGGTGGCCAGCAGTGTATATACACGAGTATATACATACTCGTCATCAACGACTACCAAACCACTGCCGGATGAGAGTGCACCCAAGTCTCATCCACAGCTTTCTATTTTGAGCCAGTACCCTACAAGTCACTCCAGCATGCTTTCGAATTTCATCCGCCCCTCTCCTGCGTGGTCTTTTTCTGGTTCTTTTAGTTGCTCTGGTATTCAATCCAGTATTTCAATTGTCCAACCGTGGTCAGTTCTTCTAGCTGTATGTGCAATTCATTGCCATTTGAGGAACTTCATTTTGTTCATGAAGTCATCAACTCCCGTCATTTTACTAATTAATGTGTTCCTCTATCTATCTTTCCTGGTTATAGCAAGCATGCAACTTTCTTCGCTTTTCTGAGTTGTCCACAGTATTTGGATGTCTTTTTTTGGTTAAAGTTTATTGTACGTTATTATACACAATTTCAGTTACGTTATTATATACCTGTTGTTTGTGTGCCTATTCAACCTGATTATTCTCTTCATCTGCTTTTTGCACGATTAAATTTTCATGGCTTTGCAGTTTTATGGGGTATATGTTTGCCTTTCAGTACATATATGCCACATTACAGAATGTCTTTCAATCATCGCAAGGAGATAAAGATTATTGAAAATTATTTGACACTTTAACACACCTTCATGTTGTTGAGAACATAGTCGTTTTTGTAAATATCCCCCTCAGCGGAGGAGTATGATCAAGGATCTTGCTGACAAGAGTAGCTGGCTTGAAAATGAACTTACAGAAAACAAAACTGATGTATAATGCTTTTACAAGAACTGAAGATTTAGAAGTTGATAGGATAAATGTAGAAGTAGCCGATGCCTACATTTACCTTAGACAACAGGTATCAAGCAAGAACCAAATCTAAAGAGAAATTAATGTATCTAAAAAATTTGGTCGAAGAGCATTTGGAAGAAACTGTGCTCTTTTCAAGAGCAATTTAGCAGTATGTCTTAAAACCAAAAGTGTTTAATCAATGCATCCTTTCAGTCCTAACTTATGTATCTGAGACATAGACTTTAACTTAAAAAGGACAGCCAGATGCTGTGAACAACTCAAAGAAGCTTGGTGAGATGCATGCTGGGTATAACCAGGAAAGATAGGAAGAGGAACTCGTGGATCAGGAAAATGATGGGAGGGGATGACACTGTTACGGAGATTTAATGCAAGAATTTTAGGCAAAAATATTAAATCTCCTTCGCAACATTTCTTTCGCATCGTGTTCCGTTTTCCTTTGTTCTACAAGTCTGGGAAAGTAGCACCTTTTTCACGTTGTCAGGAAGTAGGGATTTTCAGAAAGCGCCAAGCTATAGCATCTTAAAACCATTTCAAGTCTTGGCTTTGTATTTCGTAGCCGCATTTCGTATTTTCAAAGCGAATTAGCACTTTTCCGCATGTATGTTCAAAGGTAACCAAAGGGTATGCGAGGAGCGACTATTCTCAGCTTTGAGGCTTTTGTCTCCGGATGCCGCCCTTTTAATCCGTGGGAGTAGAGTATCGCTGTGTGTGTTGGAAGGCTAGGGTCACCGTTCGCCTAGGGGCAAGATGGCGAAAGGACAAAACACTAAATTCGGAAAGATAGGAGGGTTTGGTCTTGAGGAAAGCCGTGGAGCTTCGTTCCAGGGCACAACGTTCTTAACTTCGGGGAGATAACGGTTTTTCCAGATGGCGCGAAGGAAAGGCGTAGAAAGTTATCGGTAACAAGAATCCATAGGGCGTGGGAATATCTTATATTGCCCGCAACGAAAAGAGTAAAGAGGGCTTAAGGACAACATTCGCCGAAATAGATAAGAGAAATAAATCGTTTAAAAAGGTACAGAAGCATTTCATGAAATAGTCTAGCGTCCTGCTAATTATTATTAACTGTCCTATTGTTCCCTTCACATTGGTGTTTGAGTGCTATAACGTACAAGGTTGTCCGCGCCAGAATCGGAACCGGGTCCCTTCACTCCGGAGTAAGTCACTCTCCCAACTGAGCTACGCGGACATGTGCTCCCACTGCTATCTGCCTTTATCTCATGTGCGTCCTGCGGTGCAGGCACGTCACATCTCCCCACCCCCGAAAGAGGGCCGGGGGCATGGCCTACGGGTCATCCGGGACCATGTGTCGCTGTAGGCAGTCATCCTATGAAGAACGTGCATTTGAGAAATCCTAGACAATTTGGTGTGTGGAACGTAACATCACACTGATTTATTTTTTCGAAGCACTGAAGAAGGGATTCTCATTTTTCCTATCTCGCCGTGTGGAAAGAATAACACATCATTGAGCGAAACTTAACAACCGGGTCATCCTGGAAGTTCGGGCGTCAATATAACGAACAAGTTTGTCCGCGCCGGACGTCGAATCCGGGTCCCCTCACTCCGGAGTAAGTCGCTCTCCCAACTAAACTACACGGACATGAGCTTTCACTGCTATCTGCCTTTATCTCATGCGCGACCTGCGGTACAGGCACGTCACAGTGCCTAACTCTAACTACCAACCCCGAGATGAAAGAGTCTATTATTATTATCATCAGCCACGTATTACTGTGATCTTTACTTAAAACGTTAACCTGGAGAAAAGAAACCAAGTTGACAACACCATGATTAAAGTAAAGCCTCTGAAATGGCGATGGGTTGAACATTGCTTGAAGAACTGACCACCGTTTAAAAACTGAACTACAAGACTGTTTTTTTTTTATCTTTTTATTGGAGGTTTAACGACCACCGTGAGCAACTCAGTTGGCTATAAGCAGTCGCCCGTCCCTAATTTAGGGCCACTGGTTCCAGGGAAGGGAGACAGCCAGTGCCGTAAGACAAACACAACATCCATGCCTCATCAGGATTCGAACCCGGACCCATTTCGGACGAATGATGAAAAGCCACCACCTAGACCACTGATCCAGGCGGCAGACTGGACTCTAAAGTACAAAAAAAGACTTATACTTCGATTGACCCGTGACGTGCCTGCCCCGCAGGACGCACACGATATAATGGCAGATAGCAGCAAGAACGAACGTCTGCGTAGCTCAGTTGGTAGATCGACTTGTTTCGGAGTAAGTGGACTAGGGTTCGATCACCGGCGTGGACCAAAAATGACGGAGAGATTTACTTCGTTATAATGGCGCCCGAACTATCCGGATGACCCGGCAGTTCAAGATCTCGCAATGGTGTGATATTCTATCCACACCGCGAGATACGAAAAATAAGAGAATCCCTTCTCCAGCGCTTCGAAAAATAAATGTGTGTGACGTTGCATTCCACACACCAGATTGACTGGGAGTTCTCAAGTGCATGTTCTACAGCGGATGGCTGCCTGCGACAAACTATGGTCACGGCTGACCCGTGGGCCATGCCCCGGCCCTCTTTCGGGGGGAGATGTAACGTGCATGCCCCGCAATTCGCACGCAACATAAAGGTAGGTAGCAGCAATAACGAACGTCTGCGTAGCTCAGTTGGTAGAGCTACTTGTTCCGGAATCCGTGGACTCGGGTTCGATCCCCGGCGTGGACCAAAAATGACGGAGAAATTTACTTCGTGATACACCTTAAGATGACACTGAAGGGGAAGGTGCACGAAACCTATCGTCGCGACTAAAAGTAGTTCCCAACATTTTCCGTGAAAACCAACGCATTTATTGCCTAGAATCACACTTTATATTTTCCTAGTTGTTTACTTATATGTGCATATAGTTATTTTAGACAAATCTAAAAATGATCTGTTTTCAGAAATTATGTTTTAAAATTAGACCAACACACGCATGCGTAGATATGCACTGTTTGGGAGACAAGGATGCCAATGAGTTGATGGGGGAAGTGATTGACAGCTGCTAACAGCAGGACACAGTGGGGAGTGACGCGGATAACTCTCGGCCGTCCCGGAAGGCTCAGTGAGTGCTTAGGCTCTTGTACCTTAAACTGCAGTGTCAACTTAGGGTGAATCAAAGTATAGAAGAAAGCAATACGAAAGATGAGTGGAAGAAATTCGAAAGAATGGCGGAGTGACACGCAAGAGACTAGCTCATGAGAGATAGTAGCGGAAGACATTTCCTTAGACTTTCATTCAGCAGTGGATTGAGATGGTAGTTGATAATGATGATGACGATATGCATGCATGTGTGTGTGTGTGTGTGTGTGTGTGTGTGTGTGTGCTCTATTTTAAATTTTTGTGTAAAGACATAAGTCATTTTGGAAATTTAATTCGTTTAGATGTAAACGTTCGTGAACAGTCACTACAAATTCAAATTTTAATAGCAATCAATCACTAAATCTTAGACCGTTTGATATCACATAACTGACATAGCACCGACACCTGTAAACAGCTCGTGACTCACACATAATCTACAAACATTTGCAACCAGAATATTTTATGCTTCTATTTTATTGACACATCACTTCTCTACACACACTAACGAATCATGAAAGTCATTCGGTGGGTTAAACTCTACTACTAACTCACAATCACTCACAATCTTTCATCATGATATTAAATTCAGTTATTAGGAAAACATTCTTAATTTTACGCGATTAGGTTTATAAAAAAGCATGATCTAACTAAATGTTCAAGTGAAGAGATTTAAAACAGCTTTCTTAAAAAAAAAATAATCGTAGAACTCTAAAAGCAAGAACAAAAAGTCACTGTTAAAAGCAAACACATACAACATACTCTATTGTATTTTTCCTGAATCCTTTCTTTCCTGCAAGAGTCGAACAATTCTCAACAAGCAATCACTGAATACACTGTGAATGGGGGTGGAAATAAGACTCCGATGTGAACTGATAACGATATGATTTTATGATATGCAATTCATCGTAACAGATATTACTTGATACCAAGACAATCTTTGTTTTTAACGTTAAAGTGGTACAGCTACACAGTGCAAGAACCAAAAACAATAAAACAAAAAGCTGCTTGTATGGTGAAGAAAAACACCATCCGACAATTATTTATTGTGACACAAAGATGGAAGATTGTAATGACAGAAAGCCTCACATTAATTATCACGTGACACTTCCGAATATTTAAAATATTCATTTCATCTCCACCACTCGTTCGATGTAGATCACAAGGGATAAAACTAACACTGACCGAATTGTTTTTCATTGTTCCTTCGTTACTGATATTGTAATTTTGCATCTGTACTCCTAGTAATATTTTTCTGCATCTGTACCCTTTCTCAAGGTAATTGCTGTGGTTCCTAAAATGTAAGAAATAGTCATGCAGTGGCGTTAAGTGCTGCTTCTGTAAAACTCGGTTTAATGGCGTCAGTTTCCTAAACGACATTTCTCAGTGAGACAGTCTATTTCAAGGGTGGTTAGGCTATGACACGAGGGCCCGAGGTGGCACGCGAGAAAAATTTGTTGGCACGCAGTATGAAGAGCGGTCTCTTTACCCTTCAAACCCCATCCACAATGAACAAATATATATTTAATGATTGTCACTACAGACAAATGAAGTAGCTGTTGCTTGGAGATATTTCCGAATTTCGAGTCTGGAATAGCTTAGAGAATTTCAACAAGGGCCGAGGAAGATTATTTGCTTCACCTTAGTGCGTATTCGGAGGGAAGTACCACAAACGAGTGCCTCCAACCAGACAGCGAGAAGACGACATTTCTTTGAGCTCGTTTAAGAAGGAGCGCAAAAGGAATTTTCCGGACCGTAACTCGAAGGGACATTACTGGACAAGCAAAAAGCGGAGAATTAAACGACAACACTAGCACGCCTGATCAATTCTCTCTCTCCAGACCAGGAGGACCTGTTGTTTTACCCCTGCTCCTTTTGAGCGCCGACGAGAGCAGTGAGAAGTTTTCACAGCATACGTCTCACACTGTCTTGGTGCCAGATGGACGGTTGTGAGAACATGTGACGTCATGTGACACGTTTTGAAATTCTCGCAGACTCAGTGTACATATCAGCATTTGGATAATAATAGAAGCAAATGGTTGACATTGGCTTCGCTCTGTTTGCATTTTTCTTGTATTGTTTGTGCGCGTGAATAGTGGGCAAACAATAAATGGTGAAACGCTACTCAAAATCTCCACGGGCACGCTTGAAAAGGTTTTAGAAGATTATTTTGGGCACACACTGTCAAAATTGTTCGCCTCATCTGGTTTATTGCATCCGTAGTAGCCTACAAACCAAATCTTTGTTTCTGCGCGCAGTATTTGAGAATGTTTTACTAAAACAATGAAAATCAATTAAAGATTTGTTAGAAAATGCCGCAAGATTGAATCATACCAAGTTAATATTATCTGTTGTGAAACGGAAACACCATTACGCCTGAAAACCAGAAAGACCACTTTGTATTTCGTTGCAGTTGTCAACATTCGCCGGCGTTGAGCAGCAAGCTTGGTTGTTGAGATTCAGGGTATTTGAGCATGATTTAGAACAATTTACACCACCGATGTGGCATCGTTTGTAAAAGAAACAAAAGTGTGATTAATCTTTCTTGAGAGTTGTTGCAAAAATTTTTATCAATGAAACTGTTTCATCACAACAGAAACAGAGCATGTAAGAATAATTTAGAAATCACACAGAAAACATAATTTGGAGATCGTAAATTCTTGAGTAGTCATAAAAGAAGTAAGAAGCAAAAAAATAGCTTAAACTGTTGAAGAAAGAAACGCAATAATCCTGAAAAATCATAAGTATAAAAAAGAACTTAGTTTATCGAATGAAGAAATGAAAAAAATATCCTAACATAAGATAAGCACGGACAACGGAATTAGAAAAAAAAAAAAAAAAAAAAAAACTAAACGGCTGTAGAGCAAAAGCAAAATGTAAACTGTCACAGAAAGAGTAAGACATAGAAACAGTCACAGTTGGAAGTAAGGGTTACTTGAATGAATGCGGAACACAAAGAATATCCGTCATAGAAGGGACAAAAGGGGAATTCAATCGCCATAAAAGTGAGAGTATAGATTAACAGACACAAAAGTTAGAAAATCTTAACAGAGGAAAGCTGAAACATGAGTAAGAGTAGAGGAAAATTTTAGTGTTCAAAAATTCTGAGTTGGAGGAATTAAATTGCGGCCTTAAATAGAAACAGAAAGAAATAAGAATAGCCTGAAAGTGTCTTAAAACAGGCTATAAATTAGTCAAACAGGAAACCCTATGAAAAAGAACTTCAACGCTAGGGGAAGTAGCTGGAAGAATTTTAACTTCCAAAGACTGAACTGACAGAGTGAAGCAGTGACTTTAAATGGACACAAAAGAAGTAAAAATAATCTGAACGTCTCAAATCGGATGTTAAACCAGCACAAACAAAAATCAGGAAGAGCTAAAAAGGAGAATTTAAACGTTAAGAGGGTGTATCAGAAAGAAGTTTAAGGCTGAACATCTGAGAAGGAAGAGTTAAGCAGAGACCTTTAATGGACACAGAAAGAAGTAAAACCAATCTGAATATTTCAAGACAGAGGTTAAAATAGCACAAACAGAAGTTAGAAAAGACTATAAAGGAAACCGAAAAGGATAAGAATGAGTAGCAGGGAATTTTTTAACGTTGAAAATCTGAGCTGAGAGTGTGAAACTGTGACCTTAAAGACACACAGAAATAAGTGTAAATTGTTTGAGATGTTAAACTAGCACAGAGAGGAAACGTTAAAAAGAACTTTAGCTGTCACAGAAAGAAGGAAGAAGGAGATAAAAAGATAACATACAAAACCGAAGTAAGTTTCGACGGCTACAGAAAGAAATTGAATTTAAACATTCGCAGACACAGGCCGGAGGAAGTCTGAAACTGAAAATTGAAGATTTCACGGCGAGCTTAAATAGCTGCAAAAACAATACAGGACGTTTAAATTACAACAGGAATATTATGGAAAGCTTAGAGTCGGAAGCAGGAGGAACTGAAACGTATCCGAAATTTTAAATAAAAATCCGAACGGTGGTAAAAAGAGTAAAGGAGTATTCAGTTTGGCTTTTTCTGATTGGGACTATGCAAAAATCACACACCTAACGATTTTCAAGAAAGAATTTCAAGCAAAATGGATTTTAAAGTCTTCATAACAGAATTTACGTGCAATTTCTTCCTAATACACATAAAGCATGAAATCATCGTTGTCAAAGCAATATTCATAAGAGAGAACAAAAAATTAGTACTATAATTTATTTCACGAACTCGTTAGACCCTTTTAACGAGCTTACCAAATCATTTGCATGAAGCTTATAAATTTTCTAGAGGTGTTTGAATGATACTGAATTTCGCGCGCGATCGCAAGAGCATTCTTCCTTCCTCCCTACTATCACGGTTTTCAGTTTTAGCAATTCCTTTTTTTGCAGGGGCAAAAGTCAGGTACAATCTTCCATTGCTATTAAAATCACCAAATAACACAAAGGACTTAACAAAATTAACATATACGCACACATAACAATTTAAACGTTTGTACAAAGAACAGCAGTCGATTTTGATCGTTGCGTGCAAAGACACTAATTTTGAATACGGAACGAATACACAACTTCGGTAAATATTATGGAACACACACTTCACTGCTTCTGTACAAGAATCACTTCAGCAACAAACAAATAAAAAAATATACTGACAAATACACAACACATTAACTCATGAAAAAAATAAGAATAAATAACATTAAAGTAGACCAACCGCCCTCCTTATAATAGGGTTTTGACATTTGATCATATTAATAGCTGCCCAAATATTAATCTTGCGATTTCAGGATGTATTTAGTAGAAGCATGAAATGACGTTTTATGCGCAGAGGCGTGTATCTGAGAAAAATACGTTGAGCAATCGTATGGAATGTTCAAGTTTGGAAAAGAACAAAGATCAACAAACATGAAGAAAATCAAAAGTGTTGCTACAAAAATATGTATTTCAATTTGATTGCTCTGACGCATATTACTGTAAAGATACGCCAGCTCAGTGTCTCACATCTGAGATTTCTTGGATGCTTGTAAACTGGGCTTATTGGGTCAGAGGGTTGAGTAACCCTGTTTAGTAATAGCCGTCCTATATTGATTTAGCGCAAAAAAAGAAAATAAATATATAGGCATTTATTTTATGCGCCCTCGTTAGTGCTAAACCTTAAAATCAATGCTTTTATCAAGACTATTCTGAAAATAGTAAGAACTCTAAACACTACTTCTCATCATTAGAAAGCATTTACAAGGAAGGCTTGTGAATTGGAAATCTAGTGAATCTGAAATAAAATTCCCTACAACGGAGCAAGCTAAATTTATTTGATTAACTGATGATAATATTTCGCTTTCTGCAATTTGATAAATATTAGGACAGAATATTCTTCTTTGAAAGAGAAAAAAAGATGGTTTTATTGTAATCCGTTATAAAAATCTGTGTAAAAATACGTTTTGGGCTGCGATTTCATTGAAAACTAAGAATCTTACATCCTTGCAAAAGGAAAAGAAATGTGTTTTATAGAGGAATAGAAAGACTAAAAACAAAAACTTATACAGTACAGTGACCCAGATCTGAACTAATTTTGCATTTCACACTTTCATTTCTCGGAATCAGATTTTTAGTTTGAACATTTTTTTTATAAACGAACTAAGTTACAAGAAAATTGGCTGCTACGTATGTCGTATATAAGTGTAAACACATTATAACAAAAATTTCTTCTTTTTCTTGTGACGATTAGACATGTTGAAAGGTTAGAATTCTATTTATTTTGCAGCTAGCTCTGGTAGGTTTAAGAAAGAAAAATCGTGTAACTTTACATTTCAAGACAATCAGAAATGCCAGTGTTAAATTATGTTAAGAGTGTCTAACGTAGAAGTAATTTCCAATGCAGTATTAAAAAGCTAAGCAAAACAATGATTCAAAAAAAGAAAAACGAAAAAGCACATTTTAATATTACAGAAGGGAAATTGCAGAAGACCCGTTAAACCCTAATAAAGCTTGAGTGTTTATAAGCAAACGTGTGTACGCTCAGAAATCATCGCCTTTCTTGTATACAACATTCGCTTTTCGAATTGTATTTAAAAAAAAAAAGATAAGAACGGTATATATAACTTTTGTTTTGTGGCCATATTTTCTTATTCATAGGCGGAGTTTATGTAACAGCTATCTCCTTCCTTCTTCTTTATTCTGTTTCTCGCTGAATTGTTGTAATATATTTACAAGATGGAAATTTTCCAAACGCATTGAAACAGATGTGAAGGGAAGTGCCATGAACGGACGTAGTTAAAAATTCCTTTAAGGCGGTTCCACCTAAAAACTCTGCCTTATGATAAAAACTTTTAGACATTTTCTTCGCAACTGATGTATTCCCAAGGATGAAAATTTGCGTATTAATAAAAATAACTTTAAATTATAGCATGCCATACTTAATATTTGCTAAAACTTAACCAAAATTATATTAAAAATCAATATTTTTTTTATTGGAGGTTTAACGACTACCGTGAGCAACTCAATGGGCTATAAGCAGTCGCCCGTCCCTCATTTAGGGCTAATGGTTCCAGCGAAGGGAGACAGCCAATGCCGTAAGACAAACACAACATCCATGCCTCACCGGGATTCGAACCCAGACCCCTTTCGGACGAATGATCAGTAGCCACCGCTTAGACCACTGCGCCACTGGGGCGGCCAATAATTTTTTCTTGTGTAATGTTGATACCTGCTAATAGATGGCGCAACCTGTACATTGATGACGTCAGTGGACAAACTAATGTTTGATGGCTTATTTCGTAATTAGAAATCAGCAGTAGCTGAAGTTTTGTTGACAAAGATTGTCAGAAAATTTAATTTAAGTTGCTCAAATCATTCCCAACTTTCCAGATTATTGCATGGACAGACTCAAATTTTGATTCCATTCCGAAAATTAATAGAATTAGTAAGAAAAAATCAGCAGTACTGTAGATACTGCTGATTTCTAATTCAGAAATAAGCCATCAAACATTTGTTTGCCCACTGACGTCCTCAATGTACAGGTTACGCCATCTATTAGTAGGTCTCAACATTACATAAGAGACAATTATTGATTTTTAGTATAATTTTGGTTAAGTTTTAGCAAATATTAAGTATGCCATGCTATACTCTAAAGTTATTTTTCATCGTTGTGAAAATTTTGATTCCTAGGAATATATTAACTGCCAAGAAAATGTCTACGAAGTTTTTACCATTGAAAACATAGCGCAGAGTTTTACGGTGCAACCACTTTCAGAATTCTCGTATACTTCTTATGTAGTTGTTATTCTGAAATTAATGTTTACTGATACTAGCATATTTGAGAAGTATGACACAAGTTACCCTCGTAGGCGAAGCTAGAAAAATTAATACATTTTGGGAAAAGGAGGCCTAAATGTAATACATAACAGGTTTAACAACAGTTTGAATGATAAATGGAATAAAACATTTCCGATGAGGAACTGTTTACCCTATTACGATTACGATTAAAGCAGATTCCAGTTGTTTCTTAAGGCAGAACGGAATATATGTAGTTCTACTTCTTGAACGTTCCATTTGGAGCAAAATGAATGTCTTTCCGTAATTCCTGGCGAAAAGGGCTCTAGAAAACAAGAAAACGTAATGGCGAAAAAATAAATATGCAAATAACATCATTAACCAATTAACTCCGAGAATGAAAAACCATTTCTTTTGAACTAAAAACTGAAGACATCTCTCAAAACAAACCCAATCCATGAAAAATACTTAATAAGAATTAATTTTGTTGTCTAAGTTTCAAACATTCTAAACATAGTTTAGCGCTACAAAGATTACAGGACTTACGTACTTTGAGCAGGAAAAGGTTAGGGAAGCAATATTAAATAACGAGTAGCATTTTATCACATTTTATGCCCATGAGACATTATAACGACTTAATTTATTGGGAGAACAACTTGAACCATAAGGAAGAGGCTAGCAGAACATATCCCAGATATCAGAGTGAAGCACAAATACACGACTATCACTTAATCACCAGTATTTTTTTCATCCATTATGAAAAACTACGACATCTTCTGCCACTCTAAACACTCAGATCAGCAGAGTTCATGAGTACTTTTCAGTAATGAAAATTAAAATGTGTTTATGCTACCTTTCTTCTCATGTCCTGTGCATGGGGAAATTTCTTTGATCAACATTTTCATCAAACCTTCGGCATAACAGTTTCCACCTGTGATATTTTACAGAGGAAAATTTCCATAGCAAGAAGACTAAGAAGTTTCGTAAAAGATTTTTTTTAATTCGTTTCAGTTGAACGTTCCTGCAAGTGAGCTGCATTTTCCCCAAGTAGCGTGAATAAATAGCATAAATATTTTCAAACAATTGATAAAATGGGCATGAGATTATCATTTAAATTTACCTCGAACTGTTTAGATAATGAAATTTGCATTATTTGTTGTCATGTTTAAAGAGATATTAGGTCGTGCGTTTCATGAAACATTCATTACCAAATAAAATAGGGTTCCAAACAAAAACTACATATGCAGTCAACCAGAAATTAATATGGCGTGCATGAGTGGATAATGTGGAAGTTTTCATTGATTAAGTGCTAAAGAAAAAAATTCTTAAATAATCGACGAAAAACTGAAATAGGATTTAATAAAGAACTACTCATAACTTTGGTTAGGAAGATCAATTCTGTTTTTGTTTCACCAGAATAATTTCTTAGAACGTTACCGTTTTTTTGAAATTAATATTTTTTGTTTGTTTGGAGGTTTAACGATCACCGTGAGAAACTCGATGGGATATAAGCAGTCGCCAGTCCCTAATTTAGGGCCATTGGTTCCAATGGCCCTAAATTAGGGACTGGCGATAGAGAGACAATGCCATGAGAAAAACACATCATCCATTTCTCATTCGTCCCAAGTGGGTCCAAGATTCGAACCCGGACGAATGGTCACTGCGTCACCGTGGCTGCAAATTTAATAACTAGATAAAGAATGCTAATGCGTGTGTGTGTGTGTGTGTGTGTGCGCGCGTGAGGAGCGTTTTGTCGTTTTTGATTTTTTTTTCTATTAACAGGAGGAATTTCGCAATTGTATGACGTCATACATCGACCGTAGCACCCTCTATGATAAGATCACTGAACCTCGGTTGGCTCTTTCTTCTGACTATATTGGTGTATTAGTTACGATTTCTTAAAAATGTTTATTGTTTCATTGTGTACTATCTGCATCTATTTCTTTTTGCTTCAATTTTTCGTTTAACTAATTTTCGTTAATTTTCGCATAGTTTTGTGGCTTACTCCAGTTACGGCTTAGTTCCTCAATCATCACACTGAGGGCGCCACTGTTTATGTACATTTAGTGACCAAAAGATAGCAAGACTTTTTTTTTTTTTTTTTTGATTGTAGGTTTAACGACCACCGTGAGCAACTCAATGGGCTATAAGCAGTCGCCCGTCCCTAATTTAGGGTCACTGGTTCCAGGGAAGGGAGAGAGCCAGTGCCGTAAGACAAACACAACATCCATGCCTGACCGGGATTCGAACCCGGACCCCTTACGGGCGAATGATCAGATGCCAGCGCCTTAGACCACTGCGCCACCGGGGCGGCAGCAAGACTTCAAATGCAATGTAATAGATTTCCC
Organism: Macrothele yani; assembly: GCA_039090855.1. NCBI lineage: Eukaryota > Metazoa > Arthropoda > Arachnida > Araneae > Macrothelidae > Macrothele > Macrothele yani. Next base: position 15,124,190 of record CM077005.1, on the reverse strand, counting down.
ACGGTTGCAGAATTAACATTGCCCTCAAAACAGTCAAATCAGATTTGCAGAAGTAAAATTACCATTTTTTTTAAAGAATTGCCTTTTTATCGAAATGGCAAAATTTTGTTTTTAACAAGCAGGTGCACTAATATAAACAGTATATTCCCATTTCGGGGAGAAATGTTGATATAAAGCTCTTTAGTAATACTGCATTTGAAAATAAAGGTTTGAAACTGACCAATAAAAATGGTGAGGATAAGCACACTCAAACAAGAAAAAAAATACAACAAGTTATAGCCACCATGGCTTCTGCAAATAACATCTGAGCAAAGCAGTATATTACTAAAATGCTGTCATATTCCCAGAAAATGAAATTTTTTAAAACAGCCTAGTTGTAGAAATTTGTATTTGTATTTTATTAAAACTATACACCTGGCAGTGAAAAATAAATAGACTACTTCGATCTATTTCTACCTTACTCCATTTAAAAGAGAAAGGAAACTATAAAATAAATAAATAAATTTATCCTGTACATTAATAACAACGATTCTCAAGTGGAAGTCCTGCTCCCTTATAAAAAACTTTAAAATAAAGAATAAAAAATATGTATATACGTCATTTTAACACGCCATTGTTTATGAAGCCAAAACACACTCGTTTTCCGGCCGAGGGAGTCGCAAAGACATCGATGTGACGTAGTCCCCTACTGGTGAAGGCGGCGCGCTGCTCACGACGTCATTACATGGCGAGGAATTGCGAGACGCTGTCGAGGTCATTGCTTCCGAAACTTTGTCCATGTCCTCGCTGCTGCTTCCGTCCATAATGCTGTTATAGTCCAACATGTATTCGTAAGCCTTGTCTATGTCCATGCCGTCTGGAGGAACGGCGTTTGGCCGACAGGAAGTGGTCTTCCAGTGAGTTCGGAGACCGGACGCGCTGATGTACTTCTTGTTGCAACTCTGACACGTGTACGGCCTCTCATTGGTGTGGAGGCGCTTGTGCAGCTTCAGATGCACGAACTGAGTGAACTTGGCGGGGCACAGGTCGCACGCATATGGCTTCTGCCCGCTGTGGAGACGCAAGTGAGTTTTCAGATTGCTGGTGCTGCTGAAGCGCTTCTTGCACACGTCACACTGGTGGGGTTTCTCCCCGTGTGGACCAGATGGTGCTTCTGGAGGTGCGCCAGTTGAGTGAAGCTCTTGCTACACACAGCACACTTGAAAGGTCTTTCACCAGAGTGAGTGCGGAGATGGACCTTGAGGTTCGACAGCTGTCCAAAAGTCTTGAGGCAAACGTTGCACTCGTAGTGCATCTTGCCATCCTTTTTCTTCAGCGGGTATGGCAAAGATCTGTAGCCCCTCGCGCTGTGGCTATTCGTCGGCGTCGGGCTTCTGCTGTTCAGATCGGTCTGGTGGTAACCGTTGCTACTTATGAGAAGCATCCCGTTCTGTTGAGATGAGGGCGGCTGGCTTAGACCATTCTGGCTTGGAGGGGAGGTGATGCCGTTGCTGTAAGGAGGCTTCGGTTTTAGAGGAGAGCGGGAGAGCAACATATGTGGCTGTGAGGGGTGATGTGGATGATGATGTGGAGGAGGTTGCGGGAGAGCAGATGAATTGGGATTGTAATCTGGAAGCTTGGAAAAACCATTAGAATTCTGGGCGACTCCGTCTGCAGGAAGTGAATAAGCGTACATGTTGAAGTGAGCTGGTGAGAACATGGGTGGCATGTTGTACAAATAGCTTGCTGGGGGAGCTGCCAGAGGATAAGGTGGACTATGTCGATTGTTCATGGCTGTGTTTTTGTCCGTCGAATCTGGACTCTGCATCTCTGGACTACTCCCGCCTCCGTTCTGTCGCACATATCGGAATCCTTTCCTGTAGGGAGACACAGGAAAATGACCAGGGGATGTACTATGATTGGTACTAGAGATGGAGTCAGGTTTAGGGGCGGGGTCATTGGTTATTATCACTTTCACTGGTTCGGTTAAAGCAGTGTGGCCGAAAACGTGCCTCGACTCTAAATTTCGGGGTGACCTGGCCGTTTCCCTTGGGATCTCCCTCTGAAGAAGCAGATTTTCTAGAATGCCACTTTGCGTAGCACCTTCTTGAGGTGGAAAAGCTGGTGGAATTGCGGATGGAATAAGTGGGAGATTTTTGGGAACCATTGCTCGCAGTGATCTTGCGGCGTTGCTCTCGTAAGCAGTGAAAGCTGATGACTCTCGCTTGTTAAGTGAATCATATAAATGCGAGCTGACCCCATTTTCATCACTAGTTTTGGTATGTAAGCTGCCTTTCGTGTCAGGATGAAGATTGAGTGACTTGGTAGGTTCACAGAGGGAGTCAGTTGAGCATCGGACCTCTTGGTGCTGGATATCTGACACAGGACTTTCCCTGCCTTTCTTTCGATCATCGTCGGGGGAAGAAACGTTAGCTACCACCAGAGATTGATTTGGAGATTCCACTTTATGGTTTTCCTCCACTTCGGAAGGTGAAGACGCTTTGTTTCTGTAGAGGAATGCTTTGGATATTTTAAACTTGACATTCCTAAATTCGATGAGGTCCTTGTCCTGGTTCCTTTCTTCTTCTTCCTGTTCTTCTTCCTGTTGTTTTGATTGTTTGTTTTCCACTTCCTGCTCTTCTGGAGCAGGTCTGTCTTTGGTACTAAAGTCCAGAGCATAGTTCTCACCTTCTTCTTCGTCACTGCTGTCTTCCGGAGGTGTGAGAGCTTCGTCGTGGCTCCCATTGCTGTGGTATCCTTCATCACTCCGCGCGCAGCTGTCAGCGGGTGGTGAACCTTCTTCAGACTTGAACTGTTCCTTATTTTCTGGATTCAGTTGCTGTCCTGAAAAGAGAAATAGCACATTTTATTTAGATTGCGACACCTCACAGAGAATAATGCTGATTACCAGCTATGCTGTCACTATTATACTATTACGTGTGAAGCATACCTTTATTTAGTTTTTGTTTTCTTATGCAATTGTCGTTACTTCTTGGTTAAACATTTTCTCACTGAACGTCACATTACTTCCCCGAACAGCTTGAACATTTTGGAAAAACTGACAGTGAGTAAGAGCAAAATAAATGATGGCGTTAAATGCAAATAGATTAGTAGTATGCAGAGAGAGAGAGGAAGATATATATATATATATATATATATATATATATATATATATACAGAGAGACAGAGTGTGTGTGTGTGTGAGAGAGAGAGAGGGAGAGAGAGAGAAAGAGAGAGGGAGAGAGAGAGAGAGAGAGAGAGAGAAAGAGATACAGACAGACAGAGTGTGTGTGTGTGTGTGTGTGTGTGGGAGGGAGGGAGGGAGAGAGAGAGAGAGAGAGAGAGAGAGAGAGAGAGAGAGAGAGAGATACAGACAGAGAGTGTGAGAGAGTGAGAGAGAAATTACGAGTACACTGTGGATAGTTGATACAGCAAAAGGGATTGAATCCTGTGTGATTTCAATATGTATTGACGAATACGTATTGTTGATATATGATTGATATCAATGATGATACAAGAAATATGTTTCGTGTCAGTGGATAAATTACACAATGGTGATTATTAGGGTTAGGATTTACATATAACAAAAAATTTCGAAATATGTACATAAAACATTTAATAAAAATGAGGAAATATGTAGGAAAAAACAAAAATCACAGATACAAGGTCCAGACACATTATTGTGATCACCAGCTAATATCCAGAGCAACCGCCGTGTGCAGAGCGGACAGTAGTAAGACTGGCTGGGAGTGACTTAATAAGGTGCTGGAAGGTGTTCACAGCTATGTGGAGCCATGATGACTGCAGTGCATCTGACAGCTGCTGGAGGGTGCATGGTAGAGGATCCATAGAGCGAACAACACGATCAAGGTGGTCCCACAGACGCTCAATTGGGTTTAAGTCTGGGAAATTAGGAGGCCAGGGAAGTACTTTGAAGTCTTCATCGTGCTCTTCCAACCACTCTCGGATATTTCTAGCTGTGTGACACGTCGCATTGTCGTGCTGGAAGATCCCATGCACCCCAGGGAAGACAATCAGCATGTATGGGTGTACGTGGTCTGCAAAAATGGATTCATAACGAATTAGGTACATAGGACCTTCCATAGGCATGAGTGTAGCCAGAGAATTCCACGAAAACATTCCCCCGACCATAACGCTACCTCCACCAGCTTGTGTTCTGCTAGCATTGGTTGAAGAGTGTCTGTTCTCCGATGTTTCTCGCCTTATAAGCCAAAATCCTTCTGTTCGATGAAGCAGAAAACGTGACTCATCGCAGAAGGCAATCCTTTGCCAATCAGCGGAGATCCAATTCCGATAGTGCCGTGCAAATGTAAGCCTTTTCTGCTGATGCACCTTCAGTAGCATAGGTTCAGTGACCATCCGTCTACATCGGAGCCCCATACGCGGCAGGGTTCGCTGAACTGTCGTTTTAGACACATTTCCGGTAGCCCCCTGGTTCTTTTTTTTTTTTTTTTTTTTTTTTTTTGATTGGAGGTTTAACGACCACCGTGAGCAACTCAATAGGCTATAAGCAGTCGCCCGTCCCTAATTTAGGGTCACTGGTTCCAGGGAAGGGAGAGAGCCAGTGCCGTAAGACAAACACAACATCCATGCCTGACCGGGATTCGAACCCGGACCCCTTACGGACGAATGATCAGAGTCCAGCGCCTTAGACCACTGCGCCACCGGGGCGGCGCCCCCTGGTTCATTCGGCAAGTGAGTTGCTCCACTGTGGCGTGTCGATCGGCCCTCACGCACCTTCGCAGCCGACATTCACCTCTCACATCAGTGGCACGTGTTGCTCCGCAGTTTCCACGTCGCTTACTCGCAATATTGCATCTCTCGAATCACGGTACACTTTAACTACAGCAGCACGCGAACAGTTCACAAACTACGCTGTTTCAGAAATACTGCCACCCTTGGCCCGAAAGCTCATAATCATCCTTTTTTGCAAATCTGATAAATTGCTCCTTCTATCCATGACAACAACGAGTGATATGTTTTCAGAATGCCTACAGCACACCTTATATACCTTCCTAGCCAGCTCACGACACATGTCTTCTTTCATTGGCTACACACTGTTTACGTCAAAAGTGGGAGGCGGTCACAATAATGTGACTCGACTGTGTATATGTGATATATTTCTTTTTACATTTTTAATGGCTTTCTATAATTTCTTTACTTATACAGTCATAAGAAATTAAAAAATTACTCTACTTCACAAATTTTAAATTACTTTACTCAAAACCAGGGTTTTCGACTAACTTATTGCTATTACAACTAACTTCAGGTTGTCAAAAACAAAGCTCCTCCTGTTTTCCCTCAGAATACCTTTAAATTGGCTGAACAATCTGTTGACGTCACATGAAGTATTGGGCGAAAACGTAGACCCTGCAATATCCGATAGCAAGAATTCTTTTTGTTTTACAACTGCCAGTTGAAGTTACCTAGAGGATGTTTTTTTTATAGTTGTAGTGGTTACTCTAAGACTGGAGTTTTTTAAAACACCATGCATCATTATCATCATCATTGCCAACCATTATCAATCCACTGCTGGACGAAGGTCTCCCCAAATTTCCTCCACAACGGTCTGTCTTGTGCCAGTCTCCTTCATGTCACTCCCGCATACTTTCGAATTTCATCCACCCATCTCCCATGTGGTCTTCTTCTGGGTCTTTTCCTGTCCAATGGAATCCAATCTAAAATTTCGGCTGTCCATCGATGGCCTGTCCTTCTGTCAGTATGTCCAGTCCATTGCCATTTCAGGGATTTAATTCTGATCATGATGATTGATTGTAGGTTTAACGACCGCCGTGAGCAACTCAATGGGCTATAAGCAGTCGCCCGTCCCTAATTTAGGGTCACTGGTTCCATGGAAGGGAGAGAGCCAGTGCCGTAAGACAAACACAACATCCATGCCTAACCGGGATTCGAACCCGGACCTCTTACGGACGAATGATCAGAGGCCAGCGCCTTAGACCACTGCGCCACCGGCTGACCACCGGCTGATCAGGGCGGCTGATCATGATGTCTTCCACTCTTGTCATTTTTCTAACCCACGAGTACCATGCATCTTGTGTTATATAATTTCTCCAATGTGGCCGAGTACCTTTCCTAGTATTCCAATCGTCTCTTCAAATTTACCCAAATTATTCATCAAAGGAGCATTTGAAGTTTCAAGATCTGTTATGGCCCAATCCATTACAGTCAAATGTGTCTTTCGGAAAGTCTATTCTTCTAATAAAGTATCACTATCCCGCAGAACTTGTCCTTTTCCACAGGAAGCAAAATCGTCCCAGTCAAATTGAGGAATCATTTCCTTGATTTGTAACGCCCTGCAGCTTATAACTAAGTGGCCCAAAGTGTCATCACAGTCTGCGATGGGATCTGTAAGTCTGGGTGCATTTCTTTTAACTTCTCTGTTCTGCTGGGAGCTTTAGGAAAAATCTTTTTACCTGCTGCTTTCAATAAATCTGTTTGGGGAAAATTGCAGCGCATTGTTTCCACTATTCTGTGAAGCCCATGTGTAAGACAAATCAAATGAATCATCTTGGAGAACAGCACACAAAGTGATGTAGCTGCTTTTATCATGTAGAGTGCAGCACCAGTTACCAATAAGTGTACTTTATCGTATTTTACTCTTTCGGCCAAAACATCCGCAACAATTTCGTCGATCGATTTAGCGATCGTGTGGTGGTTACATTTTGCTAGTTCTTCGAAAATCATGTGGGATCGATGGTGCTGATTCATTTAGATATCCAGCAATAACACTTTCTATGTATCTCCCATGCGAATCTGTTGTTCGTCAACTGAGACTCAAATATAAAACTCTTTGATTTTCTCCCCGATTTTTAATACAGTTTCGCCGTACATCACCTGCAAGTAATTTTTTCTTAAAGTAGATTCTTATGAAATTATTTGACCACAGTATTTTTCTAAGAAACTTCTAAACACTTTTTTCGATCAACGAATCTTTGCTGATTTTTCGACAACGGGATATGTGAACTCACTAGTACACGGCATAAATACAAATTGAAATTTGAACTGACCTGTTTACTGTTCCCTAAACCTTCTGTAAAAAGCGTTTGTTTCAAAGAAGTGTTCTTCCTTTTTTTTTTTATGTTTCCCAGTTTTAATTTGTTGCAAAACTTGATAACGCTGGTCACGCTAAACAGACGAGCACACACCAACAAAACAAAATATTTCCGTCAGTTCTCAGTCCTTTGGGAAACGCGTTAATAAATGCCTTTAATTTGGACGACATAGTTGATTTAATTTTGGGCATGTCGATTTTATTAATAACTTGAAAAGGAAAACCAGACTTTTAACAATGAAGGTGAAAGAAATGATTTAGGAAGAACCTGGGCACGAAACTATATATTGAATGACAGATGACTTAGTCTCTCATCTGAGAAGAGGAAGCAGACCGGTGCCGGTATGGTGCTGCCATATGTCGGCTTTGATAGTTGCGAAACATGCCATCTGTGGACTCACAGGTTGCTACAACAGAAAATATTTGGTAGTTTTGCATACAAACTGGCTATTTGTGTAAAAATATGTAATATACCGATGAGCTATTGCATTATGGTTCCCTACCTAATAAGCTGAACGACCCCTTTAGCTCGCAAACCAGCGGCTACTCGGCAAGGCAGCGATTCAATGAGGTGGCGATAGGTATCCTGGAGTATCTGGTACCAAAATATCAACAGCAAGCCCTCTAGTTCCCATTTCGGGGTTTTGGTGATTTAGCGCGAACCCGCTTTTCCAAGTCGAACCACAAATGTTCGATTGGGTTCATATCAGGTGAATTTAGAGGCCACGGCATTAACAGAAAAGTCACCAGCATGTACCTTGGACCACTCCTTGACGATTCTGGCAGTGTGGCATGGCACATTTTCCTGTTTGTAATGGCCATCATCAGCAGGGAACACAGTTGCCATGAATAGGTAAACTTGGTTTCCAACGATGATCAAATACCTGCCAGCTGCCAGGGATCGTGCTATTGGGATAATGGGGCCTTAAGTGTCTCAAGAAAACATCGCCTACAGTCGCCAACATGGCCGGCCTGTTTCCGCCCAACAGTGCATCCAGGTGCCACAGCCTCCGTTGGTAATCGGCGTATCCGCTGCTCGGCCGTCTACGTGAGGCACGAGGAATCTTGATTTGTCAAACCGGGCCACTATCTTCCAATCATCCACGGTCAAATCTCGATTATCTTGGGCCCATTTCATTTGTTGGCGATGACGTGCAGTGAGCATGGGGACCCAGCCGGTTCTTCGGCTAAGCAGGCCCATGCGCAGAAGGCTGCGATGAACTGTGTACTGTGACACATTGCCCTGATTACCACTGTTGTAGATGCGGGTGTTTTGTCGCACTGTGGCCCTATGGTCGCTGTGAACAATGTGCGACATTTGAGTATAGGTAAGAACTCTTTGAACAGACTCAGGATTGAATGTTTCTGTAGACCTACTGTTGACCCTACGTCTTGCGTCATTTGAGTATAGGCTAGAACTCTTTGAACACACTCATGATTGAATATTTCTTTAAACCTCCTGTTGACCCTACGTCTTGCGTCATTTGAGTAGAGACTAGAATTCTTTGAACACACTCATGATTGAATATTTCTTTAAACCTCCTGTTGACCCTACGTCTTGCGTCATTTGAGTAGAGACTAGAACTCTTTGAACACACTCATAATTGAACATTTCATTAGTCCTCCTGTTGACCATACTGCTTGCATCATTTGAGTATAGGCAGGAACTCTTTGAGCACACTCATGATTGAATGTTTCTTTATTTTTTTGTTATTTATTATTTATTTCAATATTTATGCTGTTACATTATGACATCAAATCAGAGATATATATGTGCAATTGAAAAGTTATAGCAGCAAAGGGAAACAGGGAAAAGACCTCACAGAGACCTGACGTGCCCTGAATCCCAAAAACAGAACAAATGAGTCAAACACCGGCCATAACAACACAGTAAGGGAAAGATGTCTATGTTCGTCCCATATTTTTTAGTTATTAAATAAGTGTATTTTTATTTTGTTTAAATATTGTTAGATTATTAATATCAATTAACTCCACAGGCAAACTATTCCAGTCCTCAGGACCAATGTAGTTAATACCTTGCCTTGACATTTGTGACTTTGGTAAAATAGGCCGCAATAATGCCTTATTCCTTGTTTTATAATTATGAGTAATGAAATTTAAATCTATTACACCGGAAAATAAATTATTTTTTTTTACATAATTATTTGGGTCAACACGAGTATGATGGTAATGAAATAACTGTAAGATGTTAAGAGTATAGTGGGAGATTTTTAAATCCAATAATCTGATAAATTTATTCTGTAAAATTTACAACCTATTTATGTTAGTTTGGGTAGTTTGTCCCCAAGGGGCAATGCCATAATTAATATGTGAATGAATCAATGAATAGTACAACATTTTAAGAGTGTTAACTGTCAAACATGATATAACTCTAGAGACAATACCAATATGTTTTGCAATTTTACTTTGAATATACATTATATGATTATTCCACTTTATAGTAGAGTTTCGAAAAATTCCCAAAATCTTAAATGCTTGCACATATTCAATAGTTTGATTATTCAAAGTTAAATGATGATGGTGCATCAAATATGTTATTTGTCTAGTGAAGATTAAATATTTAGTCTTATATTGAATTTAACTGTTAAATCATTATATGTCAGCCATACGGAATAATTTTTAAATTGTTTATTAGCTTGCATAAAGAGATCATTAATATTTGTTCCTCGGAAAAGTATTGTTATGTCATCTGCATACAGCATTAGCTCATTACAAGACTGAACATGGAAAATATCATTTATGTATAAATAGTAGGGGACCAAGAATAGAACCCTGTGGAACACCACAGGTCACTCTCAACAAAGGTGAAGTAAATTGATCAATAGAATTGAATACAAATCTATCAACCAGATAAATATTAAGAAGAGTGTGGGAAACACCCCTGATCCCCAAATTACAAAACTTAGTTAATAGGAAATCATGATTCATAGTATCAAAGGCCTTAGATAAGTCCAAAAAATAGCAAAAGTTATTTCTCCAAGTTCTACATTTTTTTGAATAAGTGTTTGCAAATATAAGAGCACAAATTCAGTAGATTTATCAGGTTAGAATCCAAACTGATTTCTATTTATAATATTATATTTTAGGAAGCATGTGATCAATCTCCAGTATGACAAACCCCCAAGACCTTTGCAAATCGCTAATTATTAGGATCACTTTGGGAGCCAGATTTAAAAGTAGGAGTTAATTTTGTGATGTTTAAAGAACTTTAGACATCCTGTTACTCTCCGCCTTGCGTAACTTGAGTATAGACAAGAACTCTTTGAACACACTCAGGATTGAATGTTTCTTTAGAGCTCCTGTTGATCCTACGCCTTGCGCCATTTGAGTACACGCTAGAACTCTTTGAACACACTCAGGATTGAATATTTCTTTACACCTCCTGTTGACCCTACGCCTTGCATCATTTGAGTATAGGCAAGAACTCTTTCAACACACTCAGGATTGAATGTTTCTTTAAACCACCTGTTGATCCTACGCCTTGCGCCATTTGAGTATAGGTAAGAACTCTTTGAACACACTCAGGATTGAATGTTTCTTTAGACCTCCTCTTGATCCTACGCCTTGTGTCATTTGAGCACACTCAGGATTGAATGTTTCTTTAGACCTCCTGTTGGTCCTACGCCTTGCGTCATTTGAGTATAGGCAAGAACTCTTTGAACGCACTCAGGATTGAATGTCTCTTTAGACCTCCTGTTGATCCTACGCCTTGCGTCATTTGAGTATAGGCAAGAACTATTTGAACGCACTCAGGATTGAATGGTTCTTTAGACCTCCTGTTGATCCTACGCCTTGCGTCATTTGAGTATAGGCAACAACTCTTTGAACACACTCAGGATTGAATGTTTCTTTAAACTTCCTGTTGATCTTACGCCTATCTCTATTTGAGTATAGGCAAGAACTCTTTGAACACACTCAGGATTGAATGTTTCTTTGGACCTCCTGTTGATCCTACGCCTTGCGTCATTTGAGTGTAGGCAAGAACTCTTTGAACGCACTCAGGATTGAATGTTTCTTTACACCTCCTGTTGATCCTACGTCTTGCGTCAGTTGAGTATAGGCAAGAACTCTTTGAACGCACTCAGGATTGAATGTTTCTTTAGACCTCCTTTTGATCCTACGCCTAGCGTCATTTGAGTATAGGCAAGAATTCTTTGAGCACATTCGGGATTGAATGTTTCTTTAGACCTCCTGTTGACCCTACGCCTTTCGTCATTTGAGTACAGGCAAAATTTATGGATTCACCAGACCATATCTTCCATTGATCAATCATTGCCTTCCACTAATCAACAGTTCATGTCTTTTTAGCTTTGCCCTATTTGAACTTTTTTGTAAGCTGAAGTTAACATTGTTTTCAGTCTTGTAACTCTACTCCAGATATCAGTTCCACGAAGTGTGAAAACAAAAGTTCGTCCGCAAAGGGCATCGAAACCGTGTCCCCTCACTCCACAGTAAGTCGCTCTCCCAAGTGAGCTGCGTTGATAGAATGTCTCGCTGCAGATTTGTCGTCTTGACACATGTTTTTACCTCTGTAGTACGTCACATCATCTCCCTCTTAGTTTTTTTTTCTTTGAAGCGAAGTAAGAATTTTTCATTAATTCCAAACAATGTGTGGAACAAACATCACACATTTTTCGAAGAACCCAACGGCCAGTGGATCCATTTTCCACGATCGGGCACCAATGGGAAACACAAATTTGTCCGTGACGAAAATCGAATTCCCGCCTCCTTACTCCGGAGTAAGTTGCTCTCCCAACTAAGCTACACGGACCGAATGTCTCGCTGCAGATCTGTCATATTGGCACACGTTGTCACCTCTGTTGACGTGTGAGATCCATTATTAGCAGACTGGAGGAGTTCTTGTAAAAAAATTAGTCACTTCAGAAATTTGTTTTCGTTGACCAGGTGAGAAATTCTGCGCCGATCACGGCTTGTCAAAATGGTGTTTCATCTACAGTTTTTCCTTTTATTTTCAGTTGACTTTGACTTACGCCAATCTTTATAACCACGTAGAACTCTTCTTTTGCTAACACTTACAAATTCAGCAACTTTCTTGATGCTGTGTCCTTTTTATCGGCAAAAAGCTATGACACCTTTTCGCCAACCTTTTGACCCCCAACCTCTTGCCAACCCTTTGACCCCCAACCTCTTGCCAACCTTTTGACCCCCAGATTTTAATTTTTCAAACATTTCAGCCTAAAATTCTGCCTGTAGAAAGGACATCTTGCACTGCAACGTTCCATGAGATGAAAGAAATGACATCACGTCTCCATACTCCATGGAAGGAAGTGATGTCATGTGAGTAGACACCACTAGGAGCTGGAACAAAGTGAAGCAAGCAATCTAAACATTTGAACATTTTTTTTTCATTGTGAGAAAAAGTTCCAGGACCCTTCACAAAAATATGAAAACTGAAAGGCTTTGCCGGCTTGGAAAAAAGTGAAATCCTATTCAAAAACTTTTTCAGGATTCCAAGATCCACGCGAGTCCTGTTATTTGCACAAAACCGCTATTGGCTGGGGTAGGAACTCACATGTTAAGTAAACCGTACGAAGGTCCAGCCCATATCTGTTTTAAATTTAACCTCTTGTGTGTGAACATAGTGTTCTACACTACCAACCTGATGTATTACCTTATTGCACTGTGGGCTTTGATAGCTTTTTATAAACATTCGAATACAGTGTACGAATCCGTATACCGGAAATTTGTCTCAACCGGTTGTCCAAGGCACTTTGAGGCCAGTTTACAGTAATGCGACACCTGTTCGCATTGAAGTCTGCAGAGTGAGGCTCACGTTACAATATTTATTCTTTTTTTTTTTTTTTTTTGATTGGAGGTTTAACCACCACCGTGAGCAACTCAATGGGCTATAAGCAGTCGCCCGTCCCTAATTTAGGGTCACTGGTTCCAGGGAAGGGAGAGAGCCAGTGCCGTAAGACAAACACAACATCCATGCCTCACCGGGATTCGAACCCGGACCCCGTTCGGACGAATGATCAGAGGCCATCGCTTAGACCACTGCGCCACCGGGGCGGCTAATATTTATTCTTGGAATCTCCTTATAAACGCATTGAGCGCATAGTTAGGCAATATGTCGCACTTTTTATATTTGTGGAAGATACGCTGTACTGAAATAAGAAAGCCGCCCCGGTGGCGCAGTGGTATAAGGCGCTGACCTATGACCATTCGTCCGTAAGGGGTCCGGGTTCGAATCCCGGTCAGACATGGATGTTGTGTATGTCTTACGGCACTGGCTCTCTCCCTTCCCTGGAACCAGTGACCTTAAATTAGGGACGGGCGACTGCTTATAGCCCATTGAGTTGCTCACGGTGGTCGTTAAACCTCCAATAAAAAAAATAAATTAAGAAATACAATATTTCAGCATTCGTTAAGGACGCTTGTGACTTATATCAGGGTTTTAACTTTCTTGTTTCTGGTTCCTATCTCTTGTGTACATTATGCAATTCCTAAGTCGTAGTTTCATTTGGAATGACATATCAGAACCTTCAAGCTTCTCTGTACGTTCTTGGAACAACTAGCAACTAGTGAGATTGCAAATTAAAATCAAAATTTTGACGTATGTCTTAGCTTCGAATGACCGTATACACGGTTAAGTCACATTATTGTGACCACCAGCTAATATCCAGAGTACCCGCCGTGCGCAGCGCGGACAGCAGGTAGACGGGCTAGCAATGACTGAATAAGATGCTGGAAGGTTTTCACAGTTATTTGGAGTCATGCCGACTGCAGTGTATCTGACAGCTGCTGAAAGGTGCGTGGTGGAGGATCCATAGAGAGAACAACACGATCGAGGTGGCCCCACAGATGCTCAATTGAGTTAAATCGTGGGAACTAGGAGGCCAGGGAAGTACTTTGAAGTCTTCATCATGCTCTTCCAACCACTCTCCGACATTTCTAGCTGCGAGAAATATCGCATTGTTGTGTTCGAAGATCCCATGCACCACAGGGAAGACAATCAGTATGTATGGGTGTAAGTGATCTGCAAGATGGATTCATAACGAATTCGGTCCATAGTGCCTTCCATAGGTATAAGTGGACCCATTGAATGCTACGAAAACATTACCCAGACCGTAACGCTGCCCGCACAAGCTTGTGTTCTTCCAGCAATGGTTGAAGAGTGTTTGTTCTTTGATGTTTCCCGCCTTACACGCCAACGTCCATGTGTTCGACGAAGCAGAAAACGTGACTCATCGGAGGAGGCAATCCTTTGCCAATAAGCGGAGGCCCAATTCCGATACTGCCGTTCAAATGTAAGCTTTTTCTGCTCATGCACCTTTGTTAGCATAGGTGTAGTGACCATCCATCTGCATAGGAGCCCCATACGCAGCCGGGTTCGCTGAACTGTCGTTTTAGACACACTTTCGGTAGCCCACTGGTTCATTCGGCTAGTGAGTTGCTCCACTGTGGCGTGTCGATTGTCCCTCACGCACCTTTGCAGCCGACGTTCACCTCTCACATCACTGGCACGTGGTGCTCCGCAGTTTCCACTTCGCCTATTCGCAATGGTGCCGTTTCTCCAATCACGATACACTTTAACCACAGCAGCACGCGAACAGTTCACAAACTGCGCTGTTGCAGAAGTGCTGCATCCCTTGGCCCGAAAGACGATAATCATCCCTTTTTGCAAATCTGATAAATCGCTCCTTTTATCCATGACAGCAACGAGTGATATGTTTTTAGAATGCCTACAGCACATTTTATATACCCTCTAAGCCAGCTCACGACACGTGCCTTTTTTCATTGGCTACGCGGTGTTGACGTCAAAAGTAGGAGGTTGTCACAATAATGTGACTCGACTGTGTAGTTCAGTGAGTAAATTCAGTTGCTATGCCATCCAAGTGTTTGCTGGGAAATCACCCTGAAAAGTTCACAGCTGGAAATCGTTTTTCATTGCAATTGTTGTTTTATACTTGAACAGCACGCTAAGAAGGCAATTTCACTACGGCACCCAAAGCAGAAACTGAAAAATGTAAACATTCGAGTAAAAGAAAAGGACAGTATAATAACGAAGCGAAAGATACTTACTGATCCGCAAAAGCATTAGCTCTCCTGTCAGAGGGTAATTGAGCCTCTCAGCAAATTCTTTGCAGTACCATACGAGCAGCTCCTCGTTGGGAAGGACCGGTCTGCAAGTGTAAAAGTAAATTTGCTTCTCTATCTGGCAAGCAACAAGGGTTTGAGCAGAGGAGGAATATGCCGGATTTACATAACGCATCCAGTTGGATTTACTTATGTCCAGCGCATCGATGTAGAAAAAGTCGCTTGGTCCATTGTATATCTAATAAACGAGAGAGAAAGAAAACATCATATTGTACTGTTAATTTGTGTAGCTAGTCAAGCTCTATCAGAAAAAGGCATTTAATACCACAAAGTTATTATTATTTTTTTTTTTGCAGTTTAACGAGTATAATGAGTAACCCTTTGGAATATAAACAGTCTCTCTTTCTTAATTTAGGTTCAAGAGTTCCAGGGAAGTGATGGGACCATGGTCATGAGGCTATATCTCATCGATATATCGAATCCAGACCCATCTCAGATGATCAGAAGCCAACGTTTCAAACTACTCGGTATTTTGTCATTTTCTTGTAGGACTTCCGTCCACAGTGAGTAGAGTTTAGGTCCCAGCCACTTACAGCGAGATCGCCTTTTGGGCAGGACACAGAAACGGAAGGAATGAGAGCAAGTCTAGCGACTTTGACAGAACAGTTTGTAGTGAGATTAGAGTACAGTAGATGGCGCCACCGTACAAGTACGATGTTGCACACAGAAGGGTGAGAGAATTTCAGGGGGGGGGGCATAGGAAAGGATACCCATTTAACCAGTGGGTCCAGCCTGGGGGCCGTCACTTAACGTGCTTGTCCGATGCACGGTGGATATTCAGCGATTGTTAGTAAATCACACCATCTCAGCCCAGGTTCGAACCTGAGGACCTTGCATCGATAGTCTCAATCGCTAACCACTAAGCCATCTGCGGCTCAACAAAATACTCAGGAACGTCTGACAGCCTTAAATAGGATCATATAGCAGTTCTAGAGATTTCATACAAGGCAAATATTGTGACTACTTCGCTTCACAGATAAAGAACAGTTCCTTCATGTCGAACCTAAAGATTTCACCAGGCATGTTCACTGTTTGTTTACGGTACCGCGGGACCTTAATTTGAGCACGTGTACAATGAACGACTCCACACTGAATGACCAATGCTTGTTGGGTAGATATAAGCATTACAAGATCAACCACCCAACAATGCACTGAGTCACGCATGGCGTTTACAATAGCTGCAATTCGACTAGTAGATGCCATTAAGTTTCGGTAGTGTTTGGTGAAATGGCATCTTCCAGAGTTCAAGCACATTGGATGGCTGTGAATCCAAACGTCTGTGATCACGTTCGACTACTTTCTACAGACACTCAAAGGGAGTGAGGACTGACGTGGCCGTTGAAGCAGGTAAAAGTCCTAGTCATGTTCCCGAAACCACACCGAGGAAATATGGTCATTGTATCATGGTGAATTACGTGCTGGAAGTATTCATCTCTATGAGGGTAGAGAGTGACAGTGGTTGAATGAACTAGATAAGCAACGATGCTGAAACACGCTTGGGCATTCTGGCGTGGGTACACTGGAATCAAAGGTGTAAAAGCATCCCATTAAAACATGGCTCACACCATTACACTGCCACCCCCATTATGGAGATGTATCCATGCTCTCATATCTCAAAATTCTATGCTCCAGAGCCCAGAGGAAACGTTTTGTTCCGTTTCTTGCAAAAGCAATTGGACAGTTTTCTGCTTTGGTAATGCAGGAAGCATCGTGCTGTGGGATGACATTTTGTATTGTCCCCAGTCCAAGTCTCTGATGTTTGACTCATTGGGTATATCTGTTGTCGTGTTCAAATCTCGATGTCCTTTGCTTTCCTCCGGCGTCTGTTAGCTGTTTTCGGCCACAGATCTTGCCCTTGATATCTGTTTTTCGCTGGGTAATCACTCTCTGTACAGTTATACTGCTGTTGCTTTTTGACATTCCACAGAATCCTCAGCTTCTTAGAGAACACGCGCACCACTTCTTCCATCTTACTCTCAAAATCAGTTGGAAGTTGTTGCTTTCTCACTGGACTTTCAGTAACGTGTTCTCGACTACTATTGAAAGTGATCCTTTCTCACTGGACCTTCGGTACGAGTTGTTGCTTTGTTGTTGCTTTCTCACTGGACATTCGCTACGAGCTGTTGATTTGCTGTTGCTTTCTTACTGGACCTTCAGTAACGTGTTCGCGACTACTATTGGGAGAGTTCCCATTAATGTGACTATGAACTGACGCAAAGATAAAAATAATGACGTATTAACCGGTTTTATTAAAACGGTCTACTAATAGTACGAGCCAACAGAATTGATACTGTGACGCAACCCGCCGGCGATTGAGTGCTGGTGACAAGAGTAATTCTGAAAATGGGGCTGTGCTGCCCCAGGAGGCTGCGAATGCCCATACTAACCTTAGTTCACCGTCTTCAGTGAGCACGCGAGCATCCACACTGGACCCGGAATGCTTGGAAGAAGGTCATCTGGTCCGATGAATCTCGTTTCCTGTTTCACCATGCGGACGGTCGGGTATGTGTGCGGCGTTTACTTGGAGAAGTGATAGCTTCAGAATGCACCGTGGGACGAAAACAAGCCAGTGGAGGAAGTATAATGCTTTGGGCAATGTTCTTCCAGAAAACCTTAGGTGCAGTTATTCATGTGCAGGACACTATGACGTCTGGAACTTTCTTAAACATCATTGCAGACGAGGTACATCCTTTTATGGCAACGGTGTCCGTTGTTATCGTCCAGTCAATCATCACTCCTCCAGTTTTCTTTAAAAAGAAAACTGGACGATTGAAAACAACTCCACTAACCGATAAATATCTAATCAGAAATAGTAAAATGAATCCAAAAAAAAAAAAAAAAAACAAGCACCGACGTTCAAAGAGATTTATTGGCTAGTGGTTGTGATGTTAGTGATTCAACTGTACGCCGTAGGTTTCTGGAAGTTGGGCGGAAGGCAAGAAGACCAACGAAAAAACAATATTTGAATGCGAAAATAAAGATAAAACGTTTAGCGTGGGCCAAAAAATATAAATCATGGGCTGCTGACGACTGGAAAAAGGTAATTTTCAGTGATGAAACTCATTTATTTGTGCAGGGTTACCAAGCAAATGTCGTTAGACGAAGCAACTGTGAACTCTTAAGACCTGAGCATGTCAAACAAACTGTAAAACACCCTCTAAAACAGATGTTTTGGGGTTTTTTCACATCAAATGGCACTGGGAGCTTAGTTCATGTTCAAGGTATGATGAATTCAGCCAAGTACGTAGGAATATTACAACGTAGTATTGTTCCATTCTTGCAAACTTTTGACGGGGCATTTCAACATGACTTGGCCCCATGTCACAATTCGAAATTGGTCAAGAATTTCATGCTAGAAAATCAAATTCATTTGCTTGATTGGCCTGGAAATTCACCAGGCTTAAATCCGATAGAAAACTTGTGGAATATTTTGAAGAGACGTTTAGGTAAAGTGGACTGTACTACCAAAGAACGCATAATAACGAATGCTATAAAAGTGTGGTTCCACGATTATGAAGTCAAAAATATGTGCACTCATTTAGTGGAGTCAATGCCAAAACGAATTCAAGAGGTCATTTCTGCTAAAGGAGAACATACTTCATACTAATACAGGTGTTTATCATTGTATATCAAGTCATAGAATGATATAAAGACATAGTTTTGGAAAAAAGAGTAATTTTTTACTTTGTCCCAATTAATTTGCACAGTATAGTACCAGGATTAGAGAAAAATGTATTCCATACGCATCAAGTTACGGCCATCCCCTCCCCAAACAACTTCAGAACTCAACTGAAGAATTAGTGGTTAATGTCGCAATTTAGAAAGACCTGATATCTAAATCTACTAGGACAACAGACATCAAACAAGGGTGACATCAAAGAAGAAATTATCAGGAATAAAAGACTTCGCTGGAGTGCATTTGAAAAAAAAAATAGTACAGTGTTCAAGAGCAATTTGACATTATGCCTTAAAAGTGTTTCAAGCAATGTTCATTCCTGTTCTTACTTACGGATCAAAGACATGGACTTCTTAACAAAAAAAAAAAAAAAAAATCAGAAAGACACACAGGAAAGATGTCTGATAAATGGCGCACATAAGAGACAACATCAATAGCGCACAGGAATTAAACAATACATAGAGAAAACTCGTGGAAAATATCAGGAAAGTAGCAACATGAATAGCAACTCGATAGAAATGAAGGACATGTATAAAGAATCATATTGATGGCAACGGAAAATGAGGGAAAGACACACACAGAAGAGAATAATAAAGACAAATAATACATAGGTCATAAATAGAGTTAAAATAAAGAATAATCTTGTGGATAGCACGGAATATTGCTAAAAAACAGCAGACAGAGAAATGACAATATACGAAACCATTAAACTCTTCCTTTTTCTCTAAAACTTCTAGTAAATAGTTGGCCAAGAAGTGAGAGAGAGAGAGAGAGATATGGAAATAACTTACCCTCCAGAAAAACTTTCTATTGGCTCCAGCCGGCACGTCTTCTCTTTTACACACCTCCCCCACCAACGGACCGAACCTCGTCCCACGAGGGATATAGTCGCTGCTCCACACACCAACCACCTGAAAAAGCCAGAAAACATAGTACATATAAAATTTTCTTATGCTAAGTACTAAGCGTTGACAAAAATGAATTCACTCGTGATGAAGTGTTTAGGACTGCTCGTAATCACTGGGTTCATGCTAAGAACATGTATTGTGTGAAACAAACAAGCAGAAGATAATTGGAGTTCATATTTTAAATCAGTTTCAACCGTTATTCTCAACCGTCAACATATCAGTGTAATAGAATACAAGGAAGTGGGAAAACACTTTTTTGCCGGTGACGAAATAGAATCCGTCTTGACATGTGTGTCACCTCTGTAGGACGTCACATCATCCTTCTGCTCCGGAGCCAAATGCTTTCCCAATTAACCTACATCGGCAAGGGCTTATCACTGCTACTTGCCGTCTTGATATGTGCGTCACCTCTGTTGTACATGACACCACACCTTTAATTTTCCTGTAATTTTTATTATTATCGCTCACTTACATGAGGGGGAGACGGCGGCCCCCCATGTTGGCGAGCCACTGAGGAAGTGAATGCCCTTAAAGTAGAGAGAGAGAGCAAGGGAAGCTGTAAATAGTGAAAGAGATGGGAAGAGACGAGAGGCAAAGATTTAGAAATAATAAGGAAGACAGAGAGAGAGATAGTGAGTGAGGTAGAGCTTGCGAAACAAAGGGGGAAAGTGTGAAAGGGGAAGAGAAAAAAGAAGTGCTAGATGTGATTTTCAGAAACAAAGGAAAATAGACTTAAAGTATAAAGACAGGGAAGCACATTCGTAGGAAAAAAACTCGGAAAGTAGAGACCTAAATAATCAGAAATGTTGAATCGAGGAGATAGTGATGGCGAGAGAGAGAGAGAGAGAGAGAGAGAGAGAGAGAGACGGAAATAAGTAGAACAAAAACAGGGAAACAATTTAAGAAAGATTTAATTACATATTGTGATCCTGAATGCGAGAAATCATACATAAAAATATAAAGATAATGAAAGAGAGAGAGAAATAAAGGCGTGAACAAACAAGAGAAAGATAGAGACGTAGCTGATAAATGCGATCTAAAGGTTTCGGGACTGCCCTTGAAATAACACTGTTGATAGAGGCACCCCTTTATGATATTTTACTGACCGATGTTTTATGCTGCGTCAGTTACTCTAAAGACATATAGAGATGACGACAGCCGAGTTTTTGAACTAAAGATTTAAAACAGCAAAGAATCTGCATCACTTGTTCCTTCTCAGTCGTTAAACTGCAGCTAACAGACAAACACACGGTATGTTTTCATATTTAGTGGTATCTCACCGAAAAAACATTTTTTTTAATTGGGTTTTTAGTCTCTTATATATTCCTGCAAATTCATTTTAAACAAAAAAAAAATTAAATCACACCATCCAGTGAGAAAATTTTGAATTTCACCTTATCAGAAATTGTCCGACAAGAAAAATGTTTTCAAGTCGGAGATATCGAAACAAGAGAGAGGGACGCTTACGCTCCTTGGCGGAAAAAATTGCATTATTATGAGCAAAAATATATGCGCAAAAACTTTCTAGTGATGATTAGTATCTGACTGAAGAATGTTTTGAATTGGGTTGTCAAGAGCGTGGATATGGCTGCAAATACCATTCGTTAGGAAAAATCAACAACATAGATATTGCTCTAAATACTATTCGTTAGAGAAAGTTAGAAATTATATGCAATGAATTGTATCTGATGCGAAAAGAACTTTTCAAATCAAAATTCTAAACTGAGACATACTGGGAGAAAACAAAATGTACATTTACGCCCCCTAGCGGGAAAACGTACATTATTTGAAAAAGAAACTGTATCCAAAATATTTTCAATTATAAATGGTATGGAACGTAGGAAAGAAGTGTTTCAATAGGCTGTTTAGAAGAAATGATATGGAATAAAATGTATTTTGAATCTGATAGCATCTGCGTTTATGCCCACTAAGTGCGAACTTTCGCATGGGAAAAATACCAAATATTAAGAATTATCGTACTCACATTTCATTCTTCTCAGTGCAAGAAGACATTTTCAAATCGGACTAATTAGTGCGGAGATATGATGCTCAAAGACGAAAGGACATGGCGTTTTTAAAATAAACTACACTTTTACGCATACCAGAAGGGAAAACTGAGAAGGTATTTGCAGCAAATACTGTACGCGAAATGGTCTCCATGGTAAAAAGTAAAAACAGGTATAAAGAAATTTGCGAATTGGAATTTCAGAAGGAGTGATATGAAATAAAATGCATTTGGTGTTCAACGACTTTTGCGTTTAGGCCCCATAGTGTCAAAGGCGTGAAGAAAATCAAGTGGTAAAGGTCTCCGTATTTTCGTTTTCATAGTTCGAACTTCCAAATGCAAAAAGAATTTTCTAAATCGGACTAAATAGGTACAGAGAAATGCTTTCAACTGGCCGACTAGAAGACATATAGCTACTATAAGCACGCACTGTTTTTTTTTTTTTTTTTGTTTCGTGTTAAATGCTAAAGAAACAGGAAGGAAAGTGAGAGGATGATAGCTAAACATTATAAAAGAAGAATAAATGACTTTAAAACAAAGAATGAAGTGTAAACATCCAGAGAGCTAATAGGAGACGACGACATATTTGTGAAAAACTAACCAAATACGCAAGACTTTCTGCAGAGTAGAGGATATTACGGAAATATTTCTAATGACATCCTTCAGCAAGAATTAAAAATATAAAAATTAAAATATATCTCGGCTTAATAATCTAGATCTGAATTTCGTAGTTCAAATAAAAGCAAACACTCTCCTTGAAAGGTAAGGTATAAAAGCGCTGTACATATTCTGAAAAGTTTTTGCTGCTGATGCTCTATCGCAAGCGATATATATTGAGTTTTGCGACTGCAAAGCGTTCGTCAGTAAGAGAAACGAAGTTTTTGAGAAGGCATTTTCGAATTTATGATCGGCACATTTCCAGACTTGCGAATTGCATTTTAAATTCTCACAGTATCATTCTCACGTTCGGTCTTCCAATAAGGTGAAGCTTGTCATGATAGACCACCGAGCAGTGATAGGAAATGATCATCTATGTGGTCATGCTCTTCTCAGGAATCGCTATATGAGGCTGAGTTTAATAATGCGAATAATCAAGCTCATTAATAGGACCAGATCATCCATATTGTCACACTCTTCTCAAGAGTCGCTAGATGAAGCTGAGTTTAACAATGCGAATAATCAAAGTTACTCATAGGACCAGATCATCCATGTTGTCATGCTCTTCTCAAGAGTCGCTAGATGAAGCTGACTTTAATAATGCGAATAATCAAGCTCATTAATAGGATCAGATCATCCATATTGTCACACTATTCTCAAGAGTCGCTAGATGAAGCTGAGTTTAATAATGCGAATAATCAAAGTTACTCATAGGACCAGATCATCCATGTTGTCATGCTCTTCTCAAGAGTCGCTAGATGAAGCTGACTTTAATAATGCGAATAATCAAGCTCATTGATAGGACCAGATCATCTCTGTGGTCATGCTGTTCTTAGAAGTCGCTAGATGAAGCTCACAAATGTGAGTTTAATAATACGAATAATCAAACTCATTAATAGGACCAGATCATCCATGTTGTCATGCTCTTCTCAGGAGTCGCTAGATACAGCTGAGTTTAATAATGCGAATAATCAAGCTCATTGATAGGACCAGATCATCTCTGTTGTCATGCTCTTCTCATAAATCGCTAGATGAAGGTGAGTTTCATAATGCGAATAATCAAGATAATTGATAGGGCCAGATCATCTCTGTGGTCTCTGCAGACAAGGGTGGCAATATTTCTGAAACAGCGTAGTTTGTGAGCTATTTGCGTGCTGCTGTGGTTAAAAATGTATCGTGATTGGAGAAATAGCACCATTGCGAATAAGCAACGTGGAAACTGCGGAGCACCACGTGCCATTGATGTGAGAAGTGAACGTTGGCTGTGAAGGTGCGTGAGGGCCGATCGACACGCTACAGTGGGGCAACTCACTGGCCGAATGAACCAGAGGGCTACCGAAAGTTTGTCTAAAACGGGAATTCAGCGAACCCTGCTGCGTATGGGGTTCCGATGCAGACACATGGTCACTGTACCTATGCTAACGAAGGTGCAACGACAGAAAAGGCTTGCGTTTGTACGCCAGTATCGGGATTGACCTCCGCTGATTGGCAAAGGATTACCTCCACCGATGAGTCACGTTTTCTGCTTCGTCGAACAGATGGACGTTGGCGTATAAGGCGAGAAACATCGGAGAACAACACTCTTCAACCATTGCTGGAAGAACACAAGCTAGGGAGGGCAGTGTTATGATCTGGAGAATGTTTTGGGGGATTCTCTGGGTCCACTTATACCTGTGGAAGGCATTATGGACCGAATTCGTTTTGAATCCATACTTTTAGACCACGTACACCCATACATGTGGATTGTCTTCCCTGGGGTGAATCGGATCTTCCAGAACGACAATGCGACGTATCACGCAGCTAGAAATGTCCGAGAGTGGTTGGAAGAGCACGATGAAGACTTCAAAGTACTTCCCTGGCACCCTAATTCTCCAGACTTAAATACAATTGAGCATCTGTGGAACCACCTTGATCGTGTTGTTCGCTCTATGGATCCTGCACCACGCACCCTCCAGCAGCTCTCAGATGCACTGCAGTCATCATGGCTCCACATATCTGTGAACACCTTCCAGCACCTTATTGAGTCACTCCCAGCCCGTCTAGCTGCTGTCCGCGCTGCACACGGCGGTTACTCTGGATATTAGCTGGTGGTGGTCACAATAATGTGACTCGACCGTGTATAATCCATCTATTCACAAAAATATAAGAATTTCTGTTAATGAAATAAATGTTTTTTTTCAGGTAAAATATATGTATTCTGATTTTCTTTATTAGTTTGGCAAATAGAGCAGAAGCTGGAGGAGGAGAGGAAGGGGAGGTTATAATTTTGCGTAAGAGCTGAAAATTTGCTGTTACACCTCTTCTGGGGACAGCATTATCTGTTTTGTTCAAGAACAGTTATTAACAAAACTTTAGAGATGTGTCTACCTGATAGAAGGACGGACAGCACAAGAAATGAGCACGGACCTTGGCTATGACGAGAAACCCGGAAGCGGATCCGGGGTCAGGGATCAAGTTAATTTTCCCTTTCCATATTTTAATTAATTTTAATGAACACTGCTAAGCGAATTAACTAACGCACTGGGAAACGCACAACTGAATGTTTAGGCTACAGAAGTCTCTCATTTGTTCTGTGCCTAAATGCTGATTGTTTATTGATTTCGCCTGCATTTCGTAGATCAAAAAGTCTATGAGTGTTTTAAGTTACAACTATGCGATGGAAAACTGGTAGCATAAAGTTTTCTAGTGACTAAAGTTTAACGTTCTGCTGGCTACAATATATAAAAAATGAGAATTTTTGGTCATTCGGAGAAAATATGAAGGTGAGCCGAGGTAAACGAATTAACTTGATACATTTGGGAAACAAAATGAAGGACATTTTGTTACCAGACTATGATACACATAATCATTTGCAAAAGTTTAAGACCACCTGTTGGTATTAGGAGATTTCTGCCGTTCTGTCAGCTACTGTCCGCATTACTCAACGTCCTCTTGGTGTTGCATCATCCTACAGCGACAGGTGTTGCTAGAGTTGGGGGAAGCGTGCGAGCGTCATTTTGCTTCTGGTCTTCATGATGAGAGGTTTTGTATTTATTTTCTATCGATGGGCAAAAAAGCGTCATTAAGTGTTACTCAGAGGGCACAAATAGTGACTTTATATCATGGAGAATACTCCTAACGTGACTAAGCAGAAAGGTGAATGTGAGCAAAACTGCTATTTATAACACGATCATGAAATATCGGGATACAGGTGAACTTAGTGTCCGAAAGAGAAGTGGACGTCACGGGATGACAATACCATAAGACGAATAGTTCTGCGTTCTGCGAGGAATTCGTGCAAGAAAATCAAGGCCTTTCTACATTCAAAAGGATCTGATATTAGTATCAGCACTGTTTCGCGACGTCTTATAGCTAAAATTTCGGATTAAAGTCTTATAAACCTGCACATAAACTTAGACTACTAACCTCTGTCATGAAAAAAGAGACACTCCAGTTTGCGAAGCGTCATCTATTGTGGACTGCTGAAAATTGGAGCCAAGTTCTTTTTTCCGATGAATCAACTGTGCGTCAATTTGAGTCACGTGAAGCACATGTTCGATGACCAAAAGGCAAAAGGTTTGATGAAAAATACACCGCCTAGTCAGATGATATGGGGTGCTTTGTCAGCATCCGGTATTGCTTCATTGTCCTTTTTGCCGACAGGGACTAACCATGACTGGTTCTTTTTATGTGGAAATGTTACGTGAGAAGCTGTTAACTCATATGCAAGTGCACAGATGCACAATCTTTATGCATGATGTTGCTCCATGCCACAGATCAAAGACAGTAAAGGACTACCTGCAGAGGAAAAACATGACTGTGCTTGACTGGCCCGGTTATAGTCCCGACCTTAACCACAACGATTATTTGTGGACCATTTTAAAAACAAGGTAGCAGAAAAACAGCCATCAAATTCCCAAGCTTTGATTGATGCGATAAAGTACGTGTGGTGCAAAGACATTTCAAGTGACTACCGCAAATCCCTCATTGAGAGTATGCCACATCGTATTCTGTCCGTTATAAAAAAACAAAGGTGACCATACAAAGTACTAGTTTCGGTCTTTTTGTGCTCTAAAGAATGTAAGCATTCATCTGTGGTGTCATTTTTTCAAATATGTCTGACTAGTAATTAGTTGTTAAAATCTTAATTTTCATTAAATTCACAGGTGGCCATAAACTTTTACAAAAGACTGTACAAAAGACTGTAATATTTCCTGTGGGGTTATGTGAAGGATATTGTATACCACACAAAGGTTCCAACTTCCAGATGTGAATGAGCACAGGATTACAGCTGCCATCACAATAATTCCTGAGGACATGCTAGAGAGAACATGGCAGGAGGTCCAATACCGTTTCGACGTTATTCGTGTAACCAACACTGCGCATGTGCAGCCGTTTTAGCATCCCAACAAGCTTTGGAACGTGCAGTTCAGTATGCAATAAACCGAATTTTGTTCTCTTATTCCGTTTTTGTTTTATTGATGGTCAAAGTTGTAAAGATAATTTGGAACGCCCTGTACATAGTACAAATAACTGTAAATTGCGTTGTGAATCATTCAGTACTGTACTTGTATTTTTATCTAATTTATTTAAACCCAAATCACTGTGGATCACTAAGTTCCCTGCTGTATTACATGCAATTTTACAACTTCTGACCAGCCGAAAACAATCAAATTTAATAGTCCGCTAATAAAGGTACTTATATTAATAATATAAACACCCAGATCCATGTGTCTCTCTGAACGCTTGGTGTCACACCAACGTCTGCATTGTTGCGCCATTACTTATTGATAAATTAGTGTGTGCTCTCGCGATGTCAAAATGATTGCCTGCTATATAATAACACGCGATCACTTTTAGATGTCAAAGTGATCGCGTGCTAATTTAAAAACATTGGATTAGTAATGACTCGAGTTCTCTTTTTCCGATCTACAAAATTCGAATAAAAATCTTAATATCACGGCAAGTTACGTTTGTATATTAATTTAATTTAGCACAATTCGAATATTAATTTGTACGCTTTAATTATTTTTTACTTTTTTTAATTTTACTAACTTTCCGAGTTTAGTGCTGATAATACTAAACATTTTGCAAAATATCGGTCTATCTAAACGCTCTAACCTACAATAGAAACTGAAATCTTGAGATGTCAAAGTGAGCAATATTGCATCTAAAAGCAGATGTAGCCCCAATATCACATTGTTGAGAATTTACATAGTTCGGATTTGTAATACCAGATGTCACATTATTTTGTAGAAAAAGTTTCGATATGAAGTTTCAAACTAACCGTCGAATAGGACACTCTAAAACAAGCCGTGAAGGGAATAACAAGTGTGCCGGAGAAAAAGTAATTCAAAGCGAAAAATCAAAGTAAAAGTAATTAAGGTAAGTTTACACGAAAATAACTTTCCGAGTTTAGTGCTGATTATATTACACATTTCTCAAAATATCGATCTATCTAAACGTTCTAATCTGTAATTCTTAAACAACAAAAAATGTTCACACAGATATATATCTTATTTATCTCGAGGTCTTTTGAAAAACGGAAATAAATAGCATATAATTTTTAGTTCTAACACGAATGAGTTCTTACTAAATCAGGTTTTACTATATTTCCTTACAGAAATCCGGCGTCTATTTGACTTGTTTTCAATCTGCTTCAATTAAAAATTCAGTCCGTCTTAGGACCGGCAACGTCCCCTATATATTAACCTTTATTTAAAGCTTAAAAACAACCGTTCCATATGCTAGTTTATAAATAAGAGTACATGTGACAGTTTCACCTAATAATGAATAAAGTAAATCCCAAAAGCAGCCCTGTCTCAGTAGAGCTAGTAATATAAATTTCCATGTTTTAAAAGCACTACTGTAAGACCTATATATGCACATTTACGAAATACTTAATCAGACCTAATATGTCAGCAAAACAGAAATACGAAATTCTCATGTCATGCAGTAGTAACATACGTTTTATAATTTTATAATGAAATTTAAGGGTTTAAAATCCTTATTTAAATTTGGAGGAAAAAAATTAAATATAGTTAATTATGTAAACGAATGAACTTGATACGTTTGGGAAACAAAAAGAAGTATGTTTTGTTGCCTGAATACGATACACATATTAATAATTCTCTCTCGCGCTTTGGGGGTGGGGGGCAACATTAACTGGAAGCCCTAACATTATCTGATGAGAAAAATATGAATAGGGCAAATATTTTTTTATTGGAGGTTTAACGACCACTGTGAGTAACTCAGTGGGCTATAAGCAGTTGCCCGTCCCTAATTTAGGGCCACTGATTCCAGGAAAGCGAGAGAGCCAGGGCCGTAAGACAAACATAACGTCCATGCCTCACGGGATTCGAACCCGGACCCATCTCGGCAAATGACCAGAAGCTATCGCTTGGACCACTACGCCACCGGGGCTGCATAGGACTAAAACAAAATGCTTCATTGTTTTCTCATTCACAAAGGAAAAATTTGCACAAATGTTGAGATCTAGGCCAATCACAAATAATGAAATAACGGGCCCGGTTCTGATCCGGGCCTTCAAAAAGGAGCTCGAGCTCATCTCTAGACAGCATATCATTTATTTACCTTTTAAAAAGACGAGCTAAAAATCTCTAATAGAGCGTTTAAAAATGTAGTTACAAACTAAACAACAATATAAACGCACCTTTTCGCAGGAAGAATTTCGCGGCGTGTGTCTATCAAACGAAACTGAAGTGTCCTCTGAGTGTTAATGAAGCTTCGTTGAGATCTGTATAATAGTGATGCATTCTGAAATCGTTAAAGGTAGTCCGTCATTTAAATCTAAGTGGCTTCCCTTTGTGCTTACGATGCACTCGTAACAGCAAACGTTAGGTCTAAAGGGTTGTCAGCAACGACTGAGTGAAGGTCGCACGTGGAAGGACCGACCTATGGCCTACAAACAAGCTATCACGCTACGAAAAGAATGAAGTCATCATTCCTATATCTGTTTCGCCAATTTGCACCCAGAGCGGCCGCGCTCAATGGCGATAACAAAAATGAAGGAAGAAGTTGCGCTGGCGGAGAAAGTGGAATATGTGAAGCTATCTATACTTTCGATACCAGTAGTCTGAATGGTTTTTTTTTTCTATTACTTTCTCTACTTTCTGATTCCGGCTTAGCCTTAACGTCAATAAGAAATGGGGGGGGGGGGGGGTTACCGACAAATCTTAGCTATGATTCTCCTAAGAAGATTTTTATATGATTGGATGAACCGCAAACTCCAAATATTGTTACTTTGGGGCAATCCGGAGTTGTTGTTTTTTTTTGATTGGAGGTTTAACGACCACCGTGAGCAACTCAATGGGCTATAAGCAGCCGCCCGTCCCTAATTTAGGGTCACTGGTTCCAGGGAAGGGAGAGAGCCAGTGTCGTGAGACAAACACAATATCCATGCCTCACCGGGATTCGAACCCGGACCCCTTACGGACGAATGATCATAGGCGAGCGCCTTAGACCACTGCGCCACCGGGGCGGCACAATCCGGTGTATTGCCCATATAATCTCCTACGAGGAGAAAGACAGGAACGTATTTCGCCCCGGTGGCTCAGTGGTCTAAGCGCATGCTTATGACATTCGTCAGAGAAGGGTCCGGGTTTGAATCCCGGTGAGGCATGCATGTTGTGTTTGTCTCACGACACTGGCTCTCTCCCTTCCCTGAAACCAGTGACCCTAAATTAGGGACGGGCGACTACTCGTGGGCTGAGTTTTTTTTTTTTTTTTTTTGATTGGAGGTTTAACGACCACCACAAGCAACTCAATGGGCTATAAGCAGGCGCCCGTCCCTAATTTAGGGTCACTGGTTCCAGGGAAGGGAGAGAGCCAGTGCCGTAAGACAAACACAATATCCATGCCTCACCGGGATTCGAACCCGGACCCCTTACGGACGAATGATCATAGGCGAGCGCCTTAGACCACTGCGCCACCGGGGCGGCACAATCCGGAGTATTGCCCATATAATCTCCTACGAGGAGAAAGACAGGAACGTATTTCGCCCCGGTGGCTCAGTGGTCTAAGCGCATGCTTATGACATTCGTCAGAGAAGGGTCCGGGTTTGAATCCCGGTGAGGCATGGATATTGTGTTTGTCTCACGACACTGGCTCTCTCCCTTCCCTGAAACCAGTGACCCTAAATTAGGGACGGGCGACTACTCGTGGGCTGAGTTTTTTTTTTTTTTTTGATTAGAGGTTTAACGACCACTACAAGCAACTCAATGGGCTATAAGCAGGCGCCCGTCCCTACTTTAGGGTCACTGGTTCCAGGGAAGGGAGAGAGCCAGTGTCGTAAGACAAACACAACATTCATGCCTCACAAGGATTAGAACCTCGACTCCTTTCGAACGAATGATCAGAGGCCATCGCTTAGACCACTGTGCCACCTGTGCAACTGAGTTTTCTTCGGTGGTTGACCTTCAATTAAAAAAAGAAAAAACATATTTCGGGGAATAGTTGAAAGCAGTTGTTCTCGAACAGTGGGTCATGGGATGACTTGAAACTAGTCGCCATTCTGTCTCCGCAAATATTTAGCCACACTTTATTAACTGTGAGTAAATAATGTTGAGTAACCGAAACATAAAAAATATTGAAAAAAAAAACCCTTCTATTTATAACTACACTCAGTAGACAAAATATAACAGGTAGGGGTCATGGGTAGTTGACATGGCATCCCCCGCGCAGAGTGGAACAGATCGAAACCGAAAACACGCAATAAATAAGCGGACAGCAGGGCTTCCCAAAAGTGTATCGCAGTCGACGAACATGGATAAACGTGGTGATCTGAGCTACCTTGATACTGTCCGCATTGTGGGCCAAGGTAGCTGGGTCATTCTATCGCCCAAGTGGTAAGAAACTTCTCGAGAGCAACTGTATCTGGTGTGTACCGCGAGTACACCATCGACAGACGTATCAGCCCCCAGAGAGAAAGCACTGGCCGACCCTTGACGACTGGTGTCGACGTAGACTCTCCAGGCTCATACAGACCGACCGACCGCTTGGCAACGGCGGCGCAAATCACATCCAGGTTAAATGTCGAAGGTCCAATCAGCGTCAGCGAGCAAACGGTATGGCGCTCGCTGCATACTCTGGGCGACGGGAGCCGACGCTCTACTCGTGTGCTT
This sequence comes from Macrothele yani, assembly GCA_039090855.1. Lineage (NCBI taxonomy): Eukaryota > Metazoa > Arthropoda > Arachnida > Araneae > Macrothelidae > Macrothele > Macrothele yani. The sequence continues at coordinate 15,092,608 of CM077005.1, read as the reverse complement.
CTGTTGACTGCTCGTCATCGGAAATTACGCCTCGCCTGGTGCCCAAAACTGGACTTCTACAGAGTGGCGCCGCGTCGTGGGGTCAGATTAGTCCCGTTTCCAGCTGTACCGAGCTGACTGGTGGGTGCGGGTGTGACGTCGACAGCACAAGGCCATCGCCCTCTCGTGCTAGGTCGGCTCTGAAGGCGGTGGTTGTTGTGTGATGGTCTGAGGAGCCTTCTCGTGGGACACATTAGGCCCCTTAGGGTTTCTAGAGAGATTCAAAACTGCTGCGCGCTCTCAGTATGTGCTGCTACGCTTTCATGACCTTCACGCATCTTGCGGCCGATAATTTGCTTAACAGCACAATGCGCCACCACGCCGGACCGCAACCAACCAGGATACACTCATCTGAGTTTGGAGCCATCCAGTGGCCCCCCAAGATCCCCGGATTTAAACCTTTTGGAAGCTCGCTGGGATGCCATGGAGCAGATTATCAGATCCATGAATCCTGGACTAAAGTCTCGAGCGGAGTTGTGGACAATACTGCAACAGGCATGGCTGGTATTACCTCCGGAAACCCTCCGGCATCTGGTGATAGCAGCAGTGGTAATGTAGCTGGGATGCCATGGAGCAGATTATCAGATCCATGAATCCTGGACTAAAGTCTTGAGCGGACATGGACTAAAGTCTCGAGCCGACATGGACTAAAGTCTCGAGCAGGCATGGCTGGTATTACCTCCGGAAACCCTCCGGAATCTGGTAATAGCAGCAGTGGGGAACCTTTAAACCCTCCGGCATCTGGTGATAGCAGCAGTGGTAAGCTCGCTGGGATGCCATGATGGAGCAGATTATCAGATCCATGAATCCTGGACTAAAGTCTCGAGCGGAGCTGTGGACAATGCCGCAACAGGCATGGCTGGTATTACCTCCGGAAACCCTCCGGCATCTGGTGATAGCAGCAGTGGTAATGTAGCTGGGATGCCATGGAGCAGATTATCAGATCCATGAATCCTGGACTAAAGTCTCGAGCGGAGCTGTGGACAATGCTGCAACAGGCATGGCTGGTATTACCTCCGGAAACCCTCCGGCATCTGGTGATAGCAGCAGTGGTAATGTAGCTGTGATGCCATGGAGCAGATTATCAGATCCATGAATCCTGGACTAAAGTCTCGAGCGGACATGGACTAAAGTCTCGAGCAGGCATGGCTGGTATTACCTCCGGAAACCCTCCGGCATCTGGTGATAGCAGCAGTGGTAATGTAGCTGGGATGCCATGGAGCAGATTATCAGATCCATGAATCCTGGACTAAAGTCTCGAGCGGACATGGACTAAAGTCTCGAGCGGACATGGACTAAAGTCTCGAGCAGGCATGGCTGGTATTACCTCCGGAAACCCTCCGGAATCTGGTAATAGCAGCAGTGGTGAACCTTTAAACCCTCCGGCATCTGGTGATAGCAGCAGTGGTAAGCTCGCTGGGATGCCATGATGGAGCAGATTATCAGATCCATGAATCCTGGACTAAAGTCTCGAGCGGACATGGACTAAAGTCTCGAGCGGACATGGACTAAAGTCTCGAGCGGACATGGACTAAAGTCTCGAGCAGGCATGGCTGGTATTACCTCCGGAAACCCTCCGGAATCTGGTAATAGCAGCAGTGGTGAACCTTTAAACCCTCCGGCATCTGGTGATAGCAGCAGTGGTAATGTAGCTGGGATGCCATGGAGCAGATTATCAGATCCATGAATCCTGGACTAAAGTCTCGAGCGGACATGGACTAAAGTCTCGAGCGGACATGGACTAAAGTCTCGAGCGGACATGGACTAAAGTCTCGAGCAGGCATGGCTGGTATTACCTCCGGAATCTGGTAATAGCAGCAGTGGTGAACCTTTAAACCCTCCGGCATCTGGTGATAGCAGCAGTGGTAATGTAGCTGGGATGCCATGGAGCAGATTATCAGATCCATGAATCCTGGACTAAAGTCTCGAGCGAACATGGACTAAAGTCTCGAGCGGACATGGACTAAAGTCTCGAGCGGACATGGACTAAAGTCTCGAGCAGGCATGGCTGGTATTACCTCCGGAAACCCTCCGGAATCTGGTAATAGCAGCAGTGGTGAACCTTTAAACCCTCCGGCATCTGGTGATAGCAGCAGTGGTAAGCTCGCTGGGATGCCACGATGGAGCAGATTATCAGATCCATGAATCCTGGACTAAAGTCTCGAGCGGAGCTGTGGACAATGCTACAACAGGCATGGCTGGTATTACCTCCGGAAACCCTCCGGCATCTGCTGATAGCAGCAGTGGTGAACCTTTGGACACCACTGCTGTCCGAAGGTTCATGAAGTTCCGTTTATTACTCTGCGGGGAGGTGGTTAATGGTTTTATCGTTCCATGCGCCAGACTTCGCGCAGGGTGATATTTCGAGCGCATGTCTTTTTCTTACATCTCGGTTTAATGAGGGATTACTGACAATCAGTCTAAGTGGCGATAATGGGCATTCAGCAATTGGCGAGATGGTTCAAAAGAAAGGCGAAATACAAAGTGGACAAAGGAGAATAGCGTGCTTTTTTTAGGAAAGGATGAAAACAAAACAAACAAGGAGAGTTTTGATTTGCCTCTTGCACTGTAAAAACATTTCCGAAATTGACCAGCCACTTTCCATGATTCATTTCGTGAATTAACGAAGAACATTTCTGATACAACCTTTTCTGTAAAAAGTCGGAAAGAAACCTGAATTTCACGGATTTTTCGTACGGCAGGAAAATTCTGGATTTTCGGAAACCTTTCCACAAATACTTTCATATATCAACGAAAAAACTACGTTCTCACTTTTTCGGTATGTATGTGACGATAACTTTCATGTAATGGGAGCGATTCGTGGGAATAATTGAGATTTGATTAACTGTTAAATTTCAATCGGCTATCGAAGTTCTGAAGCGAGATTGGATATTGTGGATATCGCATGAATTCTGGTTATTGCCGCGCAGGATATTTCTTCTATTCTCCCGCATTTTATGCGCCAGTTATTATATATCGTGTTACTGTAAGAGACCGGGTTCTTAAATTATTATACAGGTGATTATAGGATGCCTATGTATCAGTATTTGGACGCCTTAACACAAAAGCCATTAAAGCTATCAAGAGTAAATTTTAAATTTAAGAGTTTTGTGAAATATGTACAACACTATAAAACAGTAAATTTCACCTTTTCTTAAAGATAATTGAAAGTAATTGTCAGTTTAAAAAGATATCAAATTCCAAAGCATTCTGTTGCTTCAAAAAATCACGATGGAAAAAATATTTAATTTGTAATAAGTCCTCCTACCGAAAAAAATTAATAATGAGCTCCAACAGAAAATAAAATGACTAAATACTTGAATTAATGGAAAAAAAGTCATAATAGCGCAATTAGTTTTACCATGAGCGTGATTCAGACTTCGAAGTCTTTCTGGCTCCGTGGTTAAGACCTGCATTATCTCATGAACCAAGCCAACGTTTTCGATTTTGCGAAATTGCTGTATAAATCCGGGAAACCTGAAGCGAACTTTTTCTGAAATAAACGGAATTTCTGACTACCGAAAATCTGTGAAAGAAACGGAAGTTATAAAAAAACGGCACTTTTAAAAACGAAAATTTCGTTTAATGACGGACGCCTAAGCGGCAACTTTGCTGCACCTTGTTTTCAGAACTTTTTCGTGAATTCACAGTATTTAATTTTTACAGTGGGGAGAAGGAATTTCGAAGATTTCGTCGTGCGGGGAAAAGAGGGAATTTCGAAGATTTCGCCGTGCGAGGAAAAGAGGGAATTTCGAAGATTTCGCCGTGCGAGGAAAAGAGGGAATTTCGAAGATTTCACCGTCCCAGGAAAAGACGGAATTTCGAAGATTTCACCGTGCGAGGAAAAAAACCTTCTCAAACTTTTCTTGAGAGTAAAAAGACTCTCAATAGGGGGACGACAAGACCCTGTCGAACTTCACTTCAAGTTGAGCTGGGGCGGCCACAAACAATTTCTTTTTCCGTCTTTCATTATAAGCCCAAATCAGGATAAACCAAGTTACCGCAGGGATAACAGCATAATTTTCCCCCAGAGTCCGTATCCAAGAAAAATATCTCGATGTTGAATTAATCCTCTCTTAGAGGCTAAGAAGAAATTTTGTTCGAGTTTTAACCAATTGCATGATTTGAGTTCAGACCGGCGTGAGCCAGGTCGGTTTCTATCTCCTCTAAAAAGCTTACAGTACGAAAGGACCTAAACTTTTTCAATCCGTTTATTTAACATATAGTTGCAGTAAATTTAGAATTTAAAGAAACTTAATTTCCACCCTTTCGTTTCTTCTTATTATTGTGGCATCATTAATTAGAGTAGCATTTTATACAATCCTAGAACGAAAAATTCTAGGATATATTCAAATTTGTAAAGGGCCCAATAAGGTTGGTTTTATTGGGGTTCTTCAGCCCTTCAGAGACGCTATTAAACTGTTCTCTAAATCTCTAGTAGTGACAGAAAATAGAAATGTATTTTTCGGCGGGAGAAGAAGATCTCCCGCCTTAGCCTTAATCCTCGATATTTCAATTTCGCCCCTCTTACCCTTTTCATCAAACGTGATTTTAGACTCTAATTTCAGTATCTTAAGATTTTTTATTCTGTTAAGCCTAAGCGTGTACGCTATTCTTTTAATTGGTTGATCCACCAACTCCAAATATTGCTATTTAGGGGCAATCTGGAGAGTCGCGCAAACAATTTCATACGAAGCAGCCATTTTTCTTGTTGTTATTATCAATGCCCTTCTTATTAAATCTTACCCTTTTTTCTTTGTCTCTTTTTACCAAATTTTTACATCCCTTTTTGTGCTACTCTCGCTGACCATATGTGTTTGATTAATCTCGTACCTTGCAGAAACTAACCGATCGCCGTTTGATTTTGAAGAAGGAGCGTCTGAACTTCTTTCTGACTTTAATGTAGAATATAAAGGGGGTTGGTTTTCTCTCATTTTTCTAGCCGAATATTTGAGTACAATCACATTAAGTATTACCACCGTAGTGCTTTACTGAGGCCCGTTAAACCTTCTTTCTTCTTGAACGATAATCTGCGCGCTGTCAGCTTCTTTTCTTTGAGGATAGGGTGCCCTCCCCTATTCCGGCATGATCTTCTTATGCGGCTCAATTGAAAAAATTTCATTCCCCTAACAATTGCTTTCTTTCTCCTCTAGTTTTCCTCCTCTAATCTAAGATCTTAAACTTACAAAGTTTTCATTTTACTTAAACTAATTAACCCAGTCCCAAAGGATTTTCCTTATGTCCTGCTTTGTTGTTATGAGGTTTAACGTCCACCGTGAGCAACTCAATGGGCTATAAGCAGTCGCCCGTCCCTAATTTAGGGGCACTGGTTCCAGGAAAGGGAGAGAGTCAGCGCCGTAAGACAAACACAACATCTATGCCGCACCGGGATTCGAACCCGGACCCATCTTGAACGAATGATCAGAAGCCATCGCTTAGACCACTGCGCCACCGGGACAGCCTGCTTTCAAAACAAGATCTTTAAAGCTACTTCATTATCCTGTCTTGCACCCTTACCACACCTCAAAATATTAAATATAAAAAGAAATATATAAATCTACACAAATCCCTACCTTGTTCTCTCTTTCCCTTATTACACAAACAATCATTACTAAAAATATTATTACCACCGGAAAACCATTCAATATAGAGGTCTCATTTGAGGAATAGTATCTTCTCCAGCCTGACAAACTGATATTTTATAACTTTATTTTCCGTGATTAATTTAAGAGACTAACACCTCATCTCGGCCACTTTTCTATCTTCACTGTCCTAAAAAATCACTCTTTCTTATAATTCTTATAACAATCGGCATAAATCTATGACTAATTCCACAAATCTCCGAACACTGTCCCACAAACACACAGAAGCTAGGTGGAGTCAGAGTAGATTTGCATTTATTTAGTCACGGTACTCTTGCTTCCATTGGCGCAGGATTGGAAAAAATGATTTTTACGTCGAAAAATTGTAAGCATTACGGTAGTGTCAATATGGGTGTTCTGGTGCAGTTTTTTCCAATAGACGCAATGTTCATTTTGGAGTGGCTCCTCTTTTACTATTTTCGGTATATCTTCTTTCTTCTTCATTTTAATTAAATTAGCTAAGGGGTTAAGAAAACAGATTTTTATAAAACAAATATAAAAATTTCCCCCTTAACTCCCCACCCCCGTAACTACTTTAGTTAAAATGAATAAGACAGCAGATATACTGAAAACAGCAAAAGAAGAACCACTCAAATATTAATGTTATGTTTACGGAAAAAACTGCACCAGAACCCTCATATTGACACTACTCATTACCATGACATTTTATGAAGTTTCTCACGCACAGATTCTGAATGGTGGGAATGTGTATATAACACAGAGCAAAATAATGAAAGCATCAGATTTTCGATGGCATTTTATTTTATAGTTAAAATTGTCTTTAGTTTGTTGAAGTCGACACGTTCGGGGAAAAAAAAATAAAAAAATCCTAGTGATTTCATCCGAGAATTCGGAAACAGGTTTCCCGTTTGTTTAATCTTTGGTCACAGTTATCTTCTCAGAACATTTCTACATATTCCTGGAGTTAATCCTCCTAGTCAAATTAATGACAATTTCGAATAAATACCTGCATGCAAATTTGCACAAATAAAGATCGCATTCAAATATAGTTTCCGTTCGGTAAATGTTGATACAAAAAAAAAATTAATCAGTTTCTCTGCTTTGGAAAACATTGCGCAAAATGAACGGGGGTAGATTTTTTGGAATGTTAAATTTTCTCTTGTGACTTCAGGAGACCAATTTTGTAGATTCATTCTGGGTCATTTTATTCACCTATTTTTTTTTTATTTACCCTTTCTCGGTACAATCGCTCTGCTCAATAAGTTACAGAAAGAGCTCCTCGTTTTTAATTTATCCAATGAATAGCCTTTCTTCTTGCGTAACAACAAAGGATTTATTGCACAACAAGAAAGGGATTTACCAACGTAATTGAAGGAACAAAGGTGTCGTTGCATGGGAGTGAAAGGTTAAGATTTAAACATGCTATTTTGGATGGCGAACGCAGTTTCGAGATGGAATCTGAAGAAGATGGGAGAGATAAAAAAAAAGGTAGGAAGGGGGGGGGGGAGTGTATTTCGGAAAAAGGCTAGTACAGTTAATTAAAATTGAAGCCAATGAAGATACCTGTTGGCGGACTAAAGAACATTTCTTTTCAGATTCAAGAGTCAGAGTGAAATCAAAAGGCAGTCGCAGCGGGAAGAATTTCGCTACTCGCTGGGCTTCGGATTTAGTAAATAAGTGCAAATTAGGGAACAAAGGTAAGGGATTTCCTATAGAAATTTCGAAACCCTGTAAGTTTGATGAAAACTGCCCCAAGGGGGGAGCGTGGGGTGGGGGGTGGGTGAATATCCATTCAAGTGCGGTGTGAGGTCGCACATCGACTGAATGAAGAGGAGGAGGAAAACAATGCAACGGTATTTATTTTATTCTGAGAAGGAAATAATAATCTACTTCACTGGTTTTGCTTTATATCAAACAGATTTTTTTCCCAGCTGTATAATTTTAAGAAATCTCTCGCTTTCATTTAATGCATTAAGTTACTCTCATATGAAGGCAATGAAATTAATCAGAAGAAGGAAATAACACAATTTAACTACGCACTAATACATACAGGTGCATTATATTTCGATATTGAATTTTTTTGCACATTACATTGTTCAGAATAAATCTTATTTATTCCGGCAATCACGTGTAAGTTGGAAGAATAAACAAGTCAATGCAACTTTTATGATTACGCGCAGCACAGTCGGGTCCAAGCTCTTCTTAGCTTCCAAGCACAATTTCCCACTTTTTTGCTATCTGCAATTTATTATAACCTAATTTGCATAGTCTACGTTTACTTCACTCCTCCTGTATATTTGGCATAAGTGGATTAGAAGCACACTGGGAGTATTTATTCAGGAAAAAACTAGTCGTCGTGGAAATGCTGAAAATGCACATGGAATTACCACATGAATGCAAACGATGCAAAAAGTTGGAGTGGAAGCAATAAACACTGACAGAGCTAGGGAGACAGACGGATAGATGATCTAAAAGTACAAAGAGTGTCACAAGCAGAAAAACAAAATCGAGATAGTAATATCCTGCTACTCTTTGTAGATAACTTATACAATGCATCTATCACATGGCAAAATCTCTGTTGATGTGAAATAAAACGAGTATTTCGAGAGTATACATTTATTTACATTCCACACACATTGCATTTATTTGCATCACACCGAGCCGCAGTACGGTACATACTAACTGGATTTAAACCACACGTCGGTAAATCAAAAATTAAAGGCAATTTGAAAATTACGCAGCGACTGCAACGGATAGAAGCTGATGCAACACGTTCGCGATAGCTTACGGGTAGTTCCAACACGCAAACCGCAGCGCTCTGCCGTTCGTCTAGTTGATGCCAAGATCAAATAAACATAGACGCTCCGCTGCGGGATTGCACCATTGCTGAAAAGCGCGCCGTAGTGAGATTTCTGTTACAAGGATTTAATATAGTATAACGTAAGCCTTTTTTTTTTTTTTTTTTGTGAGCAAGATTGGTGTTACGCTATGTCTAAAACCATGACTAAGGAATGTTGAACTAAATAAGAATACGGTGCAATTGCTCCTAATTCCACTTTTACGGCCAGACGAAACATATACAGAGGTCGAGCTTACGATATCCTTTTATTGGTCCTGCACTCTTTCAGTAGGTCCAACATATAACACAGCAGGTTAACATCACATTTATTTTAGCGATCGAACGTCTACAAACAGACACATACCCCTGAGCAACTGTTTTATCGACCTTTTTATCCATCGTTCTTATCACATTTATACGTCACTTTCTCTCTGAGCTCAATTGTGTTGCCAACTTTATTCTTGTGAGAGAGAGAAGATATCACGTTAAGTTTGGAAAGTAACAGATGACAAACTCAAATTTCCATAGGAAAAGGAGCTAAAAATGAAAGTTATATTAGAATATACGTCACAAAAGGAAGTTTAGATAGTGATGTTAAATCCATCCTCGTAACACGTTTTCCATTTCGCCATTTATTTATTTATTTGTTTCATCGTGCTTAGGAGCAACATTTTCATTTCCCTTATCAGGATGAGTAATCTTTGGGTAGGCGCTTCGTTGTCCCATTTGCAGACACCTTTCTCAGGGAGTTAACAATGAATCGAGCATTTCAGCAGAACTCACTCTTTGTTTCTTCGGATAGACACATTTGGTGATAGAAAACCATTCGGAGACTTTCAGGTCCTTTGATCGCACATCCGAAAAGGAAGTGGCATTTTCTTGTAACCCTTCCGAGCATTAGCTTTGATTTAGCGGACACCCTTCTCTCATTCCCAGGAGTCAGCGGGTTTTGAGAGAAGCAAAGTTTTTGTCGGGGAACAGATCAGATCACGTGTAAGGGATTTTAGGAAGGGAGTGTCTGATCCCAGGTCTTAAACAACCCTTAGAAATAGGAAGCAAGGAGATTTGGGCTAGAGTGTAAGATAGGAAAGTGACACGGAAGCGAGGTAGGAAGGAGTAGGAAGACGCCCTGATTTATTCCCGGGGGGGCAGTACCCGGGGTCCGACGGCTTAACGTGCCCATCCGATGCACTTCGGATATATAGTCGGTGAACAGAATGATCGGTGCGAAGCGAAGAAGAGAGAAATAGATTTTGAGAAGACCGCGAAGCAGTAATGCCGAGCTCGAGAAGTCAGGGTTTCAGCGGACGTCGAGGGGAGATGCTTTTAAGTTAGCCGACGACCGAGTAGTATAACCACCGGGAAGTGAAAGGCTTTAGGAACGCACGCATACCAGACTTAAGAAGAAATAAGAATTAATATCGCGGAAGTGGGATTTTGAGTAAACGGAGGAAGAGGACAGGATTGCCTCGTACCAGTATATTACAGAAAATAAATGTTATTAGAAGTATTTTATGTCCTCCATTCAATGTTCTCAAGTTTGTTTTTCCAGAGTTTACCAACCAAGAAGTTTATTTATAATTCTGCGTATTTCTGCAGCAGGTTGATTACGGTTTATCTCGACAATAACAAGTAGCAATTATTATTCTAGTATAAGATATGTAACGTACCAGGAGATGTGACGTACCTGCCAGAAGGACGCACACGACATAAAGGCAGATAGGAATCAGAATAAAACGTCCGCGTAGCTCAATCGGTAGAGTGACTTATTCCGGAATGAGGGGACCCGGGTTCGAATCCTGGCGCGGATAAAAATGACGGAGAAATTTACTTCGTTATAGATAATAGAACTCGTTACGAGTAACACCGAACTTTGTTACATTTCTTTGGACAGAGGGAATGAAACTTGCTGAAATTCGCCGAAGGATGCTGGCTCAGTACGGAAGTGAAAACGGCATTACTCAACGAAAAGTTTATGAATGGGTAGAAAGGTTTAAAACAGAAAGAACTAGTTTAACCGAAGAAGCTCGATCTGACAGGCCATCAACATCGCGCATACGAGCCCAAATCGACAAAGCTAATAGCTTAATCAGAGGAGACAGACGTATTGCATTTTCCGCTGTCGCTGCACGTTTGGACACCAGCTATGGATTCGTACATGCCATAGTGCATAGTGACTTGGGATACCGCAAAGTTTGCGCAAGATGAATACCCAAAAAGCTTACTAATCTACTACTAAGCGTTCCAACTCCTAAAACGTCATGAAGAAGATCCGAGTGTTTTGGAGCGAATTGTCACTGGCGACGAGACATGGATTCATCACTGTGAACCGGAAAGCAAGAGACAGCGTATGCAGTGGAAATACTTGCGTTCTCCAGTGAAGAAGAAGAATTTCAAACGACAGCCCTTCACCAAAAATCATGCTGACCTTCTTTTCTGACCTTCCTTTAGGACTATTCTGGCGCATTTTCAGGAACACGGACAAACAGCGATCAGTAGAACGTACTATGCTAGTCTTAGAGAGAAACTGAAACCTACAATTCGCAGCAAAAGAAGAGGAATGCTGTCAGAAACAATCTTGCTGCACCATAACAATGCACGTCCCCATGTAGCGGCCGCAACGGTGGAGGCAATGCAACAATTGCGGTTTGAACGTCTTCCCCTTCTCCCTGATCTGGCGCCATCCGATATCACGTCTTCGGTCGGCTTAATGAGGATCTACGCGGTCGCACGTTCACCTCTGATGATGAGGTTAAGGAAGCGGTGCCGACCTGGATTTGGGAGCAGCCTTGAAAAGCTTCTTCTCCCAAGGAATGAAGACGCTAGTGCAACGATATAAAAATTGTATTGACTTGCAGGAGGACTGTGTGGAGAAGTGAGTTAACCGTAATGTTCATTTGCTCACAGTTACTGGTATTAAAGGGTGTGTTGCCTTTATTTTTTTATTCTCTCTCGTAACAACAAACAATACGTTTTACTAATTCCAGACATTGAGCGGTATTTAGGTATAGGTGGATTGATGAGGTTATTGTCGTAAAACCAATGAAAGAAGATATGTGAATCATAAACGTAAATATGCACTAAACTGTGGAGTCGGCAATAGCGAACATTTCGTCTGTTTAGTTTGTCAAAAACAATATTTATTATTATTATTATTATTCAGATTTAGAAGGACGTAAGAAATGACCCTGACACCGATGAAATTGGATGTAGTACAAAATTCCATCTGCGCGTGAGCAAGACAGATAGATAAAGTGAGAATGATTGGTAATTTGTGGTCTAGGATATCTACATGCTACAACCCATCTGGTAATATATTATTTTAAAGCTCTCGTCTATAGCAGGTATTTCGCTACGACGCACCGTTTGCGACTTTTAAAAATCTCGTGGCATCAGATAACTCTCGCTTAAGGGTTTTTGAGTGGAAGCCAAAATTTGTTACAACACACCATTTTCGAGATATTTGAGAAAATCAAGCTAGGTAGCTCACCGACTATTTCCGTTACCCATTTCCGTTACATCGGAATTTTTTACTTGGGATTTGCTTTACTACTTTCGGGAAAATGCATAGCATAAAAAATGCATTTTTTTGTAACGGCTTTCGTCACACTTAATACCAGCTTCTGTAATTTACGCCGATTGCAATGGGATATCGTTACGGTTATGTGAAACGTGATGAAACTGTTTGCCGATAGTTTAGTAAAATATATTATTGGAGCAACAATGAAATTAACTCTTCTTGCGTCACTTCCGTTACCCATTTCCGTTACATCAGAAATTTTTACTTGGGATTTACTTTCCTGCTATCGGAAAAGATTGCATAGCATCAGAAACAGCACAAGAAGTGCATCCTTTATCCGAAAATATCAAAACCGAATGTTTTTTGCTAGCGCAGATGTGACATCACAAATGGAAAACTCCAGAAGGCTCTGAGAAGGTTCCCTGGATTTGCGCAGGTCTCAGCGCATCCTGACGGTCGTGACGCGTGACATCAGATACTCTGGCACTTTATTCTATTGTACAGATGGGCATACCGATTCTTTTAAAGAATTAATCCCTTCGATTCGACTCATAAAAACGATTCGTTCGCACTGAAGTTTCTTTCGTTGATACTTACGACGAACGATTTTCGCAACGATTTAATCTCGTGGGTGAAAAATGCATTCTTGAGATGAACGATTACTCTCGAGGAATCGGTTGGTGCGGGGGTGCCAAACTTTTACGATACAAAAAGATCTAGGTTAAGTTTAAAAAATGCCCAAAATAGGCCTAAAATAAAGGATTGCCAGATTTTCTCGAGAGAAAAAAGCCTGGTTTATTTTTAATACAGGCCTTAGGCACAATTTACACTAATAGTATTCACTTCTACTGAATTAACGATGGAACTTTATATTTATCATTAGTCTTATTACGTGAGAAAACCTACCGGAATAGTTATAATAAAAATACGAATCTTTGTCATTATGCAATTTATTGTGCCAATAAAAATTTAATTTTTTGTTAAATTTACTCCAAGTAATAATGTCCTCGGATTTGCATGTTATGAAAATTAAGTTATGAAGCAATATGGCATTTTTTAATTGATTTGCTTATTTACGCAATTGGGTAAATCTGAAGTTATAATGAATCCAATTCACCAATTCAGATAACAAAAATCATAAATCGACAGTAGGTAAAATTAGTTCAGGCACAAGTAACTAAAAAAAAATCATAAAAATTCACCAATTCAGATAAAAAAACATTAGGTGAAATTAGTTCACGCACAGATAACAACGAACAAAATAAATCATAAAAAAAGCTACTGCCCGTTCACCAATTCAGATAACAAAAATCATAAAAAGAATTAAGTAAAATTAGTTCAGGCACAGATAACTAAAAATAAAATCATAAAATCATAAAAAAAACTGCAGCCAATTCAGATAACAAAAATCATTAAAAAAATTAGGTAAAATTTTTAAAATTGAAAAACGCCAAAATGACTGGTAAATCTGTGCCGGAACTAAAGTTACAATTCTTGATCTCAAGTCTTGTGACAATTATACGTATTAAGAGAAAACAACGTGGTTTGCCACAAATATTTATTTTTCAAGTCGACCATGGTTTCGCTGGGTATTGACGTAGCTTCATTAGGACGAATGGCACGTAAATATTTAAATTGTATATGATATCATAAACGGTGTTTACAGTCACGGGTTTTGGTTAGTTGCTTAAACAGCGCTTGATAGAAATGGGGTGGATGCCATGCCATTAACAAGTTGTGAAGATTTCTGATATATATGGAAAGCTTCCAAAATATCAACTTTGGTGGTTGAATCTGGCTTGTCAAATAGTTTTGCTTCTTCAAAGAGAAATTTATTGTTCTTTTCGTAACAGTGTTTAGCCATCGATGACTTCTTTAGGTCACAATTCCGAATGTAGGTCTTGTGCTCCTTCAATCGAAAACGCAAGGCTCTACGGGTCTGTCCTATATACGTAGCACCACATTCACATGGAATTTGATAAATTCCCCACGAATGTTTGTCTTCGACATAGTCCCCACGAATGTTTGTCTTCGACATAGTCCCCACGAATGTTTGTCTTCGACATAGTCCCCACGAATGTTTGTCTTCGACATAGTCCCCACGAATGTTTGTCTTCGACATTTGATCCTAAAAAAGTTTATTTTCTTTATGGGTTTGAAAATCACTTTAAAATTAAAGGTTTTGAGAATTTTTGAAATTTTGAAAGAAATATCACGGGCAAATGGAATAATGGCAAAATTCTCTCGCAATGGGCGCATCACAGGAGTTAATGTGGAGATGGACTTCGGTTTCCGGAATTTCGTTAGAGCCTTGTCTATAATGGAATGGTTGTATCCTCGCTGTACTGCAACACGTTTAAAGAAATAAAGTTCTTTTTCCAAACTGTCTTTATCTGAATACATATGTATCGCGCGATATACACAACTGTAAAAGACGCTGAGTTTTTGTTGATACCGGTGATTGGACTTCGGATGTGGAGGTGTAAAAATATAGCGAAAGGCTTCCGATAAATTGTGGTTGCGAGAGATCCATTTGAGCGAGTAACCATGGCGTCAAGGAATGGTAGGCATCTGTTATTTTCAATTTCGTAGCTGAATTGAATGTGAGAATCAATAGAATTTATAAGTTTGACTGATTCCGGAATTTCAGAATTTTTTCCTTTCCACAAAACGAAAGTATCGTCTACATATCGTATCCATAAGTCACATTTCACGAGTCTGAAAAGCTTAAAAACTTTTCAAACTAGAGTTCTTTTTCCAAACTGTCTTTTTCTGAATATATATATACTGTATATATGTTCAGGTATATTCTGTCTCCGTCCGGAATTTTCGAAACCAACGGCGACATGTACTACCATCAACTGCATTCTCCCCATACACTTGACAGATGTTTAGGCAAGCCCCGGCTGCAGAACCTTTGACAGATGTTGAGGCAAGCCCCGGCCTTCATCGAACATGTACAGTAAACAATGTCTAATGTACTCCTTATCGCATGCCATGTTACACCGTCCGTGATTTCCGTTATAACGGGATTTCGTTATAATGTGATTTCCGTTGTATTTCGTTATACTGTGATTTCCGTTATAGGTTATTCGTATACGAATGACTTACTCGGACAAACCTAGTGTCTTTATATGCCCTTCTGCTCCACGTTTATTGGCCGAAAATTCGACATCGCAGCGTCACCTGTGACGTAACTACTCCGATCGCAATTTGCATCTATTACAAAAACGGGTAGAACTTTTGCACACACCCCATACTCTTCATCATTTATTAAATTTTTCTTTACATCACCACAAGTTCTCTGGAAAAACAAGAAATAATGCACTTCCGCGACTTTAAGCACTTTGAAGAATGCGCGGGAGAAAATGAGGAGAGCCCCCAGAAGGGACGGTGGTCGTGACGTAGCAGCTCTCCCCACCCCTATTGCACAGGCCTCCCACTAGCAATAAATATTTTCTGAGTATGACCTCTCTAACGCACGTTGCCGACAGACACAAGTGACAATGACGTCATCAAAACGCGAATATCTGTATTTTTAGAAGCGCTACCGAAACTAAGATCACTTTATTGCTAGATCTTGTACAAGTGTGTGTGTGTGTGTGTGTGTGTGTGTGTGTGTGTGTGTGTGTGTGTGTGTGTGTGTGTGTGTGTGTTTAGTTTCCCACCAGACGGCAATTCATTACTTACATTGCTAAGAGAATCCGATTCCCTAATGTATAAATTCCTGGGCAAGCTGGCTTCGGCCCTGTTTGGATGATTTTCCTCACATGGTGGATCTGGAACGATGTAGACAGCTAGCTGCTCGAAGTCTTCCTCCTTGATGCTTTTCAAGTCCCAGCTTCCATCTTCCATCCTAGGCACTTGAAAAAGAGCGAGAGGCACATCGAGAAAAAAGGAAAAAAAAAGGATGAACAATTTTACACCCTTAATTAGTAGACAAAACCTAAATCATGTCAAATCACTAAAAATATAAAAACATAGCGAAACAGCAAAGCTGACAATAACTGTCATGATAGATTGATTATTATAAAATAAATGGATAATTTTTAATTTCTTCAGACCTGCTGCATTCTTCTCACATTCCTAAAACTTCCTTACTTGATATGTGTTGTCCAAGTCGATATGATCCTCACTTGATATCTGTTGTCCAAGTCGATATGATCTTCACTTGATATCTGTTGTCCAAGTCGATATGATCCTCATTTGATATCTGTTGTCCAAGTCGATATGACCTTTACTTGATATCTGCTGTCCAAGTCGATATGATCCTCATTTGATATCTGTTGTACAAGTCGATATGATCTTTACTTGATATCTGTTGTCCAAGTCGATATGATCCTCACTTGATATCTGTTGTCCAAGTCGATATGATCTTTACTTGATATCTGTTGTCCAAGTCGATATGATCTTTACTTGAAATCTGTTGTCCAAGTCGATATGATCCTCACTTGATATCTGTTGTCCAAGTCGATATGATCTTTACTTGATATCTGTTGTCCAATTCGATATGATCCTCACTTGATATCTGTTGTCCAAGTCGATATGATCCTCACTTGATATCTGTTGTCCAAGTCGATATGATTTTCACTTGATATCTGTTGTGCAAGTCGATATGACCCTCACTTGATATTTATTGCACCAATTACTTCTAGATTAGCCCCATCAACTTCCAAATCTTGTAAGAGCATTGAACACCAGTTTTGTTTTCTGCAAGTTAATCTTTAATCCTACTTCTCTTGTCAGCGAATTCCTGGATCATACTCTGCAGCTCTGAGAAGTTACTTGCAAAAATGACTGTAATACAAAAACGGCTATTTAGTAGCTATTTGCCGAGGCTACTTACAGATGATATTTGCAAAAAGGACTGTATTATACAAAAACAGCTTTTTAGTAGCCTTACAAATGACTGCTTGGAAAAATTACTATACTACAAACACAGCTATTTAGTAGCTACTTGCAAAAACGACTATATTACAAAAACGGCTATTTAGTAGCTATTTGCCGAGGCTACTTGCCAAAACGACTATATTACAAAAACGGCCAAATGACTACTTGCAAAAATGACTATATTACAAAAACGGCCAAATGACTACTTGCAAAAATGACTATATTACAAAAACGGCCAAATGACTGCTTGCAAAAATGACTATATTACAAAAACGGCCAAATGGTTGCTTGCAAAAATGACTATATTACAAAAACGGCCAAATGACTACTTGCAAAAATGACTATATTACAAAAACGGCCAAATGACTACTTGCAAAAATGACTATATTACAAAAACGGCCAAATGACTACTTGCAAAAATGACTATATTACAAAAACGGCCAAATGACTGCTTGCAAAAATGACTATATTACAAAAACGGCCAAATGGTTGCTTGCAAAAATGACTATATTACAAAAACGGCCAAATGACTACTTGCAAAAATGACTATATTACAAAAACGGCCAAATGACTACTTGCAAAAATGACTATATTACAAAAACGGCCAAATGATTGCTTGCAAAAAAGACTATATTACAAAAACGGCCAAATGACTACTTGCAAAAATGACTATATTACAAAAACGGCCAGATGGTTGCTTGCAAAAATGACTATATTACAAAAACGGCCAAATGACTACTTGCAAAAATGACTATATTACAAAAACGGCCAAATGACTGCTTGCCAAAATCACTATATTACAAAAACGGCTATTTAGTAGTTATTTGCTAAGGTTATTTGCAAATGAGTACTTGCAAAAATGACTATGTTACAAAAACGGCTATTTAGTAGCTATTTACCGAGGCTACTTGCAAATGACTGCTTGCAAAAAGTCACTATATTACAAAAAGGGCTATTTAGTAGCTATTTGCCGCTGCTACTTGCAAACGAATACTTACAAAAATTACTCTATTAACAAGGAAAACGAAGTTGCGTTTAAATATCTCCATTAAACATTATCCCGTTGTCTAATGATTAATAGGGGTAGTTGAATCGACCATCGCTTTGCCGAAGACATAGTCATGTTGCATTTTTGGCCTTAGAGTTGGCGGCAAATGGCACTGAAATTACGGTACTTGCTAAATTTTCTGCCCATGACTTCTTTAAAAAGGACTAATCTTAGCGGCCACGTGCAAGCTAAAATTCATTGTTTGTGGTTGCTTTTTCTATTTCCTTTTAACACAGCAACATTTATATTGAGAGCTAAGATGTGAAAAATGACGTGGTACGCATACCTTATTGAGGAATATTGTGGAATATTATAATAATTAATCATCGAGAGACAACAGATGAAGCCGGTGTCCCTCCATGGTTAAATTCTGTGCGCGTGTTTGGAGGCTTGCGGAGGTGGTGTGATTTGCTAACATTCACTGAATATTCACCTTGCATCGGACGAGCACGCCAAGTGCCGGCCCCCAGGCTGGACCCACAGGTTTAATGGGTATCCTTTCCTATGCCCCCCCCTCTGAAATTCTCTCACCCCTCTATGTGCAACATCGTACTTGTACGGTGGTGCCATCTACTGTACTCTAATCTCACTACAAACTGTTCTGTCAAAGTCGCTGGACTTGCTCTCATTCCTTCCGTTTCTGTGTCCTGCCCAAAAGGCGAACTCGCTGTAGGTGGCTGGGACCTAAAATCTACCCACTGTGGACGGAAGTCCAACAAGAAAATGACGCAATACTTGACTCAATGAGCTATAAGCAGTCGCACGTCCCTAATTCAGGGAAACTGGTTCGATTAAAGGGAAGGAGTCAGTGCAGTAAGACAAGCACAACATCCATGCCTAACCGGGTTTTGAAACCGGACGTATGATCATAAGGCTATGCTCAAGCCACTGCGCCACTGGGTCGGCTAATTTTAGTTACAAGGATTGCTAATAGTCACAAGTTGTACCTGACTTTTGATTGCGTATTATTCTCAATTACGCGTGAACTTTTGTTTAATATATTTTACTATTCTTCCGCCGGAGGTGATATTTGAAAGGAAACACCCTCGTTCATGTAGTTATAACAATAAAACCGACTGTGTATCTGCGTGTCTGTCTGTCGGTCGCCTTCAGGAAGACATTGCTGATCGTAGAGGTTTGAAGTTTAGACAGAAGTCACAGAGGCACTTGCTTGTTTGCATCTTGGAGCATTTTTTTCTGTAATTCAAATTTCTGAAATTTTAATTGATATTTGGATAATTTCCGTAAAAGTCCCCCAGTGGTCTAAGCAATAGTTTCTGATCATTTGTCCTAGATGGGTCCGGGTTCGAATATCGGTGAGGCATGGATGTTGTTTTGTCTTATCCTGGGTTTCTCCCTTCTCTGGAACCAGTGGTCGTAAAATAGGGACGTGCGTCTGCTTATAGCTCACTGAGTTGTTCACGGTGGTCGCCCTCAATAGAAAAAAAAAATCCGAAAAAACTGACTCAGTCCCGCCGATAGATGGCAGCACATTGATTCAGCTGAAAGCAAGCTTGATTATGGCAACAGAGCCGGAAAAAAGGCATTAATTTTAAGTTGGTGTTGTAGCGGGGGTTGTAAGGTTTTTCTTAAGTGGAAAGGGGGGGGTAATGTTTTTCTTAAGTGGAAAAGAGATTTGAGGATATAGTCACTCTTGCGCGGTTTCCTGGTGTCAAGCAAATGTTCCGAAGAAAAAACCCTTCAGTTTCAGCAAAGTATTTTTTATTATTATTCGAAGACATTGCGGTTAAATGTTTGAGTAAACAAACATGCCCTCATAATTTTAGGAAAACAAAAGCAACGAATGCTCATAACGTGAATCTTGTACATTGAATCTGGTACTACACTGCTGGCCACCCAAAATACAACAACAAGAAGGAAGCATCTGATTGGCCTGAAATTCACAGCATGCGTCGCCCGTGAGAGGACATGCAAACGATTAGCATTGCAGGGCATATGCAAATCATGTGCGCCCGGTACGCCACCGAGAAGCACTATAACAAGGGTGCACAGAAGGCGGTGTGTAAGTAGTGGAAGTGTGTTGTGCTGCCGGACTTGTGCGTGGGAAGCTTCCTGATGCCTCGTCGCAGAATACGGCAGTCATTTCAGCACGTTTCGGAGTTCGACAGAGGACGAATAGTGGCTTATCACGACAGCGGTTTATCGTACCGAGACATTTGGCGCCCGTGTGGCACCACATCCAGCCACAGTGAGGCGAGTATCGATTCGATGGGTGCAGGAGGGACGGACTGACCGACGTGAGCAATTGCCACAACCGCGGCACACCACCGAACGAAAGGACCGGCATGTTGTGCGGCGGGCATTGACGGCTCGCACCGCCACATCACGAACGTTAGCGCAGGAATTAGGCTGTGTTGCGCAACAACCTGTGTCAGCACGTACCGTTGTACGTCGTCTGCAGGAGCGAAGACTTGTCGCACGGCGCCCATTGCTCCGATTACCATTGACGTTACACCACAGTCGAGTGCGGTGGCAGTGGGCCGTTGAACACCTCACCTGGACTACGGAATGGCACGACATTGTCGTTTCCGATGAATCCCGCTTCTGCCTGCAACACCACGATGGTCGGATCCGCGTGTGGTGGCACTGCGACGAGAGACTGTACGACGCCTGCATTATGCATCGCCATACCGGTCTGTCGCCCGGCGTTATGCTTTGGCATCGCCATACCGGTCCGTCGCCTGGCGTTATGGCTTCCAGACTACGACTTGTTTCGGGCGATGGCGCATTTTCTCTGCGGCAAAGACAATGTCGAAATCGAGAGCCAAGAGTTCTTTGTCTCACAACCGAAAGCTTGGTACCGTGCAGAAGTTGCACAGCTGGCAAACAGATGGGTTTAAACTATTGAACATGATGGCATGTACTTTGAAACTTAGCCTGGATTCTTCCGAGGTTCTGAGTAAGTGAAATTGTTGTATCAAAAACGCCATGTTTTTAGAAATAGTGTAACTATACTAATGATCCGAGTTTCTTGGCGTAGAATAGGAATCAAAGTTTCCAAGCTTTGGCACATCAACCAGATGCAAATGCAATTTGCTTTTTCAAGGAAGGTAGACAGCAAACTCCAGTTTGCTGTCTACCTTTCTTGAAAAAGCCATCTGGTTGATGTGCGAAAACTTGGAAACTTTGATTCCTATTCTACGCCAAGAAATTCGGATTACTAGTATAGTAATACTATTTTGAGTATAGTTGATGTACAGTTCCTGTTTATGAATTACGCCATTTTTTTTTCGAACACCACAGTAATAAAGCCTGGAATATTTGCGGATGTCTCAAATCATTCCGAATTTTGTACAGTACCCCGCATTACCAAATGCGTAAATTTGATTTTAGAACAGGTTAAGTTAAACTAGGCAATTAGAAGAAAATTATAAGCACCAATCACCTTTCTAGACGCTGGTTGGTTCATCGGCATCCACCATGACGTTGCTCCTTCACTGGAAAATGTGCTCTGTTTGTTCTTCGGTATGGCGGCCCTTGAATTCTATCAGTTGGAAAAAGAAAGAATCAAGTTTGAATGAAAAAAAAAATACTGCTATGACAATAACATTCAATTTAATTTTTAATAAAAGATGCGAAAAGCCGCCACCACAAAACAATAGTAAATGAGATCTCATTACTCATGTGTATAAATAGTCCGAAATTTATCGGACCAGATATTTTAGAATTGTAACCACGTATGTTTGAATAATGAATGCAAATAACTTCTTTGGTTGCAGTCTTAATCGAATAGCATGCTAATTCATTGGGCGTTTAAACTAACTGGAAATAATAAAGCTATTGTGCAATCATCGTCAACCATTATTAAACCAAATGTCATCCAGAATCTCTTCCAGAACTTTCTTGAGCAATTATTTTCCATGTCACTCTGACATGCTTTCGAATTTCATCCATCTACACCTAAGAGCCAAGCATTATGACTACCTTCCTTGGTCCTCTACGCCGCCAAAACAGCTCTTACCCGGCGAGGCATTGACTCTACAAGATTTATGAAGGTGTCTTGTGGTATCTGATACCAACACGTTACTAGAAGATTTTTTAGCTCTTGTAAATTGTGTGGTTCAGCCACCGCAAATCGGATTTGCTATTTAAGCACAAACCACAGATGCTCGATTGGATTGACGTCTAGGGAATTTGAAGGTCAAAGCAATATTTGGAAATCTTCCTCATGTTCCGCGAGCCATTCTCGAACAATCAGGGTAGTGTGGCTTGGCGACATTCTCAATATCTGGAAATCTTCCTCGTGTTCCGCGAGCCATTCTCGAACAATCTGGAAATCTTCCTCTTGTTCCGCGAACCATTCTCGAACAATCAGGGTAGTGTGGCTTGGCGCCATTCTCGAGCCATTCTCAATATCTGGAAATCTTTCTCATGCTCCGCGAGCCATTCTCGAACAATCAGGGTAGTGTGGCTTGGCGCCATTCTCAATATCTGGAAATCTTCCTCGTGTTCCGCGAGCGCGAGCCATTCTCGAACAATCTGGAAATCTTCCTCTTGTTCCGCGAGCCATTCTCGAACATTCAGGGTAGTGTGGCTTGGCGCAATTCTCGAGCCATTCTCAATATCTGGAAATCTTTCTCATGTTCCGCGAGCCATTCTCGAACAATCGGGAAATCTTCCTCATGTTCCGCGAGCCATTCTCGAACAATCAGGGTAGTGTGGCTTGGCGCCATTCTCAAGCCATTCTCAATATCTGGAAATCTTTCTGCTGCTCCGCGAGCCATTCTCGAACAATCAGGGTAGTGGCGCCATTCTTCAGCCAGTCTCAATATCTGGAAATCTTCCTCATGTTCCGCGAGCCATTCTCGAACAATCAGGGTAATGTGGCTTGGCGCATTGTTCTGCCTAAGAAAAGCACCACTACAAAAGAATACCGTTGCCATGAAGGGATGTACCTGGTCTGCAATGATACTTAGGCAGGTGGTAGACGTCATAGTTCCCTGAATAAGAATAACTGGAACCGGGGATTTCCAGCAGAACATTGCCAAAGCATTACACTTTCTCCACCGGCTTGTTTCCGTCCCAAGGTGCATCCTGATGCCAACACTTCCCCAGGTAAACGACGTACACGTACCCAACCGTCCACATGGTGCAACGGATTATATTCATCTAACCAGACGATTTCCTTCCAATCATTCAAGGTCCAGTTTTGATGCTCGCGTGCCCATTGTAAACGCCTTCGACGGTGAATCGAGGTTAAGATGGGCACTCGGAGCAGTCCGCGGTCACACAGCTCCATTTTTGCAGCTTTTGATGTTCTGTTTACCGGCGAGTTGCGCCTCAATATCCCCCTTCTGTTGGGTCGTACCAACAGAAGGGATATCGAGGCGATTTTCCTGGATTGAACATGTCTGGGACATGGCAGCTAAACGACTGGCCCGTCAAGCACCTACTCCAGTCATCACACATTAACTCTGGTGTCGCATAAAAGCAGGATAGCAGGCTATTTCGGTGGACGATATCATAAACGCCTTCTGTTCAAGTCAATGCTACGCCATGTAGAGGTCGTTACTGTGGCTCTAAGTGGTTTCACACAATACTGAGCTTTGAAGCGAAAAATCTTGTATAGCTATACAAATGTAATCATTTATATCCTGTAAAGTTATTCTACATCAGTACAGGCCTGGAATCAAGTACTGAGTTCCTTTTGTTTGAAGACTTAACGACTACCATGAGAAATTCAAAGGACTACAAGGTAATCGCTCGTCACTAACGATCATGATCATATGATCATATGTAGAGGATTTTAGGAAGGAAGTGTCTGGCCCCAGGTCTTAAACAACCCTTAGAAATAGGAAGCTAGGAGATTTGGGCTAGAGTGCCCGATAGGAAAGTGACACGGAAGCGAAGTAGAAAGGGAGAGGAAGACGCCCTTATTTATTACCGGGAGGCCAGTACCCGAGGTCCGTCGGCTTAACGTGCCCATCAGACGCACGGCGGATATTTAGTGGATCGAGTGTTCGTACCTGCCTGGGATCGAACTTGAGGTCCTTTCCGCGGTAGTCACGAACGTTGCCCACAAGGCCACCCGCGGCCCGCTTGTCACTAATTTAAGGCCAGTGGGGCTATAAGAAGTCACCCGTCTCTTACTTAGAGGAACTTGGATTGTAAACAGTCGCCCGTCTCTTAAGGCGACTTGGGTTATAAGTAGTCGTCTGACTCTAAGGACATTTGGGCTGATAGCAGTCGCTTGTCTCTAAATTAAGAGCTCTGGTTCCAGGGAAGGGAGAGTGTCAGTGCTGTAAGTCCAACACAACATCCATGTTTCACTGGGATTCGAACATAGACCCATCTTGGACGAGTGGCCAGAAGTCAGTGCTTAGATCACTTCGATACATGGCAATTGGTAGGCTTTCAAACACCTTACTAAGTGGCTCCTCTCGAGTATGCTGCATTTACGTTCTTAGATGTTGTAGGCTCAAAATAAGAAATTGATTCATAAAGATCTGAGGAATTATTAGGTGTGCAACTTAATTCTCGGCCCCAGGCACGACACGTTGACAGAAAATTATAGCAAATCGAATACGTACCTAATAAGGGAAATAATCCCCGTCGTGTTGGATACATTTGAGACATCGGTCAGGGAGCTGCCGAATGCCACTGCGGAAAAAAGAGGGCTGTTTCGAGTTGATAAAGTCATCAATACTTGTGTGGACCTCCTCGACAGAAGTGAAGTGCGTATCACTCAGGTGATGTTTCAGGGAACGAAAGAGGTGATAATACGACGGGGCGAAGTCTTAAGAATACGCCGGGTGGGACAAAATCTCCCATCCCAGGTCGTTGATCGTGTTTAAAGTCGTTTTCGCGATGTGAGGAAGCGCGTTATCCTGAAGCAACAGGACCGACCTTCTGCCCTTGCCAAAAGTATGGTCTTTTCGCCTCCAGTGCATCACTCACACAAATGAGTTGGTGACAATAACGCTCAGCATTGACCGTTTCACCAGGTTTGAGCAACTCATAGGGTACGACGCCGCGATGATCCCACCATAGGCACAGCAACAACTTCCTGGCATGGGTATTCGGTTTGGCGGTACTGGTGGTAGGCTGACCTGAATAAACCCACGATTTGCGTCGCTTAGGATTAACGTAGAGGATCCACTTCTGACCACAGGTCAAAATCTTGTGGAGGAAATCCTTCTTCTTGAATCTGGAGAGCAAGGACACAGCAACATCATAGCATCTCGACTTGTTCGCAGCTGTGAGTTGCTGGGGCACCCAACGGTCCTCCTTGTGAATCCGTCCAAGCTTGTGCAGGCTCTTTGCAATGGCTCCGAGTTTCTGCGCAAGCTCTGACTGTGTGCGACAGGAATCCGCGTTCAACAGTTGTTCCAGTTCCTCATCGTCAACTTTCTGTGGCTGTCCCGGACGTTCTGCATCACGGAGATCGAAATTTCCCTGATTAAACCGCTGGAAGCACTTCTTACACTTACTGTAGGACACAGCAGCCTCACCCAAAGCAGCACAGACCACTTACTGGGCTTCTGCGGCACTTTTTGTTTAGCTAAAACGCGAACAGGAGGCAATGCTTCAAATGTTGCTTCTCGAACGACATTGCTTTCACCGTCAACTTTCGTCCCTTCTCTCACTACAGCTGTCAGCGGTTACGGTTGCCTGGAAAGCCGTTGTATGGCGCTGCAATCAGTCATTATCGCACACAGCTATTTGCATTTGCCGACGTTCTGTGATCGCTTGCGTTTAGGGGCCGAGAATTAAGATGCATATCTAATACACCAGTTGCAAGGATAATACACTGACGAGAAAAAATCCCAACACCACGAAAAAATAGTTGTAGAGGAATGAAATGGCGGCAACACCTTCGTATAGGTAACATATTTAATCGATTAAGGTTTCAAGATCACAGCTTAATGTAAGCACGAGAAGAGCCATTTCCAATGTGAAATGCTGGTACATTAATAACCGGTATAACCGCCAGAATGTTGAATGCAAGCACGCAAACGTTCATGCATTGTGTCGTACAGGTGCTGGATGTCAGTTTGTGGGATGGAGTTCCATGCCTGTTGCACTTGGTCGGTCAATAGATGGACGGTTAGTGCTGGTTGGGAGTGACGCTGGAGTTGTCGTCCAATGATGTCCCATACGTGCTCGATTGGTGAAAGATCTGGTGATCTAGCAGGCCACGGCAACATGTCGACACTCTGTAGAGCATGTTGGGTTACAACAGCGGTATGCGGGCGAGCGTTATCCTGTTGGAAAACACCCCCTGGAATGCTGTTCATGAATGGCAGCACAACAGGTTGAATCGCCAGACCGACGTACAACTGTGCCGTCAGGGAACGTGGGATAACCACGAGAGTGCTCCTGCTGTCATAGGAAATTGCTCCCCAGACCATAACTCCAGATGTAGGTCCAGTGTGTCTCGGCCGCAGACAGGTTGGTTGCAGGCGCTCACCTGGCCTCCTTCTAACCAACACACGGCCATCACTGGCACCCAGGCAGAACCGGCTTTCATCAGAAAACGCAACAGATCTCCACTCCGTCCTCCAATGAGCTCTAGCTTGACACCACTGACGTCGCAAACCGCAGTGGTTTGGAGTAAGTGAAATGCACGCTACAGGGCATCTGGCTCGGAGCTGTCCTTCAAATAACCGATTTGTAACAGTTCGTTGTGTCACTGTGGTGGCAACTGCAGCTCGAATTGCTGCCGCAGACGCGGTACGATGCGCCACGGCCATACGCCGTACACGGTGGTCTTCCCTCTCAGTAGTGCCACGTGGCCGGCTGGAACCCGGTCTTCTTGTGGCAGTACCTTCCCCTGACCACCGCTGCCAACAATCATGCACAGTGGCTACATTGCTGCCAAGTCGTTCTGCAATATTGCGGAAAGAAAATCCACCTTCTCGTAGCCCTATTACACGAAGTCGTTCAAACTCCGTGAGCTGTTGATAATGGCTACTTCGTCTTCTTAAAGGCATTCTTGACTAACATCAACACACTACGTCGAATCGCAACGATAACTAACGCTCACGAACGTTACAGCGCGTATTTACAGCAAACCTGCTTTGCATGTTCCGAGGGGCGCTACTAGCGCCACACGTATGCACCGAGCGCGAAATTTGCATGGACGTCATCTTACAGATGTACTCTCACCGCCTACTAACTGTCGTTTATCTAACACAACCCCTTCTTGGTGTTGGGATTTTTTTCCGTCAGTGTATAATTAATTGTCACATATGAACTGTTTTCAGTTTCAACAACTATTTTATCCCTGGAGACAATTTCATATGGTTGTTCATTTTTGTCAAGGTCGTCTGAGTAATGCGATTCTGCGGTACCGATGTATCAATGATTGCTTCCTGCTGTCCTTTGTCTTACAGTATTATATCTGGGCGATTAGTCGAGATGGTTATGTCTGTTTTGGGGCCACGGTTTCAATGTAGTTTGTATTAGTTTTTCCAGTACTTTGATAAGTTGATATTCATAGCATGGTATTCCTGACACTGAGAATCCTGTACCATGGGCTATTCTTTCCTTTCGGGGTTGAATTACTGCCATGAACAGTCGCCCGTCCCTAACGCAGGGCCATTGTTTCCTCGGAAGAGAAAGATCAAGTGTTGTACGACAAAACCTCAACCCATAGGTCAACCGGTACTCGAACACGGACGCATTTCGCGCGGGCGATTAGAAACCTGTTTCCGATCGCCCGTCGGAAATGCGCCACCTGAGCGACCTACCCTAAGTCATAACTGTTATTATACAAGCAAATTTATTGTGTCGACAAGTATAATCAGCGGAAAGGTGTTCAACAGTTTCGCTGACTGTGTCATTTATACATACCGTCTACTGAATTAGAAACTTTTATTCCATACCAAAGTAGGCTTTCATTCGCCCGAATTACAGCAGGTATGCGATTTGACATAGATTCCACAAGGTGTTGGAGGGCATCTACTACTACAGCATACCAGAAGTTCAACAAACACTCCTTCAACTGACTCAGATTTCACGTCAGAGGACTTCTCCGTTTTCTAACGTGTCCCATATATTCTCAATGGAGATCAGATCCGGGCTTTGTAGAGGCTAGGTTAGATGGTGGAAGTCACTGTCATGCTTGCTGAATATATCTTGCGCGATGGACAGTAGCATTGTCGTCCATTAAACAGCTGTTACCTGCTGGACAAAAAAGTCAACATTACGGGATCTGCAACAATGTTCAGGTAACCACTCGAGGACACCCAACCTTTTAGTAATATCAGGGATCCTCTAAGTCAGGGACGGCGCCAAAAAAATTTCAACGGGGGGGGGGCTCTAGGGTGGGAGCTCCAAAATCTGGGGTGTGTGCAAATTATGCGTCATATATATATACTGTATATATTATTAAAGTCAAGAATCCTCGTTGATTCCTAATGATTTACTACACGCTGTTGATGAAGTTATGAAGTTGAAGCCGTTTGATAATCATTATCCACTTTGTAGACCCTATCGCATAATTTACTTTTCTTCTTCTGATTAACAATTGTTCGAAAAAATCATGGATTGATTGTTTTGCGGACATGTTATTTCAAACTTTGATTTGGGAAGAAATACCTCACTTTCATGTATCACGCACAACATAATGGCAAAAAAATAAATCAAGCAGGAAAATTTAGGTTTTCCACCAGAACGAGAAAGAAAACAAGTGTAACTACTAACTAGCCAAGAGAAATTTCGCTCACTGTCTGGTGGTGACTGACGCCGATCACTGTCTGCTGTTTTCGACGATCGTGATAACGCCCACTACTTGTCATAGACTGCGAGGGCGCCAGAGCGGTGATGGGATTGGTAGAGTGATGCTTATTCAACTTTTCAACCCACTGGCATGAGCCGCGGCATCGGATTGACCATGTTCATTGAACTTCCGGCCGGTCTTCGACATCTGTGCGCCAAAGCGGAAGCCCAACATGCAAGTGAGTCATGAAAGAAATACGGGATTACGCCATATAATACAAATTTTGAAGATGACAATCCGTTTTTTGGCGTAAATGTGACAAGGATTTTTGGCGTATCTAAATTTACGCCAAAAAACGGATTGTCATCTTCAAAATTTGTATGCAAGTGAGGTTTCCCGTCTGAGTCATGGATTGTGGTTGGAGGAACATAGTTACATAATGCTACCCTTCTCCCATTACCACATAAGAACATGCAGCTCCGATAGTAAAGTGTGCTACATTTTCTTCATTTATCTCAAAAATTCCAGGGGGGCGGCTCAACAAAATTTTGGGCCCCAGCCCACCCGGTGGCGCCGTCCCTGTTCTAAGTACCAACAGAATGTGGCACACACCACGGCACCACCTCAAGAACCTTAAGTTCTGTATACAGGGCAAGCTGGGTTCATTGCTTCATGAGGCTCCCCCAAAGTCTGCCTACAGTCTGTATACAGGGCAAGCTGGGTTCATTGCTTAATGAGGCTCCCCCAAAGTCTGCCCACAGTCTGTATACAGGGCAAGCTGGGTTCATTGCTTCATGAGGCTCCCCCAAAGTCTGCCGATAGTCTGTATACAGGGCAAGCTGGGTTCATTGCTTCATGAGTCTCCCCCAAAGTCTGCCTACAGTCTGTATACAGGGCAATCTGAGTTCATTGCTTCATGGGGCTCCCCAAAGTCTGCCTACAGTCTGTATACAGGGCAAGCTGGGTTCATTGCTTCATGAGTGTCCCCCAAAGTCTGCCAACAGTCTGTATACAGGGCAATCTGGGTTCATTGCTTCATGGGGCTCCCCCAAAGTCTGCCCACAGTCTGTATACAGGGCAAGCTGGGTTCATTGCTTCATGAGGCTCCCCAAAGTCTTCCTACAGTCTGTATACAGGGCAAGCTGGGTTCATTGCTTCATGCGGCACCCCAAAGTCTGCCTACAGTCTGTATACAGGGAAAACTGGGTTTATTGCTTCATGAGGCTTCCCCAAAGTCTGCTGATAGTCTGTATACAGGGCAAGCTGGGTTCATTGTTTCATGGGGCTCCCCCAAAGTCTTCCTACAGTCTGTATACAGGGCAAGCTGGGTTCATTGCTTCACGAGGCTCCTCCAAAGTCTGCCTACAGTCTGTATACATGGCAAGCTGGGTTCATTGCTTCATGAGGCTCCCCCAAAGTCTGCCTACAGTCGGTACAAAACCAGATGTACCGCTACTCGTCAGACCGCATGATTTTTCCATTGTTCCACTGTACAGTCACTGTATTTCTGATACCATATTAGACGAACTTTTTGGTTCTTCGCAGAAATAAGTGGTTACCGTATTGGCATGCGACTGCCAGTACCAATCCTCTTGAATTCCCTGTGCATAGTTTGCTGAGA
Source organism: Macrothele yani (assembly GCA_039090855.1). Classification (NCBI taxonomy): domain Eukaryota; kingdom Metazoa; phylum Arthropoda; class Arachnida; order Araneae; family Macrothelidae; genus Macrothele; species Macrothele yani. The sequence continues at coordinate 15,062,364 of CM077005.1, read as the reverse complement.
TATGAGTCGAGAACATCCTCCATTGATTGCTTCGGTCAATTGCTGCACACATGAAGTCCTGTTTCTTCGTGCAAACCTTCTAAGACAACGGCGATCTCGTTCTTCACAGATTCTTGTTGCCCCACGGTTACGCCTTAGACAAGCAAAGTATGTTAATATGTGTACAAATAAGTTTTAAAGCGTTTAAGACAACGCAACATGTCATGTAATTTGAGAGAAAACAACATTACCTTTACGAATCAAAATACGCGCCGTCATTATCTATCACCTTCAGTCATCGGTCGGGCAGCTGACGGATTCCAGCCATGAAGAATACTTCGTCGTGTGACGAGATGAAGTCGTCAACCCATTTTTGCACTTCGTCACGTGTCCGGAACCGTACAGCAGACAAACCATGTTGCATCGATCGGAACAAATGATAATCTGAAGGGGCTATGTCGGGACTATACCCCTGGGGCTCCAAAACTTCCCAGCCAAGCGTCAATAACGTTTCCTTGACCGATTTCGCGACAAGCGTTGTCATGCAGTAACTTCACGGGACACAATCCTTTGCCTGTGGATGGACGTTTCCGACAGATTTCCTGGTTCAAACGTAGCAATTGATGCTTGTAGTGATCAGCAGTAACAGTTTGACCCTGTTCCAATAGTTCTTAATAGAGCACACACGTCAAATCCCACCATATGCACAGCAGAACTTTCTATAAGCGAATATTGCGTGTTGGTGTCGAAGTCGTGGCTTCACCGGGGTCTACCCAGTGTTTTTTGCATTTGGGATTGTCGTACCGTTTCCACGTTTCACGACCCGTAACGATTTTCCGCAGGAAAGAATTTCTGTGTTGTTTATTCAACAGATTCAAACACTTCATGACACGCTCACCCTTGTTTCCCTGGCTCAGGTCATGTGGCACCCATTTTACTTCCTTCTGAATCTTTCCCATCGCCCGTAAATGATTGGAAATGGTTTGTTGAGTTACCCCCAGTTGTTCAGTTTATTGTTTTTGCGTTTGAGACGAATCTTCATCCAGCAATGCTTGCAGTTCATCATGTGCAACCTTCTGCGGGTCGTCGCTACGTTCTCAATCGCTAACATCAAAATTACCTGCTTTAAACCGTCTAAACCAAAACTCGCACGTGCTTTTCGATACAATATTCTCCCCCAGAACAGAACAGATCGATGCACATGCTTTTGCAGCACTTTTTCCTTGATGAAATTCGTAGCGAATGCAGTATCGCTTTCCATCTTTCACCTACCGATGTGCAAGTGCGTTGCGTTTGACTGTTAGGCAAACTTTTGTGTCACATTTTATACCCAGTTACGGTCACATGACAACAACGCGGGAGAATGTCGGATATGTAAATTAGCGGTATACGTCACACAAAAAACGCTTTAAAGCATATTTGTACACCTAATATTTTCCCACTAAATAAAGACCCGGGATATTTTACCTTTTAAGAAATAAGTCATCTCAGCTGTTTTCAAAATTGTCGCCACTGCCAGACGGGTGGTCTCGGTAAGTCCTTTATAGAACTCAGAAAGGTCCTTTGTTTTTCCCATTGTGATCAACACTACCGACGATCAGCAGTCTTAAATAGTTGCCTAGATGACGTGGTGGCGCACGTGACCACGTATTTCGCATATACGCTGCGTAAGTGACGTTTACCTACATCTGCATGAAGGTCTCTTATTCAATGGCCTGTGTTTGTACATTTGTAATGTTGTAGAGATCTTCCTTCAAAGCTGCATTTCCTATATTATTATTACTGTTATTTCAACAATAGTTGCTAAGAGTATATATTATTACTATCATTCTTCTTGTTCTTCTCCTTATTATTTATATCATAGACAAGGATCCATTTTCTTCCGGTAAATGAAAAAGTAATTACTGCGTATTCGTCTGAGCTATCAATTTTTGTAAAAGATTAAAAGAAAATGGGGTAGTAGGACTTTTCTGCGTTGTAACACGCACGAGGCAAAGTTGCAGATAAATACAAAAAAGTGACAAAGAGTCGTGTATAGAATTTCTACTTCCACGTGGAGAAGTTTTGCCCATTCCGCAGAAAATAAATTGTTGAAAAGGAGTCGGCTGAGATAACTACGCAAATAGGAAGATAAGGTATCTCTGAAGCGGAAGACTTTCGAACTTTCCAGCTGCCTTTCATTTTTAAGATGGGATCTTATATCTCCTGAAAAGAGATTTTCACGCGAAAGGAGATAAAATGTCAAGGTTAGTCGTTTTCCAGGAAACAGCAGAGGCCTCACAATTTTGTCCCAAAATATCGCCATAAGACTGAAAGAACGTAGCACAGAATTGTAAAACGCACCCGTTCATCAACACGAGCTTATCTTTGTTTGAGTCCCAAAAATGCCTTTACACGAACGCTAAGGATATTTACTTGTGCTTCCATAAGCTCGAAAACCTCGTCTGAAAAGCAAAAAAAAAAAAAAAAAACTGTTGGAAGCAAAGCCTGAAAAGCTCGATCTAACCTCAGTACGAATATCGACTGACCCGATGAAGGCACATCGGTCTGGAGTAAGGTACTTCTGAAACCCTATCTGCACTTGAAAAATATACTTAACGGATAATGAAATATGACCACCTTGTGACGTACCTGCCAGCAGGACGCACACGACATAAAGGCAGATAGCAGTCCGAACGAACGTCCGCGGCGTGGACAAAAATGACGGAAAAATTTACTTCGTTATAATGGCGCCCGAACTTTCCGGATGACACGGCCGTTCAAAATCTTGCAATGGTGTGATGTTCTTTCCACACCGCGAGATAGGAAAAATCAGAGAATCCCTTCTCCAGCGCTTCGAAAAAATATGTGTGTGGGACGTTGCATTCCACACACTAGATTGACTGGGAGTTCTCGAGTGCACGTTCTACAGCGGATGGCTGCCTGCAACGATTCATGGTCGCGGCTGACCCGTGGACCATGCCCCGCCCCTCTTTCGGGGGGGGGGTGACGTACCTGCCAGCAGGACGTACACGACATAAAGGCAGATAGCAGTCAGAACGAACGTCCGCGTAGCTCAATTGGTAGAGTGACTTATACCTACCACCAGGACGCACACGACATAAAGGCAGATAGCAGTCAGAACGAACGTCCGCGTAGCTCAATTGGTAGAGTGACTTATTCCGGAATGAGCGGGCCCGGGTTCGAGCCCCGGCGTGGACAAAAATGACGGAGAAATTTACTTCGTTATAACCTAAGAAATATCAATTCGGGCTTACCCCAGCTCTCATGAAAATCTGGTTTGGAACTCACAATTTCGCAGAACAGATCAGGATGCAAAGCGTCCTACAATTATGCGGCATTTGAAGGTTGGGGATTCGCTTGTTGAACACTTTTTTTTTTTTTTTTTTTTTTTGCTTCGGGGCTTACCGACCACCTTGAGAAACTCTAAGGGTCTCCTGTCCCTCATTAAGGGCCATTAGTTCCAGGAAAGGGAAAGAGACAAACACGCCACATATGTGAGCCGAAACAGGGCCCACTCAGATGACTTTTTGAACACTTTGTTCGATTTCATCCTATAAGTGTTCTGTAGGACTTTAGCCTGAATAACTTAAATAAGGAAGAGGATGATTTCATTCGTATGTTCTTCAGACCATTCTTGATAATCTGGAAAGGACCACTTGACCGAGTTTGCTCTTATGATGGAATTCATTATCGCCTTCACGAAACAGTAGGGACACAAAAAGAGTAAACATGCTCTTCAGTGATGAAGTAGTTCTCAGTCGTCAGTTGTCATTTTCCTCCGTCAGTTCAATTGATGTCCAACTTCATGTTTCGTGCTGAATTTCTTCTTTGCAGTTATACCATAACCGTTGGTCAGTACTTCTCATTATCTTGTTGCAAGTTGTTCTTGATAGTTTTGAGTTGTACAGTACATCTAAGCAATATGCGCGCTGAAATAGACCTACTGAACTCCTCTGAAACCAAACTAAGGCCTTAAGAATTTTTTTTTATTTCCATTTTTAATTGTTACATGAAATATTACTACAATTAATACAATTATTAACATATCAATCTGGGAAATGCTGAAACAGCACGGAGAATCAAGGAAAAGGTCTACATAATGACCTGACTTAGCCTTGAAACCCCGAAGTCATAGTCAGAGCCCAGCGTTTGACAGATCATAAGAAGAAAATCGAAGTATCAGGATGAAAAAGGCAATGTTTATTTTACATTATTCACCCATTCCTTTCGGACTTTTTGTTTACTCCCCATCCTTTTTTTAATAATAATAAGATTATTAGGGTGCAAGCAAGTAGCTTTTTATTTTCTTTTTAAATAAATTATAATTGTTAATTATAGTTATTTCAGAAAGTAAATGATTCCAATAGTGTGGGCCCTGGTAGTTTATGCTTTGCTTAATCATTTCAGTTTTTGGCTTACATGTTTTAATAAGAGTCTTTTTCCTGGTATCGTATTTATGTGTAAAACTATGGATATTAATTATTTCACAATTGATATTATTTTTTATTTTTTATACATATTTACTACAAGGTTATAGGTAATTAGTTGTTTAATATTTAATATACCATATTTATTGGGATTAACGTGCGTATGAATGTGAAGATCAGCATCATACGCCATATTAGTGTTAGAAATATATTTAAGATCCATTAGTCAGATATGTTTGCTTTGTAGAACTTGCAATTTTTTAATATTTGATTTTAATCTGCGCATCTCGCACCTCGATCATCCACCTTACGTCCTCTAGAATAGTTTTTGTGCAAGCACTTTTCTTTTGCTGACACGCTAACAGTACTGTGGAGGGGGAGGGGAGTACCCTCCACTACATATCCAGAAAAAACCCTTTGGATACTCTGTTTCATGAAAGACCCTGCCCTTCGGAGACAAGGGGTCATACCCGTTTCAGACTCAGTTAAATCTCTACTTTTGCACATGTTGTTTATGTGGACAAAGCAGCACACGTTTGCTGGTTCTGCCGTATGCCAGCTAGCAGCTGTCTTCTCAAAGGTGAGCTTGGAGAAGACAGCTGAATTTGTGAGCTTTTATTTTAATGGCATTATCCATTTTTTATTTTTTATCAGAGTACTCATACTTCAACGTGTACTCAGTTTATTAACTCCCCCAGACTGAAGCTGAAAGTCTTCCGAAATTTGAATCTGATTTTTTTTTATTTTCTTAAGCCTGTTTGAATCTGAAATAAATTAGATTTCGGTCTTTTAATCTGGATGACTGCTTAAATCTGAATCGCGCAGACATTGTGACGTGCCTGCCAGAAGGATGCACACGACATAAAGGCAGATAGGAATCAGAATAAAACGTCCGCGTAGCTCAATTGGTAGAGTGACTTATTCCGGAATGAGGGGATCCGGGCTCGAATCCTGGCGTGGACAGAAATGACGGAGAAATTTACTTCGTTATAATGGCGCCCGAACTTTCCGGATGACTCGGCCGTTCAAAATCTCGCATTGGTGTGATGTTCTTTCCACACCGCGAGATAGGAAAAATCAGAAAATCCTTTCTCCAGCGCTTCGAAAAATAAATGTGTGTGACGTTGCATTCCACACACCAGATTGACTGGGAGTTCTCAAGTGCACGTTCTACAGTGGATGGCTGCCTGCAACGATTCATGGTCACGGCTGACCCGTGGGCCATGCCCCTGGCCCTCTTTCGGGGGGGGGGGAGATGTGACGTACCTGCCAGAAGGACGCACACGACATAAAGGCAGATAGGAATCAGAATAAAACGTCCGCGTAGCTCAATTGGTAGAGTGACTTATTCCGGAATGAGGGGATCCGGGTTCGAATCCTGGAGTGGACAGAAATGACGGAGAAATTTACTTCGTTATAACATTCCTTCGAGCTCTCTGAAACCAGAAAGTTTGCTTGAACCTGAAATACGTATATTAGGTTCACATCTGTAAATTTGGAGGATTTGTATCTGAATGGGAAAGATATTTTTTTGAACTTCCCTAGAAGATATTTCTTTAAGTTTGCCTGAAGGTGCGACTGAACATAAAGCGTTTTACCCTCAGCTCACATTTGTCAGCAAACATATCTAACACGCATGTGAAGCTTATTCACTTCTTTCATCTGAGCCTGCTGTATTTGCAATGTGAAAATTATTAATCTAAGCTTACTGGACCTGATGACTCGCCTGAACCCGAGTCTGCAACTTATTTGCCTCAGTTCACATTCACCGGAAAGACTGCATGAAACTGAACGTGAAAGGTAACAACCTGATTTCACCCAAGCCTGAGCTTTCTTGAGCGTGAACCTGAGCAGTAGATTTTTGATTTCATCTAGAAGCATGTTTGAAACTGAACCTGAGCAATATATTTTTTATTTCATCTAGAAGCCTGTTTGAAACTGAACCTGACCCCATCCAAGCCTGAGCCTTCTTGAGCATGAACCTGAACAATAGATTCTTGATTTCATCTAGAAGCTTCTTTGAAACTGAATCTGATCTCATTCAAGCCTGAGCTTTCTTGAGCATGAACCTGAACAATAGATTCTTGATTTTATCTAGAAGCTTCTTTGAAACTGAACTGATCTCATTCAAGCCTGAGCTTTCTTGAGCATGAACCTGAACAATAGATTCTTGATTTCATCTAGAAGCTTCTTTGAAACTGAAACTGATCTCATTCAAGCCTGAGCTTTCTTGAGCATGAACCTGAACAATAGATTCTTGATTTCATCTAGAAGCTTCTTTGAAACTGAAACTGATCTCATTCAAGCCTGAGCTTTCTTGAGCATGAAGCTGAGCAGTGTACAAAAGATTCTGGATTTCATGTAGATGCCTGTTTTAAACTGAACCCGATCTCTTCCGAGCCTGAATAAGAACGATATATACATTTCTGATCTTATCTAAGCGCTTGTTTGAAATTAAACCTGAAGGACATGAACCTGATTTCATCCATTCCTAAGCCTCCGTGAAACTGCACCTGAACAATATATTCCTGATTTCTTTCTTTCTTTATTCATTTTTTTTGTTGGAGATTTAACAGTCAACAATTCAATAAACTTTATAGCTTATTGAATTGTCGCCCATCCCCAATTTTCGCCCATGGGTTCCAGGGAGAGGAAAAAGCCATTAATGTAAGACAAACATATGCCTCGCCAGGGATACGAACCCGGACCCATGATCAGTAGCCAATGCTTCTCGCCCACCTGAATAACATTCCTGATTTTACCTGGGATCCTGCATAAAACTGAACCTGGAAGATGTTAACCTGATTTCATCCAAGCTGAGCCTTGGTGATCCACAAAATACTATAAAATGCAATATACTATGATTGGCATGACCTCTATCTAACGCAAAAAAAATATTTTTAAAAATCCGCCTTTTAGAAGCCGAAATTTCGAGAAAAATTAAATTTACATTTACGTCTTGAGAGGTGACATCATGCATTGTTTCAAACAGAAATTACACGTAAAGTGTCCTTCATAGTACGAGGGGATATCAAAAAGTTCGTGCAATCGCCCAAAATTATTAAAGCTACGGAAACCATTTTTGTTTTATTTTGTTATATATACATTCAGTATACTGTACAACATAAATAATATTTAGCAAACCTGTTTTGTTTTTTTTCAGGAATCGAAAAGTCCATGATCATGGAGAAAGCGGAATTTCGCAGTGTGATCAAGCCAAGAAAAGTCGGCTAAAAAAATCCATCAAGAAATGTTAAATGTATATGGAAATAAGTTCCCAGCATACGAGACTGTGGCAAAGTGGAAAAACAAATTCAAAGTGGTAATGTGACCTTTTTTTGCGAACCAAGGTCCGAACGGCCATCTTTGACAGGTGACCAGACAGTTGTGACCACAGTGGAGAAGTTAATTCTTGAAGATAGGCGCACAGCCATTGAAATGCTTTGTCAAGAAGTTCATCTAAGTTATGGACAAATGTGGACAGTCATGCATGACCAATTGAACATGTCCAAGGTCTCAGCGCGATGAGCACCTAGACTTCTCTCGCTATTTCAAAAGAAAGCTCGGGCACAATCCGCGTAAAAAATGTTGGATCTTTTTAACGCGAATTCCGAAGATTATTTTGACCCTTTGATTACTATGGATGTGTTGGTTATTCCTCTATGATCCAGAAATCAAGTAAATGAGCAAGCAATGGAAACACACCTCTTCATCCCCCCCCCCCCAAAGCAAAAGTGCAAAAGTCTGCCACCAAAGTGATGCTCTCAGTTTTCTGGGATAAAAGAGGTATTATTTCAACAGACTACTTTCAGAAGGGTCAAGCTATTACCTCTGACTACTATTGCAACCTACTGACCAAATTAAGAGAGCAAATTAAAAGCAAAAGAAGCGAAATGATCACGAAAAGGATCCATTTGTTGCACAACAACGCACCAGCTATTCAGCAGTCAACACCATCGTCACTGCGAGTCGTCTTAAATTGCGTCATCCGCCATATTATCTGTGTGTTCCGAAACCTTGTCGAAAGCATTTCTCGAAGGATCAGTGCATGCACTTAAGCCGAAAGGTGGCCCGACACCGTACTAATGTATGTCAATAAATGCTATGTTGTGTTTCTCTTCTACGTGTCCGGTGACGTTTGCCAATATAGTGTATATAAGATGCAAAGATAGGTGGGGGCGCAGTATTTAATGGTGTGCCCCGGGCGCAGAAATGCATTGTTATGCCTCTGGTAGAAAGTAACCTAAAATATGCATTTCCGAAAATTATGATGACTGACCTTAATGAAAACAATATGTTGGTGCCCCAAAAAGAAATGGGAGACGGTCACTAAGGTCCTAACTACCCCTACGCAATAAGAAAAAAGAAATGGGTGAGAAAACAGGGTTACACCATCAAAAATAAACGGAGACCAGTCATGTCGTCAAAGGCCATCAGTAGCTTCTTAAGTAATTCACTTCGCCGTTACCTTAACTCAAAGTGTGATTGAGCCCAAACATCTGAATGGGATCACATGCATGCTGTTAGCACTAAGTACACTTAATGTTGGGCCATGCCCTGATCCAGAGCTAGGGCGACTTTCCAGAAACCCTATGTCTCTGACTACTCGTCAACAGGGCCAACGAATCTGATTTTCGAAATAAATATACGATCAGTAGTGGAATAAGAAATAAAAATTCTACATGCAAACTAAAACGCAAAGTCCCGGGAGCTCTGGGAGGCTGTTTGGATTGCCCATATTTGTATACCACATTGAAACACATTCAGGCCACCCCAGTGACGCAGTGGTCTAAGCTCCGGCTTCTGACCATTCGTGCAAGATGGGTTTAGGTTCGAATCCCGGTGAGGCATGGATGTTGTGTTTGACTGGCTCCAAGAGTGGATTGGGTCGACGAAACCAGGCGGGGAATTTTAATCTTTCGGTGCACTACAGAAGCACACGTGCCCACTAAGGAACAACAATTCATAAAAATATTTTTGTGGGCTTTAAACTTGCATATATGGCTTTGCAGAAACCCATTTCCAACTAGGTCTTTGTGGAAGTGAGAAAATGCAGAGTTTTGCGGGTCCTTGATAAAGCCAAGGCTCGGCATTCTCGACCTTTCTACATTCAGGTTGCTATTATTTTTATCTCCTTTTTACTCATACCAGTTGGTTTTTGAGTATTTCTTAGCTGTTTTTAGTACCAGATAAATATTTTTTTTTGCATCTGTCTCTTCCTAATAGTATGTGAATTCTGAATATTCATGGATGCTGCGTTGCGCGTCACGATCTTCAGGTTTTTTAGCAAATTTAGTTTTAAATTCTAAGGTAAAATTTTGCCTTTGACTCTGCTCTTGGGTATATATATATATATATCCCCTCTTATAATTCTTTTCTTTAGAAGAGTCATTATGAAAATTACTTAGAATGTACGAATTTGCTTTCGGATTTTTTTGTAACTTTCCACAATTACCTGAATTTTAGAGTCAGTGTTACTATGTTTTGAGTTGTTTATTCATATACTTATATTTAAGAAGTCCTCTTATTCATTTTTTAAGTTTTCATGCTACCGTATAAAAATGTCTTCATAATGAGCGGCAGCTATGCTAACTCTTGAAACACAGCTTATTATGCATTGGTAAATGCTGCTAACGTTGAAGGAGGCGCCGACTGGGGTAAATAATATTTAGGTTTTCTTCCACTAATGCCCACATGTAAAATAGTGCGCCTGACACTCCCTGCACCCAACAGAAAGGAACCATGTTTTGTGCCGCCATCTGGTGGTTAGTGAGGAATTCATCTGTGGTTAAACATCGAATTAAGTGTAAGTTTGTACTGGGATAACAAAAAGTGGCATTTGTTCGTGGTGAAAGTCGATGGGGGGGGGGGGGGGGTATGGCATTCTCTAAATATTGGTGAACTGAAGTACAAAATATCTGAAAAACAAAAAATGTACGCAGAACTGTACCGATGAGGGGGGATGGCATTCCCTTAATATTGGTGAACTGAAATACAAAATATCTGAAAAACAAAAAATGTACGCAGAACGGTACCGATGAAATTTTGGCTTGCAGTTAATTTATATCTGTGAATTCTATTCGCAATTTGTGTAAGATTTTTACATTTTAAAATTTTGTCTCTGATTTTGCATTTTTCAGAGCTTTTGACACGAGACAATAAATTTTATCCTTCGGACTCTTAACCAAATGCCCGTAGCCATAGAGGAGGCTCGTATTCGGCTGTTTTGTTTTCATATCATTTTGTACTTTATTCCGCAAGGAGGAATGTTGAACTAGTAACAACGTAGCAAGCTTGATTTAGAACAAGGTTTATAACTTCTACTCACATCTTGGTTTTAGAGTACCAAACTCATATTCACTCAGAATAACATTTCAGTACATAGTAGCCAGAAAGAATTTTTGGGTGGGGTTTCTTAATTTGAAAATTAATTTTCACCGTACGTTATGCATATATTGAGTATTTTCTCTGTCATATTTTATTTGCACACGAACTTCTTCTATTTGATACTCCCCATTTTTCAAATACTGACTTATATGCTACACTACCTGCAAAAATTTATAAAACAATTATTTCATTTTTGAGTCATCGGATCATAGTTGCGTGCCAAAGTATACACTTAGTCAATATCAGCCGTTTCAGCACGGTATAATTTTCTTTAATGAGAAGTTTAAAAGCACTTTACATTTAAAAGCAATATTAAAATCACCACGAGAACTTTCAGGACCCAACGGATCCCTTTATCAGGTGGTATGTACACTAAAAATCGTGCCATGGTTACTCCAGGTTTTAAATAGGTAGCGCTGGTTTAGTTTGCGCAGACCTAAACATCGCTAGCTACTTAAAACCTGGAGTAGGCATGGAACGATTTTCAGTGTACATACCACCTGATAAAGGGATCCGTGGGGTCCTGAAAGTTCTCGTGGTGATTTTAATATTGCTTTTAAATGTAAAGTGCTTTTAAACTTCTCATTAAAGAAAATTATACCGTGCTGAGACGGCTGATATTGACCAAATATTCATTTTTGAGACATTTTAAAAATTTCGGGGAGGGTTTAAACCCTCAAAATCCCTCCCTGTCTACGGCCTTTGCTAGTAGCTGACAAGACTGCACTGGCTTCAAGTAGAAACGTCATCTTCTAATCGTTTAAAGTGGTGTCTCACGCCAGTGGTTTCTTTGGTAACAGATTTAAAAATGAACACTCTCTGAGGTGTTCTTCTCTAAGTTTAAATTGCTGGGGTGTAGTTTTTGCCCATTTGATACCCATAACACACACACACACACACACACACGTCGGTGAACTGATTATGCTCATTTATTACGATAATTACTACGATACGTACAATTAAGTGCGAAAACAATTAGTGAATTCCAAATATTTTAACTATTTTTCAGCTGTGCAATTAAGAAAAACGAAACTCCTTCAGCTGACGCGTAACCTGCTCATTGTGATATAGACAAATTTGGCTGAATTATAAATTTATTAGGGTTCAATTTTTATTCATTGTAACATCTTTTTTATTTGTATGCATATAGAGACATAGACATATAAAATGTGTGTCTGTGTATGTGCGTGTGTATGTGTGTGTGAGAAAGAGAGAGAGAGAGAGAGAAACCGCCTAGACTCTGTAACGTACCAGGAGATGTGACGTACCTGCCAGAAGGACGCACACGACATAAAGGCAGATAGGAATCAGAATACATGTCCGCGTAGCTCAATTGGTAGAGCAACTTATTCCGGAATGAGTGGACCCGGGTTCGAATCCTGGCGCGGATAAAAATGACGGAGAAATTTACTTCGTTATAATGGCGCCCGAACTATCCGGATGACCCGACCGTTCAAAATCTCGGCAGCATTGGTAGTAATAATATTCTTTTATCTCTTCATGCTCTGGAGCCATAGACGAATTTCTAAATCAGTAACAGTTTTCTTTATTTAGTAGTTGACATTCAGTGGCGAACAGCAAAACAGCGGGTACCCGCGCCAAAATTTGTTTAGGATATCTTCATCAACAAAATATAGCTTTGAACACTTTCGATTGCGTTTTCAAACCGATCGCGATAGCTTTCAATTTGCTGAAGAATATTACACTGGTCAGCATCCAAAAAGGTACGGAAATCAAAGCAGCCAAATATATTTTTGTTTCGATGGGCGTTTTCAAACCGAATCGCGATGGTCAATTGCTGAAGAATATTACACTGGTCAGCATCCAAAAAGGTCCACGGAAATCAAAGCAGCCGAATTTTATGTTTTGATGGGCGTTGAAGTATGGTTAAGAAATTCAATTACGATTTCAAGATCCAGTAGCAACCGTTTTATATGGTACGAAATTCAACTGTTGGACGTTGAACCCGAATGTGGCAATAAAAAGTTTCAGTTGGTTCTACTTTTGAAGATTCAATAGCAACTGTTTTAGTGGGTATGGTGCGAAATTCAATAGGACTTGCGTTCCCATTTTTCAGCAGTCAAGGAATATCATTTTCTTTCCACTTGGTCTTATCAACAACCAAATAAGCGCCGAAATAATGAAATATAAGGGAGGGCAAACACTAATTCTAGTTTCCCCTCCGAATGTAATTTTATATCGCAACTATTACGTGAGAAAATTTTGCTAAAACTGTACCAATGCAATTTTCTCAAAAGCTAAAACAGCTATTCTGAATGAAAGAGGATAGACTTGTACAATTTTACAAACTACACAAAATCGCTAAGTATCATTTTCGAGTTCCAATTAGTTAGGGAAATAATTGCGATTATGTTTTCGGAAGCTGTTTTCATGCCGCAAAATGTCGCTAAAAACTATACCAATGTAATTTGCTCTAAAACTAAAAGAGCTGTTCCGAATTAAAGGGGATAATCTTCTACAGTTTTACAAACTACTCAAACTGGGCAAGTATCGTTTTCCAGTTTCACTTATGGTATTTTTGGAAGCCGATTTTACGCGAAAATATGACTAAAAACCATACCAGCGAAATTTACTCAAAAACTAAAACAGCTATTCCGAATAAAAGGTTGTACATTTTTACAAACTACACAAACTGGTTCAGAGCACGGTGATCGTTAAACCCCGAAATGAAAAGAAAAAAGAAAAAGAAAGAAAATGAGAAACATGATTCTATTAAAAACGGAAATTAATTTTTCCCGAAACATGACATTTTATTCAGCTTGATTTCGTGCCTGTTATATTGTGGGCCAAATAAATTGGCTTTCTACTGAGGAGGTTTGGAGCATTTAAGCAATGAGCTTCGATTATCCGTTCATCGCACCGCAGAGAAGCCCACGTTTCAAAGCGTCGTTGCATTGGATCTTCTCGTGATTGACGGAGAGCTGCGACAATCTTGACATTAGCACTATTTGCATAACAACGCCTTGCTCGAGTGAAGCTATGTATCACGTAAGTGCTTTCAGGAATTCAACCTTGGACATCAGGCGTTATCTGTCTGTGGCGACGGAACGGTGGCAGAGTTAACGAAAAAAGAAAAGTATTATGAAAAGTGAAAGAATGATCGTTTTCCTCCTCTGCGAACACGTTTTAACTCTCACTGCTCTCCGTTAGGCGAGATTCCGCAGATAAAATCCCAACTTCGAAGAGTAAAACAATGTGTTTTTATTTCCTTAAGGAAAGGTGTGGTGGTCCTAACTAGATCAAGGTCATCACACTGACCTTGAGCTTCCCCGTGGATGACGCTCTCCGTAAACAGCAGAGAAAACGGAGAGGCGGTCTTACCTGTTAGTAGAAATGGCCGACCGCTAGATACGCACAGTTAAACGGAGCGTTTTTTTTTTTTTTTTCTGAAAATTAAAGAACAGCGGATAAGAAGAGTGAGGTGAAAGAAGCGTAAAGTAGAAAATAAAAAAGGCTCTCACGAAAAATAAAGAAATTGCTAAAAAATTTTTCGTTGTTCGTTTGGAGACAATAACTGAAACAAGGTTACCAATTCCTGATTTCAAAAAAAAGCGCTGTTATCATTCTAATTTTTTTATACGTTTGGCTGTATTTCATTTGTTGAGTTCATGAGACTAAGGAATCATTTGGTTACAAACTGACTTCTGGAATGTTTTTTTTTTTTTTTTTTTTTCAGGCCAGTTTATTCACACACTATGGTTTCTGCTTCCAGAAATTGGACTTGATCTTTTTATTTATGGGTGAAAAAAAACTCACAAAAACTTTCCGTTTGTGCATATTCCAGCTATCTCCTGTTCTCAGTTTATTTTCTCCAGGTGGCGTACATGCTGATTTGCATTAATCTGTTTTTGAGGACCGATTAAGAAAATCGTACTTGCTACAGAAAGAAGAAAGCATATTTAGCATTCCTCATTTTTCTGAGAAGAATGATGAAAAAACATTAGCCCTGCGATATGCAAACCCATTCTCTCATATTCTGTATTGTCCGTCTTCACTGCTCTCCCTATTTCAAGGCTGCAGGTACAGAAGGGAAGGGGCTCGCAATTTCCTGTCCCCCAAAATATCTGACTTTTTCTCTTTTTCCTTAAAATATTGAAAAGATGATTTCAGAGGCATTTTCTTGAAATTAGTAGAGCACAAGTAATAAAAAAAAAGTAGAAATCAGTATGTCCGGCATTTTGATTAAACTATGCACTATCTGACAATTTAATATAGCACTGGATGTTATTGTTGGAAATAAAATTATTTAAAATAAATTTAGTCCAACATGCACGTGCATAGATAGCCCCAGGGGATAGCGAGAGGCAATCTCAAGCCTTGAGACGATACTTAGGCCCCAGGGGATATAGGGGGGTCGGAAAAGTTGAAGGGTCAGTTCCCAAGAAGGGAGCGAAGTAACGTTCACCTGACGGAATAGATGAACCCCTCAGAAGGTCAAGTGACCTTGGCATCAGCGGAAAAGGTGAAGCTCAGAAGGTCAGGGGTTTTTCACTGGTCAAGAGTAGTGGAGTACGTGTAGCGACAAGGAACAGACGTGGGTATTGAGTGCCGAGTATGACGAGAGAGAAATGAAATATGCCCAACGTTGTCAAACGGAGAGCCGAGTTCGGATAGCGCCAGTCAGCTCAATTAGGTGTATATGCCCAGTGTTGAAAACCTGAAAGACATATGGAGATACCAGATAAGTTATTTTCCTTTTCCCTTTTATTGCATGTACTTGCTTAAATTAATTCATAACCCTATTTAGAGCACGTGGCGTGTGTATTGGTCATGATAAAACAATGAAAACCCAGTTAGCTAGGTAAAACCTTTAGGTAAAGCATAGGAGAAAAGGAACTGGAAGAAAAATGAATCACTAAGCTTTGCACTTATATATATAGATAGATGTATGCAGAAATGATCGGAGACGTTATAGAGAAAAATCGTAATAAGAGTAAATTTTATGTGTAAGGTATTATTAACGGCTGCACCCACGCACGTGGTACCTTAGTGATCCTAATTCTCTCGTATTAAACTATTTTGATTACTTCCACATAAGATTCCTGTTTGTTTTCCTTATAACCACACAAGACATAAGTTAAGGTATGTGTAAACTAAGATATGTGTTTATGTTTCTGATTTCTTTCACGAGCGGCACCTTTACTCCCCCACCATTCCAGTGACGGGATAAAGGTGAATCACAACGCCGCGCTTTATTATATGCCAGTACATATAAGGAGCACGTTTTTGTCCATATACGATCACTGTAGAACAAAAGTCCCATAGTTATAAAAAGGCACAATAAAGTAAATTTAATCGGTAAATGATCTGTAATTGATGCACCTATAATTTGTTCATAATAATAAATATAACAATAAAATTAACACCTTGTATTTAACATTGATGACAGTAACACGTGTCCCAGTGAATAGCATTAACACGTGTGCCATTGTTCGTAACTTTAACACGTGTTCCGTATTAGAATGTAACGTTGGTACCGATTAACGTTTGAAGATAACTATGGTGAATTGGTTAAATATTTGTTTATAACATATGATTATTCTTATAATAAATTTGTTCAAAATAAAAGATATAACATTATCTCAATGTGAAGGAACATTCAAATTTACTGATATTTTAAATAATACGAGACGCATTGTTATTCAACACTTAAATTTAAAGTCGAGCCAATACGACCGTGGTTCACTTTTCTACAAGATACTACAAATGATCAGCTTCATAAAATAACATGCGCTATTGAAACTAATGTCGGTGTAGATAGTGAAGGCACTGGCTCTAATGTAGTTACAGTTGTATAGGTCTCATTTGCGTTGTATTTCAGCAAAATACTGAAGAGCCTTTGCATAACAGACTAATAAATTATTTAAAAAAATATTTCAAAATAACCAGTATAGATTTGAATAAAAAAGAACACTTGAATAGCCCGTACATAAAATTTTCAGTTGCCTGGGGCCGCGAATGGCCTAGTGGGCAACGTTCGTGACTGCTACGGAGACATCTTCCGAGCAGGTACGAACGCTCGAAGAACTAAATATACATTCATTATCCAGCGAAATTGTGAAGACTGGCGATGTAAAGGTTTGAGAAGTAATACATTCTTTATCCAGCGAAGTTGTGAAGACTGGCGATGTAAAGGTTTGAGACGTAGTACATTCATTATCCAGCGAAGTTGTGAAGACTGGCGATGTAAAGGTTTGAGACGCAGTGCATTCATTATCCAGCGAAGTTGTGAAGACTGGCGATGTAAAGGTTTGAGACGTAATACATTCATTATCCAGCGAAGTTGTAAAGACTGGCGTTGTAAAGGTTTGAGACGTGATACATTCATTATCCAGCGAAGTTGTGAAGAATGGCGATGTAAAGGTTTGAGACGCAATACATTCATTATCGAGCGAAGTTGTGAAGACTGGCGATGTGCATTGGTATTCCAGGCTCGGTGTGACAATTGGAATCGATGACTTCAACCTCCATCTATTCTTGCTGTTCAGGCTCAATTTGTGCAGTTGAAGTGGAAGGTTGTAGCCATAGAGTCGAACTAGTGTGAAACGCATCCTGGCACCTGGACTTTTGACTCGCCTTACATTCCTTTGACCTTGTAGTTGATGACTTAGCGGGCCTTTTCGGATTCCTCTCGTTCTCTTCTAGTTGTTTCTTCAACTTTCGTCGGTTCTTATAGCAATTTTCTTTGGATTTTCGCAGCATTTCTAAATTTTCGTCATCAAGTTTTTCTATTCTAATAAATAAATAAGTAAATTTTCAATACACTTTATTTCGGTTTATCACACGCGTCCGTTATCTCTGACCGTCAGCTACAGAATGTGGAGCTGATGCCATCGCTATCATTATCTATTCACTAGTTATCAACCTTAAAACTGCATGCGACGAAACAAAAGCACGCGAAATTTAGCTTAACTTTCTAACGCTACTGTATCGAAGGGTTACGAGGTGGAGGGTTTAAACTTGTTTTGTTATAAATGTGACTATATAAACTATTTAATGGTGTATTATTTATTACTCTACGATTATTAGTTTTCAAGATATAAGTGTTCAAAGTGTGACATGTTTTTCCTGCATCCGTGCTCTTGATGTAACCCCTACCCAGCGAGGAGAAAGACTCTACGTCAAAAAATATGCTCATTTAATAAAAAAACGTCAAAAATATGTACGTCAAAAAATATGCTCATTTCAACTTGAGGGTGGGTGGGTGGGTGAGGTCATCATTCTGCATTGCAAAAGTTTACTGTTTGCCATCCTTAGGTTCAGTTCCCTTCAGTGGGAAAATGAAATTTTGACATCTGACTGAGAGATATCTGCAGAGTAACACAAAGAAGACAGACTGACGCTAGAAGCATGCGCAGAAACAGATACGTTAAAACAAAACGATCTACAATATCGTCTGCTGTTAGTCTTCTGCAAACACAGAAAATTATAAAATGGTAGAAAAGCATATCATACCATCTAAAAAAAGAATTGTTCAGGGAAATTTAAAAAGTTATCTGTAATTCATGCACAATTGAACAAAAGAATTCCAGTGCAGAAACAAAGATATTAGAACACATACAAAAGCGCATTTGCCTCAGTTTGCTGAAAAATTCTGCATTAGGAAAAATGGAAAAAAATCTGAGCCAAAAAAATCGTCCTGGAATTCTAAAATTTGCTGTACAAAACATTTTCACAACTTCGTTTGCCTTGAAGTGTATGTACAGTAGCTCCGATTCTGGTGGAACTGATAACACATAATTTCATCAATCAATTTCTTTTGAGTACGTCCGCCATGAATAGGATCGCATATTGTATAAGACGTATTTCTCCTTTGTGAAGAATCTTTTGGCGCATTCTGTCTATATTCGAGAGTGCAGGCCATTTATTCTTTGGGTTCCTTAGTAAGCAAGATGCTTCACCCTTAACAAATAAATAAACAAAAAAAAAAAAAAAAAAAAAAAAAAAAAAAGATAGGAAGAAAGGAAAAACAATATTTCTTCACTTTTCACGGATTGAAAGGAAAAGCTGATAAGCTACCTTAGAGCAATTTGCATTCGGTAAGTGAGAGCATGGAAATATTCAACAAAGGAAGAGACGAGAGAGAGAGAGAGAGAGAGAGAGTGTGTGTGTGTTTGTAAGAGAGAGAGAGAGAGAGGGACAGAGAGGGAGAGAGAGGAAGAGTGGTATGAAGATGAGCTACGTGGAAAAAGGCTGCTGCATCATATTGATAAGATGGATTCAGCACGTTTTCCGCTTCTCCTAGCTGGTGTTTTTTTCATGCTCCTCCTTTTCCGTCCATCTTCATTTGTAGCTAAGTAGATAAAATCAACAAATGTCCATCAGTCGCGCACACGTCAAAGCGTTGAGCGAATCTCTTAAACTTTTTGATGTTACTACGCAACTTCGCGATAATATTTGTCGAATCGGTGTTATGCAGCTTTTGGGATTTTCACGTCCTTACGCGAACACACAAATCCAGCATTCCTCTTTCACCACCAGCTATCTTTACAGGCCGCAGGAAAAAGAGAGCGGGTGAGAGGCAGGGAGGGAGAGGAGAAGACGAAGAGAAAAGAAAGAGAGCGAGAGAGCGCTGTGTTTCAATTTGTAGAGATCCAATATAGCGCTGTCCCAGGAGACCGTCAACCTTGCCGCAAATCCTCCGCACCAACACGTAGGCGTTCCTGAATTCTGCTAAACCAGCGTCAAGTTTCCGTCAATTCATCCCCCAGTTCATCCAAGCCAATGGACCGGGAATACAACTGTGAAATGAAACGGACCTCATGGTTCTACGCGACTAGTAAACGCCACATGGGGAGAGCGGTATTCTAGGGATTTAAAAAACAAGGCTCAAGAGTAATCTGTTCCCTTTCAAACTAAGTCCCCTTTGGTTATAACACAGATCCTTTTGCCTGTTGTTAACATGGATCGAAAGAGGAAGGCTCCTTTAGATGGATACGGGATGAAAAGCAAGAACGTCATTTCGATACGATGTTGTGGGGGGACTTTCTCTTATGAGCTAGGAGGGAGAGTAGACGGGAGGATTTAATCATTTCCACCGAGGAGAAAAAAGAGCTGAAGCATCGCTTTCATACAAACACTTCAATAGTGTGTTTTGCTATAATATACACAAGTCAGGATCAATTGGTTAATCTTGGAACGTTTTGCACCAAGTCGATAATCTACTTTTGGAAGAATAAATCTTTTGGCGCAACTTATATTTCTCCCACGAAAAAGAAGGAAATGAATAATAAAAGAAAAAAAAACTTTCTTTTTCGAAATAAAGAAACTCCGAAAAAATATGAAACGAAAGTAATTCCTCTGTAATAAAAGATTGGGAATAAAAATAAAGTGAGCTCAAGAACGAGAGTTGCCAACACTAGAACAATTGTTTCAACACTTTTGTTTGTATATCACACAGAATTACCTTTCTCTTTTTTTTTTCTATTGATTGATTTTTTTTCTCCCTCAGTCTCTTCACTTTTTTCTCTTGCACTCTTTCTGTTAGTACGTCTGTAATTTTATCATTTTGTCCCTTTATCTGGTTTTTGTTTCTGTTCTATCAGTTTGTGTATCTCTATCAATTTCCTTCTACTTCTCGCTCCGTATGTCTGCTTGTCGCACTTTTGCTATCTCCCACAGTGTGCTAATATCCGTCTGATTCTCTCTTTATCTCTCTCTACTTCTCTGCCCTCTCTCATCCTCTTTCGCTCTGTCTCTATTTCTCTCTTTCGTTTCATTCATAAATATCTCCCTTTCCGTCTCTCACATTTATCTGTATTTCTCTCGCGTTCTTCCTATCAACTTGTGTGTATGTGCATGCCTTTCTCTCACAATTTTTTTATCGGCCTGTTACATAATCCAGAGAAAAGAGTGTGTCCCTCTTTGTCAGTGTAAATCTCACCTTTGTGCTCTGTCTTCCACTTAACTACAACTCTTTCACTCTCACCTCTTTTTTGACGTAGGACTACGTCTAACTCCGCGGATAGTATGAGACGACCGCCTGCGACAAAAATAGGTCCTAACTGAAATCATTATGGCGTTAAAAATACGTGCCGCACACTAATCGTGTTAGCGTATTCGTAAACAGCGTTTAGTCCGATTTGCGTACTTTGCAATACATTTTGGGCTCAACGCTCGCCTCCCTCCCTGTCCGCGGGGGAGATGATGCAATATTTCTGGGGGTGCCGCCGCGTTTAACTCAGTCAATCTCGGCAGCCGAGAGCGCAACACGACTGTGAATAGTATCGTTTTAAAACTCTCGACGAGGTCTATTCAAATATATGAAGAACATTCGCAGTGGTTTGAACTGAACACTTCAAAAATTGTTTTCTTGTGAACCGGTGAACCCTTTTGACAATATGGCGGTTTATCTGGACAACCGTGAGTGCAACACGACTGTGCGTGGTATCGTTTTAAAGCTCTCGACAAGATCTATTGAAATATATAAAGAACATATCGCAGTGGTTTAAGCAAAAAATTTTAAAAATTGTTTTCGTGTGAACGGGTTAACATGTTCGACAATGCCGCGGAATTCGCAGAATGAACGCAAGCAAAAGTGGAGAAAATCAAAACGAGAGGCAACAGCAAGTGATGAGGAATGTAAGAAGCTCAAGAAGACAGAGCACCAGGTTGGGTAATTCGTGCATCGATTTGCTTTGTGTTCGCAATGCATCCAGTATTATTTGTAAAAGTTATGTAAGCTACTTTTCATATCATAAACCTGTGTTAGCTATAACAAATTAAATAAACGCTTTGAAACCATAATCGACTAGCTCATTTTAACTCTCCAATCTGCAACTCGTAGTCCTACATTCAAAACTGACGGCTCAATCAGAACTGAGCCTACCTGTATTTTTTTTTTTATTTTTTTTTATTTTTATCAGACTTTTTAGTTTTGGGGTTTAACAATCCCGATAAGTATCTAACGCTCTAATGATTTGCCCATCCCCAATTTAGAGCCACTTGTTTTAAGCAAGAGATAGAAGAACGAGCGACAAAAGGAGAAAAACATTTATGTCTTGCTTCGAGATTCGAACCATGCTCCAGCAGTGTGAAAAATCAGAAGTTCGTGCTTTAGACTAGGGGATCATTTGAAGTATTGTATTGCACATAAGAAGTGCTGCTACGAAATAAAGGGTATGATTATCAGAAAACAAAGCTGAACTTATACAGTGAAATCTTCGAATAACGGTCGCTACTCGAACTGGGAAAAAGTGACCGTTGTTCGGAGGTTAGGCCTAGGTTTACATTGATAGTCCGTTGCTTTTGTACAAAAGAATAATTGTACAAAGCTCACGCTCTAAGAAAACGGTTTCGGGGCTTTCTCCAAAGGTAGAGTTCTGAATGAAACCCAATATAACAATTTAAAATAAAACCATAGTGTAGAGGATTTTCATATGACGAAAATCCTCTACACCATGGTTTTATATTCCATTCAATATGATGAACACTATTCACATTGTGCATTTTAAATAATGCGCAATTTTTCTATTAGGTGGACTTTGTGGGTGGTTAACATGTAAGTGACATCATGTCGCTTGTTGCGCGGCCAATCCAGCGCTGTGGGAGATTTTCATCCAGGTAGTTTCCGACGCTAGTGGGGTAGTGCTCCATCCTGTTGGAAAATGAAGTTATCACTTCGTGCAGTTGAAGTATCAACCAAATAAATAGCATATAGAGATAAGAGTTTCCCTTTTTAGTGTTTTCTTGGAAAAAGAAAGGTGTCGTACACTTTTTTACGGGATATAGCACAGAGCAACTTAACCTTTAAAGAATCCCGCACATGCTCCACTGTTGTTCTAGGATTTTTCAGTATCCCATATGCGAACGATGTGTTTCTTAACTTTCCCACTTACGTGGTATGTCGATGCGTCGCTGAAAATTAGACACTCACTAAAAATCATCTTCATCAAAATGCTCCTGCATTTCTCTACAGAAAGGGCGACGTGCAGTTCTGTCATTATCACTTAGACGCTTCAATAACTGCAGTTTGTAAGGGGTCATTTTCAGCAGCTTTCTCAAAATTTTCCAAACAGTGGGTTGTGGAATTTTTAACTCCCGACCCGCTATCGTGGTGGATTTCCTTGGGCTGCGTTGGTGAATGGCACAAAATCGCTCCACTTGTTCATCAGATACACGTGGTTTCTCTGAACTTTTACCTTTACACGAGCATCCTGTTGTTTCAGATTTCTTGTGCCAGTCGCAGATGGATTGTCTATTCGGCGATGATTTCTTGAAAGATGTTCTGAAACTGTTGCACAGCAGTAACAGAATTCGTTTCCATGAAATACAGGATTACACCAGTATGCAATACAAATTTAAAGTTGTGATTCCGTCTCTTGGTGTAAATTATGACGAGCAGTGGCGTAGGAACGGGGGGTACAGGGTACAATGTATCCCCCCAATTTTGGAGAGGGGTGCATTAATATCTACTGTACCCCCAGATATGAGCAAACACAAACCAATCATTCATAAAGAGTGAACTGTAAAATTTATATGCTACTTAGTTGTTTTTTATTCTCTTTTTTTCAAAGAAATATCACGGGTCATCTAGTTTTTTATATCCGAAGCTTGTAGTGGGAGGCTTTTCATCCACCAAAAACTGGCCAACCATCTGGGAAACTTCAGCAAATTAGTTCTGCAGGGAAACGACGAGTGCGAGGTTTTTGTTAATAACTTCAAACAGCATATGGCAGGGCTAGGGCTTGATAACATACTTGTGATCAGTGTTTCTTTTCTCTTAAAATTCCATGCATCTTGATCAGGTCGTCTTTTTTGCACTTTAAAAAAATTAATGCACAAGTGGACATTTCAGCGCCCACAACCCCAGCACCAAAATTGTTTTCTGTTTTAAGATCTGTAGCAATACAACAAGTGCATTACGGATTTCACATACCACTCATAGAATTCCAATTCCTCGATATTTCCAATATCATTTAGCTTTGCACCAGACCAATGTGCTTTTTACATCAATTGTCAGCCTATGTATCGTTCAAAGTTTTTAAAATAGACTTCGTAATGCTTTAATGGTATTATCTTCGCGGGTAGAGCAGTTTTTATCTTACTGCGGTTTTACTTTATTAACGTAAACAAAAGTCAAGAAAGAAATACGGGATTACACCATATAATACAAATTTTGAAGATGACAATCCGATTTTTGGCGTAAATGTGACAGGGATGGTAAGTCAGATAATATCCGAAAACTTGAAAATTTTCATCGTCCTGGAGCGGGACTTGAACCCGCGTCTAAAAAATCGGATTGTCATCTTCAAAATTTGTATTATATGGTGTAATTCCGTATTTCTTTCTTGATTTATCTGCTATTCCGGGCAATCACGGAATAGGATTCTTAACCTCCAGATTCGCTAATCATGAATGCCGGTTGCTTCGACTAGCGAATCCTGTGATGGTTATATTCAAATTAATCGGAAACTTGAAACTTGGTCGTTCTCGGTGGTGTAGTGGTCAGAATACCAGGGCGCTATCTGGAAGACGCGGGTTCGAGTCCCGCTCCAGGACGATGAAAATTTTCAAGTTTTCGGACATTATCTGACTTACCATCCCTGTCACATGTACGCCGAAAATCGGATTGTCATCTTCAAAATTTGTAAACAAAAGGGATAAGAAATTTAATTCGTTCTTGTAAAGAGTTATACAACATTTCCTGAGAAATCCCTCTTATCCAAACTCTGCTGACAGAAATTCATCCTAATGTTGACTTGTCCCTGCTCAATATTTTAACGAAAAAAAAAAAAGTACAAAAATTAAAAAGAGAGAACACACACACACAAAAAAATCTTCTCCATTCATTTTCTGATAAGAAATTAATAATGCGAACTTTTTGTCTGCAATAAAAATAATAATGGTAATAATTAATAATAATATGATAACAATGTTCATTCGGATGAATTCCTGATCAGTATACGTATTTTATAAAAACTCTAATATACTAACCGCCCAAAAAAAAAAAAAAAAAAAAAAAAAATTCGGAGGAGGTCATCCATAGATGGCTTAATCCTTGAGATGTAAGGTTCATGAGCTTGTACCCCCTAAATCAAAAGCGTTCCTACGCCACTCATGACGAGAGTGGTAGGTCAAATAATATCTGAAAACTTGAAAATTTTTAATCGTCTTCGAGCGGATATCGAATTCGCGTCTCCCTCGCCAGATTCTCTAAATATGAATGACGTTGCTTCGCCTGGCGATTTCTGTGATGTGTTAAATTCAAATTACTCGGAAACTTGGGACTTGGTAGTTCTGGGTGGTGTAATGGCTAGCACACTCGGGCGCAAACTGGGAGACTCGGGTTCTATTCGCGCTCCGGGGCTACGAAATTTTTCAAGTTTTCGGATGTTATTTGACTTACCAATCTCGTCATAATTCACACCAATAGAAGGAATCACAACTTCAAACTTGTATTAGAATTCGTTTCGCTAGATTCAAGCACGGCAACGCCTTCCCCACAGCATTTGCGGCCATCTTGTCGGACTGGCCACGTGACGGCAAAAACGTACAATCTTAGTGGCGCCATCTATATGATAAAATCGTTACTACTGGTGATAGAACGGTGCGCGTCAATATCTTAAATAGTTTTGGTTTTATAGAATGTTGCAACTGTCAGTTTCATTTGTAATAACCCTGTATGTTCTGCTTTGAAAAAAAAAAACTCTGCAGGAAATTATTCACAAGACGAACTCATTATACACCCGAATTCAGTGTCAACTTCCTTTTCTTTTCGGATGTTAAACTTCAAGAAGTCTATTCGAGAATACTGCCTAAAATGCGCGGACGAGGAACCAAGAATCAGACGACTTTTAAAGATTTAGTTATATAATTATAGAAGAAATGCAAAGATCCTGAGTTAACATTAAGGAAGGGAAGTGAAAATGACATCTTCATGGAATTTTCTGACAGTTTCGCAATACTGTAAAGGATTTTAAACCGGAGTCCCCCCCTTAATCTTCAGAACACGTGTTCTGTACGTTCTGCATCAGCGTTAATTTAATGATAGCCGTCTCACAATATTAAAACTTTGATATCTCCATTTACAAGTACCTCGAACACTGTTTTTAAAATGTTATCGTTTGCTGCCTTTCTTTTCTTTTGAGTGAAACGTAATTCTTTTGTTTCGCATTCGCGTCGATCTAATGACATTGGAGTCAGAAAGGCCTTGAGTTCACGCAAGTGAGAATTACGAAGCGAAGTGCAAGTGACCTAATTTCTGAAGGTAATCGTGGAAGTCCTCCAAGTTCAAACAGATGCTCGCCGCCACTCTCAATATGCAGGGACCTCTCATTATTTTTAAGAACCTACAGAAACATATTCCTCATTACTTGTTTACTGAACTGCAAATATTAACGTACTTGTTTACTTACTCGTGGATAGTTTTTTTAATTCACATATTGCATTGCTGGGATTATTACTCGGTGTACAAATAACGGTTAAATTCGTAATGTGTTTTTAATTACTTCTGGAAACACTTGACTACTTATTGTGGCATTCCAGGAATGACGTATCTTCTCATGGGAGTTCAGGACACGAAATGAACTAATTGCTATGGTGCTCTTGCGCCCTCAGAATGTCACTTTGGGCTATGAAAATGCCATAATACTGCGCTGACGTGGACAAATATATATTTCTATATTTTTCATAGATATCAATATCATGATTTCTTTCTTAAACATCAGCTGGTACGAGGAGGTATCAAAAAGTTCGTACAATCACCCAAAATTATTAAACTACGGAAACCATTTTTGTTTAATTTTGTTACATATACATTCAGTATACTGTACAACATAAGTACTATTTACCAAACCCGTTTTTTTTTTCAGGAATTAAGAATTCCATGATCATGGAGAAAGTGTAATTTCGCAGTGTGATCAAGTTCCTTCATCTCCAAGGAAAGTCAGCTAAAAAAATCCATCAAGAAATGTTAAATGTACATGAAAATAAGTGTCCAGCATACGTGACCGTGGAAAAGAAATTTTCAAAGTGGTCATGTGATCATTTTTCACGAACCAAGGTCCGAACGGCCATCTTTGACAGGTGACCAGACAGTTGTGACCAAAGTGGAGATGTTAATCCTTGAAGATAGGCGGACAACCATTGAAATGCTTTGTCAAGAAGTTCGTCTAAGCTATGGATCAGAATGGTAAAATATTTTTTTCAATCGGATGTTTAGAAGCAAATATATGGAATAAAATGTATTTTGAATTCGATATCATTTGCATTTACGCCCTCTAGCGGCGAAAATGTATATCGTAAAAAAAAAAAAAAAAGAAAAACGAAATAAAGGATCGTCATTCTCATATTTTGAGCTTCCCAATGCAAAAATAATTTTTCAAATCGGGCTAATAGTTGCAGAGGTATGGTGTCCACAGACAGACGGACGGACAAACAGAAGGATGGACAAACCGATAACATAAGCACGACCTTTTTTTTACAAAAGACGTGCTAAAAACAAAGAACTAGAGGATCAAAAACAGAAACAGATGAGGGTGGAAATGAAAAGAGATTTTGGCTGATCATGAAAAACAATGGGCGAGCTTTGTTCTGTTTTTTTTTTTTTTTTTAGTATTGTTTGGCATCATTAGTAATTGAGAGCAGGGAAAGTCACCGTATGTGGTAGGATTTGAAGTGTGTGTGAGATAGTGTGAGTGTCAAGCGAAGTGCCATAAACAAAAACTGATAGCAAATTTCCAAGCTGGATGCTTTTCTATTAAATTTACCTATCTGAACAGAAAGGATCAAACTTTATTTTAAACGTTTTGTTTTTCAGACGTGAGATTTAAAAAGCATCAAGTTGTTTTTCTCGAAAATCGGGCAATTGAACGAAAATAGTGCTGGTTTTTCAGTTCGGGTTCGCAATTTTAACCAATCACATTAAATTTGGAAAAAAAAATCCATTAAATTTAGAACAAAAATTAATAGAAAATTACAGAAACTTTGCCATGCCAGGAAGGGGCAGCTCCTTTCTGGCATTCCTTGCATCGCACTCCCCCCCCCCCTAAGATGGGCCTCTAAATCTGCTACTGTCTCATCTCCGCAATGACATACATTCACGGACAATGAAATTAGCGCACCAAGAAAGAAGCATCGGAGTGAACTGAAATTTTATGGACGTAATGATACAGATGAGTGATACACATGATCGCAAAAACAGAGCTGCAGGACAATTGCAGAGGGAACTGTGGCACGCAATCCAGTCATCTTCAATAGCACGTCGCACCGCCTCGTGCGGCGATACATGCTGCAATACGGTCCGGCAGTGAGGCGAACAGACGCCTCATGTTGTACTGCGGCAGACTGGCCCACACGTGTTCGACGGTGTGCTCCAAATCTAGGATAGTGCGGTACGGTGGCAGCCGGTGTTTCAACTAGTCCCACACATGCTTGATAGGGGACATGTGCGGGGAGCGGGTAGGATATGGAAGTGTCTGGACATGACGTAGGCAGTCCTGGGCAACCCGAGCAGTGTGCGAACGGGCATTATTCTGCTGTTATAGCACACCCGGAATCCCGGCCAGGAATGGGAGCGCACGGGACCGTAGGATCTCATCCACATATCGCTGGCCCGTCAATGATCCATGTATGATCCACGTACATTATCATGAGCTGATCGGCTATCGTAGGCAATAGCTCTCCAGACCATAATGCCTGCAGTGAGAAGGTGTTTCGCTCGATAGCGAGGTTGGGATTGTGCCGTTGGCCCAGTGGACCTATACACCCGGGCATGATGATCATCTGTCCCCAAAACGAAGCGGCAAAAACACCACATGTCGCCAGTCTGTGGCGTTCCACGGCGCTCTGACCTCGCACCACTGCACACGGAATCGGCGATGCTTCGCTGTTAATGGCAGCACACGTAAGGGCCGCTGGGATCGCAGATTCGCTTCCGCGAGTACACAGGAGCCGCTGCATCTACCTGTATAGTGGGCCGGGTCCCCGTGGGATCCGTTCGTGCCTGGCGCACGATCCGTCGATCCTCTCTACTGGTGGTTCTCCTCGTCCGTCCGGAGCCGCTCCGCCGTGTGGCAGTGCTGTCACGTGTCCACTGGTCCCAACACAGTCGGACGGTATGGTCAGAACGATCCACGTGGCGGGCTATACGGCGCGCCGACCAACCTCCGGTTTTCAGCCCGATGACCTCTCTCAAAGTCCCTTAAGTTACGTAAATCGATGTATCTGGCGTCTATCCGGCATTCTTTTCACTCTGTACTCCTGCTTGCGTAGGCCAGTGCTTTTCGCTTTCGTGGGTCATCAACTACACGCCGGTTTATAAGCTTGCAGCGTCACCACAGGGTGTGCAGTCATGCGCACTCGCACTAATCTTGGATCATTTGCATACCAGCACACACTCTAGCTATTTGCAAAGTTTCGCGGTTGTACCATGTTTTATCCTAGGTGCTAAAATTTCATTGTCCGTGAGTGCACATGGAGTTTTAAAACTAGTTTATTCGCTGTATTTTACGCTTCTCATAGTTTTAGTTTAACTTTATTAACTCAGTTCTTAACTAAAGCTTCTTAGAGAACTTCGTATGACATATATCAAACCGTTTTAGGATTTCATTAACTGATAACAACCAGAGAAAAGAATCAACATTAAAGTTACTTAATTCCATCAATTTATTTTGTCACTCACTGTAAAATCAAATCCCCTGATACAACGTGATTTTCAGGTCTTCACATAGAATTCAATCCAATGACAGCAAAAGGCAATCACATATATCTCAACATATCAACATTGAACATTTACTCATAATCTCTACAACTCTATGTACACAGAACTTCGACAAGTCCACGGACTCCATTAGTTTCATTCCACGACATTCAGTTTTGGAATTTCATCTGGCTGTGACCCACTGCCAGTACTGCTAAATTATAAAAGCTGTTTGTGGAATTAGTGTGCCATTCAGAAAGAAAACGTTTAACCAAAAAATAACTAAATTTACATAAGAAAACAGAAACTCAAAAGGAAGGTAATTTAGAGGAATACGTCACACACACATACACTGAAGTGCCAAAAGTCATGGAATAGCAGTATGTAAATTTTTAACTGGCGCTGCCGTCGTATAAAGGCTTCAACGCACGCCACGATTTTTATCAGTTGCGAGGTGTAATCTCGTGAGTCAGGTTGAACAACCGCCAGTAGGATTATGGCAAGCCGACGTGAATTATTGGAGTTTGAACGAGGCATGATAGTGGGAGACAGATGGATGGGACATTCAATTTCCGAAGCTGTGTGCGAGCATTCAACATTCCTCAATCCACGGTGTCACGTGTGTACCGAGAATACCTCATGGAAGGCATTGTAACCTACCGTGGACAGCGCAGTGGCCTACCACGGGTGCTGAATGACCGTGACCAGCGGCGTTTAAACAGGATTGTCCATGCTAACAGGCAAGCTACACTGGCTCAAATAACATCGACGTTCAATGCAGGAGGTACCAGAGACATATCCATCAAGTCAGTGCAGCGTAATTTATCGTCCATGGGGTATGGGAGCAAAAGACCCACAAGAGTGCTTTTGTTAACACCACGACATCGGACACAGTGACTCGCCTGGGCTCGAGAGCACGGCAATTGTACCCTGGAAGATTGGCAATATGTGGCGTGGTACGATGAGTCACGCTACCAGTTGTTACGAGTTGATGTTAGGGTTCGGGTGTGGCGCAGACCCCATGAGGCCATGGACCCAAGCTGTCAACAAGGCAATGTGCACGCTGGTGGTGGTTCCATACATGTGTGGGGTGTCTTTACGTGGCACGGTTTAGGTCCTCTGGTCCTCGTAAACACGTCATTAACCGGTAACCGCTTTGTTGCTCTGCTGGGTGACTATTTGCAACCCTTTATGGACTTTATGTAACCCAGCAACGATGGGATTTTCCAGGCGGACATTACACTAAAGTGCCAGAAAAACTGATACAGACGAGCTTATGAAAAATACATAGCAACGTCACCTATGCGCGTACTCGGTTGCGTCCGCCAGTGCGTATATAAAGCGATAGACATCCTTGCCAGCTGTCAGAGCTGTTTTCGGCATGAGAATGACAAGTAATAAAGATTTAAGCGATTTTCAACGCGGTGTCATAGTTGTCGCTCGTGAGATGGGCCATAGTATTGCGGAGGTAGAAACGAAACGAAGTTCGGATTTTCACGGACGACCATTGCAAGGGTGTACCGTGACTGCAAGAATTCCGGCAAAACCTCCAACCTACGATACCAGTGTGGCCGTAAAAAGACATTGGGTGAAAGTGACCACCGTCGGCTGTTAAGAATCGTTTCACGCGATAAGCGTGCAACACTCTTGCAGGTACCATCGGAATTTAATGCTGGAGCGTCAACAAGCATCAGCGTCCGGACTGCGTAACGTACCCTGCACGATATGCGCTTTGGGAGCAGACGCCCAACTCGTGTCCCCTTGATGGGTGCACGACACAGAGCTATGCGCCTCGCTTGGGCACCGCAACACCGCCACTGGACACTTGATGACTGGAAACAAGTAGCCTGGTCTGACGAGTCGCGTTTTCAAATGTATCGGGTAGATTGAAGGATTCGTGTGCGGCGCAAACCCCATGTAGCCATGGATCCCGCCTGTCAACAGGGAACTGTACCGGCTGGTGGGGTGTCCGTAATGGTATGGGGTGTATTTAGCTGGACTTCACTGGGACCCCAGGTACGCCTACAAAAGTCTGTGACTGGCCAACGCTATGTGCGCATCCTTTCTGACGAGGTACACCCGTTCATGTCCTGCATTCATGCTGATGGTTTGGGCCTGTTGCACAGAACAATGCACCTTCACACAAGTGTCGGGACGCCACATTATGGTTAGAGGAGCATTCATCTACGTTTGGGATGTTGCCATTCCCACCAAGTCCCCAGATCTTAACGCGATAGAACTCATTTGGGATGCCATGCAAATGGTGTGCATTGCCTACAGCATATTTCCAGAAGCTAGTGGAGTCAATGCTCCGTCGTATTTCTGCAATCCTGGTCTCCCATGGGGCAACGACCAAGTATTAGACTGGTGTACCAGTTTTTCTGGCACTTCAGTGTACATCATCAGGCCCAAGTTGTCTAAAATTGGTTCAAGGAGCATTCTGGACATTTCCGACTGAAGGCGTGGCCACCATGTTTGCCCAGCATGAACCCAATAGAGCACTTATGGGATGTGGTGGAAAGATCCATTCGCACCCAAGATCCTGCACCTACAAATACCAGGGAACTGTGGGTGGCTGTTCAGAGGGCATGGCTCAACAACTCTCCAGAAGTCTTCCGGCCAATAGTGGAATCGATGCTAAGTCGAGTTGCTGCACTTCGCCGGGCTAGAGGAGGTCCTACACGATACTAGGTAAGGATCCCATGACTTTTGGCACTTCATTGTAAACAACCCTTAGCAACAAGGCGAGCATCAATAAACAATATTCGGATAAGCAATATCTAAACCTTTAAGTTTGCTGAAGAAAACGATTTTGTAAAACGTTTGAGGAAATCCCATCCTTTTCTCACGGGAAATCCTTCTAACTGCACGATTAAAAGTTAATTATCTAACTCATCCGCGAGAAATATTTTTGTGTTTACATTATCAGAAAGAACATTTCAAGGCTTGAGGTATTATTTAAAAAATCGCTCAAGCGGGAGACCTCCAACTTGGAATTCCATTTTTATTTCACATTTAACCTTTTATTACCACTCGCAGAATCCGAAGCGGTGTAATAAGCATTCAAGGTTAGCTGTAGTTGCGTGCACAGACGTAAGAACAGGAAACTGAAAGTGCTACTCCCGGGGCGAGATCTCTTGTTTTTATTTACATTTATATTTACTTCTCGTGGTCAGAAAACGAAAGTAGACCAAGGTTGAACTCCGCCTCCCTACCGGCTATCTGTTTCTTAAACTCGTCTGCAACTGAAAGACTGACACAGGCTACGTGTTACCAGTGAGGTGTGCGATTTTGTGGGCGAGTCTCCTGTAAAGACTCAGTCTAGCCTCGAAACCAATGTGCGTAACAAGTAAACAAACGCAATTTTGATCATGGGACGAGATTATTACTGTAACACGCGCAAAGGAAGGGCTCGTTTCGTGAACTTTGAGCTGCAAGCAACTGTAATTTTCTTGTGCGATACGCACGTTTAAATGCCTCGGGAATTTTTTAACCTAATGGAAATAAATACCCGAGGATAACAAGTTTTTGTTTTAAGATGGCCCATTTTAATTTTTAAATTAAATATTTCGTTGAAAAATGAATAAAGAAGAATCAAGTGAGTTTCCAAGGGCCGATTTTGTTCACGCAGAAGGAAGTTGCATTAGAGGAAAGTTGCAAAGTAGGAATTTTACCTGTTTGTTGAATTAAACGTTTTTGCGAAAGTTAACAAAACTCGCATTTTATTTTTTAATTAATTTTTCATTCAATTATTTATTTTCAGTTTTCCTGCAACCAAGAATAGAAAAGTTGCTGTTATTTTACAAGGAGAAGAAAACATTTTAACTTCAAAAATAAATTGCTATGAAAGAGACCGTACTTGTAAAGGTGACGGACACAGAATAATTTTAATTTCTAAGGTCGATTTTGCGGAAGAAGTTGCAAATTACAAAGGAAAAGAAAAGTTGCTCCAAATCAGGTTGGAGTGATTACATGAGTGCAATCTATTTTTGAAAGGTAGTGGAAGTGTAATAAAACCTATATAATAGGTTACGTCTGTCCCTAACCATAGCCCACTGGAAAGAGGAGGCCTTGAAACAAACGGTTGTCATGCGACCAAAAGACTCTTAGCTTTGTCTCAAAGTTTTTACCGGAAGTTAATACACTTATTATTCTGGTGATTAAAGTATCTTAAAAACCGTTATTGCATTATGTTTTCCAGTCAAAACTGCTTTATCCTTGTGCCAGTTTTGTGAAAAAAATTTAAGTGGGTGTAATATTAAATTTTGTGTAGGGTTTAGATTATTATGTCTGTGGCACTTATAAATATAATTTGCTTGCAGTAGTAAAAAATAATAAATAATTACAAATACCAAGCTGTAAACTGGGACCATGCTGGTCACATGACCGTTCGTTTCAGGGCCTTCTCTTCCCAGTGGGCTATGGTCCCTAACGCTCTGACGTCATCAGTACTTGCAGCGCTACCTGCTTTTATCCGGTGGCTGAAATTGGAACTAAGCTTACCACTATCGCACGATAAGTAAAATCAACGAGAAATATCGGAAAATAAAATAAAATTAGTAAGACAAACGACTTAATCTGTGGCAACACGCACGAGCTTGAACAACTATCGGCGACGTTTGTTCTGTTACGTAGGTGTTATGTTGTGTTTTATTTCATTTTCTTCGCATTGCAGTCATTTCATAAAAAGGAATGAAATTGCAGAGTACATAAAAAAGAAATAAAAGTACAGCGTAATTTCACAAAAAGGAATAAAACTGCAGAGTAATTTCATAAAAAGGAATCAGTGTATTTTATTTCATAATAAGGAACAAGTAAAATTGTAAGAAAGTAAATGCAGGCGTAGTTTTGATTCACTGTGATGGAAATTAAAAAAAATTATTGGTTCCATTGCATTTTTTCTTTGTAGTGCAAGATGGAAGAAGATAGATAAAGCTGAAAGAAAACGTCGCTTGAATAGAGAACGACAGCGGCGAAGGCGTGTAAACCAATCTTCTAACACTTTGCATGACTTAAACGAAGGTAGAGCTAATCGCAGACGAAATGAAACTTTTTAAGAAACACAAGCCGGACATATTACTGATGCTCTTGCGCATGCTAACAGCCGATATCAAGTTACTCCTGAACAACTACAAGCTCGCCATAATGCAGCTGCTCTCTCAGACGCAATTCACCGGCAGCAAGAAACTCCAGAAGAACTTCAGGCTCGATGTGCTACAATTTATTACCTAAATTTTTACATTATGTGATTTTTAACGTACTGTGCTAGTCGTATAACGGGTTAAAATATATTAACTTATACTAGACGAAACCCGTCGGAATCGACCGTTAGCTTTTTTTTTTCTTCTTGAAAAGAATAAACTTAAGAATAAACGTCACAACAAATGTAAACTTTATTTGATTGACAAATTCATTCAACCACTTCAGTAAAGACAATAGTCCAGGTTCGTGATTTTTTTTTTTGTTTGTTTTTGTTTGACTGAAGGTTTAAGGACCACCGTGAGCAACTCAATGGGCTTTTTCAGTCGTAAATTGTGAGGCGGAAGTCCACTCATGTCGATCGTGTGCAAAAATTCAACTGAATTCAGTCACAACTGTGTTTGTAAATGTTGTTGGAATGAGATTCGCGTTGCGAATACTCTTCACCCGTCGGAATCATCGGTTAGGTTTTTTTTTTTTTTTTCGAAGAGAATAAACTCATATGAAACAACAAATGTATACTTTAATTGATTGACAAATTCATTCAACCACTTCAGTAAAGACAACAAACAGTCCACGTTCGTGATTTTTTTAATGTAGGCTTAACGACCACCATGAGCAACTCAATGGCCTATAAGCACTCGCCTGTAATATTTTCACTAACAATGGTCAACGGAATGTTTATTTACATTTTTACATAATGGGAAGCGTCTTACCTACGCGAATAAACTGGATCGAATGAATGTTAAATTGTATATATACATCACACAGTCCAACGGCATAAGGCAATCAGGTCTTCGAGAGTGTTCGCTGTTCCGATGAGAAGAACTTTGATACAAATGCTAGCTAGCGTTGTTTTGCGCAACGGTTCGCTCAGAAAAGAGACTTCGGACTTTGGACTATCTCAGTCCCTCCATGCTTCCGCCTTCAACCGCAGGCGATCGAATGTCAACCACACGCTTCTCCCATAGACTTTACATGAGAATTTTGCCGCCCCACAACGCCCGAACCGTTGCCCCAATCTCATTTTTCTCTTCGACTGGCACATATACATGGTAAGATCTTTATTTTGATACCTTCACCATATCTTTACGTTCAGCCCTTTTCTCAAAATAGAACTCAGTAAAAAACCTTGTAGAATTAATATATAGATAATAGGCTTCTGTCATGGGAATATTACGAAAATTTTATTGTCGGTGACCTATCTTATAGACCCATTAATAATCCAACCGTTTATGTTAGTTATGTATATGTATTTCACAATTCGTGTTACAAAAATTTCAGTCACACCTTTTCCACACGTGCGTAGCACGCGCCATGAGCTAGTTTCTTTTTAATATACACTCACTGCCATAAAAATCCGCGCACCAAGAAGGAGGCGTTGAATTGAAATGCGATTTTAGTAGTGAGATGGTACATACCAAGGACCGAAGTGATTGCAATATCACAGCAGCAGGACGATTTCCAGCGGACATAAGGTACACATTCCGGTCAGCGTTAGTACCGCGTCGGACTGTCTCGTGCACTGATACATGCGGAGATACGGTCCGGTATGGAGTCAAAGAGAGGCCGTATGTTATCCTAGGACAGATTGTCCCACACTTCTTGCAACTGGCGCTCTATAGCACGAACACTGGGACATGGAGAAAGCCGGCGTTTCATCTGGTCTCACACGTGCTAACTGGGCGAGTGATCAGGTGATCTGACAGGCCACGGAAGCATCGGAGCCTTACTTAGACAGTCCTGGAAAACCCGAGCAGTGTGTGGACGAGCGTTATCTTGTCGGAAAATGACTCCGGACCGCCCCGCCAGGAAAGGCAGCACATGGAGCCACAGGATCTCCTGTTCGTAGCGCTGGGCTGCCAACGTCCCTCGGATCACTGCGAGGGAAGTCCGGCTGTCATACGCGATGGCTTCCCTGACCATCACGTATGCAGTTCGGGACGTGTGCCTCTATACAGTGAGGTTGGGATTGTAGCGCTCACCTGCGGTTCTCCACAATCTGGCACGGTGGTCGTCCGTTCCCATACAGAAGCGGAATTCGTCGCTGAACACTATACGTTACCAGTCCGTAGCTTTCCATGTTGCTCGCTGCTGACACCACTGCAATCGACGCTGACAACGGTTAGGTAGAAAACGTAAGGGCAGTCGAGCGCAGATTCGCCCCTGCCAGGTGTCTGGAAATGATTCTGGCGGACACAGGAATCCCATGTACAGCCGCCAAATGTCTCTGGATATTGGACAAGGAAGTCGTTGCATCTGTGCGTGCCGTGCTCACGATCCCACGGTCCTCTCTGCTGGTGATCGTCCAGAGCCAATCCGCAGTGTCCGGATGCCTTTCCGGGTCCATTTGTTCCCAACACGATCGCACCGTACTTTCCGACAGGCCTAAATGGCGGCTGATTGGGCGCAGGCCGCACTTTCTCTCTCATCCGAACGATACGGTCTCGTTCAAATTCGGTCAGTTGCCCGTACGTACATCTACGGCGACTTCTCGGCATGTCTATCGTTCAGGGATCTCACCTGATTCTTACCGTGCACTTCGGCACGAATGTGGAGTCCCCTGCGCGGCGCCTTCCACTGCACCACAGCGGCCTCGAATTATTCTGCTGTGGTGCGGTGGAAGTATATCCGGCTGGAAAACCCTTGGTTCGATTCCCGGTGGCGGGCAATGAGAATTTTTTCGTGACTCATTTATAAACGTGGAAAGAGCGATTACCTCTGATTGATGTTCCTAGTCCACGTCAAATGTCTGTATTAATTATCAACTTCAGTTTTTCCTTTTATTGGAGGAAACTTCAACTGTGTGATCTGAAATTAGACCTAGTCAAGGCAATGCTAAGAGGGGTGTAACGTATACTCAAATTTAATGTTTCTTCTTAGTTCCTGTCTTCTTTCTGGTTTGTTCTCACTAAAGAGTTTTCTAAGCTGAACGCCACAAATTCTATCTGATGAACTTGAATTTGAAAACCTGACAAAAGGTCAAAGGTCAATGACGTCAAGTTAGCGATAATAGCTGTTGCTTTGATTGTATTAGTCCCGCTTGTTTTTGATAGCACTTATTTACGACTTACTATACTTTGAGGATTGTGCTTTGAGCACTTTGTTTTCAAGTACGATGTGTCTTTGAGGCCTGTTTAGATCACTTCAGCAAGAGTTACATGCTCCATTTGTGAAGAACTAAGAGGATATTGATGTGGATTGTTGCTTGAACTATTTACGTGCTGTGTAATAAACAAGATTGAACTGTAAGTGGACTAGACTCATTTAAAAACCCTTATAGTTTATTGCGAAGTGTTTTGATGTCTGTATAATTAAGTTTTCACCTACTACGATTAAGCTCATCCGAGAAAAACAACCTTTTAGTTATAAAGTGACACTAAAGTCTACAGTGAAGCTAACGGGTATTTGAAGTAAACGTTAAAGTAATTCAAGTTAACATTGGAAGCGACTTTCACTAATATAACATTAAACATCACAGGGGACTTTGTGAAAGTAATGAGACCAACAGGGAAGCGACCAACGAAGGGAAAATTGCTATTTACAATTCTGTGGAAAGAAAGAATAATAAAATTCCAGGAAGAAGAATTTATGAAATTCAAGTAAGTTTTCAATTAGTACGCTAAATTTCTAGGAAGAAGAATTAATAAAATTCTAGTAAGTTTTCAATTAGTACAATAAATTTCTAGGAAGAAGAATTAATAAAATACTAGTAAGTTTTCGATTTACGATAAATTTCTCGGAAGAAGAATTAGTAAAATAAAAGTAAATTTTCGTTTAGAACGGTAAATTTCCAGTAAGAAGAATTAAAGAAATTCTAGTAATTTTTTGCTTAGTACGATACATTTCTAGGAAGACGAATTAGCGGCATTCTAGTAAGTTTTCAATTAGTACGATAAATTTCTAGGAAGAAGAATTTGTAAAAATCTAGTAAGTTTTCGATTAGTGTGATAAATTTCTAGGAAGAAGAATTAATAAAATTCTAGTAAGTTTTTGATTAATACGATGATAAAGATTTCTCATACGTTTTCCAGCTTTTACTGATAGATAATTTTCCGGAGAAGCAGCATATAGGTACAGCACCGGCTACGGCCAAGAATACGTACACGCTTTCGCCACCTAGTTAGAAAAGGTACCTCTGTGAAATCGCAAAATACTTAGTCGTTGCAGTAGCTTTAAGGTTTTCCGCCTTCCATGGCTATAAAAAACGCCAGAGGAACAATGAGTTAATAAACACCTCTTTGTTTTTAGAAAAACTGCATAGAGACATCAATTAATTATCAGGTGGAAAATGTATGAGAAATCTTTATGTGAGAAGAAACGTTTTACTCCAGATGATAAAGTCTTGGTGCATCTATGGTTCTTGAAAACTGAATGCCTGATGCTTTCATAATCTAATTTGTTCCTTTATTTTCTGTTAAATATGCTTCCTAAATTCACTGATCTGTTTGGTT
This sequence comes from Macrothele yani, assembly GCA_039090855.1. Lineage (NCBI taxonomy): Eukaryota > Metazoa > Arthropoda > Arachnida > Araneae > Macrothelidae > Macrothele > Macrothele yani. The sequence continues at coordinate 15,023,254 of CM077005.1, read as the reverse complement.
CAGGGCTATGAATCCCTTTCTCAAAAGCCATGTCTACGAAAAGATGTTCAATGCTTTTACAACAATTAAAATTTTCAAGTAACTAAGGCCTACATATACAGTGGACAACAAATATCAAGCAAGGGCTATACCAAAGAAGAAATTAATAGACTGCTAAAACTTTGCTGGAGTGCATTTCCAAGAAATGGTATTATACTCAAGAGCAATTTAACATTGCGTATCAAAGGAAAGTATTTAATCAGTGAATTCTTCCAATTCTTACTTATGCATCAGAGATATGGACTTCAACCAAAAAAGACATAAAAAGGCAATTTAAAGAAGCTTGGTAAAATACAGGTTTGCTGTAACCAAGAGATAAGAAAGGAAACTTGTGGATCAGGAAAATTACAAGAGTTGATAAAATGATAAAAATGAAGACCCCTCAAGTCTCAATGGGCTGGAAATATTTCTAGAAGAACTGACCACGTTTGGACAACTGAAATACAATACTGGATACCAAGGAACGGGAAAATACCCATAAAAAGTCCACATGGGATTGGGTGGATGAAATTGGAAAGCATGTCAGAGTGACATGGAAGAAAATTGCTGAAGAGAGAGAGAGAGAGAGCTATAAGCGAACTGGAGAGACCTTCATCCAGCAGTGGACTGAGACTGGTTGTTGCTGTTGGTGGTGAGGGTATTAGTTTGAACTTTGCGCACACTTAATTCATTCTGAATATACACTGCAGGCCAATTATATTCTCAAAGAGTAGAACTGTACCCTCATCTGATATCTCCAAGACCTAAACCGGTACTATCAATTATGACATCACACACTCTCGCGCATGCTTATATATTTTAACAATCATAGAGAGATACTATTATTTGTGCGCTAATACCAAATCAACTGGAGCAGTCCAGTGTTTAATCTCACACAGTTTTGCTGAGTAGTATACACAGCATTAACAGTCCAAAGCAATTTCGCACCTCTCCTTCAGTTTTTCAGAATATTTGTAAACGCATATGCAGATTTTAACGATGTTATTGATCAATCTACAAAAATGATGGTAGAGAAAATTTAGGTTAATTTAATTTGTAGATATGTTAGAGAGTAATTTGTTTTTATAATGTACGATGAAGACAGTAATAAAGTACACTGGTGCACGAAAGTTAAGCATAATCAAGAAAAAGTGTTAGATTACAAAAACGGGAAGGCGCAACGAAATAGGCTGTTTACTCTGCATAAATATTTTAGTGAGGAACTAAATTCACAGTACAAATCACATAAAAAAATGATAAACCAGGAAAACGTACCAGTAGCCTAAAACGGTAAAAGAAACAGATATTTTCCGGAGGCGTTTCTGATTTAACGGTGTAGTACAGGGGTGGAGAACCTGCGGCCTTTTGAGTGAATCCAAATTTTGTAGAACAAATCCTTTTATTTTTATGAATATGTTTTTGATCATCTTTTATTATTTTTATTTAAATCTTAAAATGACTGTATTTAAAATACCAAAGAGTAAAAGTTGATTCAACAAAATAATGCTCTCTGACTGACGGCCACAATTAAAACATTAGAAAGTCATAAGGGCTATTTTGACACCTGCTACGCTCATGATTTCGTTCTGTGGCTCCTGAAGAACTATAGATTGAATTGATTGAGCTCTCAGAAGATGACATTTTGAAGTCCATATTTGACGCTAAGAAAGATCCTGTTGAAATATGGAAAGAAAGATCCATATTTGACGCCAAGAAAGATCTTGTTGAAATATGGAAAGAAAGTTCCATATTTGACGACAAGAAAGATCATGTTGAAATATGGAAAGAAAGATCCATTTTTGACGCCAAGAAATGGTGAAATATGGAAAGAAAGATCCGCATTTGACGCTAAGAAAGATCCTGTTGAAATATGGAAAGAAAGATCCATATTTCACGCCAAGAAAGATCCTCTTAAAATATGGAAAGAAAGATCCATATTTGAAGCCAAGAAAAATCCTGTTGAAATATGGAAAAAAAGATCCACATTTGACGCTAAGAAAGATCTTGTTGAAATATGGAAAGAAAGATCCATATTTGACGCCAAGAAAGATCCTGTTGAAATATGGAAAGAAAGATCCACATTTGACGTCAAGAAAGATCCTGGTGAAATATGGAAAGAAAGATCCATATTTGAAGCCAAGAAAAATCCTGTTGAAATATGGAAAAAGATCCACATTTGACGCTAAGAAAGATCTTGTTGAAATATGGAAAGAAAGATCCATGTTTGGCGCTAAGGAAGATTCTGTTGAAGTATGGAAAGAAAGATCCATATTTGACGCCAAGATAGATCCTGTTGAAATATGGAAAGAAAGATCCATATTTGACGCCAAGAAAGATCCTGTTGAGATATTGAAAGAAAGATCCATATGTGACGCCAAGAAAGATCCATATTTGACGCCAAGAAAGATCCTGTTGAGATATGGAAAGAAAGATCCATATTTGACATCAAGAAAGATCCTGTTAAAATATGTAAAGAAAGATCCATATTTGACGTCAACAAATATCCTGTTGAAATATGGAAAATGCAGTAGAATACCCACGCCTTCGACAACATGCACCAAAAATGCTTTCTTGCTTTTCAACCACTTTTTGCTGCGAATCTACATTCTTTTACCTAACCCAAATCAAGACGCCCTTAAGGTCGCAAATAACGGATATTCATCCAGAGGATCAGCTGGAAGTTTGGACCTCCATGTTGGAACCAAATATTCAAATGCTATCCAAAAAAAAGCAGTCACAACAAAGTCAAAAAGTTAGTTAATTTTAGAATTAACAATTCTTTTTCCATTTTTTGAAGTTAGTTAGTACATAGTAAGATTTTTACAAAATAATGTACATTTCGAAGTATATCTAATTGAAGTTTCTTGAATATGGACTTGTTAGATTACGGCTAACTTAATGCGGCCTTCCAACATGGAAAGGCTCCAGTTTCTGGTCTAATAAGACGTATGGTGACCTCATACAGCGACATAAGCTTTACATGCTGTTGACAAGGGAAACAAGAAGACTCTTGGAGCAAATACGACACCTGAACAAGAGCAGATTAGAGTTCCTAGAGAGTTCTGGCAAGAGGTTGACGGCCTACAGTGCGTTTCCCCAATACATCCCCCACATACTCTGTTGTGTTGAGGTCGGGGAATGCGCTGGCCATGGCATATGGCGGATATCTTCACTTTCCAGATAATCATCGACAATAGTAGCCCTATGATATATCATGCTATCTTTCATGAACAGGAAATCCGGGCCAACAGCACCCAGAGAAAACCTCATGTAACGATCAAGGATTTCGTCTCTTTATCTCTGACCTGTTGAAGTTTCCACTAGAATAGACATGGTGCCCGTTGGACGTAATGTCACCCCGGACAAGTACACCATCACCTCTGTAATTGGCGTATTTCTCTGATGAATGACGGATTTCATGTTCTCTCCAGATGGAAACACGGCGGCTGTCACTTAAGACACTGAAGCTGGATTCATCGGAGAAGAGGACATTGGCCCGTTGATTTTTGTCCCAGTCTCTATGTTGTCTGCAACATAGTACTCTGGCATTTCTTGCTGACGGAGTGAGTGGGATGCAAACTTCAGGTCCTCTAGCGTGTAGTCCTTGTTCGGTGAGCCGTCTGTAAACTGTTTGCCTTGAAGCAGCTGGTTCACCAGCCACAGACAGCTGTAAAGCAAGCAAAACAGCTGGTTCACCAGCCACAGACAGCTGTAAAGCAAGCAAAACAGCTGGTTCACCAGCCACAGACAGCTGTAAAGCAAGTGCTCTCGCTGACATCGACCTGTTATGTCTCCCTGCCAGTGCCGCATATCCATCATCCTGAGCCGTTGTAATCCATGGACGACCTGCCACAGGTTGACAATTAACATTTTGGTGTCCTGGCATCTTCTCCAAAGTCTGGATACAATGGATTGATTCACGCCAATGGCTCAGGTAACATTACTCTGTGGCTGGATGGATTCCAACATTCCAATAATCCTACTATGTGAGAAGATATCCTCTGCCGTTTTTCTAACACACTGTCCTAATAAAAAAAAATTCTACTACTAGCAAGGTGCCATGACAACAAGAAATGTCAATTTTTGCATTTTGCAACTCTTTCTTAACTCCACAAATGTGCTGCTTCGCCTTTTATACTAATTATTGTTCGTTATATGCCTCATGATTTCTACATTTGCATATTCCCATGTCTTCTGTACTTTACTTTATTACTTTTAATGTATAGCCATAAGGGCCCAAAATCCTAGCTACGGCTCTGTCAAACCCTTTGCATTATCAACGATAACCTTTCCGAACACTTTTCGCTGTGCACTCAGTGGGCTATTTCTAAGGTGATCCTTAAATTTCTGTTTTTCCACTTTACCCTTGCAGATGCATCAAAATTCTTAGGCACGAACGGGGAGCAAATGTAAAAATTCAACACTTTCAAGGTTCACTTTACGATTTTTGAAAGAATGATGTAGCCGTTCCAAAATTGGAATGTTATTTTCTTTTGGAGGGACGAATTTCAAAGACCCCCACCCAATTCTGGTCTCCTTGTGTCCTTGCGCAAATGAATAATAACAGCACACACACCGAAAGCCAAAACATTATGACCTGCGCGTCTTTATGCAAATCGAAGCAGCTGCAGGTAAACGAAAGCGCGTGTGAAGGTCATGAATTGGTATAAATAAAACACCTGATACTGAGCTCTGTTAATCAGTGCTATTCTTGTTCTTCAGATGGGAAAGGAAACAGGCTTAAGCACGTTTGACAAACGACAAATTGTAATGGCCAGACTTCTGGGTCAGAGCGTTTCCAAGACGGCAAGGTTTGTGGGATATTATTCACTGTCAGTTATGGTTAGTATATTCAAAAAGTATTGCGAGGAGGAAAAACCCACAAACCACCGAAAAGGTGTGGTCCGACCACTGCTCATCGATGCTAGAAGTGAGCAAGGACTACCCAGTATAATACGAGCTAACAGAAGAGATACATAAGGGTAATTTGAATGCTGGTAGCGGGAGTAATGTGTCACAGCCCACAGTAAATACACAGTAGGATGAACAATAGGACGAAAACAAGACTGTGGATAAAGTGTAATGCTTTAGGCAACTTTGTGCTGAAAAAGCTCTGGGTCCAGTCATTCGTGTGCAGAAAACTATGAAGAAACTATCTACCATTACATACCAGATAAACGTTTCCATGGCTCCCTGGTAGTGCCTTCTTTTAGCAGAATAATACGCCATGTCGCACTGCTCGAACTGTTCGAGAATTGTTCGCGGAACACGAGGAAGACTGCCGGGTATTGGGCTAGCTTTCAAATTCCTTAGACATCAATCCAGTCAAGCATCTTTGGTTTGTGCTGGAACAGAAAATCCGATTTGCGGCTGCTCAATCACATAAGATCTGTTAGTATCGTGTTGGTATCAGATACCACAAGACAGCTTTGAAAATCATGTAGTGCCCATGCCACGCCTGGTAAGAGCTGTTTTGGCTGCACGTGGAGTACCAACATCATATTATGCAGGTAGTCGCAAGGTTTTGAGGCTTTGGAGTATATTCAATCCTTATAAACATAATTTCTAACACATTTGACAAATTTCAGGTACTAAACCAACGCCACAATATTCAATAATCGCACACGATCCAAATGCGAACACTTATTTAGTGTCAAATGCCGCCTTTGTTGCGAATGATAAGACATATGCAACGCAGCATGTATTCTATGAGGTGCTTGAGTTTGGTTTCGTCCAAAGATATCCATTCCAGCAGCGAAACATCACGTAACTCTGCCAATATTGATGAACAGCACATCGACACCGAGCTGCACCTTTTTTTGCCTTCCTATTACGTTTCCAACAGCATTGAGATCAGAGGACGTGGGAACTGGGAATCCAGGGAAAATGTTGGAAATCTCTTTCAAGCTCATCAAACTATTCTTGCACGATGTGATGTTGCACTGTCATCCAGAAAGAGGTCATCAGATGCAGGAAAAAAGTATAATATTGAAAAATGCAGATGCTCCGTTACAGCACTCTGGTATTCCCGGGATGTCGGCATTTCTGCCACTGGTATCAGTTAGCCAAGTGCTTACTAATAGTCCTTATCAGTTCATCCAGTCGTTATTAGCAGTCCTTATCCCTTAACCCAGTCCTTATTAACAGTCTTTATCACTTAACTCAGACCTTATTAACAGTCCTCATCAGTTAACCCAAACCTTATTAACTGTTGTTTTCAGTTAACCCAGTCTTCAATAACAATCCTTATCAGTTAACCGAGCCCTTTTTAACAGTTATCATTTAACACATTCCTTATCAACAGCCTCATCAGTTAACGCAATCCTTATCAACGGTCTTATCAGTTAACCCAGTCCTTATCAGTGTACACAATCAATATCAACAGTCCTTATCAGTTAACCCAGACCTTATTAACAGTCTTCAGTTGACCCATTCCTTATCAACAGTCCTTATCAGTTAACCCAGACCTTATTAACAGTTATCAGTTAACCCATTCTTTATCAACAGTCCTTATCAGTTAACCCAGTCCTTATTAACAGTCCTTATCAGTTAACCCAAACCTTATTAACTGTTCTTTTCAGTTAACACAGTTGTCATTAACAGTCATTATCAGTTAACCGAGACCTTATGAACAGTTATCAGTTAACCAATTCCTTACCAACAGTCCTTATTAGTTAACCCAATCCTTATAAAGTCCCTTTCAGTTTACCCAGTCCTTATTAAAAGTTATCAGTCAACCCGCTCCTTATCAATAGTACTTATCAGTTAACCACAAATTTATCAACATGTTATCAGTTGACCCATTCCTTATCACCAGTCCTTATCAGCTAACCAAATCCTTATCAACAGTCCTTGTCAGTTAACCCAGACCTTATTAACAGTTTTCAGTCAACCCATTCCTTATCAACAGTCCTTATTAACATCCTCCTATATAGCATAGTGCCACGTCCGTATTCTTGAACTGTGTTCAGAAAGCGTGCCGAGTTTATTGCTGTATGAGGTACTGGCCAAACTCGATGCAGACCTTCAGTGCAAAAACATGAACATGTTTCATCTGACCACATCATTTTCTTCCATTGCTGAATTGTCCGTACACATGATTCTCAGCACCACTGTAATAAGATTTTTCTGGGATTTGGGCTTTTTTTTTTTTTATGCTATGCATCTTTCCCAACAGTAGTAAAGTACTCCTCAAGTAAAAAATGTCGATGTAACGAAAATGAGTAACAGAAGTAGTCGGTGAGACACCTAGGTGGATTTTCTCATACATCTCGAAACTGTTTCGCCGTAGCGAAATTTGGCTTCTTCTCGATGTCCCGAAGCGGGAGTATCTGCTATTGACGAGAGCTTTAAAATGATGTATAACACGATGGGGTGTAACCTGGAGGTACCCTAGACCAAATGTTACCAATCCTCCTCACTAACACATTTGCCATTCAGCTTTTCTTCCTATCTTGAGCTGAGATTTTAATTTGCGCATGCGCAGATGGACTTCCGTAGCTACATCACATTTTATCGGTGTCAGAGTCGTTCCTTACGCTCGTTTAAATTGGAATAATATAGAATAACAATAATAAAAGTAAATGTTATTTTTGGAAAACTAAACAGTCGAAATACTTACTCTTGCTGCCTCCATAGTTTAGTAAATATTTACGTTTATGACTCACATATCTTCTTTCATTGGTTTTACGAGAGTAACATTCATTAATCCACCTACCTGTGTACCGCTTAATGTGAGGAATTAGTAAACCTTATTGTTTGTTATGGTTTAATTCCACTTAATATATACCGGACTGTGGCTCGCTGTGGTCATAAATGATGCGAATAAATTCAATGTGTTATACGTAAATAGATGTGCTCTCGAATTACTGGTTTTATTTCACACTCGCAAAGATCTCGGCATGCGAAAGGTGCATAGCATAAATTATTTACAAAAAGTACTAGGGTACTCTCTCGAATTTTTTTCCTTTGTATGTATAGTGGGTGCTGTATGCAATATAATTCGGAGACTTACAGATTTGGAAATCTTTTTCTTGAGATCTTTGCAGTTTTACTTCTTTCTCTGTGCCATCACAGACTTCAACTGGTAGGAATATTTGCTTTAATATTACAATAATTCACAGAAGTAATCTACTTCACTAGGGTTTTCCAAAAGATATCCCCATCTCAGCTCTTCGTATAATTTATAACTTTAATATCACAACAGATTTTAATAACACAACACAAAAAAAAAAAAAAAAGAATGAAGTGTGGTGCAGTTCTTTGCAGTTGCATATCACATGACCAATTCTCAGTAGAATAAAAGCACAGAAAAAGAATTCATTGGCTAATTATTAACTGCTGCTCGCTTTCTTTTCTTTTGTGTACGCATGCGAAAAATTGTAGCCAACCCAAAAGTTTTAAGGTGGACGTCAAGTAATTATGCTTCCTATACTTCCAATGGAAAAACTTCTGTACACATTTTGTTTACAATTAATGCGTTTCCAAGGATGAAAATTTTAACATCGATTAAAATAGCTTCATCTTTTAACTTGGAATACTTAATATTTTCTAAAACATAACCATAATTATGCAATCCAACATTCGTTTGTCTACTGACGTCATCAAAGTACAGGTCGCGCCATCTTTTTTTTGGTTTCAACACCACCAAAGGAAAAGTTATTGATTTTTAATATAATTATGATTATGTTTTAGAAAATATTAAGTATTCCAAGTTATAAAATGAAGATATTTTAATCGATTTTAAAATTTTCATCCTTGGGAACGCATTAATTGGGAAGAAAATGTGAACAGAAGTTTTTCCATTGGAAGTATAGGAAGCAAAATTACTTGACGTCCACCTTAAAAGAAATTTTCAGCGACAAGTGTTACATATTGTCTGGACTTAACGTCTTCATAGTTATTGTCTAAACGCCATATTTAGCTACCGTAAACAAAACTTTAAATTTTCAAGGATAAAACGTGGTTTTGTTTAAAGCTTTGCAACTCGCTACGTACCCGTTTGCCTTAACGGAAAGTGAAACGAGTTTATAGTTCCGTTGTCCTAGACCTAATATTAGTGAAGAAGATCAGGAGACGAGAAAGAAAAAGAAAGAAAAAGTGGTGACTGACAATCTGATTCAGGCAGAAAGCAGCAGCCAGGAGAAACTGCTGATACAGGAAATCATCTTCGCGCTGATATCTCTGGCAAAGAGGGGCTTAAAAGACGATATGAGAGGGGAGGGATAAGCTGAATTACGATTAATGTTGCTGACCTTAACCTAAACCCGTTGATTCTCCGTTCTGACGAATGCATCCAAGGTTGCAACCTTTAGCGAAACCGGTGCAGAAGCCATAATCCGGTCTTAAATAGGCCAAGTCGGCATCTTTTTTTTCAGTATATTTCTTGTTTTGCTCTTGTTTGCCACTTTCCTGCATTTTTGTTTTCTTTTTTGCATCGTCTGTTTTTCTCACTTGTGGTGGACGGTTGGTTAATGACATCAGACTCAATCTTTACACATCAGTGGGAAATCCGCTAAACCAATCGCGCGCTCTTTCTACCTGCGCATTTGCATCTCCTTGCAAGTATAGCTTGATATTAAGAGCACAGGCGCCGACTACGAGCATGATCTGTTGCCGAGCATGATCTGTTGCCGAGCATGCCCAGATTTCTGCGGAGCATCGATTTCGCAAATTATCTTTCAATAGCAATTTGCATATTGATAAAGGACTTATGGAATAAGATGTTTCTGTCAGCTAACACCAGCCATAGATTATTAAAATACCAAAATTGATATGCACTATACTGACAAAAATCACCGGACACCTAGAAGAGAAACACAACATAGTATTTACTGACATACGGTGTCCGTCCACCTTTGGCCTTAATGCATGCACTGACGCTTCGAGACATGCTTTCGACAAGGTTTTGGAACACAGCGATAGGTATGTTCTTCCATTTAGTACATAACGCTGCCGCTAACTGTTGCTTAGTAGTAGGCCTTGGTTCCAAACTTCTTATGCGGCGCTCTAATTCATCTCATAGATGTTCTATGGGATTAATATCAGGGCTCTGTGCTGGCCGATCCACACACGATGCGGAATTATCGTCAAACCACGCCGTAACAGTCCTTGCTTTATGGCTCGGTGCATTATCTTGCTGGTAACAACAAGGCTCGGTTTCATAGTATTGCCACAGAGTTGGTGGTGCATAATTGTTCAGAATATCGAGGCAGACGTGCTGATTAACTGGTTTGTCCACGATAACCAATGGGCCGGGACCATACCACGAAAAACACCCCCACGTGAGTACACTGCCAGCTCCAAACTTGACCGTAGGAACAGTACACTGTGGTAAATAGCGTTCCCCCGACTACCGCCATACCCATACACGGATATCAGACTGATGGATCGTGTATCTGGATTAATCAGTCCATAGGACCCGTTTCCATTGATTTACGGTCCGCCATAAATGTTCTTTACCCCATGCTAAACGACGAGTAGCATTCCGAGTGGAGATGAAAGGCTTATGAGCAGCCACACGACCACGGTAACCCATGGAATGAAGTTCTGTGCGAATGATTCGTGTACATACCGAGGTTCCAACATTTTTACTCATGTGTACACTGAGGTCTTGTGCAGTACTCCGTCGATTAGCTGTATCGACTCTCCTGAGGCTTCGACGTCCTCTATCACTGGTTTTCTTTGGTCTGCCGGTACGTTTTGCTGCTTCAGGCACGCCATGTGTCTTCCACTTATTCAGTACATCCAAAACGGCTGACTTCGGTATGTTTAAACGCCTCTCGGTTTTTTATGGGCAACCCACTAATATAACACCCAACAATCTTTCCTTTCTCAAAGTCAGTCCTCTCCCTCCGCCACATTTTCACTCAACCTCACAGTGCGATATGATCGCGGTCAGCTGCAGGCTTGTTTTTATACCGTTTGCAGCTGTACCGCGCATCTTAACAACACATCGTATCCGTTCATTTGCATTTGAAAGGGTGTCCGGTGACTTTTGTCAATATAGTGTATCGTAATACATGGAACATAAAAGCCGTTTTTGCACAATGAAAATGAGTTAATACCAAGTGATATAAAATTAAAATCATTTATTAAAATACATTAAGTTAAAATCACATCACACATATTAGATCTTTCAGTTTCGCCTCACTATGAGGTCATCTTCAGATGTAAAGAAACTTGTGCAAGTTCGACACAGAGTTATATATCAAGTCCGTTGCCATTTCTCACGTACGAAAATGATCAAATGCACATACTACAATGACTTACCTGGGGGTGTAGATCGTTGTATTAATATTACTTAGGTGCCCAGGACTGTCTTGATTAGAGGTGGTATTTCCTTGAGAATAACCTCTCCCAGGTATCTGACACGGAGGTCGGTAATTCGTCATTACAGCAAATATTTCGGAGGCTATGAATAGCAATGCTCTCAACCGTCCCGGTGGCGCAGTGGTCTAAGCGGTGGCTTCTGATCATTCGTCCGAAAGGGATCCGGGTTCGAATCCCGATGAGGCATGGATGATGTCATTGGCTCTCTCCCTTCCCTGGAACCAGCGGTCGTAAATTAGGGACGGCGACTGCTTATAGCCCATTCAGTTGCTCACGGTGGTCGTTAAACCTCCAATAAAAAAAATGCTCTCAGCAAACAGTAAGGATGATTTAGATGTGGGGGTAACTAGGATAGTAACCCTATCCCATGCTGTATAAAATTTACCTTCTGAGGCTAAACGTGATGATGCTGTTGATTGAGAGCCCATCTTAACACTGTATTTATGTTCTAAAAGTCTAGTTCGTAATCTAAATACGTGAAGTACAGCCGATGTACACATGTTCTGTATTCTCAGGGTTCATTTTTAATTTCAGATCACTTGGTATTAACTCACCTTTATTGTACAGAAACAGATTTTATGTTTCATGTATTGCATTCCAGGGCAAGTAATTTACATTAGTGATATAACTGTTACCGTAAAAACTGGAAATCCGTTAGTTCGCGAAATTACTAGTAAGAACGCGAAGTGTCTTCGGGTTTTTACTTGTAACATCCAGAAATGACTAACATCCTCAGTAAAATGCAGAATAAAAAATTTACATCGTGTATTTACTTAATTTTTTGGTCAAAACCCGTTCTCACTAGACGCGAAACAGTAAAAATCCGAAATGATTACGATAGATATGAACTCGCATAGCAAAAATAAAGTGCACGGAATAAAAATACAGAAAATTATTTATTTGAAAATCACAAAATAAGATCACTCAATAAAATACTAAAAAATTATTTGTTTATTTGTTGGAAAATCATAAAATAAGAAAATTACAATTTACTTGTTATTACACGTCCCACTATTGTGGCATTTGGAGTTACACAAAACATTAATCTCTTTACATTTTCATAACTTTGTTGTACATTACTTTGTATACTTGCACATTGAAAAACCTTGAATGGAACCTGTTACAGAAAAAGAAGCTGCGTGACGCAAAGACAATTGCTTATCTTTTTCTCACTTCAGTGATATCAATAGGTTTTTGCTTACAAATGTCAAATTCTGATCTAACAATGTTTTATGACATCTTTTTTAGTACTTAATTGATACATGTTGTCGACAATTTTCATCAGCTATAGTACAACTACTCGAATCTTTACTGTTACGCGTCTAGTGAGAACGGGTTTTGACAAAAAAATTAAGTATAAAAACACTAAACCTTTTATTCTGCATTTTACTTAGGATGTTAGTAATTTATAGATGTTACTAGTAAAAACACGAAGTTACCAATGCTCGTGGACATTTCGCGTTCTTACCAGTAATTTCGCGAAATAATGGATTTCGGGTTTTTACAACATACAGTTTTGAAATACACTCAGTAGACAAAACATTAGAGATACCTACCTAACTTGTCCACCTCTACCGCAAATAACAGCCTGTACACTCCAAGGCATCGACTGCACCGGATGCCGGAGGGTTTCCGGATATAATGCCAGCCCTGTCTCGCGCAGTCTCTAGCAGTACCTTGTCCACAATTTCTCTCAAGACGTCAGTTCATGGATCTGATGTTCCCCTCTATGGCATCCCAGAGAGCTTCCACATGGTATAAATTCGGGAACCTTGGGGGCACACTGGATGGCTCCAAACTCAAATGACTGTTTCTTAAGCAATGCCCATGCAGTTGCGCCGTGGTGAGGGGGGTCCATTGTGCTGCTGAAACATACCACCGGCCGCAGGATGCGCGAAGGGCATGAAAGCGTATAGGTGATAGCCAGTACATGCTGGTAGCGCGCAGCTATTAAGCATCTCTCCAGACATATTAAGGAACTTAATGTGCCCCATGAGGAGGCTCTCCATACCATCACAGAAACATCACCGCCTTGAACAGAGCCGACCTGTCACTACGTGGCCATGGCTTCATGCTCTCTACGCCACACGCGCACCGTCCCGTTAGCTCTGTGCAGCTGAAACGGGACTCATCTGACCACACGACGAGGCACTAATCTGCAGAGGATCAGTTTTGATGTTCCAGGCATTAAGCGAGGCGTAATGACTGATGACGATTAGTCAACAGTGGCACACGAGTAGGCGTCGGCTGCCGTGGCCCAGAGTGTGCACCGTGCACCATATCGTTTGTTCAAGGACGCTGCTTTGGCCTCCGACATTTAACCTGAGATGTGTGCCGCCGTTGTCAAGCCGTCAGTATGTACGAGCCTGGATAGTCTACGTCAAACCTCAGTCATCAATGGCGTGTGGTCTGCTACCGCTTTCTTTCTAGGCGCTGGTACGTCCGTCGATGGTATACTGGCGGTACACCTTTGATACGGTTGCCATTGGGAATCCTACTTAACACCTGGGCGATAGAATAACCCGTGTGCCTTGCGCCGACAATGCGTCCAGAATCAAAGTCGTTTAGATCACCACGACTATGGTCCAGAATCAGAGTCGTTTAGATCATGTTCTTCGATTGCGATATAATGTTGGGAAGTCCTGCTGTTCGCCAGTTTATCGTCTGAGTTCGGTTGGGGTCTATTCCACTCTGCGCGGAGGATGCCCATGTCAACTGTTTATCACCCCTGTCTCTAATGTTTTCCCTACTGAGTGTATATACATCACAATATTGATGCCTATCAATGCATCACTTCCACTTATCTCCCACTGTCGACTCACTTTATGTGGCATTACGAGACACAGGAGTGGTGAGATTTTGTCCAACATTTGCAATTTTGCACTCTGATATCAGACATTTAATTTTTTCTGGCAATGTACCTTTTGACGCTCTTCCCATTGCATCCTCAAAATGCTCAACAACTCTGAAGGAAAGCTTTTTTGGTCCACAATATTTATAATAACCTTTTTCATCACTATGCGCAGGAGAATACGTCCCCAAATTTCGTCTCTTAATGATGGCATAAACCATATCTTTGTTGGAGTTTATTCATCATTTACCTTTCACGCAAAAGGGTCATTCACGAATGATCCTATTTCTAGGTTGTCACTAAGCTCACGGAGTAAATCATTCGTTGCATATCTCTCGTGTCGCTGTTTCAAGGCCACAAAACGTTTTGGAAAACTGCCCGAAAGAGCGCGAGCTCTTCAACCATTCACCATTCACGACAAATGATTTGATATGAGCACACGATTCGGGCACTCCATTCAAATGAATGTTATTCATGTGTCATTCCCAATCTTTAATTTCAAGGTCACAGCTCCTTTTAGCAAACTCCTCTAAAGGGCGCGAGCTCTTCAACCATTCACCATTCACGACGAATGATTTGACCCGAACGACAATTCGGGCACTCCATTCAAATGAATGATATTCATGTATCATTCCCAATCTTAAATTTCAAGGTCACAGCTCCTTTTGGCAAACTGCTCAAAAGAGCGCAAGTTCTTCAACCATTCATCATTCATGACGAATTATTTGAACCGAGCGACAATTCGGGCACCCCATTCAAATGAACGACATTCGTGTATCATTCCCATTCTTAAATTTCAAGGTCACAGCTCCTTTCGGCAAACTGCTCGAAAGAGCGCGGGATTTTCAACCATTCATCATTCGCGACGAATGATTTGATTCGAGCGACAATTCCGGCACTCCATTCAAATAAATGATATTCATGTATCATTTCCATTCTTATTTCCTAGCTGACACCCACAGGACGGTTGACACTTATTAATTCTCGACATTACTTTGCTTATTGGGAATTCGTTTCCGCACTCTTGCGGGCGGAAGAAAATTACACGTGCTGCGACTTCGATGTGTGTCGCAGTAATGATGGACTGAATTATCATTCACAGCGGTGAGAACGAGCCACTCACCATTCGTAGTAAAGAGTCCGTTGTGAACGAATCGTTCACTAATGTCTCACCTTTTGAAAACATTCTGAATTTAAATCAAGAGTTCAAAATGAGATATTTTTGCCAATTTTTCACATGCAGAATAACCTTGATCATGGTGCTACGCAGTGTATGCTTTGCTCTTTATGATCAACTCTAGATTAGAAGTTTTTTTCTTTCATGCATTAAATTGTCCACCAAGAACACCAGCACGTTAAGGAAAATATGAGACGGACTTACCTGCGTCTTGTTGAGAAATATCTCGGATCGATCTGCATCAAATACACAATCCTCTTCCTTTTAATCACTCTATCATTCACATTCTTCCAGTCTAGGATAATTCTAAGTTTCCTTCTTACCAATGTTCTACACAGTCGGTAGCATCGAATAAGGAATATACAGTGAAACCTCGATTTTACGCTTTTCAGGAGACCAGCATAAATAGTCATACGATGCTGGAAAACGTAAAACCGAGGTCGAGGTAAAACAAACTTTACAGGCATACATAATGTGTACAAAAAATAGAAACCAATGTACACTAATACACGGTTGAGTCACATTATTGTGACCATCAGCTAATATCCAGAGTAACCGCCGTGTGCAGCGCGGACAGCAGCTAGAAGGGCTGGGAGTGACTCAATAGGGTGCTGGAAGGTGTTCACAGGTACGTTGAGCCATGCCGACTGCAGTGCATCTGACAGATGCTGGGGGTGCGTGGTGGAGGATCCATACAGCAAACAACACGGTCGATGTGGTCCAACAGATGCTCAACTGGGTTTACGTCTGGGGAACTAGAAGGCCAGGGAAGTACTTTAAAGTCTTCATCATAATCTTCCAACCACTCTCGGACATTTCTAGCTGTATGACACGTCGCATTGTCGTGCTCGAAGATCCCATCCGGTCCTGGGAAGACAATCAGCATGTATGGGTGTACGTGCTCTTCAAGAATGGATTCATAACGGATTCGGTCCATAGTGCCTTTCACAGGTATGAGTGGACCCAGAGAATGCCACGAAAACACTCCCCAGAACATAACGCTGCACCCACCAGTTTGTGTTCTTCCAGCAATGATTGAAATTGTTCTCCGATGTCTCTCACCTTATACGCCAACGTTCATCCGTTCGATGAAGCAGAAAACGTGACTCATCGTAGAAGGCAACTCTTTGCTAATAAGCTGAGGTCTGATTCTGCTACTGCCGTGCAAATGTAAGCCTTTTCTGCCGATGCACCTTCGTTAGCGTAAGTGCAGTGACCCTCAGTCTGCATCGGAACCCCATACGCAGCAGGGTTCGCTGAACTGTCGTTTTAGGCACACTTCCGGCAGTCCCCTGGTTCATTCGGCCAGTGAGTTGCTCCACTGTAGCGTATCAATCGGCCTTCACGCACCTTCGACGCCGACGTTCACCTCTCACATCAATGGTACGCGGAGCACCGCAGTTTGCACGTCGCTTATTCGCAATGGTGCCATTTCTCCAATCACGATACACTTTAACCACAGCAGAACCCGAACAATTCACAAACTGAGCTGATTCAGAAATACTGCGCTGTTTTAAAATGCCCGAAAGCCGATGATTATCCCTTTTTGCAAATCTGATAAATCGCTCCTTTTATCCATGACAGCAGCGAGTGTAATGTTTTCAGGATGCCTACAGCACACCTTATATACCCTTCAAGTCAGCTCACGACACGTGCCTTATTTCATTGACTACGCGCTGTTGACGTCAAAAGTAGGAGGCGGTCACAATAATGTGACTCGATTGTGTAGTATAGTACTGTACCAGTATACATTGTAGAGACATTTATGCAAGAATCAAAGAATACAATATAACTACGTACGTACTTACATTATGAGATGCTGGTTTGGAAAAAGTCGGTAATTTCTTTTTGCTTTTTATTTTTAGTTGCGTAGCTCAAGCGAAGCTTTCTGAATAATTGAAAGGCTTTGCAAGTGTTTTTCTTGAGAATCGTGAGAAAGGAAAAACATTTATCACAAGTTTTAATCCGTTTAATGTTGCTTTGAAAGAAGGAATAGGTTCCGAAATTTCAGCAATATTGTCGTCACCATTATCTTTTGTCGACGAACAATCCATAACATTGGAGATTGTTTGAACTTTTGCGGCTCCAGGTGGGATTTTGGAGGTACGTTTGCGGCTCCAGCTTGGATTTTAGAGGTACGTTTGCGGCTCTAGCTTGGATTTTAGAGGTACGTTTGTGGCTTCTGGTTGGATTTTAGAGGTAAGTTTGCGGCTCCAGCTTGGATTTTAGAGGTACGTTTGCGGCTCCAGTTAGGATCTTAGAGGTACGTTTGCGGCTCCAGGTTGGATTTTATAGGTACGTTTGCGGCTCCAGCTGGGATTTTATAGGTACGTTTGCGGCTCCAGCTGGGATTTTATAGATACATTTGCGGCTACATCTTGGATTTTAGAGGTACGTTTGTGGCTCCAGGTTGGATTTTAGAGGTACGTTTGCAGCTCCAGCTTGGATTTTATAGGTACGTTTGCGGCTCCAGCTGGGATTTTATAGGTACGGTTGCGGCTCCAGCTTGGATTTTAGAAGTACGTTTGCGGCTCCAGGTTGGATTTTAGAGGTACGTTTGCGGCTCCAGCTTGGATTTTAGAGGTGCGTTTGTGGCTCCAGCTTGGATTTTAGAGGTACGTTTGCGGCTCCAGCTTGGATTTTATAGGTACGTTTGCGGCTCCAGCTGGGATTTTATAGGTACATTTGCGGCTCCAGCTGGGAGTTTATAGGTACGTTTGCGGCTCCAGCTGGGATTTCAGAGGTACGTTTGCGGCTCCAGGTTGGATTTGAGAGGTACGTTTGCGGCTCCAGGTTGGATTTCAGAGGTACGTTTCCGGCTCCAGCTTGGATTTTAGAGGTACGTTTGCGGCTTCAGCTTGGATTTTAGAGGTACGTTTGCGGCTCCAGCTTGGATTTTAGAGTTACGTTTGCGGCTCCAGCTTGAATTTTAGAGGTACGTTTGTAGCTCCAGCTTGGATTTTAGAGGTACGTTTGCGGCTCCAGCTTGGATTTTAGAGGTACGTTTGCGGCTCCAGCTTGGATTTTAGAGGTACGTTTGCGGCTCCAGCTTGGATTTTAGAGGTACGTTTGCGACTCCAGCTTGGATTTTAGAGGTACGTTTGTGGCTAGAGTCATTAAATTGTTTCCAGTTCACCGTAAGGCTTAACTTTTCAAAATCCTTCTCTTATTAGCGCAATGCTAACCTTTTCGAAGTAATTTTAATTGATTCTTTTCTGTTTCAAAATTGTTTTCAGTGTTGAAACTGGTAATCCAGGAGATTTGGCTAAATCAATTTTAGTTCCATTAAATTCGCTACCTACTTGTATAACAGAGGCTTTTTTTTTTTTTTTTTTTTGCTAAGAAAGACATTTGAGCTTTTAGTCGCCATCTTTACTTTCACATCTAAAAAGCGAGATTTAAACAAATAGCAAACTGACTGAATTGCTCTCGGAACCTCACACCGTTCTTGCCAAAATGACCTTTTCGAAGTAATTTTAATTGATTCTTTTCTGTTTCAAAATTGTTTTCAGTGTTGAAACTGGTAATCCAGGAGATTTGGCTAAATCAATTTTAGTTCCATTAAATTCGCTACCTACTTGTATAACAGAGGCTTTTTTTTTTTTTTTTTTTGCTAAGAAAGACATTTGAGCTTTTAGTCGCCATCTTTACTTTCACATCTAAAAAGCGAGATTTAAACAAATAGCAAACTGACTGAATTGCTCTCGGAACCTCACACCGTTCTTGCCAAAATGAGACGCAGGCCCGTTCAACATGGGTATTTATGGCATTATACAAGGCGCTCCAGCAAATTTGCTAAGACAAGACACGTATAGTCTGAGGAATGCGGCATTGCCCCAACTGGTCGTCACGTGCTTTTGACAAATTCTGGGAAGGAACAGCCGGTTTAAGGTAACCTAGTTGGCAGATTCTGCTGAGGAATGCGAGAGAAGAATCGGTTTAAAGCAATCTTACATGTACGGAAACCAAGAAAGATAAGAAATTAGAGGAAAATCAGGTTTGGCACCCAAAAGTTTAAACGACGTTCGATGGGGGAAATCGTGTGATTGTAAAAACGTATAACACGGGGAAAATGTAGTAGAATTATCGGAACTTCAGAAAAATGTCGCTCGAAATGGAAAATGCGGGAACGTAATATCAGAGTTTCACTGTATTTACTTTTCTATATAGGAAGTTTGCAATCACCTGACATTCCACCTGTTCAACCGATTTCGATTTGTGTGATTTATTATCGAGTTTTATTCGTGTAACTCATACATATGATAAAGTTTACTATTATATTTTAATCGTAGTTTTGCTGTTTAATAGTCTCTTACGGGTCCAAATATTCCTCTTTTCCAAACTGCAAGACTTTCTCGTGCTATACTGTTTACTCCAAATTTCTGCTCCATGTACGTAGGGTTTCCGAAAAGCAAGGAAACATATTTGTTTTTCCGATAATGAAATGTCACAGCATTAATAGAGTGAAAAAAAACACCGAAGGCCTATGCACAGTAGCGCTACTATCGCCCAGCAAGAGATTTTTGTTCCAAGATGGATGTTGTTATAGTGTGTTCTAAAACAGGTATCCGTTAAGTTATTCGTTTCTTGTAAGCAAACGGGAATTAACCAAGAGATATTCACAGTAAACTGGCTTCTCTGTTTGGAGAAAAGGTGAGGTTACAGACATAGGCGTGCCTTTGGAGTGCACTGAATTGAAAAAGGGCCGCGTTATTATCGAAAATGAACATCAGACGGAAATGTCATCTATGAGCAAGACAGAAGATAACATTTCGCGTATTAAGGGTTGCGTTCCCAAACCTTCTCGAGTACTAGAGGACTAAGCCTACGCGATTTCCCGTTCGTGACGTCAGAAACCGGGTCATAACAAACCAAACCCGCTGCGATTGAAACCAAGAAACAGACTGTTTGCTCGACGTGTGCGATGTACTGCGAGTGCTGAAGTCTTGATGTACGATATGAGGATTACAAGAGAAGTTAGTATTTTTATTAATTATAGTTACATGTCTTTTTTATGAATGGATTAACTAGGTTATTTTATTACAAACAATAGTTCCCGCGAAATTAAGTAACGTTTCATGTATCATTAGGCTGAGCAACGTTTCATTAACCATTATGCGTTATTTTTTTGTCCAATGCTGTTTAGCTTTATTTTGCATGACATATTTAGAAGGGTACTTCTTTGACATCATGCTAAAATAAAAATGTATCAGTCGCACATTGCTAAAAGAATATGGAATTACGTGGGAATTACCATATCAATAACGGCAATTTTAGTATCATGCATAGAATGTTCCTTATTAACATATCAGACACTGGCGTGCAAAAATTAAGGACGAGACGGTTTTTCGAATGTAACGTCGTGCAGAAGTGCTCCACATCGACTCAAATCATACCATAAGATCCCCAAGATGTAAGAATATGGGACAAGTGAGCAAAACCGTCCAAACAAGGAATCCAAAGGACACAAAGGCACTTTATTCAAAAGGTAGCTTCGAGCACAACTGGACAGAAGACAGAAACGTCCATGTGACAGGCGGCTTCCAAGAAAAATTCAGTCTTTAGTAGGGGATATGATCACCCCTGACTGTTGCAGGACTTACAACGTCAGTCCAAGATGAGGACGAGGTTGTCAAGGAGGCGTTGAGGACATTGCTGCCCATTCCTCTTGTAGCGCCAATCGCAGCAGTGGAATCGTTGCTAGCGGCTGGTGTTGTGCTGCCAAGCGTCTCCCGAGAAGGTCCCACACGTGTTGGATTGAATTTTGGTCCGGGGACCTTGAGGGCCAATCCATGCGTTGAATATCTTCACTCTCCAACAGCTCTGCTACAGCCACTGTACGATGAGGTACAGCGTTGCCGTCCATGAAGAGGAACTCAGGACCCACAGCACCTCTAAACAGACGCACGTGAGGCAGGAGAACCTCGGTACAATAGCGGACACCAGTGACTGAACCTCCTTGGAAGATGTGGAGGTCAGTACGGCTACCAAGCATGATACCGCCCCAAACGAGAACTTCGCCAACTCCAAACCGGTCCCTTTCGATGATGTTGGAGGTGTGATTGCGTGTTCCCTGCTCTCTCCAGATATGTATCCGTCAAGAATGGCTCGTCAGACTAAATCGCCTCTCGTCCGTAAAGAGAACTCGACCCATTGCTTATGTATCCAGTTATTTTGGTCCTGGCACCACAGAAACCGCCGTCTCCGATGAGCAAGCGTTAATGGCACACACCGTACTGGTCTTCGTGCAAATAGACCACCTTTGTGTAGCCTTCTGGCCATGGTAAAACGCGATAACGGACGTCCAGTTGTCTGTTGCATGTGCCTTGCGATTTGTCCCGCTGTCTGCCGTATGTCTGTTCTCGCCTGCAGGACAATATAAAGGTCGTCCGCAGCCGTGGTTGCTCGTGGACGACCAGTGCTAAACTCTCGGACAGCTGTTCCTGTCGTTTGAAATGCTCTCCAAGCTCGTGAAACGATGCTGTGAGCGATCCCGAACTCCTCGGCGACACTAGTCACACTTCGACTTTCTTCCAACTTCCCAATGACGCGACCTCGGGTAAAGTCATCCAGATGTCGTCTTCTGGATTGCCTGTTGGCCATATCACACGGTGGCAGCAACTCGACGTCGTTCAAACCGATGTACACCGTGCAATAGCTTTCACCGAATTGCTCAGCCTACACCGCCCGTGTGCTTTATACCCTTCCGAAACTCCCCCCCCTACGTCATGCTGCATATATGCGCATGTCCTACCGTACCGGACCCTAGTCTATCTCCTGAGTCGTCTTTCGGTCCGTTCTGCCTGCTCGTTCCGCTGTTATGCTAATTTCTCCTCTTCGTTCTTAATTTTTGCACACCAGATAAAGATTTTAAGTTTTGCCATTTTTTTCTCCTTAACTTATTTGGATGAAATTGACTGTAATTTGTTTTAAAAAATGCATGGTGCCTACGGTAATACCGGTGAATTTGTGCAAAGCAACAACCCACTGTAAGAAGAAAAAGCTAAAGCTCTTTTATACCTGAATTAGTTTGCAGATATGAAATAATCGCTGAATTCATCTCTCCCATATCTTATAAAGTGTTAGCGTTTTGATTTTTACCAAATGTTTTGCATTTACCGAAATTTAAACTTTTTCCTATCGATGTTGTGAAGTTACGAAAAATTAGAATCCTGATATCGCCTCGCTGTAATCCCGCTGCTAGCTAAGATGGCAATCACGCCAGTTTTTGTTGTAACGTTGATGGTGACGTCACGAATCGGGGTCTAAGGCCTGCCAGCACTCGAGACGGCTTTGATCGTTCTTAAAAACAGCTGAGTGAAAATCCGTGAAACTGTGAAAGAGATCAGCTTGTCGAAGTCCACAGTTTATGAAACTGTCCAAGATGTTCTTGGATTTCGAAGGTGTGCTCCGGTGGCTGTCCTGATAATTGACAGAGGCGTCCGAGGCGCTACACAGAAGGTGAGGACTTCTTCGACCTGATTGTGACTGTATTACCCTTTGCTCGGGCATCTCTAGAACGGTCTTTCAAGAAAGTGCTTCACGACAGATATGGAAGTTCTTCAAAAGGTGTACTATTCGTCATTGATTTTGATTACGAACTTCTTCTGTAGCAGAACTGATCTTCTGTAAAGTACGGGCTTCTTCAGTAGCGTAAATGCTGGGATAAGTGCTTCAATCAGTTTGGAGAATATGCGGATAAGTAGTTCATGTACACATCTCCCTTCGTGCGTAATTTCAACTTCCTCTGATTAAATATTATGGAGTTCCGCTGCTTTTCGGAAATTCCTCGTATAATGATAGTTTTATATACTTGTGCATTAAGTGTATTTGAAACAGCAAAATAAATGTTGTACAGAAAAAGTGAGCTTCATGTGCTGCTGAAAATTCTAATGTTCAAGATAATTATATTTTCACTGTTTATTACTGTTCCCGGATGTTCAAAAGATGTAGCTTTGCTAAATTTCATATTGTCAGTTGAAAAAGGATTATCGTTTTCTTCTATATCATTTTTGAACCTTTTTTATATGTATGTAAATAAACACTTTTTAATTTATATATTGTGTTATAACCTCATTGACAGTTTCATGTTCTTTAAATGTTGCATGTACATATATACCTGTTACTAAATTAGAAACTTTTATTCAATACCGGGTTGGACCTGCTTAAGCCCGAATTACAGCACGTGTGCGGTTTGGCATTGATTCTACAAGGTGTTGGAGTGCGTCTACGCCTACAGCATGCAAGGCGTTCTCAAGACAGTCTTTTAACTGGTTCAGATTTGACGGAAGAGGACTGTTTTCCTTAAGTCTAGTCCACACTTGGAAACATTGTTCGCAAACTGTTTGCGAACAATTTGCACACAGTTTGCAAACATTGTTTTTCAAACATGTTTCATTGTTGTTTTGCGTCCATACCTGCCAAGTTGACTTCAAGATGTTTTCAGAAGAGGGCGTGGCGATAGCTTTTGCTTTGTTTATGGTGGTGGACTCTGTTTCGCGACAGCCAAGGAAAAAACGTCGGTGGACTCGAAAACGTCCGCACGAGGGATATTAGCTGACAGCAAGCTTCAAGATGGTACTGGGTTTCGAAACTTCAATCGTATGAGTCCCAAATACTTTGAGATTTTATTGCAAATGGTAGTGCCGAGGATATCAAGAAAGAACACACGGTATAGGGCTGCAATTCCACCTACCATACGACTTGCTGTGATCTTGCGGTATCTTGCAAGTGGCGATTCATTCACAAGCTTTCAGTACGCTTTCAAAATTTCCAAGCAGAGCATTTGAGAGATTGACCCGGAAGTTTAAGTATCTGGACTCCCGATCCAGTTTCCTACAGAACGTGTCAAACAATTGTTAGAACAGCACTTCGGTTACAGAAATATATCTCGCCACTGTGCATTACCACGGTCTCGAGATCTAACACCAATAGATTGCAGGATCTGGAGTTTTCTGAAATCAAAGTGATAATCCAAGAACTTTGTCTGACCTGAAAGAAGCCATTAAACGGAAGGTTATTCATATACCATGCAAATTGTTGCATGCTTCGGTAATGTCCAAGATTCGCCGCATGCAAACTACCATTGCCTGTGATGGCAGACACATCGAGCATTTGTAAACAAAGGTGATTGTGACGGTTTCGTTTTGACTTTCTTTCAGCTTTTGTTGTTACTTCTCACCTCATTTGAAAGGGCCATTGCTCAGTGGCTTTTACGGCTAGAAAAAACTGTTAACGCCATTTGTGGTTTTTTTAAGGTGCTGATCACAATGAGATATCACAAGGTGGGTGCTGCCATTGGAATTTTCCGTAGTTCGTGAACTGACACCGTAACCGTGAGAGCACGATTCATTTGATCTGCATAAATCTCGAGAGCATATCTTTAAACGTCTAAATCCGAAATCTCATCACAATTCGTCCAAATCTGAGGTCACTAGAGGCTTGTAAATAGGCCAAGTTACTTTATGACCACCCTGCATATATCATCATCATCATCATCATTGTCAACCATTATCAATCCACTGCTGGACGAAGGTCTCCCCAAGTTTCTTCCACGACGGTCTGTCTTGTGCTAGTCTCCTTCATGTTACTCCCGCATACTTTCGAATTTCATCCACCCATCTCACATGTGGTCTTCTCCTGGAATCCAGTCTAAAATTTCAGCTGTCCATTTCCTGTCCCTTGGAATCCAGTCTAAAATTTCAGCTGTCCATCGATGGTCTGTCCTTCTGGCAATATGTCCAGCCCATTTCCATTTCAGGGATTTTACTCTGATCATGATGTCTTCCACTCCTGTCATTTTTCTGATCCACGAGTTCCTCTTCTTATCTCTCCTGGTTACACCAAGAATGCACCTCTCCATGTTTCTTTGAGTTGTCTGTAGTTTTTGTATGTCTCTTTTAGTTAAGGTCCACGTCTCCGCACCATACGTAAGCACTGGAAGGATGCATTGATCAAACACTTTTCTTTTAAGACATAATGGCATATCGCTCTTGAAAATTATACTGTTTCTTCCAAAAGCTCTCCAGGCAAGTTTTATACGCCGATTAATTTCTTCATCAATGTGACCTTCACTTGATATCTGCTGTTCAAGATAAATGTAGGTATCGGTTGTCTCCAGCTTTTCCCCATCAATCGATAAATCTTCATTTCTTCTAAAAGCATTGAACATAACTTTTGTCTTCTGAAAGTTCATTTTTATTCCAACTTCTTTACTCTTGTCAGCAAGTTCCTGGATCATACTCTGCAGATCTGATGGGGTAGTTGCAAAAATGACTACGTCATCAGCAAAACGAAGGTGAGTTAGATGATCTCTATTAACCTTTATCCCTTTGTTTTTCCAGTTCAGTGATTGAAAGACATTTTCCAATGTGACATTAAAGAGTTTGGGAGATATAGTGTCACCTTGTCTCACTCCCTTTCCAATTTTTATGGGTTCTGTATTCTCAAATAGCCGAATCTTTGCACTTGCATTTTCATAGATGTTATTAATAATATTAATGTATGCATCTTCAATACCACAGGATTTCAAAGCCATTGTAACTGCTGATGGTTTCACCGAATCAAAGGCCTTTTCATAATCGATAAAAGGCATGCATAATGGAAGTTCATATTCCCTCGTTGTTTCAATTAGTTCTCTCAGTACGTGGATATGATCTATAGTGCTGTAGCCACTCTTGAATCCAGCTTGTTCTCTCGGTTGAGCCATGTCCAGTGTCACCTTCAAGCGGTGTGAAATTACTTTACTGAAGATTTTATAAACCACTGATAGGTCTGTAGTTCCTGATATCCTCAATGTCACCTGTTTTATGTTAGCAGGAACATTGCAGCATTGTTCCAATCTTCAGGAATCTTCCCTTCATTAAGGCATCGAGTGAATACTTGGACGAGTATTGTTTTAGTTTCTCCACTCGCTTCTTGTATGATGTCTACAGTAATTCCATCTTCTCCTGGAGCTTTCCCCCGTTTCATGTTCTTGATTGCATGTGCAACTTTTGCTGGAAGGACTGGAAGAACTATGGTACTGGTACCTTTCGTAATGTCTGGAGTACATGTATCATCCCTTTCATATAGTTTCGAGTAGAAATCTTTCACTCTTGTCAAAAATTTAACTCTATTTCTTGTTATATATTTTTATGTATATGTAACGTGATAAAGTAAATAAGAATCATATTTGCAATAAGCACCGCAAATGTGTGCAGCATCTGCCAAAATAATTCAAACACTTTAGTAAGCAGCTTTGTGTTATATTTTCGAAAAACAACTTGGAAAACCGCAGTAATATTCACAAAAGACTCTGCTCGGCACCAGAATTTTCCCATCCAAAAAGATCGGGCCTATGAGCATGCATATAAGCATGAGTGTAATATCTACAAGTGAGGCAAGCAAATATTTCGATTTCCAAATCAACCATGGGATATAAGGCGAGAGATAACAGAGTACACCTTAAATGGCTACATCGTGGGGCCATTCAGATGTATCTGAAGTTGTTCTGATTCTTCCATGAACTGTCGCATTATGAACTAACTACACTACGAATTTCGAGTGCAAACTGACTCCCCTCTGAGTCGTCAAACACAGACTCACTTCGCTTTGGACCATGTAAGTGCCACAGACTCACTTCACTTTGGACCATGTAAGTGCCACAGACTCACTTCGCTTTGGACCACGTAAGTGCCACAGGCTCACTTCGCTTTGGACCATGTAAGTGCCACAGACCCACTTCTGCTTTGGACCATGTAAGTGCCACAGACTCACTTCGCTTTGGACCATGCAAGTGCCACAGACTCACTTCGCTTTGGACCATGTAAGTGCCCCAGACTCACTTCGCTTTGGACCATGTAAGTGCCACAGACTCACTTCGCTTTGGACCATGTAAGTGCCACAGACTCACTTCGCTTTGGACCATGTAAGTGCCACAGACTCACTTCTGCTTTGGACCATGTAAGTGCCACAGACTCACTTCGCTTTGGACCATGTAAGTGCCACAGACTTGACGCACGTATCAAGACGGCAAGTAGCGTGATAAGCCCATGCCGGCGTTGCTTAACTGGGGAAGCATTCCGCTCCGGAGCGTAGCTTAACTGCGAAATATTCTTCTCAGGAACAGACTGATGTTTGTTTGAGATAGCCACCGGCAGATAGAGAGAGAGAAGGTTTGATTTTCACAACCAACGTACAACAAACTATCTCCTGTACGAACAGTTAGTTGAACGACATACTGACTTCTGTTTAAGCCGTCATACGACGAACAAACGGACTAAATGACGAGCGACGATTTAACAGTGGTATTCTGGAGCTTCCTGTGATAAGTAGTTGAAAGTCGTTTTCTTTTTGAGGTTCTGAGAAGGCTCTGTATTTGAGCCCTGCCCTGACTGTTGTATGAAATGTATTTAAAATGAACAAGCTCAACCCCCGCCTCAAAATGTCGATTTTTTGTATTTTTATTGTAAAAGAAACAGCAGAAAAGATGAATGTACCTAAAAACTAATGAAGATCACGATACGATAATGATGAAGATAAAGGTCTTTAAATTCATGAGATTTATGCATTTAACCTTTGGTTTTTCGAAAACAGTTTTATTTTTGTATGTATTTTTTTCAAATGGAAAAAAAATTTACTGATATCTGTAAAAGGGATATAGACGTCTTTACACATTTTCCACTTTCTTGCAATGATTACAGACAATTTTAGGCAGCAAGTATTGAAATGT
The DNA here is from genome assembly GCA_039090855.1 of Macrothele yani. Lineage (NCBI taxonomy): Eukaryota > Metazoa > Arthropoda > Arachnida > Araneae > Macrothelidae > Macrothele > Macrothele yani. The sequence goes on along the minus strand of CM077005.1, from coordinate 14,995,165 downwards.
TTGAATTACAAGATAATCAAAAATGACTTTATTAAATTTTATTAAAGTGTCTATTTATCAGTAAAAAGTTATAACAAATTTCCAAAACACTTTATAAGAAGGTGTTCCCTAAAAATCGAAAGTTTTAACGTTTTCGAAATAAGACTGCATAGACGCGCTAAATGTATAGTTTTTCTTCAGGGTTCGGGTAGAATTTTACCATATTGGAAAAGAATGTAACACGCAGATTGTTGTGTCTGAAAAGAAAAATAATAAGCCTCGAAAAATAACCTATTACCGTTATGCCGTTTTTCTCTGTGACACATATATATTCTCCCCCGACTGCAGACATAACGACATGAAGAAGCTTGGAACGCCTCCAAAAATACTTGAAACAAAACAATTTTTTTAAATCGTCTTGAAGTATCTTCATTTGCATTTGAAGGCCGAAACTAAAAGAAATATCCCTAAGGCAAGGCCGTTCTGATATCTCAGCCTCCCAAAATTGTAATAGCTTTTTGTTCTTTCTTTGCACTGATTTCGTTTCCCTATTTTATTTTATTTCTATTATGACATAGTAACTAATCACCCACATATTTGACTAAATACTTGCCACTCCCAAACTGCAGCGAAGCAACGAAAAAGCGATCAAACTTCCTGTCACCATGATTAATTTAACTTTTTCTTTCCATCGAATATCTATCTATCCATTACCAAAACTTCGCTTGTTCCTAACACAAGTGGCATGCATAATAGACTCCTGTTATACGCTGTACATGTACTCATTAAAACAAGTACGCATATCGTAAAAATGTACGCATAACAGGGGTTGCGTTTTTGAATCGCAAGATTTCGTCGTTTCAAGACTAATTTTGCATGGCAGGTTTAAACGAAAAGTCTCTCTCCCGGTTGCGCAGTGGTACAAGCGCTGGGCTCTGACCGTTCGTCCAAGTGGATCTGGATTCGAATCCCGGCGAAGCATAGATAATGTGCTTGTGTTACGACACTGTGGCTTTCTCTCGAATCGCAAGATTTCGTCGTTTCAAGACTACTTTGTGAGGCAGGTTTCAACGAAAAGTCTCTCTCCCGGTTGCGCAGTGGTACAAGCGCTGGGCTCTGACCGTTCGTCCAAGTGGATCTGGGTTCGAATCCCGGCGAAGCATAGATGGTGTGGTTGTGTTACGGCACTGTGGCTTTCTCTCGAATCGCAAGATTTCATCGTTTCAAGACTACTTTGTGAGGCAGGATTAAACGAAAATTCTCTCCCCCGGTTGCTCAGTGGTACAAGCGCTGGGCTCTGACCGTTCGTCCAAGCGGATCTGGGTTCGAGTCCCGGCGAGGCATAGATGGTGTGCTGGTGTTACCGCATTGTGACTTTCTCTCTTTCACGGAAGCAGTGGCCCTAAATTAGGGACGTGCAATAGCTTATATTCCATTGAGTTGCTCACGACAGTCGTTAATCCCCTCATATTCACAACTACGAAACCAAAGCATGCATTTCGTACGAGAAAACCTGTATGCTGTTCACTTCTTTTTGCACTTTGAAATTGGAAAGTGCAACATTTCTTCCCTTTCAATATCTCTTTTGTTGGGCCAAAAAACATTGAAATCACATGAATCTAAATCCGGGATGTAAGGAGACGAGGTTAGTACTTCTAAATCCATTTGCCAACTTCCCACCTTTTAAAAAATTTTCCTCGCATTCATCACAGGCGTATATTCTAGCCTAGCTAGGCTAGCTCCAAAGCCCAGAGAATGCACAAATAAAAGACAATTATCAACTGTATTAAGATATGTCGATGCTTTCGCTGCGAAAAAAACACGTGCAGATGAACTCTTTTGTCTAAGAGAATCAGTCTGGCGAGCGAAGACCAACGGGGCTCTTCCTAGTGGAGGGATGGTGTCATCGTAACGTAACCAGCTCTACAAGAACCTTCGCTGCTCTGATTAGAACACCGTCCAAGAGATCGGCTGCTGACGTTTCCATGACAACACTAATGAGCGGCTGAAGGGGAATAGGGCATTGCTTTGGGCAACAGTTCGCTCAGAAAAGAGAAGACTTAGGCTACCTAAGTCACTAGCATGTACCGGCTGAAAACAGCACGTGTTTTGCGAGAGTTGTTTCAGTTTGTGTGAAGTGTCAATGCATTAAAATCGGTGATATTATATCTTAAATTCGTGGCATTGTTGGATTTGAACTGTTTTGATAAATGTTGTGGAAGCTTCCCTGAACATCTACCGTCAGAACTCAAAGAATTCTATGCTACAAATTTTGATACAACTCGATTAAAAAATAATCTGAAGGTGTTTTATTCCTTTGAGAAATACAAAAAGAAATCAGTAAAAGACATTACTTGTTACACAAATGTGAATAAATTGGACATAGTGTTTAGTGAGGTGTACAAATTAGCAGACCTAATATTAAAGTTTCCATCAAGAACTGCACCTGCGGAAAGAAGTTTTTCTGTGCATTAAAAGGAATTAAGATATAAATCTGCACAAGGACATATAGATTTGAGCAACTAGGCTGTTGTGTCAATAGAGAAAAACATCTTTTTTAAATATGAAAAAGTACTCGGAAGAAACTTTTTATGAAAACGTAACATTCAAGTTCACACAAAAGGAAAGAAGAATGGAATCCTTTTACAAATAAAGTATTCAGAAGAATGGAGTTCATGTACAAATAAGTGTTCAAATCTTAATTATCACAATTACTTATCATGTTAGCAATAGCATGTACCTAAAATTTGGAAAAAAGTTGCTTCTATTGCTTAACAACTAAAAATTAAACTTTGCAATTAAAAAAAAATATAGTACGGTGGGGTGGGGGACGCGTGAGATGGCCCAAGTCTCGGACCCAAGATGCACCACTGGCATTCATACACCCTCATGTTCGTTAAACAGCTGTCGCTATATACACTTGAACCATCTTCTTATGAATGCCAGTTTGTTTCTTTGCATGTAGAAAACGTAATACTGCTGTTATCTTCGTTTTGCATAACGCTCTATAGCCGACGCCATCATTTTTATAGGATCCATAAAAACGATTCAGTTGATAACCCGACAAACGACATAATCTGTATGATCATGTATCACATTATAACCCAACGAAGCGGCATCGTTGCCGTAAATTTCCTGTTTCTTCCTGCTTTTTCATCACCTTCGCTGTTTTTCCTTGAATAAATTATACACAACAGAACCCGTTCGTAACGAGCCCGTATTTAGCGCGATCCCAAATGTAACGAGCAATACAGGGACTTTTGTATAATGTTTATTCAAAGCCAATTTAATGGTTTTTAACGAACAAAATTTAATGAAATCTCCGGGTTTAACGAGAAAGAGAAAAAATTAACAAATTTTAATGAAATTCAATATTTAACGAAACAGAGAAAAGCTGCTGAACACTGTCCTGGAATGGAGGAATAGAAATGGTGGCACATACACTGCACAAAAAACGTGGTGTGAATTCACTGACATTTTTTGGAAATAAACTGCAGCAAAGTGGCCGGTAAGTGCTTGTCTTTTAACGTAATTTCCGTTTTTAAAATTTCCCGTTTTTTTTTTGTTTTTTTTAATACCGTATTTCCACTTATTTTAGAAAAGTCCGTTTCAAGTTTTTCCGCATTTAAACAGAAATTTCGGAAAATCCAACACGCTGAATATTTTAGCCCTTATGCGAGAGAATCCATTTGCGCCGGTGATCGAGCCCAGGTCATACCCCAAGGCCACATCCAAAGCCTCTTTCGTTCGATGCCGCGGCGTGTAGCGGCCGTTATTTCCAGCCATGGGGGCCACACGAAGTATTGATGTCTGCGTGTTCGGCAAGTCGCACTGGCCTGTAAGCTCAATCGTTTCATCTTTGTATCTGTTGTTATGTGTTCAGTAAATCTGGCTTTGCTATCTCGTGTCCTTCTTGGTGTTGCATTTTGGGTGGCCAACAGTGTATATATCAATTCTATAATGTTTTTACTGTGAGTCCTATTTTGGGAGAACGGCTGAACGTAAAGATATGGTTGAGGTATCAAAATAAAGGTTTTACCATGTAGATGTGCCAGTCGAAGAGAAAAATGAGATTGTGGTAACGGTTCGGGCGTTGTGGGGAGGCAAAGTTCCCATGTAAAGTCTATGGGAGAAGCGTTCGGTTGACATTCGATCGCCTGCGGTTGAATCACGCGCTGTTGAAGGCGGAAGCATGGAGGGACTGAGACAGTCCAAAGTCCGAAGTCTTATCTTTTCTGAACGAACCGTTGTGCAAAGCAATGCTAGCAGGCATTGGTATCAAAGTTCTTCTCATCGGAACAGCGAACACTCTCGCAGACCTGATTGCGTTATGCCGTTGGACAGTGTGATGTGTATATACAATTTGATATTAATTCTATCTAATTTATTCACGTAGGTAAGACGTTTTCCATTATGTAAAGATGTAAGTAAACATTCCGTTGACCATTGTTAGGTGGTCGTAAAACATTCAGTAAAAAAAAAAAATCACGGAGCTGGACTATTTATTGTCTTTACCTAAGTGGTTGAATGAATTTTTCAGTCAAATAAAATTTGCATTTGTTGTTTCATATGAGTTTATTCTTTAAAAACAAAACAAAAAAGAACTTACTATCGATTCCGACGGGTGAAGAGTATTCGCAACGCGAATCTCATTCCAACAGCATATTTACAAACACAGTTGTGACTGAAGATGAGAGTGAGAGAGTGCGCTATCCAGTTGAATTTTTGCACACGATCGACATGAGTGGACTCCCGCCTCACAGTTTAGGACTGAAAAAGGGTGCAGTCGTGATGCTCATCACGAATCTGGCCGCCACGGTGGCGCAGTGGTCTAAGCGCTGGCTTATGATGATTCGTTCGTAAAGGGTCCAAGTTCGAATCCCTGTGAGGCATAGATGTTGTGTTTGTCTTACGGCACTGGCTGTCTCACGTCCCTGGAGTCAGTGGCCCTAAATTAGGGACGGGCGGCTGCTTATAGCCCATTGAGTTGCTTACGGTAGTCGTTAAACTTTAAGTCAAATAATAAAAAAAATCACGAACCTTGTCTTTACTGAAGTGGTTCAATAAATTTGTCAATCTAATAAAGTTTACATTTGTTGTTTTATATGAGTTTATTTTTTTCAAAAAAAAAAAAAAAAACCCGAAAAAAACTCCAAAAAACTCGATTCCGACGGGTTTCGTCTAGTCTATGCATGATTTGAATAGATATTTTAAACAGATCAATACTAAAGAAGTTGTGTATTGTAAAAATTATACTGCAATTACGCAATTATATTGTTCAGATAGCAATAAGTAACTAACCCAAGTAAAAGGTGTGGTGCTTTGGCAGCGTCCCGGTACAAGGATTAGGCATGGAAAAGGGGGCCACAAATACAAAAAGTTGGAGAAACACTGATATGGGAAAGGGGACAAAAAATACAGAAGTTTGAGAAACACTGATATGGAAAAGCGGGCCACAAATACAAAAAGTTTGAGAAACAGTGATATATGAAAGAGGGCCACAAATACAAAAAGTTTGAGAAACACTGATATGGGAAAGGGGGCCACAAATACAAAAAGTTTGAAAAACACTGATATGGAATAGGGGGCCACAAATACAAAAAGTTTGAGAAACACTGATATATGAAAGAGGGCCACAAATACAAAAAGTTTGAGAAACACTGATATGGGAAAGGGGGCCACAAATACAAAAAGTTTGAAAAACACTGATATGGGAAAGGGGGCCACAAATACAAAAAGTTTGAGAAACACTGATATATGGAAGAGGGCCACAAATACAAAAAAAGTTTGAGAAACACTGATATATGAAAGAGGGCCACAAATACAAAAAGTTTGAGAAACACTGATATGGGAAAGGGGGCCACAAATACAAAAAGTTTGAGAAACACTGATATGGAAAAGGGGGCCACAAATACAAAAAAGTTTGAGAAACACTGATATATGAAAAAGGGCCACAAATACAAAAAAGTTTGAGAAACACTGATATGAGAAAAGGGGCCACAAAGACAAAAAGTTTGAGAAACACTGATTGAAACAGTGCTTACAAATACCCTCCTCCCAGCAGCAGTATCTCTGTAGTACGTCACATATGTCCCCCTGCCCTCGGGCAAGGGCTGGAACGGAATCATTACTTTCCGGGTCAGCCGGCAAACCCATGCTTTAGTTTGCTGAGGAAGAAGGAATTATCATTAATTCCAGAGGATATGTGGAATGAACATCACACATTTTTCGAAGAACCGAACGGACAGTACATCCATTTTCACAATCAGCCGTCCATGTGAAAGCTCAAAGTTGCAGGTGGTGCGATCGACTCCGCATTATTATTCTGCTCCGGAGCTGAATGCTCTCCCAATTAAATTACACCGATGGAATTTATCGTGGCAACTTTGTCTTCTTCACATGCGTTTCACCTCTCGTCACACACTAACTAATTATTTTCAGTTTGTTTCCCAAACACTGGATGCCCTTCGTATATTTGACCTTATACTAACACTGCCGTTGATCTCAAAAACTGTCAGATCATGTCCAATCTTCTATACTTTTTTTTTATTTTTGGGCTTGAACGACGACAGGGAGATGGGCTATAAGCAGTCGCCCGTTCCTAATTTAGAGGCACTGGTTCCATAGAATGGAACGAGCCAGTGCCGTAAGACGGACACATCACCCATGCCGCACCCAGGATTCGAACCCAGACCTATCTCGGAAGAATGGTCAGAAGCCAGCGTTTAGACCACTGCGCTACTGGGGGCAGCTACACTAGTTTTTTTTCTCGAAAAAAAAAACTTATGAGCTGGTTACAACATTGATTTTGTGCCCAGTTGCGCAAGTGTCGCCAAATCCCTTTAAGAAGACATTCTTCCCTGCTATATCAAACTTTAAAATTCTTTTAGTGGTCTAAGAGCTGGTTTCTAACCGTTCATCAGAATGGGCCCAGGTTCGAGTCCCGTTGATCCATGGGTTACGTACTTGTTTTACGGCACAGGCTGTTTCCCTTCCCTGGAACCAGTGGACCTGAATTAGGGGCGCGAGACTGCTTCTAGCCCTTTGAGTTGCTCACGGCGGTCGATAAACCCCGAAAACGAAAATTCTTCTCCTGGATTCGTTCTTCCCGAAAATTAAAACGTTCTGTTGTTTAAACCAATGGCTAACAAAAAATATTTGAGCAATTTTGTGCTTTAAAAAGAGCAAAACGATTAAATAAGTTCGATTATGATTGTGTGTGCATTACTTTTCGCATGTCATGATCAATTTTGTTTAAAGAACGTGTCACGTAAAAATGACGTCATGCGCACGTGATGAGCAAGACACGTAGAATCCTCATATTTTTCTGAAACTATGGCTGAAAGAAAGGTAGCCTCACTAATTAGCTAAAGAGAGAAAGAAAAGATCGCAATCAGCTGAAGTCACACCGGAAAAATATTCGAAAAAAAAAATTGAAAGTAATCTATTTACCTTTCTAAAATATCCTGAGATGTTTCGTCGGTTTTTTTGGCGGTCGCTTCCTCATATCTCACCTGCTGTTTGTCTTACATTGGAGACAATTTTTTCTTCGGAATCTGTTGGAAGTCTGGAGTATATCTAAAATGAGAAATTAAGGAAAAGTTTGTTTCAATAGCACTGGAGAAAAAAAAAAAAAAAAAAAGGAAATGGAAGATAGATATGAGCAATAATGAACTTAAGCTTGAAAAATATTCAAATTTGATATTTGAAGGAGAATAAAGGCTGACTTAGGGAAGATTTAGAATGAGAACTTAGCATCGTCTTTAAAAACGGTTAACCACTTTTTTGTTTATCAATTGCGACGATATATTCCTCATGAGAACATGTCCTTGATGAAAACACTTGAAAAAGAAGATCCTATAGAGCTCGGGGAATATTTAAAGAATTTTATTTAAATTTCACAAAAAATCATATTGATGGCAGCGTGGCATAGCAACCTTCCGGCGAAGGCTACTACATCGCAAAAGTGTTCGACGGGATTCAAATCGGAGAACTCGGTTGCCTGAAAAGTACGTGAAGTGCTTGGTCTTAAAATCATTCCAGCGCAAAATGGGACTTGTTACGCGGGGCGTTGCTCTTCTGAAAGAGTTCGGTGCCATCTGGATACGCAGTCACCATGTGAGTAATGAGCAATACTTAGTTGGGAATAGTGCCTAGGTTGGATCCTATTGTGGGGATGTGTTTAACGGAGATGAGGGGATCTAGGCATGTCGATGAGAAAAATGCCCGCCCCATGTACCCGCAGGCCAGTTTCCGTCCAACCGTGCACTCCGGTAGCATCTGCCCTCCCGTGAGGCATCGAATATGGAAACACCCAGGAGCATGTTACAGCTGGAACCTAGACTCGTCGAACCAGACAACTCTTTCTTCCTATGTCCAGATGTGGTGCTCCTGAGCCAACTGCAGGGGAAGCTGTCGATGACGGTCGGGCAGCATAGCCATATGAACGGCTCATTAAGCCCATCTACAAGTGCGTCAACTGGACTGTGTGCTTAAAAACGTTACACTATGCACATTGGATGTAGCCTGATGTTAACTGAATGATGGTGAGCCGTCTGTTATATCGGACATCACGCGCCGACGGGTATTCACCTCGGTGAATGTGTGTCCCCTCTTTGGACCTTTCTCATCACACCTTCACTGCTGCAACCATCGAACAATGCCTGCGATTGCTGAAATGCTGGTCCAGACCTTCCGATAATCATTCCCCACTGAAACTCTGATAAGTCCTTCTTTATTAGACATTATTGGCAAACTGACACGACCTGCTCGTCTGTGACGTCTCCTCTACTTTCTGTGGAACGCGTCCACTAGAGGATCAGAGATGGTCATAATGATTTGTCCCATGGATGTATTATTTTTTGTTTTCTTGTTATCAAAACAAGGAAAATTGTTAAATTATTTACTGTACATGTGTAATATTCGTGTACGCAGATTATTCTATGCTGATGGAGAGGAAAAGTGAGCAGCATGGTATGCTGTCCCGCATGTACAAAGTTTGTATAAAATTCAAACTGAGTATCAATAAGAGGAAAACCAAAGTTATAATCTCCGAGCGAGGTCCTGTTGCCACCGAGTACAAAATCAGGCTGCGGCCTCGGTGTCGCAGTGGTCTAAGCGATAGCTTCTGATCATTCCTTCGAGATGGGTCCGGGTTTGAATCCCAGTGAGGCATGGATTTGTGTTTTTCTTAAGGCCCTTCGCTGGAATTAGTAGCCCTAGATTAGGGACAAGCGACTGCTTATAGCCCATTGAGTTGCTCACGGTGGTCGTTAACATTCAAATCAGAAAAAAAAATCAGTCTAAATAGCACAGGTATAGAGCACGTGATCGAATTTGTATATTTAAGAAGCATGTTTCATAGAGAAAACAGATAAAGTGGTGATTTAATTGGCGAGTAAATTCGTCTTTGAAACTCATGGGTGCTTTAGGAGGATTTTACCGAAACGTTGGGTTCTCAAAGTGGTTCCAAAGGGCTATGTATGAAAGTGTAATTATTCCTACTGTGATGTACGGCCGTGAAACCTGGATACTGCAGAAGAGACGTAGAAGTCGTCTCTGTACTGGAGATATGCGCAACTTACGGGATGTGAAGAACGAAAATGTTTTGGTGATGCGTAATGTGAAGCAAAATGTTGCTACAGATTGTGAGTCGAAAGTTTTGCAATATTTGCATAAACGCATGTACTGTGGCGGGTGTGTCACGTGTTTAAACTAGTTCAAGTCGCGCACTGCAGTCAGTGGAAAGGGATATAAAGTGGTAGTCGTTGCTGTGAACAGCATCGCACGTTGTCGTTCTGTCTGTGGTTGGGATCCCTAGAAGAAAAACAGCCACAGCCGGCATTTAAGGAACTTTTGCTTTACGAGTTTGAACTCGGCCATAACGCCATTCAAGCAACACGAAACATTTGTCATGCGAAAGAGGAAGGTTCCGTGGAACACAGCACCGTTACTAGACGGTTCAAAAATTCGCTCAGGTGATAGAAACCTCGACGATCAGCCAAGGTCAGGTAGGCCGTGAACTGTGGATTCGGAGGCTGCGCGCTAGGCCGTAGAAGCAAATCGGACAACCAGCACTCGGAGATTATCAGACGATCTGGGCATATCACAAACCACCGTAGTTCGCCACCTTCAGGACCTCAGTAAGGTCAAGAGCAGCTGTCACATTGTCCCTCACGCACTGACGCCAGCTGAAGCAAACAGCCGAGTGCACGAAACTTCTAGAAAACCCGCGCGATGTACGTTTCGTTAAGAGAATTGTTACGTGCGATGAAAAGTGGGTCTACTTCCGAGCACAAGGGGATGCTCTGCTTCTGGTGGAATTTCGAGGGAATAATCCATTACGAATGTGTTCCAGACTGTCGGACCATCAACGCCAACCTCTACTCTGAACAGCTGGAGCGGATGTATGCCGTTCTGGTGGAGAAGTACCCGGGACTGTTGAATAGAAAGAGCGCTCTCCTACAGCAGAACAACGCTCGGCCTCATTCCGCGCGAACGACCCGGGGCAAAACTCTAGGAACTCTGTGGCATCGAACTGATGCCACACCCATCATAAAGTCCGGACCTTGCCTTGTCGGATTATTACTTGTTCCGGTCCATGGCCCACTTCCTTCGTGGGCGGCACTTCAACAACCAAGGGAGATGCAAGCTGGGGTGAAGGAGTTCTTCGCCTCGAAGGAAAAGGAATGGTACCGCTGCGGAATCGAAGAACTGGCAGACAGATGGCTAAAAACGGTGCAATACGATGTCTTATACATAATTTGAATGCTAGTTAGCTTTTCGTGCGCTAGGCCGTAGGCGTATGAAGACATAAAGTGATCCAAATATTACAAAATTTACACTCACCTCCTGTAGTAAGTTGGAAACAAATATTTTGAGGGTTTGACCATATAGAAAGTATGAGGGATGAGATGCTTCTTAAGAGAATTTATTCAGACCAAGTTTCAGGAAAGAAAGCTAGAAGTAGGCCAAGGAAATCTTGGGGCGACCAGATGCTGGAAGGTATGCATGAAAAAAACATAATGAGTATGAAGTGCGAAAGATCTTGTGTGACACGTGTGACGGATGTCAACGAAGCTCGAGTTGTGCTCCAAGATCGCTGTAAGTGGAGACGTTTGATGCATCAACAATAAGTAAAATCTAGCACCATCAGTTTTAAACTTTAATTTGGCAGATGGGCTTTCTTTGAGGAGTTAACCTCTGAATCTCAGAGAACAGCTTAGTTCTACATACACAGTCTAGTCACATTATTGTGACCACCTCCTGCTTTTGACTTCAACAGCGCGCAGCCAATGAAAGAAAGAACGTGTCGTGAGCTGACTTAGAGGATACATAAGGTGTGCTGTAGGCATTCTAAAAACATATCACTCGTTGCTGTCATGGATAAAAGGAGCGATTTATCAGATTTGCAAAAAGGGATGATTATCGGCTTTTGGGCCAAGCGTGGCAGTATTTCTGAAACATCGCAGTTTGTGAACTGTTCGCGTGCCGCTGTGGTTAAAGTGTATTGTGGCTGGAGAAATGGCATCGTTGCCAATAAGTGCCGTGAAAACTGCGAAGCACCACGTGCCATCAATGTCAGAGCTGAACGTTGGCTACGAAAGTGCGTGAGGGCCGATCGACAAGCTACAGTTCAGCAACTCACTGGCCGAATGAACCTGGCGGCTACCGGAAGTGTGTCTACAACGACAGTTCAGCGAACCCTGTTGCGTATGGAGCTCAGATGCAGATGGATTACCACTGCATCTATGCTACTGAAGGTGCATCGGCAGAAAAGGCTTACATTTGCACGGCAGTATCGGAATTGGACCTCTGCTGATTGGCAAAGGATTGCCTTCACCGATGAGTCACGTTTTCTGCTTCATCGAACGGATGGACGTTGGCGTATAAGGCGAGAAACATCGGAGAATAAACACTCTTCAACCATTGCTGGAAGAACACAAGCTGGTGGGGACAGCGTTATGTTCGGGGGAATGTTTTCGTGGCATTCTCCGGGCCCACTTACACCTGTGGAAGGCGGTATGGACCGAATTCGTTAGGAATCCATCCTTGCAGACCACGTACACCCATACGTGCTGATTGTCTTCCCTGGAGCAGATGGTATCTTCCAGAACGACAATGCGACGTGTCACACAGCTAAAAATGTTCGAGAGTGGTTAGAAGAGCACGATGAAGACTTCAAAGTACTTCCTTAGCTCCCTAATTCCCCAGACTTAAACCGAATTGAGCATCTGGGGAACCACCTCGATCGTGTTGTTCTCTCTATGGATCCTCCACCACGCACCGTCCAGCGGCTGTCAGATGCACTGCAGTTAGCATGGCTCCACATACCTGCGAACACCTTCCAGCACCTTATTGAGTCACTCCCAGCTCGTCTAGCTGCTGTCCGCGCTGCACACGGCGGTTACTCTGGATATTAGCTGGTGGTCACAATAATGTGCCTCTACGGTGTATGTATATATGTAAATAATTAATTAAATGCAGAAGCATGCATATATTTCCACTTGCAAAAAAGTTCATAGCATTTACATTCGCACTTGGTAAGCTAAATTTTGGTGTACCTAACTTTAGTTTTCCTTCCTGAATTTTTGGTATTTGGGACTGTGTTTGAAACCCATGTAACGAATGAATTTTGTACTTGGCGTAGCGACGTTCGCTCTTTTTGTTCCTTGAAGCTACTGACCCTAAATTAGGAACGTGCAACTTCTTTTACTCTTAGTTGTCGTGGAGATCGATAAACCCTATGCTAAACGATCTGTCAAAAATAAGAATTTGCAGATTTTTTCGACCAAAATATCGCAACTGGATCAAAAAGCTTATAATAATTTTTTTCTTCAAATTTCAATGCACGTGCGACACAACTTTTTTTTTTACGTTGTAAAGAATCTTCAAAAACTGTTTACCGAAATCTAAATTCATCTTCAGATCTTCAAATTTTTATACATTGGGTTTCCAAATTTCCGAACTCTGCCGATGTAGCTCTTAAAAGGTATATGTCATCTTCCTCCCACTTTATTATTTTTTGTTTCTTTATTTTTTTCTTTGGGATGAAAGCTTGGAGGGATCTCAGAGAAGAGTCGATTTGCTTGACTTTTAAAACATTTTTTCTTCCGATATGGTATTTGTAAGTTACACAAAAAATATCTATCTATTGAGAGAGGGATTTTTAAAATCTTGTATGCATGTTTATCAAATCATTCCGCAGATTTTTAACTGTGTCTAGCACGTCATGCTATCAAAGTTCTTCCAAGAAATTCGTTACGCACATATTTTCAAGTCCCAAGATTCGAAAAATTGCTTCCAAACATGAATAGCATGTGGGTATGTATATACGCATATTAAAGAGGCATTATATCCCCGGCAGCTGCAAAGAGATCTGAATGCGCTTTTTGTAGAATTCCCTTCTGAAAATTTAAAGAAACAGCGCAACGAAATGTTTGAAGACGTTTCCTTTTGAACTCATTCATTCGAAATTAAAAAGTTAAAAGGGAATTACTTCTGCGAGTAATACGTTGCCATATTCGAAAACCAAATGCAGATATTCATCGTGCATTTGTTTGTGCGGTTGCGGTTACGCTGAATGGTACCAATACTTTCCTTAGCTGGACTCAATGAAAGGAATAGCGTATTCCTTTGATTCGGTGGGCCACTCGAACTTTCAGCCGCGCAACCAATTGGAAAGTGAAGAGCCCTTGATGCCATCCTAAACGTTGTAAACTTTGGCTTCTACCTTTGCAGCTGAACGCGCACTTTCCACGGGAACGTTTCTCTTCGATATAGCCAATGCTTCCAAATGAGCCACTTCAAGATGCAAACGAAACCAGGATGGGGGAGTACCCCTTTATATTCAGAATGCGCCCACCGACTATTTGAGTCTGAATCGGAGCAAAATGCCAATTTCGCATGAGATCCTTTACTGCCTCCCTCACCATCCAACGAATAATTTAACGATCATTAAAGCACAGAAAAACCACTCGAATAAGATCGAGGGGTTCGCAATTGGGGAACGAAACGCAAGAGATGGTGGGGGTAGAAAAGGGTTTTGGCACAAAGAGAACCAGCTTCGTTTAATTTGATTGGTTACCTCGTTAACCGAACAGCGCGACTCCTTTTGTAACCGCGAACCGCAAAGGGTTTGTTGGGCCGCTATTCATTCGTTTAGCTTTGCCGACGGAGACAGTTTCGTGCTGCTTCTGTTTGTCCCATTGAACCGATACACGCTGCGCTTTATTCATTCATTCTTTAAGGCAGCGATGTTTTGACATTGACGGTGCTCCCAAATAAGACACAACTCATGAAAACTAAGATGAGAATTATGAGGGATATTTATTCCTAGTTTGAAAGAAAAACCACTGAAATTTACGAATCTGAGATCGTAACGGAAATATGTCCTTTTTATATTATAATTTATTTAATACTGCTTTCCTGCAGGAATACGAGCTATCACTTGTGACGTCAAACGCATTCGCCTGCACGTATCTAGTCAGAAGCGGGACATTTCGACAATTACTTCAAGTGTATCTACGAACGTTAACAAACGTTATATTTAGGTCCACTCGGCAATCTCCTGTAGGGTTTACACCATCTGGGATGATTTAGGTGCAACTATTTGTGTTCCATGGGAATTTAGTGCTGTGTATTGGAAGAGAAGTCACGTCAGACTGGAACTAGAGGCTCAGCTCAGACACAACAGAGGCTAGCTAGATAGGTCAGAGAAGTAGGAGTGTGAGATTGAAAGTGCAAGTCGGCACAAAGGAGAGTGCCAGGCTATGACGTCACAGCGACCACTTCCAAAGGCTAGGGAAAAGAAAAGACGACTTTATTTGTAACGGGTATCCATTACCCGTGGCCGACGGATTGATGAGCCTACCCGACGCACGGTGGGAATTCAATGCTTCAGAGAAACTCAGCCAGTTCTTCGTCCTGTGGTCTTACCATTCCTTCAGATCATGCCAAACTCAACATTCGTGCACAATAATGCGCGACCACACATCGCACGCGTTGCTCAAAGGTGTTAGCGTTCCGTATCTTTCATCGATTGAGCATATCTGGGACATTAATAATGATGTCCTAGAATAGAACTGACTTCAGCGCTAACTTGGCGGATCTGTTCAGATACATGCGCAGAGATCTAGAGGAGATAGGTCAGGATATTTGGGAACCCTTTTGGCTCACTTCCTGAGCGTATTTGTGTTTGCATTGCACTGATGGGCTGCAACATATCGTACTGTTATTTTTCCGATATTCGTGCATTTTCCTACTTGAGCAAGCTGTGCAATCATTTGGTGCCTTTTAGCGAATCGCTTTGTATCGTGCAAATGGCATTCTTTCAAAGTTCGGCAGTTCTTCTTTTCAACGAAGAGTGAAATTTCGTGACCAGTTACTATGTTGTTTGTTTTTCTTGCCCTGTAGTCCTTAAGACAGCCGTGCATTTTTACCAATCCCACTCCTAATGGAAAAGTTCGAGCTCCAGTGATTACAGTGATAGGGTATGCATGGCACTGAGCTAGTTTCTAGGAGGAAAGAAAACGGACGAAAAAAGACTTTCATGTTTTACACGCGATTCGAACCCATGGTAACCCCGAGATTTTTAATTTCAACTCAGCATTAATATCAGTTTATGATCTAAATTCATCATTTCCTCGTTGGTGTTATGGAAGGATAAGTGGTTCCTTAGTAGCTTCTTGCTTCCAAAGAAAATCTTAGGAGTGACCCCGATTTTGAAAAAGCATTTCCCCCATCCTATCATGAACTGCGCTGGAATGGCTTTATTTGCTCATTATCTATGTGAGAGGGTTATGACCACATGATCCATTTTGATTCCTTCAGTTTTAATGAGAATATTTTGCACCTTTTTCCCACAGAAGTGGAAGTAGAATGATATAGCTTACAAGTGGAAAAAAGTGCGAAAGTTAGATTCTACTCCGGAGAATCAAACTTTTGCACTTAAGTCCATTCGCCGTATAACACTGTCCATTTTCCTTCTTCTCCAGGATCTCCAGGATCTGGAGGGGGAGGAAAATGGACTGTGGAGAGATAACACCCCTGGCAGTTTTTTGAAAGGAAGGGAAGAAGATGTTATACGGCGATCAGAGTAGGAGGAGGAAGGATTTCTCTTCGGAAGGACGTGGAAGAAATCTGATCATGAGATGAAGCATGGTCGTTGGAAGTAAGTGGGAAGCGGAAGCAGTGAATGTTGGAACAATGGAACTAGGAAGTTTTGGAACCCATAAAAGAAAGCTTGAAGGAATGAGCGAGAAAAAGGGCAACTCAAAATCAGTGACGAGAGTAGATTAAAATAAACATATGGGACCAGGACAAACCTAACTGCAACTGCCAGTACCTATTTGCACGAATAAAGACTTCAACTTTTTTATTTGTGGGTTTAACGAACACTGTGAGCAACTCGATGGACTATAAGCAGTCTCCCATCTCTAACTTTGGGCCACTGGTTCCAGGGAAGGGGAGAGAGCCAGGGCCTTAAGACAAACACAACATCCATCCCTCACCGGGATTCGAACCCGAACCCATCTAGTACGAATGGTCAAAAGCCAGTGCTTAGACCACTGCAGCACGTGGGCGTCAACTTTTAAAAAAAAAAACTAGTTCTATTAACTTTTAAAGACTATTTCTTCCACCAATTTTAACTTTTTAAAAAGAACTAGTCCATCTATTAATTTTGAAAGACATTTTATTCAACCAATTTTTACTTTTTTAAAAACTAGTTCGTCTATTAATTTTTAAAGACCATTTCTTCCACCAATACTAACTTTTTTAAAAAAATAGTTCATCTATCAAGTTTTAAATATTATTTGTTCCGCCAATTTTAACTTTTTTTAGAAACTAGTTCATCTATTAAATTTCAAAGACTTTTCTTCCAACAGTTTCAATTGTATTTAAAAACTACTTCATTTATTAATTTTTAAAGACTATTCCTTCCACCAATTTGAACTTTTTTTAAAAACTAGTTCATCTGTTAATTTTTAAAGACTATTTCGTCCACCAATTTTTCCATAGTTCCATCAATTTCAACAAGAAGGTTGTTTCATTTATTAATTTTTTCCAAGATACTCTTTCTTCAAGGTGGTTATTTTGTCTATCAGTTTTTCCAAGAGGTCTGTTTCGTTCAACATATCTACAGAATCTATATTTTGCCTACCTTTTTATAAGCTACCCATTCTACTATAATGCCAATCGGGTCGGACTAGCATTCTACAATAATGGCAGTCGTGTAAGACAAGAATGATAAAGATCAGCCATTTGGTTTTTAAATTTTGAAAAATCATCCTCAATTTCAAGAAGACTGGTACGTTGGCCTCGACTGTTATTTTATAACGAGATCGCACTCTGTTTTCAACACAGAACAAATCATTGAGCCAATGATGTTTAAGTCTGGTGATTGTACAGGCCAGGGAAGGTGTGCAACTTCATCCTCATGTTCTTTAAAACATGATTAAACAGTTTGACTTCTGTGAATTGGGGCATCTTGAAAGATGCAATCCCCTGACGGAAACACTGTCTGCGCCATTGAAATCACATGGTCAGCCAAAAGAGTGACATAGTCCCCACTAGTAATCCGTCCGTGTATGGTGATAATGGGACCTGCAGCAAACCACGAGATCATGGCCCAAACCATTACGGAACCGTCCCCATGCTTCACTATAGGAAGGAGACAGTCTCGGTTATAGGCTTCTGCTGGGGTTCTCCACACGTAAACCCCTTCCTGTGGTGGAGAATAGTCAGAAACTTAATTCATCGGAAAACGAGACATGTTTCCATTGATCCGCAGTCCTCGTTTTATGTTCCTGGCACCACTGTAGTCTCCGTTTCATATTCACCTGTGACATCAAGGGTTTTCTAATCGCAGCTCTGCCGTAAATATTGCGCTTATGCAATTGCGTTCGCACGGTATGGGTCGACACTGGGTTGTGCAGATGTGCATTAAGCTCAGCAGTCACTTTCGTCGCCGTGGTTTTTCTGTATACAGTCACAGTCCTCTTTAATTTCCTTCTGTCTCTCTCAGTGAGTTTGGTTTTCCTTCCACAGTTGTCTCTCGCAGATGATGTTGTGCCGTGGACATTGTATACTGTCATGACCTTTGACACGGTACCTCTCGATACCCTCAATACCTGTACCACTGTGGTTACCGACGCACCAACCAGACGGGCTCCTACAATCTGCCCTCTTTGGAACTCCGACAAGTCAGTCATTGTGCCTTCACCTGGAACGAAACTATGCTAACACTCATTTACAATGCAATCACACACACCCTTGAGACTATAAGCAACACTTTTTTACAAAAAAAAAATAGAAAATTGTAGCTACATGTTCGTTTTACTCAAAAAGCAGAACATACCAAAGTCACTGTTTTCAGAGTGGTGTTTCCATTATTTTGGACAACCCCTGTATTTTGTTGAAGCAGCAGCCAAAAGACTGGATATGGTGGTTTGTTGTCATAATCGTGGAATGGCGTTGTTTATTTGAAGCTGTGTCTATTTGAAGAATTCCTGTTGAGTTGTGTCACATACTGCATTTAACGTTTCGAGTTCAAGTGCTCTGTTTACAATCGTTTGTTAATTAGTTGTGAACTACCATTGTGATTAGTTCAAGTATGTTGGAATATTAAAGTTCTGCATGATCAGTATTTATGAGATGTTGACAGAATAAAGAAGCACTGTAAGTAAATATTTCTTGGACTTTATTGGATTGACTCCTGTTTCACTTTAAGTGAAGTATTTAAGAAGAACTGATTGCATGTAACGTTCAGTGAGCTATATATACACGCTTCACATAGTGAACAACACTACAGAGAATCCATTTGAAACCGGAATGATGAATATTGAGGATACATTTGGGATTATATTCTGCTACGTCACGAAACAGTGAGGCCACAAAGTTACGTCCCAAAGCGCTATCAGTTTTTAAGTAGTGCATATGCGTATGAGTCGTGAAATGAGATATCATTTGTTCATCCACATCAAAAGTACACAACATACCTTTCTTTAATGGGATAAATGTTCAATTTTGGCTGCACCGAGAAGGAAAACAGTAATCAGGTGCGAGGTTACAGGTGGGCTTCAGCCTACCCAACGTTTCTTTGAGCCCACCCCTTGCCCCCCCCCAAAAAAAAATATGTAAGCTGTTAGAACATTTGGCTGGTGCAACTGTCAAATATAATTTAAGGAAACTTGGATAAACGTACCTGAATATTTCGAATTGGCAGATATTTTGTTTTATATAAAATGCATTTTTTGTTAAATTTAGTGTTTGTACTTCTGAGAAATGGAGGGAGTCCTTTGAGCGAATTTCTAAGAGAGTAGCAGAAACGCACCATTTTTGTAATTATAGTTTAAAAGATAAGAGAGTGAGAGAGCACAGGGAAAGAGAGAAAGATAGAGAGAGCAGAGGGAAGGAGAGAGAGAGAGAGAGAGAGAGAGGAGACAAAGAGAGAAAGAGAGAGAGGAGAGGGAGAGAGAGAGAGGAGACAAAGAGAGAAAGAGAGAGAGGAGAGAGAGAGAGAGAAAGACAGGGAAAGGAGACGGAGAGAGAGGTGAGGGGAGAGAGAGGAGAGGCATAGAGAGAGAGACAAAGAGAGAAAAAGAAACGGAGAGAGAGATGAGAGAGAGAGAAAGACAGGGAAAGGAGACGGAGAGAGAGATGAGGGGAGAGAGAAAGAGAGAGATAGAGAGAGAGAGAGAGCAGAGGGAGAGAGAGTAATGATGTATTCAAGCATCTTATCGGGGTACTTAGCCCCCCCCGAAAATCCATGGACGTCCCATCGTAGGTTTTTGGGTGATCACCCCTTATATTTAGTCTAATTATTTTTGTTTATAAATGAACATTTGGAAAAATTAATTAATTTAAAAAACTTAAAAAAATGAGGGGAAATATTGTAATTAAGAAAAACGCATCCACATGGACTTCAAGTCTCAGGAGCATTAAGATTACTTTAAGTTTTAAATTAATGTATTTGTTTTATACACTAAAACTACCACCGGCATGTACAGTTGTATATTTACGTTTTCTAAATCCGACGAATGAGAACGTTTTTGTAAATTTGTTTATTAAATGGAAAAATTGTCCACGTTAAATATCTATTATGAAGTCCTACCAAAATTACTTAATACTTTCTCTGGATGAAAATCAGGAGGGTAGAAGAAGGTCAGTTCATCTTGATCAAATATATGAAAGAAGAGCAAACAAGAAAACCAAGTATTGCTTCACTATTCTGTAAATTTTTTAAATCCTTTTTTATTTGATAGTTAAGTTTACTGTGGATTTGTAATCACCGTCGGTATGCTGTTTGTACTGCAATACATTATAATATTTTGGAAGCTGGAATTCAGCTTTATTTCAGTCTTCTGGATGCCGAGTTCCCATGTATACGGTTAAGATTCAGTGTAGCTCACGTCACGTGCCATGAGGGCTTCCAATACTACAAAATATTTGTGCTACCTAATTTTTAACGATAGAAAATTATTAAAAATTATGCCCACAAAAAGTTTTTTCCCTGGCGGTATGCGATTTACACTCTGTGACAAAAAGAAAATCTAGGAATTTCAAAAGATTAATTAGTTGTTGTTTTTCAACTACTATGTGCTAATCTAAATAATCTAAAGGGACTGAAACAAAGTGGCAGGGGAATGGTTTACACCATACGTTTTTAGACAATACTGTAATGATTCCTTAATAATCAGAAACGCACTTGTAGTAAGACGAAGATATTTTTGCCTCTCCTAATGTTTGGGGGAGGAGGAGAGGATTTTCTCCAGCACAGCGTTATCTTACCAGCATCCTTAATATTTTACACCACGGCATGGTAAAATCCGTGGTGCATTACTGAATTAAAATAAAGGTATATCATTTTTGCATTTTTAATTACTTGTATGTGTAGATTTCTTATAATTTGCATTTGCGATATACGAGCATAAGAACATTTTTATACTGTATTAAAAATACTGTTTTATGTATTAATGTATATATAAATAACATAATATGTATTAATGTGTATATAAATAACAAATAATAACAAGTTTGAGCTCTCCCAAAATTTGCAATTGCCCCCACCCCCCGCGCTGGAAAAAACTCTCTGAATGCAATGCAACGCTGGAGGAGACAGAGTGAGAGGAAGAAGAGGGAGAGCAAGAAGGAAGAGAGAGAGAGAGAGGAGAGAAAGAGAGAAAGAGAGAGAAGAGAGAGAGAAAGAGGGAGAGAGAGAGAAAGAGAGAGAGAGAAAGAGGGAGAGAGAGAGAGAGAGAGAGAGAGAGAGAGAGAGAGAGAGAGAGAGAGAGAGAGAGAGAGAGAGAGAGAGAGAGAGAGAGAGAGAGAGAGAGAGAGAGAGAGAGAGAGAGAGAGAGATATTCCTTGTTAGGTTACTAACTAAAATTCATAAACATCCTTATGACAGAAATAAAAGAAAAAGAAAGAAAGAAAGAAAAGAAAGGACAAAAGTTTCTTTTCTTATGAAAAAAATAAAAAATAAGAAGTAATAACTTGCCATAGGGATTCGTATCCATGGATTCCATACTATGTATATACGCTGAGTAAATACTACGTACCGTATGCATCTGTAAACTTTTTTTGACTAGAGATAACATTATCAGCATCGAATAAAATCCACGTTAAAGGAGCTTTTTATCAAAAATTCTACCTATCATTTCAAAATTTGCCCCCCCCCCTATCACGATTAGTCCCCCGCTCTCTAATAACTCACCCAGCTCGGCTGGCATCTGCCCTGACAGTTATGTTGTCTCGATTCTCTCAAAGGTATAACATACCTAGGTGGGAATAAAAGAATAAAAGAACCGTGCATTTCTGATAATCTGAAATTCAAAATTTAGGGTGTAATCGCAAAAAGCGTATAAATGAATTGCGTATAACCGAATTGAAAAAGCGATGGAAACTACGGTAAAATAACGAAGCAAACACATAGTTCCGAACAAAGGAATCTGACTTCACTTAAAATTCACTTTTAAGAAAGAAAAGGCGTTTCGTGATAGAACCTTTTTCGAACTGGTAAACATTTTTCGCGGATCACCTGTTGAGAAACCCTAGTAGCTCAGACTATCAGACTGCTCTATAACAGATTAATAATCTGAAACCTGTGTGCAAGGAAACTCGGTAATTCCCGTTAAAATTTGTTCCTAATCAACCGTAATTGCCCACTATAAATCATCTCTTCCGGAAGTACGGGAAGTAAAACCGAGTCCACTGTTATTACGTAAATTCTCATAACAAAATACATTACTATCAAGGCTGTTAAACAACGCAGATCGACTTCCCAGTTTTATAAGACGGAGACTTGTATCTCGTGTGAACAGATGGTGTATTAGGGAGAAAACGTTGCGCATGAAAACTAGAGAGTATGACAGGCGTCTGTCTATCTCAGGGCTGCAACCAGTTCTGCTGTTACCTCGCTTCATTCGGTTAAAGAGCGGTAAGGTCAGTAGGCGGAGGTAAAAAGGGCAGAGACGCAATGAACGCCAAACTTTTTGTATTAAACAAATTATTTCGGGGCAACAGGCTGACTGACTAAGACGAAAAAAGGAAAAAAAAAATACTTGGCAGGTGATCAGAACAGTTAGAGCGTTAATAGCTTACAAATGTAGAGCACCAGATGGGGAAAATTACAGTGGCTCATGGGTATAAAGAAGTTGATGATCGAACACTAGGAAATGCGAGTCTTGCTTTCTTTAAATAAGACTGTCTTGAGGCAGTAGCCAATTAAAAAAGGTTTCGCGAAGAAATTAAGCATCAGATTCTGTCCAAGCTTCTGTCGCCGAGAACTAAAGTACAGCATTCCCTTGTTGGATATTGCATTTCGGTTCTGATTCCTTCTCTTACCTGCAGCTGGTAGCCATAGTTAATGATAGGCGACTTTTACTACTTTTCAGTTCCCAGGTGGATTGCTAAAGGTCAAAGAGAAAAAAAAACACTCGAAATTCCGGAAGAGTTTGTGAAAACATAAGTTTGCCGCCCCGGTGGCGCAGTGGTCTAAGGCGTTGGCCTTTGATCATTCGTCCGTAAGGGGTCCGGGTTCGAATCCCGGTCAAGCATGGATGTTGTGTTTGTCTTACGGCACTGGCTCTCTCCCTTCCCTGGAACCAGTGACCCTAAATTAGGGACGGGCGACTGCTTATAGCCCATTGATTTGCTCGCGGTGGTCGTTAAACCTCCAATAAAAAAAAAAAAAAAAAAAAAAACATAAGTTTGTTCGCGACGGGTATCGAACTCGTGTCCGCTCCTCACTCCGGAGTAAGTCGCTCTCCCAACTGAGCTACGCCGACAGAATGTCTCGCTCCAGATTTGTCGTTTTGGTACGTTTTCACCTCTGTAGTACGTCACATAATCTCCCTCTTAATTTTTTTTTTTTCTTTGAAGCGTAGTAGGAATATTTCATTAATTCCAAACAATGTGTAGAACGGACATCACACATTTTTCGAAGAACCCAACGGCAAGTGGATCCACAATCGCGCACCAATGTGAAAACACAAGTTTGTCAGTGTCCCGTAACTCCGAAGTAAGTCGCTCTCCCAACTGAGCTGCGTGGACAGAATGTCTCGCTGCAGATTTGTGGTCTTCACACATGTTTTCACCTCTGTACTACGTCACAAGTTCGATAGAAAACTGAAACTCCTGGTGATTTTTTTTACTTTTCAAGGTGAAGGCACTGATACAATAAGGAGGCCACAGATGCCGTCCTCTCTCTTTAGAGTTTAACGAATTAAATTTTAATATAACTTGTTTTGCGCAGTCTATGTTGCACTTACACTCGTTGCAATGATTCTACTTTTTAGTTTTCTTCAGTTTTGTGGCAGGCTATGCACAGACTGTCTGTAAAATTTATTTTTTCAAACATTCGTTCTTCCTCCACAGCATAATTTGATTTCTGTAAATTTAAATCGTATTTTTATGGCTCCTTATAAGTTTTACTGACCCGTCCTTGTCAAAATGCAAAACTGATCTTGACCCTCACACTTCTGTTTACGATGCAATCCGTTCCAGAAAGTGGGTCTCAAACCGGTGGCGCAGTGGTCTAAGCGATGGCCTCTGATCATTCGTCCGAAAGGGGTCCGGGTTTGAATCCCGTCAGGCATGGATGTTGTGTTTGTCTTATGGCACTGGCTCTCTCCCTTCCCTGGAACCAGTGACCCTAAATTAGGGACGGGCGACTGCTTATAGCCCATTGAGTTGCTCACGGTGGTCGTTAAACCTTCAATCATAAAAAAAAAAAAAAAACTCACGCATTCTGTTCTGCGCAGGATAAGAACTAAATTACAATACGAGCAGAACTAATATGACAATTATGCAAATTAATACTGACCTAGGTATATGTGCATTTAACAACCCATCGTTTAAACAGAATTTTGACTTTACCGACCTTAATTTAGGATAACTAGCATGACCCGTACTTAAACGCTAAAGGCCTGTCCCGTTTAAGGATTTCAATTTATGGTCTGACCATTTTCAGTCTTCCAGCTTCTCTGCCACTTAATTTCAAATATAACACTAAACAACAAATTTTAACTTTTTTTGTGTGTGTTTCGGAAGTGCAAATAGTGGTTTCTGATGTAAATCGAGGTGCTACACTGTTAAAAATTGGTACTTAGACATAAGCAAAATGTACTCGTTTTTGTGTACATTCTAAACTTATAACAGCTTCGAGTACTTGTGTCTCATTTTCTCATTTTTGGAAAAGACACGTTCTCATTTTTGAGTACATACAGGGAATCAATTGTCAGTATATCTGGTATTTCTAATTTGAAATATATGTACTCAAAAATGAATCTAGCGATTCTGACAGGATAGTTTGTAAGTGAGAGCACACTAGATGGCGCCACCGCACAGGTTTGCGATTTTGCACATAGAAGACAGACAGAAATTAGGTGTGTGTGTGTGAGGGGGGGGGGTAGGAATGAACACCTTTATATGCAACCGGGAGATTCCTATCCGGGAGTCGTCACTTAACGTGCTCGTCCGATATTCAGCGATTGTTAGAAATTCACACCATCACGCCAGGTTTGAACCTGGAGTCCCTCCATCAGCAGTCTGAATCCCTAACCACTAAGCCCTCCGCTGCTCGGTTTCAAATTTAAGAATTAAGAATAGAATAAACTCATATGATCAAATGATCATATGTAGATGATTTTAGGAAGGGAGTGTCTGACCCCAGGTCTTAAACAATCCTTAGAAATAGGAAGCTAGGAGATTTGGGCTAGAGTGCCCGATAGGAAAGTCGCACGGAAGCGAAGTAGAAGGGGGGAGGAAGACGCTCTTATTTATTACCGGGGGCCAGTACCCGGGGTCCGACTGCTTAACGTGCCCATCCGACGCACGGCGGATATTTAGTGGATAGAGCGCTCATACCTGCCTGGGATAGAACCTGAGGTCCTTTCCGTGGCAGTCACGAACGTTGCTCACTAGGCCACCCGAGGCCCCAAGGTTTCAAATTTGGATTACGTATACTCCATACATACTCATGTTTTCATAGAATCAACCGGAAGTATATTATTCGATGGCACATCTGGGATAATAGAAGATATACTCGTTGTCACATGCTGGGCAAATGGACCGCACAATTTTATGACAAATATAGTGATGAAGCGACAATATATTATTTATGAGATTGACACAAATACAGTTAATGTAAAAACGTACGCAAAGATATTTTATGCATAATTAGATACTTGTGATCAGTGACTTTGTTGTACTAATTATTTATGTGTGTCACTTTATACATTTTTTAAACAATTTCTCTTGAAATCCATAATATCTAAAATGAAGTAATACGAGATTGTATTTATATTTATAGACGCAGTTATTTGTCAGTACGTATGGTTACTTATATTTGAGCATGTCATGTACTCGTTCACGATACAATTGTACTTAAAAAACAAAAACAAAAAAAGGAGTAGGTTCAAGTTCTCATTTTTAAGTAGATTTCTTTTAACAATGTAAACACGAAACTATCAGCAAAAATATTTGACTGACTAAGATTTGCTAGATATAGCCACTCAACTGCCTTACGTCATTCACTGCACTGACTACGATTTGCTCGATATAGCTATTCAACTGCCTTACGCCATTCACTGCACTGACTACGATTTGCTAGATACAGCCACTCAACTGCCTTACGTCATTCACTGCACTGACTACGATTTGCTAGATATAGCCACTCAACTGCCTTACGTCATTCACTGCACTGACTACGATTTGCTAGATACAGCCACTCAACTGCCTTACGTCATTCACTGCACTGACTACGATTTGCTAGATACAGCTATTCAACTACCTTACGCCATTCACTGCACTGACTACGATTTGCTAGATATAGCCACTCAACTGCCTTACGCCATTTACTGCACTGACTACGATTTGCTAGATACAGCTATTCAACTGCCTTACGCCATTCACTGCACTGACTACGATTTGCTAGATATAGCCACTCAACTGCCTTACATCATTCACTGCATATTGCATATCGATCTACATATTTTCGCCTTCCGCTTATATACCAAATTTAGAGACTCACATCCCATTCCAGTAGCAATCTGCCAGCATTTTTGTGCCCCACCTTCCTCACAAGAGGGAATCACCGATTATTATTAATGTCATAATCGTGCTTAGCTCCTCGAAGTTAGTAAAAAACGGCTGTTTTCATTTCCAAAATTGTGTCCCCTGGGTTTTTTTATATATTTTCTAAGAACATCATTACAAACAGTAGATCTAGTTACAGAGATTACAATAACATCATTGCGAGTAGTGCATTAAAAGTAATAATTACAATCTTGCAAAACATGCTTTACGAAAGAAATCATAACTTACGTTAAAAATATCCGGACGTTCTTCAAGTGAATTGTTAAATCTATACATTTTGAATAACGGAGAATTTTTCCAGCTTCAATCCTGCGGAATGACACTACAAATACTTCACATTTTGTCCTAGGTATACGTAGCACATGGAAACAATTGGTTTACAATTAGAATATCACCTATCTCTCCATTGATGATACCGTACAGGAACTTAAGTTGGAGAGTCTTCCTTCTCGAATGTAGAGATGTCATCTTGAAGTATGACAGAAGGTCAGAAGTCAGGATATCTGCATAAAACTTAAATACTCCAGTAGATCTGTGAAAAGGTTGTCGCAGGAATCTTTTTTTGTACTTTCTCAGTTTCATTTATTAGTGTTACGAAACTAGGACTCTAAATGATCTAGTGCAGTGTTTCCCAACCGCCGGTCTGCAAGGTATCTTCTGCCGGTCCGCGAGGTTTCTTCTGCCTGTCCGCAAGGTATCTTCTGCCGGTCCGCGAGGTTTCTTCTGCCTGCCCGCAAGGTTTCTTCTTCCTGTCCGCAAGGTTTCTTCTGCCTATCCGCAAGGTATCTTCTGCCGGTCCGCGAGGTTTCTTCTGCCGGTCCGCAAGGTATCTTCTGCCGGTCCACAAGGTATCTTCTGCCGGTCCGCGAGGTTTCTTCTGCCTGTCCGCAAGGTTTCTTCTGCCTATCCGCAAGGTATCTTCTGCCTGTCCGCGAGGTTTCTTCTGCCGGTCCGCAAGGTATCTTCTGCCGGTCCGCGAGGTTTCTTCTGCCTGTCCGCAAGGTTTCTTCTGCCTGTCCGCGGGGTATTTTCTGCCGGTCCGCGAGGTTTCTTCTACCTGTCCGCAAGGTTTCTTCTACCTGTCCGCAAGGTATCTTCTGCCGGTCCGCGAGGTTTCTTCGGCCTGTCCGCAAGGTATCTTCTGCCTGTCAGCGAGGTTTCTTCTGCCGGTCGGCGATGTTTCTTCTGCCGGTCCGCGAGAAACGAATAAATTTATTTATTTTTCTTTTGAATCGAAATGGAGTCAAAACAACAGGAAATATAGATCTAAATATTTTGTTGAACACCTGTCGCGGAAGATTAAAGGAAGCTTGTGTGTATCTGTGTGTGTGGATGGCTAATCTCTTCACAGAAGATCTGAACTCCTGCAGGCTAACTCACCAGGAAAAGGAAATCTTTGTTGAACTTCCTTCTGACGCCAGTCTGGTATCGATATTCAGATCGAAATCTCAGACTCAGGTTTGGGGTATTATGGAAAAAGAATAACCAAGTCTCAGCGACAAAGTTCTAAAATTATTGGTAACTTTTTCGACCACGTATTTATTGCCAGAAAACCTCTTCAGCCGTTTCGGGAATCAAAACAATGCACAGGAAGATAATGGACATTAATGCTGTACTGCGCCTTGCAGAAACGATGCTGGAACCACGGCTCGAGAAAATTATCGCGAAGCAGCAGCAACAGACGTCGCACGGACCCCAGAAAAAATTATATTAACGGTAAGGTGAATATTATAGTATACTGAATATGGATTGCACTTATTAATGATCAAAGAATATTAACAGATTAAATTATATTAGCTGTAAGGAGGTGGCATAGAATAATCTGGTGGATTGTTCGCAGTTATCATTATAATATAGAATACTACGGGATTAAGAGCTCGAAAATAGCCTAAAGGTTTTGTTTCGACATCGCTGGTCCGCGAAAGTTTCCCAAACATTTTGCCGGTCCGCGAAAGTTTCCTCACCGTTTTGCCGGTCCGCGAATGCAAAAAGGTTGAAATCCAGTGTTCTAGTGAAGGTCTGACCGTAGTCTCAAAAATGCGAATAAGCGTGTAAGAATTGTAAAAATACTTAGAAAGTCGTATAATGAATCCAACATTTCTATAGGCTAAGCGTACAGTTTTTTTTATATGGCTTTTGTAGTTTGTATAATGAATCCAACATTTCTATAGGCTAAACGTACAGTTTTTTGGATATGGCTTTTGTAGTTTGTATAATGAATCCAACATTTCTATAATAACGTACAGGTTTTTGGATATGGCTTTTAAAGTTCAAGTTGGAATCAAACGCAACTCCTAAGTTTTGGACATTGTTTGTACGGTGAAGACTATAGTCGCCAGCTTTGTAGTAAAAAAAGAATTGGGTTTTTTCTCCGTGATAAAGGAATGATAGGACACTTCTAGATGTTGCAGTGGAGATAGTTTGACCTACGCCACTGAAGCAGGTTATTGATATCAGTTTGAAGAACGAGACAGTCATCAAGAGTCTGTGCATTGCGATATAGCTAGAGATCATTAGCGAACAAGAGACAAGGACCATCAGTGTAAAACGTTAGGTCATAAATGTATATGGAAAACAAAAGTAGTTCTAAATTAGGGCCTTGGGGTAACATAAGGATCAGAAACATAGTCGTTATAAATAACAGACTAGGATCGACTAGAAAGACAGGACTTAAACAGATGCAGCAAATTCTCTCTGAAACTAAGGCAGTTTAACTTTTTGAGCAGAATGCCATGTTGTACCTTGTCACAAGCTTTAGCAAATATTTCGCACACCGCACGAAAGACTCAAATCAGTATGCGCTGTTTATGGATGCAGCAGGAAGCTTTCTGAGCCAAACTTGTATTTGAAACACAGTTTAACCCTTGGAAATTAATGAAAAACGTGTGTTTTCATTCGAAACATTTTCAGTGTCGTACAGCATAATCAATGAATGCCTTCGTAACAGAACCTAGTGAAAATGTTTCAATTCCGATTTTAAGGAAATTTTCTATAAGTAGTGATTTTTGCGCCATCACTTGAACTGCGCCCGGGTTAAGCTTCTCGTGCAAAATCGATCGACAAAGAGTAGAACAATGATACAGATAAAGTAAGTTGATAACCATAAATACAAAGACAATGTGTAATACGCTGAAAAACAGATATTCAGTAGAACAAATAAAATAAGTTGAGGAGCTTAGGTAAGGAAGTACAAATGAAAACAAGAGGACAACATGGCTATAGTAACACAGATAAAATGAATTGAAAACAAGATACGAAATTACCGATGAAATGAGATGTGAGGCAGAGTAGGAAAATACAGATAAAATAAAGTGAAAGCAAATAGAATAATACACATAAAAATAGGAATACATAGGTACGGGCAAAATATGTTAGAAATCGGATTTGTAGCAGCACAAGAAAAATAATCTAGAAACATGCAATCCGTAATACACTGCCGGACAATTGCTAAGGACCGATGACAATAGCAACGATAGCAACCATAAAATGGAAGGCAGGAAAATGTGGAAATTAGCATAAGTGCGGGATACAGTAAGACGTGTTGTGCGTATGCAAATTTTGGATTGCCGAACTTGTTCGTGACGTCATAGCGCTAATAAGAGGCTTTTTCTTTTTGTTGTTTTTTTTTTTAATTGGAGGTTTAACGACCACCGTGAGCAACTCAATGGGCTATAAACAGTCGCCCGTCCCTAATTTAGGGTCACTGGTTCCAGGGTAGGGAGAGAGCCAGTGCCGTAAGACAAACACAACATCCATGCCTCACCGGGATTCGAACCCGGACCCCTTTCGGACGAATGATCAGAGGCCATCGCTTAGACCACTGCGCCACCGGGGCGGCTTGATAAGAGGTGTAAAGGATTTGACGCGTATTGACCGTTGTTGTTCAAACGCAAAGTTGAAAGGGAAAGAATCAATTGACGAACTTGCAATTTTCAGTATATCTTCCCGACATCACCTAGATGATTTTACGCGTATCCGCATTATTGGCAAGATTGAAGAAGGGTGAAAAATAACAGATGTTGCCAGGGAGTTCGACGTTAGCAACAGTGTTGTTTCAAGGCTTTGGAAATCATTTCAAACAAATTGAGAGTGTAGCAAACGTCACGGGGGAGGTCGTGTTCGCAGTACGACACCTGCAGAAGATCGGTACATAGTGCTATCAACAAAAAGACACCGGCGCAGCACAGTTAGTGAGGTAGCAAATCAGTTTATGGCTGCTACTGGCAAGCGGATCTCCCGAAAAACTGTCGCCAGACATTTGCATGAAGGAGGACTATACGCCCGCCGTCCTGTTGTGTGCATCCCATTGTCCAGACGTCACCGTACCGCCCGTTTACAATGGTGCCATCAACATCGCAATTGGACTGATAACGACTGGTCTGCAATCCTCTTCTCAGATGAGAGTAGATACAGTCTATCGTCTGATTGTCGACGACAACTGATCTGGCGTGATAGTGGTACTGCATATTGTCCAGCAAACATACAGGAAAGGGACCGATATCCGACATGTAGTGTCATGGTATGGGCTGGCATCATGATCAATGGCCGTACGTCCCTCTATGTGCTTCCAACTGCGACTATGACTGGCCAACGATACATTAATGATGTTCTGCTACCTCATGTTCGCATGTTCCGTGGTGCTGTCGGTGATAGATTCATTTTCATGGACGACAACGCAACACGTCATCGAACAGTCGCTGTCCATGAGTGTCTTGAGAGCGAGGATATTCAACGCCTCGTATGGCCAGCACGTTCTCCAGATCTGAATCCCATTGAAAATGTGTGGGATGCTTTGGGGAGGAGACTTGCTGGTCGCCAATGCCCTCCAATAAACAAGGACACCCTCATCCGTGCACTGACAGAGGAATGGGATAAATTACCCCAACAGCTGCTTGATAATGTTGTGCAAAGCATGACACGACGTGTGGAATCTTGCATCGCCCTCTATGGTGGCCATATCCCGTATTGACATCTTACGCCGGAACGCCTGCGGACGGTAATTGCATTTTTTCACGCACGTTTACGTATTCTGCACAAAATGGCCTGTTTGTCCCTTGAACACGTTCCAAAGCCTTCTGGATTTCAGAGCACAATAAATTGTCTTTCTTGTAATGTCCTGGCATTCTGACATTATTTTATTTCACTTGGCATCCAACCACACTTACTGTTTTATGCGCTATATAGCCGTTTATGATCCGTCCTTAGCAATTATCCAGCAGTGTATAAGAAAATAAGTTGGAAAATAGTGGTACAGTAATACAGGCAGAAGAGGTTGGAAAACTAAGGAGTAGTACTATAGTAACAATAAGTTGAAAAACAAAAGGACCGCAGGACAGTTGAAAACACAAGAAATAGTAAAGCAATATCGCAAAATAATTTGAGAAAAAGAATTATGATGCAAACAAAATATTTTAGAAAACAGAGGTACAGTAATATAGACAAAGCAGCGAGGAAGCAAACAACGATTGAAATACGCCAGAAAAAGATACAGTAATATAGGAAAACTGAGTCGGAAATAGAGGTAAACAATACAGTTAAGAAAACAGTACTACAGTAATACAGGCAACGATAATCTAGAAAGCGGAAATACAGTAATATACAGGAAAAAATAATGTGGAAAATAAATGTAAGTAATACAGTTGGAAAACAGAGCCTCAGTATTATAGGCAAAATAAGTTGGAAAATAAAGAAAGAGTAATGTTGGAAAAAATGTGCCGGGAAACAAAGTAACAGAAATGTGATTGAAATAAACCAAAAAAAAAAAAAAAAACATAAATATAGCAATATAGGGAAAATAAGTTGGAAAATAAAGAAAGAGTTATGTTGGAAAAAATGTGCCGGGAAACAAAGGAAGAGAAATGTGATTGAAATAAACCAAAAAAATCCCCCATAAATATAGCAATATAGGGAAAATAAGGTAGAAAATAGAGGCAAGTAATAGAGTTGGAAAACAGAGCTTCGGTAATACAAGCAAAATAAGTTAGAAAACGAAGGCATAATACTACATCTAGAAAACAGAGATAAAATACTACAGTTAGAAAACAGAGGTACAATAGTACAGTCAATATGATTTAGAAAACTGAGATGCAGTAGTACAGGGAAATTCAGTTGGGAAACAAAGGAATAGTATTACGGCTGAAGAAAATCGAAAGAAAAGGTGTGGTAATACAGAAAAAAAATCGAAAGAAGAGATATGGTAATACAGAAAAAAAAAAATCGAAAGAAAAGGTATGGTAATACAGAAAAACAAAAATCGGAAAGCCAGGCACTCTTTTGAATATTGCTACTGTCTTGATGAATAATTTTCCTTTCAGTTGCTCAGAAAGCTCTGTCTGAATATATCCTCTGTTAATTCACCTTTTGTTTCTTTCTAAAGCATAATCTTAGTTTTAAATAAGTATTTTTTCTGCTTTACTTGACATAAAAGGAGAACATTCAGTGTGGAATCGTTTGCTTTTGGCTCATTAAAGATAGGGAATGAAAATTTATTGCCAGTGTATAATGCAGCGTACATAAACAAGACATAGCTCTTTATGCTCTTCTTTTAAAAAGAAAAAAGAAAAGGGCATTTCCTTGTAGATTGTTGGAAGCAGCGTTTCTCAAAGTGTGGTCCACGGGCAACATGGGGGCTCCCCGAGGCTCTTCGAGGGGTTCCACGAGGTCAGAACTATTTCCATGATAATACTAAGACGTTATTTGCTTTTCCACTCTCATTCTCACACGAGTGTATAGTGAACTTTTCCAGAGGCTGCATGATGTGTATGACGTCATCGCCTAATGGAATGTGTGCTTGTGCATTCTTTGGTTTTCTAGAATTTTCTAAGGTCGCAGATTTGTCGTATAAATATGTGCATTTTCAGACTCAGTTAGTTCTCAGAATTTCTACCGTATTTTACTAGTTGACGAGATCGGTGATGGTATTAACGAATGTGATTTTTCGATATTGTGTAATGAAAGGTGTTAACATTTGAAAGATCTGCAGAACTCAGAACCAGCATTTCCCAAATGACTAATGCGTGATGTTACAAAATTATGCATAAGTAAAAGAACCATTCCACGAGGAAGATGCACCAATGAATTTAAATGTAACACACCATGAAAAGTTCATTGATACGGTTTCAGATTCCACATTTCATCTAATCTTTAAGAAACTATCACTTGTCAGATTTTGTTGTAGTATCAAGGAAAAAATATCCACAATTATCTGACAAGGCTATTAAAATACTTAAGCTGTTTCCAACTAAATACCTGTGTGAGGTCAGATTTTTGATGCCATAACGGAAGTAGTTTGTGAGCCATTTAGGTTGATTTTCTGAAATATCTCGAAAACGATGTGCCGTAGAGAAATTTGGCTTTGCCTAGACTCCCACAAGTGTGGTTACTTTCTATTGACAAGAGTTTTAAAACGATGTAGAAAACGATGTCATCAGATTTAACCTTGCACATGCGCCAGATGGACTTTTGTAGCTACATCACATTTAATCGGTGTCAGGATCGTTTTTTTGCTTTCGTCTAAATCTGAATAATAATAATAATAATAATAATAATAATAATAGTAATAAATTTTGTTTTTGAAAAACTGAACAGTCGAAGTACTATTGCCATCGCCATAGTTTAGTAGTTTAGTAAATATTTACTTTTATGACTCACGTACGTTCTTTCATTGGGTTTATTACAATAACATTCATTAATTCAACTACCTAAGTGCCGCTCAATATCAGGAATTAGTAAACGTTATTGTTTGTTGTTATGATTTAATTCCACGTATTATGTACCAGACTCTGGCTAGGTGTGGTCGTGAGTGGTACGAATAAATGCAATGTTTTGTATGTAAATAAATGTATTTCACACCCACAAAGATCTTGTCATGTGAAAGATGCATAGCAAAAATTATCTGCAAAGAG
Organism: Macrothele yani; assembly: GCA_039090855.1. Lineage (NCBI taxonomy): Eukaryota > Metazoa > Arthropoda > Arachnida > Araneae > Macrothelidae > Macrothele > Macrothele yani. Next base: position 14,960,684 of record CM077005.1, on the reverse strand, counting down.
TGCCTTCAATATTTGTTCCCATATGCTTAAACCAAAACAACATATCGCAACAGACCGAATGCAGAAGCAGGTGTGAAAATTCAACTGTCATCTACTAAGCCGGACATTAAAGAGATTTTCAAAAATGTAAAACCGTGCCCATCTTCTTCCTAATTATTTTTTCTGGTAGTTATAGTTATTTTTCATTAAAATATGTTATTTATATTACGATAAATATTGATAGTTATAACCCACATAAACATAAGCGCTCTTTAGGGTCCTCAATTGTTTTTAAGAGTGTAAAAGAGACCTCAGTTGTTTTAAAGAACGTAGAGGCGTCCTCAACTGTTTTTAAGAGTGCAAAAGAGACCTCAATTATTTTTAAGAGTGTAAAGGCATCCTCAATAGTTTTCAGGACCGCAAAAGAGGCCTCAATAGTTTTTAAGAGTGCGAAAGGGGTCCTTAATTGTTTTGCATATCGCAATAGACCGAATGCAGAAGCAGGCGTGAAAATCCAACTGTCATCTACTAAGCCGGACATTAAGGTGGACATCTAGTAATTTTGCTTCCTATGCTTCTAATGGGAAAACTTCTGCACACATTTTCTTCACAATTAATGCGTTCTCAAGAATGAAAATTTGAACATCGATTAAAATAACTTCAGTTTATAACTTGTAATACTTAATATTTTCTAAAACATAACCATAATTAAGCAATCCAACATTTGTTTGTCTACTGACGTCATCAATTTACAGGTCGCGCCATCTTTTTTCTGGTCTCAACACTACCAAAGGAAAACATCGATTTTTTATATAATTATGGTTATGTTTTAGACAAATACTAAGTATTCCAAGTTATAATATGAAGTTATTTTAATCGATGTTCAAATTTTCATCCTTGGGAACGCATTAATTGTGAAGAAAATGTGTACAGAATTTTGCCTATTGGAAGTACAGGGAGCAAAATCATTAGACGTCTACCTTAAAGAGATTAACAAAAATGTAAAACGGAGACACTCTTCTCCCTAATTATTTTTCCTGGTAGCTATAGTTATTTTTCATTAAAAATCTGTTATTTATATTACGGTAAATATTGATAGTTATAAGCCACATAAACAAAAGCTCTTTGGGGGTCCTCAATTGTTTTTAAGAGTGTAAAAGAGACCTCAATTGTTTTAAAGGGTGTAGAGGCGTCAGAGTATAAAAGAGACCACAATTGTTTTCAAGAGTGTAAAAGGTTCCTCAATTGTTTTTAAGAGTGTAAAGAGGCCCTGAATTGTTTTTAAGAGTGTAAAAGGGTCCTAAGACCAAATAGGCTGGTTGGAAGTAATGTTGCCTCACAAAAAATATACATGCCGCGTCGAATGTGCCGGAAGTTTCTACGGAGAAAGACATAATGCAGATTCATAAAATCGGAGCAATAAAACTTTTTCGTTGTAAATCATTCCCGATATAGGCAAAGAGCTGTTCATGTTGTCAGCAGCATTTTATTTATCAGAAAGCTTCAGTGTTAAGTGCTACGTTATTCATTAGCGGGTTCTTGTACGTCATTAGCGTGCACTCAGCTATATAATAGCATATTTCTCACTTAACATTCGGTTCAGTCCAACGAAAAGAATTCTGTTGAGGGTTGTTTTACCTGTTGAATAAACTCAGGCTCCATGACCCTTCCTTTCAGTTACCTAACCCTTCGACATTTTTTATTTTTTTCGGCGAGCTCTTAATTCTCCGTAGCATGCAGCGTTCCGGAACATTTTTTCCTTTTTCTTTTTCATTCTTCTACCCTTCGGGTTTAGGACTCCGGGTGAGGAGGATTCCTAGGTTCAATGGCCTCTGTTGTCCCTCTGGCTTTGGTGGCCCATTGCCCCTAGCGACATCCAGCGGTGGTCATGCGAAACCGTTTTTTATTTCTTTTTTAACTGTGTGATGATCCATCCAGTCACATTGCGGCAGGTGATCATGTTAAAACGCAGATGTTTCGGAAACGATTTGGAAGCAACAGGTTAAGATAACCGAGACAGCGCAGAGATGAGAAGAAATCATAATTATTTTTCGAATGCAGTTTTTTACGCTGGGAAACTGTGGCCAGAATAATTAACCTTCAACCACGATCCAGATGATCGAACAACACGAAACATTAATATTACGTCAATAATTATAAAAGTGCATTCCCGTTGCAACTCAGTTTGTAACTACGTGCCAACCAATGAAAAAAAAATAGTTGGGAAACGCCGTAGTAACGATAAAATAAATTGGAAAACAGACGGGCTGTAAAACACACACACACACACATACATACATACATACACAAACATGGGCGTACATACATGCATACATACATCCCCTCCGGCAACCCCCGCGCTATGGGAGGAGGGTGGACTCACGGCTAAGACTGTCTCTAACCTCAGGAAAACGATTTTACGAATATTTTTTGCGGAAATTCGATATGAAGCTGGTTAAAGAAATAGCCAGCTTGAATGAAGGGTTAAAAAACAAGCAATTTCTGGTTTGTTTGTTTTTCAATAAATAAGTAAAATATTTGGAAATCTTTTTCGCATTTGTAAAAATTGGATGATGGAAATGCAGCTGTTCCAGATGACTTGAGGCTCCTTTTCACAGATATACGAATAGCTCCTGTACATACGTGTACGTATTAACAGCAGAATGGGATAGAAATAGTTGTTCAATGAATGAAATGTTTATATCAATGAGGATAAGGTGTTATGTATTACAGTTGTTTGCACATAACTACCGATGGTTCAGACTGTAATGAATTAAAAGGCGCTGCTCGCGGGTTCGAACGAACAGAGACCTACGCCATTTTTTTTTATAACAAAATCAAGAGAAAATAAGTTTTACTGAGTACAAAACATTACGGATGATGTTAAATGCGTTTTTTATACATTCAAATGTAAATAACTTAAGTAGCTTTGCTTTTGTGAGCCATATACTTGACTGATATTTATTTATTTGCTTACTTATGCTCTGTATTTTCGTGTAAATCGGAAAAGTTCATTAGACAATGTCACAGTTATGTGTTTAGTGTGTGTGATCGTGAGGAATTTCAGAGAGGCTGGCCATAGTTGAAGTAATGTTTTCGTAGTACTTTGTAATAGTATAAAACTAGAGCAAATATTTTAAGTACAACTAGTATATTTGTGTTACAAGCAGTTAAGTGCAATAATTTTCCTTTTACGAAAAATACCTGTAAGTTCCAAAAAATAATATTCACAAAAGGCTAAAAGATTTCTTTTCGCGTAGGGGGGATTTGTCAGGTACGCCACTGCACACATATATACAAAAGGCTGGAAAAGAATTCCAGTAACTGGGAAACCCGATATGCGTTAATTCAAACAAGGCGAGCTGGGAAACATAAGTAATCTGGAAAATGAAGGAACATTTATGCAGATTAAATATACTGAAGGAGATCAAGGAACTTAGAAAATGATGTATGCAGGTAAAATATAGTACAGCACATAACGTCATATAGAAAATGGTTTTACTGAGTGTGAGAGTAACGTACAGTAAAGAAAGTGAAAAAACATTAGTACAGAGAGTAGAATAATAAAAATAAAAGAAATTTTACAGCAAATGCATTTGTACAAATAGAAGCCGAAAACACAGGCACAGATAGAATAAGTACGAAACCTCAAGTACAACTGGAATGAAAAAATATTCTAGCCAGCGTAGATGCTGCAATGAAACCTGGATAGAAGATGTACGAAAAAATTTCTATAAGTTAGAACACGGATATACGATAACGCAAATAAATTACGTTGGATAACTCTTAGTGTAATGCAGTTTATGTTTAAATACTACAGTAATACAGATAAGACAAGTTGAAAAAAGGAAATTCAGTAATGTAGATTAAACGGGTTTTAATATATAATAAATAATTTGATTTCCCATAAAAAATTACTTTGAAGGTGAAATATTTTTCATTTATTATTTCTTACGGATTTCACGGCATAATGTGCTAAATTCATTAGGAAGTGGCGAAAAAAAAGAGGGCAAAAGTTTGAAGAAAGGTATAATAACGTTGAGGTTTCTAACACTAATGAAGAACTGAAATTATTTAATCTTTTGGATCGAGATTCAAACCTCAGAATGAAGCCAACCAACTGAAATTGTTTTATGCCTTCTCATAAACTCTTTACTTACGAGGAAAATACCACCTCATTCTTTATAAAATAATTATTGGCATTTGAAACTCATTTCTCGACTTAAAAATGATGTACATATTTTTGCCATAATATTTGAATATTTTCTCTCTCATAATTTGTGCAAATTGATCATTATAAATTAGCCGCTGTCGTTCTATTGTTTTAAAACAATGCATGCACATTAATTTAACATTCTTAGGTAACTCGTTTCAGTAAAATATGGATTTACACACCACTCCCTCCCCTCAAATTTTTTCAAACACCCTTCAATTTAAAAAACTCAACACCTTTCTGTTTAAAAGTATAGCACAACTGTCACTAGCAGTTAGCGTTTACATGATTCCTCTTCTTTACCTTGAAGTGTCGTCTCAACAGTGCAATAGTTGTCCTATTTTTATACACAGTCGAGTCACATTATTGTGACCACCTTCTACTTATGACGTCAACAGCGCGTAGCCAATGAAAGAAGGCCCGTGTCGTGAGCTGGCTTGGAGGGTATATAAGGTGTGCTGTAGGCATTCTGAAAACATATCAATCGCTGCTGTCATGGATAAAAGGAACGATTTATCAGATTTGCAAAAAAATGGATGATTATCGGCTTTCGGGCCAAGGGTGGCAGTATTTCTGAAACAGCGCAGTTCGTGAATTGTTCGCGTGCTGCTGTGGTTAAATTGTATCGTGATTAAAGAAATGTCACCAATGCGAATAAGCGACGTGGAAACTGCGGAGCATCACGTGCCATTGATATGAGAGGTGAACGTCGGCTGCGAAGATGCGTGAGAGTCGATCGACACGCTACAGTGGAGCAAATTACTGGTCGAATGAACCAGGGGGCTACCGGAAGTTTGTCTAAAACGACAGTTCAGCGAACCCTGCTGCGTATGGGGCTCCGATGCAGACGGATGGTCACTGCACCTATGCTAACGAAGGTGCATCGGCAGAAAAGGCTTACATTTTTGCACGGCAGTAGCGGAATTGGACCTCCGCTGATTGGCAAAGGATTGCCTTCTCCGATGAGTCACGTTTTCTGCTTCATGGAAGTGATGGACGTTGGCGTATAAGGCGAGAAACATCGGACAACAAACACTCTTCAACGATTACTGGAAGAACACAAGCTGGTGGGGCAGCATTATAGTCTGGGGAATGTTTTCGTGGCATTCTCTGGGTCCACTCATACCTGTAGAAGGTACTATGAACCGAATTCGTTATGAATCCCTCCTTGCAGACCACGTACACCCATACATGCTGATTGTCTTCCTTGGGTAGCATGGGATCTTTCAGCACGACAATGCGACGTGTCACACAGCTTAAAATGTTCGAGAGTGGTTGGAAAAGCACGATAAAGACTTCAAAGTACTTCTTTGGCTCCCTAATTCCCCAGACTTAAACCCAATTGAGCATCTGTGGGATCACCTCGATCGTGTTGTTCACTCTATGGACCCTCCACCGCGCACCCTCCAGTAGCTGTCAGACGCACTGCAGTCAGCATGTTTCCACATACCTGTGAACACCTTCCAGCACCTTATTGAGTCACGCCCAGCCGTCTAGCAGCTGCCCGCGCTGCACACGGCGGTTATTCTGGATATTAGCTGATAGTCATAACAATGTGACTCGACCGTGTATTTAAAGTATATGTATATAGCGTTCTAATGCTACTTTTTGGTTTTGCTAGTTTCATTGTTGTTTCTTCTTGTTTAAGTCAGTCACTGCAAAAACAAAGCGTATATCTCTTCGTTTTAGTTGTTACGCAGTTTTCATATATACTTCTGAATCATTTCACCGTGCACAAGATTTGTGAAAATAGCAATATTTACGATTTCAACAACCCATTTTAATACTTAGTTGCTTTTGCTTTATTTTATGAAGCACTTGGACAGGAAAGATTAAAAATACAAGCAGCACAAAAATGAAATAACTGTGTGTATACTTTGAGAAAAATATCTCCGGTTTTATTCCTTCTTACATATAAAAATTCAATAATACCCCTTTTTTTGAAGTACATCCCAATTTTAATCCTAGGTTAAAAGCCTAAACATATCTCCATGACAATCTTTAGCCTTCGAAAAATCTACTTGCATCGAACACCAGTCTAATTTTTTCCAACAACCCTATCCCCAAATTTTTTAACACCCCCAAACTTTTTTAGCAGTCTTCAAGTTCGTGGATGAAAACGTGGACATGCTTACGTCTCTGACCAACTGTTTTCTCGTTATATCTTCTCAGTTTTATAGTTGTATGATAAATGAAAACGTGCTGCAATTTGTAGGAAATATAATCATTCATGCAAGTAAGCAGGATCAATTCGACCTGTCGGTCGTTATTGTTCTTTCTTGAAGAGTTCTACAGTTTTCAAAACTAACTTTAATTCAGGTTCTGCGTGAAATTTATGAATGGGAAACACAAGTATTCGCGAATTAAGAATATTTCCCATTGAATCAGCAAAGAAATTTTTGAGCTCGCTGAGAAAAAATCCGAACACACATTTTATCACATATCAAAATTACCTTACGGCAGCGTTTATAATGGGAAATCGTCAACGCAAGGAAAGTATTATTAATTTCAAAGTAGTATTTGCTTTGCAAGCGCTTCTAGGTGCAAGAAGACCTTTCTCTTTAATTAAAATAGCCTATAACGAAGTTAATTTCTCCGTCATTTTTATCCGCGTCGGGGTTCGAACCCGAGGCCGCTTATTCCGGAACAAGTCGCTCTACCAACTGAGCTACGCAGACGATTATTCTGATTACTATCTGCCTTTATGTCGTGTGCGTCCTTCTGGCAGGTACGTCACATCTCCTGGTACGTTACAAGCCTTAAAGCAAACAGTCAAAATTATGCATCTCCTAGCTGAAAGTTAGACATGACTTTTTCTGACTTTCAGAGCTCGCTGCTCGAAAAATGCGAAATATATTGAAAAAATACATCCCTCAGAATTATTTCATTTTTTAAAAATGTGTATCCAATTTTTCCATTTGCTTATTTTTGGTCCTTTCTGTGAGATTCTTTTAACGTGTTCAGCGGCAACTCAATGTTTGTTTTTAATTCGTTATTTTCTAAATAATTGTCAGTACGTTAAATTCAATATTGACACCGTTTTGAAATGAACGCTGCGAAGGAGCAACCATTATCATTGTCTGCGATTTTCCCAGAGGTTCATAATTTTTGCGATTATATTTAAATATTGCGATTTTCCCAGAGGTTCATAACCTTTGCGATTATATTTAAATATTGCGATTTTCCCAGAGGTTCATAATTTTTGCGATTATATTTAAATATTGCGATTTTCCCAGAGGTTCATAACTTTTGCGATTATATTTAAATATTGCAATTTTCCCAGAGGTTCATAATTTTTGCGATTATATTTAAATATTGCGATTTTCCCAGAGGTTCATAATTTTTGCGATTATATTTAAATATTGCGATTTTCCCAGAGGTTCATATTTTTTGCGATTATATTTAAATATTGCGATTTTCCCAGAGGTTCATAACCTTTGCGATTATATTTAAATATCGCGATTTTCCCAGAGGTTCATAATTTTTGCGATTATATTTAAATATTGCGATTTTCCCAGAGGTTCATAAACTGTTGCGACTGTATATTGTAATGAGGTCGGGTTATAAACGGTCCTTTCGTGTACGATGTTTATGGCTAGATGCAACCCTTTGCTGGTGTTACGAAATAATTGTACCTCACCAAAGTATTAAAGCAGTTGCGGTATTAAATCTGTTCTTTATTACTATCTGAATCTCGTTATTGGTTTGTCCTGGAATTATCTTACTAAATTGCTACTTGAATCTCTCAGTTCGTCACTTATCCTGTTACCAGAGCACTTGCTCTTCAGTGCTTATTCTACAGTTTTACTTTAGCTTGCATTCTCTTTCGCTGTCGTTATCCCGGGGACCCGTCGTTATTATTATCTAATCTCCTCAAATCATCATCTCACCAGCTCTCTTCCCTTCTTAGACTTCTCTGCTTGACCCCTGTGTGCCCTCTCGCTAGAAAGGGACAGCGTTCAACGCCTTCGATGCAATAAAATAATTAAGTTGTCTCTAATGTGCTTTGCAGAACAAAATGTACATAACCGCAGCGTACGCCAATAAAGCGATAAAAGCACTTAAAGTTTTCTGAAACGGCTTTTCAATACAAAAGAAAGGCTGCCTGAAACATTGTTTTATAACTTCTAATTACCGGTTGCGGCCGTTGAAAGTATTCCCGAACACCCCCATTCCGGCTGATCTTACACAAAAATCAGGTGCGGCGGAAAGTGAAATTCGTTGACCGGGCCCGAAATTTCCAATCGCCGTGCACCCGCTCCTTTCCCGCATCCCGGAACAAACAGAAGAAAAACAATGCCTAAGGAGCTTTGTTGGGGTTAGGACCACCAGACCTCTTACCTAGAGGAACTTTCTAAGGCACATCACCACAATCACACATATGCCAAAAAAAAAAAAAAAATAAATAAATAAATAAATAAATAAAAAATAAAAAATAAAATAAAATCTTGGCTGAAATTATTTACCGGGCCCGGGCCCTGGCAGCCCGGACGTTTCCCACTGATAAAAATGAATTAATACTAAAATCGTTTAAAATCACTTACTAAATCCACGTAACAATGTTGTCGAGTTATTTTCTCAAGCTGAAAATTTGTATGCTTAAAACAGAAGTGGACAGTTAAAAAATAAATAGAGCTGAATACTTTCTGACACCTCGAAACTAATTTCCCGACGAAGAGATAACTGTTTTCCAATGTGTTCAGCTGATTAAGAACAGCACTAATCAAAATTTCGCACCCGATTCATTCCGGCCGTATCAACACTTCGGCATACCTAACTTTGTATCATTTTTTCGGAAAATTGCGACCTCGTTATTTAAAGCAAGGAGAAAGGAACTATTTCTGAACAGTGAAATATTTTCAAACCGGAAAACGAAACTGATCATGACGCTATTTATGCTTTCCGTTTTCGCAACCAACCTTCAAAAAAAAAAAAAAAAAAATACTTTCAATCTTCATTTTTTTCATCTGTCATGACTTATATAATAGAGGTTTCATGTTATGTACTACACTGGCAGTTTGCCTAACAGATTTCTAAAATGATATCCCCACCTCCGTCCAACACGAATTTTGATATAGCTTTTGGTTTCCGAAACTGTCGACCCCAGCTGTTACATCCCCAAGTTATCTTTGGAAGAATATTTTGCTTCTCCTGTATTTGTTATTCTAAGTGACTTGAGAGAGAGAGAGAGAGAGAGAGAGAGAGAGAGAGAGAGAGAGAGAGAGAGACGGCAAAAACGGTAAAAAAACGGACAGAGAACAAGGGAATATGAAAGGCATTCCGTTATGCGAGCGGGGCTGCCAGCCATGTTCCCGTGGAACACAAGAGGCCATGTGGATGGGACCAACTCCCCTAATGACCCGAGAGGTCACGGGGAATCCGCTACTTGGGCGGAGCCGGAAGAGCAAGCGGGCGAGAGAGAGAGAGAGAGAGAGAGAATAGCGGACAGGTTTTTAAGGCCGCTAGGAACGACGCCATATTAACAAGGCGACTGACTGCACCAGGGTCAAGTGCGCCGGTCACGGTTTCTGCTCTGGCGCGACAGATGCCCAGAGCTCTTTTGTTTACGGTATAGCTCACGATCAGCTTTCCGCTGCCTCGGCGCGGACAAAGCCACTGAATCGCAAAGTGTATTGTTATTGCATCAACATTTTGATGCACAGTTTCGTTTTCAGTGAGCTTCAGGGCAAAAAAGTTCTCCAACGATGTAAGCCATGTTAGCAACGGTTGCTAGGAACGTACAGCCATTTGCAAAAGTTTAAGACCATCTGTCAATTTATTGAAAATTAAGATTTTCGAAGAAACAACAAATTACTAGTCAGAGACATTTGGAAAAATGACACCACAGATGAATACGTACGTTCTTTAGAACACAAAAAGACCACAATGTGTACTTTGTGTTGCCACCTTTGTTTTTTTATAATGGACAGAATACGATGTGGCATACTCTCAATAAGGGATTTGCAGTACTCACTTGAAATGCCTTTGCAACACACGCAGTGTTTCTTTCAGGCATACATCCACTGGGGCGAAGCCCTCCAGGAAAGCCCCCCCCCCTTCCGAGACATTTTAGGTTACCGAACCAAATTTTAATAAATTCAGGCTATGATGAAAAAGGAAGTTTCGTTTCTTTTTATGCTACAAATATTTCTCCAATTATATTTTTTTAAATATTTGTTTAAATGGTAATAGTTATGTTTATTTTATTAAAAAGTGTATTACGACGCATGATATTCTTTAAAATATAATAAGTAGACTAATCACACCTAATTGTCTGGGAATCGTGATTCAGGATCTCTCGACGTTGAATGCATTTTAATAGAAAAAATTTCAAGCCTGAAAAAAAGTGTGTTGTTCCTGAAATGTTTGAAGAAGTAATTACTATATCGGGAATGTATAGAGAATTTTTCTTCGGGGGGGGGGACAGAAAAAGGAAGTTTTTGAAATCCACCATCTGGAACAAGATTAAAGTTAATGGAAAATTGAAGAAAAATTAAATCATTTTTTTCTGATGTAAGTTGATACATTTTTATAAAATTAAGGACATTTTTTTCTAATTTAAGTCGCGTTTTAACAAAAAAAAAAAAACATTTTCCGGGGGGTGGGGGTGGGGCAAGGCCCCCGCTAAATGCGCCCCTGTGCTAGATATATAGTAATTACTTCTATATGTATAAATATAGTAGTTAAAATTATATATATATAGCAAATGGAAAACTTGCCCCCTCTAAAGTTTCATTTAACCCCCCCCCCCCCCGCCAAAAAGTCCTGAAAGAAACACTGACCACACGTATATTATCGCGTAAATCAAAGCCTGGAAATTTGATGGCTGTTTTCCCCTTGCCTTGTCTTTTAAAATGGTCCACACATTTTCGATGGAGTTAAGGTTGGGACTATTACCGGGCCAGTCAAGTACAGTTATGTTTTCCCCCCTGCAGGTAGTGCTTTACTCTCTTTGATCTGTGGCATGGAGCACCATCAGGCATAAAGATTGTGCATCTGTGCACTTGCTTCTCACGTAATATTTTCACATAGAAAGGACCAATCATGGTAGTGCCTATCGGCAAAAGGGATAATGAAGCAGTACCGGATGCTGACATAGCACCTCATATCATCTGACAAGGCGGATGTCTCACGGTGCTAACAGTGTATTTTTCATCTAACCTTTCGCCTTTTGGTCGTCGAACATGTGCTTCACGTGATTCAAATTGACGCACAGTTAATTCATCGAAAAAAAGAACTTGGCGCCAATTTTCAGCAGTTTACGATTGATGACGTTTCGCAAACTGGAATCTCTCCTTCTTTAGACAGAGGTTAGTCTAGTTTTATGTGCAAGCTTATGCGACTTTAACCCAAAATCTTCGCTAAGACGTCGGGAAACAGTGTTGATACTAATATCAGACCCTTTTGAATGTAGAAAGGTCCTGATTTTCTTGCACAAACTCCTCGGAGATCACATAACTATTTGCATTATGGTATTGCAATCACGTGGGGTTGTTTTCCTTCGACGTCAACAAATTTTCGGTCGCAAAATTCACCTGTGTCTCGATATTTCAAGATCGTATTATAAATATTAGTCTTGTTCGCATTCACCTTTCTGCTTATGTCACGTTCGGAGTATCCTTCATGATATAAATTCCCTATTTGCGCCTTCTGAGTAACACTTAATGACGCTTTTTTGCCCATTTTTCGCTATATAGAAAATACGTACAAAACCTCTCAGCATAAAAACCAGAAGCCAACTGACGCTCGTACGCCCCCCCCAACTCCATCGACAGCTGCCGCTGTAGGATAATGCAACACCGAGAGGAAGATGAGTAATACAGACAGTAGCTGAAGCAATCGGCAGAAATCTCCCAATACCAACAGATGGTCTTAAACTGTTGAAAATGACTGTGAAACATGTGAGGTACAAAGCTACGAAAAGTTTACAAAGTCAATAAAATCTAAAAAGTAATAATAATAAAACCAAATGAATGTCATCACCGTCATAATCATCATCAACTATTTTCAATTCATCGCTTGAATGAAAATCTCCCCAAGTCTTTTCATAATTCTCTGTCTCGAGCAATCTCTCGCATCCCCCCCCCGGCATGATTTCGAATTTCATCCACGCATCTCCCACGCGATCTTCTTCTGGGTCTTTTCCTGTTCCCTGGTATCCTGTCTAGTAATTTTGTTATAGAAAGGTGGTCGGTTCTTCTACCAATATGTACAGCGCTTTGCCACTTCAGCATCTTTACTTTGACCATGATGTCATTTACTGTGTTTTTATACATTCACTGAATGCACCAAATTTTCTTTGGTGCATTCAGTGTGGGATCCACACTTTAGAGAATAGGTTACTATGTGCCCTGGCTAGTTGCGGGGAATACTGTATGCGGTTAACTTTACGCTTTAAAAAATAAATAACATATTCCAACGACAAAATTAGAAAATTTAATTCAATACCCGGTTGGACATCCTTTTGCCCGAATTACAGCACGTATGCGGATTTGCATAGATTCCACAAGGTGTTGGAGTGCATCTACGACTACAGCACACACAGGCATTCACCAGAAGTCCCCTTTAACTGCATCAGATTTGACGGAAGAGGATTGCTCCCGGATCAACATGATCCAACCATTCTCAATGGGGCTGAGATCCGGGCATTGTGATGGCCAGGGAAGATGGTGGAAGTCGCTGTCATGTTCACTGAACACACTGCTGAACACATCTTGAGCGGTGGACAGTAGCAAGTTCGTCCATGAAACAGCCGCCATCTATTGGATAAAAAGTAAACATTTTAGGATGAACTTCGTTCAGATAATCCATGGGGAGACCCGACCTTCCAGCACTATCAAGGGACTCGTTCAGTAGCAATAAAACGTCTCCCGCAATATGACACCACCTATGAGTTGTGTTTACAATGTAAGAAAAAGGGTCCTTTGCTTCAGAGGCTTCCTCCATCCCTCTGCCTACCGTTGGAACAGAACGAGGTGAATCGCGAATTGTCGGACCACATGATTTTTTTCCAGCGTCTAGTCGCCGTGCTCCTGAAACCAATCTACATGAACTTTCCGGATCTTCACGGAAACCAGTGGTTTCCTTACAGGTAAGCGACTGCGTGTAGCGATTCTCTCAAATTCCCTGCGCATAGTTCGCTGACATACGGGTTGAAAACAGACTTCGAATGCTTCGATCAATTGCTGCACAAAGAAAGTCCTATTTTTCCGTACAAGCCTTCTCAGAGGACGGCGATCTCTTTCCTGACAGATTGTCATCGCGCCACAGTTACGCCTCTTAGACAACCAATGTGGGTTATTTTTCCACTGATTAAAGACCCGGGACATATTACCTTTTGAGAAACCAATCAGCTCTGCTGTTTTCAAAATCGTCGCTCCATCCTGACGGGCATCCGCAACACGTCCTTTATCGAACACCGAAATGCCGCCCCGGTGGCGCAGTGGTCTAAGCGATGGCCTCTGATCATTCGTCCGAAAGGGGTACGGGTTCGAATCCCAGTGAGGCATGGATGTTGTGTTTGTCTTACGGCACTGGCTCTCTCCCTTCCCTGGAACCAGTGACCCTAAATTAGGGACGGGCGACTGTTTATAGCCCATTGAGTTGCTCACGGTGGCCGTTAAACCTCCAATCAAAGAAAAAAAAAAGAACTCCGAAATATCCTTTGCTTATCCCATTGCGCACGCATGGGATAAGCAAAGGATATTTTGGAGTTTGTTTATTCCATGGCGCACCCATGGGTAGAGGCCGAAGCCCCTCCCCCTCCGAGCTGACGGAGCGGAAAATTATTACGTCGAAGTTTGAAACAAAGAATAACGATAAGCGATCTGCATATACGTACTTCTTAATTGTGTACCGTATATTTATAACATACAATAATTATAAGGGAGTAGTTCTGTTAAATAAATTTAGAAAAATTCAACAAGGAAAACAATTTCACTGCTTCTTCTAATCATTTAACTTTCTTGTACTATAATATTACTAGTAACTGGATAAGAATAAATGTACAAAAGTCAATCTCCTTAATTATTATGACACCTAACTATTTCCCCCGGTAAACTTAGGGGGGTCACCCCACCTCGGGGAAATTTTGTGTGCCACGGCCCACGGCCAACCACCCCTTGGGAAATTTCTGGGTGCGCTACTGAACACTACTGACGAATAGCTGTCTTAAATAGCTGTCTCGATCACGTAATGACGCACATGACCACGTATTTTGAATAGTGATGTTATCGTACATTTGCATAAAAGTTTCTAATTAAGTGGCCGGTATGTGTACTAGCGCGTATAGCTTTCTTTTTCATTCAAAAATTTCAGTAAATGTATTCACACGTTGTGCATGTATATATTTTTAGGCCTCTCAGTGCATGTATATATTTTTAGGCCTCTCAGAGCATGAATTTACGCCCTATTATGATCATCTGGGAGGGCAACCGCCCAACGGTCCCCCCCCCTTCCCCCGACTTCCTGGTGGCTACGGCTCTGCTCAGAAGATTGTTACATCAGTTGCGCTGTAACTGATTCAAACAGAACAGTTTTCTCATAATTCTGGCGAACAAACAAAGGATATTCACAGTAAATAACCAACAGCATTACTTTTCTTAGCAAGTTTTGTTGGGAGAAAAATACGTTGCAAACACATTGATTTCTTATGTGCTGGATCTTCCTATGCAGCCAATATATCCATACATTTTCGACCACTGTTTTAAGAAGATGGATTGGAAATTCAGTGATTGACAGTAAGCGTGAAATATTTATTCCAAAACACAGAAGGTGTTAAAAACGAAAGGATGAATTTTCTAACTACACGTCTTGTTTCTGTCTGAAGTGTTTTCCCTTTTTTCCTCCACACTAACATATCTGAATTTCAAGCAACAATTCATGGAAATATGGACTATTCAGAGAGCAGGAAAGAAAAATAATACATTCGAGGTTGTTTGATTCTAAAATGCGGAAAGAAAGATAGCCTCGTGTCGGTGCTTCTCTCCCCCCCCTCCTCCCCCCATGCAGATCGTACGATGAAAGGAAAAGGAGCGCGGGTGAAAAATATGAAAATATGAGCTCCATTCTGTAGATGTGCTAAAGCAGTGGTTGTGTCGATAGACGTTCATGAGGAGTTACATCACGTTGTGGCTGGCGTCAGCAGTATTTTCGACGATGGCAAATATTCCTTGTTTGAGTTTGAGTTTTTACGTTCTCAGATATCACTATTTGAATGTTATTTCCCAGCCCCAGGGCGCAGTGGTCTAAGCGATGGCTTATCTGATCATTCGTTCGAGATGGGTCCGGGTTCAAATCCCGGTGAGGCATGGATGTTGCGTTTGTCTTACGGCCCTGGCTCTTTCCCTTCCCTGGAACCAGTGACCCTAAATTAGGGACGGGTGACTGCTTATAGCCCACTGAGTTGCTCACAGTGGTCGTTAAATCTTCAATCGAAAAAAAAACCCTGCTATTTCGAATTACTCGTACTTGTAACGTAAAATATATAAAGAGACGCATAAATAGCATTTCATCTCACGGAACCATAACATGGCTAACATCACTAATCGGAGAAAGGAAACAGGTGATGTGAAAACACAAATTTGCCCGTGACGAGGATCGAATCCGCCGCCCTCCCCCACTCCGGAGTAAGTTGTTCTCCTAACTAAGATACGCCGACGGAATGTACCGCTGCAAATTTGTTGTCTTGAGACGTGACCCCCATTTCTGTAGTACGTCACGTCGGCTGCCTCCTTATTATTATTATTATTATTTTTTTTTTCTGAAGCGGAGTAGGAATTTTTAATTGATTCCAGACGATGTGTGGAACAAACATCACACATTTTTTGGAAGAACCAAACTGCCAGTAGATCCATTTTTACGTACGGGAGCCAATGTGAAACACAAGTTTGTCCGTGACGAGATCGAAATCGCGCCCCCTCACTCTCGAGTAAGTTGTTCTCCCAACTAAGCTACACTGACGGAATGTACCGCTGCAGGTTTGTCGTCTTGACACGTGATTCACCTCTGTAGTACGTCACAGTGATCGCAGCTAAATGTTGTTCTGGAGGTTATTCCAGCGACTAAGCATAGGAATAAGATGATTAATCGGATAAAATTGATGAAGATACGTATTACAAGCTAAAACCAAAATCATGCTGTCTAAACACGTTTAATATAAAAAATTATATATTTATTAGATAGATAATTATGGAATTTACAGAATCTTTCTCCTGTCGACTGACCCCGATGAAGGGAATAAATGCTTCCTGCATAGGTTCCACGTCTCGTAATCTAAAGGTCAGACTGCAGGAACACAAATATAGTATTAAAGTCGGTAATGGCTCTACAGCTATGTCACGTTTGCTTCTAAGGAAACCTTTTGAACCAATATGATCTGAGGTTACCATTCTGACTATACTTAAGAATAAGAATACCTAAGAATAAGAATTTATTACTATCTACAGAAGCCCTTCAGATTCTGGCTCACCGGAGAAGTTGCTGCAACGATGATATTCCTAACTATAAGACAGACCGTTGTGGAGGAAACTTGGGGAGACCTTCGTCCAGCAGTGGATTGATAATGGTTGACAATGATGATGATGATTCCTGATGCTTGGAAATACCTTATACATGACTTGCTCTGATTTAAATATTGTAATAATTATTACTGACTCCTGACCACCTGCTCTTTCTGTCTCTCTGAGCACCTGTCTGACCTGAAACATCTTGTTGTACATATATGCTGACCGTTGCTGCTTAGAACTGGTAGTCACACCTGAGGAAGTGACCGATGGCGGTCACGAAAGTAGTAGTGTGTTTTTAACTGTATGTATTCATGTCCTCCTATGATGCGAGGTTCATAATTTTTTATATTAAACGTGATTAATCGGAGCTGAATATCATTACCGAAATAATTCAGAGTAAGGATAAGGATTGTCAGGGCTGAATATTTTTACCGCGACTAATCAGAGGAAGGAGACGACTAATTAGTGCTGAATGCTGTTACCGGAAAATACCAGAGTACGCAGAAGGATCATCAAAGCTGAATGTTCTTACCTCGACTAATCAGAGACAAGTAACGGAATAAATCATTCTTGCTTGTTAGTTCATTAACCATTCTTCATTCACGCATGCGACGTATTAAAGAGGCGACGTACGTATCAAGACGGCAAGTAGCACTGACAAGCTTTTGTCGGCGAAGCTTAATTGGGAAAGCATGCATTCGGCTCCGGAGCAGAAGGATGTGGATTTGAACTTCGCAACCAGCAAAATTTAGTCATTTATGAACGGGCCAGTTTTCAGGTTGTCACTTCGCTAATCATTCGTTGCAAGGATCCGTGTTGCGCTTTCAAGGCCACAGTTCTTTTTTGGCAAAATGCCCAAAAATGCGCGAGCTTTTCAACCATTCACCACGAATAATTTGCCACGAGAGAATGATTTGCGTACACCAATGAAATGAATGGCATGCAGGTATCATTCTCATTCTTAAGTTTTACCATTATTTCCTACCTACTGCTGACTGCTCCCTCAAATAACGATTGACACTTGTTAACCCTTTAACTGGATGGAACGAATTAACTCGGGGTTAGCAAAATGAAATGAAATGAGCTCGAACGAATATATTCGCTGTCTAAGTAAGCCGAACGAGGCTGAACACCAGTGAACCTGCGTACCAGAAAGCGCTGATTTCCCCTTAGTATTGAGTTTATTTAGGGGGATGAGTGAAATAAAACCTTTCAGCCTAATTTCCTGCTAAAAGGGCTATAACAATGGATATGCACCTTAGAAAGGAGAGAGAGAAGATGTTTGAGTGACTTGTTTCTTCCCAGTGGCATGATGTCCATCTCAGGGGAAACAGTCCTTTCCTATCATGCTTTGTGCCATGGAGCAGAGAATAAAGGACTAGAAGGCAGTGCTCATAACCAGTCACAGATTTCTGGTTCGTACTGCTGATATGAGAAGGGTTGTAAGAACTGTTTTGCAGCGGTTTTTGTAAAAACCTGTCACTATGCACCAATAAGCCATTAAATCATGACCACCCTCAGTCTGTGAACTTCAACTGCGCCACCTGGGGACCAAATAGGGGTGCAGGTGAAGTTCACAAAGCAGTATATACAACACGAGAGCCGGCTTTCCGATAGCAGGGTGTTAGGAATCAGAATGGGACAAGCCGCCGATTTATCGGAGTTTGATAAAGGACAAATTGTGATGTCACGGCGCCTAGGAACTGCGATCATGGAAATGGCGTACTCACTACACGTGCCGCTGTAGTGAATACGTTTCAAAAGTGGTTCATAGATGGCCAAACGATGAACAGTCGTCCAACCGAGGGTCGTCCGTAGCTTACTGATGCCAGAGCGGAGCGGAGACTGTCGCTCATTGTTTCACAGCGACCGCAAGGCCACAGTGCGACCAATCATCCGTAGCTACAACAGTGGTGATCAGGGCAATGTGACACAACACACAGGTCATCGCAGCCTCCTGCGCATGGGCGTGCGTACCCGAAGACTCAGCCGGGTTCCCATGCTCACTGCACGTCATCGCGAACAACGAATGAAATGGGCCCAAGATCATCGAGATTGGACAGTGGATGAATGAAGAAAGTGGTCTGGTCTGACGAGTCATGATTCCTTATGCATCACGTAGACGGCCGAGCGCGGATACGCCGATTACCAACGGAGGCTATGGCACCTGGATGCACTGTTCGGCGGAAACATGCCGGTGGCGATGGTGTTATGCGGTAGGCGATGTTTTCTTGGGTCACTTTAGGATCCATTATCTCAATAGCACAGTCCCTGATAGCTGTCGGGTATCCGAACATCGTTGTGGAGCAAGTTAACCTATTCATGGCAACTGTGTTCGCTGCTGGTGATGACAGTTGCCAACAGGATAATGCACTGTGCCACACTGCAAGAATCGTCAAGGAAGTGGTTCGAGAAACATACCGGTGACTTTCTGGGCCTCCAAAAGTTACCTGACATGAACCCAATCGAACATTTGTGGTTCGACTTGGAAAAGCGGGTTCGCGCTAAATCACCACCATCCCGAAATATACGGGAACTGGAGGACCTGCTGTTGACATTATGGTACCAGATACTCCAGGATACCTATCGCCACCTCATCGAATCGATGCCTCGCTGATTCGCCTCTGTTTTGCAGGCTAAAGAGGGTCTCACAGCTTATTGGGTAGGTGGTCATAATGTAATCGCTCATCGGTGTATGAACGTTTCCGTTTGAAGAGCTCAGAAGATTTTGGGCACCACTTTAGACAGGTACATCGGCCACTTAAAAGGTTGATTCTCGACGTTACTTTTCTTATAGGGAATTGGTTTCTGAACTCATGCCAGGGGAAGGAAGTTAAAAGCGCTGCAAATTCAGTGTGTTTCGCAGTAATGGCGGACGATATGATCATTCACAGCTGTGTGAGGGAACCATTCATCATTCAGGGTGAATGGTTTTCTCTCCCATTCAGACTGAAGAGTCATTCGTTGTGAACGAATCGTTCACGGATGGTCTATAACTAAAGGAGGCAGCTCATCAGAGCTGAATGTAGTTACCGGAAGAAATCAGAATAAGGAGAGGGATATTCAGAGCTTAATGTTGTTAACCCGACTAATCAGAGGTCGGAGTCCGCTCACGCTCATTGAAGATGAAGGTGGTTCGCACGACTGATCGGAGGAAGGACGAGCTTCAACGGAGCTGAATGTTGTTATCTGAAGTAATGACAGTAAAAAAGAAATCATCAGAGTTGAACGTGAATGCTTAGATTATCCAAAATAGGAGATGTGTCGATCGTAATTCAGCGCGGTTTACCACGAAAGGTAATGGGAGAGCTATTCTGAATGAAGTGAAGTTGCACAAATTAATCAGAGGCAAATCAAAGCTGAACGTATAGTGACGGTAATTGATCAAACTGAGTGCAAGACTCATTAGAGCCACATATAGCTCTAGAGATTAAAAAGAATAAGCACGGCTGAATATATCTACACCGAAGTGCCAAAAGTCATGGTATAGCAGCATGCAGATTTTTAACTGGAGCTGCAGTCGCATAAAGGCTTCGACCCACGCCACGATGTTTATCAATTGCGAGGTATAACCTCGTGAGTCAGGTTGAACAACCGTCTGTAGAATTATGGCAAGACGACGTGAATTATCGGAGTTTGAACGAGGCATGTAAGTGGGAGTCAGACGGATAGGGAATTAAATTTTCAAAGTTCTGCGAACATTCAACATTCCTCGATCCATGGTGTCACGTGTGTACCAAGAATACTTCATGGAAAGCATTATTACGCACCGTGGACAGCGGAGTAGCCGACCACAGGTGCTGAATGTCTGTGACTAGCAGCGTCTGACCAGGACTGTCCATGATAACAGACAAGCGACACTGGCTTAAATAATATTCATATTCAATGCAGGAGGTACCAGAGACATATAAATCGGGTCAGTGCAGCGTAATTTAGCGTCTATGGGGTATGTGAGCAATAGAACTACCAGAGTGCCTTTGTTAACACCACGACATAGGACACAGCGCTTCACTTGTGCTCGTGAACACGACAATTGGACCCTGGAAGATTGGCAACATGTGGCGTGGTACGATGAGTCACGCTACCAGTTGTTATGAGCTGATGGTAGGGTTGGGGTGAAGCGCAAACCGCCGACTCCATGAGGACATAGACCCAAGCTGTCAACAAGGCACTATGCAAGCTGGTGGTGGTTTCATACATGTGTTGGGTGTCTTTACGTAACACGGTTTGGGTTCTCTGGTCCTTGTAAACACGTCATAAACCGGTAATCACTTTGTTGCTCTGCTGGGTGACCATTTTCAGCCCTTCATAGACTTCATGTGCCCTAAAAACAGCGGGATTTTCCTGGGGAACAATGTACTATGTCATCGGGCCCAAGTGTCCAAAATTGATTCGAGGATCATTCTGGACAGTTCTGTTAGATGGTGTGGCCGCCACGTTCACCCGACATGAACCCAATGGAGAACTTATGGGATGTGATGGAAATGCCCATTCGCAACCAAGATCTTGCACTAGGGAACTCTGGGTTTAATACTTCTGTTTTTGGATCCTGCGGGGGAGGAGATGCTATTCTTTTTCAGCATTTGTTTGACGGCATCTCAACATCTCCCCAGAAGTCTTCCGGCCACTTGTGGAATCGATTGCACGTCGAGTTGCTGCACTTCACCGGGCTAGAAGATGTCCTGCGCGATACTAGATACGTATCACATGACCTTTGACACTTCAGTGTGTAGAGATAGGAAAGAGGAGTGCTGACCACTGCCATACTTCGTCAGAGGGAAAGACAAGGACTGATCAGAGCTAAATTTAGTTATGCAAATGACCCAACGTAAGATAAGGCTGACCAGAGGCAAATATAATCACATAGATTAGTCGGGGTAAAGATTGATCACAGATAAATGTAGCTTCAGAGATTAACCAATGGCCTATAAGCAGTCTCCTGTCCCTAATAGAGTAAATCAATGGCCTATAAGCAGTCTCCTGTCCCTAATATGGAGACACCAGATAAGGGACAGATCCAGTGCCGTCCCACCACAGACATACCATCCATACCTCTCCCGGGATTCTTACCGGACGTGTCTCTGAGGCACGGCCCGAAGTCGGCACTTAGACCACTGCGTCACCGGAATGGTCAAATTTGACTGTGGTTGCTCTAATTAATCAAGATCTACCTAACGACAACTTTAACTCATTTTTTTAACGTTAGCATCTAAGGCTATGAGTTCGCCAGTCCCTGACGCTGCTTTCAGAAGGAGGAGCTGCACCTCACGATTACGGAAGCACACGACAGATGCCTCATACGAGGCTCAAACCTAGTTCAGAAGGCGGCACCTCTGAGCACTCAATCACCGTGATCATTCAGAAATCAGCTTACCTCTGCAATGAATAGGGAATCAGGATAACAATCAGCTGTTATTACAGGAGTTTGTCAGATTTAGGGAAAATAGAAACATATCTTAATACAATCCTACGATCAGTCATAGTTAGAAAGCAAATAAAGGTGAATATGGACACACTAAAACTTCGGGTTGTACGATCAGACTGCACCAGGCTATCGGAAACAACCATGCAAGTGAAAAGTGCATCTAGATAGTACTGTGATGGATTAAAACTTAATGGAGGTTATTATATTGTTAAATGTAAGGGGTAAACTCGCAAAGTTTTAGTATTGAGATAAGGAGAAAATCCCAGTTATTTTTGCTTCTTATATTTAACAGCAGTGTAATCTCTAAGCTTCTTATATTAGACAGCACAATGGTATATCAAGCTATAGCCACATTGAAGGAGAGATTAAGGCGTATTGAACTTGAACAAGTTCTATATGCCCATTATTTTTATGTCTTTCTTTAGTTAAATCCCACTAGTTCTTACTTATAGATAACAGACATGGACCTTAACTAAAAAAAGGCATACAAAGGCTGCGGACAATTCAGAGAATAACGAAGAGATAGATACATGCTTGAAGTAACCAAGAAAGGCAGGAAAAGGAACTCATGGATCAGAAGAATGACCAGAGTTGATGTCATCATGATCAAAGTTAAGACCCTCAAGTAGCAATGCTGTGGACATATTGCTAGAAAAACTGCTCACCGTCAGACAACTGAAATACTAAACAGGATACCAAAGGGCATCATGCCGAAACGACATACAAGAGAATTGCTCGAAATAGAGAATTGTTGAAGGGACTTGGAGAGAACTTAATCCTGCAGTGGAGTGACTGAGTGATAACCTTGTGTACAGTGTTTGGGCACGGTTAATGGTCATCCGTTTATTGGCGGTTTCATTAGCTGATTCGATGGAAGAACAGGAGTGCCAGCCTTTTTATGCAATTCATTTAGCATTACGTCCACCATGTGCTTCTGCAATCACTATCACTATCGATTGTCACGTTACTCTTAAATGTCTCTCACTTACTCATAGTCACGTGAGCTGCAAACTTCCTGCACCTCCAGTAAGGGGGAGCTGAAGTTTGAAATGAAAACGATCAGGTTGACGAAGAAAAAGACGGAAATGGAGTTTAAAACTGCTTCCTTGTTAAAAACTGGTCAGATGGAGTTACTCCGCATGTCAGTGCCAAGAATTCGCAGGAAGACCTCGAAAGATTTATATCACTAACGGATTGCAGAGGAATGTTGATTAAAAAATAAACTTATCGCTATTGTTATTGCCGTCACTTTCATCCTTGTTAACTTTGAGTTTCTGAGGACATCATTAACGTTGCAACCTTGACATCTGACCTCTACGAATGGACAGCGTTTCCAGGCAACGCCCTCACTTCGAGGTGAAGAACACGCCGTCTCAAATTCGAATCTTTTCTGCATCATTTTCCCTGTCCAAGGACAACGAAAATGAGGAGAAATGATAAAGTACATCAGAATTTGCTGATGAACGAGGTGTTTTGATTTCTAAGCTCATGAACATTTTGTTTAATTGCGATCGTGCGCTCAGTTGGATATGAAACATTTTACACTCTATTATTTTTTTAATTATTATTTACTTCTTTTTCTTTTTCTTGGGTACGTCGAATGAAAATCTTGGTATAAATTACG
Source organism: Macrothele yani (assembly GCA_039090855.1). Lineage (NCBI taxonomy): Eukaryota > Metazoa > Arthropoda > Arachnida > Araneae > Macrothelidae > Macrothele > Macrothele yani. Next base: position 14,936,937 of record CM077005.1, on the reverse strand, counting down.
TAACAACGGAGAAGGAGGGATAAAGCTGTTTAGAACTGATTCCAAAGGCACTACATAGTACGGCATCAATGAGATAGTTTGAAATTAAGTTGGAATGCTTCTCCAAATTAATGCAAAAGAAAATTTTACTAACTGTTATTAATGACTCGTTCTTTTAATGTCCTAACGTCGCGTTATCAATCATTTAGCGGAGCATCAATAGCATGTCCCGGATAAACATAGGATTATTCAATAAAGCCTCCTTCCGCTTTGATTTTCATGAAAAACATTCGTTTCCTTTCATCGCATGTTCTCTAAGGTCCATGTGTAACTTTAAATGAGAAAACACATGATATGGTGGAAAACTTACATTGTTCAATTTGCAGCCGAAGTACCTGGACCAATTTGTGCCCAAAAGTTTCTGCTTTTCCTAAATACATACTTAGATTGTTTGTAACTTCAAGTACGTGTCTTTGCAGATTTTGCCCGGTTTATTTCAAAATCTGATGCAAATGCGTTGATCAATTTTTTCCGACATGACAAATGCAACGAACAGCTTCACAGACGTAAGAGCAAAACACTACTGTGAAAAAAACCCGGACGAGCAGAAGAGACATGGCTCACGGCACATGCGTAGTAGGTTCCGAGGTCAACCTGTGCCAAACCGCTTCCTGCTGCGTCTCCCGATTCCAAAGTTATGGAACCAGTGTTACATCAAAACAATTACTTTCTGATTACACCTCGTACATACCGGTCGGGTTTTACGGAAGTTACGTCAAAACAATTCCTTTCCCTTTTTATCGCAGCAGTACGAACCATAAAACCTGTTATTAGTGATAAATGTAAAACAATTCCTTTCCCTCTTTATCGCAGCAGTACAAACCAAAAAACCTGTTATTGGTGATAAATGCAAAACAATTCCTTTCTATCTCAGCAATACTAACCACAAAACCTGTGACTAGTGATAACTGCAAAGCAATTCCTTTCTATCTTAGCAGTACCAACCATAAAACCTGTTACTAGTGATAACTGCAAAACAATTCCTTTCTACTTCAGCAGTACCAAACACAAAACATGTTACTAGTAATAACTGCAAAACAATTCCTTTCTATCTCAGCAGTACCAAACATAAAACCTGCTCTAGCGATAACTGCAAAACAATTCCTTTCTATATCAGCAGTACCAACCATAAAATCTGTTACTAGCGATAACTGCAAAACAATTCCTTTCTTTCTCAGCAGTACCAACTATAAAACCTGCTACTAGTAATAACTTCGAAACAAAACCTGTTACTAGTGATAACTTCAAAACAATTCTTTTCTGTATGAGCAGTACGAATCATAAAACCTGTTACTAGAAATAACTTCGAAACAAAACCTGTTACTACTGATAACTTCAAAACAATTCCTTCCTATATCAGCAGCACCAACCATAAAACCTGTTATTAGTGATAACTGATTCTTTCAAGGGTTGCGTTCGAGCTCAATTTTAAGAACATGAACCCACTCGAGCCCGAATTGTGTCTGCCAGAGCCCATCTGAGCCCGAAGTTTACGTTACAAGATCGAGTCCAGACCCGAACATGCCCGAAAACTACGACTCACTTGTTTAGGCATTAATAAAGAAAATATCCTCTTCGAGACTTCCACTGTCTCCTCACCCTGCAATTAACCTGTGTATTTCTTAACTGGGGATTGGGTAAGGGGCATCTATCTCCTCCTATAGTACAGCCGCACGATTTTCTTTGACCATTCGTTTCCTCACGAAATATTTCTGGCGGCCAGGCATTCTGAGTGATCAAGAAGCCCTCCAATCTTCATGCTTTGCTCAATAGAATAAGCACGGAGCTGCTTCGTGGAGATAGAAGGCAAATTTTCTCGGCCTGCTATCTAGTAAAAATGGTGAAAATCTTCCAAATACGTAGAGACAATGTGAATAGACAAAGACATCGCCCTTTCCGTATTTTTCTTTAATTAACACACAGCAACCGAAAATTTGTTATCCGGACACCGCTGGGATCGTACCCCAGATCTCTCGATAACTATCCGAGTCCATTCGTCTTACGCTACGATGGCCAACAATCCACGGCTCTATGTGTGTTTATCTTTGACTTTGTCCATTCACCTTGTCTCTACGTATTTGGAAGATTTTCACTATCACTCTCGCCCTTTGGATTTATTAGTTATAATTTAATAGCTTTTGCCGTTAAGCCCCACCAGATAGAGACGTCTCAGTTGCTGAGCCCATCGCTACAAATTTGTGAAGTCAGATGCTGACAGATAAACACACAAAGCGCCGTGGATTGTTGGCCACCGTAGCGTAAGGCGAAAGCACTCTGCTAGTTAAGTCCCACCAGATGGAGACATCTCAGCTGCTGATCCCATCCCTACGGATTTGTGAAGTCAGATGTTGACAGATAAACACATATAGCGCCGTGGATTGTTGGCCACCGTAGCGTAAAGCGAAAGCACTCCGCTAGTTATCGAGAGATCTGGGGTACGATCCCAGCGGTGTTGGGATAACAATTTTTCGGTTCCTGTGTGTTAATTAAAGAAAAACATGGAAAGAGCGATGACTTTGTCTATAGTTTTTGAAGAAACATTTCCTTGTTTCGTATTGTTTAGATTTTGAATTATTTAGAACTGTTCTGTTTACTTTATCGTGAACAACTGTCTGACGAAGCCTCCCGTCTGGTGGCGAAAGTTTGCTTTTGTGTTTCCTGTGTTTACTTACTCCAATAAACGGACTGTTTTAAGTAATTTGTTGATTTATAGAGTACATTGCTACGTTTTTGTCACAATTTAGTGCTAGCGGGTTTTCTTCTCTCATTTTGCTCCAAAATAGTGGAAATTTGGGCCATGATCTCGTGGTTTGCAGCAGGTCCCAGTATCACCTTACACGGTCGGATCACCAGCGGTGACTATGTCACTCTTTCGGCCGACCATGTGCATTCAATGGCGCAGACAATGTTTCCGTCAGGGGATTGCACCTATCAAGATGATAATGTTCCGATTCACAAAAGTCGAACTGTTTAATCATGGTTTGAGGAACATGAGGAGGAAGTTTCATACCTTCCCTGGTCTACACAATCACCGGACTTAAACATAGTTGAGAGAGTGCGATCCAGTTATCCTCATCCGGCGTCTCTCAAGGAATTGGAGCGGTTTCTGCAGGAAGAATGGTACAACCTACCACTTACCACCATCCACGACTCGTATGCGTCCATTCCAAGGAGGATTCAAGCAGTTTTAAATGCCAAAGGTGCTCCCACACCATATTAGGTGCATGACACCTATTGTTTCAAGGTGTTTCCATTATTTTGGACAACCCATGTATGTCGCTTTAAATTCGTGCTCAGTCTCTCCTCAAGGGGGAGAGGGGTTCAACCCCCTCCCTACATTCCTCTGTTAACGCCACTGTGACATTCTATTTGGCGCTAGCCTAAGAAATAGAAATAAAGAAAAAAGCACACCTACAAGCGTGGTTCTCTCTAAGATTCGGTTGCTTACGGAAATCGCGGAGCAATGTCCACAGAGGTCCGTGGGGGCACGTGCACCCTCTGTCTCCATGCGTTAGGCGCCACTGAGAATCACAGTTTTTTTGCAATTCGTCCACTCACGCATTTTTTATTTATCTACAATTTTTGTATTTTACATAATGGCGGATTTAATCTGCTGATTTGCGTACAATAAATCAGAAAAGAGAAAAAGAAATTCGTCCAACAAAGCATTCCGTCCCTTTTTATTTTCAATTGAATTAGCTTTTGAAAATTTCTTAATTTCCAGATTTAAGAAAAATGAAGCAGAAAGGAAATAAAAATCTACAAAAGACAATGCGGAATGCTTTCCGCTGAGAGCAAAAAATCAAAACCGAGAATACTGACGACAAAGAATTACACCCAGGGCAAAATTTTATCTCATTATTGGTGTTGCATAAGAATAAATAAAATGCATTTGCCTAAATGATATGAAAAATACTACAAAGAAGAAAGAATTCAGCTCACTGAAGACATAAATTTCGACTCAGTTTCAGTGTTAAGTAAAATAATAAAAAGGGATTTCTTCGGTACTATGAAAAATCTACGTGAGCAAAGCTGTCAACTCCCAGAGAACAAAAAAAGAAAAAATGAAAGAAAGAAAGAGACCCAGCTATGGTATTACGTAAAAATACGAAATCTGTTAAGTAATTATGAAAACTACTGGTGAAATCAAAAACTTCAACTCAATAAAAACAAAAAAAAAAATCATCACATTCTTGGTGAATGTGATGATTTTTTTTTTTTTTTTATTATAGCAGTAATATAAAAATATTACTGCGAACAGAGCAATGGAGCTCAATGAAAAAAAAATGTCGATTCAATTTCAGGCGCTATGTAAAATTTAACTCATTTTTGGTATTACGTAAATTAATTAAAATTAATTTTTTTATGTGCTACGAAAAATGATATTGAAATTCACCACACGGAAAACAAAATACAGAACTCAGTTTTGGTGCTATGAAAAAAACAATTAAGACGTATTTCTTTTAAATATCAGGGAACAAAAAAAAATTCGAGTTCATTGTGAATAAATAATTCAACTAAGATTCGATGCTTCGAAAAAGAAAAAAAAAAAAAAAAAAAAACTGAAGCTTGGAGTTGTTCTTTTTTTTTTTTTTTCGGATTATTGTGAGCTATCAATGAAGGTGAGAAATTGTTGAAATGGAAAACAACATTCCACCCAGAAATTTCGCGAAATACTTGAATCATTTTTTTTTTTTTTTAAGCCGACATCAACTCATGAAAAATCTCTTTTCCACTAAAATTATTACTTCCATGCTTCTAACCTTTTCTTTTTATAGTTAATTGGCAGGCAGTTATTTTATCGTGATAAAATTTCTTTTGAACGCTTTTCTTTTTCTTTCATAAAAAAATGAAAAACAAAATCTTGCTGCTGAGAGTGGGTGATGCTTAAAGTTCACCTGATACCCAGTTCTCCGAGGGCGACCGTGACAGCGCAATAAAAGGAAAAATAATGCCCATCAAAAAGCCCAAACAGGTTTTTGCAAATCGCTTCCCTGACCGATTCACCCAGTGAATTCCAGCAGTGTATGTACGCAGTGTGCGTGCGTGCGTGCGTGTGTGGTTAGTTGCTGCGGGGAAACCAGCTACGTTTTACTTCCGCAAAACGCACATTTCCCCTCCCGGTTGACTCTCCTCCGAGCCACGGCTTTCTTTTAACCGCAGCCGCCGCCGGTCGACAGGCAGGAAGAGCAACTCCGTTCAACCTGATGAATGTTTATGCTCTTCGTCATGTTCTTTTAGTTTTCAATATTTCCAACTGAACTCGAAACTGACCTGGCATACATCGACAAAGCAATCATCAATATCTAAAAATGCAGAAGCCGTTGTTTTTTTTTCATAGTAAAAATAATAATGCCACTATCAAGATGTGCCTTCAGAGAATTATTTCCGGGGGGGGGGCAACTACAAATGTTGAGGGGGCTTTTTTTATTTTTTTTTTTTTTTTGGTTGGAGGTTTAATGACCACCGTGAGCAACTCAATGGGCTATAAGCAGTCGCCCGTCCCTAATTTAGGGCCACTGGCTCCAGGGAAAGGAGAGAGCCAGCGCCGTAAGACAAACACAACATCCATGCCTCACCGGGATTCGAACCCGGACCCCTTTCGGACGAATGATCAGAGGCCATCGCTTAGACCACTGCGCCACCGGGGCGGCGTTGAGGGGGCTGAAAAATTTTGACTGATTATATATACATAATCACAATATTGTTATTTATATAACTTATACATTAAAACATACCACAAAATTTTAAATAGAGCACAAAAATGGTCTTATGCTCGCAATCGCAAATGAAAATTTCAAGAAATCTACACGTACAAGTGATTTAAAATGTAAAAATGCTATACCTGTACTTTAATTCAATAATGGAAATGGGGTGGGGTAAAATATTGAGGATGCTAGCAAGCTTACGCTGTACTGGAGAAAAGCCCCCCCCCCTCGAAAAAAACACGATTTAAGATTGGTAAAAATGTCCTCGCCTTACTATATGCATGTTTCTGATTATTAAGAAATTATTACAGTTAGAATAAAAATACACTGCTGGACAATTGCTAAGGACGGATCATAAACGGCTATATAGCGCATAAAAAAGTAAGTGTGGTTGTATGCCAAGTGAAATACAATAACGTCAGAATGCCAGGACATTACAAGAAAGACAATTTATTGTGCTCTGAAATCCAGAAGGCTTTGGAACGTGTTCAAGGGACAAACAGGCCATTTCGTGCAAAATACGTAAACGTGAAAAAATGCAATTATCGTCGACAGGCGTTCCGGCGTAAGATGTCAATACGGGATATGACCACCATGGAGGGCGATGCAAGATTTCACACGTCGTGTCATACTTTGCACAACATTTTCAAGCAGCTGTTGGGGTAATTTATTCCATTCCTCTGTCAGTGCACGGATGAGGGTGTCCTTGTTTATTAGAGGGCATTGGCGACCAGCAAGACTCCTGCCCAAAGCATCCTACACATTTTCAATGGGATTCAGATCTGAAGTACGTGCTGGCCATACGAGGCATTGAATATCCTCGCTCTCAAGACACTCCTGGACAGCGACTGTTCGATGACATGTTGCATTGTCGTCCATGAAAATGAATCTATCACCGACAGCACCACGGAACATGCGAACATGAGGTAGCAGAACATCATTAATGTATTGTTGGCCAGTCATAGTCCCAGTTGGAAGCACATAGAGGGACGTACGGCCATTGATCATGATGCCAGCCCATACCATGACACTACATGTCGGATATCGGTCCCTTTCCTGTATGTTTGCTGGACAATATGCAGTACCACTATCACGCCAGATCATTTGTCGTCGACAATCAGACGATAGACTGTATCTACTCTCATCTGAGAAGAGGACAGCAGACCAGTCGTTATCAGTCCAATTACGATATTGATGGCACCATTGCAAACGTGGGGTACGGTGACGTCTGGACAATGGGATGCACACAACAGGATGGCGGGCGTATAGTCCTCCTTCATGCAAACGTCTGGCGACAGTTTTTCGGGAGATCCGCTTGCCAGTAGCAGCCATAAACTGATTTACTACCTCACTAGCTGTGCTGCACCAGTGTCTTTTTGTTGATAGCACTATGTACCGATCTTCTGCAGGTGTCGTATTGCGAACACGACCTCCCCAGTGACGTTTGCTACACTCTCCATTTGTTTGAAATGATTTCCAAAGCCTTGAAACAACACTGTGGCTGACGTGGAACTCCCTGGGAACATCTGTTATTTTTCGCCCTTCTTCAATCTTTCCAATAATACGGCCACGCGTAAAATCATCTAGGTGATGTCGGGAAGACATACTGAAAATTGCAAGTTCGTCAAATGATTCTTTCCCTTTCAACTTTTCGTTTGAACAACAACGGTCAATACACGTCAAATCCTTTATATCTCTTATCAGCACTATGACGTGACGAACAAGTTCGGCAATCCAAAATTTGCATACGCACAACACGTCTTACTGTATCCCGCACTTATGCTAATTTCCACATTTTCCTGCCTTCCATTTTATGGTTGCTATCGTTGCTATTGTCATCCGTCCTTAGCAGTTGTCCGGCAGTGTAACAACGTTTCTCACAATAAAATGTTTATTATAAATCGACTATATATATATTTTCGCAGAGGATTTGGCTCTGCTTCCTCAGGACGAAAAACATTAAATGCTATAAACTTTCGTCCTGAGGAAGCCGAGCCAAACGCTCTGCGAAACTATAGTCGATGTATAATAAACCTTTTATTGTGGGAAACGTTGTTATTTTTATTCTATCTTAACACCGCAAGCTTAGTAGTAATAAATTATATATGAATCATTACAGTGTTGCCTGAAAACGCAGGGTGTAAACCATTCTCCTGCCACTTGGTTAACTCCTTTAGATTATTTAGATTAACACGTAGTAGTAAAAAGCAAACTCAATAATTACCCAACTGTTTGGATACCAGTTTAAACCACTTACCGACAGGAAAGACAAACTTTTGATGGGAACAATTTCTAATATAATTTGCTATTGCTAAAAATTCGGTCCCAAATATTTTGTTATATTGGAAGCACTTTAATGTTTTCCTGAAGGACGATAGAAATTTCAGATTACAGTCCATGTGGATGTGTGTGCATTTTTTTATTATTATAATATTTTCTCTCATATTCTTAAATTGGTTAAATTCATTTCTCCAAGTATTCAGCTATAAACGAAAATAATTAGACTACATATGAGGGGGAGATCACCCAAAAACATACTGGGTGGCGTTCAAGGGTTTTCAGGCGGGGGAGGGGGTAAGCACCCCCGAGAAAATGCCTGAATACATCACTGCCACCATCTAATACATTTTACGGGTGCCACCGGATTATCGGGGTGAATGAGTAGTCCTTTAAACAAAACGAATAAGATTTAACATCCGAAACGTATTTTAAAGTAATTAAAAATGCAACGTTTTCTGGAAAGAGAGCATTTGCCACCATCGGTGGCTGAATGGTTAGAGCCGTAGGCTTCCGGCTAATCGTTCAGACTAGGCACGGGTAGTGTGTCCGTCAAGGAACCAGAGGTTTCAAATTGTGGAAGGACGACAATTAGGGTTGCTTACAGGGTGGCAGTTTATTTTGTTTGTTAAGGGGTTGAACTGCCAGCGTGACCAACTCAGCGGTTTATAAGTATGGTGACCTTACGTCCCGAATTTCAGAGGTCTGTCCGGGTGTCCCGAAAAATAACAAAAAATCCCGAAATTCATCCTGATTTAATTATTCACATATAAGGCGTATAGAAATGTATGAAAAAATAAAAAAGGACAAACTGCTCATAAAGAAGTTGTCTTCGTCAGAGAAGTACAACTCCCCGGTAGCACATTACATCGATTCGACGGCGAATTTTTGATCGATTTTTGGTCGATATGAAACGTCGAATATATAGATATCCATGTCCACTTTTGTCACGTCTTTTCGACGTCGAATTTTAAACCTATTAAGTCGATATCAAGTCAACAGTAGACGACCTTTCGAGAGAAACATATGCATCGTTGCTACGTAGTGTAGACGTCGATTCTACGTTGATATCACGCAGTTTAATCATCGATTCTAGTACTGTTGTAATGTCGAATCTACGTTTACTTCACAATTTAGATGTTGAAACATGAAATTCTAAATTTTTAGTCGTAGCATAAAACGTAGAATGCATTCGTATTTGAAGTACGATTCTACGACGCTGTCTACGGTTAAAAAGATCATATAATATTTTTTTTAATTGTTTCAACATCCAAGTTTTTTAGACGCATTGGAAAAGACACATAATTCTCAAAAATTTCACAGAATTTTTGGTGATCTGTCAACATCGCGCTAGGCCTATCCCTAATTGGGACATGCGTACGTACAAATTATATATCTTAAGAAGTAACTCTACTTAAAGGAACGAGACTCAACTTCTTATAAACATACTTAAGCAAAAAAAAAAAAAAACTTTTAACTGACCGGCAAAAAAGGAGACAGGTAAGAATCTCGTCTTACAACAGAAATGATACAACCGACCAACACCCCAGCATCCAAAAAGTTTGTTTGGCGTAATGGTTGCAAAGGCGCATGCGCACGATGCTTACAGATCGCATAAAAAACATCGATTATTCGACCTAATGGAATTAACGGGATAAACTGCGTAAAGCCGTCTACATATATACTGAAATTCAATGTAATTATTTTTCTTGAAGTTCCGTCTCACCGATTTTACGTCGAAAACTATGCCTTGACGTAATATCGACCTGGTAACCAAAAATCGACGTCGTTCGACATTACTGTGCTGCCGGGGTTGGCATACACTGTCAGCGTAACTTAGAATAAAATGGAACGAGTACTTTCTACAAACTTTAATTAAACTAATTTTTTTTAAGTAATCAATTTAATTCAAACTACCTATGATTATTATTTTTTATTGTTCGTTTTAAAGGTAAATACATATAGTAACAACAGTCAAGCATGCTGTGTTTCAATCCTACCTCAACCTTTACCCCAACAGGGCTGGGAGAGGGAGTATTTTCAACCACCTGACATGACCCATTCATCTGCCTCGAATTCGGTCTCAGAAATACGATCGCCGTATCTGTAAGCAGTTTCCCGACCCTAATTTAGGGCCGTTGGTTCAAAGGGCGGGAGAGAGCCGGCAATGGCGGCTCCTGGCAACTGAAACAGGTGGGGCCAGTAGCCCAACTCAAACAATGAAATAAAAAAAATTGTCATTATTTGGCCAACTATTCAGACCCCACACCACCCCCCATCCCCAAGATTCCTTTACTCTGCCTCTGTTTACCCCCTTGACTCACAATAATGCCCAAATAACGTAGGAATGTGTCAACTATTGTATTGCACACGAAAAAAATTTCCTCAGAATAGAATGCATAACTATTAACAGAAAAATGTTAAAACACCTAAAATAAAATTTTTACCTTAAGACACATGAGCATTAATTTATGTTAGTTGTGCTTTGTGTTTCTTCAGATTTCTCAATTGAGGAATAATCACAGGATTCACAGGATAAAAAAAATGTAGTGAAAAAATAATAACTCCAAATATATGCAGGGAGGGAACGTTTCATGAATTTCGTCCCATATAGAATGAGTACCATACTACCATTTGCATTATTTGGAAGGTTTTACCTTTTTTTAAAGGACTTGTGAACCTAAAAACATATATGTACTCATGTGCAAATTATACTTACATGTTTTCTCATTTATTTATTTATTTCTAACATGGAAAATCATCTTAGTTAAAACTGAAATTTGTTCTGCAAAGCGTTTGTAAACTTCATACTCTTGGAAACTCAAATTCTTGGGCTGATAAGCACAGAGTTTTTTTAAGTGAAGCTTTTCGACTCAAATTCTTCGGCTGATGAGCACTGTTTTTTTTAAGTGAAGCTCAAACTAAACATTCTTGGGGTGATAAGCACTGAGTTTTTTTAAGTGAAGCTTTTCTTCCAGATTTAAAGCAAAGAACGGAGATTTTAACAAAATATCCACTCCATTCATTGTACTCGACAAGCAAAAAAGTCACGACACGAAGGAACAACACATCACCGAGAGAGACACGCACAGAAAAAACAACTAACTGAACTTTGCTACGACATTTAAAACTCTCCCGCCACCTTTGAGCTTGGTCGGGGTAAGCTTCTCTGTCAACCCACGGCGTTAAGGAAATGGATACACTCCCGGCCAATAAAATTAGCGCGGGGCCAGATAGATCTGGGCCCACAGCTTTTTTCCACACGCGGTTAAGACAGTGTTGTATGTAGGTCTTCATACTGAATGAGACGGGGAGAAAATCGTCTCCTCTTCGCTTGCGTAGTGATGTTACTGGGGCCTGTTGGAGCTGGCCCCAATAACCTCACACTCTGAACGTGATCTCTTTCCTCAGGGAATAGTTTTTCGTTTTTGAAGGAAACTTTTCCCTTAGGTAATGGTTTTTGAAAGGAAAGGTTTATCACCATGTAGTTAAGAGAAAGAATGAGAATCAGGGCAAAAAAAAAAAAATATATATATATATTTATAGAAATAGAAATTTTTAGGTGGGGCCCGGCCCCTAATGACGAACCGCCCCTGAGAGCCGGTACTATAAAACGAACACACTATCGTTACTTCCAATGGGATTCGAACTCGGATCCATTTCGAACAAATGATTAAAAGTCAGCACTTATCCACAGGGGCAGCGGTGGCCGTTTACATGCCTCCCCTCCCCAAATAAAAATAGGAAAGAAATAAAAAGCAAAACGAACATTTCTTTGACTGCTGGCTCTTCATCTTCGACACACGACGCCACTTTTACAAAATCACAACCCTCTTCCTTCGATGTATGACCTAGTGATTTTATTCGTGCATTTTGTTAACATGATTTAATTTCAGCTGCTACTTTTTCTGAACTCAGTCTTGCCTGGGGGTCCGAGGGGATGGGAGGGTTCTTACATGAGGCATAAGTGGAGTGTTAATCCTACGATGTCGGTTCTTGTCCTTTCATGAAACCGCTGTCCCTTAATCAGGAGCTAGCAACTCTTTCAATGATCACGACGACACTCACCGATTGAATATCTGTGCAGTCGTGGCTTTAAGTGCCCATGGGAGATCGTTAAACCTCCAAACAGAAACCAGATCGCACAATTAAGCTTTGAAAATTTTAAACAGACTCTATGCAGCATGATCCTAATTGATGACAGTACTTCAGTTTACCTAATTTAACTCTCAAAAGACATCCTAATGAGCACTGATACTGCATCAGCTTTGGGATTCTTTGAAAGGAAGAGCACAAGAAGAGGCACTTTCACCATGGGTTCTATTGAGTTTCTTATTTTCGAAAGTATTGAAGCATTGAACATTCATTTCTGCGCCGATATATTCAACCAGGAGAGATAAGAAGAAGAACTTGTGGATCAGAAAAATGACAAGAGTGGAAGACATCATGATCAGAGTAAAATCCCTGAAATGGTAACGGGCTGGGCATATTGCCAGAAGGACAGACCATCGATGGACAGCTGAAATTTTAGACTGGATTCCAAGGGACAGAAAAAGGCCCAGAAGAAGACCACATGGAAGATGGGTGGATGAAATTCGAAAGTATGCGGGAGTAGCATGGAGAAGACTAGCACAAGACAGACCGTTGTGGAAGAAACTTGGGGAGACCTTCATCCAGTAGTTGATTGATAACGGTTGACAATGATGATGATATGAATGAAAATTGGAACTACACTTCTACATATCCAAGATAACGGCGACTAAACTCAATGCAGTTTTCGTGAACGGTTAAAGGGCCCCGGGTGGCCGAGTGGTCAGCAGAGCTGAGTTCGGGCTCAATTTTCGGAGCTCGAGCTCGTCCGAGTCCGAATTTTATATTGCAAGATAGAGCCCGGGCTCAAACGAGGCCGAAAACTGGTTAACCTGTTCAACCAGTAATAAAAAGCATCTCCTTTTCTACACTTCCACTCTCTCCGCCTCCTGCAATTAACCAATGTACTTCTCAAATGGGGCGTGGGGAAGGGACCTCTATCTATATTTATAGTGTACATGTACGATTTCATTTGACTGTTCGTTTCCACCTGAAGTGCTTCGGGAGGCCGGGTATCCAAAATGATCGACCGGTGCTGCAATATGTACGTTGCTAAATAGAATTAGCAAGGAGCTACTGCGTGGAGATAGGGGGTGCTAAATAGAATTGGCAAGGAGCTACTGCGTGGAGATAGGGGGTGCTAAATAGAATTGGCAAGGAGCTACTGCGTGGAGATAGGGGGTGCTAAATAGAATTAGCAAGGAGCTACTGCGTGGAGATAGGGGTGCTAAATAGAATTGGCAAGGAGCTACTGCGTGGAGATAGGGGGTGCTAAATAGAATTGGCAAGGAGCTACTGCGTGGAGATAGGGGGTGCTAAATAGAATTGGCAAGGAGCTACTGCGTGGAGATAGGGGGTGCTAAATAGAATTAGCAAGGAGCTACTGCGTGGAGATAGGGGGTGCTAAATAGAATTGGCAAGGAGCTACTGCGTGGAGATAGGGGTGCTAAATAGAATTGGCAAGGAGCTACTGCGTGGAGATAGGGGGTGCTAAATAGAATTAGCAAGGAGCTACTGCGTGGAGATAGGGGGTGCTAAATAGAATTGGCAAGGAGCTACTGCGTGGAGATAGGGGGTGCTAAATAGAATTAGCAAGGAGCTACTGCGTGGAGATAGGGGGTGCTAAATAGAATTGGCAAGGAGCTACTGCGTGGAGATAGGGGGTGCTAAATAGAATTGGCAAGGAGCTACTGCGTGGAGATAGGGGGTGCTAAATAGAATTAGCAAGGAGCTACTGCGTGGAGATAGGGGGTGCTAAATAGAATTGGCAAGGAGCTACTGCGTGGAGATAGGGGGTGCTAAATAGAATTGGCAAGGAGCTACTGCGTGGAGATAGGGGGTGCTAAATAGAATTGGCAAGGAGCTACTGCGTGGAGATAGGGGGTGCTAAATAGAATTAGCAAGGAGCTACTGCGTGGAGATAGGGGGTAAATTATCGTTCGCAAGCTATCAACTATTCAATATCTATAGTTCTTGAAAAAGCTTTTTCTTCTCTGCAGAAACGCACTAATGCGCGGCCTAGGGCATTTTCTACCCAAGCACGGAATAAATAGCCGTCTCGAATGCCCGCTCCCCAACCAGAACTAGTTGCCGAAGAATTTTCTTTTCCAACTATGAAATGTGTCATTTGCTAAATCATATAAAATCACATTTATATATAAAAACATTATCTCGCTCTCCCTCTGAGAATTTACTCGTTAATGGCAAACACAAGGCATGATTACAGCACCAAATATCAGACGAAACTTTATCAGCCGCTCAGGTGGCAGAGTAGTCAGAGGCGCGGGTTTCTGGACAATATACCAAGAAAAAATTCTGTACACATTTGCAATTAGACCAGGCCTTCGCTGGAACCAAGCGCCGAGATTATGGGCAGAAAATTCCCTACATGTTTCTGTGATCATGGCAGCAATTAAGCTCCGAAAAGAAAACCGTCAGAGACCGAGTTTTCACATTCTCCTTTTCAATGAAAAAGAAAAGCGTCAGAGACCAAGTTTTCACATTCTTCTTTGCAACAAAAAATAAAACCGTCAGAAACCGAGTTTTCACATTCTCCTTTACTTATAAGTCGTTGCAAAGGATGTTTCTTACCCTCTGAAAAAATTCTGTACACATTTGCAATTAGCTCTAGGCAAAATTCACCGATGGATTCTTATATGTTTCTAAGAAGACATGCATCACTGGTTGAAGGCCTCTTTTTTAAATTCTTTAATTTCGATTGCCATATTGAACAAAACAGTGTATTTAACAACTTATTATATAACACTTACAACGGAGTATTCGAAAATTGTAACTCAAGAAAATCGGAAAGTATATTGGTACTATACATAACGGTGATAGCTATACGATGGAAAACACACTTCTTCTTTTTCCGGTAAATTTCTAAACTCAGAGATGTAACAATCACAAATAAGTTATATTTTTATTTCCGTCATCAAAAATAGGTATTAATTATTTATACTTGATATTTAGGTATTAATATTTATGCCCCATAAGAAGCAAAAGTCTGCTCTTGGGTAAGCAGAAAATGAATGTAAGTTCTTAGGCACAGCTGCTGGTTACGTAGAAGCACTTTTGCCAATCCGAATTCTAGAATGGGGATATTTTGTCAAGTGCAAAAAATATGTTTACTCCACGTAGCGGGAGAATTGTGGTTCAAGAAAAAGTGCTTAAGAAACTTTAGAAGTTGTTACAGCTATTTATCGCTAAAGAATTGTTTTCAATTTACTCCATGAAGTGGAGCTAAGGTGCTAATTAATTATACATATGTATTTACGCCAGCAAGCGATAAACATGTGAATCATTTAATCATGCAAAGTATTGATTGTGTTGGTCAAATGTGATGACAATTATTCGAATAGAATTTTTCCAAAACGACTATCTGAAACAGGGATATCATGACAAATGCAATACATTTGCGCCTCCTGGCGGCAAATTTGTGAATCAGGAACAGGAAATGCACGGATTCTCCTTTTGACAGTGAGTGAAAACCTATACAACATTATTTTCTCAGTTACAATCTGTAGAAGTAGAAATATTTTGACTTCAGATGAAGGGTTAGACACACACAATGCGATGGCATAAGCGCGTATTTTTTGAGAGATAACTATGTCAGAAAAGGCGTAATAAACAGTAATGTTAATTTGTTCATTGCGATGTACAGATAAGATGTAATATTTTTGACAGTTATTCGAGGAATGAATGTCTTTTAAAGAAATGATATTCATTTGCTCATATAGTGGGTTCTGGAGAAGGGAGCGAGAGAGTTTGGATTGTTTCCAAGTTACGTAAGATCGAAAAAGCTATTTTCCAAATGTAGGATGATTGAGAAAACAGATAGTCATTGCGAGGACTTTGGTCTTAATAATTGCTTTGATATTGGGAATGACTGCTACTTTTTGAGTCTCGTTGAACTTGGATAACGTCATAGTAAATTTTATTGTTTTGAATAGCATTCAATCTAAAGCGGTGCATTATTTTCTAGTTTCTTCGTTCTTCAGCGTTCTTTCTTTTGTTTGTGTTCTTATTCCTATAAAAACACCTCCTGTTGGACAGGGAAAGAAATTCCTACAAACCCTTCTAAATATAGCCCATCTGGTTGCTTGCATTCGTTGCTGCATTTTGAATTCAATTTTTTGCTTTTATTTCACAATTTTAAATTAAAAAAAATACCTGAATAAACTGCATTGCTATTCTCATGGATTTCCAATTATCTTGGTTCATGCTTGCTTATTTTAATGTCTGATCCTAATTTTTAATCATCATTATATTTTTACACTTGCATACCGTTGGATGGTATGTCTAAATGCAGCAACAATTTCTACATTAAACACTCCAACTGGTGCATTGACATTGTGTACAGTCTTACTAGAGTTTGTTTTTACCTTTTTTTTTTTTTTTTTTGCGAATTTGCATGCAGTGTCAGTGATCCATTAATACAATTGATAAAGGACTTTTCCTGTGTTGCACATTCTGTTACTTAATTTCTTAAAATGCTTTCTTGACGACTGACATTTAGAAATCCAGCATATACATGTATTTTCGCATTTTTTTCTTCAGAAGAGCAACAGGTTCCAGATTAAATAAGTCACTATTTCTTTAACAAGCTGTCATATTCAGCGTTTCATTGAATGTGTGTGTGTGTGTGTGTGTGTGTGTGTGTGTGTGTGTGTGTGTGTGTGTGTGTGTGTGTGTGTGTGTGTGGTCACTTTATTAGTAATACCCTCAAAGTGTGTCTGTGAAAACTGTACCTTAGAGGCGGTTTGAGTACTGAAATAGAAGCCATAGGTAATGAATATACTTCGGTGATGCTGAACCGAACAAAATATAGCTAAAATGCTTGAATTTATTATTAACTATTCACCATATTTATAAACTATGGAAATTTAAATTCTACAAAATTGGTTTATATCTCCCGATTATGTTCCTAAACTTAAAAAAATGGAAACGGTAGTGAATCATTCAGTGCATTAATTAAAAAATGTGCAGGCACAGATGAGAAACATTTTTTTTAATCTTCATAAAAAAAGGGGAAAAAATATCCTTTCCTCAAGAAATCTATCTCAAAATTTTGAGCGGATGTGTTAATTAAATTTCGATGAGTATCCGTTGCCATACTTCGAAACATTAGATACGTTACATCAAGTTCAAAGCTACACATTGTGAAATTGGTAATTAAAATGTTTAACTGATTATAAATGATTGTTCCTTTTCATATTCATAATATGGATTGTGAAATTGTGATATTGCACTGATTACTAGTATTCCTTTTGACATTCGTAATACGGATTGTTACAATTTGTGTCTTCAAACTCCCAAACAAAATTCAAAACATTTATCGTGCCTGCATTTTTGCTTAGTAAGTACAGAACTGCATTTAAAAGAAACAAAAAATAATTACATAATTTAGCCAAATGCTTTATGAAAAATATTAAAAGAATTTTCCTTAAAGAACCTTTTTCTTTGATCTTTTCAGAACATTATTTATTAAATCTAGTTTGCACCTTTTATTAAATTCCTTGTATATTCGTTTCACGAGTTCTTGTGATACATTTCCAGGTTTTCTTTTTAATTGTACATCTATTGGTGTTGGATGTGCTACATATTTCATTGTTTTTACTCTCTGATGTATAAGTATAGTTGAAATCGTAAATATGTAAATTGAGCAAAACTAAAAAGAGAGCAAATATTTATATTATTTGCTGAAAATTAAAGCATAACCATAAAGAAATGCAGATACGTACGTCATGATGTAATAATATAATTTGAAATTTTTTTGAAAAATTGAAAATTTTGTATGTTGAACCACGTCTTGGTTTTCAAAATGTGAATTCGGTCTGCATTCATTTAACAAAAGTAAAACATGAAAGTTGTGAAGATGAGTTTTATACAATTTTTAAGTGAAAGCTGTGCTTTCTTTTATCTCTATTTTTTTTCCAAATTAGTTAAAGTTTTTCATTTGTTAACATATGTGTTTGGATTTTAATTTCTTCAGGTGACCAGAAACAATTGAGGGCTTCAGAATGTGTAGCAGGAATTGAAATAAATTACTTTTCATGTGTCAGATAATATTTAGAACCTAACGAATCACAGCCTATTTCTTTTGAAATGCGTAGTTATTATTTGTTTTCCGTTTTGTTGGCAGGAAATGCTAAAAAAACAGAAAAAACAACATGCATCAAATTCATAAGACCTGCAATACATTAAAATTTGGGAGAACAATGATTTGGATGAGAGTTTCCATCTTAGACAGTTTTTTCAACTAAAATTCCCTTAAATGGTTCCACGTTTCCGATATTATGCTTTATGACTTCCATCGTACGTTTAATACGACATTTGTTAAATTCGCTTTAACTCCCAAAATGTACTGGTAATTTCCTTGGCTGCTCATGTACTTGGAGAAGTTTAATAATAATAATTTTTCTATTTCGGTTACCGAATCTTTATATTTTACCAGCAACGAATGGATCTATGGCGATATAGATGAGGTTCTTATATTTTTTATGGATTTCACTTGAGCTGTACAATTTTGGAGCAAATTTTTGAAAACAGCACGTTTTATCATCTGGGCATCGAATCCAATTTAGCGCTGCTTCTGCAGCGGCTATGTTTAACATTTTTAAAACTGAGAATTCCATGATCAACTGTTATACGCATGTGTCGTGCCTATTTTCTGATAGCCCGAACACATATAATCGTTGACCTTGGAGTTCTCACTTTTTTTCGTCAACGCGATATCCTAAAGTAAGAAGAAAAATTAGATGTGCTTAAATCTTAGGTTGGTCACAAGTTCCACTCGGTGGTTGCCCATCAACGCTGCACAGGCAGCAGTAAAGTAGACTTGAATTTCAAATGGTGCAATTTGTTTTCAAAAATTTACACCATAATATAATAGCTATAGTAAACAATTCCTTAAAAGATGCAGGCCGTTCATATGTTATTATTTAATTGTCTGACGTATTTCAATCTTATATCAATTTCAGCTATTTGACCTTACAGTGTGATTCCGAATATCAGTAGTATTGTATTAGTTTTGTATTTGTGATGTTGTCTAAAGCTACGAAACTATATTTTGTATACTTTTTTTATCTTTTTAAAAATATTAAATCTGAAAAGATCTCTTATAAATCAAAATTTCGTTTTTATGCCAGGAATGCAGATCGTGTTGAAGAAATTACTAGAAGAGAGCAAGTTGGGTTATCTGCACTAAAAAAAAAAGACATTTTTTAAGGCATTCTTCCTATCTATTTTCTTCAGAAGGACAGTGTTCGATAATTCTCCACTTTCCACTTTAGGTGGAGTGTAAAGTAAGGCTAGATTTTAAGGCTGTTATTGTAGGTTTAAGGTTTAATATAGTTGCAATGTTTAAATTTGAGGTTCACGCTAACACAAATGCTTACGTTGCTTCAGCTATAAACTTTGTCTTTCAACTTGTAGACATAATTATCAAGCACTAGTAAACATAGAAATCACTAAGCGCTAGGGTAAGGAATCAACTGAAACAATTTATATGAGTCCACCTTTATTCTACTCAATGGCCCTTCAGAACAGGTAGATCAGTACTAGCCAGAATATGAACTCGCTGACTTCAATTCGTGTAACATTCACAATACTCCGTAGCCATAACATACGTTTCTAACAAGACAATAACCAGAATCTGCACTTTCTGACTTCAATTCATGTAACATTCACAATACTCCGTAAACATAACAGGCATTTTTAACAAGACTGTATTATAAATTGCCTCTCACAAGTCATTCTCACAAAAACGCTTCTGACTAACGCATCGTTGTCACAATCGTGCACTAAAACTACATTGATTGTTGACGTTATGCTGACCTTTGAACCATGCCAAACTTAGAGAGCTCTTCGAGATAAATAGTGTGCCGTTCAGCCAGAAAGCGTTTAACGAGAGAAACTAAATTTACAAAAGAGAACAGATACTCAAAAGGAAGATTAAATTAGAGAGATATATCACAAGAGTGATGATGCTTAGAAAGGAAACTTAGACTGTTACCTCAAATTCAATTAACTCAGGGTTGTTAAACGAAAATATCTACTTAGAGTATTTCTCTCAAAAATAAAGAATGATGAACACTTTATTACGTAAAGTTCTCAAAATGGTATTTGACTTGGCATGTTGCCAGATATAATATATAAAAATAGGCACAGATTGGCACAAAGCGATTATACTAGCTAGATAAAAGATGAGAAATATCTAGGAAGAAATTTGAAGATGAAGTCAAATATGTTTACAAGAACTAGGCGAGAAAAATGTAGATCGACAGAAAATTTAAAATCTGAGAATGCCTTCTTTCAGCTGTTAACAAAAATTGGTGATCAATAAAAATTGTGTAAACTCTTCCAGAAAGAACCCAAAGCTGGAATCACCTCCGGCAGTTTTCCACCGTATAACACGAAACAATCACTTAGCACCCGTATTGTATCCAGTTGATTAAATGTGGCACAAATGGCTTCAACTTATTCATCAGGACTGCGTCAAAGCTAATAAACACACTACCTGACAAGATTGCAAACTTGCAATAATCATTCCCTTGTTTACTGAATTTTAATGTCGCTAATAATGTGTGATATTTCTTTTAATTAACTCTACAAAGGTGGAGTTAGAACTTACCCGCCACGGTGCCGCAGTGATCTAAGCGATGGCCTCTGATCATTCGTCCGAAAGGGGTCCGGGTTCGAATCCCGGTGAGGGATGGATGTTGTGTTTGTCTTACGGCACTGGCTCTCTCACTTCCCTGGAACCAGTGGCCCTAGATTAGGGACGGGATAGCCCATTGAGTTGCTCACGGTGGTCGTTAAACCTCTAATGAAAAAAAAAATAGAGCTTAAACTTTACGATTGGATAAAAATGGAAGATTAAAGTAATTTCTTAAAAATTCCAGTGAAGCGCTAATATCTGCATGGATTTCGGTTACGAGAAATCCCGCCGGTATATAAGAGTTACATAAAGCGTAAAGAAATGCGTAAAGAAACGGCTCATTATACTGTAAGCTATGAGATTAATATTTTTGGTCATATACAAAAAAAAAAATGGGCCCCTAAGTAAGGATTGGGCAACCAATTTCGGTTGCCTAAAGTCCTGCCTTTATTACAATAAGGGTAAGGAAATCATTTGAAATGTACCACTTTTAAAACCTGCTCGTGGTGTTATGAAATTAACATTTTCTGATTAGATATCAAGCAAATGTAGCCCCAAGTTAGAGATAGGTGTTTCATTGTAGCCTCAGATGTTTACCGGAATCGTGAAATCGGAAAAAAATAACTGTATATGAAACTGAGTTAACGTAACCACCGCCCAACAAATTAATACCAAATGTAAAGGAAGTAAATTTTTATCGCAGAAACTCTTAATGCACTTACTTGAATTTTTAGGGGGATTTCTTCGTCAAACAACCAACAACAAGTCATCAGTTGATCTTAGTCACATTGCAGTTCACTGAACACAAATGTAAACAAGCACCGACCACTTTAAAATCCAGTTGTCTCACCGGGCGAATCTTCAAACAACCCAAGGTTGCGCCGAAACTTGTCGGTAGAAACGAAATTCCACTAATAGTATTTTTAATTTTTTTTCCTTTTTTTTTATTTGTCCAAATGTGCGAAGCGAGAACCGAAGACGCGTGAAAACTCACACACAAAAAAAAGCGAGTGACAAGAGCGGACGTTAAAGTACCTGCTTGCCTTTCCACCTTCTTCGTCCGGTGTGTTGCAACTAAGTGATTCTGGCCTG
Organism: Macrothele yani; assembly: GCA_039090855.1. Classification (NCBI taxonomy): domain Eukaryota; kingdom Metazoa; phylum Arthropoda; class Arachnida; order Araneae; family Macrothelidae; genus Macrothele; species Macrothele yani. The sequence continues at coordinate 14,915,070 of CM077005.1, read as the reverse complement.
GGGACGTCCCTGTTCGAGCTTGCCGCTTAGCAGCAGTCGCAGGTACACACGGCACCTGGGTGAACTCTGCAGAGGGCGCTGCAACCAATCCTGATCATTTTCTTCTGCCTCCTCTTCCTCGCATCCTTCCGAAAACGTTTCCACGGAGAGATGAATGGGTCGCCGCCAATGGGAAGAACGCTGAGAGCAAGATGCCACGAATCCAAAGGATTGTCTTCTTGGGTTGAGTGCGCACCGTATCACCTGCGCATTTTAGCGAAAAGGAAAGCTAGTGCAGTTGCAAATTCAAAGATCCTAAGTCACAAATTAATGTGTGGCCTTACAAAAATGGCGCACCATAAAAATCTGTGTAAGTGTTATAAAATACTACAGGTACCATAAGAAAAAATGTTTTAAGGATACTCCAAGACAACAGAGTTCTCTCTCAGCTGTATTCGAGAGAGAACTCCTTATCTCTCACAGTAGCGGATTCAGCGGGATGCAAATGGGGCGACCCCGCCCACAAAAAAAGAACTTTTACTATTTAAATGGTTAGGATCGTAAATAATTATAGCATGTCATTTAATGAAATCATAGTAATAAATGCACAGATTTTCGTAAAAGTTTTTACAACGATTAAAATTTGCTAGTACTTTGAGAGAGAGACAGAGAGACAAAAAAGTTGAGTTCCAGAAACAGAGAAAGCTGAGAGCGAAAAGGAAAAGCCTCCCCGGTGGTGCAGTGGTCTAAGCGATGGCCTCTGATCATTCGTCCGAAGGGGGTCCGGGTTCGAATTCTGGTGAGGCATAGATGTTGTGTTTGTCTTAAGGCACTTGCTCTTTCCATTCCCTGGAACCAGTGGCCCTAAATTAGGAACGGGCTATTGCTTATAGCCCAATGAGTTGCTAACGGTGGTCGTTAAACCTCCAATAAAAAAAAAAAAGGGGGGGGGAGAAGATTTTGACTGATCATGAAAAGCAATGGGTGTTTTTTTGTTTTGTTTTTTAATGTAATATTTCCACAAACTTCCGAGAAAAAATCACCACTAAGACGGTGAAAACACAAAATTTTCTGTGACGGAGATTGAAATCGTGCCCTCTCACTCTAAATTGTTCTCTCAACTAAGATACACGGACGGAATGTATCGCTGCGGATTTGTCGTCTTGGCACGTGCTTTACTTCCTGTAGTACGTCACATCATGTTCCTCTTATTATTATTTTTTTTTATTTGAAGCAAAGTAGGAATTTTTTATTAATTCTATACGATCTGGGGAGCAAACATCACACATTTTTTCGGAAAACCCAACTGCCAGTAGATCCATTTTTACGCTCGAGCGCCAAATGTCAAAACACAAATTTGGCCGCGCCCTCTCACTCCGGAGTAAGTTGCTCTCCCAACTAAACTCCACGGACGGAATGTATCACTACATATTTTGTCGTCTTGACACGTGACTCAGCTCTGTAGTACGTCACAAGACAACGAATGGCGCAAGAATGACTTGATGAAGTGAATAGAAGTTCTTTTTAAAAGAGGTGCGAATCATGCATTGGATAGAATAAACGAATACTTTAAAGAAAAATTACCGGTAATATTGTTTAGAAACTATTCGATGATTCAAGCAGGATTTTTTTCTATTACCCAGACTTTGTATTTAAAAAACACGGAGCTCGTTTCCTCTTAAAGCAGGCAATTGATCACCAGAAAAATAGTGCTGATTTTTCAGTTTATTTTCTCAGTTTGTGGTTTAAAATTTTGGCACAAATTTTTTGAAGGAAGAAGTGTTTAAAAGCCCGTGAAATACCAGGGAGGGTAAGCTCTCTCTTACCAAAGGGAAGGGATTATTCAATAACAATAATATACCTTTTATTATTTAATAATAATAAGATGCTTTTTCATTATTTATTCGTATTAAGTAATTTTTAGAAATATAAACAAAACAGATAAATTATTTCCTAATGCTGTTCTTACATTTTGTTTAAAAAATAAATATAATGTTTTCACGAAATCATTGCACTGTTGATAAAACAAGTGGTTTTGTAACTATTTAGACTTTTCAAAGGTAATTAACATATTTTGTGTATTTACAATTTTTAAGTTAAAATGTGTTTAGATCCATTTGGTCCATTAAATCACATGCACTTTTTAAACGCATATTTTGATTGATCTCCATCGTATAATATTGATATAAAATCTATAATAAACTTTATTTACCCGTATAGATTCTGTAGACCTTGGATGTGGACCTGGGGCCCCCAAATATGTTTCTAATCGGACCCCGCAACTCTTAAGGCCGGCCCTGGAACAGCTCTCCTAAGCTAAGCTTCAAGATTAGACCTTGCGCTCTCAGTTGTATTCGAGAAAGAACTCCGTGAGGTAAGCATGCTTAGTTGTCCCTTACCAGCCGTCTTTTTATCTTTTGAGGTTCTTTTGGTGTAATTTGAGACGCTTTAGGTTTTCTTACGCTGAAGTATCATTAAACGTTAACACAACATTTACATTACTATTAACTGTTCAGAGATCGACAAGGAAGAAATGCAAGAAATGTGGCTTACAACACTTTAACTGCTTCCTGGGTTTTGATGTGCACTCGTAGTAATGATTCCTATTTTCACAAAAATTATTTTTTATACACACTATTGTTTGTGAAAATTGCGACACCAAGAAATAAATTTATATCACAGATTCCTCATGTTACAGGAGATAACTGATTGCATTTATAGAGCTATACCCTGTAAAAAAAATTCTGAAATTCACGAGCCGTTTTCCGTTATTTCTTTCGTAAATTAACGAAACATACTTCTGATACAACCTTTTCCGTGAAATGACAGAAAGAAACCTGAATGTTACGGAGTTTTCGTACCACGGAAAAATTCTGAATTTTCAGAAACCTTTCCGCAATTCCTCCCGCATATTAACGGAAAACTCCGTTCTCACTTCTTCCGTATTCGTGTGACGAGAAATGACCGGTAATAGGAGCGACTGGTGATAATACTTGAGACTTGATTAACTTTTTAATTTTAATCGTTTGTTGAATTTTGAAGTTCCGTTGCGAGATCGGATATTGTGGATAGCGTATCGCATGAATTTTGTTTATTGTGGCACAGGATCTTTTTTCTTCTCTCCTGTATTTCGTACACCAGCTATTTATTATACATTGTATTACTGTAAGAAACCAGGTACTTAACTTATTGTACAGATGATTTTACGATGTTTATGTATCAGTCTTTGAACAACTTAAGACAAAAGCGATAATAGCTATCAAGAGTAAATTTTACATTCAGGAGGTTCCTTTTTGTGAAATTATACTACACTGGTGTCCAAAATTTAAGGACGAAGAGGAGAAATTAGCATAACAGCGGAAAGAGCAGTCAGAACGAACCGAAAAACCACCCAGGAGATAGACTAGGGTCCGGTACGGTAGGGCATGAGCATACACATGTGTATATGCAGCATGATGTGTGTGTGTGTGGGTGGGGGGTTGCTGGAATGGTATAAAACACACGGGTGGTGTACGCTCAGCAATTCAGTGAAAGCTATTGCACGGTGTACATCGGTTTGAACGACATCGAGTTGCTGCCACCGTGTGATATGACCAACAGGCAATCTAGTAGACGACATCTGGATGACTTTACCCGAGGTCGCGTTATTGGGAAGTTGGAAGAAGTTCGAAGTGTAACTAGTGTGGCCGAGGAGTTCAGGGTCGCTCACAGCATCGTTTCACGAGCTTGAAGAGCTTTTCAAACGACAGGAACAGCTGTCCGAGAGTTTAGCAGTGGTCGTCTACGAGCAACCACGGCGGCCGACGACCGGTATATTGTCCTACAGGCGAGAAAAGACAGACGGCAGACATCGGGAGAAATCGCAAGGCACATGCAAAAGACAACTGGACGTCCGTTATCGCGTTTTGCCGTGGCCAGGAGGCTGCACAAAGGTGGTCTATTTGCACGACGACCAGTACGGCGTGTGCCATTAACGCCGCCTGCTCATCGGAGACGGCTGTTTCTGTGGTGCCAGGAACACAAGAACTGGACACATCAGCAATGTGGTCGAGTTCTCTTTACGGAGGAGAGCCGATTTATTCTGACGAGTGATTCTGGACGTATACACATCTGGAGAGAGCAGGGAATACGCAAGCACACCTCCAACATCATAGAAAGGAAACGGTTTGGAGGTGGCGGAGTTCTCGTTTGGGGCAGTATCATGCTTGGTAGCCGTACTGACCTCCACATCTTCCAATGAGGTTCAGTCACTGGTGTCCGCTATTGTACCGAGGTCCTCCTGCCTTACGTGCGTCTGTTTAGAGGTGCTGTGGGTCCTGAGTTCCTCTTCAGGGACGACAACGCTACACCTCATCGTACAGTAGCTGTCACATAGCTGTTGGAAAGCAAAGATATTCAACGCATGGATTGGCCCGCAAGGCCCCCGGATCTAAATCCAATCGAACACGTGTGGGACCTTCTCAGGAGACGCTTGGCAGCACGTCACCAGTCGCCAGCAACGATTTCGTAGCTGCGATTGGCGCTACGAGAGGAAGGGGCCGCGATGGCTCAACAGCTCCTTGAAAACCTCGTCCTCAGCCGGACAGCCGTTGTAAATCCTGCAACGCAGTCAAGGGGGATCATATCCCCTACTAAAGACTGGATTTTTCTTGGCAGCCGCCTGTCACATGGACGTTTCTGTCTTCTGTTCAGTTGTGCTCGAAGCTACCTTTTCAATAAAGTGCCTTTGTATCCTTTGGATTCCTTGTTTGGACAGTTTTGCTCACTTGTCCCATATTCTTACATCTTGGGGATCTTACGGTATGATTTGAGTCGATGTGGAACACTTCTGCACGACGTTACATTCGAAAAACCGTCTCGTCCTTAATTTTTGCACGCCAGTGTATAAAAGAGCCCATTTCACCTTTTTCAAAGACAACTGAAAGTCATTGTCAATTTAAAAAAATGAAGTTGCAAAAAATTTTGTTGCTTCGAAAAATCACGATGAAAAATGCTTTATTTGTAAAAAATCCTTCTACAAAAAAATATTACAAATCTATTCAGAAAAATTGAATAGATATTTCTTTTATTTTCCAACAGAAAATAAAATGGCTAAATCACTTGCATTAATGACAAAAAAAATATTCATGGCCCAATTTGTTTTATTCTGTATATACGTTATCTTGACTGCCAAGTGTGTTTTGCTCAGTGGTTAAAGGCGTAAGTTACCAACCCAAGCAACAACTGGGGTTTGATCCTAACGCAACGGCAGGTTATCTGGGGAAGGGCTGAAAATTGCAGGATCGTCGATTTTGCGGAACTTCAATTTCAATACGGAAAAACTTGAAATTGATTTTTTCTGAAATAAACGGAATTTCTGACTACGGAAAAATATGTGAAAATACGAAATTTAAAATAAAAGGGCACTTTTAAAAACGGAAATTTCTGACACCTACCGGCAACTTTGCTGCACGTTATTTCCAGAAATTTTCCCTGAATTCACAGTACTTATTTTCTACAGTGTACAAGATTATTTCATTTCAAAATTGAGTATCGTGTGAAGCCACCTCGAGAATCAATAACAGCCCGCCAGGATGCTTCTATGCTAGACCAGAGTTCATTTGTGGTGACTGGCGGAGGCGCTTAATGGGACAATCGCTTAGCTAACGTGCCCCAGACATGTTTGATAGGATACATATCCGACAAACGTGCAGGCCAGGGAATCTGCCGTGCGTGGAAGAGGACTTGAACATTCCTGTCTACATGTGGCTGAGCATTGTCCTCCTGGAGTATAGCGCAAAGACAACTCTGAAGGGTATCGCTTCTGTCTCTAAAACACACCTAATGTATCGCTGGCTGTTGAGGGGGACCTAAATTCGTATCATGTGAGATCCCGAATTGAGCACAATTGCTCCCCAAACCCTGACTCTTGGCGTTGGATCTGCAAAGTGCACGCTGCAAGGTGACGCTAACCGATGTCTTCGCGACCATCATTCTTCATCAAACTCAATCGGGACTCGTCACTAAACACGAACACAAACACGCGCCAGTGTTTATGTTTGAGACCGCATTGCAGCCTGAAGCTTCTGTGGTTGAGGGTCAAAGGAATGCGCATCAATGGGCTCCCAGCGACCAGTTCTCTCTTAAGCAGACAACGTAAAATTGTGATGGAGGACACAGCTTGACCTATGACAGCGTTCCAGTGAACTAACACCGTGGACGTCGCTGTGCGATCGGTCACTGTCATGCGGTAGAGGTGTCTGTCATCCCGTGCTGTCATGCGATTTTGAGGTCCGTCTCCCGCATTTCTGTGCGTCCGAGCCTCATCTGTCTACTGACGCCACTGTTGCATTACTGTACTGGTGCTTCATACCTTACGAGTGGCAGTTTCATGGCATGAAAATCCAGCTTCTCTCATCCCAACAATCCTTCCTCGCTCAAAGTCTAGCAGGTGTTCATAATGTGAACTTCTTCGGGGTATAGTGAGACACAAGAAACACCCTTTCGACTCTTCACTGATTGCAGCATCTCTATTGAGCCAGCTCTTTATATTCAAAAATCCTGCCTCGCTCAAAGTCCGTCAGGTATTCATAATGCGACCTTCTTCGGCGACGGGGCATAGTGAGACTCAAGAAACACCCTTTCTACTCAATCTCGGCTCTTCACTGATTTCAGCATTTCTATTGAGCCAGTTCTTTATACTCAACAATCCTTCCTAGCTCAAAGTCCGTCAGGTGTTCATAATGCGACCTTCTTCGGCGACGGGGCATAGTGAGACACAAGAAACACCCTTTCGACCCAATGTAGGCTTTTCACTGATTGCAACATCTCGTTTGAGCCAGCTCTTTATACCCTAGACAGGACAGTTCAGAGGGCGCTATCCAAAACCGCATACGCATTTTCACTGACATTTTAGTCATATGCATGTCCCAGCTTGTTGAATATATCATGTAAGTTTTAAGCTAATATCTGTAGTCCCCCATGTCGTTCCAGTTTGCACAAACTGTCGTGTGTATTATCGAGATAGCGAAATAGCGTGCATTCAATTAAGCTTCATTCATTATACGACTGCCACATCGTCTTCCTGTCCTTTACGTTGTTTTTATTCACCTTCTAACTCACTGTTACTGTTGCCAAGGCGCATAAAGAAATTCGGGGAAGTTGTGAGCCGTTCAGAAGCCAGAATCTCATGCTTCTAAACTCCCTTCAGCCACTAGGAAAGCCTCATATTTTTGATAAAATTATTGATTAATTATTAATTTTTAGTTTAATGACTAATTTGCTTCGTGTCACAACTTATCATCCAATGCGTACTGCTTTCCGGATCAATAAGAATTTTGACACAAAATGTACATATTTGGCTAAAAAGCAGTGTCAGTATGTACAAAGGTTGTTCCATAAAAACTGAGAGTAATTTGTTTTTGAGTTGGCAACAGTGCGAAAGGAGAAAATAGCCACGCAGACGACTAACTGAATTAAGGAAGTATATATGGCAACAGTTATTAACCATGGCAGACGATTCAGGTTTTGTTATTGCGCAGTTGTTAAAGGTACGTTTGCATTTCGCCATACAGCTATGGAGGTGAGTGAATCAGAGTTAAAAAGTGAAATGCGTTGTGCGATAAAATTTTGCTACCGTTTGGGTAAAACGGCTCCAGAAATAGTTGACTTAATGAAAAAAGCTTACAAAGATAAATGTTTGGGTGAGTCAACCATTTTTAAATGGCTTTATGATTACAAAAAAGGGCGTTTGTCGGTAGAACTCGCTCTTAGGCTTGGTCGACCTGAAAGTGCTGTTCCGGAGCGTATTTTTAATACTGTTTGGGCAAACCTGCAAGAAGATCAACGAATGACGTTTGAAGACATAGCGGCGTCAACTAATATTTCAAAAACGTCGGCATTCCGCATTCTACGCGACAAATTACTGCTGCATCGTGTGTGTTCCAGATGGGTACCTCATCATCTGACGAGAGAACAATTGTTAGCTGGATCCTCCGCAATCATTGTTAACAAATGATTGCGGAGGATCCAAACTTTCTAAAAGCAGTAATAACTGCAGATGAAACATGGGTCCACTATTTCAGCCCCTTCACGAAGCGTGCAAGAGTGTCTGGAAGCACACAGGCTCGCCTCCTTCGAAAGCAGTCCGCCAAACCAAATCAGCTGGGAAGGTGATGATGATAATTTTCTTCGATCGTCAAAGTGTAGTCTACCATCATGCCGTTCTTCAACAAATCACTGTCAATGCTGAGTATTAAATTTCAGTCTTGAAGCGTCTGCGCGGATACATATCGAGTAAGCGACCGGAACTGTTGGGCAAGTGGACCCTGCACCATGATAACGCCCGTCCACATGTGGCTGCTTGTGTTCAACAGTTTTATACGAAATGCGGTATTGAAATCATGCCACAGCCTGCCTACAGTCCTGATCTCGCTCCGTGCGATTACTGGTTGCTTCCAACGATGAGGGAGAAGTTTCGTGATGCATCATTCAACACAGATGCTTATGTTATTCAAACTGCACAGTGGTTGCTAAAGCAGTTTCCACAAAATGTCTTCGCCACCTGCTTCGAATAGTGAACTGAACGATGGGACCGTTGCATATCATCCGAGGGAAGATACATTGAGAAAGAAGAACATATATTTTTTCATTTTGTGTGATTTCACTCTCAGTTTTTATGGAACGGCGGTTGTACAAGGTCGGTTCGTTGGGTACAAACAAATCAGTTACATGGTCGGCTTGGACCTTGGGGCTGGAACATCAACTGCCACAGCGCGGTTTTCTAATAAAAAGGGAATGTGATGACTTGGACTCAGTGTACTTAAAAGTGAGTTCCTCTCCCGAAAATTTAAAGAATCTTGGACAATGTGCTAAACAGCAAAGACTTTCATTCTCCTTGTTTCCTGTCACGGTGAAAGGAAGTTTATTTTCTTATCAGCTCTCACGTAACTCCTAGTGACTTGCCTTTCAGAAGAACGCTTTTCTTTTTTTGAAAGAAGGGAGGTCGCGCCCAGCCCCACCATCAGTAGGAGGCAGAAGACAAGTATGGGGTCTTTTTTAAATCAACTGACTCACATCACCGCTTGATTGCAAATGCTCTTGTGTTCAAATAAGAAATAAATTCTGATTTGTCTCATCAATCTTACTGGATTACAAACTGCTCGACATGGAAATGCAGAGAACAAGTTGAAAGCGAGAACCATACGAACAATGCTAGCGATCATTTAACGAAATGCGACCAGGTATTATGTCCGCTTTTATTTAGGGTTGTTCGTTATGGAGTTGGTTCACAACAGGTTGCCGCCCCTGTGACGCAGTGATCTTAGATCTGGCTTCTGACCATTCGTCCGAGATGGGACTGGGTTCGAATTCCGGTGAGGAATGGATGTTGTGTTTGCCTTACGGCACTGACTCTCTCCCTTCCCTAGAGCCAGTGGCCCTAAATTAAGGACAAGCAACAGTTTATAGCGCATCGAGTTGCTCCCGGTGGTCGTCAAACCTAAAAACAAAAAGCAAACAACGGGTAGTTATATAAGTCTGCAGATGACGAGGCATGTCGTCATTGAGATCATCGATACTGAGGTACAGCTGTTGTACATCCGCTACTTCGTGCAGCTGGAAAAATTAGCGACCTATAAGATTTCGCATACGCTCAATGGGAGACATGTCCAGTGAGCTTGGCTGCAATGGGAGTATGTTCACGCTTTGAAGGTTGTCCCTAATTCTAACATGAGAAGTGTATGAATGGGTGTTGTCGTACTGCACGGTCATTGATGGGGCGTTGTCGTACTGCACGGTCATTGATGGGGCGTTGTCGTACTGCACGGTCATTGATGGGGCGTTGTCGTACTGCACGGTCATTGATGGGGCGTTTGTCGTACTGCACGGTCATTGATGGCGCAGTGACAGGGAAAGGTGGTATGGCGGAATTGGTGATCACGTGGACACAGGGTCTGGCGCTCAGAGCGCCAGGAATATGGACAAGAGATTATCTGCTACTGTATCAGAGACCACCATTGTGCCACGTTGAGACTTTGTGTAACACCTTTGCATGGCTTTACACAACGTCTTTTGATTTGAATTTATTGATCACGATGAGGCCATGCTTACGTGCGACAATATGGTGCAACGAAACGGAAGTTGGACTCTCCCGTGAATAGCATGCTCCTTCATTCCACACTGTAGTGTTATATCTCTCAAGCCATTCACGACAAATGATCCTTTGATACCACAGCAATGGGAAGTTCGAGTAGAGAGCGTCGCTCGTCGTCCTGTGTTATGCAAACGGCTGAAAACCTCTGTACTCGTAGCAGCTCGTAGATTACGCTACAGCACTGACGCCCTGGTGCACAGGTCGCAAACAGCTCCAGTACAAATTAGGTGATCGTCACTTTCTCTGGTCTCGCGTCTTCGTCCATTTATTCATTTAGCGTCTTTTGGTACTCTGTGATATAGCTGGCACACAACGTTGCATTGTGCTGAGGAGAGATTGCTTGCAAGCTAAGAACCAACCAGATCCACTGCATCTCTTTCAGTACAGAACGTACGTTTCCCGTTGACGTATCCGCAACGTTTTTGGACGAACATGCTCGACCCCTAACATTTGCCTTACTATAAGGCGAACATGTACTTGTGCCGTCTTTAAACCCTATTCAACCGGCATCTACATGATCCACCGCTGCGAGTATTTGATCATTTCCATAACTCAGGTAGCCCATTGCCTGGTGCGATTTGCATGTCTTAATTTCAACTCCTTCTCGGTAGTGCGATTTCCATCTCCGGCAGTGTATTTGTACAGAAATAAGTGTACAACTTGTAAAGTACTGCAGAGGTGACGCACATGTAAAGTCGGGAAGTAGCAGTGACCGTCCCTTGTCGGTGTAGCTTAACTGGGAAAGCATTTGGCTGCGGAGAAGAAGGACGCTACTTAGAGCTCCGCCACCAATAAATTTTAGTTTCACATTGGCGCCGTAACGAAAAAAAGGGATCTACTGACCGTTATGCTCTTCGAAAAATGTGTGATGCTTCTTCAACACATCGTCCGGAATAAGTGAGAATTCCTTCTTCTACAGAGAGTTACTTCACGCATGGTTTGCGGTGCACCCGAAACTTACGATTTCATGACCCTACTTTTCTCAAGGGGAGACATGTGATGTACTACAGAGGTGACATACACCTCAATGAGTAGCAGTGGCATTCCCTTGTCGACTTCGCTTAATTAGGAAAGCATTCGGCTCCGGAGAAGAAGAATGCGGTTTCGAGCTTCGCCACCGGCGAATTTGGGTTTTCACAAACTGTTGATTTTTAAATTTTAAATTACCAGATGCTTGTTTCATTGCAATATTAACCAATTGCATGCTCTGGTGACCTACCAATAGCAGTATAACAACTATACCACCGAGGAAATGCTATCCCACACGCACCAACTCACTTGAGTAAGATGGTGAGTTGTGACTAATGCCTTCACAACTCAAAGATTTGCCCTCAGTCTCCGGTGGTTGGAATGTACGTGGCCAAAGCTGTGGCTAGTCCGACATGAAGGTAGAGGGTACTAAGAATAATCAGAGGTGTTTGAAAGTGGCATCATATCGCTCAAGATCTTCAGTTTCACACTGCGGAGTGTCTTTCAATCATTTAACTGAGAAGACAAGGTGGGTAAAAATTAATGGAGATTGTTTAACCTACCTTCGTTTTGTTCACGACACAGTTATTTTTTTTTTAAGTAACCTCTCAGAGATGCAGAAATTTGTTGACAAGAGTAAGGAAATGGGATTAAAGACGAATTTACAGGAAACAAATGTGATGTACAATGCTTTAAAAATGTAACTGAAGATTTAGAGGTTGATGAGGCAAATCTGGACGTACCTGATGCATGGACTTACATAGGACAAATCAAGCCACATTCAAGAAGAAATTAGAAGGTAAATGGAGCTTAGCTGGAGAGCATTTGAAAGAAATGGAGAGCATTTGAAAGAAATAGTGCGATTTTCAACAGCAATTTACCATAATACAGTCATTTGCAAAAGTTTAAGACCATCTGTTGATATTAGGAGATTTCTGCCGATTGCTTCAGCTATTGTCTGTATTACTCAAATTTCTGTCGGTGTTGCATAATCCTACAGAAGCAGCTGTTGATAGAGTTGGAGAAAACGTGCGAGTGTCAGTTTGCTTCTGGTTTTCATGCTGAGAGATTTTGTACGTATGTTCTATATATCGAAAAATGGGCAAAAAGCGTCATTAAGTGTTACTCAGAGGGGACAAATAGCGATTTTATATCATGAAAGATACTTAGAACGTGACATAAGCAGAAAGGTGAATGTGAGCAAGTCTGCTATTCATAATGCGATCATGAAATATCGAGATACAGAGGAATTTAGCGACCGAAAGAAATGTGGACGTCCAAGGAAAACAACCCCACGTGGTGACAATACCATAAGGCGAATAGTTAGGCGTTCTCCGAGGAATTCGTGCAAGAAAATCAAAGCCTTTCTACATTCAAAAGGATCTGATATTAGAATCATCACTGTTTCCCGACGTCTTAGCTAAAATTTCGGATTAAAGTCTCATAAACCTGCACATAAACTTAGACTAACCTCTGTCATGAAAAAGATGAGACTCCAGCTTCCGAAGCGTCATCGATCGTGGCCTGCTGAAAATTAGGGCCAAGTTCTTTTTTCCAATGAATCAACTGTGCGTCAATTTGAAGAAGCACATGTTCGACGACCAAAAGGCAAAAGGTTTGATGAAAAATACACCATTAGTACCGTGAGACATCCGCTTGGTCAGATGATATGGGGTGCTTTGTCAGCATCCAGTACTGCTTCATTATCCTTTTGCTAACCGGAAATACCATGACTGGTCCTTTTTATGTGGAAATGTTACGTGAGAAGCTGTGAACTCATATGCAAGTGCACAATATTTCTGCATGATGGTGCTCCATGCCACAGATCAAAGACAGTAAAGGACTACCTGCAGAGGAAAAACATAACTGTGCTTGACTAGCCCGGTAATAGTCCCGACCTTAACATCGTCGAAAATTTGTGGACCATTTTAAAAGACAAGGTAGCAGAAAAACAGCCATCAAATTTCCAAGCTTTGATTGATGCGATAAAGTACGTGTGGTGCAAAGACATTTTGAGTGACTACTACAAATCCCTCATTGAGGATATGCCACGTGGTATTCTGTCCTTTATAAAAAAACAACAAAGGTGGTCAAAGCATGTTATAAAGAATGTAAGTATTCATCTGTGGTGTCATTTTTTCAAATATCTATTTGCTTCTTTGCAAATCTTAATTTTCAATAAATGAACAGGTGGTCTAAAACTTTTGCAAATGACTGCATCTTAAAAGAAGAGTGTTTAATCAGACATCCTTCTAGTTCTTACTTATGGATCAGACACTTAGCCTTAACTAAAAAAAAAGTTATTCAGGGAAGACTGCAGACAGCTACTGAAAGAAGCATGATGAAGTGCATGTTTGTGGTAACAAAGAAAGATATGCAGAGGAACTCATGGATCAGAAAAATGATGAATGTGGATGACATCATGATCAAAGTAAAAACCTTTAAACATTAATGGGCTGGACATGTTACTAAAAGAATTGACCATCTTTAGACAACTGAAATGCTAGGTAGATACCAAGAGACAGGAAAAGACCCAGAAGAAGACTATCTGAGAGATGGGAATATGAAATTCGAAAGACTGCCGGAGTGACAAGGAAGAAAATTGCTTAAGACATGGAGCTGTGGTTGGGGAGACTTTCATCCAGCTGTGGTTTGAGAATGGTAGAGGATGATGATGATGTTCCATGAAATTGTGTGCGTGTTCTGAAATATGCTTAGTAGGGCAGCATGGAAAGCAAAAAAGGACCTTTTGATTTTTTCTCGTATATACTTCACAGGAATTTCGAATGGAAGCAACAAATGAATCCAATTTTGCCAGTTTTCACATTTCCATTTGAATTCGGCGTTACGATTTTATATTTTATCCAATATCTTGCCTGTACGTTACCGGTATCTATACGGAAATTGAAAATGCGAAAGTTTGTTCATGCGCAATCTCAACATTGTAACAAAGATTGCGCATCCCTCAAACTGATTTCAGAAGGAATCAATTCAGTGCTGAACTAACAAACTACGGCGCGTGTAGGTTAAACATTAGAAATCAATGTATCGTCGTGTACTTATTGAGTCGCGCCGAGCCAAAGCAAATTAATCATCTAGCGTCCATTTGCAAAATTGATTTCCATATTGTTACTGGTGATCGTATAATTCGTTTCCGGAGAGTAATTTCGGCCGAAGTAAAAGATCCTACTACTCTATTACATCTCCCGTTGCAAAACTCTGTTGATCCCAAACGCAGGCGGTTCGAAGCTGCTCTTTTATAAGAATGGCCCTCCAATTTTCAACTCGGAAATTTCGAAATTTGTTGATTAAACCCAAGCGCGGAAGTTTCGCTAACATTTTCTCCCTCTCGTCTGCACTGCGTTTGATCAACTAATTTCCCTTTAATTACTGAAACTCAAGAACTGATGTGGCTTGGTCGAAGAACTTCTTCAAGTCCCAATTCCAATAAAACGCTTCAAACAATGGCCGGAATTGCAAATTTAGTCCTTCCTGTGAATATATATGCATAGGATTTAGCTTTATCCTACTACAATGTTTACTACTACGTACATAGCGGGAATTTTAGTGATCCTTCTGATGGCTGGAACAAAAGATGGCTCGCTCTCCCGGCCCAACATTTGCTAATCCCTTTCATTGAAGTCACCGAGCACCCCTTTCCGCCCTTTTGGCTTCTTGCAGGGGGTCCATTTTACCTTTAAATCAATCCCCCATCCACCCATCCATCCATCCCGGCGACAACACCGCTTCAAATTTGTTTCACTCTTCCGAATGTCATTGAATCACTTTTCCAACAGCCCACAAATCTGCCGAACAATTGTTTCTCCTCATCCTGGGATTCGTCGGATGAAAAGGAGCCTAGCCGTTACGCAAGAGTTGATCCCCAACTTTCGTATACAAACTAATTCCAGGATAAATACAAAGGTTGTCTCTTGTCGCCCTCCCTTCACCTTCTATGATCCCAACGCAGATCTTGCAGCTTGTCTTCTCTGCTTAACTGCTTGCATGCTTTATTCCTCGCCTGAACTGCAAAGCGCTTCAATCCGTGGTGGAACTATCATAGCATAAGGAGATTTACTTCAAGATTTAAATATTTCGCAGCATGCTAAAAAGCACATTTTATCAAACTCGTCCTTTTATATTTGAAGTACAGCTTTTCATTATCCTGAGGAAAATCAAGGGTCATTTACCTCAGAAAAATCAAGTCCCTTGATTAGGTCACAATACTTTGTTAGCTAACAATACAATGCGAGGTGGGTCATCGTCCAAAACAGGAAATATGCGACTGAAATCTATGGACCAATGATGTAGCTCTAAATAAAAAAGTACCTTAGCAGTGAACGGACTTGGAAGAAATACTCTCAAAATCTAATTCATTGTGTTTATTATTATTTTTTAAATTTCATTTCTAATTACCAATATCAATTTACATTAAAACTGGGCAATCTAAGCAATTTTAAATAACAGGAAGGATGTAACGTGGGAAAAATATGCTAAGATCATTACATTTTTATTTAGATACACCTCTGTGTTGTTCTATTCGATTTTAAATATGCGCTGGGAATATTTGTGAGCTAGCAGAGTAACATCAATTCAGTATGACTAACGTTCCGTTTTTACTATGATTATGTGGTGCATGTGGAAGATTTTTGTGTTGCCCGTAAGGAGTCAGAGAGTGAGTTCAGGGGATTACTTTTATTGGAGTCGATCGATACCAGTGGTGAGTTGTTTAATACAAATGTCCATCACCACCGTTTTCTCTCTGAGCACTCAAATCTTAACTCCACGGAGTAGCCATCTTCTACAAATTTATTTTGACTGTCTAGACAAAGGAGTTCACATTCTCTTTGTAAAAGAATCTTATGATTTGTGAAACACTGTATTGCGTTTTCCATTTGTGTAGATCAATCTACACAGTATTTGTTGTTAGTTAGTTAGTTTTGGTGTTTAACAACTACCTTGGGCAACTCGTATGGCTTTAGGACCGCGGGTGGCCTAGTAGGCAACGTTCGTGACTGCCATGGAGAAGGCCTCAGGTTCGATCCCAGGCAGGTACGAACGCTCGATTCACTAAATATCCGCCGTGCGTTGGATGGGCACGTTAAGCCGTCGGATCCCGGGTGCTGGCTCCCTGGTAATAAATAAGGGCGTCTTCCTCCCCCTTTTTACTTCGCTTCCGTGTGACTTTTCTATCGGGCACTGTAGCCCAAATCTCCTAGCTTCCTATTTCTAAGGGTTGTTTAAGACCTGGAGTCAGACACTCCCTTCCAAAAATCCTCTACATATGATCTGATCGTATGGCTACAAGCAGTCGCCGGTTCCTAATTTCGGGTCACTAGTTCCAGGGAAGAGGCAGATCCAGCACCTTTTGCCATGCACACAGCCCATGAATCATCCGGGTTTGAGACTCAGTCTTAGCTCGGAAGTACGGTCAGAAGCCTGCGCCTCAGACCACTGTACTACACTGACGGCCATTTCTGTACTATGAATATTCGGTTAAGATACGAGTATGTTTGCGTACAGAACACAGTTGTCCCTATTTTTGCATACATGATCATTTCAAAAAGTTTCTTTGCCCAGAAGCCTGCGCCTCAGACCACTGTACTACACTGACGGCCATTTCTGTACTATGAATATTCGGTTAAGATACGAGTATGTTTGCGTACAGAACACAGTTGTCCCTATTTTTGCATACATGATCATTTCAAAAGTTTCTTTGCCCAGAAGCCTGCGCCTCAGACCACTGTACTACACTGACGGCCATTTCTGTACTATGAACATTCGGTTAAGATACGAGTATGTTTGCGTACAGAACACAGTTGTCCCTATTTTTGCATACATGATCATTTCAAAAGGTTTCTTTGCCCAGAAGCCTGCGCCTCAGACCACTGTACTACACTGACGGCCATTTCTGTACTATGAACATTCGGTTAAGATACGAGTATGTTTGCGTACAGAACACAGTTGTTCCTATCTTTGCATACATGATCATTTCAAAAGTTCCTTTGCCCAGATTCTCTTGCCATGTAACCGCAAAAAGTGCCTTAGCGCTGCTAAGGCGCACTAAGCCCCTTCTACATCACTGCTAAGCCCCTTCTACATCACTTCGTCAAAGGAATATGTTTTTTGATAAAACAATATGCCTTTAATGACTTTTGTCAAACAAACAGGCCGTCCACGAACGAAAAGTCTTTTGTCAAACGAAACAATCTTTTATTAAATAGTCATGAGTTTGGATAGAGTGGCATATGTTTTTATGACTTCTTTCAAATAAGCATGCCGTCCACAAACGAACACTATTTCCTGAGACGGTCTTTACCAAATAGACACGTGTTCAGAGAGAGAGAGCAACACATATTTTGTTGTCTTGCGCCAAATAAACACTCCGTTTTCAAACGAACAAGTCTGTAATCAAACTTATCTGTTTTCAAACGAAACCGTCTTTGAACATAATAACATATATATGTGTTTTTGTGTATTATGTCAAAGAGCCACTCACTTTGCATGAACACATTTTTCCATAAATCAACGCGTTTTTCTACAAATGTAGACATCTTTCGACAAATTAACACCTCATTTGTCAAGTCAAGACGTCATTTTCTTGACAGCGTAATGCATGTTTGACATCTTTTGTCAAATATACCGTATTTTTCCGTGTATAAGACGCCCCCATGTATAAGACGACCCCTACTTTTCTAAACCGAAAATTAAGAAATCAGTATTTTTATGACAAAAAAGGACACATGGGATAATTTTTAGAAATTAGGTAATATCATTGAAGTACATTTAGAAATTAGGTAATATCACAGACAAAGTCTGTGGTAATATATATATAAAAAAAGAAGTTTGGAAATTTATATTATTTAGGAATTAGGTAATATTTTTAAGATACAAACTATGAAATTATGCATCACTTTCTTCAACACTATTAGTTCCAGACATATCACTTTTTTTTAAACCTCAGCTGCATCACTGGTGTCGTCTGAGTCACTGTCTCTATATCTCAGATCATCCTCAGTTCGATCCATGGCATTGCTGATTGCACATTTCTTGAAAGACTTCACAACCACCTCTTGCTTGATTCCATTCCAAGAGTTTAGGACCCAGTTGCAGACCTCAGTAATATTTGATTTTTTCACTCTTCCTGTCAGTGTCAAGTTACTACCTGCCTTTTGCATCCATTTATTCCATTATTTTTTCATTGGGGCTTTGAAGGGCTTGTTGATGGAAACATCTAGAGGCTGTAGCTGACCTGTAAGTCCACCTGGAATAACTGCTTGTAAGCCGTAGTGAGGAGAGGGAATAAGAGGTGCTGGCAATTTCGCCCCGGTAACCGCAGGGTTTTCTCAACCGGTTACCTTCGAGTATAAGACGACCCCCAATTTTTGGTTTAAAATTTTTGGAAAAAAATATCGTCTTGTACACGGAAAAATACGGTACTTGCGCTTTACGAGTGAACCCCGATTTCTTCAAATGAACGCATCTTTGTCAAATATTCGCACCTTTTGATAGAATAACACCGGCTTTGATACACTTTATCAAGAAAGAGGTCCTGTACGAATGAAAGCATCTTTTGTCAAATGAATACATCTTCTATCAAACAAAAGTTTTGACTGAGAAACGCGAGTTTTTGCGTATGTTGTCAAATAAAAGCATCCTTTGCAAATGCCAGTACCTCTTATCCCCTCTTCCCACTACGGCTTACAAGCATATCTTTACCTCACAAGCTTTTTTTTTTTTTTTTATCAAATGAATATACCTTTGACGTCTTTGCCGAATAAATATATTTTTTGTGTAATAATTGTTCCTTTCAATAAATAAAAACCTTATTTGACACAGGCACGTTTCTGGTAATCTGGTACTCTTTGTCAATATTTGGCGTGATTTGACGTTGTTTGATTCTTTTGCGAAAAAGGAACCTTTCTACTAAAAGGCCGATGTCAGAGGAATCCCTTTGGTTTGCTCTTGTTAAGTGTTTTTGTAGAAACATAAGTTTTGTAAAATAAAAAAAATAAAAACATTCAGTGTGCGAACACTACTTTTGAAATCCTTCATCAAACAAGCAAGTCTCTTAACAGAAACCGTCTGATTTCAAACAAATCTCATTAAACAAACATGTCTTTGAACACAACATGACTTTCTTCAAATAAACATGTCTGAACACAACACACCTTTCTTCAAATAAACATGTCTTTGAACACAACACGCCTTTCTTCAAATAAACCTTTCTTTGAACACAACATGACTTTCTTCAAATAAACATGTCTTTGAACACACCACGCCTTTCTTCATATAAACATGTCTTTGAACACAACATGATTTTCTTCAAATAAACATGTCTTTCAACACAATACGCATTTCTTCAAATAAACATGTCTCTGAACACAATACGCCTTTCTTCAAATAAACATGTCTTTGAACACAATACGCCTTTCTTCAAAGAAACATGTCTTTGAACACAACACGCCTTTCTTCAAATAAACATGTCTTTGAACACAATACGACTTTCTTCAAATTAACATGTCTTTGAACACACCACGCCTTTCTTCATATAAACATGTCTTTGAACACAACATGATTTTCTTCAAATAAACATGTCTTTCAACACAATACGCCTTTCTTCAAATAAACATGTCTTTCAACACAATACGCCTTTCTTCAAATTAACATGTCTTTGAACACAACACGCCTTTCTTCAAATAAGCATGTCTTTGAACACAACACGCCTTTCTTCGAATAAACATGTCTTTCAACACTGAAGACGTATTTTGAGGTTTTTTATCAAGTAAATGCATTCTTCGAAAAAAATGACTGCTATCAAACAAGCATATCATTTTCAATGAAACATGTCTTTGTATCCTCTTTAGTTTCACACCCAAACCCAGTCTGTTTTGAATGTTCCATAATATTTCTGAATTTCGTGATACCTTCTAGAAAACTAAATGGCAAAAATAAAGGTATGCAGTTCGGAGAGAAATAAAATTGTGGCGTTTTGTTTCATCTTAGATTTTATTGTCGCTTTACCAAAAAAAGGGGGAGGGACTTTGTCCTCAGAGAAGATGGAAAGCTTTATGAACGCTTGCAGCAGTCCATCTGAATTAGGCTGCCAAGCAAGAAAATTCTTTAGTTGGAAAAAGTCTGAGAAATATATATAATAACGCAGTAACTTTAGTCTGTCCTGTACACTTATAATGAATAAAGTTCTCCGCCGGACGTGTAGTGCAGGGAAGTTTACGTTAAGTCACGTTAGGGATATTGGAAGGTTACTTCACGTAGCTAAAGTGTACCTAATCTTCAAAGTGCTAGAGTTTGTTTAGGTAAGACTCGCACGTGCAATAAATTCATTGAATATGGAACTTCTTTTTACTCAGCGTTCCTCATTATCTTGAATATCAGTACTATACCTTCGGTTTTAGTACATTAGTACCTTGAAGGCTCCTTATTAGAGCGGTAAACCCAATATACCGTGGACTTAATGGAGACACTTAATGAAAGAGACTTAACGGCCAGACAGAGGTCTGACAATAATATGAACTGAGAAAAACGTACTCACTTTAAACCTTTTATTGGAGAACTCCTGGTATTATCAAACACACTCTCAACAAATCACACGACTACTGAATATCCGAACTTTCGTAGAATCGCATAACAATAATTAAGAAGAACCTATCACATAAAACGAAGCTTCCTTGGTATAGTTGAGCGCGCCTATATATACTGCATACCACCACGTCATGACTTACACTCGTTGCCACATATCATTCAGCGGGAGAAATAACATCTCGTTAAGTGAGAAGATAATTTGCATAGGAAAATAAAATAACAAGATATAGTAAAATCAAAAGGAAACTGAATCTAGAGTATACGTTACACACTCACAGGCAGACGGATTGGCAAGCAGGCAAAACTGTACCACCCTTTTCGTGTTTGCCTTTAACTCATGGAAAGATAACATTTAACAAATACAACCTGGAACCAATGAATCTTCAGATAAATGCACTGGCAAACTCATAGATAGACAGACAGAATGAAATGGAACACTTTTTCGGTTTTCTAAGCAATAAATGTTTTGGGGTAATCCGACTTTTAGAAGGCGAGAATGTGTGCACCATTCACCGGATGATTTAGATGACAACTTGAGCACATATTTCTTCAAAACGAAGTGAAAAAAAAATGAATTCACTTGTTATAAACAAAGGCAGGAAGCATTTAGCAATTAATTTTTGTTGCATGGGTTTGTCTAACGTGTATGAATGCATGTGGAAATTATACTGGGAAGGAAATTTTTTGCCTCCAGGTCATGTGAGTCTTAAAGGAAATAGATGAATTTGCAAAAGTCATTTTCTAGGCGGGGCGCATGGAATTTCTACCAACATATACACCCACGTTTGCCTTAGAATTCAGGTCCATACGTACAGGTTAAGGTAACGCATACGTTTACGAAAGAATATCACGACCTTTGCCGAAAAACCCCAGATGTCTTACCGAGAATCATCTTCAGTAAAACCGCAGCCCGGGAAATGTCAGTCAGTTTTCTGTTTATTTATTTACGTTCATTTTTTTACGTAACTTACATAGTGTGGTAAATCAAGGTGAAATCATTTTGTCTTTTAAATTTTATTAGCACCAACATCAATTCTGCTGCATGATACGAGGAAAAATTGTGTGAATGATAGTAGTCACACGTAAGACGTTTTTTCATGTGTGATTATATTAGTCCGATAACAAAAATAATAATCAGGCCGATTTTGTAAGAAAAAATATTTTAAAAGCTGAGATTTCCTGCTGATTTTATAAACATTCCAACCAGAGATGATTTACTTTCCAGACAAGAACTTCCATGCATTGCTTTATTACTCTTATTTTTCAATAGATTAAGTATACACATCAAACAACACCACAAACTAATGTTTCCATGCATTCACCATCGTGATCGTACACACAGCTACACCCTACTAAGTCAGTTGTACGATAAGGTTCAAAGTTCCGGCTCGTGGCTCTGCTGACAACACTGTACTAACAGCGCCATCTATTATCCAAGGATGCAAACAAAGTCAACAGAATCTGTCCCAGAAAAAATCTATGCATAATTACTCGCGCGATATTTGTATAATCTGATCCCACGTTTCCCTTGTGGTATATTAACAATTAACTTTGCAAATGGTATGAATATTCCAAAGTAAGTATCCACATTTGTAGCGAAGTAATTTGTTTAATGGAACGAAACAAAATGCACTTTCATTACAGGAAAACACGAGCTGATATTTCACCGGCGTGATCGTACACAGTTGCACTCTACTAAGTTAGTAATATGATGAGATCCAAAGTTCCGTCTCGTTGCTCTTCTGAAAACAATGCACCGATAGCGCCATGTATTTTCCTCGGACGCAAACAAAGTCAACAAATTTCCCAAATGTGTCCACTAGTTGATAAAACCATTGCAATGTCGTTCAACCAGTAAGTAAATTGGATTATGTTTGTGCAATCGGGTATTTTTCAAATTGTTAATGTAAACCTCAAGACATACTACTGTCCCCTTAATAAGGAAAATTAGCGTTCCATGACCTTAACATTTCTTTCCGTAAAATATTATAATTTATTACTTTAGTGAGTATATTAGCTATTGCATGTGATTGTGCCAATCTGATATCAAAATATCCAGGCAAATTTCACAGCTAGAAAGTAGTTGATGAAATTAATACACCTGCAAATTGCATAAAATTCTACAGGCAGATCCGTTTGGGTAGAAATTAAATAAAAATGGAGTGGAATGGAGTGTGACATTTACCTTTATGAATGGGAGTTTAGTTAATCAGACCACATGACCCCCGATGCAGACGCCACACAGTTCATTCCAGGTACCGAGATTTGAAATGCACTGTGTTAGTCGTGTTATTCCTGTACGAGGTGGGCCCGATGACACATGGGACATTATCGTCCTAGAAGGACCCATTATCCTATGGGTTTAGGTACAGCATTGTGAGGTCTACGTGGTCCGCAGATGGTTCCTGGTAGTAATTGGTGTCCGTAAGTTGGTCCACAATCACCACAGGTCCCAGTTCATGTCAGCTAAACATGCCACATGTCATACAACCCACTTCATCGGCATAGATAGTCAGCGTCATGCATGAGGGATCCACAGCCTCATGCTGCAGACGCCGAAAAACGGACTCTACCATCGGCAGAATAGAGTACACATCGTGATTCATCGGGCAAGTGCACCTGCTTCTATCGTCTATAGTCCAGTCAGCATGCTGTTGGTACTACGAGAGTTGTGTACGTCGATGTGCTGTTGTTTGAAGAGTGGCTACAAAAGCGTCTGCTCTCGTAGCCCATCCGTGGCAGCATGTGAAGCATGGTCCCGCGGGTTATTGTTTCTGGTTAATGCATATTGTATTGAGCTGTCAAGTAGGAAGCGAAACTGTGCTGCGCCGATTGTCCTATGTAAGACGACCCACTCCTTGCTCGCCTGTAGAATACACCTTTCGTCACCTATTACAATTAAGGTTGTTTCGTCGTTTTGGTGAGCTTTAACCACGGATGCCCTAGAATTATCCACAAGCCTCGCTGTTTCCGAACTGGATGAACCAGCCTTTTGTTCACCCACAATTTGGTCTTTCGTAAACTCCGATTAATACTTGGTTTTAAACCCCCTCACGTTCGTAACTTTGCTCTGAACTGAACCACCAGCATCATACATACATCCGGGCCACGAATGGCCTAGTGCTCAGCGTTCTTGACTGCCACGGAAAGTTTCCAGGATGTATCCCAAGTAGGTAGGAATGTTCAAATCACTAAATATCCGCGGTGCGTCTCATTTCGACTGCGGGCCCTGCGGTTAAAAATAAGGGCATCTGTTACTCCCCAACCCCATTCTCTGTCCCCTACAACTAGTGTGTACTTTGACATCATGCGACGTCAATCGCTCCTGCGACTTACACTAGTGGCTACATCTGCTGACTTCTTTCTGCCTACTACTTTCCTCTAAGTTCCACCTAATGTTCCTCAGTTTCTTTACTCGGCTCAAAAGTCTATAAGAGGCGTAACTTGTCGAGCCTAAACCTACTCTGTGGGTAGAACCATACCGGTGGGGATTTGGAGCCAAATTCACGCCCCTCCTTTCTGACTGGGTTGATTCATTAAATGTTGAACATGTAGCACTATATACGAGGGATGAACTGAAAGTAAAGTAAAAGTGGGCACAACTTTTTTATTTACTGATAGAGGTCGTTCAAATTGCATCTGTTGGCAGAGTAACTCTTTCTCTGTAATAACCCTTCTTTTTCTTCATTGCAGGTAAATAATGGATTCCAAGCAAAGCAACGTGCCGTCATTGGGTTCTTGACGGGGGAAGGGTGCAGGCTGTTCGACATCCACATTCCACAGAAGGATACAGAATGTTTACGAAAATGACACCATTGACAAGAGCAATGTGCACAGATGGATAAAACAGTTTAAAGAAGGGAAAACCAGCATTGAAGACAAACCACGCAGTGGGAGACCATCATCTGCGGCCCCTGACACGAATCGTCAGCGTTGCACAATCAGAACCTTTTCTTCGCGCGGAGAGACGTGTCATAATCCGTGAGCTTGTTGCACAACTGGACTGCGGTTACAATGTCATACAGAAGATGGTAGATGACTTAGGGTATCGGAAAATGTGTGCAAAGTGGGTACCTCGGCAGTTGGCACTCGATTCGAAGGAGAGAAGGGTGGAAGTCAGCTCTGATTTGAGGGAAGCGTTTGAAGCCAATGAAGACACCGTACAGCCCAGATCTGGACTTCCTCCACCTGTTCGGTCGAATGAAGGACAGTCTCCGGGGACAACAATTTGATGACATAGACGAGGTGAAAGTGGCTGTGAAGAAGTGGGTACAACAGCCCACACTTAAATTTTCTCAAAGAGAATTCGAGATTCAGGCTCAACGATGGCGTAGATGCATCGTTTGTGATGGAGACTATGTTGAGTAGTACCTTTGTATAGAGAAAGAGTTACTCTACCAACATGTGCAATTTGGACGAGCTGTGTCAGTTATTAAAAACGTTATGCCCACTTTTGCTTTACTTTAGGTACAACCCTCGAACAGCCTTTCATCCTACAGGCCATGCCTTTCTCCTTGTTATGCCAGTATCACGTGTAACTCACTTTAAGTAGGAGTAGCTTTAATTCAGTGAGCACTCAGTGGTTATCTGCACTTTTTCTGAAATTTTTAGGAGTTCGTCGTGAGACATTTTTAGGGGACATTGCAGAATGAGAACCTTATATTATTAGTTACACTTCCTGTAGATTTCAAATGATGAAAATGTCGTTGTTCGGTTATGCAGAGCAAAGTATTATTCACTTGTATCAGCATCTCCCAGAAAAAACACTTGCGAAAATCTTTCGAGAAATGCAGGACGAGAGTCATGAAGGTATTTGGAAGGTAAAAAGAATGCGTACCTGAGTATGCATGTTTTTTTGGAGGACAGGTGTCGTGAAAGTGTCAGGAATGTAAAAGGATTGCGTATATGGGAGTTCAAGTTTTGTGCAGGTATCGGGCATGTAAATATGATGTGTACATGGTGCCTAAGTTTCCTGGAGGCTATGAATCGTAAGTACATCGAAATTTTAAAAGAGTGTCATCTAGGTGATCATCTCGGACAGTCTTCGGATAGCTGTCATCTAGGTGTGTTACAACTCCTAGGAGACAACTATCCTGAAGAGCTCAAGAAGGTAAAAGGAATGTATAACTCAGAATGCAAGTTTTCTAAAGGCTAAGCGTCATGTGAATATCAGCAATGTTAAATGAGTGCGTAACTGGGTGCGTTACACTTTCTGATGAACACGTATCATGAAGATCTCATGAATAAAAAAAGAGTGCATAGCTGGGAAGGCAAGTTTCCTGAAGGTCATGTGTCACGAGAGTATCAGATGTTAAATTAGCGCTTAGCTGAATGCATTAGAATTTCTGATGAACAAGTGTAATGAGGACCTCAGGAATGAAAAGTGTGCGTAGCCGAGAACGCAAGTTCCTTGAAGGTTAAGTATCACGAGAGTATCAGAGATGTTAAATGAATGGGTAGCTGGGTGCGTTAGGATTCCTGGAGTACAAGTATCATGGAGATCTCAGGAACTTAAAGAGTGTGAAGCTCAAAATGCAAGTTTCTTGAAGACCAAGTGTCATGAGAATTTTAGAGATGTTAAAAGAGTGCGTAGCTGCGTGTATTAGAATTCCTGGAGAATAAATATCAGGAAGTTCTCAGGAACAGAAAAAAAAAAGAGTGCGTAGTTGAGGAGGCAAGTTTTCTGGTGGCAAAGGGTCGTGAGTGTATCAGAGGTGTTAGAAGAGCGCGTTGCTATGTGGTTGTAATTCCTGGAGGACAGGTATCACTGTATCAGGGATATAAAAAGAGTGCGTAGATGGGAGCCTAAGTTTCGTGAAGGTTTCAAGCTGCAAACGTGATCGTACATTGGTACGTACGTTTTCTGGCGGGCAAGTGTGGTAAAAGTGTCAAAGATGTTAGAACAGTAAGATTCCTGTCAAACAATTGTCATGAAAGTAAAAAACGCGCGCGCGCGCGTGTGTGTGT